>CP136894.1:14892500-17392500 GCA_034359265.1 Canna indica
GCCGGCCGAAGCGCGAGCCGTCGCGGGTCGCCGGACACGACGGGTGGTGGCGCGATTCGCACGCGAGCCGAATGTCGTGTGCCCGAGCGGCCCCGAGAGACGAGCCTCAGAGGACCCCCATCGCCGTCGCGGCGGGCTCATCGAGCAGCCCGCGCGCCTCGGACCGCGACCCCAGGTCAGGCGGGGCCACCCGCCGAGTTTAAGCATATAAATAAGCGGAGGAGAAGAAACTTACAAGGATTCCCCTAGTAAATGGCGAGCGAACCGGGATCAGCCCAGCTTGAGAATCGGGCGGCCGTGCCGTTCGAATTGTAGTCTGGAGAAGCGTCCTCAGCGACGGACCGGGCCCAAGTCCCCTGGAAAGGGGCGCCGGGGAGGGTGAGAGCCCCGTCCGGCCCGGACCCTGCCGCACCACGAGGTGCTGTCGGTGAGTCGGGTTGTTTGGGAATGCAGCCCCAATCGGGCGGTAAATTCCGTCCAAGGCTAAATACGGGCGAGAGACCGATAGCGAACAAGTACCGCGAGGGAAAGATGAAAAGGACTTTGAAAAGAGAGTCAAAGAGTGCTTGAAATTGCCGGGAGGGAAGCGGACGGGGGCCGGCGATTCGCCCCGATCGGGTGCGGAACGGCGAGAGCCGGTCCGCCGCTCGGCTCGGGGCGCGGACCGCTGCGGGCCGCTCGGGCAGCCCAATCTCGGAGGCACCGTGCGTCCGAAGGGATACTGTCGGAGCGGCCGAGGACGCGGCTGTGGCTGGGCTGGGCTGGGCTGCGGCCGGGTCGTCGCTCGACTGTGCAAACGGAAAAAATGTCATGCGGACGTTTCGCTCAGCCATCCGCTCATGTCGCTCAGCCGTGGCAGGGCTGTGGCTGGGCTGTGGCTGGGTCGTCGCTCGACTGTGCAAACGAAAAAATGTCATGCTGGACGGTCCGCTCTGCCATCCGCTCGCCATCCGCTCATGTCGCTCAGCCGTGGCAGGGCTGTGGCTGGGCTATGGCTGGGCAGGGCTGGGCTGGGCTGTGGCCGGGTCATCGCTCGACTGTGCAATCGAAAAAATGTCATGTTGGACGGTCCGCTCAGCCATCCGCTCGCCATCCGCTCATGTCGCTCAGCTGTGGCAGGGCTATGGCTGGGCTGGGCTGGGCTGTGGCCGGGTCGTCGCTCGACTGTGCAAACGGAAAAAATGTCATGCTGGACGTTTCGCTCAGCCATCCACTCATGTCGCTAAGCCGTGGCAGGGCTGTGGCTGGGCTGTGGCTGGGTCGTCGCTCGACTGTGCAAACGAAAAAATGTCATGCTGGACGTTCCGCTCAGCCATCCGCTCAGCCATCCGCTCGGCCGCGGCAGGGCTGTGGCTGGGTCGTCACTCGACTGTGCAAACGAAAAATGTCATACTGGACGTTTCGCTCAGCCATCCGCTCAGCCATCCGCTCGGCCGCGGCATGCCTGTGGATGGGCTATGGCTGGGTCGACGCTCGACTGTCATGCTGCTCGTGCACTTTGGAACCCCGGGGGTGGCACATGGGGGTTAGAGGCCTCACATATGTTAGGGAGCGGCATGGCATGGCTGTCGCTCGGGATGCTCGTCCGTCGCTCGCCCCGTCGCACAGCCCGTCGCTCACGTCGCACAGCCATCGCTCGGTTGTCGTCGACCGTGCGGACAAAAAAAAATGTCCTGCTGCTCGTGCTCTTTGGAACAACGGGGGTGTCACATGGGGGTTAGAGGCCTCACATATGTTAGGGAGCGGCATGGCGTGGCTGTCGCTCGGGTTGCTCGTCCGTCGCTCGCCCCGTCACACAGCCCGTCGCTCGCCCCGTCGCACAGCCCGTCGCTCACGTCGCACAGCCGTCGCTCGGCTGTCGCTCGACCGTGCGGACGAAAAAAAATGTCATGCTGCTCGTGCTCTTTGGAACCCCGGGGGTGGCACATGGGGGTTAGAGGCCTCACATATATTAGGGAGCGGCATGGCATGGCTGTCGCTCGGGTTGCTCGTCCGTCGCTCGCCCCGTCGCTCGCCCCGTCGCACAGCCCGTAGCTCGCCCCGCGTACAGCCCGTCGCTCATGTCGCACAGCCGTCGCTCGGCTGTCGCTCGACCGTGCGGACGAAAAAAAATGTCATGCTGCTCGTGCACTTTGGAACCCCGGGGGTGGCACATAGGGGTTAGAGGCCTCACATATGTTAGGGAGCGGCATGGCATGGCTGTCGCTCGGGTTGCTCGTCCGTCGCTCGCCCCGTCGCACAGCCCATCGCTCGCCCCGTCGCACAGCCCGTCGCTCACGTCGCACAGCCGTCGCTCGGCAGTCGCTCGACCGTGCGGACGAAAAAAAATGTCATGCTGCTCGTGCTCTTTGGAACCCCGGGGGTGGCACATGGGGGTTAGAGGCCTCACATATGTTAGGGAGCGGCATGGCATGGCTGTCGCTCGGGTTGCTCGTCCGTCGCTCGCCCCGTCGCACAGCCCGTCGCTCGCCCCGCGCACAGCCCATCGCTCATGTCGCACAGCCGTCGCTTGGCTGTCGCTCGACCGTGCGGACGAAAAAAAATGTCATGCTGCTCGTGCACTTTGGAACCCCGGGGGTGGCACTTGTGGGTTAGAGGCCTCACGTATGTTAGGGAGCGGCATGGCATGGCTGTCGCTCCGGTTGCTCGTCCGTCGCTCACCCCGTCGCACAGCCCGTCGCTCGCCCCGTCGCACAGCTCGTCGCTCACGTCCCATAGCCGTCGCTCGGTTGTCGCTCGACCGTGCGGACGAAAAAAAATGTCATGCTGCTCGTGCACTTTGGAACCCCGGGGGTGGCACATGGGGGTTAGAGGCCTCACATATGTTAGGGAGCGGCATGGCATGGCTGTCGCTCGGGTTGCTCGTCCGTCGCTCGCCCCGTCGCACAACCCGTCGCTCACGTCGCACATCCGTCGCTCGGCTGTCGCTCGACCGTGCGGACGAAAAAAAATGTCATGCTGCTCGTGCACTTTGGAACCCCATGGGTGGCACATGGGGGTTAGAGGCCTCACATATGTTAGGGAGCGGCATAGCATGACTGTCGCTCGGGTTGCTCGTCCGTCGCTCACCCCGTCGCACAGCCCGTCGCTCGCCTTGTCGCACAGCTCGTCGCTCACGTCGCACAGCCGTCGCTCGGCTGTCGCTCGACCGTGCGGACGAAAAAAAATGTCATGCTGCTCGTGCACTTTGGAACCCCGGGGGTGGCACATGGGGGTTAGAGGCCTCACATATGTTCGGGAGCGGCATGGCATGGCTGTCGCTCGGGTTGCTCATCCGTCGCTAGCCCCGTCGCACAGCCCGTCGCTCACGTTGCACAGCCGTCGCTCGGCTATCGCTCACGTCGCACAGCCGTCGCTCGGCTGTCGCTCACGTCGCACAGCCGTCGCTCAGCTGTCGCTCGACCGTGCGGACGAAAAAAAATGTCATGCTGCTCGTGCACTTTGGAACCCCGGGGGTGGCACATGGGGGTTAGAGGCCTCACATATGTTAGGGAGCGGCATGGCATGGCTGTCGCTCGGGTTGCTCGTCCGTCACTCACCCCGTCGCTCGCCCCGTCGCACAGCCCCTCGTTCGCCCCTTCGCACAGCTCGTCGCTCACGTCGCACAGCCGTCGCTCGGCTGTAGCTCGACCGTGCGGACGAAAAAAAATGTCATGCTGCTTGTGCACTTTGGAACCCTGGGGGTGGCATATGGGGGTTAGAGGCCTCACATATGTTAGGGAGCGGCATGGCATGGCTGTCGCTCGGGTTGCTCGCCCCGTCGCTCGCCCCGTCGCACAGCTCGTCTCTCGCCCCGTCGCACAGCTCGTCGCTCGCCCCGTCGCACAGCCCGTCGCTCACGTCGCACAGCCGTGGCTCGGCTGTCGCTCGACCGTGCGGACGATAAAAAATGTCATGCTGCTCGTGCACTTTGGAACCCCGGGGGTGGCACATGGGGGTTAGATGCCTCACATATGTTAGGGAGCGGCATGGCATGGCTGTCGCTGGGGTTGCTCGTCCGTCGCTCACCCCGTCGCTCGCCCCGTCGCACAGCCCGTCGCTCGCCCCGTCGCACAGCTCGTCGCTCACGTCGCACAGCCGTCGCTCGGCTGTAGCTCGACCGTGCGGACGAAAAAAAATGTCATGCTTCTCGTGCACTTTGGAACCCCGGGGGTGGCACATGGGGGTTAGAGGCCTCACATATGTTAGGGAGCGGCATGGCATGGCTGTCGCTGGGGTTGCTCGTCCGTCGCTTACCCCGTCGCTCGCCCCGTCGCACAGCCCGTCGCTCGCCCCGTCGCACAGCTCGTCGCTCACGTCGCACAGCCGTCGCTCGGCTGTCGCTCGACCGTGCGGACGAAAAAAAATGTCATGCTGCTCGTGCACTTTGGAACCCCGGGGGTGGCACATGGGGGTTAGAGGCCTCACATATGTTAGGGAGCGGCATGGCATGGCTGTCGCTCGGGTTGCTCGTCCGTCGCTCACCCCGTCGCTCGCCCCATCGCACAGCCCCTCGCTCGCCCCGTCGCACAGCTCGTCGCTCAAGTCGCACAGCCGTCGCTCGGCTGTAGCTCGACCGTGCGGACGAAAAAAAATGTCATGCTGCTCGTGCACTTTGGAAAGCCGGGGGTGGCACATGGGGGTTAGAGGCCTCACATATGTTAGGGAGCGGTATGGCATGGCTGTCGCTCGGGTTGCTCGTCCGTCGCTCGCCCCGTCGCACAGCCCGTCGCTCGCCCCGTCGCACAGCCGTCGCTCGGCTTTCGCTCGACCGTGCGGACGAAAAAAAATGTCATGCTGCTCGTGCACTTTGGAACCCCGGGGGTGGCACATGGGGGTTAGAGGCCTCACATATGTTAGGGAGCGGCATGGCATGGCTGTCGCTCGGGTTGCTCGTCCGTCGCTCGCCCCGTCGCACAGCCCGTCGCTCACGTCGCACAGCCGTGGCTCGGCTGTCGCTCGACCGTGCGGACGAAAAAAAATGTCATGCTGCTCGTGCACTTTGGAACCCCGGGGGTGGCACATGGGGGTTAGAGGCCTCACATATGTTAGGGAGCGGCATGGCATGACTGTCGCTCGGGTTGCTCGTCCGTCGCTCACCCCGTCGCTCGCCCCGTCGCACAGCCCGTCGCTGGCCCCTTCGCACAGCTCGTCGCTCGCCCCTTCGCACAGCTCGTCGCTCACGTCGCACAGCCGTCGCTCGGTTGTCGCTCGACCGTGCGGACGAAAAAAAATGTCATGCTGCTCGTGCACTTTGGAACCCCGGGGGTGGCACATGGGGGTTAGAGGCCTCACATATGTTAGGGAGCGGCATGGCATGGTTGTCGCTCGGGTTGCTCGTCCGTCGCTCACCCCGTCGCTCGCCCCGTCGCACAGCCCCTCGCTCGCCCCGTCGCACAGCTCGTCGCTCACGTCGCACAGCCGTCGCTCGGCTGTAGCTCGACCGTGCGGACAAAAAAAAATGTCATGCTTCTCGTGCACTTTGGAACCCCGGGGGTGGCACATGGGGGTTAGAGGCCTCACATATGTTAGGGAGCGGCATGGCATGGCTGTCGCTGGGGTTGCTCGTCCGTCGCTTACCCCGTCGCACAGCCCGTCGCTCGCCCCGTCGCACAGCTCGTCGCTCACGTCGCACAGTCGTCGCTCGGCTGTCGCTCGACCGTGCGGACGAAAAAAAATGTCATGCTGCTCGTGCACTTTGGAACCCCGGGGGTGGCACATGGGGGTTAGAGGCCTCACATATGTTAGGGAGCGGCATGGCATGGCTGTCGCTCGGGTTGCTCGTCCGTCGCTCACCCCGTCGCTCGCCCCATCGCACAGCCCCTCGCTCGCCCCGTCGCACACCTCGTCGCTCAAGTCGCACAGCCGTCGCTCGGCTGTAGCTCGACCGTGCGGACGAAAAAAAATGTCATGCTGCTCGTGCACTTTGGAACCCCGGGGGTGGCACATGGGGGTTAGAGGCCTCACATATGTTAGGGAGCGGCATGGCATGGCTGTCGCTCGGGTTGCTCGTCCGTCGCTCACCCCGTCGCACAGCCGTCGCTCGGCTATCGCTCGACCGTGCGGACGAAAAGAAATGTCATGCTGCTCGTGCACTTTGGAACCCCGGGGGTGGCACATGGGGGTTAGAGGCCTCACATATGTTAGGGAGCGGCATGGCATGGCTGTCGCTCGGGTTGCTCGTCCGTCGCTCGCCCCGTCGCTCGACCCGTCACTCGCCCCGTCGCACAGCCCGTCGCTCGCCCCGTCGCACAGCCCGTCGCTCACGTCGCACAGCCGTGGCTCGGCTGTCGCTCGACCGTGCGGACGAAAAAAAATGTCATGCTGCTTGTGCACTTTGGAACCCCGGGGGTGGCACATGGGGGTTAGAAGCCTCACATATGTTAGGGAGCGGCATGGCATGGCTGTCGCTCGGGTTGCTCGTCCGTTGCTCACCCCGTCGCTCGCCCCGTCGCACAGCCCGTCGCTCGCCCCGTCGCACAGCCCGTCGCTCGCGTCGCACAACCGTCGCTCGGCTGTCGCTCGACCGTGCGGACGAAAAAAAATGTCATGCTGCTCGTGCACTTTGGAACCCCGGGGGTGGCACATGGGGGTTAGAGGCCTCACATATGTTAGGGAGCGGCATGGCATGGCTGTCGCTCGGGTTGCTCGTCCGTCGCTCACCCCGTCGCTCGCCCCGTCGCACAGCCCCTCGCTCGCCCCGTCGCACAGCTTGTCGCTCACGTCGCACAGCCGTCGCTCGGCTGTAGCTCGACCGTGCGGACGAAAAAAAATGTCATGCTGCTCGTGCACTTTGGAACCCCGGGGGTGGAACATGGGGGTTAGAGGCCTCACATATGTTATGGATCGGCATGGCATGGCTGTCGCTCGGGTTGCTCGTCCGTCGCTCACCCCGTCGCTCGCCCCATCGCACAGCCCCTCGCTCGCCCCGTCGCACAGCTCGTCGCTCAAGTCGCACAGCCGTCGCTCGGCTGTAGCTCGACCGTGCGGACGAAAAAAAATGTCATGCTGCTCGTGCACTTTGGAAAGCCGGGGGTGGCACATGGGGGTTAGAGGCCTCACATATGTTAGGGAGCGGTATGGCATGGCTGTCGCTCGGGTTGCTCGTCCGTCGCTCGCCCCGTCGCACAGCCCGTCGCTCGCCCCGTCGCACAGCCGTCGCTCGGCTTTCGCTCGACCGTGCGGACGAAAAAAAATGTCATGCTGCTCGTGCACTTTGGAACCCCGGGGGTGGCACATGGGGGTTAGAGGCCTCACATATGTTAGGGAGCGGCATGGCATGGCTGTCGCTCGGGTTGCTCGTCCGTCGCTCGCCCCGTCGCACAGCCCGTCGCTCACGTCGCACAGCCGTGGCTCGGCTGTCGCTCGACCGTGCGGACGAAAAAAAATGTCATGCTGCTCGTGCACTTTGGAACCCCGGGGGTGGCACATGGGGGTTAGAGGCCTCACATATGTTAGGGAGCGGCATGGCATGACTGTCGCTCGGGTTGCTCGTCCGTCGCTCACCCCGTCGCTCGCCCCGTCGCACAGCCCGTCGCTGGCCCCTTCGCACAGCTCGTCGCTCGCCCCTTCGCACAGCTCGTCGCTCACGTCGCACAGCCGTCGCTCGGTTGTCGCTCGACCGTGCGGACGAAAAAAAATGTCATGCTGCTCGTGCACTTTGGAACCCCGGGGGTGGCACATGGGGGTTAGAGGCCTCACATATGTTAGGGAGCGGCATGGCATGGTTGTCGCTCGGGTTGCTCGTCCGTCGCTCACCCCGTCGCTCGCCCCGTCGCACAGCCCCTCGCTCGCCCCGTCGCACAGCTCGTCGCTCACGTCGCACAGCCGTCGCTCGGCTGTAGCTCGACCGTGCGGACAAAAAAAAATGTCATGCTTCTCGTGCACTTTGGAACCCCGGGGGTGGCACATGGGGGTTAGAGGCCTCACATATGTTAGGGAGCGGCATGGCATGGCTGTCGCTGGGGTTGCTCGTCCGTCGCTTACCCCGTCGCACAGCCCGTCGCTCGCCCCGTCGCACAGCTCGTCGCTCACGTCGCACAGTCGTCGCTCGGCTGTCGCTCGACCGTGCGGACGAAAAAAAATGTCATGCTGCTCGTGCACTTTGGAACCCCGGGGGTGGCACATGGGGGTTAGAGGCCTCACATATGTTAGGGAGCGGCATGGCATGGCTGTCGCTCGGGTTGCTCGTCCGTCGCTCACCCCGTCGCTCGCCCCATCGCACAGCCCCTCGCTCGCCCCGTCGCACACCTCGTCGCTCAAGTCGCACAGCCGTCGCTCGGCTGTAGCTCGACCGTGCGGACGAAAAAAAATGTCATGCTGCTCGTGCACTTTGGAACCCCGGGGGTGGCACATGGGGGTTAGAGGCCTCACATATGTTAGGGAGCGGCATGGCATGGCTGTCGCTCGGGTTGCTCGTCCGTCGCTCACCCCGTCGCACAGCCGTCGCTCGGCTATCGCTCGACCGTGCGGACGAAAAGAAATGTCATGCTGCTCGTGCACTTTGGAACCCCGGGGGTGGCACATGGGGGTTAGAGGCCTCACATATGTTAGGGAGCGGCATGGCATGGCTGTCGCTCGGGTTGCTCGTCCGTCGCTCGCCCCGTCGCTCGACCCGTCACTCGCCCCGTCGCACAGCCCGTCGCACAGCCCGTCGCTCACGTCGCACAGCCGTGGCTCGGCTGTCGCTCGACCGTGCGGACGAAAAAAAATGTCATGCTGCTTGTGCACTTTGGAACCCCGGGGGTGGCACATGGGGGTTAGAAGCCTCACATATGTTAGGGAGCGGCATGGCATGGCTGTCGCTCGGGTTGCTCGTCCGTTGCTCACCCCGTCGCTCGCCCCGTCGCACAGCCCGTCGCTCGCCCCGTCGCACAGCCCGTCGCTCGCGTCGCACAACCGTCGCTCGGCTGTCGCTCGACCGTGCGGACGAAAAAAAATGTCATGCTGCTCGTGCACTTTGGAACCCCGGGGGTGGCACATGGGGGTTAGAGGCCTCACATATGTTAGGGAGCGGCATGGCATGGCTGTCGCTCGGGTTGCTCGTCCGTCGCTCACCCCGTCGCTCGCCCCGTCGCACAGCCCCTCGCTCGCCCCGTCGCACAGCTTGTCGCTCACGTCGCACAGCCGTCGCTCGGCTGTAGCTCGACCGTGCGGACGAAAAAAAATGTCATGCTGCTCGTGCACTTTGGAACCCCGGGGGTGGAACATGGGGGTTAGAGGCCTCACATATGTTATGGATCGGCATGGCATGGCTGTCGCTCGGGTTGCTCGTCCGTCGCTCACCCCGTCGCTCGCCCCGTCGCACAGCTCGTCGCTCGCCCCGTCGCATAGCTCGTCGCTCACGTCGCACAGCCGTCGCTCGGCTGTCGCTCGACCGTGCGGACGAAAAAAAATGTCATGCTGCTCGTGCGCTTTGGAACCCCGGGGGTGGCACATGGGGGTTAGAGGCCTCACATATGTTAGGGAGCGGCATGGCATGGCTGTCGCTCGGGTTGCTCGTCCGTCGCTCGCCCCGTCGCTCGCCCCGTCGCTCACGTCGCACAGCCGTCGCTCGGCTGTCGCGCACGTCGCACAGCCGTCGCTCGGCTGTCGCTCGACCGTGCGGACGAAAAAAAATGTCATGCTGTTCGTGCACTTTGGAACCCCGGGGGTGGCACATGGGGGTTAGAGGCCTCACATATGTTAGGGAGCGGTATGACATGGCTGTCGCTCGGGTTGCTCGTCCGTCGCTCACCCCGTCGCTCGCCCCGTCGCACAGCCCCTCGCTCGCCCCGTCGCACAGCTCGTCGCTCACGTCGCACAGCCGTCGCTCGGCTGTAGCTCGACCGTGCGGACGAAAAAAAATGTCATGCTTCTCGTGCACTTTGGAACCCCGGGGGTGGCACATGGGGGTTAGAGGCCTCACATATGTTAGGGAGCGGCATGGCATGGCTGTCGCTGGGGTTGCTCGTCCGTCGCTTACCCCGTCGCTCGCCCCGTCGCACAGCCCGTCGCTCGCCCCGTCGCACAGCTCGTCGCTCACGTCGCACAGCCGTCGCTCGGCTGTCGCTCGACCGTGCGGACGAAAAAAAATGTCATGCTGCTCGTGCACTTTGGAACCCCGGGGGTGGCACATGGGGGTTAGAGGCCTCACATATGTTAGGGAGCGGCATGGCATGGCTGTCGCTCGGGTTGCTCGTCCGTCGCTCACCCCGTCGCTCGCCCCATCGCACAGCCCCTCGCTCGCCCCGTCGCACACCTCGTCGCTCAAGTCGCACAGCCGTCGCTCGGCTGTAGCTCGACCGTGCGGACGAAAAAAAATGTCATGCTGCTCGTGCACTTTGGAACCCCGGGGGTGGCACATGGGGGTTAGAGGCCTCACATATGTTAGGGAGCGGCATGGCATGGCTGTCGCTCGGGTTGCTCGTCCGTCGCTCACCCCGTCGCACAGCCGTCGCTCGGCTATCGCTCGACCGTGCGGACGAAAAGAAATGTCATGCTGCTCGTGCACTTTGGAACCCCGGGGGTGGCACATGGGGGTTAGAGGCCTCACATATGTTAGGGAGCGGAATGGCATGGCTGTCGCTCGAGTTGCTCGTCCGTCGCTCGCCCCGTCGCTCGACCCGTCGCTCGCCCCGTCGCACAGCCCGTCGCTCGCCCCGTCGCACAGCCCGTCGCTCGCCCCGTCGCACAGCCCGTCGCTCACATCGCACAGCCGTGGCTCGGCTGTCGCTCGACCGTGCGGACGAAAAAAAATGTCATGCTGCTCGTGCACTTTGGAACCCCGGGGGTGGCACATGGGGGTTAGAAGCCTCACATATGTTAGGGAGCGGCATGGCATGGCTGTCGCTCGGGTTGCTCGTCCGTTGCTCACCCCGTCGCACAGCCCGTCGCTCGCCCCGTCGCACAGCTCGTCGCTCACGTCGCACAGCCGTCGCTCGGCTGTCGCTCGACCGTGCGGACGAAAAAAAATGTCATGCTGCTCGTGCACTTTGGAACCCCGGGGGTGGCACATGGGGGTTAGAGGCCTCACATATGTTAGGGAGCGGCATGGCATGGCTGTCGCTCGGGTTGCTCGTCCGTCGCTCACCCCGTCGCTCGCCCCGTCGCACAGCCCCTCGCTCGCCCCGTCGCACAGCTTGTCGCTCACGTCGCACAGCCGTCGCTCGGCTGTAGCTCGACCGTGCGGACGAAAAAAAATGTCATGCTGCTCGTGCACTTTGGAACCCCGGGGGTGGCACATGGGGGTTAGAGGCCTCACATATGTTAGGGAGCGGCACGGCGTGGCTGTCGCTCGGGTTGCTCGTCCGTCGCTCGCCCCGTCGCACAGCCCGTCGCTCGCCCCGTCGCACAGCCCGTCGTTCACGTCGCACAGCCGTCGCTCGGCTATCGCTCGACCGTGCGGACGAAAAAAAATGTCATGCTGCTCGTGCACTTTGGAACCCCGGGGGTGGAACATGGGGGTTAGAGGCCTCACATATGTTATGGATCGGCATGGCATGGCTGTCGCTCGGGTTGCTCGTCCGTCGCTCACCCCGTCGCTCGCCCCGTCGCACAGCTCGTCGCTCGCCCCGTCGCATAGCTCGTCGCTCACGTCGCACAGCCGTCGCTCGGCTGTCGCTCGACCGTGCGGACGAAAAAAAATGTCATGCTGCTCGTGCGCTTTGGAACCCCAGGGGTGGCACATGGGGGTTAGAGGCCTCACATATGTTAGGGAGCGGCATGGCATGGCTGTCGCTCGGGTTGCTCGTCCGTCGCTCGCCCCGTCGCTCACATCGCACAGCCGTCGCTCGGCTGTCGCGCACGTCGCACAGCCGTCGCTCGGCTGTCGCTCGACCGTGCGGACGAAAAAAAAAGTCATGCTGTTCGTGCACTTTGGAACCCCGGGGGTGGCACATGGGGGTTAGAGGCCTCACATATGTTAGGGAGCGGTATGACATGGCTGTCGCTCGGGTTGCTCGTCCGTCGCTCACCCCGTCGCTCGCCCCGTCGCACAGCCCCTCGCTCGCCCCGTCGCACAGCTCGTCGCTCACGTCGCACAGCCGTCGCTCGGCTGTAGCTCGACCGTGCGGACGAAAAAAAATGTCATGCTGCTCGTGCACTTTGGAACCCCGGGGGTGGCACATGGGGGTTAGATGCCTCACATATGTTAGGGAGCGGCATGGCATGGCTGTCGCTCGGGTTGCTCGTCCGTCGCTCGCCCCGTCGCTCGCCCCGTCGCACAACCCGTCGCTCGCCCCGTCGCACAGCCCGTCGCTCACGTCGCACAGCCGTCGCTCGGCAGTCGCTCGACCGTGCGGACGAAAAAAAATGTCATGCTGCTCGTGCTCTTTGGAACCCCGGGGGTGGCACATGGGGGTTAGAGGCCTCACATATGTTAGGGAGCGGCATGGCATGGCTGTCGCTCGGGTTGCTCGTCCGTCGCACATCCGACTGGGCCTCACATAAGGGATAAGCCTTGATGTAAAATCCATCCCGAATGGGCTTCCCGACTTAACATCGCGGGGCATATTTCGGGCCACGTGCCAACCTCGTATTCCATGTCCGCGCCTTCAATGACCATGTTGGCCGAATGGTATTGAAGGCGTAAAGTAAAATACAACATTTACAGGACTATGGACACAAGAAAATGCAAAAACGGATGTAGGGTGAGTTCCGCAATCGCCTTGGGCGAATTCGACATGGTGCATGCCCATGTGGGCTGCTCGTTCGTTATTCGCACAAGGCAACCGTTTCGTAAGCCAACACTCCCCTACACTATACATGAGGCCTCTAACTCCCAAGTGCCACCCCCAAGGTTCCGCAAAGCACGAGGAGCATGACAAAATTTGGGCCACCCGACGGGGTGATTTTCCGTGGCCACGGCCATGACGAAATGAACACAAGGTTTTCCGCTTGGCCGTGACGGATGAACCAAATGTCGAATGACCCCAACATGCATACAACTCGTACCACGGGCCCATGGGGATCGCACAACGGGGTTTCTCATGAACGAATACGAATAGAATGAAAATTTACATGGACACAAGTCCATTTTTACAAATATGCAAGGGACGTTTCGTCATCGCTCGGCGCATCGAAAAAGTCCCTAACAATCCGCTCAGCCATCCGCCCGGCTGCGGCAGGGCTGTGACTGGGCTGTGGCTGGGTCGTCGCTCGACTGTGCAAACGAAAAAAAGTCAGGGTTGTGACTGGGCTGTGGCACGGGTCGCTCGCCCGTCGCACAGCCGTCGCTCGACCGTGCTGTTAGGGACCTTCGGGTTTGTCAAGTCCTGTACGTGTCATGACGGTCCCTAACGTGCATTGTAAATACTTGTAAATATTGCATCTTTCACTTTTATGTAAAACGTTCGCGCACCACCCACCGGCCTTGCCCGCGACTAGGTAATGACCCACATTACCTAGCCGCGGCATGGGTCGATGGGGTGTGCGGATCATGTAATTATGCATTGTAAATTCGCTCGCGCACCATCCACCGTTCTCGTGCACGGCTAGGTAACGCCCCTCGTTTCCTAGCCGTTACATGGCCGGTGGGGGTGTTGGGCCACAAAATATTTTGTCATGCTCCTCGTGCCAAAAGGAACCTTGGGGGTGGCACTTGGGGGTTAGGCTCCACAAGTATAGTACCCAGGTATAGCCTGGGCACACTCTAGTTCATTCGTACAAGCATTCGCACTAGCATTCGCACAAGCATTTGCAAGCATTTTCCTTGCAAACGGCCATTTGGGCCAAACGTTTTTGCCTCCAAGCACACAGAGGTTCGAACACGGGCGATCCGTTAGCCCGCGACTTTCGAAGATTGGCAAGGTGATCCTTGCCCAAGGCTTATCCCTTGCGGGAGCAAGGGAGCCGCACGGACATTTGTCGCCCAAGCAAGTTAGTCCGTGACAGTTGGTATCAGAGCGAGGCAAGCTCGCAAAGCTTTGGCGCAAACAACCGACGCAAATCGTCAACAAGCTCGTGCCTTCGTCGTTGGAGACAAACGACGTTGGGGCACTCGACAATCTCGCAGGAGAGATTTTCTTGAACAAGCATGGCTCGCAAAGGAGTCGGTGAAACGAGCGGCGTCGCCCAAGCGGTGACGACCGTTCCAGAAGAACCGTTGGGGGAGGACCCAACACAAACTCAAGCTCAACAAGCTAGGACGGGAACTCGCACCGTCCAACGGCTTGGAGACTTGGAAACAATGGTGGCCGCTCATGACGTAGCCATAAACGTCCTTGAGAATGGCATGGGGCCACAGGTCGGCAAGCTAGTCGACACGCAAGAAGTTATGGAGGCAAGACTAGACGGACTCCAGGACGACACTCAAGAAGCGATCAAGCAACTACAAGGGGAGATTGAAGAGCTAAGGGCTACAATCTCATTTCTAGTCCGACAAATCCACTCAGGTGGTGGCAACTCTCGACAACACGAAATTCCGCAACACCACATTAAAGCACCTGAACCAAAGCCTTACAACGGGGCTCGAGATGCCAAAGCGGTGGAGAACTTCCTCTTCGACTTGGAGCAGTACTTCAAGGTCACCAGGACAACTGATGATGATATGAAAGTGTCCGTTGCAACCATGAATCTGTCTGAGGATGCAAAACTCTGGTGGCGGACCAAATACGATGAAATTCAGAAGGGTCATGCAAAGATCGACACTTGGGATGATCTCAAGCGAGAACTCAAAGCTCAATTCTTCCCCGAGAATGTGGAATTCATCGCTCGACGGAAGTTACGACAACTCCATCACCACAATTCAATTCGGGAGTACGTGAAGGAGTTCTCAACCATCATGTTGGACATTCCGGACATGGCCGAGACCGATCAACTATTCACCTTCCTTGAAGGGCTAAGGCCATGGGCGCGACAAGAACTCGCAAGGAGGAATGTCAAGTCCTTGTCGGAAGCGAAGATCGCCGCAGAGCGACTCTCTGACTATGGTTCTGAAGAAAATCCGTCAAAGGCGGCACCCTACAGGCCAAGATTCCAGAAGCCCGACTCCTACAAGGGCAAAGGCGCCGCAGGCGATACGAGATGGAGGGATCAATCACAAAGGGAGCACCCTCAAAAGGGACCTCCTCAAAGGGATTATCCTCCGAGGGGGAACCAACAGAGACCGGGGCCGATTTGCTTCTTGTGCAGAGGACCTCACGTGGTCCGAGAATGCCCTCAACGACAAGCACTGAACACTATCGTAGCGGAGTCAGTGGCGGAGAACATAGCCAACATCACCGCCAAGAAAGAGAAGGGCAAGTCTCCTGCAATCGCTGATGCGGAAGCCTATTCCAGCGAAGGTGAAGATACTGGGGGGCCTAACATGGGAGCAATGCGTCTCCTCAATGCTCTCAAGACTCAAGTGGGGGAGCAAGGCCCAAGGAAGGGAGCCACCAAAGCGGCACACGAGCTGATGTTCATTGACATCGAGCTCAATGGCAAGAATACCCGAGCAATGGTCGACTCGGGAGCAACTCATAACTTCATCGGCAAAGGTGAAGCAAAGCGACTAGGGCTCAAGCTGGAAAAGAGTTCGAGTCATGTCAAGGCGGTGAACTCCGAAGCGCGAGAAATCAACGGAGTCGCTCGGGATGTCCCACTGAAGATTGGAGGATGGAAGGGTCAAGCCAACCTGATGGCGATGCCTCTCGACGACTACCAAGTTATTTTGGGGATGGAGTTCCTCAAGTCAGCGAAGGTGGTACCCATGCCCTTCCTTGACACCTTATGCTTGATGGGGGAGAACAATCCCAGCATCGTTCCCACCGTACGTTCGACCCCAGGGAGCGGAAATCAACTCCTCTCCGCCCTACAAGTGAAGAAAGGAGTTCGACGAGGCGAACTCACAATGGTGGCTGCAATGAAGTTGGAGGGATCACTCGATGGAGCGGAACGAGAACCTGCAGCAGTCTCTAGAGTACTCAACGAGTTCGAAGACGTGATGCCACCTGAACTACCAAAGGCCTTACCACCAAAGAGGGGGGTGGATCATCGCATCGAGCTGGAGCCGGGGACTAAGGCCCCATACCGACCACCTTACCGTATGACGCCACCAGAGTTGGCAGAATTACGGAAGCAATTAACGGAGCTGCTTGACAGAGGATTGATCCGAAGCTCCAAAGCGCCATTCGAAGCCCCTGTACTATTCCAGAAGAAGGACGGGAGTCTCCGCTTCTGCGTGGACTACCGAGCTTTGAACAAAGTGACCGTGAAGAACAAGTACCCCATTCCGCTCATCATGGACCTTTTCGACCAACTTGGCCAAGCGAGATTCTTTTCCAAGTTGGACTTGAGATCGGGCTACTGGCAAGTGCGGATTGCCGAAGGGGACGAAGGAAAGACCACTTGCGTAACAAGCTATGGAGCTTACGAATTCTTGGTGATGCCGTTCGGCCTCACGAATGCTCCAGCTACGTTCAGTACCATGATGAACCAGTTGTTCCATGAGCACTTGGACAAATTCGTTGTGGTGTACTTAGACGATATCGTGGTCTACAGCCGAACCTTGGAGGAACACTTGCAACATTTGAAGATCATCTTCAAGATCCTCCGAGAGAACACTTTGTTCGTGAAACGGGAGAAGTGCTACTTCGCCCAAAAGGAGATCGACTTTCTGGGAGACCGGGTAGGAGGCGGAAAAATTCGAATGGACAATGTAAAGGTCCGCGCCTTAGTGGAATGACAGCCACCAACAAAGGTCACAGAACTCAGGTCATTCCTTGGGTTCGTGAACTACTATCGAAGATTCATCGCCGGATATTCAAGACGAGCAGCTCCACTGACGGACTTGCTCAAGAAGGAAAAGGCATGGCATTGGTCCCAACCATGCACTGAAGCATTTGAAGACCTAAAGCGAGCGGTGATTGAGGAACCAGTTCTCAAGCTTCCCGACTATGGTCAACCCTTTGAAGTCCACACCGACGCCTCGGACTATGCCATTGGAGGCGTCCTCATGCAGGAAGGACATCCCGTCGCCTTCGAGAGTCGTAAACTTAACGACACGGAGCGGCGATATCCTGCCCATGAAAAAGAAATGACGGCAATAGTGCACTGTCTTCGTGTTTGGAGGCACTATTTGCTCGCATCTCGCTTTGTTGTGAAGACGGACAACATAGCGCTAAGTTACTTTCAAACTCAGAAGAAGTTCTCACCAAGGCAAGCTCGATGGAAGGATTTCTTAGCTGAGTTCGACATGACGTTGGAATACAAGCCGGGACGTTCCAACGTGGTAGCAGATGCCCTGAGCCGCAAGATAGAACGGGTTGCCGCCGTCCAAGGAGAAACTGGGGGTAGCATTAGTCAAGTGCAATCCAACTTCCATGGGAAGATAAGCATGAGCTTGCTCAAAGACACCCAAGCAGAGGCGTTGCTCAAGCTGATCAAGGACGGGAAGACAAGGAAGTTTTGGGTCCGAGATGGACTCATCTTTACCAAAGGAAACCGACTGTACGTACCTAGGGCAGATGGCCTGCGCAGAGAATTGCTAAAGGAGTGCCACGATACTCTCTGGGCAGGGCACCCTGGCGTACACCGAACTATAGCCCTACTGGAGAGGGCGTTCTATTGGCCGAAGACGGTTGACGACGTTGAGGAGTATGTGAAGACTTGCCTGATCTGCCAGCAAGACAAGATCGAACGGCAGAAGCCTGCTGGTCTCCTCGAACCCCTGCCTGTTCCGGAGCGACCATGGGAAAGCATCTCCCTCGACTTCATAGCAAGCTTACCAAAAGTGGGGGAGTCCGGTTTCATCCTGGTGGTCGTGGATCGCTTCTCAAAATATGCCACATTCATGACAGCTCCCTCGCACTGCAGCGCAAGCGAAGCCTCAAATCTCGTAATGCAAAATGTCGTGAAACTTTGGGGCGTGCCAAGGAATGTCATCAGTGATCGAGACCCTCGATTCCTTGGCAGATTCTGGACAGAGGTGTTTAAATTATTGGGATCTCAACTATATTTCTCCACGAGCTTACACCCACAAACAGATGGGCAGACGGAGCGCATGAACGCACTCCTTGAACAATACCTCCGACACTTTGTAGCGGCGAACCAAAGGGACTGGACGAAGTTGCTAGATGTGGCCCAGTTCTCCTACAATCTGCAAAAGAGCTCCGCAACCAACAATAGTCCCTTCGAGATCTTGTTGGGACGACAACCAGACACGCCCCACTCACTGGTTCTTGGCTACACTGGAAGCAGCCCGACTGCTTATCAAATGGCCAAGGAGTGGCAAGAAAATCAAGAGATCACTCGAGCCTACCTCGAATCGGCAGCACGCAAAATGAAGAAGTGGGCCGACGAAGGAAGGAGACATCGAGAATTCAAGGTCGGAGACCAAGTATTGATACGACTCCACCCGGCATCCCTCGCAATCTTCCGGTGCAAGATACACAAGGGCCTCGTGCGCAAATATGATGGACCCTATCCCGTCATCAAACGGGTAGGGCCGGTGGCATATCGACTCCAACTGCCAGCATGGTGCAAGATACACCCTGTCTTCCATGTGAGCAACCTGAAGCCCTACCATGCCGATCGTCAGGACGACGTACGCAACATCCCAACACGTCCACCCGCCACAACCAAAGCGGTGCAACGTGAAGAAGAGGAGATCTTGGCGGACCGCAAAGTGAAACTCCCCAACGGCAACAAAGAGCGGGAGTACCTTGTCAAGTGGAAGGGACTCCCTACCTCCGAAGCTAGCTGGGAGAAGGAGAGCACCTTGCGACATGAAGACGGCGTCATCACCATGTTCAAGAAGGGGTCGACGAGGGCGTCGACTTCCTAAGTGGGGGAGAATGTTAGGGACCTTCGGGTTTGTCAAGTCCTGTACGTGTCATGACGGTCCCTAACGTGCATTGTAAATACTTGTAAATATTGCATCTTTCACTTTCATGTAAAACGTTCGCGCACCACCCACCGGCCTTGCCCGCGACTAGGTAATGACCCACATTATCTAGCCACGGCATGGGTCGGTGGGGTGTGCGGATCATGTAATTATGCATTGTAAATTCGCTCGCGCACCATCCACCTTTCTCGCGCACGGCTAGGTAATTCCCCTTGTTTCCTAGCCGTTACATGGCCGGTGGGGGTGTTGGGCCACAAAATATTTTGTCATTCTCCTCGTGCCAAAAGGAACCTTGGGGGTGGCACTTGGGGGTTAGGCTCCAGAAGTATAGTACCCAGGTATAGCCTGGGCACACTCTAGTTCATTCGTACAAGCATTCGCACTAGCATTCGCACAAGCATTTGCAAGCATTTTCCTTGCAAACGGCCATTTGGGCCAAACGTTTTTGCCTCCAAGCACACAGAGGTTCGAACACGGGCGATCCGTTAGCCCGCGACTTTCGAAGATTGGCAAGGTGATCCTTGCCCAAGGCTTATCCCTTGCGGGAGCAAGGGAGCCGTACGGACATTTGTCGCCCAAGCAAGTTAGTCCGTGACAGTGCGGACGAAAAAAAATGTCATGCTGCTCGTGCTCTTTGGAACCCCGTGGGTGGCACATGGGGGTTAGAGGCCTCAGATATGTTAGGGAGCGGCATGGCATGGCTGTCGCTCGGGTTGCTCGCCCCGTCGCACAGCCCGTCGCTCACGTCGCACAGCCGTCGCTCGGCTGTCGCTCGACCGTGCGGACGAAAAAAAATGTCATGCTGCTCGTGCTCTTTGGAACCCCGGGGGTGGCACATGGGGGTTAGAGGCCTCACATATGTTAGGGAGCGGCGTGGCATGGCTGTCGCTCGGGTTGCTCGTCCGTCGCTCGCCCCGTCGCACAGCCCGTCGCTCGCCCCGTCGCACAGCCCGTCGCTCGCCCCGTCGCACAGCCCGTCGCTCACGTCGCACAGCCGTCGCTCGGCTGTCGCTCGACCGTGCAGACGAAAAAAATGTCATGCTGCTCGTGCTCTTTGGAACCCCGGGGGTGGCACATGGGGGTTAGAGGCCTCACATATGTTAGGGAGCGGCATGGCATGGCTGTCGCTCGGGTTGCTCGTCCGTCGCTCGCCCCGTCGCACAGCCCTTCGCTCACGTCGCACAGCCGTCGCTCGGCTGTCGCTCGACCGTGCGGACGAAAAAAATGTCATGCTGCTCGTGCACTTTGGAACCCCGCGGGTGGCACATGGGGGTTAGAGGCCTCACATATGTTAGGGAGCGGCATGGCATGGCTGTCGCTCGGGTTGCTCGTCCGTCGCTCGCCCCGTCGCACAGCCCGTCGCAAACGTCGCATAGCCGTCGCTCGGCTGTCGCTCGACCGTGCGGACGAAAAAAAATGTCATGCTGCTCTTGCTCTTTGGAACCCCGGGGGTGGCACATGGGGGTTAGAGGCCTCACATATGTTAGGGAGCGGCATGGCATGGCTGTCGCTCGGGTTGCTCGTCCGTCGCTCGCCCCGTCGCACAGCCCGTCGCTCGCCCCGTCGCACACGTCGCACAGCCGTCGCTCGGCTGTCGCTCTACCGTGCGGACAAAAAAAAATGTCATGCTGCTCGTGCACTTTGGAACCCCGGGGGTGGCACATGGGGGTTAGAGGCCTCACATATGTTAGGGAGCGGCATGGCATGGCTGTCGCTCGGGTTGCTCGTCCGTCGCTCGCCCTGTCGCACAGCCCGTCGCTCACGTCGCACAGCCGTCGCTCGGCTGTCGCTCGACCGTGCTGTTAGGGACTTTTCGATGCGCCCGAGCGACGACGAATCATGACGGAATGTTCCCTACATATTTGTAAATATGTTTTCGCGTCCATGTAATTTTGCCTTTATTTTTAGTTCGTACTTGTAAAACCTCTTGTGCAATCCCCGGGGGACCCACGGTATGAGTTGGATGCATTTCGAGTCCATTCGACACTTGGTGCGTGCGTTACGGCTTAGCGGAGCACTTTGTGTGAATTCGTCATGGCCGTGGCCATGGAAAATCCCAATGTCGGATGGCCACGATTTTGTCATGCTCCTCGTGCCAAAAGGAACCTTGGGGGTGGCACTTGGGGGTTAGGGGTCTCATGTATAATGTAGGAGAGCGTTGGCAAACAAAGCGGTTGCCTTGGGCGGAGACGAACGAGTGGCCCATATGGGCATGCGACATGTCGTTCTTCGCCCAAGACAATTGCGGAGCTCGTCCTACACCCGGTTTTATGTTTTCTTGCGTCCATAGTCCTATAATGTTGTTTTTGCTTTATGCCTTCAAAAACCATTCGGCCAACATGGTCTTTTGTGGGCGCGGACATGGAGTGCGAGGTTGGCACGTGGTCCAACGTATGCCCCGCGATGTTAAGTCGGGAAGCCCAATTCGGGACGGATTCGGGATTAAGGCTTATCCCTTGCACGGGATGCAAGGGTGCCGCACGGGTTCTTCCGCACATAAACAATTGGCCCGTGACAGTTGGTATCAGAGCCTGCATTGATGGATCTGAAGATCATGACGTTTGCGCAGGGCATTGTCCCCTAAGATGCAAAGTCATTTTCACGCAGAGCAGATGGCTCTTAAGTCGTGTGCGCAGAGCCGATGGCTTGTGAGTCGCCAAGTTTGTGCGCAGGGCGTTGTCCCCTAAGTCGCAGCGCAGAGCCGATGGCTTGTGAGTCGCCTAAGATGGTGCGCAGGGCGTTGTCCCCTAAGATGCAGCACAGAGCCGATGGCTCGTGAGTCGCCAAGGATGGTGCGCAAGGCGTTGTCCCTTAAGACGCAGCGCAGAGCCGATGGCTTGTGAGTCGCCAAGTATGGTGCGCAGGGCGTTGTCCCCTAAGTCGCAGCGCAGAGCCGATGGCTCATGAGTCGCCAAGTTTGTGCGCAGGGCGTTGTCCCCTAAGTCGCAGCGCAGAGCCGATGGCTCGTGAGTCGCCAAGTATTGTGCGCAGGGCGTTGTCCCCTAAGACGCAGCGCAGAGCCGATGGCTCGTGAGTCGCCAAGGATGGTGCGCAGGGCGTTGTCCCCTAAGACGCAGCGCAGAGCCGATGGCTCGTGAGTCGCCAAGTATTATGCGCAGGGCGTTGTCCCCTAAGTCGCAGCGCAGAGCCGATGGCTCGTGAGTCGCCAAGTATGGTGCGCAGGGCGTTGTCCCCTAAGTCGCCGCGCAGAGCCGATGGCTTGTGAGTCGCAAGGTTGGTGCGCATGGCCGATGGCCTCTAAGACGCAAGATTTGTGGCCATGGCAAGATGTCCTTTAAGACGCAAAGTTGGTGCGCATGGCCGATGGCCTCTAAGACGCAAGATTTGTGCGCATGGCAAGATGTCCTTTAAGACGCAAGGATGGTGCGCATGGCCGATGGTCTCTAAGACGCAAGATTTGTGCGCATGGCAAGATGTCCTTTAAGACGCAAGGATGGTGCGCATGGCCGATGGCCTCTAAGATGCAAGATTTGTGCGCATGGAAAGATGTCCTTTAAGATGCAAGGTTGGTGCGCATGGCCAGATGGCCTCTAAGACGCAAGATTTGTGCGCAGAGCAGATAGCTCTTAAGTCGCAAGATTGAAACGTCCGAACCAAGCACAAGTGAAGAACAGCTGTGGTGTGGCTGCAATGCTCTTAGTGCGGAGAATTCGCGGACGTTGTGACCCGATTGGAGAAAATCCCTCAAGTCGTGATCGAGGAGCAGCGTAAGACTTGAAGCTCGTTGAGATGGGCTCGGTGGAGGGCGCCATGACCTCTGCGGGTGGCGAGTGAGCAAGCAGTGATCCGTAAGACTTGAAGCTCGTTGAGATGAGCTCGGAGGAGGGCACCATGACTCCTGCGGGGGGCGAGTGAGCAAGAAGAAATCAGCTCAAAGTGGTGGTGGAGGCAAGGCTCTAGTGTGGTGCAGCCACGGAACTACTCATCACTTGGGTGTTGCACAATGGCACCCAGATGTTATCTGAGACGAGCGTTGCTCGTATGCTCCTTAAGTCTGGGACTCTTCATTGCCCAGCAAAAACGGGACTTGGTGAATTGAGTAACCATTTCTCGGGTTCCTTCGCGCGGGCGTTGCTCAACGACGCTCGTGTGCCCCACAAAGTCTGGGACCCTCACAGCCCAGCAACATCGGGACTTGGTGAACACAGTAGCTACTTCTCGGTGTCCATTCAAGCGAGCGTTGCTCAACGACGCTGGTGCCCCTTCAAGCGAAAGTTGTTCAACATCACTCGGTTGCTCCACAAGTCTGGGACTTTCATTGCCCAGCAACGAGTTTGGGAATCTCAAAGCCCTTTCTCGCAACAACAGGAGATGATGAAACTCAAAGATGTTCCAAGTAGTCATTTCCTGGTGGCGGACTTAACACGGTGAAACATGACATGTTGCGGCCCCACTGCGGCATGTCGTTAGTCAGGCGGTGTTCCCTTCGACTACTTGTGAAGAATTCACTTCAGCAATTGCAGCCTATGCCAGAAAGGCGGTGCGGCCGAGGCGAGTTCGACGAGGACGTCGAAGCTTGAAGTGGGGGAGGATGTTAGGGACTTTTCGATGCGCCCGAGCGACGACGAATCATGACGGAATGTTCCCTACATATTTGTAAATATGTTTTCGCGTCCATGTAATTTTGCCTTTATTTCTAGTTCGTACTTGTAAAACCTCTTGTGCAATCCCCGGGGGACCCACGGTATGAGTTGGATGCATTTCGAGTCCATTTGGGAGCCACGAAGATATACCGTGACCTAAGGCAAAATTATTGGTGGAAGGGCATGAAGAGAGAGATGGCCGAGTTTGTGTCTAACTGCCTGGTATGTCAGCAGGTGAAGGCCGAACATTTAAAGCCAACAGGATTGCTCTAGAACTTAGAGGTGCTAGAATGGAAATGAGAGAAGATAATCATGTATTTTGTGTCAAGATTGCCAAAGTCGGGGAATGGCAATGATTCTATCTGGGTGGTGGTGGATTGCCTAACCAAGTAGGCTCATTTTTACCAGTCAAATAACCTTTTCAATTGAACAGTATGCGAGGTTGTTTTTGGATCGGATCGTCGCATATCATGGTGTCCTTGTTATGATTATCTCAGATCAGGGTACTCAGTTCATAGCTCGATTCTGGCAGTCCTTTCAGGAGGCATTGGGCACTTAGGTATAGTTCAGCACTGCATTTCACCCTTAGAAAGATGGTCAATGGGAGCGGACCATTCAGACTTTGGAAGACATGCTGAGAGCATGTGTCTTGGATTTGGAGGGTAGTTGGGAGAGGCACTTGCCCCTGATTGAGGTTGCCTATAATAACAGCTACCATAGTAGCATTGGGATGACCCCTTCTGAGGCATTGTATGGGTGGCGATGTAGGTCGCCTGTAGGCTGGTTTGAGGTGGGGGATTCTCGTATGATGGGACCCGACCTGGTTGAGCTAGTGGGCGGTAGAAAAGGTGAAGCTAATCAAGGAAAGGTATGCTGATGGAAAGGCCAGGGAGGTAGAGTTTACTGAGGGGGACATGGTTTTCTTCAAAGTATCCCCTATAAAAGGGGTAGTAAGATTTGGGAGAGAGGGAAGCTAAGCCCTTAGTTTATTGGGTCGTTTCCTATTCTCAAACGTAGAGCAGTGGCATATGAGTTGGCCTTACCTCCCAGTATGGACCGAGTGCATCTAGTGTTCCATGTATCAATGCTAAAGAAGTATGTTCGGGATGAGTCCCATGTGATTGAGCCTACCGCAGTAGAGGTGGATTTGGCAGTCTCTTTCGAGGAGAGGCCAATTGAGGTGTTAGACCGTTAGATCAGAAAATTGAGATCCAAGGAGATTCCTCTGGTAAAGGTTAGGTAGGAGTACCATTACATGCAGGAGGCCACCAGGGAGGTGGAGCAGGATATGAGGGAACGATATCATCCGCTATTTGAGAATTTGGTAAGTCTTAAGCTTTGCTAAAAAAAAAATTCGAGTACGAATTTTCCCTAAGGGGGGAGGATTGTAATATTCGAGATATTATGGCTAATTTCTATTATTCATTTTGTGTTGCCAGTCTAGCGGGCTGATCCAAGGTCGAGCTGAGTCGACTCATGGTCCGGTGTGAATGCGGGTAAGTAGAAACATAAGTTGTGTGTTTTCTTTACTTGTTAATTAAATTGTATTGCATATGTTTGAGCATGTATTATTGATGCTTGTTGTTAGCGGGTTTTGGATCCGAGTTTGAGGCGAATGCGGGTTAGCTCAAGGGGTTGGGTGTAGATGGAGATTTGTGAGGAGATTATAAAGGGCTAGGCGGCTCCGATTGGATAGGAGGGGAGCTGAGCCTTCCCCCGCCCCCCTTCTCTAGGAGCCACCGTCGCTGCGGCCTCTCGTGTGCCAAATTTCGGAGGTCGTCTTCGGGAGTTTCTTTCTCCCTTCTTCTTCCTAATCAAGTGAGTGGTTCTTCCTTCCTATATCTCTTTCTTGTTTTTGTGTTCTTGAGTCATTTTCTTGAGTATTGAGAAATCTTGTCATTTTTTCGTTGAAATTGTGATTTCTCACCATTTTCTCGTGTTGCCATGAAAGAGGATGCCCGAGGACCCCCTTTTGTGGTGCGGTAGTCCTAGGATTGTCCTAGGGGTGCTTAGCCAAGGTGGGTAAAGGGATGCCCTCAATGTGTTTGTGAAATTGCTTAAGGGAGCATGTGATGTTTAATGAGGTTTAGATTCCTTGATGATGAATCTTGTTATGTTCTTATGATGTTAAATCATGTTTAATGTCAAAATCATGATTCTCAGCGTGATAAATTCATGATTTCATATGAAAAGATTTGATCTTGATGGCATGATTTTATGTTCTTGATGGTTCTTTAAATTATGAAAGCATGAATCTTGATGTTGATGTAAGGATTAGATGCATGCTAAATTATGTTTAGAAAATAAACTTTTTAATTATTGTTTGTGATGAATGTAATCTGGTTTGGAAATATTTAGGAATTATTATTATTGTAATTTTCATGTTAATTAATTAGACATGCTGAAATCTAAAACATGCTGAAATTACATGCTGGATTATCATTAATGATGTTGAGGTTTGAAATTGCTGTTGTGATGCGTGACGATTACTGAACATAGTCATGTAACCTATCATTTTAACCCGAAAATATAGTTTGGAACCACAGGACACACTCTAGAAACCAAATTTGGCCTAGGTACACCAGAAGTGGGCTCAAACAGTAGGCTGAAAACAAAACCCCTAAAATAAAATCTAATTTCAAGAAATTAAATTTTAATTGTAGAATTAAAATTCAAGGTGCAGAATAAACAGTTAAAGAGCCAACAAAAAGAATTTAATTGTTTCAAACAAAACCTCACGGGCTGATGATATTGCGGGTGTGGGGCATGGGGAACGGGCATAGTGTGTTGCGGCATTTTCCCAGTAAGAACACCCTTAGGACACCGTAGAGGACATTTGACTTAGGTCTTGTTGGCACCATATCTTTTACGAATGGCGGTGAGGCTCGGGTAGGAGCCGGATTGCGGGCTTGGGCCCGAAAGGTTGGATGGGTAAATCCTAACATGTGTTAAATGAATAAGTTCGAATGGGCGAATCCTGATTATTCTCGTTTCTATTTGGAATAATTTCGGATGGGCGAATCACGATTTTTCTCATTTTTATTTGGAATAAGTTCGGATGGGTGCATTCTGATTATTCCCGTATTTTTCTTTAAGGGTATGTTTATGGGATAAGTTCGGATGGGTAAAACTTGATTATCCTCATAACCCTTCTGGGTGACTTGTATGCCTTACGACATGGGTAGGCAGATAGCCCTGTTTTATATTCACGGTTATGTGAATAGGTTGCCTTTGGGCATGAGATGGCCAAGTGACCAGTTAGTTAGCCATATCACTAGTCTTGCATTTTCCTATATGAGACAGGCGCATATATAAATTATTTTGTGGTTGGTTTTTTTGTGGTGGGGGGTGGTAGAATCGCTCATTGAGTTCCTTTGGAATCACCCTTGTTTTTTTTTCTATTTTTACAAAGCCTGACCAGTGAGGTGGGCTGGAGCACTTGGCGTGGCTGGAGGGCAGAGGAGCTACATTGATCTCATAGCAGTCCTAGTTAGGGGTCGTATTCGAGTCTTGTTAGTATTTGATCATGCACTTGGTATTTTAGCATTCTTGGAGTTGTAGTCCTTTGGGACCTTCATATGTTTGATTTTAGATTACTTTCCTTAAGAAAAACTGATAAACTTTTTATTATTTATTTTTGCACTCTATTTGTCTTGCTGAACTTTATTTCTTAAGATGAAAGCTGATTTGGTTTCTCAGTTATAATAAAATTTGTCTCATATTTTTGCTATGTTTTATTCTGAGTTGGCTTGTATATGGGATAGGCTGCGGGATATAGGCTTGTATACACTGGCCGGTCACGTGACCCTAGGATGGGGCTTGAAAGAGGGCTTTTTCCGACTGAGTTCTGGGCACTAATGCTAGAGGGTCTTCTTAGCTCAGTGAGTCCGAGTTTGGAGGCTTGCTGGGGTGGTCGGCCTAGCGAGTACTCCATGAGTTGTGGATGGGTATCTAGAGGATAGTTCCAACTGGGCCAAATCGGACTAGTTGATGTGCTTGGTGCAGAAGTTGTTAACGTAATGTGTTATATGTTCTTTTATTCTGCTATCTAAACTCAAAATTAATTACTACGTTATTTTTCTATTATAGTTTGGCTTGGTGATGTTCGAGATGACCACTCACTGAGTTCTTGAACTCACTCTCCTTTTATGTATACTATTTTGCAGAGTGTGATCACTGAGCTATGACGTGGCTAGTGGCAGCAGACTCTGGTGGCGGTCTCGTGAAACCCGTTGATGTAGTCGAGTCGAGCCAAGTCGAGTCAAACATGAGTCTATTAAAGACATATAGTGTATTTGAGTTTGTAGTTGCTTAACATATAAACTCATGTAGTTTCTTCTTGACTTGTTAATGAGTGGTTACTTGGATGTTAAATGTTTATGTTATAGCACATTATATTGGTTATGTTGAGTGATTTATGTTATTGTTTTGTTTAAGCTTCGGGGTGCTTGTCCGCACTCTGGCCGGTCGCGTGACCCAATTTGGAGGCATGACAAAGTGGTATCAAAGCATGTGATTAGGTCCTGACTACGTCATTAGAGTATAGGCAGGTGTTAGTATGTCGATATACGGTGTTACTAATTTCGCAGGCTAGCGGGGCCGGGGCCGAGGTCGAGGCCGAGGTCGAGGACGATGTAGGGGTTGCACTGGGAGTCGGGGTTGTGGATGCCTAGCCGAGGAGAGGGCAGAGCAGGACCCCCGAGCGGCTCAGTTAGAGGCCCAGGTGGCTGAGTTGACTAAGGAGCTTCGTAGGGAGCGAGAGATGGGGCAGTAGCAACCTCAACCCCAACCAATTGCACCAACTGTCCAAGAGACTAAGGAGCTAGTGCCACTTGTGGTTAGGGCAGCAGACCATCATGAGACCACGGGACACGAGGTTCCGTACCTGAAGTTTGTTAGGTTGAGGCCCCTATATTTACTGGCACCAATCCGTTAGTGGAGGTCACCAACTTCCTGAGTGACTATTACGAGCTCTGTGAGGTACTAGGGTGTTCATCTGAGGCAGCAGCACATATTGTGGGACTACAGATGAGAGGACCCACAAAGGAGTGGCTCCATGCCTGGAGGGCCCATAGTTCCCGTAGGGGGGTACTTACACCAGCCCGTAGGTGTGTCTGCGAGAAGCGGGCAAGGGAGTTTGAGCAGCTTCGCCAGACAGGCGGTATGACAGTCCAGCAGTATGAGATGGAGTTCATGATGGGATGGGAATAAGAAACGTAGTGCAAATAGTAATTTAAAAATTTGAAACATCCCAAAATAGCGATCTACTTTAGCAACAATTAAGGAATTCAATGTACAAGTAGAAGGGGGAGGGTATATGTAAGACCCGAAAAAAGTTTCATAATATAAAAATCTATTTTGGTGCAGCGCGTCGGACCCGGGGGTAGTCGAGTCGAGCCTCAGGATCGCCTCGAGTGAAAAGGTATGACTCGGCTAATGAATCTTGAAGTCTATTTGGATAATTAACTTTCCTTTTATAAAATCATACCTTAAATTAAGTTAACTCGAGTCATGTTATGGGTTGGGTCGGAACCCGAGTCGAGTTCGGGTCTAGTCAAGTTCCGGGTATGACTTAAGTGAGCTTTGAGACCATCTTTGGAAAGATGGTTGAGGGAATAAATCCCCCATATGGCAGCCGTGCGACTCAACCATTGAGTCGCACAAGGCCGCAAGGGAGAAAGAGGAGGAGCAAGAAGGTGGCCTGGTGCTTGGATCGATCCGGAATTCGCGTCGTCGCCGGAAATTCTCAAGTCTTCGTCACTCGATCCTTATTTCTTGGCGATCTAGGTGAGTGGTTAAGGCTTTAACAGTTTGGGGGAGGCGGGTGGCCAAGCCTTAGATGATAGGTCGAGTTCTCGCAATTTTTCCCGACGATCCACGATTTCAACGATATGTACTCACTGATTTATGATGATTCTTGTCGGATCTCGTTTTTTTAATTGCCGATTTGCATATTTTTGGAGCTGTCGAGTCATGGGAAAAGGGGAAAGTTCATGCCGAAATTTTCTCCGATTCCCTTGACGGCAAGAAGGCCCTTAGATGCCCTTATACCACTGTTTTGATGTAGTCCTTTGAACTCCTCACATAATATGAAGCATGTCCCCTCTAAAGCCCCTTGAAGAGGCCAAATGAACCCTAAGATTCATGAAGAGGGTTCGGCCAAGGGTGAGGGGAAGGGTAAGTTGATCATTGGTATTTAAGAAGTATGTGGAGTTGAAGAGACAAAGTATAGCTAAAGCCTCTTCCATTTTTCCCTACCCCAAGGACCTTGGCCGAGCAAGGTTTCCCTTGCTCATGGTTCGGCCAAGGTTAGGGAGAAGAGGAGAGACTTGCTTTAGATGGAAATTTCATAATCTTAGGGATCACAGAAAGGGATATGACAATACTTAGGAAGAACACCAAGCATAGCATGTAGCTTAGTTGATTTGAATTGTAGTAATGCTAGTTTGTAACCATACTTAGCATTTGTTCCTTAAACTTTGGATGTTGACAATGTTACCATGTTTTATAATTCATACATGTTATTTAAATTCATTACTACCTTGCCATGCTAGATAATTGCCCTTATTGTGCTAATATTCCTAAGATAGTATAAGAATTATTATGCATGTACATAATGGTTATATATGATGAATGTTGTAATATATGAGCATTTTTCTTTGGATTATGCATGTTTCCCTAAATGTCCTTGGATGGTATCATGAAAGGTTGACTCATGAAAATTCTCACCTGAGACAGTGTAGAAGGCTACGTAACATGTAAGGTGTCACTAGATGTTCATAACATATTTATGGAAACTTGGATATGTGACGACAACACTTCTATGTCTGCTTGTATATTTTTGGAAACTTAGAGATTGTAGGTGCACATATACTAAAAGGGGCGGCATGAATTGTTGACCCGATAGCCGGACATAGGCTAGATACGGGCAAAGCCCCGAAGTGTATATATATATATGGAAACCCTAGGATATTGATTGTGTAATGTGCTTGAGATGGTCCGCTGAGGAGCGAGGAGGTCGAAAATAACCAATGCTCAGCTCGGCTAGTTTGGGTTTAGAGGTGCGCCAGCGGGCCCGCTAGGTGCCAGACCCCAGTTGGGTGGGACTAGCTATCCTTACCCCAGACGGTGACCGAAGACTAGTGGACCATCCTAGTCGACGGCCCGGGATTATTTGCTTGCATCATGAGATGATGTGGCCAATGGCCAGGATGATGGTACCTGGTATGGTAGGGACGGCTGTAGCCGGGATATATTGCTATGAGTAGGCCCAAGGGTCGGATGCCAGAGGCTTGATAAGCCAAGGTGGCAGGTTATCATGTACAGTTGGTACTGATGGATCCGTTGAGGGTCTGTAGTAGCATTAGAAACACACTTTACCTACTTGTACATTCCTTTATTGTCTAGTATGATATATATGCATGTCTGAGGCTTATGTCGAGGTTCATTTGATCCACTCACTGAGTCCCAAGTGGACTCGCAGTTTATTTATATTTTTGCAGAGCAAGAGCAGTAGCTTGGTGTCGACATGGTGCAGCTGGAGGGCAGAGGCGGTGCCATATCTCGTGGCGGCGTCCATGAGTCTTAGACTAGTCCTAGTTATGTTGGTTTTATTTCTGCACTGACGGTTGTAATTGAAAAGAATTGTAAAACTTGATATTTGACCATTTGGATTTGATGTTGATGTTTCTTCTTGTTTTGAAAAACTTATATATTGTGACTTGCAAACTTTTTATAAAGTATGTTAAGTTTCTTTCAGTCGATATGTTTTGGTTTCTTGATGTTAGTGTAGATAGTAGGCTACAGGGCAGGATGTGGGCCCTGGCTGGTCACACTACCCTCAGTCGGGGTGTGACAGTATACCTTAAACCGTGGTTGGATAGGTAGCTCCTATTCCCATATCAAGATGCACACACACACGTCCTCCAATGATAGTCCGCACCAGGCGCCTCGCAACATAGGGGCAGCGAACAATCGGACTCGTCGTGGCTCAACAAAGACGCTTTTCAAACCCTAAAACCTCAAGAGCTAGGCCAACCCTTCCACTAAGAACCGGGCTCCAAAACGAGAGAAAGAGGAGATGAGAAAACAACGAAACGAGGAGGTAGATCGAAGAATGCCTCGCTGCTCTTTTTTGGAATCCTCCAAGTGGATGAAGTAGGCAACACACCCAAGTAGAAGACACCTCCAATTTGGCTTCTTAAAAGACCGGGAATGAGGAAGTAGATGGTCGGCTACCATTGGAGAGGATGAGGAAGAACTAATTAACCAACCACTCCCATGGGGTGTTCAGCCACAATTTATAGAGGGGGTGTGGCTACAAAGGTAGACCCGCCCCCCTAAAAACTCTCTCTTTGGAATTTAAAATTTCGGAGTTTGCCTCCAAAAATAATTTATATTTTAATGGCTTCATAATTAATTCGAAATTAATTAAATCAAATAAAACATAAATTTTAATTTATCCCTATAAATAAGAATGATAATTATATAAACAAACCAATTCCCTAAACAATAGGAAAGATGTTTATCTAAATAATTCAATTTCTTATTAATTAATAGAATTGTGATTTATCCTCATAAATCATATATCTATTAATTTTATTATTTATCTCCATAAATCAAATTCTTATTAATTTGGATTTATCCAACTAAATTAATTCCCAATTAATCGGTTAGACACATGGTTAGAAACTAATTTTCCCACCATGTATATTTGATTCAAAATCAAATTATATTTAATTCATAATTAAATATATTCTGGATGAAGTAGTTAATTAAATATTTAATTCATAATTAAATTTAATAAACTACATAAAATATTATCATGTGTCAATCCCTACAATTTAGGGATGCCCTACAAATTAGGGTTACCGAGGAACTCCTTTCTCGCACATTTATTTCTATAGGAAATAATTTTCCTATCATGTCCGTAAACGAGATCTGTGAGAGTTGCATAATATCCATGCTAGTAGACATATAAGGCCGCATTCAGAGCTTATCTCATAAGGTATGTTACTGAGGTTAGCCTATTGTGTGTGACCTATTGGGCCACACACTAAGCCAACAGTGAGTTGTGCATAACAGAGAGTCGGATCCGATAGAATGATTTCTATTCGAATCTTACGAGCCACCACTAAACCCCTTTAGTGTGGTCGTGAGAGACTCCACTCACAAGTCAAGATTGACATCTAGCAACGTGTCATGACTACCCGGATAGTGTGAGGTTCAATCTAAGGGATCGAACGCTCACTACAAAAAAACAAGATATCACCAACAGACTAAATCCGTTGGTGATAGTAAAAATCTGTTGGTAATACCACTACCAACGGATTTTCCGTTAGTAATACTCTGCTAGGTATTACCAACAGATATTACAATGTCTGTTGGTAATACCAATGGATAAAGATATATATCTCGGTAGTTACCAACAAATGTGTTGGTAATTTTGTTGGCAATACCAACAAATGATATATTTGTTGGTAATTTTGTTGGTAATTAATTTATTGCTGAAACTCTATTTTCAGTGATTAGTTACCGTGCAACTAAGTCCCTTAGTTACAATCACCACTATAATATTAGCTATCAGACACGGGGCTCATCGATGGTCGCCTGGGCCGTTAGAACCATTCATGGCTTTTTGACGATCGAACGGGCCGTGGCTGGTGTAACCCAATCAGCCACGGCTCTTATACGGCCGCCCAACGCCATCACTCATAGGTGATGATGCGCACGGGGCACGAAATGAAATAACCTAGTAGCGACGGCTTAGCATGGGCCAAAGGGTCGTCCATGATATATATAAGTAAGAAATTAACCATGGCCAGAAGCGGCTGTCGCTTATTAATTGATGGTGCGAACATGGCGCGAAAATAAAAAACATGTCGCCAACAGCTGAGAGCGGGCTTCGCGACCATCGCTGATACTATTATTAGTTTTCCATAATTTACCGACGACTGAGGGGCCGTCAATGAAAAAGAAATTTATTTGCATTCACGCCCGACCCTTCCTCTTTACCCCGTTGTCTTCTCTCTCCGCCAATCGTCACCGTCGAGACGCTGCCCTCGCTGTCGCCGCCGCCTGCTCCCTCGCCCTCGCCGCGCCGCCGCCCCCTCTCCCTCTCCCGCAGCGCCGCTGGCTGGCCTGCTCCCTCGCCGTCGCCGCCGATCCCTCTCCTCTCTCCGCCACCACCAAGTGAGTTCGATCCCCTCTCCCCTCTCCGGGTGGCCAATATTTTTTAATTTTTTAATTACTATTTAATTAGGTTTATTTACTGTTAATTATTGTTAATTACTGTAGTTAGTTAATGTTAGGGTTAATTTTTGATTTAATTAGTAAATTACTATTATTTTTTTAATTATATTAATTAGTTTTTAATTAGATTTAAATACTATTAATTATTGTTAATTATTTGTTAATTATATTTAATTAGGGTAGAATAAATGTTAGGGTTAATTTTAGTTCACTGAAATTACAATTATGAAATCGTCCACTTTGGACTCGCGGCCAAATCGTGCACGGTGTACTCGTGCCGAAATTGTCCACTTCGGACTCGCGCGGAATCGTCTGCTGTGGACTCGCACCGACATCCACAAATTTAGAAAAAAATCAAAACGAGTTGATACGTTTCACGTACGCATCGACGAGTCAAGTTTTAATTTTGCAAAACCATAGATCCGTTCGGGGGTTCTATGTTCGTGTAAATGAAGTAAATGATCTTTTATACGACATACAACCCTTGAATTGTCCCTAGTTGGATAATTTGAGAACATAATTATTTATAGGGTTAATTAATGAATATATCACGACTTTTGTCGAAATTCCCAAATCTATCACGATTTTTCATTTATTTCAAATGCAGGCTTCAACTCTCGATTCGTTTCAATTGTAGCACACCGTTAGACTCGGGTTAAGTTTTCCGTTAAACTGCATTGACGACGTGTCAACCTAAGTCCAATCAGCCATTAATTTAATAAAAAAAAATATATGTAAGTTGACGTGTATTAGTAAGTACAGAAATTTAATAGGTAACCAAAACACTATACTTACTAATACACGTCAGCTTACCTATTTTTTTATATTAAATTAATAGTTGACTAGATTTAGGTTGACACGTCATCGATGCCAGGAAAGCAATTTAACGAAAAACTTAATCCAAGTCTGACGATGTGATACAATTGAAACGAATCGAGAGTTGAAGCCTGCATTTGAAACAAATGAAAAGTCGTGATAGATTTGAAAATTTTGACAAAAGTCGTGATATATTCATTAATTAATCCAATATTGCACTTAGTTTATTTCTTTTAGTCATTATTCATTTTTAAATTTTGGCTTCTATATCCCTTGTTCTCCGATACACGCCTAGATGATATGCGTATTCGGAGAACAGTAGGGAGATGCTGCCGAAATTTAGAATGAAGTTAATGACTAAAAGAAATTCTAAGTGCAATATAAATAACAAAAATCCCGAATGAAATAGGACCATCCCACCTAAAGACATTACTTAAATATATTGCCAACTTTTTGACAGAACATGTCGGGCGATTGAAATTGGATGTACCGACGAATTCATCGTGGAGCTATAACGGATGAATTTCGAGTAGGCCACACAGATATGATAGACTCGGGAAAATGCCCCAGAGTGGGACCAGATCGTTGAGCGGTGGGCCATGCCTGAGTGGCATGAGGTCTCCCGGATTGCGTCGAGAAACTGCATGTCCGGAGGGGACAGCACGGGGGCGCGCCACACTTGTGGCTCCGTGTCTTTTGCGATTCATAAGCATTGTATGGTATGTATAATTAATTATTTTTAATTAAATCATATTTTGTCTATAATGATACTAATGTATTTGTTTTCTAATGTAAGACGCGCATGGCGGAGGACGACACTGTCCAACGCCTGTCGATGATGGAGGTATTTGAGCGCACTCACCGTCGACGACGAGTGGGGGACTACGTTGATAGCAGAGCCTCGATCATAATGGTAAGTATTTATGTCTATTTGATTTACACATTATTTATTTATAGTTTATATATATTTAAAATATAAACACGTGTAGGAAACGTACACGAGGATTATGATTTAGCGTGGAGGCCGCAGGTGGCTGGTAGCACGGCCGTGTTCATGGCTTTGCATACAGTGTCCATGCACGCATTGTGCTCGTGCCACTTGGGGCACTGACCCCTCTGACTGTGGGTGAGCGGTCCTCGACATCCCGGGTGCAGGACTAGAGCCGAATAGCGGCCTTGGAGTCGGAGCTCACCCAGCAGAGACAGACGATGGAGGAGTAGAGGCTGGCGATGAAGAAGCAAAGACGAACAAATGAAGAGTTGAGACAGACGATGCAGAACATGCAGGCACTCCTCACTTAGACTGTGTCTCACTATGGCCTTCTACCGATGATGTCACAGTCGTCGTCCTCCTCGACCCAGTCGACACTCCTGACCCAGTCGTTGTCGCCTCTACCGCCTCCACCGCAGCCGTGAGATTTTGGTTTATTGTATTTTGTTTATATTTTGATACTTTTTTGTATACTGATAGTTTTTTATACACTTATGGTTGTATAAATATGATATTTTGATAATTGTTTACCTCTGGTTTGAGGCTTAGATTGATGATATTTTTGTAAAACTTGTATGTTTGGTTTCAAATTCATATGTATGATATTTTCTAGTTGTAATTTGTGATTGAAAATAGATTGTAATCTATAAATATCATTGTATACAGGAATTTACAAAAAAATGTTTTTTCAGTTATAGGATATACCTTCAGCCACGGCTTACCCACGCATGGTCGACCGTCACTAAGCCGTGGCTGAAAGCTTATCGTAAATGGCTGATGGTCTGGGCAGCACCAAATATCATGGTTGCTAAAAGTATCACTGACGGCCCGAAGCCGTGGCTGATGTGTTTGTAATAGTGACAGCCGCCTACAACCATCACTAATGTGTTTAAATCAACGACAACGCCCGCGGCTATCATTGATGATTAGTTATGACGGCTGGGAGAGACCGTCATAACTTATCTGAGACGGCACATCAGTGACGACATTTTGCTACGGCTAACGCCGTCTGTGATAGTTGTCACCGACGATTCATCCACGGCTTGAGCCGTCGGTGATGACGATAATTCTAGTAGTGAATGTCTCGGATACGGCTAGGGTACGAAAAAAATGTCAAACCCTAATACCGATTTATATGTATTCTGCCTGCCAAGTCGTCGTCTCAATAATTGCATGTCAAAAAATCTTTTTCTGACATTCATATCTACTATGGCCAAAGATTCCTGAGTCAAGACTTGCAGGGACACATAAGACATTATCTTCTCTTACTAGGAGTAATTGATTCCATATTGGTTGCTCACATACCTGCAGAGGTATCTGACACATGATACTGAAGACCACGTAAGGATAAGTCCAAAGCAATGGGTCAACACTCACAAGGTAACCATGACAACCTTAGGTCCAAGGACTGCTTGCACCTACTATCACCCGAGGGACATCCTATCGACACTCATGTAAGGATTCCATTCTATTTTCTCGTGTAGGTCCGTTCAGTGAACTCATTCCCTAATGAGCACCTGTACTTGTACATTAAATGACGGCTATCCTTTATTGTATAAGGCATGTACCATGTGCACTAGTCTATCCGGAATCACCAATCCCCTAATTGGTGATCCTACGACTGGGAACATTTAGAACAAGAGCATCTAGATTCCAAGTCTCACTGGCAAGATCTCATCATGGCCTTAGAATCAATTACCCGAGTCCATGAGGTTCGTCACAATCTAATATATACAAAATATAGATGCAGCATATGATGACAAGTTGCCTCATATTATTCATTAACCAAAAATAGTTCATTACACATCAACATGTGATTGGCTCAAGGGCAATATTTCTTTTAGTTCACTCGGCTTCCTAGCTCAGTGAGCCCGAGTTGGGAGGCTTGCTGGGGTGGTCGGCCTAGCGAGTACTCCATGAGTTATGGATGACTATCTAGAGGATAGTTACAAGTGGGCCAAATCAGACTGGATGATGTGCTTGGCGCATAAGTCGTTAACGCAATGTGTTATATGTTCCTTTATCCGAACTCAGAATTAAATATTGTGTTATTTATCAATTATGGTTTGACTTGGTGATGGTCGAGGTGGCCAGTCACTGAGTTCTTGAACTCACTCTCCTTCTATGTATATTGCTATGCAAAGCGTGATCACTGAGCTATGGTGCAGTTGGTGGCAGCGGACTTCGGTGGCGATCTCGAGAAACCCGTTGATGTAGTCAAGTCGGACATCAGTCAATAGTGTATTTGAATTTGTAGGTGTTTAACATCTAAACCCATGTAGTTTCTTCTTGACTTGTTAATGAGTTGTTACTTGGATGTTAAATGTTTTTGTTATAGCACATTATATTGGTTATATTACGTGATTTATGTTATTGTTTGATTTAGGCTTCGGGGTGCCTATCTGCACTTTGGCTGGTCGCATGACCCATTTTCCGGGCGTGACATCATGTTCATGTTATAGACTTATATTATCACTCACTGGGTCCTTGTGACTCACTCCGATACTACACTTTTGATTTCAAATACTTGCGCTGATCCGAGTGTAGGATTTCCAGCCCATTAGAGACTTTGATCATTTCGGTGAGCCATCACACGTCTGTGAGGCCCTTTTGGTTTTGTAAACACATTTGGTTGTGTTTTGACCCTTGGACTTGTAAACCTTAGTGTGCTCCATTAACTATGGCTAGGATCTTGCTCTCGTGTATACTTTGTTATGTTAATTATGCTATTCTCTGGGTTGTGCACTCTGAGAGTGCCTTGGATATCCAAAATTGATTCCAGATATGTGTATGAATGTTTTAGGATTCATGTATATGTCGAAATGTTTAGTTTTAGGGGAAACTATGTCTGATTTCATTCTTGAATCCTGGTAAGGCTTGCTAAGTCACTAGTCCATCATATGCGCCGTTCCCGGCCTCGGGTGTGGGTTGTGAGAATACCCGATGTTGTTCCTTCTATTAATGGCACTGGGTATAAATACCCGGTGCTTGCTATAAATGGCGCCGGATAATTAATACTCGACGTTATTAATACAAGGTGTCGAGTATTAATTACCTAGCATCATGATAGTGGAGCCAGGATAATTAATACAAGACACCATTAATAAATGCGGGTTTTTAATAGAGCCTAGTACTAATTACCTGGGTATTAATTACTTGGGTATTATATATAATTAGACTAAAAAATCACGCTTACCTTATATATTATGATAGTGGAGCTGGGCACTGAGAGTACGTGGTCGGCCACTACAAAATACACTTACCTTATCCATCTCGTACAAATTTGTAAAAATAAAAAATTGTAAAATCTTTTGGGTCAAATATGGATGGGTTAAGGGTTTCCGAAATTCCTTAAAAGTCGATCCTTAACTTGTTTTCATTAAAGAACAATTCATGGGTGTTTTAGTTCTAAGAAAATGCCTACATTATATAGCCCTCCAAGGTTGCCCCCTAATTTAGACTTTGAAAATTTCTGGACCCGAAAACACATAAATCACAAATCTCACACGAAAAGGATCTGTCGCGCCCCAATATCCTAGGGTCGCGTGACCTGCCAAAGTACACGTTCATACACTGAAGCCTACCCAGACATGACCATGATGCGGAAATAAAGATACACAACTATGCAATTACTAAAATGAGAATAACATGATACTATAACAAATCCTGAACACTTTGAAAAGTAGGTCTCTACTACATCATGTCTAAAAATTAAACAAAATGAACAATTATCCTAGACACCACTACGACTCCGTGTCACGTGATCTACGCCCTGTGCTCGCTACCCCAGTTGCGCCTCAAGTGCCACAGTACCTCTACTTCTCTAGAGCCGAAACAAAAATAATAAAGAAAACGAGAGTAAGTTCAAAAGAACTCAATGAGTGGCTCATTCTTGAGCCCTCACTATAAGCCATCATTTAATTATATTCATAACAGAACAACCATAATTAAATGACACAAGTAGTAAATCAATCCGTACAATCCATACATCCATACATCCATACAATTCATACAATTCAAACAAATTCGACACCCCGCGCCAATTACCCTCGTGCTGATAATAATGTAACCATAATCAGGTTATGGGTCATTTGGCTAGTTCAAGACTAGCGACCCTCGAGCATGAGCCCCTGAGATGAACTCAGGAAAATAATCCAGTGGTTGGGTATGACCCTTCCACTAATGCCACTCCGGGGCTGTCCGTTAGCGTGGCTCACCGATGTGCTACCCGACCACTAGTTGACCAAGCTAGCAATATCGCAGTCATAATCCACCAGTTGACCAAGCCGGCAATATCCCAGTCATACAAGCACATACACATCCACATCACATGCAGGTAATATATTAAAATTAAGAACTGCATAAATAAAACAACATTAAATTTTTTTAAGGTTGTATGCACATGCACCTGTCCAACTCAGCCCTACCCCGGGCTTTAGTCCTCTAGTAGAGGAACTCATGTGTTCTTGATCACAACTCAAGGAATTCATTTGCTTAATGTCCATAACATATAATCATAAGGAACATCATAATTTTAATACCGGATACCACAAGTCTCACTTGTCATTACAATAATAGAAGCAATTATAATTATCCGAACAAAAATTTAATTATTCATACATTCTATAAAAATTTGATTTATAAGGAATTTATCTAGAATTTTCATGTTCAAACATAGGATGAGGTATGTGTAGCCCAGTCTTAGGAATCAGCCTAAATGTCCATGTTAAGTCTTTACCTTTAAACCAATACTTTCCTACCATTCATATGTCATTTACCTACTATTTTATCATGAATTAACATATCAAGTCCACATGTCAAGTAGGTAAGTCAAGCCCTTACCATTTTTTCATAAACTCGCATTTTACAGTATTGGCCCTAAAAGTGTAAGGTAGAACTTAAGGGTTTTGCATGAGTGCACAACCCTACAAACACTTCATAAACTAAATTGTGAATGTAATGTCATTAATAATGAGCTAAGAGCCTACAATGTCATCGATGTATCTAATTTACACAAATAACCCTAGTGTGGCCGGACCTTCACAATTCCCCATTTCATGCAATATAACAAAAGAAAATTTGCAAACATCCTAGGAAATATACCAAGGGTTTCTAAATGTAATTTATGTAGATTTTGTTGCCTAAACCATTCGGCCCTTACCCTAAATTTAGGATAGCCCTATGCGGCCGGCCCTCCTAGTCTTCCTTACTAGGGTGATCAATTGAATCAAGATGAAATCAACTCAACCATAAACGAAATTGCAAAACCTCTTCCCCTTTCCTTGTTCGATCGGCCCTACATCCTTAGGGCTACCAATAGGGGTTGCCGCACCTTAAAACGTGCACAAGGAAACAAGAACAAAAAGAATACGAGATTGCAGATAGCCAACATCCGTAAAATGATGATAAATCGAAAGAAAACTCAGAAAATTCCCATCTAGAAGGGGCGGCTAGAAGAAATATGAAACCTACTGTTAAGGGCAAGGAAACCACTCACTGTGAGTAGCACAGTTAGCGGCAATATCTTGGATCTTTTGCCAACTATGGATAGCATAGTTGGTGGCAACATGTTGTATGTTGTCTAGAGATCTAGGTTTCGAACCCTAGTATGGTCATTTATTGTGACTTTTTATCTTTGTTAAAAAAATAAAAAATTAAAAAAAATCTCACCATAATTTCTAAAATAAAAATGAATACAAAGACTTGAACCAAATAACTGAATAATTTTAAGCCAACTGTGGGTAGCATAGTTGGTGGCAACATGTTGAACGTTGTCTAGAGATCTAGGGTTTGAACCCTAGTATGGTCACATATTGTGACTTTCTATCTTTGTTATATAAAAAAACCACTCACCTCGAATCATATCCCTAAAACAAGAATCTCTAACAAACAGGAATCTCTCACGCCAGATCTCGTTTTTCAAGATGTTGCCCCTTCTTCCTCCTCATGCATCCCTAAAACGAACCGTCCAAATCCGATCTCCAACGTTCATATTAAGAAGCAAGTAGTCTGGGACATGCTCACCAAAACTCAGTCTGATCAGACACCCAATTATGTCCCGATCGATTGATTGGATGGAACTCGATGCTGTAGAAATCTGATGAAGAAATCAAAGAACAATGCTTTAGTATTTCATCACAGTCACAGAATGCGGCCATCAAAAGGCAATCTCCACCGATCCAAATCTAACACACGAGGTTTAAATCTTACTGAGCAAATTTCAACAAGATCTGACCACCGTCGATCCTCCGATCGCGAAGGTTGATGAAGTCTGACACTACAGGAGCAGTCTGTCGAGATTTCTTTTCCCCCCTCCCCATGCGTGCGCCTCCTCCAAGGATGCGTGCGCAGTCAAGATCCAAAATTGGCATCTCTCTCAATCCTAGGTATTTAATCTCAAGTTACCACTTAATGTCCATTGACCGTAACACCCTTTTACTTTAGTTCGCACCTAAACCGAACCCAAAGCTCTACCGAATCGCACCAAAACATCATGGGGACCCGACTAAACCAAGCTAGACCAAAAATAACCAATTAAACTTATTAATTTGCGCATGAGTCGTATCTCCGACCGCGCATCACGACTTTCCCATTGAAGCCAAAACTAAATTAATTGTAATATCCAATATATTATGGTAATTTTTGTTATTTATCTTTGCCAGTCTAGCGAGTTGATTCGAGGTCGAGCTGAGTCAAGTCATGATCTGGTGCGAGCTTGAAAGCTCGGGTAAGTAGAAATATGAATTGTGCATTTTCTTTAGTTGCTTAAATAATTTTTTGCTTTAATTTTTAATGAATGTGCTTGAGCATAATGATGATTCTAGTGTTGAGCTTGGGGTTAGTTTGGGTTGAGGGGTTAGCGGGTTTGGATCCGGGCTGGAGGTGGATGTGAGTTTAGCATAAGACGCACAAGCCAAGTGTAGAAAAGAGGGGAGTTGCCGCCCCCTCTTGTTGGAGCCCCCCCCCTCTTAGGAGCCAAGCCAAACCGCCGCCTCTCGTGTGCCGGATTCGGAGCCCGTCTTCAAGAATTTCTTTCCCTCTTCTTCTTCCTAATCATGTGAGTGGTTTCTCCCTTCCTCCCCTCTTCTTTTTCCTCGTTCTCTTGAGCCGCCTCTTGGAATTTGAGAATTCTTGTTGTTTTCCGACGTGGGTGTTGTTTTCTTGTGTTACCATGAAAGAGGAGGCCCGAGGATTCCCCTTTTGTGGTGCAGCGACCCTAGGATTTGTCCTAAGGGTGCTCGGCCAAGGTGGGAAAGGAGGCACCCTCAAGGTGTTTGTGATATTGCCTAAGAGAGCATGTCTATGATTGATTAGTTTTAAATCCCTTGTTTGAATGTTTACTGTGTTCTTATGATGATTGAATTATGTTTGATGTCAAAAGTATGAATCTCAGAGTGTTGAATCTATGTTTCATATGGAAAGTTTAGATCTTGAAGGCATGATTTATGTTCTTGATGATTCTCGAGTTATTGAAGCATGAATCTTAATGTCGGTGTAAGGATTTAAATTATTCTAAATTATGTTTAGAATATAGACCTTTTTAATTGTTGTTTGGAATGATTATTTCTGTGATTTCGTGTTAATTAATTTAGCATGCTGAAAATCTAAATATGCTGAAATTTCATGCTGGATTGTCTCTAATGATGCTGAGATTTAAACTATGTTTGTGAGGTGAGATGATTACTGAACATAGTCATCTAACCTATTATTTTAACTAGAAAATATAGTCCGAAATCATAGGATACACTCTGGAAACTAGATTCGTCTTGGGTACACCAGAATTGGGTTCAAACAGTAGGCTGAAAACAAAACCCCTAAAACAAAACCTAATTTTAGGAATTTTAATTTTAATTATAGAATTAAAATTCAAGGGGCAGAATAAACTGTTTAAGAGCCACCAAGAATCTAAATGCATGAAGCAAAACCTCTTGGGTTGATGACATTGCGGGTCTGGGGCGTCGAGAGCGGGCATAGTATGTTGCGACATTTTTCCAGTAGGAATACCCCTAGGACATCGTGGATGACACTTGACTTAGGTCTTGTGGTGCCATATCTTTCATGAATGGGGGAGAGGCTCGGTTAGGAGCCGGTGTTGCGGGCTTGAGCCCGGAAGTTGGATGGGTAAATCTCAACCTGTGTTTAAAAAGGAATAAGTTCGGCTGGACGAATCCCGATTATTCTCATTTCTCTTTAGGATAAGTTCGGATGGGCGAATACAAATTATTCCCATTTTTCTTTAGAATAAGTTTGGATGGGTGAATTTGATTATTCCCACCTCTCTTCAGAACAAGTTCGGATGGGCGAATCCCGATTATTCCCGTAACTTTTTGAATAAGTTCGGATGGGAAATCCCGATTATTCCCTTATGTTTTTTATGGGTAAAGCCCGATTATCCACATTACCCTTGTGAGTGACTTGTATGCCTTACGGCATGGGTAGGCAGATAGGCATGTTGTAGATTCATTACTATGTGAATAGGCTTGCCTTCGGGCATGGGTCGGCCAAGTGGCCGTTAGTTAGTCATACCACAAATGTTGCATTCGCCCTGTATGAGATAGGTGTATTTATCTTTATATGTCATATCTCTGTGGTTGGTTTTGTGGTGGGAGTTGGTAGAACCGCTCACTGAGTTCATTTGGACTCACCCTCGTTTCTTCGAGTTGACCTAGTTAGGGGTCATAGTCTCGTCTTGTTAGTAGTTGGTCATGCATTGGTGTGTTAGCATTTTGGAGTTGTAGTCCTTTGGGACATTTATATGTTTTATTTTCGATTTTGCTTCATTGGAAGAACTGTTAAACTTTTTATTTTTTATACTTTATTTGGCTTGCTGAATTTGATTTCTAAGAATGTAAACTAATTGATTGCTCAGTTGTAATAAAACTTGTCTTGTATTTCAGCTATGTTTATTTCTGAGTGAATATGTGCATGGAATAGGCTGCGGGGTATAGGCATGCATACCCTGGCCGGTTACGTGACCCTAAAGTGGGTCATGACATTAATTAGTTATATATATTTTTTTGCGGGTATTACAGGCTCAAATAATACTTCCTACACAAAATTTGGTTGAAACGCATCAAGCACCAGGGGATGACTCCCCAAAGCAAGACTCAAAGACTGAGCTCCTACAATCTTGGTGCTATCTATGATCAATAAGAAACATGATTATTAGAGATATCAATTACCCGACGCCATTAACAGCGCTAGTTAATAATTTTCTTTCTCTCCATATTTCCTATCTAACATTTGACGCTTGCTAGTTTTTCCTAAACTAAATGTCGGTTTTACTACATTTTTTGTAGTGGATATTGTTCTATTTCTTGTTTCCACTTGCTTAGGTTGTATCTTTTTATGTTCCCTCTTTTCTTTTCTTTTCTCACCTTCTAAATACCTTGTACATACCATTTCAACAAATTTGCAAGGAATACAAGTTCTATTTTGTAAAGATCCTTTTATCTGCATTATATATATATAATGATGGATGCTTCCTCTTCTTAGAATTCTAAAGGGTTATTAAAATTGTCAAGTTGTTCTTGATCAACATTATAGGATGAATAGGAAGCATTTTATCTATTTTCTTAATGCCTTTCTAGACCACTCGTCTTCTAGAAAATTATAGGGCTATTTCAATCTTGCATTCTTCTAAAGCTATGAATTCAAGAGAAACTTCATGGTGGTGTGAAAAAGCCAATATTAATTCTTCATTTAAGAGCCAATATTTCTTCAATCCAAGTCATCATATATACTAACAATAGTCAAAATGATTATATATGTGTGGACTAAGGGATGATATAAATAATTTTTAAATATGTATTATTTATTATTATTTTTGGAGAATTGTTAGAAGATCATATAGTCAATATATAATAAGTAATCAAAGATAATATCATCATTTATTGAATAATAAAAAGAACCATCTTAAATACATCTAAATCACATGTGCAAAACTATTAAAAAAACCTACTACAATAATATAAAATAAAATGATTTCTAAGAAAAATAAATTTAAACTAAAGAGTAACAAATTTTAAGTTCTTGAATCCTCAATTATCCTTCCTTTCCAGAACTTTCTTGAACCACTTAGCCGAATTTTTGGGATAGCGCACAAGAGTGTTGAAGTCCACGTAAACAATACCAAACCTTGAAGTATATCCCAACCTCCATTCAAAATTATCAAGAAGAGACCACGCGAAGTATCCTATCACAGTTGCACCATCATCCATAGCCCTCTTTAGCTCAGAAATATAATTCTTGAAATAGTTAATCCTTATTTTGTCATGCAAACCCTCTGAAATTGTAATGTTGCCAGGTTGATCCATTCCTATTGATATCATCATAAAGAAATCAACAAATGAGAAAAATACAATTTGGATGAAGAAATATATATTACATCACATACCATTTTCACTAAGAATAATAATTGGATTACGATAGTGCTTCTTGACATAGGTTACAGCCTTGTACATTCCCCATGGAACTATGTATAACCAGTTAGAATTGGCCTGAATGAAGTTGGTTAAATACATTAAAAACTATAATATGCCAATTTTACAAATAAGATATCTTCTAAATCCATGGCTCTTATAACATTACATGGAAAAATTAATTTTGGGAAAAGATTTTCTATGAAAAAATATATATTTATGAAATAAAATTAATTAAAATAAGTTAGACAAAAATTATATTGTATTAAACAAAGAACATCAATCAAAGGAACCATTTTAAAAGACAATATATGAAATTAACAACATAGAAAAGCTTAAAGAAGAAAAAGGTATACCTTAGGTCCAATTGGAACACCATTTCTTTCATCTATAAAATATTAAATACAACACGACATTAGTATTAAATAATAAATATAATAAACGTAAAAAAACTAAGGATAAGGTGTTAATCTAACATTTATATTCAACATGCCAATCATCTGAATAGCTAATAGGCTTTGGACTAATGTAAGGATTGTCTTTGATGTAATATGATGTATATTGGTTTATTCCCAAATAATCATATGCTCCATTCACCATCTTTATTTCATCACAAGTAAATTTTGGAAGTCTGTCTTTGACAATTTTTTGCATTGACTTAGGATATTCTCCATGTGTTAGAGGATGAAGAAACCTGAGAAAAGAAATAAAAAAAAAGTTATACAACATGAGTATTCTTGCTTCATCATACTTACATTAAGTATTTTCAATAGGTTAAAATTCACAAATACCATCCAAGACTGAAATCCCGAGCTCTTTGTGCCGCGTGTTTGTCCTTTGTAGTGTAAGTATATGGTTCATACCAATTAAGATCCAAAATAATTCCAATTTTGCCTTTTTGCTCTACCTGGACAACACAAATACAAGAAACAAAAACATATTAAGTATTTGTACAAGAAGAAATTTAATTATTATGTCTATAGAATTATTAATATAAATTAATATGTCAAAATGCTCGTATGTTGCAATATTCTACTTTTTAATGACTTCATATGTAACTCCTATGCATTAATTACTAAAGAAACAATAATACATTGCTCTAGTTAATTATTAATAATTAAAATTTCTTTACAACTAATGACATTTGTTTTTTTAACCCAACTAGAAAATAAAATGAACCAAATTAGCTTATTTTTAGTGAAAATGTTTGTAAAAGAAACCATAGATGTTGTATTAAACAATTTTAGCTTTTACCATTTAAAAAATGCTTATGGTTATTGGAATTAGACAAGGTATTTAGATTTGCTACTATTATACAATATGTTATATTGATCAAATAAATAAATAATGAATTAAAGTTTAAAATGATTTACTTGATATTTCTCACGATATCTTTCCACTGCAGCTGCATGGGATAATATCAAATTATGACCCACAATGTAAGGTTCCGTGCTTGAGTTTCCTCCAAATTTACAACCAGTACACCTTCCAGGAGCATGGTAACCACTACTATAACCACAATCTGCAATTACTCGTGGCTCATTCATAGTGAACCAATTCTTCACTCTATCACCAAATCTCTCAAAACAAAAATCAGCATAGTCGGCGAATGCATCCCTAAATTTTGTAGATAAAAACTTTTAAGCGTAATGACTTGTTAAGGTAAAAACCATATATTAAGAACAATAAATAGTTTGAACCATTGTAGTGTACATTTTCAAAAATAATACTTACACTATTTTAGGGCTCAACCAACCCAAGTACTCATTTTCAAGTGCCAATGGAAGATCATAATGATAGAGATTTGCATATGGAGTAATACCTAATCAATATTTATAAAAAATTTAAATGAGCATCAGATATATATTTTGAAGACACTAAAAGCTAAATTAATTAGTTTTTATATGAAGCTTACCTTGCAGTAACATATAGTCTATTAGTCTATCGTAATAGTCTACACCTTGCCAGTTAATTTTTCCGGTTCCATCTATAAAACAAAAAATATTAGCATAATAAAAAATTCATTGAATTGAAGATGAAAGCTCAATATAAAATATTTGAAGTGTGTGTAATTTTACTTGGAAAAATTCTACTCCATGAGATTGAGAATCGATATGCATCAAAGTTGTGTGTCTTCATTATGTTAATATCTTCCTGCAATTAACATGATACTCAAAGTTAACAAAAAGTACCTATAAGCTTTATTATAAGACTACATATAATCAATATGTATCTTATATGAAAAGACAAATATGTAGTTCAAGTTTCTTATTTATGATCAATAAAATTAACATTAATGTCTTATTAGATGTTTGAGAATTAACAATTTACCTTATAGTGATGATATTCATCAGCAGTAACATCAGCTGTAGCGTTATTTGGAATCATATCTACATTGATTATGAACATAGACATCAAAATATAAAGTTCAAATATTAAAATAAAATAGAGCAAGAAAGTTTAGAAAGATTATTAACTCGGAATTTTGACAAATGTATCCCAAATGCAAAGTCCTCTACCACCCTTGAGTGCCATTCCTTCAACTTGGTAAGCGGATGCTGCAGTCCCAAATATAAAATCTTTGGGAAAGATACTACGACTTATTTCATTGGAATGAACAAATTGACATGAGAGCAAAAGAAAAAACAAGTAGTAGAACAAGGACGAATATTCCATGCAACTCATCTTGGACTGGTGAGCGCAAAGACAATGTTTAAGATGAAATAAAACATGGATATATATAGCAATACTTGAAGAAAGAGTGAGTGTTGTTGTAAAGGATAAGAATGAAATATTATTTTTGACAATTTTAGTGGATAAGAGATGGATCATAAGTGAGCATTTCGCGGTTTGTTAAATCAGTTTTGTCGCATTTGTAGGATCAAATAGTTGATAGATTCCAATTTCTTAATAGTGTTCTAAACCAAATCAAAGCTAAAGATGTGGATAATTAAAGGCCACACATATGGAATAAAACATAAGATAAAAATAGGATGATTTCAATTTTTTAGAGTATTTAATTACTTCTATATCTAGCTATTAATATAATTGTGTATCTTGGTAAGATAATCCATATTCTATATATTAGAACCAAATTCCAATCCATCATTTCTTATTTTTCATGTTTTGTTGGAAATTAGCTTAGCATATTAATATTAGTTTACAACTAAGGGGTTGAAATCAAACCAATTTTAAATTGTATTACACTTTCTTCATATTAAAAATTATAACAAAATCAAATTTCTTTCTATATAACTAAAATTCATTGGGTGATTACTGATTACTATATATTCAATTTAAACAAAAAAATAATATTTATTATGTTTATATAAATTATGTATCAATATTGTAAATAAATAAATAAAAACATATGTAAATTAGTTAAAAACTTATTTGATCTCTACAAGAAAATAAGTTTTCACCAATGGACATAATCCATTGGTAATAGTATAAAATCCGTTGCTAATGACTTTTACCAATGGATTGATTTGTTGGTAGGTTTGTTGGTGAAAGTACCCTTGGTATTACCGATGGATTACAAATATTTGATGGTAATTTGAACATATTTTTATATTTTTTGGTGATACCAACAAATGGTGCACACCCCAACTCTGGGTTGTGTGACCGGCTGTAATACCTGCGCTAATTATAATTTAATTTTGAAATTTCAGAGAGAAACTTGGGATGCACGTCGAAGCTAGTCAAGTGAATCGCGGGAGGTCGCGGTCGAAGGTATGGCCCTTGCGGATGAATTTCTTGTTTAATTTAAGTAGGAATTCCAATTTTGGGGCTCGAGTCGGGTCTGGGGGTCGTGTTAGGTGTGATTTGGTCGAACCATGAGTCAAATCAAGTATAGACTTCTAATAGGAGCAAAGTTGACATTTTGAAATGCAAAAAAGAGGGGAGGGCTGACTGCACGACTCAAAAAGGAAGGGAGTTGCACACAACCTGAGGAGAGGACGAAGTCGTGTACTCTAGGTGGAGGAAACCGAGAGATTGTCATGGGAATCGCCGTCGCATTCACTCGCCGAAAATCTCCTTCTCAAGGGCATCATCTCTAGGTGAGTGGTTTTAGGGTCGGCTCCCTAGATGATTTACCGTGTTGTGTTGGCCGAATCATTACTTGAGGAATAGGGTTGCTGAAAGTTTCTTTCTTCTAGCTTTTCATCTCTAGGTGAGTGGTTTTAGGGTCGGCTTCCTAGATGATTTACCGTGTTGTGTTGGCCGAATCATTGCTTGAGGAATAGGGTTGCTGAAAGTTTCTTTCTTCCGGCTTTCATGCTTGTTATTCCTACATTTGAATATTGTGGGGGAAGTACGTTTTCCTATGTAATTCAGATGATTTAGGTCAATAATAGGACATGTTTAGGACTGATCTTAGTCCTTTGTGTTGACTGGAATTTATGTTGAAGATTGTTTCTGAAAATTCAAATTTTCTCTATTTCAATTAGATTTAATTTAAGCAAATTGGACCTTGATTCGGAGGGCATACCTCCTATGTTTTACTTGGCAATAACCCCGTTAATGTTTGACTTTTTGTATGTTTGTTGTATTTGGCAAAAGAAGCCTTTTTGGTGAGAAGCTCAACTTTTGTATTGACAGTCTCAATTATGTTAGAATAATTTTTTCAACTACTCCTTCTGTAATTGTTTTTTGGAGATGATGACAGTTTTAATTATGGAGAGACAGTTTTCAGCTACAGTTTATGGTATTCTTGACAGTTTTTGGTGCAAATATGATGGCTAATGAACTTCTGGTTTAATGATGAGTCTTTTGATATTTTTGTTCATTTAATCGTTATCATTTATGACTTGCGTTCAGTTGAGTTCGTGAAGAGTTTTTCTACTCTTTATTTTCGAGCGTTACTATTTACTTAAATGATCATATGTTTTTTATGTCTATTTATGTTGATTGTTCCAAACTGAGGACTGCGAAGATGAGAGTGATTGAAGTCAGCATTTATTCAGATCCTTCAGTTTTCATATATAAATACTTATAAACTCTATTATGCCAATACTCTGTTGCCAGTTTTATAAGAGTTGTGATTGCTTAGTGCAAAGTAGACAGCAACCTACTCCTCATATCTTCATGCTGAGATGATTGTGGGCTGCTAACTCATTACAACACAAGGATTGTGTGGAGGATAGGACTCTATGGCTGAGATGTCATAGAGAGGCAAGTTGGTATGTACTTCTAATAGCAATAGGTTTTGTTATTTGTAATTCACTGTAGTACGAATAGCTGGATTTCGATATGTGAAATCCTAGAGCTAGAAGTTGTACTTTCTGATAGTGGATTGGCCATTTGTCTGGTGAGTGCCCCGCAGATTAGGTGACATGTTTTGTTACTGAACTGCACAAATAAATACTTGTGTTTGCATATGTTTTTATTTTGGTTCTTAGTTTGCTACTTAAGGCAATTGTTATAGCAGTTGCAACTTCCTATGCAACTGTCATTTACAGAAGTTCCCTAAGAGATCTATATTGTCATTTGGTATCAGAGCAGTTGTGATAACCTTTACCTGCACAAGATCCTTGGTGTGTCTCTTATATTTCAGGCTCAAGATGGAAGGAATGTCAATATTCCTCCACTTCTTGTTGGAACAAACTATGCTTATTGGAAGGCTCGGATGAGGGCTTTTATCAAGTCCATTGATGATCGTTGTTGGGACTCTATAGAAGATGGCTATACTCAATCCTCCAACTATTAATGGGACTAACAAGAAGCCAAAGAACCAGTCTACTCAACCTGAAGTTATCATTACAAACCATGATAACAAGGCCCTGAATGTCATTTTCAGTGGAGTTGATCCCTCTCAATTCAAACTTATCTCCGCTTGTACTCTTGCAAAGCAAACATGAGAGATTTTGGAAACAATTCATGAAGGATCCTTCACTGTTCGTAAGTCAAATGTTGAAATTCTCAATACCTGATTTGGAAACCTGAAAATGGGGGAAGATGAAAGCATTCAAGACTTTCACGGGCGCATCAAAGATTTGATGAGCAATGCTTCCAACCTAGGAGAACCATTCTTTGAAGATAAGGTGGTAAGAAAAGTTCTAAGATCCATGCCTACAAAATTTCACATGAAGGCTGCTGCTATAGGTGAAGTTCATGACCCATCAACCATTACCTATCATGCCCCATCCTAGGGTCACATGACCGGCTAGGGTATATGTGCCTATACCTCGAAGCTGTCACACCCCAAAATCCGGGCATGATCGGCCAGAGTACTACATGTACTCCGAAGCCTAACTCAATCATAATAACCAAAATAAAAAAAAAAGAAACCTTGAATAGTTCATAAAAGAAAACCAATTTTCTTACAATAAACATAATTGATCAAGATTCCAAAACCAATTAATAAATAATCTAATGATTTCAAATATTTAAGATTCATATAAAATAAATCGAACAATCATAGACAAAGTTTTTGACATTCAAATGTGGAAACAAAGTTTAGACACCCATCTATCTAAAGAAATACAACTGACTCTACGGACACAACATATCCCCCGACACGAAGTGTCACGAGATCCGCCGTCCCTGACGCCACCAGTTGCGCTACGGCACTCCAGTACCTGCCTAATCATGCTCAGGTGCTGCAAAATAGTGAATAAAATAGTAAGTCCAACTAGGACTTAGTGAGTGACATAATCTCCTACAACCATGCTCAAGAATCCAAACCAGCAAATATACATATGAATTTTATAAACCAAATGCTTCATATGCATAATTAGGTGTGCCAAGGATTATAGATATACTCAGTGTAACCATGCATCCATTTAAGCAGCAACTAGTAAGAGCATATTAACAATCCTAACATGAGATAAATAACAATAAAATTATTCAATCATAGCGTACTCCACAAGCACACTCAATCATCAATAAAGTGAGTAGCAACTGAACCAAAGGAAAACATAACCATAGCCGTACATCAGCCCATATCACATCATATTCAATCTCAAGTATATAATCCAGCAGAAATAAATTTCCATGAGTATCAAGTTATTCTCAATTATACACTATGTCAATATGAGTAAATAAAGGCTTAAACAAGCAATGCAAGTTAATAGTAGCAGCATGTATACGCCCGAAGGTTTGTGAAATTCTATAAGGCAACTTGTAGATTCATGTATACTAGGAAGTATCTAAGAGGGCAGCAGTACCAAAAGAACAAGATTTACTCATGCAGCCCAAATAATCAAGAACAGGAGACATAGATTACTTATATATACATAATCTGTGAAGGCAAGAAGGAAATTCTATAAGAAAACATCAAGACACCTTCACCAAGCAAGATAAAATCTTTATCAGATTATAAAGAAAACAAAACCTTAATGGACAGCATGCATAGTTTCATATATTAATTATATTCTCTAGGTAATTTATCAATGACACAAGGAATTGACCTAATCTCCATCACGTATAGGATGAAGGCAGCGACACCTAGAAATAGATTTGATACATGCGGCCATAAAATTGAGGCAAAGAGGAGCATGAATTTTTCTAAACCATACACCTGTGATGTGGGATTTAAGGTTCGACATCAACGAGAATAACTCACCAATAGATCTTAGGGGAGAAATTCATCAACGGAGAAGCGGCGCACACCCAGTCGAGTGGACTGGATCATGCGGCCTATCCTCCCAAAATAGATTGTTTTTTATACGAATTATTGACCACAAAATGAATTCGTACTTCCAATTCAAGGTCCAAAAGATTCATCAAGTAGACACACGGAGAATCAAGAATAGGGGGGAGGTGGTGGCATGAATCAAAGAGCAAAGGGAGGAAGGTTAAATCACTCAGTGCTTTAGGGAAGATGAAAAGGAGGAAGAGTAAATTTGGTTCCTCCGACGATCGCCGCCGACGAGATAGACACCGTCCGTGTCACACCCCGACTCAAGGTACGCATGACCGGCTAGGGTACGTGTCGGTACCCTGAAGCCTACACTATGCACCAACCAACAACTCATAAAACCACAACCAGACTAACAGTGAAATCGTAAACAAAGCAATAGTATCAAACTGTATTAGTTGTTTGAAAATAGTTTAACCAAACCAAGTTCGAAACACCACAAGTTTTAAAATAAACATCTAAAGGTTTTTCAAAGAACATCTCAATGTTTTATAAAACAACACAGTGCAAACACATGACTCTACTGGGACACAACTACGACTAATAACTGCCAGCTACGAGATCTACACCCACGTCCGCCCTCCAATCGCACCAAGCCACCAAGCCGTACCTCACTAGTCGGGCTCTGCAAAACAACAATAATAAAACCGTGAGTTCACGAGGAACTCAATGAGTGGTTCTTCCGAACCTCCACTTAAAACCTCGGCAAGAAAACATATATAAGGTATGACATAAATAGGGAATTTAAATAAGATCACACGACAAAAATTAATCAGTTTGCCAAGACAGAAGAATGGATGAACCGGCCTCTTGGGTCCTTGTCCATTTCACTGGCTCGGCCACTAATGGCCTAAAAATATATATAGAAGGTTCGGTTCTTCCCTCTACGTAACCTGGTCGGTCGGCCTACCCAAAACCAGCCCATAAAGGCATCTCAAATATGAACTTTCATGATTCGGATCCGTCGACTAGGATGGCCACTAGCCTCAGGAATCCTCCAGGTTAGGGATAGCTAGTCCCACCCAACTCGGGTCTACTGTTAGCGTGGCCCACTAACGGAATCTCAAGACCCTCCGCTACTCGGGTCTAACACCTAGCGGGCCCCCTGGTGCAATCTCAAGACCCTATAAACCGCTGAGTCGCATGGTAGCCGTTCAGCTAATATCACTCCTCAATAGACCATTTCAACCACAACCAGAACCAGGTTGTGCAAGTTCTCCTATGTTTTGCTTTGTGGGCGTTGCCCATGTCCGACCCTTCCCTTCGGGTCACACTACGAGGATATTGATATCTGCTAACCATCCCTAGGTGTAAAACCTAATAAGTGTACTTGTCTCTAAGTTAAATGTCACATCTAGGTATCATGAGCAACAATCATCATGTGAAAGCCGAATAAAAGATGTTAAATTCCATTAACTAAACCGATAAGGAACATACAATAAACATAGCAACAATTAAACATAATATATGAAAATTTATGAAACCTTTCCTTTGATTCGGGTACCATAACCATGAGAATATAGATCTAAAGTTGCTATCAATTTCTAAGATGAATAGCAATCACATAATAAAATTTGAATCTAACACTAAGCATATAAGTAGGAATCAAGACGACATAACATGAAACGCAGCGTATAGATCCGAATAGTCCCGAATTTTCCACGCCTTTCCATTGCTCGGTCGACTCAAGCAGGGTAACACCCTTCTTGGCCAAGCCCTCTAAGGAAGATGGACATGTTTGCGACAAGAACACAAGCATCAATCCAAGATCTAAAATATAACGAACATAAAGCGATCTGCGAGTTGCAAGACGAGAGAGAAAATTGGGGGAAATTTCGACATGACCTTTGTCCTTTTTCCTCCACTCAGCCAGCCCACAAAATACAAAACAAGTACATTTTTAAACATAATATCACAGGTATACACATTTCGTTAAAGTTATAACACGATGAAACACGTTGATCGGCAAGAAACTGCTAGGGTCGGCCACCCGCCTGCCTTCATAAACACAAAAACCACTCACCTTGATCGGATCCCAAGGTGACATCGATGCAGACGAGCTTCGATTTCCTCAAGTGTCGATGTGAACTCGGCGTCGACAATATCCCTCTCGCTCCCCCTTCCTCTTGGGTTGCGTGCGGCTCACCTATTGAGATGCACGGCTGGCTTGGGTGAGGGGTTTTATTCCCCTCATCCAATGACTCATTTACCCCGATCACTTACTTACCTCCTCATCCGACTCCACCTAACCCGAATCGAGTCCCGACTCGATCCGTGAACTAAAACTCAAACCAAACTTGAGTCAACCAATATGCTCATCCACTCAATCACCCACATTTAGTTATGATTTAACTTAATTTTACCTGCTATTCGAGACGATCACGTGACTCGACCCGGCTAGCTCCCGACTCGATGGGTTGCACCACAAAAAATTTTATATTAGGAAACCCCAGGTATTACAACCTTCCCCACTTAAGGGAAATTCGTCCTCGAATTTTGTAGATTCATACGGACTTACCAGTTCTTCGAACAGGGAAGGCTAACGTTCCCTCATGTCCTGCTCTACTTCCCAGGTAGCTTCCTGTCCGGTGTGATGTTGCCACCTAACTTTTACCAAGGGAATTCCCTTGGACCTCAGGTTTCTGATCTATCGGTCAAGTATCTCCACTGGCCTCTCCTCATATGAGACCACCCCTAGGGCTCAATGAACCAGTCCAAGGGAAAAGACCCAATGAACCTAGGGCTCCACTTTCCCTTCTTTCCAAATCGGACCACCCCTTTCATGGGGGAAACTTTTAGGAACACCAAGTCTCCCTCAGTGGACTCCAACTCTCCGGCTTTCTTATCGGTATACATTTTTTGACGACTCTGAGCCGACAACCGCTTTTCTTTTATCAGTTGTACCTTCCTCACGTCCTCTTCGACCAAGACGGGACCTACTATGAGAGTCTCTCCGGTCTCAAACCAGTCCACAGGGGACCTACACCGCCGCCCATATAATGGCTCGAAGGGAGCCATGCCAATGCTACTGTGATAGCTATTGTTGTAGGCGAACTCAATCAACGACAGGTGTTTCTCCCAACCGCCTGCTAGGTTCAAAACGCAGACCCTCAGCATATCTTCCAAGGTTTGGATGGTTCTCTTAGACTGTCCGTCTATATGCGGATGGAAAGCCGTGCTGAAACGCACTTGAGTGCCCAAGGATTCTTGGAAAGACTGCCAAAACCGGGCTGTGAACTGGTACCTCGATCTGATATGATCATCACTGGGGTATCGTGATAAGCCACAATCCTCTCTAGAAGCAGTCAGGCGTACTGCTCCACAGAGAAGGTCGTTCTTACTGGAATGAAGTGTGCGGTCTTGGTTAACCGATCCACTACCACCCAAATGGAATCAAAACCTCCTCTTGAGTTAGGCAACCCGGTCACTAGGTCCATGGTGATCTTCGCCCACTTCCACTCGGGGACCTCGAGGTTCTGCAACAGCCCCGCGGGCTTTAGATGTTCGGCCTTCACCTACTGGCACACTAGATATTTGGATACAAACTTTGCTACCTCTCTCTTCATGCCCTTCCACCAATAATGCTGCCTTAAGTCTCGGTACATTTTGGTGGCTCCCGGGTGCATCGTATAAGTGGAACGGTGACCCATTTTCAAAACCTGTAAGCGAACCTCTACCATATCAGGCACTATGATCCGGTCTCTGAACCTTAGGACACCCTCTGAATCGACCCTGAATCCATCATCAGCGTCACCCCTGCGGACCAGATCCCTTGTCAGATAACAAAATGTGTCCTCCTCCTGCGCGGCATGCAACATGTCCACCAAGGTGGACTGTACCCGCAGGTGCACCACTAGGGTCCCCGATGCTGACACAGTTAGGGTTGCTCCCCCATCCAGGCACAGCACTAACTCTCGAGCTAGCGGCCTTCTTCTAATTTCCAAATGAGCCAAACTATCCATGGATCTTTTGCTCAAAGCATCCACTACCACATTGGCTTTACTCGGATGATACATAATAGTGCATCCATAGTCCTTTAGGAGCTCCAGCTACCTTCTCTGCCTGAGGTTCAGCTCTTTTTGGGTAACCAAGTACTGGAGACTCTTGTGATCTGTATAAATCTCACAAGTCTCTCCGTACAGGTAATGACGCCAGAGCTTTAGTTTAAAAACCACTTCTGTTAGCTCTAGACCGTGCGTCGGGTAGTTCTTTTCGTGCACCTTCAGCTAGCCGGACGCATAGGCTATGACTCTGCCAAACTGCATCAGAACGTAGCCAAGGCCAACCCGAGAGGCATCAGAGTAGACCACAAACCCTCCTGAGCCGGAAGGTACGGCCAACATGGGTGCTGACGTCAAGCATTCCTTGAGCTTCTGAAAGCTCGCCTCACACTTGTCGTCCTAAACAAATTTGACCTTTTTCTGAGTCAACCGAGTCAGAAGGGCTGCAATCCTGGAGAAGTTCTCTACGAACTTTCGGTAGTACCCAGCCAATCCAAGAAAGCTGCAGATCTCAGTCACATTGGTTGGCCGCCTCCAGTTCTGCACCGCCTCCACCTTTGCAGGGTCTACTCGTATCCCTTCCTTAGACACTACATGGTCCAGGAACTCTACACTTTCTAACCAAAATTCGTACTTGGAGAATTTAACAAACAACCGGTGCTCTCTGAGGGTTTCCAGGACCATCCTCGAGTGCTCGGAGTGCTCCTCCTCACTCTTGGAGTATACCAAGATGTTGTCAATGAAGACGATCACAAAACTGTCCAAGTACTCCTTAAATACCTGGTTCATTAGGTCCATGAAAGCAACAGGTGCATTGGTTAGACCAAAACACATCACTAGGAACTCGTTGTGGCCATAGCGAGTCCTAAAGGCAGTCTTAGGCACATCGCAGTCCCGGATTCTCAGTTGATGGTATCCGGACCTTAAGACTATCTTCAAAAACCATCGTGCCCCCTACAGTTGGTCAAACAAACTGTCTATCCTCGGCAGTGGGTAACGATTCTTGACTGTCACTTTATTCAGCTGCCTATAGTCGATGCACATGCGCATCGACCCATCCTTCTTCTTCACAAAAGTACCGGAGCACCCCATGGTGACGCACTCGGCTGGATGAAGCCCAGGTCCAGCATCTCATGCAATTGCACTTTTAGCTCCCTAAGTTCGACAGGCGCCATCCTGTAGGGTGGGATGGAGATTGGCTTCACCCCGGGCTGCAAATCAATGCAGAAATCCACCTCTCTCCTGGGCGGTAATCCCGGCAACTCCTCGAGAAATACATCAGGAAACTCGCAGACTACTTGAGTACCACCGATATCCCCTGCCGCATCTCCATTTTCCTCTGGCACAGATACGAAGGCCAGGAAGGACTGGCAGCTCCCCTGTAACAGTTTACGGGCCTTAAGGGTTGAGATGGCCCCAATTGGCTCGCTTCTTCCTTCTCCTTGGAAGGTGAACTGCGGCAACCCGGGCTTGCTGAACATGACTGTCTTAGCCCTACAATCCAGCAACGCAAAGTGCTCTGCCAGCCAATCCATGCCGAGAATTACATTGAGCTCAAGCGTGGGCAGGAGTGTCAAATCTACTTTGAATGCATGGCCGCAGATGAGCACTTCGCAGCCTTGAAAAATTGATTTGGCTATGATTGCATCGCCCATAGGCGTTGAAACTAAAAATGGCCCATCGAGCAAAAAAGGTGCCATTGGTAACTTGGCAGCAAATTTAGCAGATACAAATGAGTTCGTGGCACCCGGATCAAATAGAACATAAGTAGCAGATGAACATACTAAAATAGTACCTGTTACCACTGCTCATGGCGTAGACTCGGGTAGACGATTTCTCAGAGTGACTAGCCTGCGGCCCTCTGCTCTACATCTGACCCTTGTGTGCCACTGGCCCTATTGACATCGGCGCCTTTCCTCTTAACAGCTCAGCTCTCTGGCCACCTCTGTCCGGGCAATCCTTCCTAAAGTGTCTCACCTGCCCACATCTAAAGCATGCATCTGTGCAGCCATAACAAGCTCCCTAGTGTTTCTGATTACAACGACCACACTGTGGCATGTCTAACTTCTGAGCAGCGACCCTCGACTCTGCCTGTCTCGCCGCCCCTGACCCTGAGCCTCCGCGGCCCCAGCTACTGTTGTGCCCACGACTCTACTGGTGATCTGCGGTAGTCACAGTTCCCTCCGAATGCCACGGCCGACCTCCTAACCCTTGAGACCGAAGCTTTTTCTTGGGAGGCCCATCTTTCCTCTCGAACGGCACCAGTGCTTCCTTTCGGAGGCCTCATCCACTACTCGAGCAAATGTGGAGTCCTCGGTGTAATGGATAAGCCTGCCTATCTGAGGTCTCAGACCCTCCACGAACCTCTTCACCCTGCCGATCTCAGTAGCCACTAGAGTTGGATGGTACCTAGAGAGCCAGGTGAACTCCATTTCATAATCTGCTACTATCATACCCCCAGACTGGCGCAGCAACTCAAAATCTCGTGCCCTCTTATCGCGGACACTCATTGGCAAATACTGCTCCTTTACAGCTGCCCTAAATTCTTCCTAGGTGAGAGGTGGTGTGTGTGCTTCCCTACAGCCCCTCCAGGTATGCAACCAGTATTTGGCAGGTCCTCTTAGCTGCAAGCCGACCTGCGTGCCGCCGCCTCTGACGAACACCCCAGCTTTATACACAGCTCATAACAGTCCCCCAGAAACTCGATGACTTCCACTTGCCGGTCTGTACCGGTGAATACTGGGGGCCTGAACTTGATGAAGTCTGCATATGTAAGTGCTCCTGGGTCCCTGACTTGCGGCTCCACCTATTCAACCACCTCTGGTACCACAGGGGCTACGAGTACCGACTGGGGCGGTTGTTGCTGCTGCTGCACCTGCTGTCTCAACTCCTGCTCCCTGCAGAGCGCTTCTATTAGTTGAGCTACCAGTGCCTAAAGTTGCACAACTGCAGAATCCTGGCCCTCTGCCTTAGACTGCTCTCTGTCAGCCCCATCCCAGACCTCAGCCTCACCCCTGGCCTCGGCCTCGGCCCCGGCGTTCGGTGGAATTGCTACAGCTACCGCTCAAAGTAGCATTTTGGGCCTCCATCAAAATATCATAAAAAAAATAATGATTTCACCATTAATATTAACCAACTCATTCAATTATAATTTAAGTTACTAACTGCATGGTGCGCTGAGTGCAGTCGTGGTTGCCTGATCTCGTAGAATAACTATACTGTACGTAGACATGGTAGCATATGCCTCGTTCGGTACTCAATCCCTACTCGTAGTCAAGACCTAACCTGACGATCTGAAACCAACTTTGTCACTCCCCGACTCAAGGTACGCGTGACCGGCCAGGGTACGTGTCAGTACCCCGAAGCCTACACAATGCACTGACCAAGAACTCATAAAAACACAACCAGACTGACAGTGGAATCATAAACAAAGAAATAGTACCAAACAGTATTAGCTATTTGAAAATAGTTTAACCAAACCAAGTTCGAAACACCACAAGTTTTAAAATAAACATCTAAAGGTTTTTCAAAGAACATCTCAATGTTTTACAAAACAACACAGTGCATACACACGACTCTACTGCGACACGACTATGACTAATAATTACCAGCTACGAGATCTGCACCCACGTCCGCCCTCCAATCGCACCATACCACCAAGCCGTACCTCACTGGTCGGGATCTGCAAAAACAACAATAATGAAACCGTGAGTTCACGAGGAACTTAGCGAACAGTTATTTCGAACCTCCACTTAAAACCATGGCAAGATAACATATATAAGGTATGACATAAATAGGGAATTTAAATAAGATCACACCACAGAAGTTAATCAGTTTGCCAAGATAGAAGAATGGATGAACCGGCCTCTCGAGCCCTTGTCCATTTCACTAGATCAGCCACTAATGGCCTAAAAATATATATAAAAGGTTAGGTTCTTCCCTCTACAAAACTAGGCTGGTCGGCCTACCCAAAACCAGCCCATAAAGGCATCTCAAATATGAACTTTCATGATTTGGATCCGTCGACTAGGATGGCCACTAGCCTCAGGAATCCTCCGGGTTAGGGATAGCTAGTCCCACCCAACTCGGGTCTACCATCATCGTGGCCCACTAACGGAATCTCAAGACCCTCCGCCACTCGGGTCTAACAGCTAGCGGGCCCGCTGGTGCAATCTCAAGACCCTATAAACCACTGAGTCGCGTGGTAGCCGTTCGGCTAATATCACTCCTCAGTAGACCATCTCAACCACAACCAGAACCAGGTTGTGCAAGTTTTCCTGTGTTTTGCATTCCGGGCGTTGCCCATGTCTGACCCTTCCCTTCGGGTCACACTACGATGATATTGATATCTACTAACCATCCCTAGGTGTAAAACCTAGTAAGTGTACTTGTCTCTAAGTTAAATGTCACAACTAGGTATCGAAACCATTCTCTATAACATTGTTAGAACTTGCCGACTATGGATAAGTACTCAGCTTACCATTGTCAACGACACTTACCAAAAATAATCATGAGCAACAATCATTATGTGAAAGCCGAATAAAAGAGGTTAAATTCCATTAACTAAACCGATAAGGAACATGCAATAAACATAGCAACAATTAAACATAATATCTGAAAATTTATATAAATCTTTCCTTTGATTCAGGTACCATAACCATCCTATCCATGTATTCATTAGCAAGAACATTTCCATAACTATGAGAATATAGATCTAAAGATGCTATCAATTTCTAAGATGAACATCAATCACATAATAAAGTTTGAATCTAACACTAAGCATATAAGTAGGAATCAAGACGACATAACATGAAACCCATCGTATAGATCCGAACAGTCCTGAATTTTCCACCCCTATACATTGCTCAGCCGACTCAAGCAGGGTAACACCTTGCTCGGCCGAGCCCTCTAACGAAGATGGACATTTTGCGACAACAACACAAGCATCAATCCAAGATCTAAAATATAATAAACATAAAGTGATCCGCGAGTTGCAAGACGAGCGAGGAAATTGGGAAAAATTTCGGCATGACCTTTCCCCTCTTTCCTCCACTCGGCCAGCCCACAAAATACAAAATAAATACATTTTAAAACATAATATCACAGGTATACACATCGATTAAAGATCTAACACGAGGAAACACATCGATCGGCAAGAAACTCGCGAAAGAACTCCGATTTTAAAACTTCTAGGGTCGGCCAACCGCCTCCCTTCATAAACACACTAACCACTCACCTTGATCGGATCCCAAGATGACCTTGATGAAGACAAGCTCCGATTTCCTCAAGCTTCGACGTGAACTCGGCACCGACAAGATCCCTCTCGTTCCCCCTTACTCTTGAACTGCATGCGGCTCTCCTATTGAGCCGCACGGCTAGCTTGGGTGATGGGTTTTATTCCCGTCATCCAATGACTCATTTACCCCCAATCATTACTTACCTCCTCATTCGACTCCACTAACCCGGATCGAGTCCCGACTCGATCCGCGAACTAAAACACAAACAAAACTTGTGTCAACCAATATGCTCATCCACTCAATCACCAACCTTTAGTTATGATTTAAATTAATTTTACCTGCTATTTGAGGCAATAACGCGAGTTGACCCAGCTAGCTCCTGACTCGATGGGCTGCACCATGAAAAATTTTATATTAGGAAACCCCGGGTATTACAGTCCGGCCAAGATCCGCTCGTTCCCTCCTTGCGTCGCATCACCTCAATTGGATGCCCTCTACGCCGAGCCACACACCCTCCCTAATTTATAACTTGGATTAAACCCTAAGTTATCCTTTTACCCCCACACTTAAATCAATTAGAAAAAGACTCAATTTGAGTCCGATCTAAGTCTGATTCGAACTCCGATCGAACTACCGAGTTCGCCTTGAAATCCACTATCATAAAATCATGCCAAAATTGCAGAAATAATAGATATGAAATATCTCCAATATTTCTAAATTAAGCCTTACCAAGTTTTGCTCGAGACTCCGCTAACTTGCCCGACTTAAGCCTTTGTTTTCCTGATACAAAACCGATAAAATAAAATTAATAAAAAATTTGGTTATAACAGTAGCCTATCCCATGCACATGCCAACTCAATATGAAACATAGCAGAAATCAAAACAGATATATAATTAACATGTCCATATGAGAAATCGATATATTGTTTTCATTTTTTCTAAAAAAAAAGAAGCCAAACAACTAGGTACATCCAAACAAATAATTAAGGTTTAACAGTTTTTTTTTTTAAAAAAAAGAAAACATAATATCAAATGAACACATGTTTGCGGACCTCGGCCATGTCCGACACTACAATTCTGTTCTTAAACCTCAGAACATCCTCCGAGTCAATCCCAAAGCCATTATCAACATCACCTCTCCTGACCAGATCCTTAGTCAGTTCACAAAAGGCATCCTCCTCCTGCGCTGCTCGCAACATGTCTACTAACGTGGACTGCACCCTTAGGTGTGCCACCAATGCACTAGAGTCTAACATTGATAAGACTGCCTCACCATCCAAACATATAGACAAATCCTGAGCCAACGACCTCCTCCTAACCTCCAAGTGTACTAGACAGCCCATAGATTTTCTGCTTAAAGCATCTACCACTACATTAGCCTTTCCCAAATAGTACATGATTGTGCAGTCATAGTCCTTCAAAAGCTCAAGCCATCTTCTCTGCCTCAGGTTCAACTCCTTCTAGGTGAGCAAATACTAGAGGCTCTTATGATCAGTGTATATCTCACAAGCCTCGCCATAAAGGTAGTGATGCCACGGCTTCAATGCGAACACCACTGCTGCCAGCTCAAGATCATGAGTTGGGTAATTCTTCAAGTGAACCTTCAACTACCTGGAGGCATAAGCTATCACCCTGCCATTTTGCCTCAACACACAACCCAAGCCGACCCGGGAGGCATCACAGTAAACAACAAATCCTCCTGAGCCCGAGGGTACCGCTAGAACTAATGTCGATGTCAAGTGGTCCTTGAGCTTCAGAAAGCTCTCCTCGCATTTACTATCCAATTCAAACTTGACCTTCTTCTGAGTCAGGCGGGTCAATGGCGCTGCGATCCTGGAGAAATTCTCTACAAATTTTATGTAATAACCTGTCATAAACATGCTCTCTTAGGCAATTTCACAAACACCTTGAGGGCGCCCCCCTTCCCACCATAGCCAAGCACCCCTAGGATAATCATAGGGTTGTTGCACCACCAAGGGGGATCCTCGACCCTCCTTTTTCATGGCAACACGAGAAAAACAACAATCGCGTCTATAGAAACAAAAATAAACAAGAATTCTCAATTTCAAGAGGTGACTCAAGAAAACAAGAAAAAAAAGAAGGGGAAGGAAGGAAGAAACCACTCACATGTTAGGGAAGAGAAAGGAGAAGAAAATTCATGAACGGCGGCCTCCGAATTCCAACACACAAGAGGCATCGGTGGCTCCAATAGGGGGGTGGCTCGGCTCCCCTCTTTCTTCAAAAGACTCGTGTGACTCCAAGGGGAGCCGCACGGCTCAAAGGATTGGCCCATCCGAACATATCCTAATATAAAGAAACTCGGGAGCAATCGGGATTGACCCATCAGAACTTGCTCCATGAGACGCTCAGGAACAATCGGAAATCGCCCATTTGAACTTGCCCCTTCAAGGTATCATAAGAATACTCGGGATTTGACGGTCTGAACTTCTTCCTTAAAATCACCTCGGGAATAATCGAGTAGGCCCTCCGAACTAATTCCACGATGCCAAATCGGAACAATCGGGATTTGCCCATCCGAACTTTTTCCATTAAATAACGTAGGAGTAATCGGGATTAGCCCATCCGAACATATCCTTTTAAAGAAAGAATCTTGGAAACAATCGGGATTTGCCCGTTCGAACTTGTTCCACAAGATACACAGGAACAATCGGGATTTGCCCATCCAAACTTGTTCCACAAGTTGGGAATTAGACATCCAACCTTCCGGGCCTAGCCCGCTATCCAGCTCCTCAACGAGCCTCTCCACCATTCATAAAGATATGATGCAACATGATCTAAGTCAATTATCTCCTACAGTGTCTTAGGGGTGCCCTTATTGGGAAGCGTCTCAACACTCCAACACTCGACCCCCAACTCCTAGACCCGTAATGTCAAACTTATGATGTTTTATTTCATGCATAACTTATTTGTTGGTTCATAACAGATTATGCTGACTCCTTGCTCGATTTTAATTATACAATTAAAATTTAGATCACCAGGATTAGAGTTTTATTTTAGGGTTTTGTTTTGACTAACTGTTATACCCGAAACTGATGTAACTAATAGGAATCTGGTTTCCAGAGTGTGATCTATGTTTCCAAACTATATTTTGTGGTCAAAACGATAGGTTACATGACTTTGTTCGGTAAACTATATACACCACAACAAATATTTTAAAAACAACACAGATTCATCATCTCAGCATGAAATTCCAGCAACATTGAATTTTCAGCATATCTTGAAAATAAATCCGAAAATTCACATAAAATAACTCCCAAAATTTCAATCACATCATATTCATAATCATTACATTAAATCTTATAAAAACCATATTTAACATGCAAAGACAACAAGCATCACAACCCTCCTTAGCCAAGAATCAACATTTATATATAATCAAGAATTTAAATCAAGAACCCTCATGCCTTCAAAATCAAACCCATCTTAGAAACACATGATCTATTTCCAAAAAAATCACAGATTTAATAACAAACATACATTTAAATTTACAAGCATCAAGATTGATGAACAAATTGATTTATAGAAGGCAAGGAAATCTACACCCTTCACTTAGACATTTCATCGAACACTTGGAGGGCACCCCTTTTCTCCACCTTGGCCGAGCACCCCTAGGGTCACCCTAGGGTTGTCGAGCCCCATATGGGAGGATTTAGGGCCTCCTCAAGCATGGCACACAAAAGAATGACGAGAATTCGAGAGAATGTCGGAAAACAAATCAAAATCATCATAGCCTTCAAGAACGGCTTCAAGAACTCGAAGAAACCCGAAGAGGGGTAAAATCACTCACCTAAATAGGAAGGATAATTAGAGGAGAAATCTCGGACAACGGCCCACGAATCCGGCTTCTAGAGATGGCGGCTCGACTCAAAGAAGGGGGAAGCAGCTGCTCCTCAAGCCGCTCGCTTCAAGAGAGGGGAAGAGAGAGGGGCGGCTCGGCTAGGCTTGGCTCTAAGGAAGGGTGAGGGGAAGAAGGGAGGCGGCGGCTTGGACGGTTGGGATGCTCGGCAGCTCCAAGAGTGGGAAGGGAGGGGCGGCGGCTGGCTCCTCTCATCTCTCCAATCGGCTGGGGCGGCTCCAATAGGGAGCCGCCAGCCCTAGGGGGGTGGGATTTTTAGAATCCCCTCCCACTTCCACCTAACCACACCCTAACCCGCACTCTACTCAACCCGGATCCGCAACCCGCTAACCCAAACTAACCCCATGAGAGAATACAAACAACAAACACATACACATCCACAAGCAACATAACCAATCAATTAGCTATATAATTAAAATCATAATTCAACTCACCCGAGCTCGCACCGGACCATGAGTCGACTCATCTTGACCTCGAACTAGCTCGCCAGGCTGGCAAACACATACATAAGGGGATAATAAATAAAAATATCTAGGATATTACATATATATTATTAGATTTTATACAGTAAGGGTTGTGGTGGAATCTAATATTTGAAATTCTTGTTTGTTTCAGGAAATTAAATTATACATCAAAAGCTAGAGTGGTTTGGGTTCTTAATTAGATACCAATGTAGTTATTTAAAGGTTGTACTCTAGTTACATAAGGCCCTGTGTAGTCTACTGTAATGGTTAGAATGGTTAGCTTCTTAATTTCTATTTAGTGTCAGCTTATTACGCACATTAGTGCTTAACAGTTCGATTTTATATCCACCCAGTTCAATTCCATATTCATCCTATTTAGGGGGTATATCCACCCAGTCTCAATGTATATTCACCCCGTATTGCTACATATCCACTCTGTTTACTGTTATGATATGTTATGGTGTAGATCTATTTTGTTTGACGATATATTCGTCCAGTATCATTTCATATACACTCTGATGACTTATATACATGATGGGAAAATAGATTCACCTTGTCGGTGGCATATCCACCTAGTGTCATTCTAAGTACACCTGATAGTCAATCAATTAGCTATATAATTAAAATCATAATTCAACTCACCCGAGCTCGCAAGCTCGCACCGGACCATGAGTCGACTCGGCTCGACCTCGAACTAGCCCGTCAGGTTGGCAAATACAAATAATAAGGGGATAATAAATAAAAATATCTAGGATATTACAACCCTCCCTCCTTAAAGAAAATTTGTCCTCGAATTTTAGAAAAATAAACTTAAGGACTCACCAGATCATCAAACAACGAAGGATAACGCTCCCTCATATCCTGCTCCACCTCCCAGGTGGCCTCCTACCCGAAATGGTGCTCCCACCTGACCTTAACCATGGGGATCTCCTTGGACCTCAATTTTTTGATCTGTTGGTCTAGCACCTCAACTGGCCGCTCCTCATAAGAAACTACTGAATCCACCGCCACTATGGTAGGCTCAATCACATTAGACTCATCCCGAATGTACTTCCTCAGCATAGATACATTGAACACTGGATGCACCCGGTCCATACTAGGAGGTAAGGCCAACTCATAGGCCACAGCTCCCCTACACTTGAGAATAGGAAACGACTCAATGAACCTAGAGTTTAGCTTTTCTTTCTTACCAAATCTCACCACCCCTTTCATAGGGGATACCTTGAGGAACACCATGTCCCCCTCAGCAAACTCTACCTCCCTGGCCTTTCCATCCGCATACATCTTCTAGCGACTCTGAGCTACCAACAGTCTCTCCCTGATTAGCTTCACCTTTTCCACTGCCTTCTCCACAAGGTCAAGTCCGATCATGAGGGAATCCCCTGCCTCAAACCAGCCTATAGGCGACCTGCATCTCCACCCATATAATGCCTCAAATGAGGCCATCCCGATGCTGCTGTGATAGCTATTATTGGAGGCAAACTCAATCAGAGGTAAGTGCCTCTCCCAACTGCCCTCCAAATCTAGTACACATGCTCTTAGCCTATCCTCCAGCATCTGAATAGTCCGCTCTGACTGACCATCTGTCTGATGGTGAAATGCGGTACTGAATCGAACCTGAGTACCCAACGCCTCTTGAAAAGACTACCAGAATTGATCTGTGAACTGAGTACCCCGATCTGAGATGATCATAACAGGAACACCATGGTAAGCGACGATCTGATCCAAGAACTACCTCTAATACTGCTCGGCTGAAAAGGTCATCCTGCCTAGTATAAAATACGAAGTCTTGGTTAGGCGATCCACCACTACCCAAATAGAATCATTGCCCTTCCCAGACTTTGGCAATCCCATCACAAAATCCATGGTTATCTTCTCTCATTTCCACTCTGGTACTTCTAGGTTCTGGAGCAACCCTGTCGGCTTCCAATGGTCAGCCTTAACCTACTGACACACTAGGCACTAAGACACGAACTCAACCACTTCTCTTTTCATGCCTTAGGTCACGGTACATCTTCGTGGCTCCCGGATTCATAGTGTATTGGACCGATGAGCCATCTCAAGCACCTGCCTGTGAACCTCGATCATATCTAGCACCACTATCCTGTCCTTAAACCTCAGAACGCCCTCTGAGTCAATATCGAAACCATTATCAGCATCACCTCTCCTAGCCAGATCCTTAGTGAGAGCACAGAAAGCATCCTCCTCTTGCGCTGCTCGCAACATATCAACCAACGTGGACTGCACCCTCAGGTGAGCCACCAGCGCACTAGAAGCTGACACTGACAAGACAACCCTGCCATCCAAACACATGGCCAAATCCTGAGCCAACGGCCTCCTCCTGACTGCCAAATACGGCAGACTGCCCATCGACTTCCTGCTCAAGGCATCAGCCACCACATTTGCCTTCCCCGAATGGTACATGATCGTGCAGTCGTAGTCCTTCAAAAGCTCAAGCCATCTTCTCTGCCTCAAGTTCAACTCCTTCTGGGTGAGCAAATACTAGAGGCTCTTATGATCAGTGTATATCTCACAAGCCTTGCCATAAAGGTAGTGACGCCACAGCTTCAATGCGAACACCGTTGCTGCCAGCTCATGAGTTGGGTAATTCTTCTCGTGAACCTTCAACTGCTTGGAGGCATAAGCTATCACCCTGCCATTATGCATCAACACACAACCCAAGTCGACCCGAGAGGCATCACAGTAAACAACAAATCCTCCTGGGCCTGAGGGTACCGCTAGAACTGATGCCGACGTCAAGCGGTCCTTGAGCTTTAGAAAGCTCTCCTCGCACTTACTATCCCATTCGAACTTGACCTTCTTCTGAGTCAGGTGGGTCAATGGCGCTATGATCCTGGAGAAATTCTCCACAAGTTTTTTGTAATAGCCTGCAAACCCCATGAAACTACAAATCTTAGTGACATTAATCGAACTCTTCCAATTCTGAACTGCTTCTATTTTTGCGGGGTCCACCTTTACCACTTCTCTGGACACCACATGACCTAGGAACCCCACACTTTCCAGCTAGAAATCACACTTGGAGAATTTGGCATATAAGCGGTGCTCCCAGAGAGTCTCTAGAATCATCTGCAAGTGCTTAGTATGCTCCTCCCTGCTTCTGGAATATATCAAGATATCGTCAATGAACACTATCACAAATTTATCCAAGTATTCCCTGAACACTCGGTTCATCAGGTCCATCAATGCTGCAGGGGCATTAATCTGCCCGGAGGACATGACCAGGAACTCAAAGTGCCCATATCTCGACCTGAAAGAAGTCTTAGGGACGTCACTGTCCCGGATCCTCAACTGAAGGTACCCTGACTGCAGATCAATCTTAGAATACCACTGAGCTCCTTGAAGCTGATCAAATAAATCATCAATCCTGGGTAGCGGGTACCGGTTCTTCACCATTACCTTGCTAAGCTGTCGATAATCAATGCACATCCGCATGGACCCATCTTTCTTTTTCACAAAGAGCACTAGAGCACCCCAAGGTGAAACACTTGGACGAATGAAATCCAACTCAAACAGCTCCTGCAACTAGGACTTCAACTACCTCAACACAGCTGGTGCCACCTGATACGGAGGAATGGAGATCGGCTTCACCCTGGCTGCAAATCAATACAGAATTCGATCTCCCTCTCTGGAGGCAGCCCTGGCAACTCCTTTGGGAACATATCAGAGAACCCACATACCACAAGCGTCCCCCCGATGTCCCTAGCCACACCTCCGTCTCCCTCTAACATAGACACAAAGGCCAAGAAGGACTGACATCCACCCAGAAGTAGCTTTTGAGCCTTGAGAGCTGAAATTACCATCAACTAATCTCCCCTTCCCTCACCCTGAAAGGAAAACTGGGGAAATTCGGGCTCACTGAAGGTCACAGTCTTAGCCCTGCAATCCACTGAGTTGAAATAGTCCTCCAACCAGTCCATGCCCAAAATTAAAACAAGCTCTAACATCGGCAGGAGTGTCAATTCCGCTATCAACACATGCCCACAAATGACAATCTGGCAACCCTAAAAGACTGTCTCTGTTATCACAGAAATGCCCGTAGGCGTAGACACCACAAGAGGCAAATCAAGCACAGACGGTTCCCCTACCCACTTAACAGCAAACAAAGCAGATACAAAAGAATGCGTAACACCCGAATCAAAAATGACTTATACAATAGCAGAACCTACAACAACGTTACCGGATACTACTGCCCTGGATGCCTCAGCGCCCTCTTAGTTCATAGCAAACACTCGTGCAACAGGCCTCTCTAGACCACTAGCTCGCTGGCCTCCTCCTTGAGTCTGACCCCTCTAAGTTACGGAATCCACTAACATCGGCGCTTTTCCTCTGGTCTGATCAGGCTGCTGACTGCCCTTGCTAGGACAATCCTTTTCGTAATGCCCAGTCTGCCCACAACTGAAACATACCTCTGAACGTCTCCAGTAAGCCCCTAGTGCTTCCCGTGACATCGGTTACACTACTGCGGCCCAGGTCTCCGCTGCGAACCTCCAGATGACGCCACTGGTCCTAAACCCATGTGGCCTTTGGAACTGTTATGACCTCTGCCCTGCTATAGGTTCGCTATCCTGAATGTCCCCTCCGAGTGAGCTGGCTGACCCCCTTAAGGCTGGGGCCGAAACTTTTTCTTCTGAGGACCATCATGTCTGTCTATCGTTACCAGTGCCTCCTTTCGGAGCGCCTCATCTACAACCTGAGCGAAGGAAGTGTCCTCTGTGTAATGGATGAGCCTAGCGATCTGCGACCTCAGCCCCTCGACAAACCTCTTGACACTGGCGGTCTCTATGGCTATCAAGGAGGGATGGTACTTCGAGAGTCGAGTGAACTCCATCTCATAATCTGTCACAAACATACTGCCCATCTGATGCAGTAGCTAGAACTCTTTCGCCCGTCTGTCCCGGACGCTCAGTGGCTGGTACTTCTCCACCATAGCAGCTCTAAACTCCTCCCAGGTAGGGGGTGGTGTATCTGCTGCTCTGCGGTTCCTCTAGGTGTGAAGCCAATCCTTGGCTAGACCTCTCAGCTGTAACCCGATCAGTCGAGCGGTCATCTCAGAAGAATAACCATGCTCCCTGCACAGCTCATAGCAAACTCTCAAGAAGATGATGACCTCCACCCGTTGATCTGTCCCTGTATACTCTGGTGGCCTGAATGCAACAAAATCTGCATATGAATGTGGTCTGGGGGCTCTGACCACCGGTGCCACTAGCTGGACCACCTTTGGTGTTGTGGGTGCTGCCGGTACTGGTTGTGGCTGCTGCCTCAACTCCTGCTCCCCGCGAAGTGCCTTAGTCAGCTCAACCATTCTGGCCAGCAACTGCCCAACCATGGGATCATGTCCCACATCCTTTCGGACCTGCGGTGGTCTCCCACGACCCCAGCCCCGGCCTCGGACTCGGCCCGGCGCTTAGTAGAGTTGCTATCACTATCGCTACTTGCGGCATCAAATGCCTCCATCAATCTGGAATCACCAAAAAGAAAATATCAAAATTAGTCAATTTAATTCACCCTAAGTTGTTAAGTAATTAAACTACAAGTCGTGCTGAGGTGAAAACTTAGCCCATTGATCTCATAACATACCTCTACCGTATACTAACACGCTAGCAATGCCCTATACGGTGACAATTCTAGGACGTAGTCAGACCGAACCACATGCTCTGATACCACATTGTCACGCCCCAACTCAGGGTCATGTGATCGGCCAGGGTATACGTGCCTATACCCCGTAGCCTAAATCATGCACATGCCAACTCAACAATAAAATATAGTGGAAAGAAATAAACAAGTTTTATTTCAAACGGAAAACCAAACAAAATTTATTATAAGTAAAAATATAAAGTGTGGAAATAGTAAATCGGTCCAACTGTTCAGTTACAATGAAATCTGAAATAAAGACATGACTGTCCCCAAGGGACTACAACTCCAAAACACTGAAACATAAGTGCATGACTAACTACCAAAAACTCGAATACAACCCCTAACTAGGACTACTATGAGATCATGTGGCTCATCTACCCTCCAGCCCCGCCAAGTGCTCCAGACCACCTCACCGGTCAGGCTCTGCAAAACAAAACAAAATGACAACGGGTGAGTTCAAAAGAACTCAGTGAACGCACGGTTCTACCAACCCCCACGAAAAACCAAACACAGGTATACTACATAAAGCAAAACTCCTGACTCAAGTAGGAAATATCACAAGGGAGTGACCAACTATCAGGCCCTTTGGCCACCACTTGCCCGAAGGCAGCCAACATCCAAATGGTGAGGATCAACAAGCCTAAGCCTACCATTCTCTAAGGCAACAAAACATACTAGGATAATCGGGAAGGCTCTCCGAACTTATCTTAATATAAAGAAACTCGGGAGCAATTAGGATTGACCCATCCGAACTTTCTCCACGAGACGCGTAGGAACAATCGAAAATCGCCCATCCGAACTTGCCCCTTCAAGATATCACAGAAATAATCGGGATTTGCTCTTTCGAACTTATTCCTTAAAAGCACCTCGTGAATAATCGGGTAGGCCCTCCGAACTTATTTCACTAGGCCAAACCGGAACAGTCGAGATTTGCCCATTCGAATTGGTTCCATTAAATAACGTAGGAGTAATCGGGATTCGCCCATCCGGACTTACCCCTTTAAAGAAAGAAATCTTGGAAATAATCAGGATTTGCCTATCCGAACTTGTTCCACAAGTTGGTAATTATCCACCCAACCTTCCGAGTCTAGCCCGCAATCTGGCTCCTCAACGAGCCTCTCCGCCATTCATAAAGATATGGCACAACAAGACCTAAGTCAAGTCTATCCTACGGTGTCTTAGGGGTGTCCTTATTGGGAAGCATCTCATCACTCCAATACCCGACCCCCAACTCCTAGACTCGTAATGTCATAAACCTGTGAAGTTTTATTTCATGCATAACTTATTTGTTGGTTCATAACAGATTATGCTGACCCCTTGCTCAATTTAGATCACTAGGATTAGGGTTTTATTTTAGGATTTTGTTTTGACTTACTGTTATGCCCGAAACTGATGTAACTAACCCGAATTTGGTTTCCAGAGTGTGACATATGTTTCCAAACTATATTTTCTGGTCAAAACGATAGGTTACACGACTATGTTTAGTAAACTATATACACCACAATAAGTATTTTAAAAACAACACATATTCAGCATCTCAGTATCAAATTCAAGCAACATTGAATTTTCAGCATATCTTGAAAATAAATCCGAAAATTCATAGAAAATAACTCCCAAAATTTCCATCACATCATATTCATAATCATTACAATAAATCTTATAAAAACCATATTTAACATGCAAAGACAACAAGCATCACAACCCTCCTTAGCCAAGAATCAACATTTATAATCAAGAATTTAAATCAAGAACCCTCATGCCTTCAAAATCAAACCCATCTTAGAAACACATGATATATTTTCAAAAAAAATCACAGATTTAATAACAAGCATACATTTAAATTTACAAGCAACAAGATTGATGAACAAATTGATTTATAGAAGGCAAGAAAATCTACACCCTTCACTTATGCATTTCATCAAACACTTGGAGGGCACCCCTTTTCTCCACCTTGGCTGAGCACCCCTAGGGTTGCCGAGCCCCATATGGGAGGGTTTAGGGCCTCCTCAAGCACGACACACAAAAAGAACGACGAGAATTCGAGAGATCTTTGGAAATCATCATACCTTCAAGAACTCGAAGAAACCTGTGAAGGAGGGGGTAAAACCACTTACTTAAATAGGAAGGATGATTAGAGGAGAAATCCCGAACGACGGCCCTCGAATCTGACTTCAAGAGATGGCAGCTCGACTCAAAGAAGGGGGAAGAGGGGGCGGCGGCTCCTCAAGCCGCTAGCTTGAAGAGAGGGGAAGAGAGAGGGCTGGCTCGGCTAGGCTGGGCGGCTCCTCTCTGCTCGGCTCCAAGGAAGGGAGAGGGTAAGAAGGGAGGCGGCGGCTTGGACGGCTGGAATTCTCGATGGCTCCAAGAGGGGGAAGGGAGGGGCGGCAGCTTAGGCGATTGGCTCCTCTCTTCTCTCCAATAGGGAGCCACCAACCCTGGGGGGGGGAGATTTTTATAATCCCCTCCCACTTCCACCTAATCCGCACTCTCCTCAATATGGATCCGCAACCCGCTAACCCAAACTAACCCCATGAGAGAATACAAGCAACAAACACATACACATCCACAAGCAACATAACCAATCAATTAGCTATATAATTAAAATCATAATTCAACTCACCCGAGCTCGCACCGGACCATGAGTCGACTCATCTTGACCTCGAACTAGCTCGCCAGGCTGGCAAACACATACATAAGGGGATAATAAATAAAAATATCTAAGATATTACATATATATTATTAGATTTTATACAGTAAGGGTTGTGGTGGAATCTAATATTTGAAATTCTTGTTTGTTCAGGAAATTAAATTATACATCAAAAGCTAGAGTGGTTTGGGTTCTTAATTAGATACCAATGTAGTTATTTAAAGGTTGTACTCTAGTTACATAAGGCCCTGTGTAGTCTACTGTAATTGTTAGAATGGTTAGCTTCTTAATTTATATTTAGTGTCAGCTTATTAAGCACATTAGTGCTTAACAGTTCGATTTTATATCCACCCAGTTCAATTCCATATTCATCCTATTTAGGGGGTATATCCACCCAGTCTCAATGTATATCCACCCCGTATTGCTACATATCCACTCTGTTTACTGTTATGATATGTTATGGTGTAGATCTATTTTGTTTGACGATATATTCGTCCAGTATAATTTCATATACACTCTGATGACTTATATACATGATGGGAAAATAGATTCACCTTGTCGGTGGCATATCCACCTAGTGTCATTCTAAGTACACCTGATAGTCACTCTCGTGCGCGAGTCTAGAAACAAATGCTACAATTTATGCTCGACAGGATTTGCTAGATCTAGTTTGATAGACCAACACGATAAGCCCGAGACCATTATCGTGTCGGGCTAGGGGATGTAGGTCCGACCCAGTCTTATAGCCCGAAACCGGGCCGAGCCCGAAGCGGCGACCCTGTGCTGGGCTGGATCGCCCCTTTGGGGATTCGGGTTGGGCCAGACACGGTTCTAATTGGCAACGGGCTAGATCGGGCTTGGGACTGTGCTAACTCGAGCACGGCCCATTGGAGGCACGAAGATGTTAGTCAAATAGAGAAAAACTGGTGAATATGTCATTTACCCCACCCCCAACAATAATTGATCAGTCACAATAGAATCAGTTTGACCCGTAATAATATTATTTTATACACTAAATCACCATTTAGTTTAGTAAAATATATTTTATATTATTTAAGTATTTATCAAAATAAATTAATAGTTTTTAATTATTATATAATACTAAAAAAAGTATTTAAAAAATCTATCAGACGACATCAGATATAAAATCTGATACAACCATCACGTTCAGCGCGCAAAAATCTACAACTTTGATATCTATCTCGTCTCCATCCGACGACTCTAAATTGTAAAAATTAATTATTTTTCAATACTTAAATTATTGTACTTGTAGCTCATAATCTTGTATTGCGGGCTTTTTAGGCTATAATTCTATTTGCAGGAAGCAAATGATATTAGGAATACAAGTTGCAACTAGTAAATGCTCCAAAATATTTTTGCAGCCAACCAAATAAATTTATTATTTAAATATTGCAACTAGAGTTGCTACATTTGCACTTGCGGACAACCAAACTCGTCCCCCCTAGCCATTCTGATCATGCTGAAAGTTTTTGTGGTTCTGAAACAGAGTCATCTCTTACTAGAAAGGAAGAGTTGCAAGAAGAAATACATGCATCAACTAGAGTTGAATGCCTATGGATCCACTTTGTTAGCTTTATATGCTTCTGGCCCAATAAGTTGGGAACGAGAAGCATTGATAAGAAATCTGCGTCTAATGTTAAGCATACCAAATGATGAGCACATATTGGAGCTAAGAAACTTGTCGCATTCTGATATAGCTATCAGAACCTCATAGTTGATTCACAGATATGTTTACATCTTGCTTAGTTACTAATTAACCATAGGATTGTTTCAAAAATTTGTTCCATGTGTAAGATTAGTATGAAACTTGTAGCTGCACACTGAATGTTCAAATTACTTCTCTAAATGTAAGGGTTGCTACAGCCTGTGGTAAAATCTTTTTGCACTACAAATGCTTAGATGTATGAAATATTCTCTCAACTAAGCTTTGAACGTTTTGAAAGTTTTTTTTTTTTTTTATTCACGATCTCCCGTACAGCATGTCAATTAGTACTATGTGTGTAGGTTTTCTATGGAGGTCATCTATAGTTGATCCCATCATTTGTATCCTTAGTATTGTTGTATGGGTTGGCTAAGATTTTTAATCTTGATTTTAATCTCGGTTTTGATTATAATAAATATGGAACTAATATTTTCATGGAGAAATATTTTCAGGTTTCAAGTCGATTAGCGCACAACATCCCCGATCGGATAAATTAGAGAAATCAGAGAAATCAACAAGAACTCTTGTCGACGCTCGGGATTCTTCGGGAAGTTAGAGTTTAGGTTTAGGGTATCTAGAATGATTGTGTAATCCTCTTTTATGATGTATAACCGAAAAACCGATCGAAACCCGAACTCCAAAATATGAAAATCGGAAAAATCAGAAAATGACCCTGAAATTCACTAAGCCTAGGGAGCTGCTTTGAGGGCTATATGACCTAAATATTTTTTTTGCACCAAAAGTCTCAGTAATTTTTTCGCAGGTAAAAACTAGTTAATGACATATTTTAAAGGAATTTTTGGAAGCCTTTAATCGATTCATATTTGACTCGGGAGATTATAAAATTTTCGGTTTTCGAAAATTTGTACTAAACCCCAAAAGTTAAATTTTGATTCTTGAAGATTTTGATTTTCTATATATTTTTATTGAATCCAAATAGGGGGTAATCCTTATATAATATTTATGTTTTAAAGTCGAAATCCGAAATCATTCAACGAGCAAAAAAATTAGCCAAAATTGAATTGTTTTCAGGGTGTCGGTCGATAGGCGGTCGACGGCGAGTCGACCGACCATCAGCTATTCACCGACTAGCCAAGGCTCAAAATGGGTAGAGCCTTCCAGTTGGTTGTCGGTCGCTCTACTGGTCGACCGGCCATCAGCTGACCACCGACCGGGCGGTGCCAACGGGCAGAAATTCGCCCGTTGGGTTGGCTATCTTGTGTCCGCTCTTCATGGCTTATAAATACAAGCCATGAGAGCCTTCCTAGGGGGACTTTGATCACTCCTAGTACTCTTGAGACATCTTTTGATCAATCACAAGTCTCATTGAGCCATTCTCTTATGAAAACCTAGCTTGAGCCAAAAACCCTTGATCTTGCCTTCATTCTTCCATTGTTTCATCATCAAGGCATCAAGATGAAGCTAGGAATCTTGTTGTGGAGTTAAGTACTTTATTATTTGATTTATTGCTCCATTTAGTGTTGTATTTTGTTGTTATTTTCATTGTATTTGAGTTTGTGTTAGACCTAGAGTGTAGGTCTTGAGATTGGGTGGTAGCCTTGGTGTTTGAGGTTTAAATTGATCGGTGTAAACGTAGTTTGCTAGGATTAGTTGAGTTGTCCTTAGGGTTGAGGTGGGAGAGTACTCTCTGTAGGAAAGTGAAATACTTCCGGGTGTTAAAGTGTCTTCGGTTTGAGAGCGGAGACTCTACGGTGAAAACATCCTCATTGTAAGGAAACTAATTAATCTAGTAAAGCTAGTTTGGAAATCCTAAGTGGGGTGCTTAGATAGTGGAGTATGCATTGGGGCCGAACCACTATAAATTATTGTGTTAGCATTGGCATCTTGTTTGTGTTAAATTGCTTTATTAATTGCTTCCGCATTTAGCCTTTGAATTTTCATTAGCCTTAAGAATGTAAGAAATGATTAAAACAAAATTAGGCTAAAGTTTTAGATAACACACTATTCACCCCCCTGCAGTGTAGGTCATTTCACCAATATTTGGTAACATAGTAGGTTCATAGTTTGAGATTTCACCATCTCTTCTACCCTTTCCTCGATTCTTAGTGGCACTAGAGAGTATTGCGTTTGCACCACCTAGGTTTGATGAGGTGAACTTTGGTCTTTGGAAATATAGGATGTACACATATTTAAAGACTAAAGGTTTTGGTGTCTTGAACATGTTAAGATTAGAATTCATTAAACTTAAGGTTGACATGCAGGCTTGGAGTGAATTATATAAGAAAATGTTTAAGTTTAATGGAGAACACTTTTAATGAAGGTGGTGATAACAATGATCACTCACCTACTACTAATCTTGGTTTTGATGCCCATAGTGCTTCTAGTCAAAGGAGCATTTCTAAGAGCCGAAAATGAAAAGTAATTTATCATGCTTGCAAAGAAAAAAGATTTGTGAAGAAAAATTGCCCAAACATGAAGAACAAAGCAAGGAAGTGGTCAAGTGCTTTCACCTCCACATCTAACTCACTTGAAGCACCCTCTAGCCATGACTATGAAGCCATATCCAAGGTTTGCCTCATGCATGGTTGCAAATAATGAGGTACTTTCTTCTTCCTCTATTCATGATAATGATAATGATATATAGTACTAGCTCTTCTAATTCATATGATATGACATATGATGAGTTAGTAAGTGAATATAAGAAAGTGTATACCTTCCTAGTTAAAAAGAATAAGGAAAACAAAAAATTGAGGAAAGAAATTTTAGAGCTTAGTTCACATGTGTATGCCTTTAGAATTAGAAAATGAGAAATTAAATACTAATCCTATTGATTCTTGCTGTGATACATTGAACCTTGAGCTAAAGGCTTTGAAAAATGAAAATGAGGATTTGAAATCAAAAATGAAACTTCAAAGTAATGATTTGAAAAATGATTTCAAATTTGAGAATGAAAAATTGAAAATAACATGTTTAAATCACAATTGCATGTCTTGTATAAATATATGAATAATTTGAAAAATGAGATGTTAATTTTGAGTAAAAAAGTTAATACTTCTTTTAATTTTAAAAATCAAAATGTCTCATTTAGAAAACCTCAAAAGAAAAATATTTCCTTTAAGAATGCTCATACTCATCATAGTTTACATGTCAAACATTCTAATGATAAATCTCATGTCCATAGCGAAAATGAAAAGAAGTTTAATGCACATTGTTTTTGTTGTGATATTTTTTGTCATTCTATTTATGATTGTGCAGTGAAGAAAAATCCTAGAGTAGTTAGGATACTTTGGATTCCTAGGTCATCTCACCCCCAAGGACCCAAAGCCATTTGGGTACCAATGATTTCTTGCTCTCTTATAGGGGGAGCTACCACACAAGGGTAAAGAGAAGTGAAGAGTTGAAGTTGACCATGGACTTAAATGAAGATTCATCCTTTGGTTGCAAGTTCAACCATCATGATGCCATAGGTATACAAATTGGCATCTACGTATACTTTGTATCATCTTATTACTTTGGTAGGTTTTATTTAAGTTAGAGTTATGATACATATTTAATTTGAGTTGATGTTTGATTTTCCCCGCTCTTGTTAAGAGTCTTTTGGAAAATGTTCTTGATGTTTGATTTTCGGTCTCTTCAGAGACCTATGTAGCCTATAACGGGCTCATGCGACCTTACAATTTTAAATAATAGGCTCATTGTGACCTTTCGGTTTTCAACCAATAGGAAGGGTTGAAGATCATGTTTTCATTTATATTCCACTTGTGATCTCTTAAAATTTATTTTGGTATTAATCGATTTCATTTTGAAATGAATTTGAAACTATTTAGCAAAGTAGACTTTGATATCGATAATTGATTCTTTCTCTTTACTACTTAGTATGATAACTTGCTTGGTGTGTTTTCATTATACTACTAATGATTGATTGCTTGCAAGTTATAAAAATTCTAATGGAAGGCTAGTAGGAAGAAATTGGAAAAGAAAGTTGACAAATTTGGCAAAAGTTTCTAGAATATGGTATGATTTTAATTTTGCAAAAAAAATCTTAGTATAATACTTGAATATTTATGCTTTCATGATGTCTCTATGCTCATGATTATTTTTGCATGATAAATCTATAAAACTTCATGAGTAGGAAAATTTTTGATAACTTAGATAATTTCATGATATTTTGATAGAATGAAACTTGCTCTGGGTTGAAACTCACATTAGAGACTTCATTTTAAGGTTGAAATTTGATGAACATGTTTAAGTTTGTTCATGATTCATTGTCATGTATTTAAAATTGAAAAATCTTGACTAAATGAACAAATTGATAACTAATCCATCTTAGGGGACTTAAACTTGGAATGATTTGACCCAAGTCAACAAATCGATTTGGACACTCCATTTTAAGTCCAAACATCATAAACATGTTTAGGAATAGGTATGACATATTTTCCATGCATTTAGAATGAAAAAATCATATGAATATGAATAAAATGATATAGAGGCCATATAATGATAACCTCTCTTGAGCATGTTTCATCCAAGTCAATAAATTAACTTAGATGACTCATTTTCAATCCATATTTGAGGAACATATTTGGAGTTACTCATGTTAGATATTCATAGGTTTAAGTTTAAAAAATCTAAGCTTCTCTACATCCACTTCCTATCTGACTCATTCACCTAACATTACCACCTACCACACTAAGCTTCTCTACATCCACATCCTACGTACTACCTACCTACAGGTTGCAGCCACCAGGAGAAAAACAAAACCTGCAGCATGCCACTTCAAAATTCCAAGGTGTTCCAATATTAATACATCCACACAACACACTACTCATACAATTAATATTTAATCACCGAGAATACTATCCACAAAACCAAGAAAACAATTCAATTAATATAACTCAAAATAAAAATACACCCAATTGCCGCAGGCGGTCACTGTGAAGAGGAAAAATTCAAAATTTTCAATGCTTGTTAATGCACACAAAGAATTCCAAATTTATTATAGGAAGGGACACACTAAACCACCATCAAACTCAATTGAGAGTAGGGATCAAAATCGTCAAGAAATTTCAGATTTCTTCAAAATATGGATCGACAAGATGAGAGGAGAAATTAGGAATCTTGGGGAAGATTTCACCACTCACCGGTAAAGGAGAATGGAATGGGTGATGCTCTCCAATATCCTTGAGCCGATGATCACCGGCGTCGGCAACACCACCGGCCGCAAATCCCTCTTTTGCCGCCTCTTCTTTTTTTTTTGACTTGGATGGGTGCGGCTGTAGCAACCGCACCGTCCAATTAACCTTTTTTTTTACTATTCAACCCCTCACTTAACCCAACTACGGCTTCTACCTAACTCGACCCACACTCGTCCAATTTAGGTTCCGATCGAGTCGTCGGACTCAACTCAACTAATAACCCAAAACCTAAAATAAATAAAATAAAATAAAATACTAAACACGCGTAAAGGCCTCACCTTAATTCATATTATCCGACACTTCTTCCGACCCGCTCCGATGCGCATCCATATCGTCCGGCTGAAAATAATTGAATTAAATTATATAAGAATTTACGGATATAACAATCCTCCCCCCTTAAAGAAAATTCGTCCTCGAATTTAGGGTAGAAAAGAACTCACCAAGGAAACAAATAGAGATGGATACTTCTCTCTCATCGCACTCTCCACCTCCCAAGTAGCTTCCTGACCATAATGATGCTCCCAACAGACCTTCACCCGCGGAACTTCCTTAGACCTCAGCTTCCTAATCTGGCGATCCAAAATCTCTACAGGTTCCTCCTCATATGTGATTGTCGAATCAACCTCCACCACTTACGGCTCAAGTACATGAGACTCATCCCTGACATACCGCTTCAGCATAGAAACATAAAACACTGGATGCACCCTATCCAAGCTAGGCGGTATGGCCAACTCATAGGCTACGGCTCATATCCGCCGTAAGATAGGAAAAGGTCCTATAAACCTAGGACTTAACTATCCCTTCATTCCAAACCTCACTACTCCTTTCATAGGAGACACCTTTAGAAACACCAACTCTCCCTCTGCAAACTCAATATCTCGGGCCCTTCCATCTGCATACATCTTCTGACAACTTTGGGCTACCAGCAATCGATCCTTAATCAATTTTACTTTTTCCACGACATCCTGCACCAAATCGGGCCCCAATAACTGAGACTCCCTAGCCTCGAACCACCCCACTGGGGACCTACATCGCCGCCCATACAGGGCCTCAAAAGGCGCCATACCAATACTGGTCTGGAAACTATTATTATAGGCGAACTCTACCAGGGGCAGGTGTTTCTCCCAACCATCCTCTAAATCAAAAACATAAGCTCTTAACATGTCCTCCAAACTTTGAATGGTCCTCTCAGACTGCCCGTCTATTTGCGATGGAAAGCGGTACTGAATCTGACCTGAGTACCCAAAGTCTCCTGGAAAGACTGCCAATACCAAGTAGTGAACTGAGTACCCCGATCAGATATGATAATCACTGGGGGATATCATGATATGCCACAATCCGATCCAAAAATAATCGGGCATACTGCTCTGCGGTGAAAGTCGTCTTTATCGGAATCAAGTGCGCTGACTTGGTTAGCCGATCCACCACCACCCAGATAGAATCATTTCCCTTCTTCGACCTGGGTAGTCCAGTAACAAAATCCATAGTGATCTTTTCCCATTTCCACTCCGGCACCTCAAGATTCTAAAGCAGTCCCGCAGGCCTCAAATGCTTGGCCTTAATTAGTTGACATACCAAACACTTAGACACGAACTCAGCTACCTCCCTCTTCATCCCTCTCCACCAGTAATGTTGTTGCAAATCACGGTACATCTTGGTGGCTCCTGGATGCATAGTATAAGTGGAACTATGAGCCTTCTCAAGTACCTGTCGGTGGACCTCTGCCATATCAAGCATCATAATCCTATCCTTGAACCTTAACACACCCTCTGCATCAATCCTAAACCCATCGTCCGCATCTCCCCTCTCAACCAGATCTCGGGTTAGAGCACAAAAAGCATCCTCACCCTGGGCAGTTCGGAGCATATCCACCAAAGTAGACTAGATGCGGAGATGCGCCGCCATACTACCCGAGTTAAACACCGATAACACCGCTCCATTCCCCAGACATTCAGCAAACTCCCTTGCCAATGGCCTCCTACTCAAAGTCAAGTGGGCTAGACTGCCCATAGATTTTCTGCTTAATGCATCAGCCACTACATTAGCTTTCCCAGGATGGTAGAGAATGGTGCAGTCATAGTCTTTCAACAATTCCAACCACCTTCTTTGCCTCAAGTTCAGATCCTTTTGAGTAAGAAAGTACTGAAGACTTTTATGGTCTATATAAATCTCACAAGCTTCCCCATACAAATAATGATGCCATAACTTCAGTGCAAATACTATAGCTGCCAACTCTAAATCATGGATCGGGTAGTTCTTCTCATGAGGTTTCAACTGTCTAGATGCATAAGCAATCACCCTACAATGCTGCATCAAAACACAACCCAAACCTATCATAGAAGCATCACAGTACACTACAAAACCTCCAGAACCTGACGGTAGGGCCAACACTGGAGCTGAAGTCAACCGGTTCTTGAGCTCCTGAAAGCTCTCCTCGCACTTGCTATCCCACTCAAATTTAACTTTCTTCTGACTCAACCTAGTTAAAGGAGCTGCAATTCTAGAAAAGTTGCCTACAAACTTCCTATAGTACTTGGCCAAGCCCAAGAAGCTCCAGATCTCAGCCACACAAGTTGGTCTTTCCCATCTCTGCACTGCCTCAATCTTCGCGGGGTCTACTGTGGGCGAAATGGCGACACTAGAGGGGGTGTGAATAGTGTGCTTACTAATTCGATTAGCCTAAATTCGATTGTAATCGTTTACTTAGATTATTTAGGCGAATTACAATTATGCGATTTAAATGCGGGAGCAGTAATAAACAATTAAGCACAAATAAAAATCAATGCAAACACAAGTGATTTATAGTGGTTCGGCCCCAATGCCTACTCCACTACCTAAGCACCCCGCTTAGGATTTCCAAACTAGGTTTTACTAGAATAATTAGAGTTTCCCTTACAACAAGGACTTTTCACCGGAAAGTCTCCGCTCTCCAACCGAAGGCAGTTCCACACCCGAAAGTATCCCGCCTTCCTACTGAGAGCACTTTCCCACCTCAACCTAAGGGACAACTAGAACTAATTATAGTAAGCTCTAAGTTTACACAAGTGTCTTTACTTCTTTTACACCAAGGATACCACTTCACACAACAAGACCTAACACAAGGTCTTCACACTCTCAAATCAAACACAGTTCAAAATAACAACAAAAATTACAATGAAAGAGGTTAAAGAGAAGACCAATTATTGCAAGCTCCTTTCACAGCCTTGGAACCTCCAACCCGCCGAGGGGATGAGCTCGAGTCAATTTCCGAGTTGAGGAGCAGAGTGTCCCGCCGCAATAATTGAGCGCAAGCACTAATCTCTCTTTTGGAAGGCTTTAAATATCCCTTTTAATGGCTCAAAAATCTATGTAAGAATCAAGAAAGTAGATTAAAAGAATCATATGAGGGTGTATTTATACCCTTGCGAAGAAACGGCTACTCAACGGATAGAAAACTATCCGTTGCAGACCGCCGGTCGAATGGTCGGACGATCGATCGATCGACCGGTCATTCGACCACCTCTTTCTTCTCTCTGATCGGTTGACCAACGGGTCGATCGATTGTCACGAGCCTCGCGATAATCTGTTCGATCGACCGATCGGTCGACCGCTCGAGGCTTTATGCGATTTCTTTCCCAGCTTCGGTCGACCGATTGGCTTCTGCCAATTTTTGCAGCCATTCGGAAGTTAAATAACTTTATAACATGATAACTTTAAAACATAAATGTTATATAAGGATTAACCCCCATTTGGATTCAATAAAAATATCTAAAAAATCAAAATCCTTAAGAATCAAAATCTAGTTTTTGGGGTCTAGTACAAATTTTCAGAAAATAAAACTTTTCTAATTTTTCGGGTCAAGTATGGGTATGCTAGAGGTCTCCAAAAAATCTTTTAAAATACCTCGTTATCTAATTTCTACCCAAGGAATAATTATCGCCATTTTTTATGTCATGAAAATGTTTGGATCATATAGCCCTCCAAGGAGCTCCCTAGTCTTAGTGAATTTCAGGGCGATCCCGGAATTTCATGGTTTGGGGTTCGGGATAGGTTTTTGGGTTCTTATGCATCATGATGAGGAATTACAACATATCTAGACACCCTAGACCTAAACTCTAACTTCCCGAAGAATCCGAGTGCGTCAACCAACGTCCTTCCAATTTTCCGATCGCGAATGTCACGCGCTAACCGATATGAAATCTGAAAATAATTCTTCATGAAATCACTAGTTCCATATTTGTTATCATCAAAACCGAGATTAAGACCAAGGTTGAAGACCTTAAGCCAACATCTACCTTCACCCCGTCCCTCGATACCACATGCCCTAAGAATCCCACACTGCTCAGCCAGAACTCACACTTGGAAAATTTAGCAAATAATTGATGCTTCCCGAGAGTCTCCAAAACTACCCTCAGATGCTCACAATGTTCAGCCTCACTTCGGGAATAAACTAGGATGTCATCTATGAACACAATGACAAACCTATCCAGAAACTCCTTGAACACTCAGTTCATCAAATCCATAAATGTAGCCGGTGCATTAGTCAACCCGAAGGACATGACCAAAAACTCGTAGTGACCATATCTCGTCCTAAAGGTTGTCTTCTGAACATCTTGATCCCGGATCCTCAACTGGTGATACCCTGACCTTAGGTCGATCTTAGAGAACCACTGTGCTCCCTGCAACTGATCAAAGAGATCATCAATCCTCGGGAGTGGGTAGCGGTTCTTGATCGTCACTTTATTTAGTTGCCGGTAATCAACAGACATCCGCATGGATCCATCCTTCTTTTTAACAAAAAGTACCGGCGCTCCCCAGGGTGACACACTCGGGCGAATGAAACCCAGATCCATCAATTCTTGAAACTGAGCCTTAAGCTCTCTCAACTCAGCTGGTTCCATACGATATGAGGGAATTGAGATTGGCTTCACCTCTAGCTGTAAATCAAAGCAGAACTCAATCTCTCATACCAGCGGCAAACTCGGAAGCTCTTCTAGAAAAACATCCGAATATTCACTAACCACCAGTGTCTCCTCTACCTTTCTGATCGAAATTTCACCTTCCTCAGCCACAGACATAAAAGCTAGAAATGACTGGCAGCCACTCATGAGCAACTTTCGGGCCTTAAGGGCTGAAATAACCCCGAAAGATTCCCCTCTACCTACACCCTGGAAAGTGAACGACGACATGCCTGACTTATTAAAAGTAATAGCCTTCATTCTACAATCCATAGAGGCATAGTGAGAGGATAGTCAGTCCATGCCCAATACCACATCCACCTCTAAGGTGGGTAGAATTACCAATTCTGATTCCAAAGCATGCCCATAAATGGACACTTCACAGCCCTTGAAAACTATCTCAACATGGACAGAATGTCCTGTCGGTGTTGATACAACCAAGGGTACCACAAGAAAATCTTTTTCTTTATCAAGCTTTATAGCAAAGTTATTAGAAATAAAGGAATGAGTAGCTCCAGAATCAAATAAAACAAATGCAGGTATGGAATAAACTGCAAGGATACCTATCACCACGATCTTAGATGCCTCAGCATCATCTCGGGTCATAGTGAATACCCGCGCAGGAGCTCTCCCAGATCCACTAGCACGCTGCTGCCCTGAACCCTGAGGCTAACCTCTCTGTGCAACAGAAGCTGCGGATAACGGTGCTTTCCCTCTGGACTGCGCTGCACTAGGACCATGCGCTGCACTAAAACCACCTCTGACTAGACAGTCCCTCCTGATGTGACCCGGCTGTCCACACCCGAAGCAGGCATCTATACGGCCAAAGCATATCCCAGTGTGTCTCCGCCCACACTGCGACACCTCAGCCCTTCTCTGCACCTCAGACCCCACTGTCCTCTAAGTGGCCCCCGGCCCGACACTTGGGCTACCTCTGAAACTGCCCTGCCCCCCGTCTAAGCGGACGGGCTTCTCCAGACACCATGCCCTTAGAAAAACCCCGTCGCTCGCCAAATCCTGCGGCCTGAATCTCTTCCTGGCTGGCCCCTCCTATCGATCAGTCGATACCATCGACTCTTTCTGCATTGCCTCATCCACCACCTGGGTGAAAGTAGAGTCCTTAGTAAAGTGAATCAGTCTGCCAATCTGAACTCTCAGTCCCTCCACGAACCACCTGACCCTGTCCGTCTCTGTCGCCACTAGCAGGGGATGGTACCATGATAAGCGGGTGAACTCCAATTCGTACTCTGCCACTGACATACTGATGGTCTGTTTGAGCTATTCAAATTCCCTTGCTCTCTTCTCCCGTACACTCATGGGAAGATATTTCTCCACCATAGCCCCCCGGAACTCGTCCTATACAGGGGGTGGTGCATCAACCCTCCTACGGGACCTCCATACATGGAGCCACTCCTTAGCAGGTCCCCTCAGCTGCAAACCCACCATCCGCACCATGGCTACTGAAGAGCATCCCAACACCTCGCACAACTCCTGATAGTCATTTAGAAAAGTCGTCACCTCCACACTAGTATCTGTGCCTGTGAACTGCGGCGGTCACAATTGAACAAAATCTTTGTATGCAACGCAGCCTGACACTGCCTCCCACCTGTCTGCCTCCCTAACAACTGGGGTACTGACTCCGCTGCCCCCTGTGCCACAGGTGCCACTGGCGGCACAGCTGAGACTGCTACTGCCTCAACTCTCGCTCCCTACGGAGCTCTTCAATCAATTCGGCCACCCGAGCCTCTAGCATAGCCACCCTAGGATCCTAACCACCCGCTTCCTGAGCCGGCTGCCTACCGCCACGGCCCCGGCCCCGTCCACGATCGCGACCACGACCACGACCGTGCCCATGTCCACGTCCACTTGAGGAATTACTTCCACTACCACTCACCACAACATCATTAAATGCCTCCATCACTAATAAGAATAGCAACCAAGAACAAGTAAATTAATCTAACAAGAACAATGAATAAAAATGATATGTACCGCCGCTGGTGCGCAGGATCAGTTCCCCGATCTCGTGACTAGGACATACTGTATGCCGACACGCTAGCAATGCCCATACAGTACCCCAATGTCCCTAAAATCGAAGTCAGGACCTAAACCAAATGCTCTGATACCACTTTGTCACACCCCAATTCAACAATGGTGTGATCGGCCAGGGTATGCAAGCTCACCCCGAAGCCTAACACAAATCACAACCACATAAACAAAATAAACTAACCACAGACCACATAGACAAAACAAACTTTATATTTCAAACTCCAACCACTAACAAAGGTTATAAAACAAAACAAATTTATCCTTTGTTAAAGAAATCGCAGAAACATGAATGTTCAACCGAAACAAACTTTAAACAATGTTTGAAATAATAAATGAAATAAAGAATCCAGGAATGAAATAAAGTACAATAAGTCACGATACAGGACTCTCATTAAACCTGACCACTACCCTAACTCTGACTTCGACTTGTCACGAGGTCAGCCCTGAACCTGCCGCTCTCAGCTGCGCTACTCAGACACTCCAGTGCTACTACTGATTCTGACCTAGTGCTACAAAAGACAACAAACAAAAAGAGAAGGTAGTCCATATTGGACTTAGTGAGTGGCTCGGTCCTGAGCCTACCACAGTCCACGGTTAATAGTTATATGGAAAGAATAATAACCACATAATAATTAATTTCACAACACAATGAACAATACTTAAATCCAGGATTAAATTTTTTATCTATGTAATCCAAAGCAATCCATACATAACCCATACATAAAAGAAACCACATATTTGCACAAGTATATTTCCAAACAATACGAGTCGATCACTAGGACATGCCCAGTGAGCTTCCCGCCCATGATTCCTGAGCTAGGCAGACCCTCTAGCCTCAGTAATCTCCAAATGGTTGGGAAAACCCTCCAACCAGTGCCACTCTGGGTCAGTCGTCAGTGTGGCTCGCTGACGAGCTTCCCGGTCCACACCTCACCCACTGATCAGCCCAACCAAACCCCGATCTCATCCACACACACAAACATGTACAATAAAAACAATATTTCTACACCATATATTCCAAGTACATGTTTTCTTACAAGAGCACACTTTAAAGATTTTCAACTGATGAACATCTGAATTTAGAGATAATACCTGTGACACAACCCTCCCGCACAAGTAATCCCATGGTATTCTAATTCTTTGAAACTCTACTTAACACAAGAAAGAAACCGTACAAGATAACACACAATTATTAAACTGTAAGTGTATCCTAGAGCTTAAGGCGTACTTTAATCTTTTCCATACTAATACAATATATCAACAGTAGATGCTAATCGAAAATGACAGAGGGAAGAAAGAAAAATAAATAAAAATAAATAAGAATAAAGAGATTTAGGAGTAACTTATCAACTCCTTTATGGCTACTGCACAATCTTTTTTTTTATCCATCCTAATCTTTTAATTGCTACTACTACAATCCAATTAAACCAATGCTTAATTGGTTTCATACCCCAATTACCATTTACCTGCACACTGTAGCCACAAGGGAAGAAGTCAAACATAGATAACTTCTTATCTTCATCATGCGGCTACAAGGGAAACCAAACATAAACCAATTCCTTCACCCAACCTTAATTTTTCATTCACCTAACATTACCACCTGCCACACTAAGCTTCTCTACATCCACATCCTACGTACTACCCTACCTACAGGTTGCAGCCACCAGGAGAAAAAAAAAACCTGCAGCATGCCACTTCAAAATTCCAAGGTGTTCCAATATTAATACATCCACACAACACACTACTCATACAATTAACATTTAATCACCAAGAATACTATCCACACAACCAAGAAAACAATTCAATTAATATAACTCAAAATAAAAATACACCCAATTGCCGCAGGCGGTCACTGTGAAGAGGAAAAATTCAAAATTTCCAATGCTTGGTAATGCACACAAAGAATCCCAAATTTATTATAGGAAGGGACATACTAAACCACCATCAAACTCAATTGAGAGTAGGGATCAAAATCGTCAAGAAATTTCAGATTTCTTCAAAATATGGATCGACAAGATGAGAGGAGAAATTAGGAATCTTGGGGAAGATTTCACCACTCACCGGTAAAGGAGAATGGAATGGGTGACGCTCTCCAATGTCCTTGAGCCGATGATCACCAGTGTTGGCAACACCACCGGCGGCAAATCCCTCTTCCGCCGCCTCCTCTGTCGCCCTCCCAAGAATCGCCGCCTCTTCTTCTTCTTTTTTTGACTTGGATGGGTGCAGCTGTAGCAACCGCACCATCCAATAAATCTTTTATTTACTATTATACCCCTCACTTAAGCCAACCGCGGCTTCTACCTAACTCGACCCACACTCGTCCAATTTAGGTTCCGATTGACTCGTCGGACTCGACTCAACTAATAACCCAAAACCTAAAATAAATAAAATAAAATAAAATACTAAACACGCATAAAGGCCTCACCTTAATTCATATTATCCGGCACTTCTTCCGACCCGCTCCGATGCGCATCCACATCGTCTGGCTAAAAATAATTGAATTAAATTATATAAGAATTTACGGATATAACACATTGCTTGAGTAAAGTATCGTAAACGTGATTTGCTATGTATTTTTAAAATTGAATTTCGAAACTTTAAAGTATCGTTCTTTCCAATTGCTCATTTTTCGATACTTTAAATTATTGTTGAAATTTTCAAATGAGAGTTCCAGTATGATATCATAACTCTATGTTGGAAACTTTAGGCCAACACAAACTCCACTTATACAACACTATAAATACACATTCCCAGCCTTCCTTAAGCCCTAATGCTTGTATTGAGAGATCCTTTGATCTTTGATTGAGATTTCTTGAGTCATTCTTGTGATTTAACCCTAGCTTGACATCCTTGTTATTGGTGAGCATTTATACTTGTATGATTCATCATTAAAATACACCAAGAGAAGCTAGGAGCTTGATATTGGAGCTAAGTATTATTTGTTCAATTTATTGCTCAATTTTGGTTGTATTTTTATATGTTTTGTGTTTATTTAAATGTTGTGTCTGCTGTAATGAACTCTATAAACCGAAATCTAAAATCCGAAAACTTGAAAATCTAAAAGGCTAAAAAATCAGCCTTAACCAAGCCATCGGCCGATGTTCGGCCAGTCCTCGGTCGAAGCTCAATCAATCCTCAGTTGATCGAGATTTGGTCGGAGTTCCACCGAATTGCCCAACAAATCTTCTTTAATCCATTGAATGACTAGTTTTGAGCCCATTCCTTTGTGAGCTCTATATATACTCCTGAAATCTGCCATATTTAAAACATATTAAAAGAAAATCAGCATGACTTTACTAAAATTTCAGTTTACAACATTACCATTGAACACACATTGGACCACATAAATTTAGTATTCAAAATCTGGACTTAAATCAAAAATGACATTGGTTCAATAGTCAATAGAGATCTAGCCACATCGACAGCAACAACCTCGAAAATTTTATCGCATAATTTAAGTCTAAATTGAAATCTAAAATTTCAGCACGAAATCCTCAAAACCCGACTCACCATCACACTCAAATCTCCGATTAGGATCAAGCAAAGTAATTGGAATTTAGACGCTCCCTTGACAAGGGAAATCCAGCCACAACAACCCTCAAAACAACACCAAAAATTTTAGCATTTAAAACCATATTTCGAAAGCCAAAGTTTTCATTTTTCGTACAAAATCCATCAAACACAAAACAAGAATTCAAACCGCCGGAGAAGGAGCCATGGCCAGCACAAAGACCACCCTAAACTAAGGGTTTATTGTAGAGTAAAACATAGGAGGTATGCCCTCTGAATCAAGGTCCAATTTGCTTAAATTAATTCCAATGGAAATAGAGAAAATTTGAATTTTCAGAAACAATCTTGAACAACTGAATTCCAGTCAACACATAGGTCTAAGATCAGTCCTAAACATGTCCTATTGCTGACCTAAATCAGCCGGAAGAAAGAAACTTTCAACAACCCTATTCCTCAAGCAAGGATTCGGCCAACACAAGATGGTAAACCATCTAGGGAGCCGACCCTAAAACCACTCACCTAGAGATGATGCCCTTCAGAAGGAGATTTTCGGCGAGAAAATGTGACGGCAATTCTCGCGACGATCTCTCGATTTCCTCCTCCTAGAGTACACGGCTTCCTCCTCTCCTCTCCTCTCCTTGGGTTGTGTGCGGCTCCCTTCCTCTTTGAGCCATACGATCAGCCCTCCCCTCTATTTTGCATTTTTAAATTTCAAAATGACAACTTTGCTCCTATTAGAAGTCTATACTTGATTTTATTGACTCATGGTTCAACCAAATCTCACCTAACACTACCCCGAACCCAACTCGAGCCCCAAATTGGAATTCCTACTTAAATTAAAAAAATTATGTGCAAGGGCCATACCTTCGACCGCGACCTCCAGCGATTCACTCGACCCTCTTCGACATGCATCCCGAGTTTCTCTCTGAAATTTCAAAATTAAATTATAATTTGTGCAGGTATTACAGGCCATCACACGGCCCAAAGTTGGGGTGTGCACGATTTGTTGGTATCACCAATAGATATAAAAATCGATTGAAATTACCATCAAATATTTGTAATCCATCGGTAATACCGAGGGCACTTTCATCGACAAACCTACCAACAAATCAATCCATTGGTAAAAGTCATTAGCAACAATTTTTATACTATTACCAATGGATTATGTCCGGGTGAAAGCTTGTTTACTTGTAGAGATCAAATAGGTTTTTAACTGATTTAAATATGTTTTTATTTGTTTATTTACAATACTAATACATAATTTATATAAACATAATAAACATTAATATTTTTTTGTTTAAATTGAATATATAGTAATCAGTAATCACCTAATTAATTTTAGTTATATAGAAAGAAATTTGATTTTGTTATAATTTTTAATATGAAGAAAGTGTAATACAATTTAAAATTGGTTTGATTTCAACCCCTTAGTTGTAAAAACCTCAAACTAATATTAATATGCTAAGCTAATTTCCACCAAAACTTGAAAAATAAGTAATCATGGAATGTAAATTGGTTCTAATATATAGAATATGGATTATTTTACCAAGATACACAATTATATTAATAGCTTGCTATAGAACTAATTGAATACTCTAAAAATTTGAAATCATCCTATTGTTATCTTATGTATTATTCCATATGTGTGGCCTTTAATTATCCACATCTTTAGCTTTGATTTGGTTTGGAACACCGTTAAGAAATAGGAATCTATCAACTATGTGATCCTACAAATGTGACAAAACTGATTTAACAAACCGCGAAATGCTCACTTATGATCCATCTCTTATCCACTAAAATAGTCAAAAATAATATTTCATTCTTATCCTTTACAATAACACTCACTCTTTCATCAAGTACTACTATATATGTCCATGTTTTATTTCATCTTAAACATTGTCTTTACGCTCACAAGTCTAAGATGAGTTGCATGCAATATTCGTTCTTGTTCTACTACTTCCTTTTTCTTTTGCTCTCATGTCAATTTGTTCATTCCAATGAAATAAGTCGTAGTATCTTTCCCAAAGATTTTATATTTGGGACTGCAGCATTCGCTTACCAAGTTGAAGGAATGGCACTCAAGGGTGGTAGAGGACTTTGCATTAGGGATACATTTGTCAAAATTCCGAGTTAATAATCTTTCTAAACTTTCTTGCTCTATTTTATTTTAATATTTGAAATTTATATCTTGATGTCTATGTTCATAATCAATGTAGATATGATTCCAAATAACGCTACAGCTGATGTTACTGCTGATGAATATCATCACTATAAGGTTAATTTTTAATTCTCAAACATCTAATAAGACATTAATGTTAATTTTATTAATCATAAATAAGAAACTTGAACTATATATTTGTCTTTTCATATAAGATACATATTGATTATATGTAGTCTTATAATAAAGTTTATACGTACTTTTTGTTAACTTTGAGAGTCATATTAATTGCAGGAAGATATTAACATAATGAAGACACACAACTTCGATGCATATTGATTCTCAATCTCAATGGAGTAGAATTTTTCCAAGTAAAATTACATACACTTCAAATATTTTATATTGAGCTTTCATCTTCAATTCAATGAATTTTTTATTATGCTAATCTTTTTTGTTTTATAGATGGAACCAGAAAAATTAACTGGCAAGGTGTAGACTATTATGATAGACTAATAGACTATATGTTACTGCAAGGTAAGCTTCATATAAAAACTAATTAATTTAGCTTTTAGTGTCTTCAAAATATATATCTGATGCTCATTTAATTTTTTTATAAATATTGATTAGGTATTACTCCATATGCAAATCTCTATCATTATGATCTTCCATTGGCACTTGAATATGAGTACTTGGGTTGGTTGAGCCCTAAAATTGTGTAAGTATTATTATTGAAAATGTACACTACAATGGTTCAAACTATTTATTGTTCTAATGATATGGTTTTTACCTTAACAAGTCATTACGCTTAAAAGTTTTTATCTACATAATTTAGGGATGCATTCGCCAACTATGCTGATTTTTGTTTTGAGAGATTTGGTGATAGACTGAAGAATTGGTTCACCATGAATGAGCCACGAGTAATTGCAGATTGTGGTTATAGTAGTGGTTGCCATGCTCCTGGAAGGTGTACTGGTTGTAAATTTGGAGGAAACTCAAGCACGAAACCTTACATTGTGGGTCATAATTTGATATTATCCCATGCAGCTGCAGTGGAAAGATATTGTGAGAAATATCAAGTAAATTATTTTTAACTTTAATTCATTATTTATTTGTTTGATCAATCTAACATATTGTATAATAGTAGCAAATCTAAATACCTTATCTAATTTCAATAACCATAAGCATTTTCTAAATGGTAAAAGCCAAAATTATTTAATACAACATCTATGATTTCTTTTACAGACATTTCCACTAAAAATGAGCTAATTTGGTTCATTTTATTTTCTAGTTGGATTAAAAAAACAAATGATTTTAATTATTATTAATTAACTAGAGCAATGTATTATTGTTTCTTTAGTAATTAATGCATGCGAACACATGAAGTCATTAAATAGTATAATATTGCAACAAACGAGCATTTTGACATATTAATTTATATTAATAATTCTGTGGAGATAATAATTAAATTTCTCCTTGTACAAATACTTAATATGTTTTTGTTTCGTGTATTTGTGTTGTTCAGGTAGAGCAAAAAGGCAGAATTGGAATTATTTTGGATTTTAATTGGTATGAACCCTATACTTACACTACAAAGGACAAACACGCAGCACAAAGAGCTCGTGATTTCAGTCTTGGATGGTATTTGTGAATCTTAACCTATTGAAAATACTTAATGTAAGTATGATGAAGTAAGATACTCATGTTGTATAACTTTTTTTTTATTTCTTTTCTCAGGTTTCTTCATCCGCTAACACATGGAGAATATCCTAAGTCCATGCAAAAAATTGTCAAAGACAGACTTCCAAAATTTAGTTGTGGTGAAATAAAGATGGTGAAGGAGCATATGATTATTTGGGGATAAACCAATATACATCATATTACATCAAAGACAATCCTTACATTAGTCCAAAGCCTATTAGCTATTCAGATGATTGGCATGTTGAATATAAATGTTAGATTAACACATTATCCTTAATTTTCTCACGTTTATTATATTTATTATTTAATAGTAACGTCGTGTTGTATTTAATATTTTACAGATGAAAGAAATGGTGTGCCAATTGGACCTAAGGTATACCTTTTTTTTCTTTATGCTTTTTTATATTGTTAATTTTATTGTCTTTTAAAATGGTTCCTTTGATTGATGTTCTTTGTTTAATATAATATATATTTTTTGTCTAAATTATTTTAATTAATTTTATTTTATAAATATCTCTTTTTTCATGATAAAAAATTTCCCAAAATTAAATTTTCCATGTATTGTTATAAGAGCCATAGATCTAGAAGATATCTTATTTGTAAAGTTGACATATTATAGTTTTTAATGTATTTAACAAACTTCATTCAGGCCAATTCTGACTGGTTATACATAGTTCCGTGGGGAATGTACAAGGCTGTAACCTATGTCAGGAAGCACTATCGTAATCCAATTATTATTCTTAGTGAAAATGGTACGTGATGTAATATATATTTCTTTATTCAATTTGTATTTTTCTCATTTGTTGATTTTTCTTTATGATGATATCAATAGGAATGGATCAGCCTGGCAACATTACAATTTCAGAGGGTTTGCGTGACAAAATAAGGATTAACTATTTCAATAATTATATTTCTGAGCTAAAGAGGGCTATGGATGATGGTACAATTTTGAATGGAGACTTTATTACTCTTTAGTTCAAATTTATTTTTCTTAGAAATCATTTTATTTTATTCTATTGTAGTAGGTTTTTTTAATAGTTTTGCACATGTGATTAAGGTGTATTTAAGATGGCTCTTTTTATCATTCAATAAATGATGATGTTTTCTTTGATTACTTATTATATATTGACTATCTAATCTTCTAACAATTCACCAATCAAAATAATAAACAATACATATTAAAAAATTATTTATATCATCCTTCAGTCCACACATATATAATCATTTTGACTACTGTTAGTATATATGATGACTTGGATTGAAGAAATATTAGCTCTTAAATGAAGAATTAATATTGGCTTCTTCACACTACCAAGAAGTTTCTCTTGGATTCATAGCTTCGGAAGAATGCAAGATTAAAATAGCCTTATGGTCGAGTTCTAGGGGATTTGTGGTTTACTATGATTTTGGTTTGGGGTGTGTACTGATGCAGCATTGCATGGTGGTTGCTTAACAGTTGAAAAACCACGAGAAGAGTTATCCTACTAATGATTTGGAGGTGGAGGCCATTGTGTTCGCACTGAAGTTGTGGTGTCACTACTTGTAGGGGGAGACTTGTGACATTTACACGGATCACAAGAACCTTCAATATCTTCTCACCCAAAAAGAATTGATTTGAGGCAGAGGAGGTGGTTGGAGTTTCTTAAAGACTATGACTGCACCATATTGTACCATCCGGGAAAGGCGAATGTTGTTGCGGACACCTTAAGATGAAAATCAATGGGCAGTCTGGCGCATCTAGCTGTGGATAGGAGGCCATTAGCGAGAGAGCTCATCAGGTGTTTAGGCGATGGGGTTGTGTTGTTTGTGTTCGACTCGGGTGACCTGGTAGCGCATCTTCATGTTCAATCTACCCTGATTGACATGCTTTGTACAGTCCAAGGAGAGGATGCTTTTTGTGCCTTGACTAGAGATTTGACTAAGAGAGGTGATGCATGTGATAGATTCAGGGTTAACGTCGTGGGTGTCCTGAGATTTAAGGACAGGGTGATAGTGTCGGATATGGCAGAGGTCTACAGGCATGTACTAGAGATGGCTCACGACTCCACTTATACGATTCATCCAGGAGCTACAAAGATGTACCGTGACTTGAGGCAGCATTACTGGTGGAGAAGAATGAAAAGAGAGGTAGCCAACTTTGTATCTAAATGCTTGGTCTGTCAACAGGTTAAGGCCGAGCATCTGAGACCCGCAGGGTTGCTACAGAATCTGGAGGTGTTAGAATGGTAATAAGAAAAGATCATCATGGACTTTGTGACCGAACTACCGAGGTGAAGGAAGGGGAACGATTCTATTTGGGTGGTGGTGGATCGACTGACCAAGTCGACGCATTTTATCCCAGTGAAGATGTCTTTCACCATAAGCAGTATGCTGACTATTTTTGGATCGGATTATGGCCTATCATGGCATTTCGATGATGATCATTTCTGATCGGGGTACTCAGTTCACAGCTAGATTTTGGCAGTCTTTCGATGAGGCTTTGGGCACTCATGTCAGATTTAAGTCTGCATTCGATCCGCAAACTAATGGGCAGTCAGAGAGGACCATTCAGACTCTGGAGGATATGTTGAAAGTTTGTGTCCTGGACTTAGAGGATGGTTGGGAAAAGCATCTACCCTTGGTGGAGTTTACTTATAATAATAGTCAACAGAGTAGTACTGGGATGGCACCATTTGAAGCCAAGTACGGGTGGAGATGTAGAACCCTAGTGGGGTGGTTTGAGACTGGTGAGGCTTAGATGTTTGGATCGAATTTAGTAAAGGATACTGTGGAAAAAGTAAAGTTGATTAAGGAGCGGCTCTTTATGGGAAGCCTTAGGATGTTGAGTTTGCTAAGGGGGATCTGGTTTTCTGAAAGTGTATCTTATGGAGGGGGTTTTGAGATTTGGAAGGGGGTGTTGAGATTTGGGCAAAAAGGGAAGAGGAGCCGTGGCTTACCGGTTAGCTCTGCCATCTAGGTTGGATAAAGTGCATCATGTTTTCCATGTTTCTATGCTTAAGCGGTATGTTAGAGATGAGTTGCACATTCTTGAGCCTACAATGGTTGAGGTTGACACAGCGGCCTCGGATGAGGAGAGGCTCATGGAGATTCTGGACACGCAGGCCAGGAAGTAGAGGTCCAAGAAGGTGCCTTTGGTAAAGGTTCGCTGGGAACACCACTCAGGTGGGGAGGCTACCTGGGAGGTGGAGCGGGGATATGCGAGAGAAATATACTTACCCATTTGATGATCTGGTGAGATCATTCTTACCCCAAAATTCAAGAACTAATTTTTCTTAAGGGGGGAAGATTGTAATACCCGCAAATTTCCTAATTTTGTATAATTATTTTAGAAGGAAAATTTGGACGTGCATCGGAGCGAGCCGGGTGAATCGCCGGAGGGTGTGAATTAAGGTACGACCTTTACACACAAGTTAATTATTTTATTTAGGATGGTTTGGTCCTTATGTGGGTGACGGACTCGAGTCAAGTCCGAGGGTTCGATCGAAACTCAAATCAGACTTAAATTGAATGAGTAAGAGGTTAATCTGGACTTAACTTAAGTTAGGGGTATTCTTGTCATTTTAAAAAAATAAAATAAAAGGGTTTGCACCAGGAACTGTACGGATCAAGAAGAGCTGCACAAATCCCTAGGCACTAGGGAGAGAGGAGTAGGGCGATCGGAGGAGGCCAGAATTCATCGTTGTCGGAGTTCGTCGACGCGAGGTCACGGAGGGTCGTCTTCCTTTCTGTTTCCTTTTTTTCGGTGAGTGGTGTTGAAGAAATGGCGACACTAGAGGGGGGGTGACAGGTGTGTTTACTAATACGATTAGCCTAAATCCCAATTTTAAACATTTACTTAGTTCGTTTAGGCAATTTGTAATTTAACGATTGGATGCAGAAGCGATAAATGATTAAGCAATCGAAGCAATCAATCAATCAATGCAAACACAATAATTTATAGTGGTTCGGCCCCAATGCCTACTCCACTACCTAAGCACCCCGCTAAGGACTTTCAAACTAGTTTTACTAGATTAATTTACGTTTCTCTTATACAGAGGACTTTTCACTTGAAGAGACGCACTCTCGACCTAAGGTACTTCCACACCCAGAAGTCATCGTCTTCTTATCGAGAGTCCTCTTCCACCTCAACCCTAAGGGACAACTAGAACTAATCCTAGTAAAACTCCGTTTACACAAGTGGCTTCACTCCTTCTACACCAAGGATACCACTTCACCCAATTCAAGACCTAACACCCGGTCTTACAAACTCAAATTAAACAAATAGTTAAAATAACATATAAAATACAATGAAAAGAGCTAAATAATAAAACCAATGGAAAGAGCTCTTTTGCAAGCCTTTGGCGCCTTCAACTTTTCAAGGGATGAGCTTGATCAAAACCCGAGTTGAAGCAGCAGCTGGCGCTTGAAGAATGAACTCGACGGAGAACAGAGCACAAGCTTTTTAAATCTTTTGGAAGGCTTATTTCTTCCTCTTAATGGCTCAATAAACTCTGTAAGAATGAGGGAAGTCGTATTAAAAGAATCATATGAGGGTATATTTATACCCTGCTGAAGAAACGACTGTTCAACGAATAGAAAACTATCCGTTACAGGCCGCCGATCGAATGGTCGGTCGACGGGCTGGTCGACCGGTCTTTCGACCGCTGCAATTCTCCCTGTTGTCGGTCGACCGCCAGACACCACTGTTCATTCTTGACCTTCTGTCGATCCATCAGTCGACCGACGCGATCTCGCGTCTCGAGTATCCGTAGGTCATTTTCGGGTTTCGGCTTTCAACGCACATCATCTTGGAGAGCTCTCATGTGAACTTTGAGCCCGTCCAATGTGACTTTGGCGCACACGTCGATCTTCGAGAAACTTTCCGCGATGAACCCGAGCGCGATGATCAATGTCCTTCCGATTTCTGATTTCTCTAATTTTTTCGATCGAGGACATCGAACGCTAATTGATATGGAACCTGAAAGATATTCTCAATGAAATCATTAGTCCCATGTTTGTTATCATCAAAACCATCAAAACCGAGATTAAGGCTAAGGTTGAAAACCTAAAGCCAACAATCTCCCCCTTTTTGATGATGACAAACATCCTTAAGAAAATATATATACATTTAAGCACAAGGATATCAACTAAGGGATTTCTCCCCCTATCAACATGCATATCTATAAGAATAAATTTCCCCTATCTATATGCATGGATTTCCTATATTTTCCTCCCCTTTACCTATACGTTTCTCCCCCTTTTGACATCAATCAAAAAGGGCATGAAGGATCTATCTATTCAAAGGGATGAAAGACAAGTATTTTTTCATGAAGTTGAGACTCTAAAGATTTTTCATGAAACATGAAAATCTCAATCAAGGGATGGAAAACAAATAATTAATATGAAACAAAATCATACATGATAAAAAAATGATAGATACAATTCAACACTCAATCATGTCTGCACTCAAGTATAAATGTATTCATATCTTTTTCATGATATTTTTAGATTTCATTCAAACTTTCAATATACGAAGATATGGTTATTTAACTCATGTATATCAAGTTTAAAATGAAACTAATGTTATTTAATCCAAATATTAACTTAGTATGTTTTCATTTAAAATAAGCATGAAAATTATGAAAATGCTAACTCTCAATTTTGCTATCTACTCATGTTTTCTCATATTTAGGCATCTAGACATCAAACATGAGATAATGTAAGTCTATGAATTAAGTTTGGGCTTAAGATGAAGTTTTTAAGTTACTTTTTTGACTTAAGTCAACCTATACTTCTAATTTTCAAAAATCACCCTTTTGAGTTTATACAAAACCATATTTTTAATGAAAAACTTTGGTACCTATTTTTGGATGAAATTTTGATACCAAATATTGTATGGTCATTTGAAATACATGATCAAGTTTGATCTCAAAAGAATTTTCAAAGACCATTTTTCATCCTATATTGACTCTAATAAATAGATGGATATTTCTAGCTATCATCCAATATATCAAAATCATTCCTAGGAATGATTTTACTGAAGAAATTTTGTGAATGATATTAGAAATGGAATCCAAATCGTGTACATGAGTTTCTATATGCAGTTTTCAAAAAAAAAAAATCAAAGTATCGGAAAGATTGATATTTCATATAAGGATACTTTGTGTTTTCGAAATCCAACTTCAAAATTTTATTATAAATTAGATTCTTGGCAAAAAAAATTGAATTGTTTACTGATAAAACTATATTTTTCAGTAAATGTGTAGTTTCAAGAATCATCTAAAAATGATTTTTCTATATTTCTTTGAAAATAACTGAAATTGGTGATACCAATTGTTGAACAAATGATAATTTTTGTAATTTTCAGTTATTCTTAAAACTTGTTCAATTTTCATTCAAACTTTCATGACACTACATGATGGTCATGTAAAGAGTATATGTCAAGTTTGGAATGAAAATTATGTCCTTAAGTCAAGATATCAATCTAGCATGGTTTCATTCAAAACTAAACTTGTTTTTATGAAACTTGCTAAGTTTCAATCTTAACATTTACTTATGATTTTTCAAATTTAAACCTATGGATACCTAACATGAGTAAATCTAAACATGTTCCACAAATATGAATTGAAAATGAGACCTTTAAGTCAACTTGTTGACTTGGGTTAACATAGTTCAAAGAGAGGTAAATATGAATTAATCTCTATGTCATTTTATCCATATCCATATGAATTTTTCACTCTAAATGCATGGAAACATGTCATACCTATTTTGAAACATGTTTATGAAGTTTGGACTTAAAATCAAGTGTCCAAGTCAATTTGTTGACTTGGGTCAAACCTTTTAAGCTTAAGTCCACTAATGTGATCTAGTTATCACATTTTCATCTACACATGAATTTTCAAGATTGAACACCTAGAGTCATATCATGTGTGTCTAAACATGTTTGTTTGATGTTTACTCAAAATGAGGTCTCTAATATGAGTTTTAACCTAGAGCAAGTTTCATTCAATCAAGATATCATGAAATTGCCTAAGTTATCCAAATTTTTCTTACTTATGAAAATTCAAACATTTATTATCCAAAATCAATCATGAGTATATAGAGACATCATTAAAGCATTAATATTCAATCATCATACTAAGATTTTTGTAAAGTTAAATTCATACCTTATTTTTAAAAATTTAATTTAATTTCAAGTTTAACTTAACATGAAGTCTCTAAAGAAAAATTTTAACCTAGTTCAAGTTTCATTCAATCAAGATATCATGAAATTGAGCTAAGTTAACAAAAAATTTCTTACTCATGAAGATTCAAATATTTATCATGCATAATCAATCATGAGCATAGAGAAATCATTTAAGCATGAGTATTCAATTATTTTACAAAGATTTTTGCAAAATTAAATTCATATCTTATTTCTTGAAAAATTTGCCTAACTTTTCATTCTCTTTTAGATAGCATAGCCTTTCAAATTTTTAACTTGCAAGTAGACTTCATTAGTATCATAGTGAAATAATATGACTACTAGCAAGCTAACATACTAAATAGCAAGGGTCGATGCAAGGTTTTCATTAAAATAACTTAACCTATGCTAGATAGTTAAGATTCATTTTGAAGAAAGTTTTACCATGATATCAAAATGAATCTAAGAGATCCTAAGATGTGAAGCATTTCAGGAATAAGATCTCGAATCATGTTAAACTAGTTTGAAACTTACAAGAAATGTCTCTAATACTAAGTATCAACCTAGAGCAAGTTTCATTTGATGAAATTTGTCTAAGTGCTAATATTCTACCTACTCATGAGAATTCAAGTGTGTTAACATGCAAATCTAATCATGAGTATAGAGACATAGTTTAAACTTAAACATTGAGGTATAACACATAAAATTCTAAATCTATCAAGATTATACCTTATTCATGAGAATTTAGCCAAACTAATCTTTTTTTTCCTAGTTAGCCTTCCTATAATACTTATAACTTGCAAGTAAGCTACACTAATATTTTTAGAAAAAAATATGGCTACTTAGCAAGCTAACTCAACCAAAAAGCAAAGAGAAGTATTAAGTATCATTATAAAATACCACTTTGCTAAATGGTTTGAAATCCGTTTTAAAATGAAATCGAGTGATATCAAAATAAATTTTAAGAGATCACATGAATAATAAATTAAAAATATAATCTCCAACCCTTCCTAATGGTTGAAAACCGAACGCCACAATGTGCCTACGATTTAAAATCGTAAGGTCGCTTAGGCCCATTACAGGCCACCTGGGTCTCCGAAGAGACCGGGAAATCAAAATCAAAAATATTTTCAAAAGAACTCTTTTGCAAGAGCGGGGAAAACAACTCATTCTTAAACATGGTATCATAATCTTCAACTAAGATTAAGCAATGCAAGTTAGAAGATGATACTGGAATAGTTTTGATGCCAACTTTACCTAAGGCATCAAGGTAGCTTGAAGTTGCAACCAAGGAATGATTCATCATTCAAGTCCATGGTCAACTCCAATACACCACTTCTTTCTACCCTTGTGTGGTAGCTCCCCCTACAAGAGAAGATGAGACCTTTGGTACCCAAATAGCTTTGGGTCCTTGGGGGTTAATGAGCTTAGGTACCCAAAGTGTCTTAACAACACTAGGGTTTACTTTAAAAGCACAGTCATATATGGCATGCCCATAAATACCACAACAAAAATAATGTCCATTAATTTTTTTTTTTTTTTTGCTATGGACATGAGGTTTAAAGTTAGAATACTTAACATGTGAACTATTATGAGCATGAACATTCTTGTTTGGAGATTTTCTAAATGAGACATTTTGATTTTTAGGACTCCTAAGAGATGAAGCATTTGATAAGTTACTAGTTTTCTTACTCAAGAAATTAACCTCATTTTTTAAGTCATTGATGGATTTGTGTAAAGCTTGAATTTGATATTTCAACAAGCAATTTTCATTTTTCAAGATATTATGCTCAAATTTGAAATCACTTATACAATCCTTACCATTGATATTCACATTATTTTTTGTGTTTTCATTCTTATTTCTAATTTTTGAAATCTTAGTTAACAACTCATCATTCTCAATTTCTAATTCTTTATTTTTATGTTTCAAATCCTTAATCTCAAGTTTCATATCATCATGGCAAGAATTAAAAGAACTAGATTTCATTTTCTCATTTTCTAATTTTCATTCATGCAATTGAGAACTAAGATTTAAGTTTTCTTTCTTCAATTTCTTATTTTCCTTGTTCTTTTTTACAAGGATGGCATACATTTTCTTGCTTTCTTCTAGTAGTTCTTCATAAGACATGTCAAGGGATTTAGAGCTACTAGAATCACTATCATTAATATTTTGAACATGACTAGAAGATGGAGAATATACCTCATCTCGAAGACCCATGAGGCAAACGTTTGATGTAGCTTCATCGTCGTATCTAGAAGAGGCTTCACTTGTTTGAGATGTGGATGAGGAAGCACACTTCTTTTTGAATTTCCTCTTCAAGAGTGGACAATTCTTCTTCTTGTGTCCCTTCTCTTGGCAAAGGAAGCACTTAAGTTTTCTTTTCAGATTCTTGCTTGTGCTTCTTTGGCTAGAAGTGCTTTGGGCATCAAAAACTTCATTAGGACTAGAGGTATGACAATTGTCATCACCTCCTTTATTGAAAGTAGTAAGCTCCTCAGTTTTTGCATAATCATAAAGCATATTCAACCAAGCCCAAATATCGAAAGCGGAAGTGCAATGCATGATCTTTTCAAAAATCTTATCATCCAAAGAACAAAATATACAATTTGTAGCTTTAGCATTTAATTCAAACATATCAATTTGTTCTTGGGTCCATGCATTTATATTTTCCTTAGGTTCAACATATTGGATTTTTACCATCTTAAAAATACCTAAACCTTGGGTCTTTAGAAAGGTGTACATCCTAGATTTCCATAGACCAAAGTTCGAGGCATCGAACCTAGGAGGTGCGGAAACAAACGACTCTAGAGCCATTTCAAGATTGAGACAAGGTGTAGAAAAGATGGTCAAATCTCAAGTTACGAACCCGCTCTGATACCAATTGTTGGAGAAATGGCGACACTAGAGGGGGGTGAATAGTGTGTTTACTAATACGATTAGCCTAAATCCCAATTTTAAATGTTTACTTAGTTCGTTTAGGCAATTTGCAATTTAACGATTGGATGCGGAAGCGATAAATGATTAAGCAATCGAAGCAATCAATCAATCAATGCAAACACAGTAATTTATAGTGCTTCGGCCCCAATGCCTACTCCACTACCTAAGCACCCCTCTTAGGATTTCCAAACTAGTTTTACTAGATTAATTTATGTTTCCCTTATACGTACAAAGGACTTTTCACTTGAAGAGACGCACTCTCGACCTAAGGTACTTCCACACACGGAAGTCACCGCCTTCTTATCGAGAGTCCTCTTCCACCACAACCCTAAGGGACAACTAGAACTAATCCTAGTAATACTCCATTTACACAAGTTGCTTTACTCCTTCTACACCAAGGATACCACTTCACCCAATTCAATACCTAACACCCGGTCTTACAAATTCAAATTAAACAAACAGTTAAAATAACAGATAAAATACAATCAAAAGAGCTAAATAATAAAACTAATGGAAAGAGCTCTTTTGCAAGCCTTTGGCGCCTTCAACTCTTCCAGGGATGAACTTGATCAAAACCCTAGTTGAAGCAGCAGTTGGGGCTTGAAGAATGAACTCGATGGAGAACAGAGCGCAAGCTTTTTAAATCTTTTGGAAGGCTTAATTCTTCCTCTTAATGGCTCAATAAATACTGTAAGAATGAGGGAAGTCATATTAAAAGAATCATATGAGGGTATATTTATACCCTGCCGAAGAAACGGTTGTTCAACGGATAGAAAACTATCCATTACAGGCCGCCAGTCGAATAGTCGATCGACCGACTGGTCGACCGGTCTTTCGACCGCTGCAATTCTCCTTGTGGTCGGTCGATAGACGAGTCGACCACCAGACACCACTGTTCATTCCCGACCTTCGGTCGACCCATCGATCGACCGACGCGATCTCGCATCTCAGGTATCCGCAGGTCGATCGACCGCTTGGTCGATCGCCAACCTTACTGCCCATTTTGGGCTTTGGTCGATCGACCGCCCGACGCAAGAAACTTGCGATTTCACTTTTGGTCGATCGACGCAAGCTGCGTCTGTAGCTAGCCTCAGTCCGGTCGACCACTAGGGCTATTGCCCATTTCTTACCCTATTCGTTCGACCGAACTTAGGCTGAGTTTGTTTTTTCAGCCGATTTCTTCCGTGCTTCATTTTCGGGTTCCAGCTTTCAACGTGCATCATCTTGGAGAGCTCTCATGTGACCTTTGATCCCGTCCAATGTAACTTTGGCGCACACGTCGATCTTCGAGAAACTTTCCGCGATGAACCTGAGCGCGATAATCAATGTCCTTTTGATTTCTGATTTCTCCGATTTTTCCGATCGAGGGCATCGAACGCTAATTGATATGGAACCTGAAAAATATTCTCAATGAAATTATTAGTCCCATGTTTGTTATCATCAAAACCGAGATTAAGGCTAGGGTTGAAAACCTAAATCCAATAAGTGGTTTCTCTCCCTTAACAGTAGGGATATTGTTTCTTCCCTAGCCACCCCTTTCCTTGGGGAAATTTTGGAATTTCTTGATTCTTCTTGTCGATCGATTTGATTCATGGTTGATATCCTATGATAGAGCATCTCCTGATGCGGATTTTTGTGGTTTTGGGAACCCTAGGGTCCGGCAACCCCTAAACAGTCCATAAGCCTTAATGGCCGATCGCATAGTGTAAGGGGATGAATTGATTGGGAATAGACTTGTAGATTGGCTACATAATGGTTATATTGCTCCTTGAAATCTAACGATTTTTATGCTTAATGGTGATGAGGGTTTAGGGCCGGTTGCTTAGGGTTTACCCATAACCTTATGGGTCAGCTGGGTATGGTTTAATTTTAGGGGGAAAACTCATTGGATTAATTTCTACCCTAGCATGAATACACCTAGAATCAAGAATGTCCCCTTGGTAGAGAAACTAAGCTTAGGTCGATTACCTTGTGCTGGTCCTAAACTACTAGGGCCGACCGGGTAAGAACCTAATGGAAAGGTCAACTCTAGGATATTCAAATTAAGGTGTTATTCAAATATCTATAGTAGAAGAAGATTGGATAGTGTGTAGGTCAATTATGAGTTCAATTTTATTCTTTTTTGATTTTAAGCAATTTAGCAATCTAACTTGCTTTTCTTGAAGTGAATGCAACTGATAGTGAGCTTAAGACAATTGAATAGCAAACAACCAATAAGAAAGCAATGCAAACAAGTGTAATGTAAGGTGGTTCAATTCAGTCAATTCTGCCTACTCCACTATCTTGACTCCTCGCTAGGGATTTATAACCTTAACACTTTATAGATATGATATTTTTCCTAAGAATATAATAAAGACTTATCTCTCAACTCCTGAGAAGTGCTTCAACACCTATTCTCTAGTAAAACAAAAAATCTATAACACACTAAGGTGTTTACAAGCACACCTTGCAAGCTATACTCAAAGATTCAAACAAACAATACGAAAAACAAGTTTAAATGAGCTAAAATGTAAAACAAACTTGTAGAGTTCCTTTCACCAACCTTCTAGCCTTCCAATACCTCAAGATGGCGAAGAGAGTTGCCTTGAGAGGGTTGTAGAGAGAAGACCACCATTTGAGAAACTTGAATCAGAGAGTTAGGGCTTTTGGATCACTCTTTAAAGCTCAATCAATTAGAAATTAACTCAATGGAACAATAGAAGAGTTATGAGGATGAGTTACGACTTGTATTTATAAGACATAAATAAGGGGTTGTAACAGCTCGTTGCAATGAATAGAAAACTATATGTTGCGTTCGTCGGTCGTACCTCATGTCAATGGTTCGGTCGATCGAACATTCCACCGGACGTGGACCGAACAACTTTTGTTAACTTCTGTCAAAATTAGATCGCTCGTCGGTCGAGGTTGGTCGACCGAACCTTTGATCGGACCTTTGACCAATACTCTAATAATATTGATTTTTGCTGATTTTTTCAGCCGATTTCCATTTTTTTATCTTGTTTTAGATTTTGACTTGGGAAATAACTGATAGTTTGGTTGATGTCCTAGGGGCATATTATAATTATTTCTGATCCTAAACCTATGTTATGACTCGATTACCTTCGGATCCATTTCAACATGAATTTTACGATTTTTCGGATGAACTTCATAGGTGTATCATTCTATCAACCTAAACTCAAAACTCAACAAATGAGTTAGTTTCATGTTTGTCATGATCGAAATAAAGAATGAAGCCTAGGTTGAACCCTTGGACCAACAATCTCCCCCTTTTTGATGATGACAAATATTTCATGAAAACTAAGCAACTCAATGTTAATAATAGATGTTCATTTGTAAGTTTATGTTAAAAACTAACTTAAGCTCCCCTATCAACATGCATATCTAAGAGATAGCTCCCCCTATCTATATGCATCATAAAATAAATGTGATCTACTCTTTTCTCCCCCTTTTGATAACAATCAAAAAGGGCAAGAATTCAAGGCTCTATTAATGAGTTTCATCATGAAAACCAAGAAATCAATAAAACCAAGTATCGTCAAACATTATAGTCCTTCCTACCGATGCGAACCTATGGAAGGCAAACACCGATAAGTCACAAAGCCCCATTACAAGGCATGTACTTGAGTGTGATGATACCATCAAAAATATATTTTTCAAAGAGACTTGAGAAATCATGCAATTTTTCAAAAAAATTAAACATGTGGAAAAAATACAAATACCTAATTGCATTCTCAAATGTATAAAGCTTTCATCACTTAATGGTTTCGTGAACATATCCACAAGTTGTTTGTCGGTAGGCACAAACTCTACGGAAATATTCTTCTTAGCTACATTGTCTCTATCAAAATTATAATATCCGAGATATTATGACTAATTGCTATTATTCATTTTTATTATTGTCAGTCTAGCGGGCTGATTCGAGGTCAAGCTGAGTCGACTCATGGTCCGGTGCGAGCTTGAAAGCTCGGGTAAATAGAAATATAAGTTATGTGTTTTCTTTACTCATTAATTAAATTTGTATTGCATATGTTGAGCATGTATTATTGATGCTTGCGATTAGCGGGTTTTGGATTCGGGTTTGAGGAGAATGCAGGTTAGCTAAATGGGTAGGGAGTAGATGAGGATATGGGAGGGGATTATAAAATCTCCCCTAGGGCTAGGCAACTCCTTGTTAGAGCCGCACAAGCCATCAAGAGAGAGAGTGAGGAGCTGCAAGCCTCCAAGCCACTGCCCCTCTCCCCCACTCTTAGAAGCCAAGCCGTCGTCTCCCTCTCCCCCTCTCTTGTGAAGCCGAGCCATTGAGGAGGAAAGGAGCCGCCGCCCCTCTCCCCCTCTCTTGGAGCTGCCGCCTCTTGGTTGTGGCCGGATTCAGAGGCCGCCGATCGGAAATTTTCTTTTTCCTTGTTCCTAATCATGTGAGTGGTCTTCCTTCCTATTCCCTTTTTGGTTTCTTGTGTTCTTGAGCCATTATTTAGAACTTGAGAAAATATGTCGATTTTACCGTTCGAATTTGGGATTTCTCGTCGCTTTCTTGTGTTGTCGTGGAAGAGGAGGCCCGAGGACCCCACTTTGTGGTGTGGCAGACCTAGGATTGTCCTAGGGGTGCTCGGCCAAGGTGGGAAAGGAGGCCCTCAAGGTGTTTGTGAAATTGCCTAAGAGAGCATGTTTATGTTGATGAGTTTTAAATCCCTTGATTTGAATCTTTGCTATGTTCTCATGATGTTGAATTATGTTTTAAATTATGAATCTCAGCGTGTTGAATCTATGATTTCATATGAAAAGTTTAGGTCTTGATGGCATGAGTGATATTCTTGATTGTTCTTTAAATTGTGAAAGTATGAATCTTGATGTTGATAAAAGAACTTGATGCATGGTAATTATGTTTAGATGATAGGCTTTTGATTTAATAATCGTTGTATATGATTAATGTAATCTCGTTTGGCAATAAAATATTTTGGGATGATTATTGCTGTGATTTTCTGTTTAACTAATTAAGCATGCTGGAATTTAATCATGCTAAAATTTCATGCTGGATTATTGTTAATGATGATGAGATTTGAATTTGCTATTGTGATTCGTGGTGATTACTGAACATAGTTGTGTAACCTATCATTTTAACCAAAAACCATAGTCTGAAACTATATGACACACTCTAGAAACCATATTCGGCTTGGGTATACCAAAATTGGGGCGTCGGGATTGGGCGTAGTGTGTAGCGGTATTTTCCCAATGAGAACGCCCTTAGGACACTGTGGATGACACTTGACTTAGGTCTTGTGGGCGTCATATCTTTCATGAATGGCGGACTTGAGCTCGGAAGGTTGGATGGGTAAATCCCAACCTGTGTTTAAAAAGGAATAAGTTCGGATGGGCGAATCCTGATTATTCCCGTTTCTTTTTGGAATAAGTTCGGATGGGTGAATCCCGATTATTCCCATTTCTTTTTGGAATAAGTTCGGATGGGTAAATCCTGATTATTCCCATATGTTTCTTTAAGGCTATGTTATGGGATAAGTTCGGATGGATAAAATCTGATTATCCTCATAACCCTTGTGAGTGACTTGTATGTCTTACGACATGGGTAGGCAGATAGGCCTATTGTAAATTCACTGCTATGTGAATAGGTTTGCCTTTGGGCATGAGTCGGCCAAGTGGCCCGTTAGTTAGCCGTACCACTAGTTTTGCATTCTCCCTATATGAGACAGGTGTATTTGTGTATATATGTTATATCTCTGTGGTTGGTTTTATAGTGGGGGTTGGTAGAACCGCTCACTAAGTTCCTTTGGACTCACCCTCGTTTCTTTTCTATTTTTTTTTATAGAGCCTGACCAGTGAGGTAGGCTGGACCACTTGGCGCAGCTGGAGGTCAGAGGAGTACCATTAATCTCATAGTAGTCCTAGTTAGAGGTCGTAGTCGAGTCTTGTTAGTATTTGATAATGTACTTGGTATTTTAGCATTCTTGGAGTTTTAGTCCTTTGGGATATTCATATGTTTTATTTCAGATTATGCTTCTTGAGAAAAACTGATAAATTTTTCATCATTTATTTCCGCACTCTACGTGGCTTGTTGAACTTTATTTCTTAAAATAAAAACTGATTTGATTTCTCAATTGTAATAAAAAAAACTTGTCTCATATTTTCGCTATGTTTTATTCTGAGTGGACATGTGCATGGGATAGGCTGCAGGGTATAGGCACGTATACCCTAGCCAGTCACGTGACCCTAAGATGGGGCGTGACAAAAATGTTGTCTTACATCTATGTGTTCAGTCCTAGAGTGTAATACTGAATTTTTAGTTAAGTTAATGACACTAGTATTATCACAATGATAGATATGCATGAATAATTCAATCCATAGTCCATGAGGGTTTGTTTAATCCAAAGGTTTTGTGCACAACAACTAGCCGCGACAATGTATTCCGCTTCGGTAGTTGAAAGTGCAACCGAGTTTTGTTTCTTGGAAAATCAACAAACTAGACTCATTCCTTAGAATTGACAACACACACTTGTGCTTTTTCTATCTATTTTACAATCGAAAAAATTGGCATCGAAAAGACCAATTAATTCAATAGATGCATTATTAGGATACCATAAACCTAAGTCAATTGTACCCTTAAGATATCTCAATATGCATTTGACCCCACTTAAATAAGATATATTGGGGCTTGATTGAAATCTAGCACATTGACAAATACTAAACATGATATCCGATCTACTTGCGGCTAAATAAAGAAGGCTACCGATCATACCTCGTTATCATTTTTCATCTACCTTGACATCTTCTTCATCTTTATCAAGCTTGATGGATGTGCTCATTGGGGTTGAAGCAATCTTGGCTTCATTCATCTCAAATCTTTTGATGAGTTCTTTGGTGTACTTTGCTTGATGAAAATGCCTTTATTGGTTTGCTTGATTTTAAGTCCAAGCATGAAGGAGAGCTCTCCCATCATGCTTATCTCAAACTCCGCTTGCATGCACTTAGCAAACCACTCACATAAAACTTTATTAGTAGCACCAAAAATAATATCATCCATATATATTTGCACAAGTAGGATATAATTCTTATCATGTTTAATAAAAAGAGAAACGTTGTCTTTTCCAACATTAAAATCTTGTTCAATCAAAAAGTTAGAAAGCCTTTCATACCAAGCCCTAGAGGTCTGTTTTAACCATACAAAGGCTTTTTCAATTTATAAAGATGATTTGAAAACTAAAAATTTTCAAAACCGGGAGGTTGTTCAACATAGACCTCTTCCGTAATAAAACCATTTAAAAATGCACTTTAAAACTTGCATAAGCTAAAAGCGTGTGAATGACTTCTAATCTAACTATAGGAGAATAAGTTTCATTGTAATCTATATATTCTTCTTGGTTGTAACCTTGGGCCACTAACCTAGCTTTGCTTATAATGACTAAGTCATCTTCATCTAACTTATTTCAATAGACCCACTTAGTCTCAATTATTGTTTGCTCACTAGGCCTAGGTACTAAATCTCAAACTTTATTTTTACAAATTGATTTAGTTCCTCTTGCATGGCCATCACCCCAAATTCATAATCTATAGCTTCCTTAATGTTCTTAGACTCTACTTGAGAAATAAAGACAACATATTGACAAACATTTTTGAGTTTAGAACATATTACCACTCCGGTTGAAGGTTCTCCAATGACTTGATCAATTGGGTGATCATTTATCATGCGGTAAGCTTTTGGGAGGGGAGGTAGAGCTTCTTCTTCAACTTGAGGTTAGGATGATGAGGGTGAAGGTTCTTCATCATGAGGTGCCTCATTAGATTCATCTTCAACCTCTTTATCAAGAAAGGTCAACTCATCAAGTTCTTTACCTACATTTACAATCTTGAGATTTCTAGAAGAGTCATTAGTTTCATCAAATGTAATATGCATAGACTCTTCAACTACCATAGTTCTACGGTTATAAACTTTATATGTTTTAGAACTAGTAGAATACCCAAGAAAAATTCCTTCATCCGATTTTGAATCAAATTTTCCTAGATGGTCATAAGCATTTACAACCCTCACACTTGTGATTCTATCATTCCAAATATCAAAAGGAGTTTTCTTAATCTTTGGTCTTACCAAAACTCGATTCAAAACGTTAACAATAAGTATTTATGGCTTCGGCCCAAAAATACTTAGGCAAATTATTTTCACAAAGCATGGTCCTAGCCATTTCTTGTAATGTTATGTTCTTCCTCTCAATCACCTCATTTTGTTGAGGGGTTTTAGGGGAAGAAAAAGTATGTTCAATACCAAGCTCATCACAAAATCTGAAAAAAAAAAAAAAGTCATTTTTAAATTCACATCCATTATCACTTGTTCAAATTCTAGTTTTAATTCATGTTGTGTAAATGAAAGTTCACCATAAGTAAAGATTACCTCATTGTCATTTGCCATGAGGCAAAGGTTTGCTTTCTCGCTCTTGGTGTCCTCCTCGTTTGATGAGGTTTTACTTTCATCCCATGAGTAGGGCTGGCAACGGACCGGATACGGTGCGGATACTGGATTATTCGTATCCGCACCACACCCCATATTCGTCCATCCGTATCCGCACCGTATCCATTATGGATGTGAATATGAATATCCATATCTGCACCGCTTCAAATAAGGATATCCGCACCGCATCCGTATCCGCACCGTATTTAATAAAAAATATTAAAATAATATATTTAATTAAAAAAATTAATAAATTACCAATTCATTGATCCAAAATAAATATATAATATACTTCAAAATTCATCTTGACATGAAATTACCATAAAGCTCTTATATATATTAATAACTTATATTGGTAAAATAGTAATTCAGAGACGCAGATAGGCGGTGCGGATACGATGCAGATTCACAGTCATATCCGTATCTGCACCATATCCGTGCGGATATAAGTTTTCTAAATTCGTATCCGTATCCATATCCATTTTTACTTGCGGATATGGATCGGATACGGTGCGGATGCGATTTTTAATTAGCATATGCGGATAAAATTGCCACCCCTACCCATGAGGCCATCATGGATTTCTTCTTCTCCTTAGTCTTGTCCTTCTTATATGGAGAGGATGTGGAAGCCATCTTGAGTTGAGGGCAATCCTTTCTCAAATGCCCGATTTTGTTGCAATTGTAGCATGTATGTGTAGTGTCCCTTACTTCTCCTCATGCCACCCCTCATGGACCTCATGAACCTTCTTGACATCATAGTCATTTCTTCTTGGTCATCAAAGTTTTCTTCGGATGATGAGGGTTCTTCAACTTGGTGTGATGCTTTTAAAGCAATGCTCTTGCTTTTAGGGGCATCTTCCTCCTTGTGTGCCCTCGTGTGGATCTTATGAGTCACGAGAGATCCAATGAATTCGGTGATTTTCATGGTTGCCAAATCTTTGGCATCCATGATTGAAATCACCTTTGGCTCCCAAGCCTTCAGAAGAGATCGGAGAAGCTTCCTTACCTTCTCCTCTTCTTTCATGTCTTTTCTAAGATTACACAAACTATTAGTAATATTTTGAAATCTAGCATATATTTCATCAATGGTTTCATGTAATTGCATTCTAAACATTCCATAGTCATGCATGAGAAGATTTATTTAATTGGACTCCTTAACTTGTGAGGTGCCTTCATGTGTAGTCTCTAAGACATTCCAAATTCCGAAGGCCGACTTACAAGTTGAGATCCTATTAAATTCATTTATGGAAATACCACAATGCGAAGCATTCATGGCCTTGGCATTAGCACCAAAAAGTTTGATCTCCTCTAGGTTCCAATCATCCATATTTTTGGTAGGTTGCTTATACTCTACTTGTATCATTCTCCACACATTTCATTGTGATTGAAGGAAGATGTTCATTCTAACCTTCCAATAGGCATAGTTATTGTCATCAAAGAGTGGAGGGGCATGAGTGGAGGTCCCTTGAGCTAGTGTGTTGTCGGTATTCATTTTAAAGTGTATGGTAGATGGTGAGATCTAATCCTACATCTTGGCTCTAATACCAAATGTTGTTCAAATATCCACACTAGAAGGGGGGTTGAATAGTGTGTAGGTCAATTATGAGTTCAATTCTATTCTTTTTCGATTATAAGCAATTTAACTACCAAACTTGATTTTCTTGAAGTTGATGCAATTGATAGTGAGCTAAGCACAATTGAATAACAAGCAACCAATGACAAAGCAATGCAAGCAAGTGTAATGTATAGTGGTTCAGGCAATCCCGCCTACTCCACTACCTTGGCTCCTCACCAAAGATTTATTACATTAACACTTTATAGATATAATGTTTTCCTAATAATACAATGATGACTTATCTCTCAACTCTTGAAAAGGGCCTCAACACCTATTCTCTAGTAAAACAAAAATCTATAACACACTAAGGTGTTTACAAGCACACCTTGCAAGCTATACTCAAAGATTCAAATAAACAATATGAAAAACAAGTTTAAAGCAACTAAAATGTAAAATAAACTTGTAGCTCCTTTCACCAGCCTTCTAGCCTTCCAACACCTCAAGATGATGAAGAGAGTTGCCTTGAGAGGGTTGTAGAGAGAAGACCACCACTTGAGAAACTTGAATGTGTGAGTTAGGGCTTTTGGATCACTCTTTAAAGCTCAATCAATTAGAAATTAACTCAATGGAACAGCAGAAGAGTTAAGAGGGCGAGTTAAGGCTTGTATTTATAAGCCATGAAGAGAATGGACTGTAATAGCTTGTTGCAACGGATAGAAAACTATCAGTTTCGTCCACCGGTCGCACCTCCGATCGATGGTTCGGTCGACCGAATATTCGACCGAACATCACCGAACAGCTTCTTCTGTTAACTTCTGTCAAAATCTGGTTGTTCGTTGGTCGCAGGTCAGTCGATCGATCGAACCTTCGGTCGGACCTTCGACTAATACTCTAATAATACTGATTTTTGTTGATTTTTTTCAGCTGGTTTCTGTTTTCGGAAATGATTGAGATGGGTTTGGTTGATGTCCTAGGGGCAAATTACAATTATTTCTAATCCTAAACTTAGGTTATGAGTCGATTGCCTTCAGAGCCATTTCAACGTAAATTTTGTGAAATTTCGGACAAACTTTGTAGGTGTATCGTTCTATCAATCTGAACTCAAAACTCAACAAATGAGTTAGTTTCGTATTTGTTATCATCAAAATAAAAAATGAAGTCTAGGTTGAATCATTGGGCCAACAGGGCAGGAGGGGTAGAACTTAATCACTACAAAGTTTCGACAATTTCGCTCCCTCAATTGCTAACTCAATTAAAAATTTTGCTTGTCCTTTTCAGCGGTTGCCACTGTGCATTCTTTTTATAAAGAGGGGGCAAATCAAGATACTTATTGATTTTTCTTTTCTCTAATATCCCCAGCATTGGCCGATGGTGTTAGCACGATCTTATTCCGCCAATAGTAGAAAATGGTGCTCTTGTCAAAGTTCGTGGAGATCATCCCAAAATTAAATAATAAGTATTGTTTTGAGGTTTGTGAGTCTACATAAAAAGTTGATGTATCATCATCATATTGGATCAACTCCACCATATCCCTAGTGATGTCCTCTACCTTGCCACCCTGTGATGAGGCTAGCTATTTCACATTCTGCAAGAACCTTCTTAATAAGAGAAAAAACTAATAGGAGTAACTTCTTTAACTTTTATGAACAAGTATACATGACTTTCGAATGAATGAATATGGATAATGAGTGAGTGAATATGAATTCAGATTCATTCATCATTCATAAATTTTGTATGAAAGGGGGAGATAGAGAATCTCCCTATTTCAACCATCTTTTGCACTTAATGCATCCACTTGGTGTACCATTTATTAATACCTACTGTTTTGGTGTAGTGTTGTAGGTTGTGTATCCATGAGTGCCCCGTTTGTTCCAAACATAGTGTTGGGAATAAAGCTGTTTTTACTTTAGTGCAAAAATTAACAATGAACAATAGAATAACAATACATAATCACAAGAACATCAAAACTTTTTACGTGAAAACTCTTCGATGTGAAGAGAAAAACCACGAGACCTATTCCAAATAAAATCTTCCAGTAATAAGATTAATGGGTACGACTGTTCATCCCTAGAACAACTAGAAGTAATCCAAATCTCATCTAAGACAACATAATATAATTTCATCTCAACGAAAGCAATAATGAACTAGAGATTGAAAAGAATCTAACCAAGATAGGTTGAAAAAAACCACAAAAAATGATAGCTTTTCAACGATCAACATCGTTCAGATTGTAGAGCTCGTCGAGGAGAACAAAATATCATAAAATCATCAAAATCGAAGAAGGAATGACCATCTGATTTTGGCAGATCAAACATTTGGTGAAAAAGAGGCATTCGACAACGGTGTCTCTGTTTGCGATGGAGAAGAGGAGGCAGTCACTCGTAAACCGCTCCTCTCCATCCCTTTTTTTTTATTTCTCTTTAAGACATGTCGGTCTCGCACCACTTAAGTGGAACACCACGACAAATCTCCCCCTCACACTAAAGTGGGTGGGAATGCCATACCAAACACATCTCTACAAGAATTAAGCTTCTCCATGGGTAAAACCTTAGTCATCATGTCAGAGCCATTGTCATTTGTATGAATCTTCTCCAACTGAAATTGTTTCATCTCAAGTGCATCTCAAATCCAGTGATATCTCACATCAATATGTTTTGATCGTGAGTGAAAAGTCGAGTTCTTACTGAGATGAACGACACTCTGACTATCGCAGTACAACACATATTTTTCTTGCTCAAAACCCAATTCTTGTAGAAATTTCTTCATCCACAATAGCTTAAATTTATCATACATACATCAAACTACCAACTGCTGATGCATAAGGCACTTTCTTCATTTCTACTTTATCATTCTCATTTGAAGGACATTGTTTAGAGCTTAACTTGAAGTGACATACAAGTGAAAAACACACTGGTTTTTCCTTACTCATGTTGAACTTATCAAGAACCTTCTCAATGCATTTCTCTTGAGATAGCAATAATTTTCCACTCTTCATATCCCGAGTGATCTTCATCCAAAGAATCTACTTAGCTGGTCCCAAGTCCTTCATTGCAAAGGACTTGCCAAGTTCTTTATTTAAAAAACTAATTTTGCTAGCATCATGACCAACAAGCAACATATCATCTACATAAAGTAATAAGATGATAAAATCACCATCAGAGAATTTCTTCATACCCATGATCTGTCATGAAAGACTCGAATTTCTTATACCATTGGCTTGGTGTCTGCTTAAGTCCGTATAAGCTCTTCTTTAACCTGCATACCAGATTCTCCTTGCCTTTATCTTTGAACCCATATGGTTGCTCCATGTAAATTTCCTTGTCCAAGTCACCATGGAGGAAAGTGGTCTTCACATCAAGTTGTTCTACCTCCAAATTCAAGCTAGCTAAACACAAAATAGTTCTGAAAGATGACATCTTGACCACAGGTGAGAAAAATTCTTCAAAGTCGATTCCCTTTTTCTGTCTGAAACCCTTCACAACCAACCTTACCTTGTACCTTGGCTATGAACTGTTGTTCTCAGTCTTCAATCTGAAAATCCACTTGTTCTTCAATGCTTTCTTTCCCGTAGGCAACTTCACCAACTCATAAGTATGGTTCTTATGCAAGGACTTCATCTCATCTTGCATAGCATTTAACCACTTATTCTTTTGATCACTTGATGCATCCTCCTGTTACCTTTCAAGTTCTCCCTCGTCGATGAGCATTACATATTCATTGGGAGAGTATTTCTAAGATGGTACTCTGTTTTTGGTGGATCTTCTCAACCGAACTTTAATTGGTGGTGTAGGAGACAATTGGGATTGTTCAGCATGATCAGCCACTGCCTCATTAGTTGCATTGGCATCATCAGGAATGGGCACATCATCATTATCAGCATCTTGGTCATTTGTGTCACTTTGCTTAGAACCAGAAGACTCTGAAGTAAAATCTGGTACTTTTTCCTTAACAGGTTTTAACTTCTCAATATCTTCAATAGTTTGATCCTCAAAGAACACAGCATCCTTGCTTCTGATGACCTTCTTGTCAATAGGATTCGACAGTCTGTACCCAAACTCTTCATGTGTATATCCTAAGAAAATACACTGGCTAGTCTTAGCATCAATCTTGGAACTCTCATCATTTGGAACATGAACAAATGTCCTACAACCAAACACCTTCAAATGATCATATTCGACATCTTTCCCCATCCATGCCCTTTCTGGAATATCTTCATCAAAAGGAACTGAAGGAGAAAGGTTGATTAAGTCAACTGTAGTTCTCATTGGTTCACCCGAAAAGGATTTAGGAAGTTTCGCATGAGAGAGCATACACTGAGTCCTCTCTACAATGGTTCTGTTCACCCCAAAAGGCTCTATTGAGGTATTCTTGGAATTGTTTTCTGCAACCGTATGTCATGCTCCTTGCAATACCTCTCAAATGGACCCTTGTATTCACCTCCATTATCTGCACAAAGACACTCCAACTGTCTACCCTTTTCTCTTTCAATGCTAGCATGGAAGTACTTGAACACATCCAACACCTGATCTTTAGATATTAAAGAAAGAATATTTGATCTTCTAGAAGAGTAAGATCTCTAAAATGCAACTTTATGTTGTTTACCAATCAAACAATGAGTGCAAGGTTTCAAATGCATACCTATCAAGGGTAGGAATTTCTTTTTAGTGAGAACGCCAATACTCACTTAGGTGACCAAGCTGCCTATAGCAAAGCTCTGATGAAGAATCTCCTACTATATTCGCCCCTTCTTTGCATATATTGGCTTGTAAAAAATAGAGAGTATCATGTTTCTTCCCTTTTGCCAATACAAAATTGCTCTTAGTAATTTTACACGTCTTGGAGACAAAGGAGCTGATGCAACCCTCATCACCAAGTATGCCAGGAGAGATCTGACTAAGCCACAACTTGCACCCGATATTAGTATCCAAGAACATCTTTCCCATGCCAACAACCTTGGCTGAAGCTTCATTTTCCATTCTGACATGATCAAAATCACCACTGACATAAGATGTGAAAAAGTCAGTGTTATGCCCAGAAATCCTAAAATAATATTTTATTCTTAAGCAGGGGACCATGGGCCTGAGTTAGCGTGGATTGGTGTAGAGCCATAGAATTTAATTTGGGTAAGCTTAATATATGGAAAAAAATATTTAGAAAAAATATATTTATTTTGTTTCTGTGGTTTAGCATGCTAATATGATAGAGGGTCTTGAGACGAATTTAGCGGTTCAATCAAAACTTGAACCGGAGTTAGAACAAATTAGTTATAGATATTAGAAGTTGGGCGAATAAGTGAGCGCATTTTGGTAATTTGTGCCAACCAGGTCCCATAAATTACCGAAGGGGGCGCACGATAGTTGTTTTCAGCCGCACGTCACCCAAGAGAGAGAGAAAGAGGGAGAGGAGGTGACACCAAGAGGAGGAGCCGTCGAAGCCGGGATTTCGCGAGTTCGTCAGTGTTCAACGTAGGAAGATCCCTCGCTTCTTCTTCCTTCCTGGTTTCTCCAAAAAGGTGAGTGATTCTAGCCTTCTTTCCCCCAATTTTCTCATTCATGCCGCCGCCCCCATGTCATGGGGATTTCGTCATTTTCCGATGTGTTATTCTCGAATTGAATCAGATAATCGTGTTGAGGATTTCATCATGATCGCTAGGATTCTATCGGATTGATTTTTGGGCGATTGGCCACCCCTTTTTCTTGCTGTGCCACCCTTCTCCTCCCTTGATTTCTTGGTGAAATCTTGATGAATCTTGTTGGTTGTTAACAATTCTTGATGCTTGGTTGATACCTTGTTGAAAGGGGGAAGATAGGGAGGATTTAGGGTATGCCGCCCCTTCTAGGAGGGTCCTTAAGAACCCTAGGGTGGCCGACCACCCCAAAAGAGAGATTTTTTATTTAGACATGTTTTCACACCTAGGAGATATACTTTAGGGTATGTTGGATGTATTACTAATAGTATAATCATTGTAGGAACCTATACTTTAGAAAATTTGGAACCCTAGGGACACCTAGAGACGCTAGGACCTAAACTTAACTATCGAAAGGTCCGACCCTAAGAACACCTAAGGGGGCCGAACCCTCCTAGCCCTTGGGGCACTCAGGTGAGGGAGGTAGGCCGGCCTAGGGTATTCGGTTAGGGTCTTCAACAGAGGGTTATATTGTATAGGATTGCTAGGTGGTGATACTCTATCTTTTTAGGGCTTCCTATATGTGTTTTCCTTCTTTTTATTCCACGCTTTTAGATGTGTCGTATATTTATTCCATGTTGTACCTTACTTATCATATGCTTATATTTACATGTGTAGTTGTGAATTATGACTTTAGAAGGTGGAGGATGAGGTATGTCCTAACATACCCTTGTTTATTTGTTGATAGCACATTATATTTTATGTTGATATACCCTTATTTTATGTTGTTTGATTATGCATGATGATGATGTTGTGGTGAAACTGAGGGTTGATCTACTCACTAAGTCCCAATTGGACGTACCCCTCATTTTGTTATTTTACAGTACTTGAGTTAGATCAGAGAGGTACCGGGGTGCAGTAGCGCGGCTGGTGGCAGCAGGGCAGCGAGTCTCGTGACATGTCTTGGTCGAGGGGGATACCGAGTCATTTTTCTCTTTCTTGAGTTGTTGAGTCATGTCGACTCGGTTTATTATGTTTATGCACTTTTATTACTTTGAGGTGTCTTTGTTAGTAATTAAGCTTTGAAATCGATTTGAACATTTAGTTATTTATTGAGTTGGTGTTTTTGAGATTTTTCTTGAAAATAAATGTCTTTTAAAACTCCTTGAGATGTTATCAAATGTTCAGGTCTGGTTGTTATATGTGTGGTTTGGTTTGGGTTAGGCTTCGGGGTACGTGGTGTACCCTAGCTGGTCATACCGAATTTGGGGTGTGATAGTCATGTCAGATAGAAACATGGTATGATGCACCAGAACAACAACCCAGGAATAATTATTGCTATCAAGGTGTAAACAGTAACAATTGTTGTGTGAAATACGACACTAGAAGGGGGGGTTGAATAGTGTATGTCCCCTTATTGGGTGTATTTTTCTTCTTTTTTTTACTCAATTTTAACTTCACTTATGTGCAAGTGTTTCTTGACAATAGATGTGATCAAATATTAATAACAATGAAAGGCAATCAAGAAAGCAATGCAGACAAGATTAATTATAGTGATTCGGCCAACTGCCTACTCCACTACCTTGGCTCCTCACCAAGGATTTCTAACCACTACTTTATAGAGTTTGTGTTTCCCTTTAAATACAATGAGGACACTCTTCTCACCACTCTGAGAACCCCTCAATCCTATTCACCTAGGCAAAACACAATCCTATAAAGTTTTCCCTAAGTGTTTCCCTAGCACATCTAGCAACTATTACAAATGGAAAACAGGTTTGAAATAAACTTCAAATACAGTGGAAATGGCTTAAGAATTTAAGGATGAACCAAAACTCCTTTCCCAAGCCTTCAGTCCTCCAACTTGCAAGCAGATGACTCTTTGAGTTGCAGCAGAGTTGAGGGAAGCAAGGAAGCAGGCGCTCGAGGAATGTTGTCAACGAAGGCGAAGGACGCGCAGCAAATCAATTCTTATGAAGGCTCAAATGACTTCTTTAATGCTCAATAAAATTTCTAAGAAACTTTAAAGAAGTTAGGTGAGGGGTATTTATAACCCCTCAGCTGAACGGAATGTTCAACGGGCGAAAAAATAGTTGTTAACGCCATTCGGTCGCTTGTCGTTCAATCGTCGGTCGACTGATTGATCGACCTCCAATGCGACCGCTGGCTTATGTGAGTGCTCAGTCGACCGACGGGTCGATCGATTGTCGTAAATCTACCGATCCCACATTCGGTCGACCAGTCAATCAACCGAATCAGTGGAGCCAGGGTCGCGCGACTTGTGATCTCCAATCCAGTCGACTGATAGGTCGATCGATGAGCATTCTGCCAATTTTTGGCTTCGGTCGGTCGACCGACGCAGCCCTTATCCGAATTCTTCACTAACTTCGGTCGACCGACAGGTCAACCGAATGGCTACTGCCACTTCTTCGCATCATTCGGTCGACCGACCGGTCGACCGAATTGGCTGCTGCCAATGATACTGCCTTGTTCAGTCGACCAACCGGTAGACCGAATGTAGGCTTAGGCTGATTTCTACTTGAAATTTTTACATGCCTTTTTTATGGATTTAGTTACCAAGTTCTAACTTGGATAACTATACAATTAGGCTTGGGATAACATCGTCCTAGGGGTATATTACAAGATATCTATTTGATTTATGCCCGAGCCTTTCTTTGACGTTTTCTTCTTCTGTTTCTTTGATGGTTTTTTCTTCCGATTCATTTGAACGAACTTGGCATGCTTTTGGCAACCTCATCCTGAACTCAAAACTTCACATATGGATTAAATACTTGTTTGTTATCATCAAATAAAGATTGAGGCTTAAGAGAAACCCTTAAGCCAACAATCTCCCCCTTTTTGATGATGACAAACATAATATAGAATTTTAAGAAACATATGCATATATTTTTTGTGAGCTTGAGTTAAGGCATACATGAATTAAGGGCATGCAAGATATGTATCTTTAGCATATGCATTCAACTACTTATAACTCAACCTATCATTCATTCAAATACTTATAACTCGACCTATGCTCCCCCTATCAATGTGCATATCATTTTTAACTCCCCCTAACTATATGCATTGTAAAAAACAAGTGTGACCTTACTTTTTCTCCGCCTTTTGACATCAATAAAAAAGGGTAAGAATTAAGGTACAACTAATGAGTTTCATCATAAAAACCAAGAAAGCCATAAAACCAAGTATCATCTATCACTATAGTCCTTCCTATTCATGTAAGCCTATAGAAGGCAAGCATTAATAAGTCGTAAAGCCCCACTACAGAGCAATAAATAAGTGTGATGATACTTTCTAGAATGCAAGTTTTGAAACACATATGCATTTTGAAGAAAAACATTTTAATTACAAGAAAAAGCATAAATTCCTAATTGCATCCTTAAATTTGTAAAGCTTTCTTCAACCAAGGGTTTTGTAAATATATCGGTAAGTTGTTTATCGGTGGATACAAATTCTACCGATATATTTCCCTTAGTCACATTATCCCTAAGAAAATGGTGCCTTAAGTTTATATGCTTGGTTCTAGAGTGTAAAATAGGGTTCTTTGTTAAGTTTATTGCACTACTGTTATCACAATGAATAGGTATGCAAGAATACTCAGGTCCATAGTCCAAAAGAGTTTGTTTCATCCAAAGGACTTGTGCACAACAACTAGCCGCAGCGATGTATTCCGCTTTGGTAGTTGAAAGTGCAATTGAGTTTTATTTCTTTGAGAACCAAGAAACAAGACTCGCTCCTAAGAATTGACAACACCCACTAGTTCTTTTTTTATCTACTTTACACCCGGTAAATTCCGCATCTGAAAAACTGATTAAATCAAATGATGTATGACATGGATACCATAGCCCTAAGTCAACCGTACCCTTTTAAATATCTCAATATGTGTTTTACCGCACTTAAATGACACATCTTAGGGCAAGATTGAAACCTAGCACACACACATACACTAAACATGATATCAGGTCTACTTGTGGTTAAGTAAAGAAGACTACCAATCATACCTCAATATTATTTTTCGCCAACTTTAATGCCCTCTTCATCTTTGTCAAGCTTGATGGATGCGCTCATAGGTGTAGAAGCTATCTTGGCTTCATTCAGCCCAAACCTTTTGATGAGGTCCTTTGTGTATTTGGCTTGATTGATGAATATTCCTTTGTTAGTTTGCTTGATTTGGAGACCAAGCATGTAGGAGAGCTCTCCCATCATACTCATCTCAAACTCATCTTGCATACATTTAGCAAACCACTTATAAAGCATTTCATTAGTAGCACCAAAGGTTATATCATCAACATATATTTGAACTAATAACATATCATTTTCATGATGTTTAATGAAAAGTGAAACATCCGCTTTTCCAACATTAAAACTATGTTCAATTAAAAATATTGAAAGTCTTTCATACCAAGCCCTAGGGGATTGTTTTAAACCATATAAAGCCTTTTTAAGTTTGAAAACATAGTTTATAAACTCAAAACTTTCAAAACCGGGGGGTTGTTCAACATAGACTTATTCATTAATGAAACCATTCAAAAATGCACTTTTTACATCCATTTGGAAAAGTTTAAAACCCTTAAAGCTAGCATATGCCAAAAGCATTCTAATTGCTTCTAATCTAGATACGGGAGCATATGTTTCATTATAATATATCTCTTCTTGTTGATTATACCCTTGTTCCACTAATCTAGTTTTGTTTCTAATAACTAATCCTTCTTCATCTAGCTTATTTCTAAATACCCATTTAGTTCCAATTATAGTTTGTTCACTAGGTCTAAATACATCATTTCTACCAAATTGGTTGAGTTCTTCTTGCATAGCTAGTACCCAAAACTCATCTTCTATTGCTTCCTTAAAGTTTTAGGCACTACTTGAGATACAAAATCTACATATTGACAAACATTCTTGAGTTTAGAACTCATTACCACTCCCGTTGAAGGTTCTCCAATGACTTAGTCCATTAGATGATCCTTTACCAACCGATATCCTTTAGGGAGAGGTGGTAGAGCTTCTTCTTCTTCTTCATCTTCAACTTGAGGTAGATTCGAGGATGGTAGTTCTTCATGTTGGGTTTCCTCATTATCTTCATCCTCCACCTCTTTGTCATGAAGTGTGAGATCCTCAAGTTCTTCACATACATTTATAATATTCACATTTCTAGAAGAATCATTAGTTTCATTAAACATAACATGCATAGATTCTTCAACAATCATAGTTCTACGATTGTAAACTCTATATGGCTTAGAATTAATAAAGTAACCTAGGAAAATTCCTTCATCGGATTTAGAATCAAATTTTTCTAAATTCTCCTTAGTATTTAGTATAAAACATTTGCATCCAAAAACATGAAAATATCCCACATTGGGATTTTACCCTTCCAAAGCTCAAAAGGTATTTTCTTAATTTTGGGTCTTAATAAAACTCGGTTGAGAACATAACAAGAGGTATTTATGGCTTCGGCCCAAAAATACTTAGGCAAATTATTTTTGCATAGCATGGTCCTAGCCATTTCTTGTAAGATTCTATTCTTCCTCTCAACTACCTCATTTTGTTGAGGGGTCATAGGGGAAGAAAATGTATGTTGAATACCTAAGTCATCACAAAACTCGGAAAAATTTTCATCTTTAAACTCCCCTCCATTGTCACTTCTAATTTTCAAAATTGAAACTCTTTTTTCATTTATAACTTTCTTTGCAAATTTTTTGAAAAAACTCCTTGGCCAAAAAGAAAACCCATGTAAATCTAGAAAAGTCATCAACTAATACATAGCAATATAGTTTTCCACCTAGACTAGCTACATCACATGTAGGGGTGTAATCGAGCCGAGCCGAGCCGAGCTTGGCTCTGCTCGAGCTCGGCTCGTTTGGAAAATAACGAGCTCGAGCTCGGCTCGAGCTCGATCGAGCTTTAGTCTATCGGCTCAAGCTCGGCTCGAGTTACATTCAAGCAACTCAAGCTCGGCTCGGCTCGGCTCAGAAAAAAAATCAAGGCTCATGAGTCGAGCCGCACGAGCCGAGCTCGTTCGCGAGCTCGATCGAGCTCGAGCTCGACTAAGCTCGGGTTCATTTTAGAGGGTAACGGGTTCATAAAATTTAAAAATCAAACCCGGTATATAAAATATATAGAAGACTCGATTAGGCTCGATTAGGCTCGCGAGCCGCTCGAGCCGAGTATAGGTTAGCTCGAACTCGGCTCGCTCGAATGTCTGGCTCGGCTCGAGCTCGATAAGTTCGAGTCGAGTTTGAGTTTTTACCGAATCGATCTCGAGTAGCTCGCGAGCGGCTTGGCTCGTTTACACCCCTAATCACATGGACCAAAGAGATCCATGTGCACAAGCTCAAGAATTCTAGATGTACTAATTTGATTAATGCTATGAAATGAAGATTTGACTTGCTTACCTAGTTGACATGCATCACAAAGTTTGTCTTTGTCAAATTTTATCTTGGGTAAGCATTTAACTAATTCTTTCCTAGATATCTCTTGGATGAGGCTCATGCTAGTATGTCCTAGCCTTCTATGCCACAACCAAGAGTCATTCTCTAGGGCAACTAAGCATCTAACATGAGGATTTGGCAAGACATTTAATTCTAAGGTGTTTATATTTTCTTGCCTATTTCCAATAAACATGATATTATTTGATGGTGAACTTCTAATAATACATTTAGATGCTTCAAAAACTATTATGTATCCATTATCACATAATTGTGATATGCTAATTAAATTATGTTTTAACCCATCAACTAATAAAATATTCTTAATGCATGGGTAAGGGAGTATACCTATGTCACCAATGCCAACAATCTTACCTTTGGCATTGTCTCCAAATGTGACATGACCACCATCTTTACTTGATAGGGTTGCAAATAAATTGATGTCACCCGTCATGTGCTTTGAGCAACCGCTATCCAATATCCAAGTGCTCCTACTTGCTTGAGGATGCTTCTCCATCTACAAAAGGAGAAGAGACCACTTTAGGTACCCAAATTTTCTTGGGTCCTTGAGTGTTAGTCATTTTGGAAACCCATGTAAATCTTGCATGTGGGTCCCTTCTAAATGCACAATCCTTGGCCATATGGCCAAATATGCCACAAGAAAAGCAATTTTCATTAAATTTTCTTCTTGTGTGTGTAGGCATGGAAGTGTGATGATTTTTTTTTATGGACAACCTTTGGTATGACATTTTGGATGATTGTCATTTTTTCATTAAGCATGCAAAGTTCATTTTTTAATGTTATCATGCTATCATTCAAATGCTCTACTTGATCACTTAAATACTTGTTTTCATTCTCTAATTTTTGGTTGTCAATCTCTAAGTCCTTCTTAGCTTTCTCTATGGTGCATGTCTCTTCCTTAAGGGTGTCTACTTCTTTCCTTAAGGCATTGCATGAAAGTAATAGACTATCATTCTCAAGCTCTAAAGATCTATTGTACTTTTTGAGATCTTTAAATTTTCTCCTAATTGCATTGAATTCATCATGCATTTGCTCAAATTCATTTTCTAGCTCTTCTTGAGTAAATGAAACTTCACAAAAAATAAATCTTACCTCATCATCCTTTGCCATCAAGCAAAGGTTTACCTTTTCACTCTTTGCTTCTTCTTCACTCGATGAGGCCTCGCTTTCATCCCACGTGGCCATCATTGCCTTCTTCTTCTTCTTGTACTTTTCATTTTTATGAGGGTTGGAGGTAGAGGCCATCTTAAGAAGTGGGCAATCTTTCCTTAGATGCCCGATCTTATTATAATTGTAGCATGTGTAGCCTCCTCTTCAATTCCCTTCCTCATGCCACCCCTCATGAAACTCGTGAATCTTCTTGCTAGCATCGCCATTTCTTCAAGATCATATGTCTCTTCCTCGGATGATGATGACTCTTCTGCTCGATGTGATGCTTTTAAGGCGATGTTCTTGCCTTTGGGGGTATCTTTCTCTTGGTATTGCTTCATGTGGGTCTCATGTGTCATGAGAGACCCAATGAGCTCGGTAATCTTCATGGTGCTCAAGTCCTTGGCTTCCATAATGGTTGTGACTTTGGGCTCCCAAGATTTTGGAAGGGAATGGAGGAGCTTCCTTACCTTCTCCTCTTCCCTTATTTCTCTGCCAAGGTTAGCTAAGACATTTGTAATATTTTGGAATCTAGCATGCATGGCATCAATGGACTCATGTGATAGCATCTTAAACATTTCATAATCATGCATGAGTAAATTTATTTTGGATTCCTTTACTTGTGAAGTCCCTTCATGGGTGGTCTCTAGGACCTTGCATACTTCATATGCGGACTTACATGTAGAAATCCTATTGAATTCATTAATTGATAGGTCGCAATATAAAGCATTGACGGCATTTGCATTTGCATTGAAGAGTCTAATCTCTTCTTGGTCCCATTTATCCATATCCTTATTGGGTTGCTTATACTCTACTAAAATTATCCTACATACATCCATGCCTAGATATTGTAGGAAGTCATTCATGCGGATCTTCCAATAGGCATAGTTGTTTCCATCGAATTGTGGGGGAGTATGAGTAGAGAACCATTGAGCTAATTGGATTTCACTAGACATCTTAATTTATAGGGAAGATGGTTAAATTTTGACCTACGACCTTGCTCTGATACCAATTATTGTGTGAAATGCGACACTAGAAGGGGGGGTTGAATAGTGTCTATCCCCTTATGGTGTATTTTTCTTCTTCTTTTTTACTCAATTTTAACTTCACTTAGGTGCAAGTGTTTCTTGACAATAGATGTGATCAAATATTAATAACAATGAAAGGCAATCAAGAAAGCAATGCAGACAAGATTAATTATAGTGGTTCGGCCAACTGCCTACTCCACTACCTTGGCTCATCACCAAGGATTTCTAACCACTAGTTTATAGAGTTTGTGTTTCCCTTTGAATACAATGAGGACACTCTTTCACCACTCTGAGAATCCATCAATCCTATTCACCTAGGCAAAACACAATCCTATAAAGTTTTCCCTAAGTGTTTCCCTAGCACACCTAGCAGCTATTACAAATAGAAAACAAGTTTGAAATAAACTTCAAATAAAGTGGAAAGGGCTTAAGAATTTAAGGATGAACCAAAACTCATTTCCCAAGCCTTCAGGCCTCCAACTTGCAAGCAGATGACTCTTTGAGTTGCAGCAGAGTTGAGGGAAGCAGGGAAGCAGACACTCGAGGAATGTTGTCAACGAAGGCGAAGGGCGCGCAGCAAATCAATTCTTATGAAGGCTCAAATGACTTCTTTAATGCTCATTAAAATTTCTAAGAAACTTTAAAGCAGTTAGGTGAGGGGTATTTATAACCCCTCAGTCGAACGGAACGTTCAACAGGCGAAAAAATAGTCGTTGACGTCGTTCGGTCACTTGCCGATCAATTGTCGGTCGATCGATTGATCGACCGCCAATGCGATCGCTGGCTTACGTGAGTGCTTGATCGACTGATGGGTCTACCGACTATCGCAAATCTACCGATCCCCTATTCGGTCGACCAGTCCGTCGACCGAATCAGTGGAGCCAGGGTCGCGCGGCTTGTGATCTCCAATCCGGTCGACCGATGAGCATTTTGCCAATTTTTGGCTTTGGTCGATCGATCGACGCAGCCCTTCTGCGAATTCTTCACTAACTTTGGTCGATCGACAGGTCGACCGAATGGCTACTGCCACTTCTTCGCATCATTCGGTCGATCGATCGGTCAACTGAATTGGCTGTTGCCAATGATACTGCCTTGTTCGGTCGACCGACCGGTCGACCAAATGTAGGCTGAGGCTGATTTCTACTTGAAATTTTTACATGCTTTTTTTATGGATTTAGTTACCAAGTTCTAACTTGGATAATTATACAATTAGGCTTGGGATAACATCGTCCTAGGGGTATATTACAAGATATCTATTTGATTTATGCCCGAGCCTTTCTTTGACATTTTCTTCTTCCGTTTCTTTAACGGTCTTTTCTTCCGATTCGTTTGAATGAACTTGGCATGTTTTTGGCAACCTCATCCTGAACTCAAAACTTCACATATGGATTAAATACTTATTTGTTATCATCAAAATAAAGATCGGAGCTTAAGAGAAACCCTTAAGCCAACAACAAGTACCTCTGACTGCGTAGGATACCCTTGATCTTTTCTCTTGATTTCTTCATTTAACAAACTTTCACAAACTGCATCCATAGATAATTTGCCCTCATGAGCTGAATTACTCAACGCAACCTGTCAAGTAAGGTACCGAGAAGCAAACAAGCCTATAATTCATCAGAGAACAACACTTCCAAGTTAGTTAGACGATTCACAATATCTTTGAAATCACTCATGTGTTCAGTCATACTATTCCTATCCTTAAATCTCATGCGAACAAGTTTTCTAACAAGAAAAGTATTATGTTGTGGGGATTTTCTTTCATATAAATTTGTCAATTTCTTCCATAAGGATTCAACATTTTTCTCTTGAGCCACATGATGATAAACATTGTTATTGATCCATTGTCTAATCATACCCACAGTCTTTCTGTTCAGTTTTCTCATTCCTTATCAGACTTATTTTCTGGTCTATCACTTTCACCCTTAATAGGATCATACAGATCTTTGCAATTCAAACGATCTTCCATCCTTAGCTTCCAAATAGAATAATTTGAGGAAGCCAATTTGAACATATTGCTTGAGTCATCTATCTTGATTTGCATAGATAAACAGCTACCCCAGCTTTGACGCCAGTTGTTGGGAATAAAGTTGTTTTTACTTTAGTTCAAAAATTAATAATGAATAGTAAAATAACAAAGCACAATCACAAGAACACCAAAACTTTTTACGTGGAAAACTCTTCGATGTGAAGAGAAAAACCATGATACCTAGTCCAGATAAAATCTTCCACTAATAAGACTAATGGGTACAATTGTTCATCCCTAGCACAACTAGAGGTAATCCAAATCTCATCTCAAACAACATAATTTCATCTTAATGAAAGCAATAATGAACTGAAGATTGAAAAGATCTAACCAACATAGATTGAAAAAAATCACAAAAAATAATAGCTTTTCAATGATCAACACCATTCAAATTGTAGAGCTCGTCGAGGAGAACAACATATCTGAAAATCATCAAAATCGAAGAAGAAATGGTCATTCAATTTTGGCAAATCAAAAATTTTGACAGCGTCTCTCTTTGCGATGGAGAAGAGGAGACAGTCACTCGTAAACCGCTCCTCTCCATTTTTTTATTTCTCTTTAAGACGTGTGGTCCCGCATCATTTAAGTGGGGCACCACAACACAGATAGCAAACTGCTACATTTGAAAGAGTCAATTGTGTGGGATAAAAGCTCAACTTTTTCTTAAAAAACAACATTATGTGACTTCATAATTCTATGGTGTTGGAAGTTGAAACCAACCAAGAGAAGGGATTTGCAATAAGAATGATCAATCAGCAAGGCACTTCACTTTATACGGTCTTTTTTTTTTAAAAGAAGAGATCCTTGTATTAATCAAGAGTGATGAGTGATACAAGGGTAGTATTCATGAAGGAAAATTAAAAGGAAAAGAACAGGGTAAACCCCAATACATTACTACCAACATGCAAAATATGTTCTATTGTGGAGAACAAAAGCAGCAGTCGCGAATGACCATACACCACAAGTAGAAAGCGGTCTCGTTCAATTGCTAGCTCCATGCATGATTTGTTCTTACTTTCACAACATCGTAAATTATTCTCATGCCATATTTTCCATCTCTAGATCATATTCATTAAATATCCGACTTTCCTCAAGGACATGGAGATGCTGCCATTATATGCTCCCAAGATTTGAAGTGGAGCAAGAAAGGATCCGAGGAGGAGAGTTACAGTAGGGTATGCTAACCATTTACAGCATAGCTGCATTGCTCGAACAAATGAGCATGAGTCTCGATATCACAAAGCATGCAAGTGGTATCAACATACACCCCATGGCTACACAATCGATTGATAATGTATCAACAAATCTTTTGTTTGCAATCTACCTCAAATAACTAACCAACTGATAATACAAATACTCTTAGGGCAATGCTTACTCAATAAGTATTTCTTAGCTGGATCCTTGATACCTTGAAATGTTAGAAGAGTGTAGAGAGAGCTAGTAGTGTAGATCCCGTGGGAGTTCTACTTCCAAGAGAGTTTATCCTAACTGTTTCCATGTAGAAGAGGAGCAATATCTTCGACCAATTGTTGGAGAGCCATAGGTTAAAAATTCTGAAATGCTATGTTCCATCCAGTAGATTCACCAACTTCATTTCTTAATTTAGCATCCGGACGGTGGAGAATGAGTATAGTACCAAGGGAAAGAGGTTATTGTATCAGTGTGCCTTCGAATATACTTGAAAGTTTTAGGATGTTGCGCCAAATGGGAGAGAAGTCTTTGATATATTCCACCTTGATGTCTCCGACTCTGAAGGCTTATGTAGGCTGGTATTAAAATGTCGATCCACTGCATACCCTTCTCATAAGCTTCCTGAGTCAACCTCCAAGCCTAGCTTTGTTATGACGGCTCAAGTTTATGATATTCAAATTTCCTTCATTTTTACTTCCGGTAAGAGTGTCCCAATTAACAATGCATTTGCCATTTACTGATCCCTTATTGCTTCCAATCCAGAAAAAAGTGCACCTCCGTTTTTCTATTTGTCTAATAATCTAGAGTGACGCCTCAAAAATTGTTAGCATATAAGATGTTTGATTGGTAAGCACGCTATTTAGTAAGCCATGCCAAGAAAATAGAAGTTTCTCCATCTTCGTAATAATTCTATGCCAATCCTTCAAGGTACTACCACAATGTAGTGGTAGACCCAAGTAATCAATTGGAAATCTAGCAGGCCGACAACCCATGAGTTCAACAATTTCCTTAACTGCAATTTCATTGTCCAAAGTGTGGAGGACATACTCTAATTTTATTCAAGTTGATTATGAGTCCCGAGCTTAACACTAAGCATTTGAGGAGTATTTGGTGGTTTGAAGGCTCGCATTTGCGGTGATGTTAAATAGCACCAAATCATCAACGGAGAAAATGTGAGTGATGGCTCCAATGAATTAAAGAAGTGTGTAGGACTCATTGAATGAGTCTGTGGTCAGCTGCCCGAGATATTAGCCTAGATAGAGAATCAACAACAAGATTGAAGATGAATAGGGATAGTGTATTACCTTGTTTGAGACCTCACTTTTGTGTAGGAATGGCAGCGAATTGAATACGATGCAGATACTGTATTATCTGCACCTGCATCGCACATCCGCATATGCACCACATCACACTCATATGTGGATATCCGCACCGCATTTGCACCATATTTAATAAAAAATAATTTATTAATAAAAATAATTATTTATATTATTAAAATTCATAACAATTAGTAACTTACTAGGGTTTCATACGCTATTTACCATAAAACCTATCTACATAATATATATTAACTTATATATGAGAAAAATAGTAATTTTTGATATGCGGATATGCAATGCAAATACAGTGTGGGTCTGCATCCATATATGTATCTGCACTACATCTATGCGGATAATTTTTCTTAAATATATATTATCCCCATCCACATTCATTTTTATTTGCGAATATAGATGGGATACGATACGAATGCGGCTTTCAGTTGACGGATGCGGATAAAATTGTCACTCCTACTTGAGAATGAATGATGTTTGTATAGCTCTGAAGATTCCAAGGTAAAAATGAACGAGATAATGTGCTTCACTTTATATTATCGGAATCAATCAAAAAATTGATCGCTGATCGCTGGATAATATGCTTTTTTTCCTTGGACAACAATGGTGATATTTTAGTTCTCCCTACTTGTTCTTTTAATTATCTAATTATCTGTTCTTTTTCTTCTTCATTTTCGTTGTGCATTTCATAATTTTTAGTACATTGACAAGGAAAAAAACTCAAGTGATTCATGTAAGGAAAATGTGAGAATGACAAAAAGTTTTAAAGTCCGACATTACTTAAGGATATGGTCAAAATAGTCTTTAAAATAGCTTGGGTAGTCCTTTCCCCTTTAGCTAGCTTTTGGGGTAAAGTTAGACCCACTAATATCTTAACATGGTATCAGAGCTTATCATGTGGTTGGTATTGTGCCACCCGCAAATGTCAAATCCTGTAAACTCCATGCTCCAACCATTCAGTTCAGAATATGAGGGGGTGTGTTAAAGTCCCACGTTGCTTAAGGATATGGTTAAAATAGTTTGGGCAGTCTTTCTCCTTGAACTAGCTTTTGGGATGAAGTTAGGCTCACTAATTTCTTAACAAAAAGTGTTTTTTTAAATAAAAAAAATCAATGCCTAGGTTCTCATGAGAAACATTTTGTTTACAAGAGGGAGAACGGCAGCGAGACAGAGAGCAGAAAAGTAAGAAGAAAAATATAACATAGTCTTGGAACTATATCATGAGTATACATAATAATTGATATTCTCAATTATCAAATTGAGGGAAGTTTTCTTAAGATGAATGCCAGCCGAGGAAACTAGCTCTGTCTGCTAGACAAGTCTTGCTAAATCCGTTTGTTCTGGACCAAAATCATATGGAAACACTTTGTTTGGAAAGAAAGAAATGCTCGCAGTTTTGATTGTGAAGTCAAAGAACTACACAATTTGATAAATGAAGATTTCACTTTCATATGTTTGCTAAATCTAGATCTTCACTGCACTGCTAGTCGATGACTTTGGCTGCCCTTGAAGCATATATTGGCTCTTACTCTCTTTTAGTTGAGTTGTTCACCTTTTGTTCTCCTATAATTGTTGCTGCATGTATGTTTTTCTGTAGGTTTTGTTCTCTTTCTTTTATTTTGTTTTTCTTGTTTTTGTTTCCCCTCTTCCCCTCCTTTTATCAATCAATTCTCTTGATCTGATATAAGAAGATTATTTTTGTTCCAAAAAAATATGTAACCAACTTTAGGATCCCAACACCCTGGAAATTGAGTAGGTGTGATATAATGTGTTACGCCTCGCCTAGGATTATTCCCAAATCGAGAGTGTCACCTAGGAATCGCGTAATGTATCACGCCCCAACTCAGGATCACGTAACCGGTCAGGATATGTGTCTATACCCTGAAGCCTAACTCATGCATTTAACAACACAAATATATGTATGCAAATGAAAACTGACATGAAAAATAAATGAAATCCACTTAAATAAAATAAATGTTTGTAACCAAAAGTTTACATACTCCAAATGACATGGCAACACGACTCAATGCATGAAACATAAATCTCAACGTACACGACTACGACTCTCTAACAGACTGCTACAAGATCATCGACGCCATCTGCCCCTCCAGCCGCGCCACACCATCAAGCCATACCTCACTGGTCAGACTTTGCAAAATAAAATCAAATAAAATCATAAGTCCATGAGGAACTCAGTGAGTGGTTCTACCGAACCTCCACTTAAATCCCCAATATATGATCATATATAACACTACATAAAGCACAGATAAAATATACTAGTTATGTCACATTACCTGGCCAATCGGTCAACCTAAAATAATAAATACAGCGGCCATTCGTGGCCTTGCACACAAGGTATCACTCGGCAACTATTGGCCCTACACTGCACAAGTAAACCCCGGCCATACCCGGCCCTCATCACAAGACAACACTTGGCCATTACCGACCTACACAATCATGCATATATATATATATAATTCACAACAAATCATGTTCATATTTGTTTTACATTTAGTGATTTGAAATCACCGGTTCCGTCAACTAGGACGGCCAACTAGTTTCTGAAACCCCACAGGGTTAGGGATAACACATCCCACCCAATCCACTTGGGTCTAACGCCAGTGTGGCCCACTAACGCAATCTCAAGACCCATGTCACTCGGGTCTAACTATAATGCCCAAATTCCTAATAATAATATTTTATCCTTAAGCAGGGGACCGTGAGCTCGAGTTAGCGCAGATTGGCGTAGAGCTGCGAGATTGAATCCGAGTAAGCATTAAATGTAGAAAAAAAAATAGAAAAAATTTATTTGCCTTATTTTTGTGATTTAGCATATTAGGATGATAGAGGGTCTCGAGACGAGTCTACCAGTTTAATCGAAACTTGAATCGGAATTAGAACGGTTTAGATATGTGTTTTAGAAGTCAAGTCGTTTAAGTGAGGGCATTTTGGTAATTTGGGCCAGCTAGGGCCCGTCAAAGGCTTTGATGGGGGCACGGCTACAGTTTTAGCCGCATGCCACCTGAGAGAAGAGAGAGAGAGGGCGACGCTGAGAGGGGAGGAGCCAATCCAGGGGCCGGAGTTTGCGAGTTTGTCGGCGTTCATCGTAGGAAGGACCCTTGCTTCTTCTTCCTTTCCGTTTTCTCCATAAAGGTGAGTGGATTAAGCCCTCTTTCTCCGATTTCCTCATTATGCCTCCGCCCCCTATGAGAGGGGATTTTTCCAAATTTTTGTACGGATTTCCTCATGCCGAATTTGAGTGTTGAATTGATTGAGTTTTTGTTGTTGTCGCGAATCTTTTGATCCGAATTCTGGTCCTAGCCGCGTGCTCCTACCCAAGTTTCTTGAGGAGTTGCCGCCCCTCCCCCTTTTTCTCCTTTGATGTCTTGAGAAATTCTTGAGTCTTGAATCTTGATAGTAGTTGATTTATCAAACTTGTTTCTTGATGGAGGAGGAATTGGGAGTTAGGTTGTGCCACCCCTTCCCTAAGGGTTTCCTAGGAATTCTAGGGGCCGGCCAACCCTTAGTACCCACGTAAGGAACCTTGAAAACATGAGGGCCGGAAAAGATGTGTTTCTACCAAGTTCTAAGTTTTCATTGTCGTCTACAATAATTAAATATGCAAGGAACTCAAATCTACAAGTTTCAACGACCTGAGGAAATTGAGGAAAATTTCAGCATGACCTTTTCCATTTTTCTCAATTCGGCCGACACCCCAAAACCAAGAAAACGACACAAAAAAATCACAAATATACCATAGATCGCAAGAAGAAGCCACAAGATTCAAGAAACCTCAAGAAGATGCACTACAACACAATTAGGCTATAGAAACATATATTTAGAGACTAATTAGAGTTTTTGTTTCTAATTCTTCCCATTAGAAACTAATAAAGAATATGTCTCAATAGTTAATTTTATTTGTCTCTAATGCTTCACTTTTAGATGCTAATTGTTAATTAGTCCCTATATGATATATATTATTTGCCTCTATTCTATTGAATAAAAATATTTTTTATATTTGAATTTAAATAATAATAATAATAATAATAATAATAATAATAATAATAATAATAATAATAATAATAATAATAATAATAATATTTAAACATAATATTTAACTTAAATGATAAATTTACCATTACAATAAATTTAACATAATATTTCACATAATTTTAATTTTAATTTTTAAATGATAAATTTAACTTAAATAATAAGTTTATCTATACATTTTTGACTTTTGATTAGTTAAATATTATGTCTCTTATTATTTCCATTACATAGTCAACACTTGTCCTAGTTAATATTAATCTTACTTTAACTTTAAATGAGGCAATCTTACCCTAACTTTATTTCAATTACATATTAAGTGGCAAGTATCAATCTTACCCTAACTTTATTACCCTAACTTTACACGTGGCAAGTATCAATCTCCAATTTATAATCAATTTATTGTCATTGCTTCTCTCTATTGCCACTTTGTTAGGTTATTTTTCAAAAAAAAAAATACCATGTTCCCTGATCTCTCCCTCATTTACAATTAAACACTCATTTCCCTCGTTCCTTGATCTCTCCCTCATTTACACTTAAAACTAAAACCCTACCCTATTACTTCCCATTGTCTGCGCCTATGTTGACCCCAATCTCTCCCTCCAGTCTCCTATGTTGTCCGCCACTTCCGTGAGATCGTGACTGATCCCAATCTCTCCCTCGCTGGAATCTGGTTCGCGACTCCCCATCTCCATTGTCTACTTCCCGTCGCCAAGATTGGATCTCCATTCTCCATCTCCACGTCGGCCTACCTGCTTCTCCATCTCCTCGCTGGTATTGAATCTCGCCTTCCCAAGTTTTTCGCTGCTACTTGTTGTTGCTAAAAACTCCACATCTGTCAGATCTCCATTCTACCAATTTTTCGCCTTCCCAAATTTTTCACCGATATTGATCTCCATTCTAAGTTTTCGCTGCTTCTTCATCTGTGGGTATTGGATATGTTCCTTTCCGCACCTTTTTCTCACCTTTTTTATAATTGCATGTGATGCTCCTTTACTCTTCCATTGCATAAACAAGGTTACAATTAACAGGCAAGTTAATTGTGAGAAAAAGACATTACTGTCTTTGTTCTTCTTCTGTTGTACCAAACTCATAAGAGGTATTTGAATATTGCTCTTTCTTATTGGCTCATAACATGAATATTGCTCTTCTAAGTATAATATGATAGAAGAATATTGCTTATGTTGTTTTCTATCAATGATTACCTTATTATATTTTCCCTTAATATTAGCATTGCCTGTGCCTTATTATATTTTCCTACCGAGACAATCTTAAATTTCAGGACATTATGAAGGCACTGTTTATTTCTGCACTAATTGTCCTCTTGTTCTTTTGACAATTGTTATACACAAGAAAAACACTCAACTGCTAACCAAATTATTTGATTAGGTATTAGAAACCTTCAGTCTTTTATTGTAATGGTAAGAATACTGGATAAGCAGCTGGAGCATAGCAAAAAAGAAGACAAGTGCTAGAACTTTTGCTTTTAAAACTTCATTTGTTGGTAGAAAAAATATGAGATTTTCTTACTCTATGTTAAACCGTGGAAGATTATTAAATGAAGGAAAGAAAAGAAAATTGATATTAGACATTCACGAAAAGCTGTTAAGACATTAAGAAAATTGATTGTAGACAATCACGAAAACCTGTTAAAACATTTGCCTCTCATACAACGGTGTACAACGGTAGAAGTTACCTTTTACCTGCTTAGTTGCACTGCCATTCTCGTTTGCCATATTAAGTTGATTTTAGATACAGCCAGGGGAATGTCCATGTCAATAAAGCATCTGTCTTAAAATAATCTGTTGGTCCAATTTTATAAGTATTTCAATGAAACTTCCACTGATTTCTTGTTTTCACCTTTCGCTTTCGTTGTCTAAGCTGCTAGATTTGACAGGAGTTATTTTTGTGCACTTCCCCTCTCGCTTTCATTTTTGCTAGCAGTACCTTATTATTAGCAATGCAGCTGCACGCGAGTTTTATCAATGAATAGAAGACTAGTTATTGCAAGTAAATTGCTTGTGCAGTATGCTAGTATTATTTTACTTGTAGTAGTAGAGAGGGATGTGTGTCAATAGCATGAAAAAGTGATATGGTTTTTAGTTGTATTAGTTGGATCTAACTTTCTGAGATTGACTTGGCTTCTAATGATTGCCTAATATCTGCTTCCCATGGTCCTAGGTTTAATTGCTCTCATAAAGGGCATCACTTTGTATGTGTTCTGAGATTCCTATCAAATCTTCCAACTAGTATAATTTGTCTTTATTAATCTAGATGGTTATCTTTTTTTCTTCTTAACTGTTTATTTTAACCTTATATTTGTTTTTGCATCTAACTGCGTTAATCATATGCTTACTTTCATATGGTTGTTCTTTTAAAATTTGTGATGCTATCAATAAGGGTATTTTCTTATTTGTGATTTTATGTATAAGGTGATTATGGAAAAGAGTTGGATGTATCGATCAAGGGCTACCAATGAATTTATTATGGAAGTTATTCAGTTTCTTGATTTTGCCTTTGCTAAAGCGAGTCAAAATAATAAAATTTTATGTCCATGCGAGAAATGTGCTAATCTTTATTGGATAGAGCGAGATGAAATGTATGATCATTTGGTGTGCCATGGATTTATCCGAGGGTACACAAATTGGGTTCTACATGGAGAGGGTGCATTTTTTCCGAGTCCTTCGCCCAATGCTAACGTTCAAAATAATAGTGATGCTCGAAGTGGTATGCAAGAGTTGTTAAATGACATGATGATGGGTAATCACTTCAATAGCTCAACTGAGGAAATTGATGAACAAACAACGGAGCCCAACTTAGAAGCCCAGAAGTTTTATAAGTTGATTGAGAATGGTGGAAAGGAACTCTATCCAGGTTGTCAAAGTCATTCGAAGCTTTCCTTCATCATCCAATTATTCCTCATTAAATGTGTTGGGAAGTGGTCTAATAAATCATTTACAATGTTGCTTGATTTACTGAGAGAAGTACTTTCAGAAGTGATACATTGCCAAATTCTTACTATGAAACCAAGTACATTGGAGAGTTGAGATTTAGTTATGAGAAAATTGATGCTTGTCCCAACAATTGTATGTTATATTGGAAAGACCATGCCGATGATTCTAAATGATGCTTTTGTGGTGAATCGAGATGGAAAAAGAACTTAGATGGTCAAAAAAAGACGTCAAAGTCCAAATCTCAAAATGTGTCGCAAAAAGTCTTGCTCTATTTTCCACTTAAACAACGACTTCAACGGTTGTTTATGTCATCTAAAACTGCGTCCTTCATGAGGTGGCATGAGGAGTCCCGCTCTAAATATACACTTCTAAGGCATCCAGCAAACTCTCCGGCTTGGAAGAATTTTGATCATCTAAATGGTCATTTTGCGTCAGATCCTCGTAATGTTAGGCTCGGCTTAGCTGCTGATGGATTTAACCCATTCAGGACATTAAGTGTTGCACATAGTACATGGCCGGTTGTCTTAACACCGTATAATCTACCGCCACGGATGTGCATGAAACAATCTTATATGTTTCTGACATTACTGATTCTTGGACCTTCAGCCCTAGGAAATGATATTGACATCTATCTCCAACCCCTAATTGAGGAATTGAAAGATCTTTGGGAGAATGGTGTGAAAACTTATGATGTGTCTAAAAAGGAGAATTTTAATATGCGGGCTGCAATTTTATGGACTATAAGTGATTTTCCTGGCTATGCTAATCTGTCAGGCTAGAGTACCAAAGGCCAATTTGCATGTCCTTCTTGTCATAAGTATACTGACTCTAAATGGCTGAAACATGGTAGAAAATTTTGTTATATGGGTCACCGACGTATCTTGCCGCATGGCCATGTGTTTTGGTGCCAGAAAAGATCTTTTGACAATAATCAAGACTTCAGGGTTGCGCCCAGACCACTTTCTGGGTCAGAAGTTTTGAATGAATTAAAAGGACATGATATTACATATGGCAAAAAGTCTACAAAATTGCCGCTGCCGCATGGTTGGAAGAAGAGAAGCATTTTTTTTAGTTGCCATACTGGAAGGATAATCTTTTGCGTCACAATCTTGATGTTATGCATATCGAGAAAAATATTTGTGACAACATACTTGGGACCTTATTAAATATTGGCATCAAGTCAAAAGATAATCTTAAGGCTCGTCGGGACTTGCAACTTATGGGTATAAGGCAAGAGCTTCATCCAATCGAGCAAGGCCATCACATGACTTATATCCCCCCAACATGGTTCACATTGGATAAGAATCAAAAGAAAATTATATTCAGGATACTAAAAAAGGTTAAGGTTCCAGATGGCTATGCTGCTAACATATCAAGATGTGTACATATGAAGCAACTCAAAATCTCTGGACTGAAAAGTCACGATTGTCATATTCTAATGCATCAATTGGTCCCATTAGCGATCAGAAAAGTGTTGCCGAAGGAAATCAGTATTCCCATACTTGAGTTAAGTTCATTCTTCAGGCAGTTGTGTTCAAAAGTTTGTCGGGTACAAGACCTTGATCAATTGGAAAGAAGAGTTGCATTAACACTCTGCTAGTTGGAACGAATTTTCCCCCCATCATTTTTTGACGTGATGCTTCATTTGGTTATACATTTAGCAGCAGAGGTGAAAATGGGCGGGCCAGTCCAATATCGTTGGATGTATTTTGTTGAAATGTACATATAAGTTATTTGATTTTCTTTTATAGACCACATAAGTCCTCGATCACTTTTATTTAAAAATAATTAAAATAAATTTGTAGGTTCTTACTTACTTTGAAGAGCTACGTGCAAAATAGAAGTCAACCGGAAGGATCTATAGCTAAGGGGTACATAGCTGAAGAGTGCGCAACATTTTGCTCGAGATATTTTGATACTATTGAGACAAAACTTAATCGTCGAGCGAGGAATGATGATGAATGTGGGGCTGACCCGACAGTTTCTTCTAGTATTTTTTCCAAGGAATGGTCGAGCACTAGATGAAGGGGAATTATTCACAATGGATAACGATATGTTATCTAAGGCACATCAATATATACTAAATAACTGTGATGAGGTGAAGCCTTTCATCGAGTAAGTTCTAATATAATATCTAGCACTACAAAATTCATTTATGGAATGAATCATTTTTGCAACATAGTGTACTATTATTTGCAGGAGACATCTTTCTCTAATGAAGCGCCTATATCCTCGTGCTTCTCCTCGTTTCATCAAAACTAAACATAATGAAAATTTTCCTAGTTGGTTTGCAGTAGAGTAAGTTATTCCCCAAAGATTTATTCATGTTGGGATTAATATTAAGACTTTTTTGTTCTTATAGAAAAAACAATTCAGCAATATATTTAATTTGTAGGTTTACCGGGAAGATAATGCTCATGAATTTGCTATTGATGAGGACTTAAAAGTTCTATCCTGATTTCTGAACAATGTTGCCAGAAGGTTTCAGGGTTTCTTAATAAATGGTTATAGATTTCACACCAAAAGTCTTGAAAAAAGAAGAATGCGACAAAATAGTGGCGTAATGGTAACAGAAATAACGCAAAGCTTTGCTAGTGTAATGGATAAGAATCCCATTGATGGTGATGTTAACTATTACGGTGTCATACAAGATATTATTGAGGTTGATTATTGGGTGGATAAAAAGATTGTGTTGTTCGGATGTGATTGGGTGTCCAATGGCAGAGGATTAAAACATGATGAACTTGGGTTTACATTAGTAAATTTTTCCAAGAGAATGAGGGATGATGAACCATTTATAATGGCATCTCAAGCAGAACAAGTATTTTACGTCGAAAATCCCACAGATGAAGGTTGGCATGTTATGGTAAAAATAGTACCAAGTGATTATTATAATATGAAGGACGAAGTATTAGGAGATAATGAAGATCCAATTTTAGAAAGTCAAGCACACATTAGTGGAGTTTTTGACAATATTTTGTAGAGCGACAATGATAATGTCGCTTGGATTAGGACTGACATTAATGGGGTAGTTATAGATGAACGTTAAGTACTATCATGGGTGAGCAAGCCGACGAAGATTATGATGGGGACGATACTTACCTCGACTGATGACGTCCCATGATATATCATTTACTATAATTAAATAGCATATTTCAAAAAAATTGGGTATTATTTTTTTCCTTTTATTTTTGAGATAAGCTGAGTTTTTCTATTATCATTGTAGTTTATTTTTGAGATAGCATATTTTTTAGATAAGCTGAGTTTTTCAATTATTAAATATCTAAACAAAATTTATTGGAAGCAATGGGCCAAATATAGATGGTTATTGGGGTAGAGAAAATAATACATTATCTTCTTTCACAAGATAATTAATGGAAGAAGGCATATGATCTCCTCTCTTTCGGGAAGATCGACAAACACTAAGGCCTTGTTTGTTTCAGTCTGTTTCAAGTTTTGCTTTTGGTCTAGCCTAGAAACTGCTTGTGGTTGTCGAAATTGGGCAAAATGGGGCATCAGTTTTATGAAACCAACGATTTCACGAAGCAATGTTTACACATGAAACGCGAAACCGATGAATTCTCCCGTGGGTAGATTCTAGTCGGTTTCGTGAAAATCGAATTTCAACCCATCGAAACTGCGGTGGCAATTTTGTTATTTTAAAGAAACCTCCACATTTTTCACATGATTTCAGTCCATCCAAATAAAACTATGAAACTTTAGTCCTTCTCACCAAACCCTAACAAGAGCGAGTTGTGTGCGAGAGCGACGACAACTTTTCTCCCGAGCCCTCATTCACCTTGCTGGGGCGAGGAAGCAAGTCGAGCGCTGCCCTTACGATCCCACCATGTCTCGTTGTCGGCTATTGGTATGACCACATGCAATCACCCTTGTCCCCTCCCTAAGATCTCCCGTCGTCACAAGTCACCACGATCGGAACCAGCCTTAACGTAGTAGACATCTCCTCCGCTGCCGCCTTCGCAGCATCAGCTGAGCGAGTCCTCGAGATCCAGCGCAAGCTCCCCTACCTGCATGCTGTGATCAAGGAGATCCTTCGGCTGCGCATGGCCATCCCACTCCTCGTCCCCCACATGAACCTCCATGACGCCAAGCTTAACGGCTATGACATCATCGCCGAGAGCAAGATCCTGGTCAACGCCTAATGGATGGCCAACAACCCCACCCATTGGAAGAACCCCAAGGAGTTCCGCCTGAGCGGTTCCTTCGCAACTGCGGATTCAAATACTGAATATAATAATGAATAAATTATATTAAATATCATCATCATCATCACCATAATATTATTAAATAGCATATTTACTACAATTAAATAGCATATTTTTGAGATAAGCATAGTTTTTCAATTAGATATTTTGCATAAATTTTAGAATACTGAAATGAATAAATTATTATTGTAGTCTATTATATGACATCAATTTTTGTTCTTTATGCACGTTAAAAAAGCTTGATGAGCTTAGTATGCTAAAGTCAAATGCAGCAAATACGAATTTTTGGAGGAATATTGCTTTCAAGAGAAGAAGAAAAAATATTAACTGATAAATAGATCCATCTATCTGATTTTGTTTTCATAAATGTAATTACACAATAGGAGCTGTTATTAGCTAATAAAGCTTGTATTTTTTTCATAAATACAATTACATCATCCGCATGAACACTTTATAATCAGGTTCTATTATTATGAATTTTACATCAGTAATGGTAAATTGTGTATGTGTGAATGTGTGAATGGTAAATTATTATCAATTCTACAGGTTTTGTTCTTACATCATCCGTATGAACAATTTATAATCTGGTTTTGTTATTATCTACATGGGTATAAACTTAATTGGTCTAGCTCTAAATGGTACAATCTTAATGGTAAATGCTTTAGTATAATTTTTCTCTCGAACTCAAATTCAGCTTATTGGTATTTATTAGTATTTGTTGAAGCTTATTGATATTTTAATAATTATTTTTATTTAAATTCTAAAATAAGAGGCTTAATGATATGTCTCTAAATACATACTATAGAGACTAATGCATTTGCTTCTTGAACACTGAGGCAATTAGATTTGTTTCTAAAAAGTGTTTGTATCCTCCTATAACATATGGAAGTGTTTGTATCTGTTTCTAAAAAGTATATAGGGACAATTAGATTAGATGCTTTTGGTTAATTAAATCTATTTCTAAAAAAATAAATAAAGAGTAATAAAAATGCTCATCTTATGACATATAGAATTATTTGTATTTGCTTCTAAAAAGTATATAGAGACAATTAGATTAGATATTTTGGTTACTTTAGAGTCAATATCTTTTGTCTCTATTTATATGTTTTAGAGTCAAATAAAAATTTGTTCCGAATTAGCCTCTAAATATCTATAGAAATAGCAGTAACAGAGTCACTTAATTTATTTGACTCTAAAGCTTTTAGGGATAAATAATTGACTTATAGAGGCATATAACACAACCTCAATAGGTAATTTATGTTGTAGTGATGACAAAAATCACACACAAATCGACAAAATCATCATCACAAAGGTTCGGCTAGGGCCTTCCCTTAAATCCTAGGCTCTACCGCTCACCTTAGCCTTGAAGGAAGGATTGAAGGCATTTCCGATCTCCGGCGACAACACCAAACTCCACCGCCCTCTCTCGTGTTCTCCCCTCTCTCGCCCGCCTCGGTTCGCATACGGCTCTCCTAGAGCCATACGGTGGCTGAGGAGGGATTTATATTTTTCTTTTCTTTTTTATTATTTACAACTATGTCATTATTCACTTAAATCCTCTACCTGACTCAACCTGTATCGAAATTGAGCCCTGATTGAACCCGCGAACCCGGTTCTAACCCGACATAAATCTAACATCAAAATATAAAATACAAAAGCACAATTTACATAGCCCTACAAATTAAGGTATACCCGACCATACCTTCTAATCACGGCGATCTCGCGACTCATCCCGGCTAGTTCCCGAACGGCTCGTTGAACCAAACAAAATTTAAATTAGGAATCTCGGGTATTACATAATGGAAATCCAAAAAAAATACCACATAGACCTCAATCACTTGTAGTAGAATAATATCCATTACAATAATGAATTGTTCACAAGAAAATTTATACAACTCTATGAAAATCGACATCAGAGCTTGCCTCCTCTACTCTATCTAACTAGACTTGCTCAACAACTGATTCGTACCCGCGGATCTGAGAAAAAAATAACAAAAATCAGCGAAAAGTTGAGTAGGATATCTCAATATGTCAAAGAGGTAAAGATGACCAACCATGATGCCATGATGACATGGTATTCAACTATATATGCACCACAACTGATATTATATGCTCATATCAACCAATGCGAAGTCATCCTTAGATAAACACTTATGCACCTATCGACTAGTATATACATGCATAATAATAATCACCCAATCAAGAGAGTATAGGATAGTGGGTTCCCCCCGCACTCCCGTACCTCGAGAGTGGCACCTCAAGCCCGCTCAAGCAGGAGATGCGACTATCCAAAGGATAGCTTGTCGATGTCTAACACCGCGACGCCGCACATGCACCTCGTGTGAAAATTTAGTGATCACTGGTGTCACTACCCATACACCTCGGGCAATTGATATAAATGTCCAGGGGTTTTCACCTGATAACAGATCATATAAGCTGATAAATGTTCACCTAACTCTTATTAGCAAATATTGTATAACGTGCATAACTACCATGACAACAAGGTCATCGACTACAAGCGATGATAATGCTCACCACATACAATATAATTAATGACTAAAATTAACAACAATATAACGACTAATGCAATACCAAGGAAATGATAATCCAAATCAAATAACCAATTCATGCAACTAATTCAATATCAATAATCAACTTACTTGTCCAACTATATGATATGTCCAAAAATAAAAATGCAATATGAGCTCAACTTAATTTAAAAGCAAACCAAATTGAAGAAGAAAAAGGGTATTTCCATCATTTTACCCGTCAAGAAATCATCGACTAATGGAATCGACCTAAAAGTCCCAACCACCATCCTTGAAGACCAAAGTCTAACTTAATTCAATATAATTCCATACCTCCATAATTATAATTACTCTTATCCTTAAGCAACTTCAACACCATCAAGGTCGACTATTTAATTAATTAAATCCAATCTTCTAATCTCGATTATCAACAAATAATTCAATACTTAAATATAAATCAAATAAATTAGGCCATTTAATATATTAATCATGCATTGATGCGATATTTAAAAACTCAACCTCCGTTATCATCATCTTTAATCATTGCATCCCAAATTTATTTACAAATCTTTGTAATATACTTCTTATAACTAATCATATAATTATGTAGTCATACAATGTAAATTAATGACATGAACAGTATATAAATCAATATACATCAACCATAAATAAATTAATATACATCAAGACTAGTCAAAATCAATTAATCTTCTCCTTAATACTGAAAAATACAAAAGTTCTACAAAACAATCTCTGATTTAAAATCCGATACTTCCATCGTGTCCAAAACACTAAAATCTATAACTTTGATATTCATCCTAACTTCATCCAACGATTCTAGATCATCCTAATAATTTATTTTCTAAAACTTTGAATTAACTTAATTAATTGCCTCAACATAATTATTAAATATTAAATAAGAACCCTACTCTTCATGTAACTTCTTCCTCCCGTTCTCATGTCACCACTAGGGATGACAATATTACCCATTTAGGCGGGTACCCGCGGGTATTTACCCATTTATGATGGGTATGGGGGTAGTTTTCTATCTGCGAGGACTTCGCGAGTAATTTTTCGTACCTATTTATTATATGAGGCTGGTACGGATATTATAGTACCCGTACCCGCGGGTACCCATTACCCGCGAGAATTAGCTAAATTACAATATTACCCTCGGTACATATACTAAAAGGCCCTTAACTTGATTCAATACCCATATATATTTTATATTTTGAAACCTTATGATGATGTTGTTATCAAAATATTGTGTTTATCAAAATGAAGTTGTTAACAAAAAACTTGAAGAGTTGAAGTGTTATTAAAATATTGCAATTTACATTTTTTAAAAGTATCATGGGTACCCGCCAATACCCGTGGGTATCCGTTGCCCCGCGGGTAATTAAATGGGTATCCATTTTTAATACCCGCTGGGAATAAACGGATAGCGAGTACCCGTTTATTTCGCGGGGCGGGTAGCGGGTAGGCACCCCCATACCCGCCCCGCCCCGTTGACATCCCTAGTCACTGCTGTCTGGCCTTCCACCCCTAACTCGAGCCGATCAGCTCCCCCTGTCGTCGATGATTAGCCCAGCAACATCTCAGCCCTGCCTCGTGACCTCTGACGTCGGCGAGGCAGCAGTCACTATTGCTGGAGGTTGCAGTTGCTCCAACGGCCTCCAGGACTATGACTACTATAGCGAGCAGCAGCAACCGCCTGGAGCACCGGCGACTGATCCGGCGGCCCCGCCGTCTACACCCTCAGCCTCTAGCGCTGATGGTGTGTCAGTCAATGCCACTGGAGGCCACGACTGGAGCTGCAACAAGTTGATGCATGCAGCTGCAGCGGCTTGGACGTGGCTTGCCCTTGCAGCCTCATGCTCTGAGCACAGCACAACCTGCAATCACCCTCCTCCATGCAGTTGATTTTCTTCCTCGACGACGAACAAGATCTCACTCTGATTCCAAAAGCCAAGACAATGACAAGTAGAAAACGACAAAAATAAAGGAGAAATGGACAAGAATCCTACCTCTAATCGCTCTGATCACCGCTTCGACCTCTCCAAGAAAAAACATAATGAATCTATTTTTAATCCGTTTTGGATATTTTATAGAAAAGCCCTTCAATTACTTAAATTTACACAAATACCTTTCAATTATAACAAAACTCCGAAAATTACCCAAAAATCCAGAAAAAATGATTATTCAAATTTTTGGGCGTGACATAAGGAGCTTGTACTAAATTTTCCGCTAGTAGCCCAGTTCCAATTAACTTGATCTTCTACAGAGGGATGAAGATACAGCTCCAAGTCTCTCGCGAATTGTCTTAGAATCCTAGTTGGGGGAAAATTATGGAATTGGATGTTCCATCCTAAGATTTATCTATTTTGGCTCAGCTCTTTGGCACAAGGAAATGAAATATGAGGAACTATTCTATGTGTTAACTTTGTGTTTTTCCTTTCTCCCCCATTTGGGATGGTGTAATTCTTGTTTTTCTTTCTTTGTATTATGCTCATACCTGTTGAAACAAATACAAAGTATTTCTGCTAAAAAAGGTAGTATGCTTCGTTTCTAACACAGCTTTCATCAAATTCTCATGCAAGATCAATTTACATAATGCATCAAAGATGCGATTCAAGAAAAATAAACAAAAGTGTTGTTAGAAAAATGTGAAAATGCAGAGAATTTGGTGCAATGATCCTAACATATATATCGGGCACACGCAGAGAATTTTATATTATCCTCTTCCTAATAATAATCGTAATTCTGACGCCAACAGCACATTAAAAGGTAAACTATAGTCAGAAATCCCATTATTGCTCCAATCGAAAATGGTAACCCCAAAAGATCAAATTCATCTTCTTCACCATTATCATCTTCCGTCGGATACGTTGTATTTAGAGTTGAATTTCATGGGTATACAGATGTGCGGTAAAGACCGGGATTTCCTTCAAACTTTGAATAGGGGAAGCTCAAGAATTGCCCTTCAATTGGAACTGGATCTTCCAAGTGATTGTAAGCTACACTGAAAAATGACATAAAACTAAGCCTGATGACCGAGGATGGTATTCTCCCAGATAAATTGTTGAAAGATAAGTCCAACTTTTCCATGCTGCTCATGTCAGACAATTCATCCGGAATAGAACCCGATAAGTAGATCCGGCTTAGATCAATCCACTGAAGGTGCTTCAAGTTCCCAAAGTCTTTCCAAATTGTTCCATTGAATTTGTTACTACTGAAGTTTAGCGCTACTGGAACGTTCATGTATAACTTGTAAGGTCGTCCCGCATCAGTTCGATCATCATTCCAATAAAACGACATGGATAAACAACAGCTATCATATTTATCCTCAAGGGTAATCCCAGAAGTAGGACCCCGCAGTTGTGCCAAGGAAACAGGGATCTCCCCACTTAGTAAGTTATTCGACAAATTCAAGATGAAGATATGGTCGAAATCTCCAAACCATGAAGGAATCTGCCCTGTCAAATAGTTTTTTTTTTTGAATAAAAGCATTGTATTCAATTCATGAGTGAGAATAGAATACATGGGAGGGAGAGAGAGAAAACATAAGATAGAAATTTAAAACAAGATAGAAATGAAATAGATTGAACAAAACCCAACTAAGACTATGTTATCTTGTAGGAACAAATGAATGACAACATTGAAGAAGTAAGATCAAGAATTCCCTTCTCGAAGCCCTCAAAGTATCTCCTATTCCTTTCACCCCAAGTGAACCACGACCAAACCAAGAGGACTCGGACCCTTAGCAGATTGTCTGAGTTGAATTGATTACATCTCTCATCACCTTGGTTCTAGGATGAATCAAAGACAGGGATATTCAATTGGTTGAGGTAGTGCATCCAGGACATTTGAGAAAACTGACATTTGTTGAATAAGTGATCGTGTGTTTCAGCCTCGTCAAATAGTTAAACGAAAGAGTCAGAACTCTTAGATTTGTGCAATTTCTTAACCACAAGGGGATAGAACCTGCCAAACCACAGTCCGCAAGGTGGATATCCCACAACTTTGGAAATCCTTGGATACCATCTGTTGGCACTTCTTCACCCTCAAAGTTTCCGCCAAGATACATAATTGTCAAGTTATCACACTTCTGTAGCACTTTCAGCGACTCGGATATATTTGAGAGAGAATTAGTGCTCAAATCAAGGTAGTTGAGGGCTCCAAGGTTGCAGAACTTTTCCGGGACGTGGCCCCTTATCTTGTTATACGATAAATTCAAGGTCTTCAATTCTTTGCAAGCGGAGAGAGTCTCAGGGATGTGCCCTTGTAAGTTATTCCATCCAAGGTCGAGCGAAGAAAGACAAGCTAATCGACTAAAGTTGAGGTTATCGATGTTACCATCAAGAGAATTATTCCACAAACTGAGCATCGTAAGCTCCGAGCACGAGGACAGGGAGGTAGGCAATTCACCAACAAACGCATTCGATCCAGCAGCAAAGACTTTGAGCTTTCGCAGGGCTTGAAACACATCAGGAATGGTTCCAGTGAACCAGTTATTGGAGAGATCCAAATGACGAAGGTTCGAAAGGTTCCTGATATTAGGTGCCAGCTCGCCTGACAACTGGTTGTTCTGCCGGTCGAGTACCTCCAATGGCTTCAAGTGAAAGAGCTCCTTCGGGATTCGGCCTCGGAATGAGTTATTGGAGAGGTTGAGGTAGCTGAGCTTGTTTAAACCAGATATGAAGCTTGAGAGAACTCCTTCAAGGCCCTTCCCTGATAAATTAAGACCCACAACTCTCGCCGCACTTGGCATGCTTGAATTGAGTGTGGAGTCGCACTGCACTCCGGGCCAACTACAACAGCTGCTGGAGTTTGCAATAGAAGTCGGCCATTCCAGGATTGTGGTGTTGAGGCTTATCGAGAAATCTTGCAATGCTCTAAGATCATTTGAGGCACAAGTAGATGCATCAGTCTTCACGAAGAAGATAAATAGTAGTGAGAGGATATGGTAGGAAGGAGACACTGAAGATGCTCTCTTGAGGATATCATCCATGGCTCTTGTATCGTAAGCTAAATTAAAGGGAGAGACTAGAAAATATATATATTATCATATAGTTTTGCAGTAACGACATGAATTGCTATCGAAATGTTTGTCAAAACACGTTTTCTGTGCATATATATCAACGTTTGAAGAAAAAGAGGAGTTATCGAAGGTCAGCAAGACACTAGATTAGGGTGTGGACTGTATCAATTTTTCCATTTCCTAAGTCAACCGTGTGATTTTTCTATTGATGAAGATTTGAAAACTCGAACTTCAACTTATTGTAATAAAAAAGTAGTTTGTGGATCTATTTGCATTATACAATGAGGGGTGAAAATAGATCATGCAGCTAGTGAGGGATTATGATTTGACTTGACTTATTTAAAAATAAAATAAGGCTCATGCCTATTTCAAATTATTTTCCTTATCAGGTCAAGTTTGAGCTTGACAAGCCAGCCTCGGCCCGTTAAAGTGACATGCATATATCATGTTATATAATTGACTAAAATATCAAATTTGGAATTTGAACTAGCATTCTTTGGGTAACTCACTTATTGTCAACCACCTTCCACTATACCAACTCTTTTTCTTTGATAATACTATTCATAATTTATAGTTTTTATCTTTAATATGATTACTTTTAAAAATTATTTGGTCGGTATTGGCCACCAATTAATTATTCTCCCTATTTTGACTTTTTAATTTTGACTATAATAAAGAGAAAGTCAACCTCTTCGTTGTTTGTAATCAGCATAAGAGCTCATAAGAAGTATAGGTGGTTTGCAGACTTTTGTTTCTTCAAAGTCTTAAAAGTCAATTTAAGTGATAAGAGAATCTCATATTTCTTATAGTGCCGAATGAGCTTACTTCGATGGGGTAATTCGGTCTGTTATATATGCAAGGCTTGATTGTGGATAAAGGCCTATTTTTTGACATGTTTAATGTTTTAGCATGTTAGCCCGTAGAAACATTTTAAATTGCAGACTTTATAAACATACCACAGGGCAGACCAAGCTTAGGCCAATAAAAAAATCTATAATATGCCACAGGCCAGGTTCAAACCAATTTGTTACTATATAGGTCTGGTCTGACCTATTTCCACCCCTATATACAGTGGAGTCACAAGCAAGATAATTCGCACACTACAACACAACGAGCCTATAGAGATACAAAATTAGAGATAAATTAAATTTTTATTTATAAATCTTCACATTTAGAGATTAATAAATATAAAATTTATTCCTAGCTAATTAGTCTATAAAGATTTATAAAAATAATTTTAAAATCAGATTAATTAAGTGACTTTGTTGTTGGTGTTTCTATAATTTAGAGTCAAATTAATTAAGTGACTCTAAATTAATTGTTGTTATTTCTATAAATCTTTAGGGCTCGTTTGTTATGTTAAAAAATAGGAGACTGAACTGATTTCAGCTCTTGTCCCTCGTTTGGTTTGTAAAAAGAAGGGACAGACAGGATTTCGGATTCTATTATAGATAGGATTTCGATCCCTTTTGGTATATCGGAAAAATTCTCGCTACACGGAGTTGGGGCGGAGGACTTGGAGGCGAAAAGACCCCATTGCCCTCGGAGTAAAGACAGGTCTCTCGCCTCACGCCTGACCGCATCTCTCGCACACTTGACTCCTCTTTCGCCCTATCGCTGCGTCTGTCGCCTGCGTCTCTCTCCCCCTCTGCATCTCTCGCCTCGCCTCCGTCCACGTAAACTCTTCGATCTGCGTGCAGTCTCTCCCCCCATCCTCTCGCGCCTCCGTGATCCTCTTCGTCTTCTTCTCTTTCCCCTTTGCTTTCCCTTCTGCTTCGTCCTCTTCATCTTCTTCATTAGAGGTGGAGCCGGTGGCGAGGGAGTCGTTCCCCATGGATGGGGACGTGGCCTAGGTCGTTCAGGTTTTCGACTTCCACCTCATTGCATACCACCCCGACTGCACCACTGATCTCGTCCGCCTCCTTACCCCCGCTCTTCATGCCATCCGTCCCTCGCTGCTCCTCATCACCGGTGATATCACCAGTACGCCTGTTCTCCTCTTTTTCCCTATTTTAAATTTTCTTTTGTCTGTTGTTGCTGTTGTGATCAGCTTTTGGTAATTGTTGTAAAGTTCGATCAATAGATGGCGTGGTTTAACTATTCGTTCTTTCACAAAATCCTGAGATTTGTTCCAAATTTTAGGTTAAACACAAATCGGTTGAAATTAGTTTCCCCGGTGTTTCCGTTTTGAAGAATCTTGGTGTAATTAACATGTAAAAAATTTATATGACCGTTGCTGGTTGGTTACCTTGTAAATTGTCAATGAAACCATGCTATTTCCACCTTGATTTTTTAGTTGACTTATCGCATTCATAGGAAGCATTTGCTAATCGCTGTGTTTTTTCTTTGTCAACTGTATATGGTATGAACACTAGTTGCATATTGGAATAACTTGACTATGTAACCTTAACCATTAGTTGAGTAGCTGACTATCATTGATGGGCAAAAAGCTTGAATATTATTATTTCAGTAGCCCTTTCTATTTACATAAAGTAGATATTGTTTCTTATTTCGTTTTTTTTTCAATCAGATGCCAAAAACAAGAGTCGACGAACCAGCACAAGGCAAGATACATCAGAATGGATCCAATACAAAAGCAGTATGGAGGCAATTGTCAATCATAGTGGCATAGAAAAAAGAAGAATATTTGATACAAGAGGCAATCAGGAAGGATAAGCACCATTCAAAGTATCTCTCTTGTGGTAGGGTTCCATCCTTATTCTTATGGATTTTTGGCAATTTTTTAGTGTATAAAATAGAAATTTGGCAGCATTTGGCTTGTGAGCAGATTTGAATTGAAATATCACTATCCAGTTCAATAATTATACTAGGAATTCCTTTGAAAAGTAGTGGATGAGTATTATGTTATCTCTAACCTGGGCAAAATTTATAATCTATCTTCTAACCTGGGCAAAATTTATTTTTCTGGTCATTATAATTTTTTTCTAAAAGGTCTTTTAATGTGGTTAGATCATGCAAAATTTAACAAGGCTGTTAATGATGGAAAACATGATTGTTGAGTTTTTTTCCGATGAAGTAGATAAACAAGATAGCACTAACAATGTACACATAATTATTTTATCACATTGGATGAGTGATTAAACTTGCTGAGAATAAAGAGCGTTCATTCTGAAATGCGTGAAAATGGTTAGAGTTGTATTCATAATACTGTATTTCAATCATCATGCAATCTGTCTATAAAACACCTATTACTGATAGTACTATTCCATTTTATATCGTATAACTAATCACCTGATTCTATTATAGTCTCAACTATTGTGATCTTTTGCTATGATATCTAATTCATGGCAATCCATACAGTGCTGCAAAGACTGTTCTCAGAACTTAACCAAATGGCCAAAATGCAGAACGACCATTACATCGCGATTAAGGCTATTCAGCGGATGATCTGCCTCTTTGCATATAATCATTATATCTAAGTTCATTGTGTAAATTAAGGTTTTTCAAATTAAAGTAGAAATTTACAAGCTCTGAATGCAATTTTACTTTCGTGTGCGTTCAACTCCATGATTTGTGTGAGGAAAGAAACTACTTATTTGTAATTGTTTCAACAATAAGAAGAAAAAAATTGGCTGCTGCACTTGTATCAAAGACAGTAAATACACCATGATATATTGCTTCTGCTCTATTGTTGTTGTTTATCGCTTGACAGGACCTAATAGATACTGATATACCAACTCAAACAAATGCAATCTCGACTAGCGCATGTTGTTGGCATTGCAAACATGATCTTCTAATGAAATCACTACTTTTATTTATTTCTATATATAATGGTCTACTTGGATGTTGAGATCTCCAACCTTAAAAGTAGTAGACGACACTCAAATAGAACAGCTGAACAAGCAACTATAAAGCGATGAAGATGGCATTCACTATCGATCTTCTTGAAATAATTTTTTAGATCCATACTAAGAAACTTAAATTTCACATATTCATATACTTCCATACTAAGATTATTTTATGTATGAAGACTTTTGTGTATAAAATTGAATTTGAGCATTAAAAATATGCAAGGGTATTTTGGTCATTTTGTATAGAATTGTATTTTAGCGAAACAAACGCAGGACGAGACTGAATATCCTATCATGTTCATGACGATATAAATATGGTATAGCTGATGTCCTAAGACACCTGGTGTTTTGTCATTATCCTTGTCTAATGTCATGTGACGGGCAGTTCGCGAACCAAATGGGCCCTTAGAGACTAATTAGAAAGAAATTTTGTGTCTATTAGTCTTGAAGATTTAGAAAAAAAAATCTAATTTACCTCTAATTTTGTGTTTTTATAGTAGCACACAACAAAAATTAATGGAAAATCAGCACTATTTTAAATGATAAAACTAGTACTATTTTAAATGAAAAAAGCGGCACTTAACCAATGTCAAAATTAGAATTTCGATTCTTTTAAATTTGAGTAAATTAGAGTCAGAAGTAAATAGTTAAAGAATATAGCAGGTACTGGTGCCTATTAGAGGCATAAGTACCCCAAGCGGAAAGATTTTTAAAAAATAGAGTAAATAGCCAAAAAAATATGAACTTTGATCATTTTCCTATTTTTAGCATGAAGTATTTTCGTTAGCATAGAAATACACAAACTTTGGATATGTTATCATTGTTCTTGCATGAAGTTGAAGCTACGCGATTGATCCGGTGCGTCTCCTGGTTAGGTGCAACTCCGACGAGGGGGGGACCTGCAAAAGACACTCCGACGCTCGAGTCGGGATGTGATCGAGGTGGAGGTAATAGAAATAGGATTCTATGTTACTTAAGGCGTGTCGTGTTTGTATATATTAAAGGTTAAGAGATTGTTGGCGATGTGTAGAACCCCTAGGCTAAGCAAGCTGTTTGGCTTGACTCGAGTCTGGTTCATGAGTGTGGGCGTTTTTGGGTCTAATCCAGTCGCACCCAAAGTGCTAGTCCGGTCCACAGCCCCCGAGCTTGGTCGGAGTCTAGAGGACTTCGTGCGGAGCTCTAAGTAGAGCGGGTCCTAGATCTTCGTCTATCTTATAGATGTTGGTGGGGTTCCATGAGTTTGTTGGCTTCTAGCCAAGTTGTTTGGTGTCGAACTATTATAGAGGGTGAGTTGCGTCGAGGTGCTGCGAGGGGTGAGTGCCAAGGTTCAGCTTCTGATAGGCCAATGAAGAGCACGTGCTTGTCGTTTCGGGCTGATCGAGGCAAAATAAGTCCTTCAACTTTTGTTCCTGATGCGGTAGCCGTGTGATGGGAGGGATTTCCACCTTCATGGCAACCACCGATTGGCCTTTGCCTTTCTTCAACATTAATTTTTATACGGCCAATAATCATGATAAAATGAGCCATCAGTTCGTGCCTCGAGGAGACCATGGGGAATCACTGTTGCTGAGGTGGTCGGGTGGGATTTGATCTTAGTGTAATTGTCGGTCATTCGATCGGAGGCTGCTATCCATTGGCCTATAAACTGGTTCATTCCTTCGTCGTTTCGAACTTTTCTAGCACTTTCTGCTATTCGGTGCTTGTCCCCAAAGGTCTTTTTCGGCAACATCTTTGTTAATCATCTTCTCCATCCGTCGTCGTTTATTCTTCTCTGATGAGTCTTTGATTCTTTGCTTTAGTTTTTGCTTTGTCGGGATTTGGGCTTAGGTCGGTAGACTTACACTAACCTGTCCCCGTTTGTTAGGGTTCCGCATTCTTTGTTGGGTCAATGGCGAGGGGAATAGGCGTTATTAAGTTAATTGGAAGTAGGGCCACTAGGCGAGAATCCGGACTCCTATTCTTGGGTCCAAGAAGAGATAAAATTGGTGGGTTCAGTTATGATCGACCTTAACAGTATTTTGTCCTTTTAGAGAGTGTGTCGATTGCTCGCGAGGGTGTTGATGAGGACTACGATTGTCTCCCCTGTTCTCCAGTAGATAGGGTTTATCGTCAAGGAGAACTCGAGTTTATCTTTATGTATCATACTCTTTTTGAGGAGCTTGGGGTTCGCCTTTCGTTTATCGAGTTTAAGCATGAAGTGTTGAATTTGGCCAATATTGCCCCAACCTAGCTACATCTGAATAGTTGGGCGTTCGTATGTTGCTTCGAAATCTTATTGCACTGTCTCGGGATCAAGCCCAACCTTTTTTAATTCTTTTCCTTCTTCCAGACGAAAGGGACTCAGAAGGGTTTATGGATGTCCTTTAGCAGTGTACCCGGGAAGAAACTCTTTAGTCTGTTTGGAAGTTCTTATAAGAACTTCAAGACCCATTTCTTTAGGGTTAGATCTCGAGAGGACCTTTCTCAATTCTTCTTGGACAAGCCATATCGTATGAAGAAGTTCCCATTATCTTAGAGGCCAAATCCTCGGCGATCTTATATTTCGAAGACAAGAGTAGCCCGCCTGGGGATAGGGACATAATTACGCTCTTGGAGTGGTATTGTCCATCGGTTCCCTTTTCTCCTAAGGAAATACTACAACAGAGTCGGGATAGGTCTTCGATTTTGGCGTATGTTTCTAAGTCTGGGGTATGATTTCTTGTTGCCTTGTTTTGTTCATAACATGCTAATTCAGATTTTCTTGTTGCACAAGTGAGATGTCTTCATTGTTGGAAGCGCCAAGCCTTTGTGCTCGGCTGGCGAAGATGTAGAGGAGTGTTTCGAGCGGCAAGGGTAAGAGCCTATTGGTGGGCAGCTTGTTGAGACCGATGCGGGTCTCAGGATCTCGTACGCCGAGAGTTTTGAAGGCTTGGGTCTCGAAAGCAGTTAGGTCGTCCGTGCCCTCAGATTCCCCAACTCCTCCTGATTCACCTTTGAGGCACCGGAAGAGGGCTAGAGCGACCATGCTCCGGTGGAGGATGAGGACATGACACTGGAGGTGACAACGGTGGAGAGTGTTCCCTCGATGACTCGACAACTTGTTGTGACCCTATGCGAGAGTGAATGTAACTATTTTGGTAGCCGGACGGACATTCCTGAGGGAGTGGACTCGTGGGAGTTTGCCGAAGTTCAAATGTTGGGCCTGGTGAACAAGTCGAGGGAGTTCATCTCGGGAGATTCAGTCGTTGAGGCATGAGCTGGTCTGAGTGAGGAAGGCTTTAGAGGTGAAAATTGGCGAGGTTGAGCGCCTGAACGTTGTTGTCTTCGAGTTTGCTGCTCGGGTGAAAAAGATAGAAGGTAAGTCCAGGGCGGAGCTGGAAAAGATCTATCGTGATCTTGCAGTAGCTGTGGTGGAGGGCTCTTGTCTGAAGACTGAGGTTGAAGATGCCAATGTCGAGGTGGAGAGATGTAAGCTAAGAATGCAGGGCCTTGAGGACGAGGCAAACCGCTTTCGGGATGCTACTATCCCCATGTATACTGAGGGTTTTGAAAGTGCGATAGAGAAGTTCTTTGCTCCCGATGTCGACTTCTCTGGAGCCAATCTTTTCAAGGAGGTGAGGGACGGTGCTTTGATAAATCCCGATGTTGAATGGAGGCTTTAGCAGAGAAAATCAAAAAGATTGCAATGGAGATGAGTACTATTGAATGAGGTTATATTAGGAGGAAAGAAAATATGACTACCTAAGAAGGCATTGGAGCTTGAGATACGTGGAAATGTAATAGACATGGGAATGGGATTTAATGTATGGGGCGTAGATCCTACGTCCCTGAATGTTTTTGCTAATGTTGGAATAAGATGAGTTAGTATTTAGTTTTTTTAAAAAAGTATTGTTTTGAGGTTTGTGAGTACATAGAAAGTTGATGTATCATCATCATATTGGATCAACTACACCACATCCTTAGTGATGTCCTCTCCCATACCACTGTAGTGACGAGGCTAGGCAGTTTCACATTCTACAAGAACCTTCTTGATAAGAGAAAAAAAAATAATAGGAGTAACTTCTTCATAGAAATTTTATGAACAAGTATACCTGAGCTTAATTTGAATGAATGAACATGAGCAACGAGTGAGTGAATATGAGTTCATGTTCATTCATTCATCATTTATATTCACTGATTTTTCATTCATATTTAATCATTCATACAGTTTGTATGAAAGGGCCTCTCATTGTCCATATTCTTACTAGATCAGCTTGTAAGAAAGAACAAGTTGGGAGAAACTTTCTCCGAGAAAGCAAACCTCCCTATTTCAATCATCTTTTGCAATTAATACGTTCATTTGGTATACCAATTTTTTTGAATGAAAAGCATATTGTATTTATCATAAGAGGTGAGGTGAGAAACAAGTAAGGTATACAAAAGAAAAAAGTCAAAGAAAATCCCTTCCAAAGACGAGAGTGAAAATTAAGAGACAAATAGATGAAAAAATTAGCTCCTTTCAATTGCTAATTCGAGAACCGGCTTGGGCGAATAGTTGAAGCAATGGTTATTCCTTTTGAACCAAAATTTGCTTTTCCAAATCATAAACGTCAGGAATTTTTCGCGTACCTGGTTCGAGCCGCCGAGTTAGAGTACTCAGAGGGCCAAGGCTTAAAGTTTAGTGTGAAGAGAAGAACATTGTAATTATTTAACTTAGTGCACCATTTATTAACACCCGCTATTTTGGTGCAGTGCTGTAGGTTGCGTATCCATGAATGCCACGTTTAGTCCAAACATAGATAGCAAACTGCTCCATTTGAAAGAGTCAATTGCGTGGGATAAAAGCTCAACTTTTTCTTAAAAAACAACATAATGTGACTTTATAATTCTACGGCGTTGGAACCAACCAAGATAAGGAATTTGCAATAAGAAGGATTAATAGCAAAAGGACTTCACTTTATACTATTTTTTTAAAAGAAAAAATCCTTGTATTAATCCATAGTGATATACATGGGTAAAATCTAGAGCGGGCAACGGATCGAATATGGTGCGAATACTATATTATTTATATTCGCATCGAATCTCATATCTGCACATCTGTATTCGCACCGTATTCGCTACGGATGTGAATATGGATATCAATTAGCAATGGATCATATATGGTGCAAATACTGCATTATTTATATCCGCACCGAACCTCATATTCACACATCTGTATTCGCTACGAATTTGAATATGAATATCAGCTAGCAACGGTGCAGATATTGCATTATTTGTATCCACACCGAACCTCACATCCGCACATCTGTATCCGCACTGTATCCGCTACGGATGTGAATATGGATATCCATATCCGCACCGCTTCAAATGCGGATATCCGCACCGTATTTAATAAAAAAATATTAAAATGATATATTTAATTAAAAAATCAATAAATTACCAACTCATTGATCCAAAATAAATATATAATATACTTCAAAATTCATCTTGACATGAAAATACCATAGAACTCTTATATATATTAGTAACTTATATGAGCAAAATAGTAATTCAAAGACGCGGATAAGCGGTGCGGATACGGTGCATATCCACGGTCATATTCGTATCCGCAGCGTATCCACGCGGATATAAATTTTCTAAATCTGTATCCGTATCTGTATCTATATCCGTTTTTACTTGCGGATATTAATTGGATACGGTGCGGATGCGGTTTTTAGTTGACGGATGCAGATAAAATTGTCACCCCTAGGGTAAACCCCAAGACACTACTACCAACATGCAAAATATGTTCTATTGTGGAGAACAAATTAAATCAGCAGTCCGCAATGACCATAAACCACATGTAGAAAGTTGTCTCGTTCAATTGCTAGCTCCATACACGATTCCTTTTTACTTTCACAACGTCATAAATTATTCTCATGCTGTATTTTCCATCTCTTAGCTTTCCTCAAGGACATGGATATGTTGTCATCATATGCTCCCAAGGTTTAAACTTGAGCAAGAAAGGACCCGAGGAGAGTTACGATAGGGTATACTAACTATTAAAAGTGTAGTTGCATTGCTCGAACAAATGAGCATCAGTCTTGATATCGCAAAGCACGCAAGTGGTATCAATAGACAATTCGTGGATGGACAACCAATCTTTTGTTGCAATCTACCTCAAATAACTAACCAATTCATAATGGGAATACTATCCGGGCAATGCTTACTCCATAAGTATTTCTTTGTTGGATCCTTGATACCTTGAAATGTTAGAAGAGTGAAGAGAGAGCTAGTAGTGTAGATCCCTTGGGAGGTCCACTTCCAAGAGAGTTTATCCTCACCATTTCCATGTAGAAGAGGAGCAATATCTTCGACCAATTGTTGGGGAGCCATAAGTAAAAAATTATGAAATGCTATGTTCTATTTGGTAGTTTCAACTTCATTTCTTAATTTAGCATCCGCACAGTCGAGAATGGGTATAATACCAAGGGAAAGAGCTTATCGCCATAACACCAAGGGTCAAACCTGTTGGGTCGGCGAGGACCGGGTAAGCAACAAAATTTTACGCAACGGAAAAACAAAACCGATCCTTTACCCAAGCAAAATCATGTATCTCGATTAAATCAATTTAGGTTTAGGATTATACCTTTAAAGACTGAGCTCCGTCTTTTGCTCCACAAATCCAAGATCTCTATCTGGCTTCGGATCCTAGGTGTTGCCAACGACGAACACCTTCTACAGTTAGCACACAAGCGAACAGGATGAACAGGGCGGTGTCCGAGTGCTAGCTCGGTTGTCTCGGAACTCCTTTCGATCGTGGTAAGCACGGAACTCCTTCCAGTCTCTCTCTCTCTCTCTCTCTCTCTCTCTCTCTCTCTCTCTCTCTCTCTCTCTCTCTCTCTCTCTCTCTCTCTCTCTCTCTCTCTTTTGGGTGGAGGTCAGTTGCCACAATAGGAGCTCGACTTCCTTTAAATGGAGGTTGGCTTCCTAACTTGAAGAGGTCGGCAACCACCAAAAGGTGATCATATACTTATCTAAACCATATGTGGGTATTTATAGACACATCAATAATATTGATCGAGTCTTCTCATCCGTTGGTTGATTCAGGCTATTTTCGAAATGAGAAAACACTTTTTGATAGCCGAATCAACTATATCCTTAATAACAATTATCAATGACAAGTTCTCATAAGTTTGTGATGTCAATTTTAATGTTTCCTTTAATAACGATTATTAAAGATACATTGCCTAAATTATGTTCAACATATTTCTAATTTTAAATTCAGAATAATTAATTCCGATTTGAAAACTCATTTTAAAATTCAAAACAAATTTCAAAGAGAGAATTAAATAGTTACTTGTCATGCGGATCTAATCCTTTGAACATAACCCAAAGCCCAATTTAGTTCGCTCTATGTGTGTGACCTTGTACGCTCACTTAATGTTGGCAGTATGTCCAAATCTCATTTGTAACCCGCAAGTCATAAACGGCCTCTAGCAAGACATTGACTACCCAACTCAAATAAAGGTCGGGAATCCGAACAAACCTAACACATTATGATATTCTGCCCTTTTGTCACACGATATCTAGATCAAGCATAAGACATGGATCATCGTTATATTGATCAATCTAGTTTCTTGATTCCTGAGCAGACTCACTTAACAAATGACATTGATACTCATAGCATAATACATGACCATGCATTTCCTTAGTCTCGCTCATCAAGGGGCCCATAGATATCTCTCTCATATACGAGAGGGACAAATTATTCACAACTACACATATTCCATTGCATGATTCATTTTATGTCCAACTGTAGTCTTTATTACTATCCAGTTAAAGATGATGTTATACTAGGTCAAAACACATAATTCCTCATGTAAAAATCCATGGTGACATCGGGTTGGAGGACTAACATATCACTACCGCTGTGAGATATACTAATGATATAAATCTATACAATATTCTCAGGGTGGGTCTGTCCAACATCATGTTCTCCAACATGTGTCTATGATCTGACTTTAATAACTCATAATCATGACCAGTAAAACATCTCATAATCATGACCAGTAAAACATGATCATCATTAGTCAGACTACATACTAGTCTTCATTCATTATCGTTCCAATGATAATGATCGACTAGGAACTATTTAGAATAATATTCCAATTGTCTTAGGGTTTTACTATCAAGTCTTACACTTGATGACCATTAGGTAGAACTAACTATTCAAGGAATCTCTTATCAAGTCAAATATGCTCACAACAAATAACAATATAAATGTTCTATATATCAAATAGGAAATAAATAATAAAAATATTATTCTATTGGCCTAGGGCACACTACTAACAAAACCATAGTTGGATCTTTGTTCCCACACCCCACTATATGAGATGTAGCATTCGGATATACTTGAAAGTTTTAGGATATTCCGCCAAATGGGAGGGAAGTGATCTTTGAGTCTACCTTGATCTCTTTGACTTTGAAGGCTTATGTAGGCTGGTATTAAAATGTCGATCCACTGCGTACCCTTCTCAATTATAAGCTTTCAGAGCCCCCCTCCAAGCCTAGCTTTGTTATGACATTTCAAGTTTATGATATTTAAATCCCCTTCATTTTTACTTCTAGTAAGAGTGTCCTTGAGATGTAAAAATGATTTTTTTTTTGAAAGATGAATACTTGTATTGATCAAAAGAGCTTGAGAATACAAGTTAAGGGGAGGGGGGAGAGAAGAATATATACATAATTACAAATATAAATTAGTAAGATTAAGTGCTTCGATAGCAAGCTCAATCGAGGATTTGGAGGAATTAGAGAAGCAACGATTATTTCTTTCATGCCAAAGCTTCCGGTTCCAAATCATGTTGATACACAAATCTTCTTGGATATTCTTACTATGGTCCCAGTAGCCGGTTGTCATGGCTTAAGACCGAGTGGGATATGAGCTACGACGCGGGAATTTAGAAGCGATCCCATCCTTGTTCAGAAAACTCACAGTTTGAGAAAAGATGGTCATGAGATTCATCTTCCACGTTGTAGAGGAAACATCTTGGATTCAGTTGCATTTGTCTTCTTATGAGGCGATCCTTGGTTGGTAATCAATTCTTATTTATAAGCCAATTAGTAACTGAGACTCCAGCAAGAAGTTTGTTATCTGCAGCGGGGTCAAAATACCTCGAAAAGTAAGAATGTTGTAGAGGAATTTTGTGCTAAAGATACCATGTGAGCACCATTTCCAAGAAATAGAGTCTTCTCCGATGGAAAGCAGAATGGGTGCTAGATCATAAGCCAAGGAAGAGATTAGTTGGATATCAATGTAATTGTTGAAGTGAATGTTCCATCCCCAAATTTCTCCCTGATCATTCAGTTCCTTGGAATCAACAATAAGTACATTGGGTAATAAGGCAATCTGAAAGAGTCCTGGATATTTGTCACAAAGTCTGTTTCCATTGAGCCAATGATCATTCCAAAGTCGAGTGGAAGCGTCCGAACCCACACGATAACTTAGGGAAGATCTGAAGATGTCACGAATACTCATGATATCTTTCCAAATGATAGAAATATTGTCTCAGGCGTCATCGGATAAAGATGAGAGGGATGGATAGAGCAACCTGATGATATCAACCCATGACATCCCATGATTTTGGATAAGCTTTCATATCCAACCTCCAAGTCTTGCTTTGTTGTGTTGTTGAAGGTCAAGAATCTCGAGACCTCCTTCTTTCTTTGAAGCAGTTACCATATTCCAATTGGCGTGACATTTACCCTGAAGGGCTACGTTTCTTGCTCCCGTCCACAAGAACATTTTCTTTCTCTTATCAACTTGCTTGATAACCTAGGAAGGTGCTTTGAAAGTTGAAAAAATATAGGATACCTGACTGGTCAGGATGTTATTGATTAGAGTGATTCGACCGAACTCTCGAGAAGAGAGGCCCTTGCCAGGCGGCCATTGCCATGTATATTTTGCTGATGGTTTGTATCTAGTCCTCTTTTAATGGTCTTCCTAGGTGGAGAGTCAACCCAAGATATTTAATGGGGAAGGTAGCAGGAGACCATTGAAGAATTGATGTCGCTTGCCCTGCGACAGCCAAATCCATTGTAGTACTTAAGGCTCTGATTTTGAGGTTGTTGATTTTTAAGCTAGTGCACAACTCAAAGCATGCTAACGGAAGCCGCAAATTGTTGAGGTATGAATTGGAATCCTTGCAGAAAATGATCAAATCATCAGCAAAAGAAATATGAGTGATACCTTCCAGTAGGTGGTCCGCCAGAGGCCCCTTGATGAGCCCCTTTGAGGAGGCTTGTCACACCCCAAACCTGGTATGATCGGCCAGGGTACGCCACGTACTCCGAAGCCTAACCAAATCACTAATTAAATAAATGATACATAAACAAACCTGGTATGATACATAAACAAGTAATGAACCCAAACATTTTATAATATTTAAAACATAAAGGAAAACATTAAAATCCTAAAAGAAACCAAACTACTAATTAAATAAATGCTAAAGGTTCACTTTATTGTTAAAACTTTAAAGTCCCAACAAGAATACCCAAAATTAGGGAAAATGCGGAAACGAAATAACCGAGTCTACATAACTCAACAAAATAAAAACTATTGGACTCGGTATCCTCCTCGATCACGACATGTCACGAGACCCGCTGCCCTGCCGTCACTAACCGCGCTACTATACCCCGATACCTATTTGATCTTGCTCAGGTGCTGAAAAACATCAAAAAAAGAGGGGTAAGTCCACTAGGACTTAGTGAACAGATTAGTCCTCAATCCATCAAATCAATTATCATGCATAAAAAAACACAAAATAGCAGATATATAATGTAACAACAACATCAAGAGAAATCAGCAATAATATATCCACTATTCTATGCATGAAACCAGCATCCGTCAATAAATATAAAATATTTTTAAAAATGACATAACAAGCATCAGTAACGCATCCACCACCCTACTCATGATAACCGCATCCATCAATAAGTATAAGCATATCCACAACAATAAAATAGGATGAATGCAACACCTCAATCATATACATGCAATGCAACACCTCAATTATATGCATGCTCCCCGGACCCGTCGGTCCCATAGAGCCACATAGGGTAGGTAGACGAGTGGCCACCGAACTACCACCCAGCTCAGTGTCGTCTCTTTGGGGCATGCCCTCCCCTCACCGGCTCTAGCTCACCAGTCGAACTTCCGGAATAAGTCCAACTCTGTCTCTTTGGGGCATACCCTCTCCTCACCCGCGAGGCTTCCAAGAAATGCAACAAACACATCACAACACCACACATGCGAGTGCCAGCTACATTAGTTGGGCGTGTGCTCTACACGCAAGTGCTAGGGCCAGCGCTGGCGCGTGCAGCGCACGTGGTCGCTAGTTGCCTGGCGCGTGGGCTGGGCTCGGCCCAAATGTCTGGTCCGCTTGCCGAGCCGAGAACAGTAGTTGTGATGTTTTTCTTTTCTTTTCTTGATCTAGCTTTGTAATCTGGCCGATTTCGAATTGAGTCGGGTTTAAATTGAACTAACCCTCACAGTATGTTTTTTTTTCTTGGACAACAATTAATTGTGGTGTTTTAGTTCTCCCTGCTTGTTCTTTTAATATACCTATTTATCTGTTCTTTTTCTTCTTCATTTTCGTTGTGCATTTAAATAATTTTTAATACACTATCAAGGAACAACGGAAAAAAAAAATCAAGTGTTTCATGTCAGAAAAATGTGAGAATGACAGAAAGCGCTTTTTAAAGAAACATTTTGTTTACAAGTAAAGAGAAAATATAACATTGTCTTGGAACTATATCATGATTGATATTCTTAATTATCCAATTCCAGGCATCAAATCGAGGGAAGTTTTCTTAAGATGAATGCCAGCCGAGGAAAATAGCTCTGTATGTAGGTCTGCTAGACAAGTCTTGCTAATTTTGCTTGAAACGACAGATGAAACATTTGTATCCGAACATATTGTGTACATACATTATGCAAGTTTAAAAGTTAATTAATCAAGCAAGACTTTCTAATTTTAGATTTCCATTCTCTCTTTCTTATTCATAATCGTAATTCTGACCCCAACAACACATTGAAAGATAAACAGTAAATAAAAACCCCATTGTTGCTCCAATTGCAAAGGGTAATCCTAAGATAGTAAATTCAACTTCTTCATCATTGAGGCCATCATCCTTCAGCTTCGTTTTTTCCTGAATCGAGTTGCATGAGTGTGGAGAATTACTGTAGAGACCTGGATTTCCTTCAAAACTTGAACAGGGGAAGCTGAAGAATTGAGCTCCACTTGGAATAAGTCCTTGCAGGTGGTTGTAAGCTACATTGAAAGAAGACAGAAAGGTAAGCCCGGTGAGAGAGGACGGAATGCTGCCTGATAAATTGTTGAAAGACAAGTCCAACTTCTCTAAGTTGACCATGCCTGACAGTTCTTCTGGAATAGAACCTGACAAGTTGTTCCAGCTTAGATCCAGATTATGAATATACTTCAAATGGCCAAACTCCGACCAAATTGGTCCACCCAGTATGTTATGGCTCAAGTTAATTTTTATTGGAACGTTAATATAAAGCTTGAAAGTCGATCCTGAAATAATTTGATCGCCTTTACCCCAATAAACCGATTGTGGAACACAACACAGATAAGTATCCTTCTTGCTTACCCCTGATCTAAGGCTCTTTAGTTGTGATAATGAAACAGGAATCTCCCCGCTGAGTAAGTTATCTGACAAATCCAAGGTAATGAGATGATCCAAACCTCCAAGCCATGATGGAATCTCTCCTGTTAAGTAATTTGATGACATAGCCAAAGTTCTTAGGTCTCTGCTATGTCGTAACCATGAGGGGAAATAACCTCTCAAACCACAGAATCCAATGTCCAGACCCCATAGATTTGGAAATCCTCGTATTCCATTTATTGGCAAGTGTTCGCCTTTGAAGTTCCAGGTAAGAAACAGAGTTGTCAGATTTTGACAGTTCTGGAGGCCATCCAACGACGCCGAAATATTTGAGAGAATGTTCGCGTGCAGATCAAGAAAGCGGAGGGCACCGTGGTTGCAAAGCGACTTGGGAATCTGGCCGCTTAGATTGTTGCAAGGCAAACTTAAGATCTTCAATTCCTTGCAACCAGAGAGGACCTCGGGGATGTGCCCTTGAAATTTGTTCCATCCAAGGTTGAGCGAGGAAATGCTAACTAATCCTCGGAAGTCGATGTTTCCGATGCTGCCTTCGAGCGAGTTGTTCCATAAACTGAGGAACGTAAGTTTGGAGCACGATGATAGCGATGCCGGCAATTCACCGACAAATGCATTAGATTCTGCTAGGAAGATCTCAAGCTCTCGCATGCTCTGAAACGTGTCAGGAATGGCTCCAGTTAACTTGTTGTTGGATAGATCCAGATGGCGAAGGCTTGAGAGGTTTCCCATGCCCAGCTGTGGTAACGTCCCTGACAATTGGTTTTTGCTGAGGTCGAGCACCTCCAGGAACTTCAAATAGAAGAGCTCCGGCGGGATGTGGCCTCTGAAGTAATTATTCGATAGGTTGAGGAATCTGAGCTTGTCCAAACCAGATATGGAGTTCGGCAGAACTCCTTGAAGGCTCTTCCCTGATAAATTAAGACCCACAACTCTTACCGCGCTTGGCGACCCAGAGAGGAAATCGCACTGGATCCCTAGCCAGCTGCAGCAGCTGCTGGAGTTTGCATCAGGAAGTGGCCACTCGAGGATTTTGGTTTCTAGGCTTTCCCAGAAATCTTGCAGTGCTATGAGATCACTTGAGCTACAAGCAGAAGCATCGATCTTCAAGAAGAAGAGAAATAGTAGTGAGAGAATACAGCAGGAATTTGCTGATAATGGAGATGCTCCCATGAGGATGATATCTTTCATGGCTCTGGTATCATCAGCTAAAATAAAGATAGAAACGGGTTAGGGAATTGTTGGTCTGTATAGTGCATATTTCGGTGGACGAATCATGATGAAGGTGGTGATCCCTTAAAGAGCATTGTTAAGAAGTCAGAGACATAATAGATTACGGCGTCGACTTTTGCTTTAGTTGGAATTAAAATTACTAAAATATGAAGAAAGTTTACCCTCAAAATCAGATGCGAAGAAGGATCGCTATGAAGTTAGAATACTTAAGTGGTCACGACAGTAGTGAAAGCTCTGAAATCGTAAGATAGAGATGGTTCCTGTTCTTAATTTCCTCAAATATCTCATATTTCTCAGCTTGCTACGCAATTACGAATATTTGCACAAATAATTTGGAGCACATTCATCGCTGGGCGCAGTTGACCAACTGCCAACCACGCTGGATTTTCCAGGAATGCTGGTCTAATTTCGCAGAACACTGTAGTTGACTTAGTCTTCTCTTATTTACCTTTTTGCACCATTTCGTTATCTCATGACGTGAATACAAGGCTAAAGTTTTATGAAAAGTCAGTCGTGAGTCGTGACTCTTGAACCATTTTGGCAACTTATTTAGTGTTTCTTTTTTTATTAATAAAAAGCTGAATTATCCATTTCGTTGGTCCAATCGTCAATAATGTTTATTAAAGCAAGGGTAAATTATATTAATCTTTCCAGAAAAATTAATTTATCCATTTCGTTGGTCCAACCGTTAATAAGATTCATTAAAAAAAAGGTAAATTATATTGACCTCTCCTGAGATTTAGTAAAATTATACTAACCTCCTCTTTATTTGTCCAAATGATACTCACATTCCCCGTAACTAACGGTGTTAATTGTACTATATGGTTTCTCTCTTACGTTCCTCGTAGAAAAATCATTAAAAAACAAGCATAAAATAATTGAATAAAAATTTTAAAAGTTATTTTATTATTTAATATTCTTCACGAAATTAATACTAGTTGAATGTGAAAATTAAAATGTTAAGTACTCATTAGATAAAAATACGAGAGAATTAGGGTTAAATGATATTAGTGTATTTTTATCATTACTAAGTATTTGCATTGCACGGACACACTCCATTAATAATTTGCATGAGCAGGAAAAGTTTATGCACTACAGTATTTTAAATTTTTTATAACATTTTACTGTAGCGTTCTACCTAAACGAATAGGCTAAAATTAAAGCGGTAAGGGAAAATATCGCTCGGTATAATTCCCTCCCTCAACATTTCACCACGCGCGTCCCGCCTCCTAAAACCCAAGCTCTTTCTATAACATATATTTGAAGAGAAGGGCGCCACACCCACGCGTAGCTCGACCTCACCCCGCCGATGTCGAGGCTTTCTTCACCGTTGAGCGCCCCCGCTACGTCATCGTTCGCCGCGGCCAGGGTCGATTTCATCGCTGTCAACCTCCAGATCCAAACCAAATCATCGACGCTGCTCTCCGCTGCGCCCGGCAGCTCCCTCCGCAAACTACTCTTCCTAGGTTCGTCCTGCATCTACCCCAAACACGCGCCTCAGCCCATCCCTGAGTTCGCCCTTCTCTCTAGTCCACTCGTGCCCACCAACGAGTGGTACACCATTGCCAAGTTGAAATCGGCAAGCAGCTCTCCTCTCCCTCTCCACCTCCACAGGTATTGCTCTGTAGATCCCATAGTCAATCTGTAAGACAAATCTTAATCAAGTATTTCATGAATATAAGAATATCATAAATAAATTAGTAAGATAAGATCTTACTTGATGACGACATATCTGCAGCGGAATAAACTTCTGGACCTCCAAGGAAAGCCGGATCTTCCTCCACAACACCGTCTCAAAATGCTCTGCTTTTGATGGAGAAAGCAACTATGAGCTAGGGTTTTTCCACACGGTGTATAGAGAGGACCTAGCCTCTATTTATAACTGATTATATGGGCCCGTCCATCACGGGCTTCATTAATCGGGCCTACACTTGATTAATCACACCAATCATGGTTAAGTATTTCAAGCTCGAATCACATGGATCAAGATCACATGAGCTAACAGGCATCTCAATAATGGATCATAAGATCAAACCCGCTTTTATTAAATCAAAACATTACAATTGATTGTAGCCCACATATGAAAAATGAAAATATAGAATATTTAAAAAATATTCTAACATTCTCCCACTTGGGCAAGATCAATTGTAAAATTTTATTTTTAAAAAAAATTAAAAACGACACTCGGGTTTAATCACATATTTCAAAAATAAAAATGTGGCCACAAAATAAATAAAAATAAAATAAAAAATATGATCCTAGATGCAACACTTATTATGACTCATATCAACAACTAATGATATCGAATCATGGCAGCCATCATGACAATACTGGACATAAGACTTTCCATGGTCACGAATACCACTGACATTGCTGACAATTATCATTGGTGCGAAATGTAGCATGAAAATAACACTCAAAATGATCCGATAAGAACAGTGTTATTTTCATTGTCAGTCCTCATACATTCTCTTCTAGATATACCTTTCGGCAAGAGAAAGCGTATGGTTTTTTAAAAAAACCATCAAGTCCCTAGACTCAAAATTGGCATCAATCAATGGGCAACATGATTCACATGACACCGAGCCTTTAAACAAAAAACATGATGTCTCTAGACTTAAATATGGTATCAAGCAAGAGACATTCTGATTCAAATGATACAGAGTCTTAAATAATTATTGAACACATATATTAAATATGACAATATTATCTCAAAGGAAAAAGAGTTTATTATTGAATATGCGGTAACATAAACCTAACAATCATGTATCATAGTGCTCAAAACAAAAGGAAAAAATAACTCCCACTAACCAAGCACATCAAAAGAACTCAGAATGCCCATATTTTCAACATGTCTTTTAAAGACTATGGGTTTGAGTCTCTTGGTTAAGGGATCAGCGAGCATCAGATCTGTCTCTATGTGTTCAACTAAAATATCTCATTTCTTTACAAGATCTCTAACAGTCAAATATTTCAACTCTAAATATTTGGAGCCACTAGAGGTTTTATTGTTCTTCGTGAAGAACACAGCAGCACTGTTATCACAATAAATAGTAAGAGGCCTAGAAATAGAATCAACAAGCCGAAGCCCAGAAATAAGATTCTTAAGCCAGACGGCTTGAGAAGCCGCAGCATAACAGGCAACAAATTCTGCTTGCATAGTGGAAGAAGCAACTAGAGTCTGCTTCTTACTTTTCCAAGATATGGCTCCATCAGCTAACATGAAAATATATCAAGATGTAGATTTTCTGTCATCAAGGCACCCAGCGAGATCTGAGTCAGAATAGCCTACAATCTCTAAATTTTCTACTCTTTTATACATAAGCATGTGTTCTTTAGTCCTCTGCAGGTATCTCATAACTTTCTTAGCTGCTACCCAATGATCATAGCCAGGATTTGACTGATATCTGCCCAAGACTCCAACAATAAAAGCAATGTCTGGTCTAGTGCAAACCTGTGCATACATTAGGCTCCCCAGTGCACTATCAAATGGCTTGCCATTCATTTGACCCTTTTATAATGCATTTTTAGGACATTGATTTTTGCTAAATTTATCGCCTTTAATGACAGGTACATCACCAGGCTTGCAATCTGACATGTTGAACCTTTCCAAAATTCGATTAACATAAGCTTTTTGAGATAATCCAAGCAAACAACGAGATCTGTCCCTATGGATTTCAATTCCCAGTACAAAAGAAGCTTCACCAAGATCCTTCATATCGAAAGATTTAGTCAACATGGATTTAGTTTCATGAAGGAGAGCAAGATCATTTGAAGCCAGCAGAATGTCATCCACATATAATATGAGAAAAATTATTTTGCTCCCACTAACCTTGATATATATGCAATGATCAACTTTATTTTCCTCAAAACCCATGAAAGCCACAATCATGTCAAATTTCAAATACCACTGTCTAGAAGCCTGTTTCAAACCATAAATGGACTTTCTCAATTTGCATACCAAATGCTCACTGCCAGTCTTTTGATAACCTTCAGGTTGTTTCATATAAACCTCTTCATAGAGATCACCATTTAAAAATGTTGTTTTGATATCCATCTGATGTAACTCTAAATCAAAATGAGCTACAAGGGCCATAATAATTCTGAAAGAATCTTTAGAGGAAACAGGTGAGAAAGTTTCATTGTAGTCAATGCCCTCTTTCTGGGTAAAACCCTTTGCAACAAGTCGGGCTTTGAACCTCTCAACATTACCTCTGGAGTCCTTCTTGGTTTTAAAAATCCACTTACAGCCAATAGGTCTATAGTTTTCAAGTAATTCAACCAAATCCCAAACATTATTATCAGTCATAGAAAGCATTTCCTCATTCATAGCACATATCCATTTATCTGACTGTGCACAAGAAATGGCTTGATTATAATCACTAGGATCAAGGACATCCCCAACATCATAATCATTTTCATTAAGATATACCAAATAATCATCAGGGATTGCAGATCGCCTTTCTCTAGTAGATCTTCTCACTGGCACAGGTAAAGCAGGTTCAGCAGGAAACAGATCAACAATAGGATTAAGCGGATTAACAGCTAAAGGACTGTCCGAAGGAACAGGGGAATGAGGAATATTATCATCATGACTAGCAACAGAATCACCTGGAACAAGAGACCTAAGATCATTGATAAAAGGAAGAGGAACTGATACATTATTGACAGGTTCAGAATGAAGAGAATCAGGCTCAGCTACATCAAGTTCTAAAAACTTCGCTGTCAAAGACTCCACAATTTTAGTGCATCTGCTTGGACAATAGAAACGGTAGCCTTTTGAATGATCTGAATATCCAATGAAAAAACAACGAATGGTTCTAGAATCAAACTTTTTCTCAGAGGGATTATAGATTCTCACTTCAGCAGGACATCCCCAGACCCAAAAATGATTTAAACTAGGTTTTCTACATGTCCACAGTTCAAAAGGGGTTTTGGGAACAGATTTACTGGGGACACGGTTAAGAATATAAAGAGAGGTTTTAATGGCTTCGCCCCACAAAAATTCTGGCAAATTCGACCTGCTCATCATGCTCCTCATCATATCCTTAAGAGTGCGGTTACGCCTTTCAGCTACACCATTTTGTTCAGGACTACCTGGCATGGTATATTGAGGAACAATTCCACATTCTTGCAAGTATGAAGCAAAATGTCCTACATGTTGACCAGCAACACCATGTCTACCATAATACTCTCCTCCACGATCAGATCTATCTTGATGACTGTTCCCAACTGTTTTTCAACTTCGGTCTTAAACACTTTGAATTTATCAAGCGCTTCAGACTTTTCTTTAATCAAATAAATATAGCCATATCGAGAAAAGTCATCAATAAAAGTGATAAAGTATTTATGACCATAAATGGTAGGAGAGTAAGGTCCACTAATGTCTGTATGAATGATTTCCAATAGACTTGAACTTCTAGAAGCACTCTTTTTCTTGGTTTTGGTCAATTTACCCCTAATACAATCAACACAAGTCCCCATATCTTCAAAATCTAAGATAGGCAAAATTTTAATTTTAACAAGCCTTTCAATCCTTTCTTTAGAGATGTGACCTAAACGCTTATGCCATAAAAGAAAAGATTTATCTTTGATCCTTGATCTTTTAGCAATTTTATTTTCAATGTTTAGAGATGTAGATGGACAATCAGGAGCTAAGGACAACATATATAAACCATTAAACAAAGATCCACTTCTAATAAATTGAGAATTCAAAATAATATTCATATTGCCATTTCCAAAACTAAAATGAAATCCAAGTTTATCTAAACAAGAAACAGAAATCAAATTTCTCCTAAATGAAGGTACATATAAGGTATCCTTCAGAACAAGTTCAAATCCTGATTCTAAAAATAATCTAACATATCCTACAGACTCCACAGTCACTTCAAGATCATTTCCTATACTCAGTTTGCTTTGCCTCAGACTTGGTTTCCTCAGGTTTGCAAAAACCTGCATAGAAATAGCAACATGGGTTGTGGACCCGCTATCAAACCACCAAGAATTAATAAGGATATCAACTAGATTAGACTCAAAAGAAACAAGGGCTAAGGGGTTACCTCCAGCTTTTTGCTTCTTTTCTAACCAGGCCTTAAACTTTGTACATTCAAACCTTTTGTGTCATTTCTTTTTGCAAAAGAGGCATCTGACAGATTTCTTAGTAGGGGCAGGCTTAGGACATTCATTGGGGTTATTCTGACCACTACCTTATCATTTATGATATTTCTTTGGAGCAGCAGGTGAGGAATGCTTAAATTTCTTATGAGGCTTGCCATAATGGGGTTTAGGATGAACTGTTAGAAGGGATAGATCACTCTTTTCTTTCTTAAGTTTCTCTTCCTCAACAACACATTTAGTGATGAGATTATTCAGGGTCCATTTTTCATTCTGGGTAATATAGGCAGTCTTAATTTGACTGAACTCAGCAGGAAGAGAATTCAGGGCATGAGGAACAAGGAAAAGGGAGTCATCTAGTTCAACTTTCAAGGCTTTAAGCTGGGTTTGAAGCATAACCATTTTCAGAATGAACTCTCTTACACCCCCAGAGTTATCATAAATCATAGTCGTCAATTCTTTCATTAGATATGCAGTCTCAGCATTATGAGCCACTTGAAATCTTTTCCCAATAGAATTAAGAAACTCTTTGGCATTTGAAGTATCAAACAATCCACTCATTAAATGTTCAGGAACAGTCCTTTTAATGGCAAGCAAGCTTAATCTGTTGGATCTCTCCCACTTAGCTAATAGATCTTTTTGATCAGGAGTGGCGGTTTGACCTTCAGGAATGACCGGCTTGTGTTCATGAATAGCCATGTCAAGATCAGCCATGCCTAGAGAGAATTCTATGTCGTGTTTCCACTTCTTAAAGTTTGAACCAGTCAACATATCAATAGAGGCATTGCAGTTGTTCATACTAAAAGTAACTGTGACAAGAATTGAAATACATTAGATTAGATTATAGGGCATGGAATATAATTGAAATTGAGGCTAACAAAATATTACATATTCACTTTTGGGCAGAACATGTAATCACAAAATAAAGCCTCGCTGAGTTACAGAATGAGAATACAGTGATTTTCGAAAATCTATCACCTTTGGGCAAACAGATCTCTAGACCAATGCACCCTAATAACTCCATTTAATAAGACCTCCAATTAAAACACTCAATAATCATCCTTTGGGAAAAACTATTGAATGAATTAATCTTCAGTATTCCTCATATGTTGAGAAAATACACCACTCATTATAAGTAATCCCACTTTGGTGGTAATTACAAATAATAATTAGTGAAAAAACTCATCATGAATCAATATTATGCCCTTTAAATTATTTATATTTATTTATAAATTATGTCAATCTCTACACCTAATTGTCATAATATTAGGTTTGAGGTTTTATAAAAGATAACATAATTTACAATAATAAATTATCATGTATGAAATTTTCATAAATAAAATAAGTAATTATGCAAAAAATATAACATGAATTATAGTCAAATCATAGCAATTTAATTGCAACAATAATTCATAAATCAAGTCAATTGAAGTATGATTAAATCTATTACAATAATAAATTGGCATGTATAAAATTTGCATAAATAAAAATAAATAATTATGCAAAATATAACATGAATTATAATCAAATCATGACAATTTAATTGCAACAATAATTCATAAATCAAGCCAATTGAAGCATGAATAAATCTATATATTGGCATTTATAATGTTCAAATTTTGAATCATTATAGCATGAAAATCCAAATATATGCAGAAGAAATAATTCTGGTCTAAAATTTTATTGGGCAGATTTTTCAAAAATATTATATATATATATATATATTTGCTGTAAATCAAAATAAAATAAATAAATAATTTGGGCCTAAAAATTCGGCCCAAATCAGCAACCCTTTTTATTTATTTATTTGTTTGCATTGGGTCTACAGTGCTGGGCTCAGCAGCCCAGCGACCCAGCCGGCCCAGCCGACTACTTGTAGTCGGGCGTCGCCCGCGTGCCCGTTAGGGCACAGCAACCCCTCTCCTCGCTTCGCGAAACGACGCCCCACACGCGAGACGACGGCCTCTGCTCGCATCGCGAGGCCCCTTGCACGCACCGCGTGGCAAGACGCGGGCGCTGCATGCCTCGCGAGCGGCGCCTGCCACCTCGACGCTCTGCTGACGCGGGGCGATCGCCGAGGCTGAAAAAGCCTGCCGCGCCGCGGACGGCGCTTTACGTGCGATGAGGAAAGAGAAGGATGTCATGCTCGTTAGGGTACGGCTGACACAGATGGCCTCGTCGAGCGTGCCTTTGACGCGCACGCCGCTGTCCGCTGGCGACGCGCTCGCACGCCTTGCGCGGCGCGGTCGCCGAGGCAGAAAAAGCCTGCGGCAGCGCGGATGCTGAGGCAGAAAAAAAAAAAACTTTCGCGTCCCGAGGCGAAAAGCTTAGAGCACCCGAGAAAATCGAGCAAACAACGTTAAAACTCAAACATCATATGTGATTTCGATCAAAACCTCAGCGGGTATATTTCTTAAAATAACACATAATCAACAATCATATACCGGAAAAATCATATTTTCTTTCGCTTATCCTTTGAAGCACAGTAGCAATTTCGAAGAATAACTATATCGTACAAATTCGAAGAAAATAAACGGCGATGCAAAAAACCAAACCGACGCAACGATCCAAAAGAAACATATATAACCCAAGATCAAAAAATTCATATTTCAATCGAAATAAACATGAACATCAAAAATATATAATATCCAGAGGATAATAAATTAATTCAAACAGAAAAATTGATTTTAATATTCAAACATGATGAATCAAGATTTAAACAGATTATTCATCATATTAAAATCATCTCATAATCATCATAAACGAATTCTTAAATTCATGAAAAATAGCTCTGATACCAATTGTAAGATAAATCTTAATCAAGTATTTCATGAATATAAGAATATCATAAATAAATTAGTAAGATAAGATCTTACTTGATGACGACATATCTGCAGCGGAATAAACTTCTGGATCTCTAAGGAAAGCCGGGTCTTCCTCCACAACACCGTCTCAAAATGCTCTGCTTTTGATGGGGAAAGCAACTATGAGCTAGGGTTTTTCCACACGGTGTATAGAGAGGACCTAGCCTCTATTTATAACTGATTATATGGGCCCGTCCATCACGGGCTTCATTAATCGGGCCTACACTTGATTAATCACACCAATCATGGTTAAGTGTTTCAAGCTCGAATCACATGGATCAAGATCACATGAGCTAACAGGTATCTCAATAATGGATCATAAGATCAAACCCGCTTTTATTAAATCAAAACATTACAATTGATTGTAGCCCACATATGAAAAATGAAAATATAAAATATTTAAAAAATATTCTAACACAATCTTCACGGGCTTTTAAAGCAATATCTAGCTTAGATGGTTAGATTAGTCAGTTGATATCTCCTTACTATTTTCCTTACCATTTAGGGTAGAATGTGCCATGAAGTTCCGCCAATGGAAGGTAGACTGTAAGTCTACTATAAGGCACTATTAGTTGGGTTTCAAGCTTCTATGGTTTGATATAAGAGTATCCTCCAAATTGTTGTTGAATGTGCCATGTTTGTTGGGCGATGAAGCACTTCTTTGGGCGCTCTGCTCTCTTTTTTTTTGGCGCTTCCTTCGTTGAAGAGTGGTCGAGGAAGTCGAAAGATTTGATCTTGGAGATTCTTTTGTCTTTTGCAGCTGGGTGATCATGAAAAGATTCGACCTCTGTTCATTTAGAAGTTGCTGTCTTGAATCAGAGGAAACAGGATGACTTTTGATTCATTTTCAAGCCATCATTTGGTAAATGCTCTTGAGTTTGACCCGTGAGAGTATAAAGGAAATTACTTCAATTCCGACTGTTGACATATGTCACAGTAGCTTCACTTTGATCTACGATTGGTCGCTAGCAAAATTGGCTTTTGTTCAAAGCTCCAATTTGGAGGTCATTTCCAACTTGGCTCAAGAATCCTTTCAACATTGGCTTAAAAAGAACATGTGGAGTTTGCCATGGTAGCAGGGTAGGATCTTATTCCTTCCTTCAACAGGATAACAAAAGCAAACTGTGTTCAGAAACTTTAGCTCTCTTGGAGGTGATGACTGGTGACTTTGAGAAATTGAAAGCTTTGTGTTGCATTCTCCTTCCAGACTTGCCATTACAAAGGTTCTGTTCCTACAGTTTTGGTTCTTAATTGAGGTACTTAGTTTCTCCATCACATATCACTTTTTTGCTCTATCACTCAAAATTCCTTGATCAAATAAGCATTTTGTGATTCATCAGCACAACATAATATTATGGTTTTATTTTCCTTGGAACAGCATAGGTGCTCAAAAAGTTAAAGATGTCTGCATAGCTTTTAGAAATGGAGATGAGTATGCACCTTCACATGTCTGTATGGAGTCCATCCTCCCAATAGCCACATGTTACCTTCACATGCCTGTATGCTTGATTTCAGAGATGCACTTCGGAAACACCATATGGAATGCAGGTACTCTTGTTTTCATCTTTGCTACTATATCACTGCCCTAAGGCATTCTGATTTTAGTTCTTCAGGGACTAATGTTTCCTTCATTGCAGTTTCTCTATCATCCATCACTACACCATCTGGTATTTTTGTGATATGTGTGATGGTTGGTTATATAGCTTATGCTGCAAAGGGCCATTATGACAATGTTAAGGAAGACTTTCACAATGATAGCAGAAGAAGTCTTGTTTAGCTTTGACAGTCCGCTGCCAAAGTTTGTAAAGGTGCTTCCTAAACAATATAAGAAGGTTCTAGCAGAGGAAGCTGCCAAAGAAGCTCGGAAGAAAGAAGAAAAAGAGTTGCTAGGTGAAGATGCATCTAGAGAAATATATAGAGTTGGGAGGAAAATCCTTGTTTTGCTAATATGTGGGAAGAAACTGCAACAAAATGTATGAGTAAACAACTCAGGTATAGACTTTGCGGACATCTTCACATGAAGCTTGGATCCTTGCTTGCATTGCCTGCCATGCAGCATAACTGCTTTTTCACTTAAAAGTTTCAATTGGTTATCCTATTTAGATTTAGGGGGCGTTTGGTTGCTGCAACTCTAGTTGCAGCATTTAGATAACAAATTTGTTTGGTTGGCTGCAAAATCATTTTGCAGCATTTACTAGTTGCAACTTGTATTTCAAATATCATTTGCGGGCCGCAAGTGGAATTGCAGCCCAAAAAGCCCGCAATAAAAGATTGCGGGCTGCAAATGCAATAATTTAAGTATTGAAAATAATTAATTTTGGCGACGTAGAGTCATCGGATGAAGACGAGATAAATATCAAAGTTGTAGGTTTTTGCGTGCTGAACCTGATGGTAGTGTCAGATTTTACATTTGATGTCATTTGATAGATTTTTTAATATATTTTCAGTATTATACAAAAATTAAAAATTATTAATTTGTCAGACAAATCGTGTCGGGCCTAAATTTTTAGCCTGGCCGGAAAAAATTTGTCCCAGGCTCGACCCAAAAAATTTATGCCCGACCCGGCCCAAAAAAGTTCGTGTCCAGCTTGACCCGAAAAAATTTGTGCCCGGCCCGGCCAGAAAAAATTTGTGTCCGTCCCGCCCCGAAAAAATTTGTGTCCGACCCGACCCAATAAATTCGTGCACTGCACGGCCCGTCCCAGCCCGGCTCGGTCCGAAAACATTCGTGCCCAACCCGGCCCAAAAAATTTCGTGCCCAGCCCGACTCAAAAATTTCTGCCTGGCCTAGCCCGAAAAAAATTGTGCTTGGCCAGGCCCGAAAAAATTCGTGCTCAGCCTGGCTCGAAAAAATTCACTGTCGGCCCGGCCCTGCCCAAAAAAAATTCGTACCCCGGCCCGGCCCGAAAAAATTCATGCCCGACCCAAAAAAATTCGTGCCCAACCCAGCCCTGCCCGAAAAAATTTATGCACTGCCCAACTCGTGCCGACTCGAAAAAATTCGTGCCTTGCCCGGCCCAAAATTATTCGTGCACGGCCCAACCCCAAAAAATTCGTGCCCAACCCGGCCCAAAATATTTTGTGCTCGGCCCGCCCCAAAAAAATTCGTGCCCGGTCTGGACCGAAAAAATTCTTGCCTGGCCTTGCCCGAAAAAATTCGTGGTCAGCCCTGCCCAAAAAAATTCGTGTCCCGACCCGACCCGAAAAATTTCATGCCCAACCCGACCTAACACGAAAAGAAATTCATGCCCAGTCTGAAATATTCGCATCGGGCCCAACCTTGCCCGAAAAAATTCGTGCACTGCCCATCTTGACTCGGCTCGGCCCAAAAAAATTATGCCCGACCCCGCATGAGAAAATTCGTTCCCGGCCAAAAAAATTTCGTGCTCGGCCCGGCCCGAAAAAATTCCTGCCCGACCCGGCCTGAAAAAATTCGTTTCCCGGCCCAGCTCAAAAAAATTCATCCCCGGCCCGGCCTGACCAGAAAAAAAATTCGTGCCCAGCCCGAAAAAAAAATTGTGTTCGGCCCAGCCTTGCCCGAAAAAATTCGTGCACTGCCCAACCTGTCCTGGTCCGGCTCGGGCCGACTCGAAAAAATTCGTGTCCGGCCCGGCCCAAAAAGATTTGTGCACGACCCGACCCGAAAAGTTTGTGCCCGGCCCTGCCCGAAAAAGTTTGTACCCGGCCCGGATAAATTCGTGCATGCTCGGCCCGTCTCGTCCCGGCCCGGCTCAGCCCGACTTGAGAAAATTCGTGCCCGACCCGACCCGAAAAATTTCGTAAGATGCAAATTGCACGTTGCAAGTTGCAAGTGTAATTACAACTTCCATTTGCGGCCAACCAAATGCTTGCAAATAGAAGTTGCAACTCTACTTGCGGGCAACCAAACGGTAGGCTGTAAAATCTATTTGCGGGCATTTGCTTTTGCATGCAAATAGATTTTGCAGCATTTACACTTGCGGGTAACCAAACGCCCCCTTAAAGTCCCTAATTATTTTGATGATGAGTGAGCTTCCTACCATATTGAGCTTCCTAATATAATATAATATAATATAATATAATATTTTATTATATTATATACAAATTATATAATATATTTTATCATTAAAAATATTTCATAAATTAAAATTATTTTTTAATTTTTTTAAAAAAATATTTTTATTATTTTTTAATTTTTGGTCGGGAGTAAAATGAGTATCCAAAATATTGAAGGTTCTAGTGCAGGCTAGTGAAGAGCTTTGCGAGTATATTACTAATACAGCTTATGACAACTTATGATGTATTATTTTTAGTGCAAGTATTAGCAAACATACCCTAAAAGTCTTGTCTTAGCTCAATGTATTATCTTTGTGCAGTAGGAATGTTGGCCATATAATCTACCTCAACACTCCTAAAATTATATTTTCAAAAGTTGAAGTCCTTCTCTGAGTCCGTCAAATCTCTCTGTAGGAAGAGCTTTGGTAAACATATCAACTAGCTAGTTGATCTTGTGAGAGACCATATTTGATTTCAATTGTTCAGCTCCAACCAGTTATTTGACAAAATGATGTTTTGTATCTATGTCTCGACCGATTCTTAAACATTACAATTGCCTAGGAGTTATCACACCAGAGAATAGTTGTTTCAGTTTGGATCTTTCAAGTTCACCAAGTATTCTTTTGAGCCACATAGTGTGGCATGCTGCCGCAGATACAACCATATAGTCTGCTTCGACGGTAGAGAGTGCAATTGTATCTTGTTTCTTAGAGCACCAACACATTGCTGCTATTGATCCAAGCTTAAGTATGTAACCTATTGTGCTCCTCCTGTCATCACAACAACTAGCCAAATTTGCATCTGCAAAACCTATCAAATTTTCTTCTTTGTTGTTTCTATAAACCAGGCCTAGATCAGCAGTTCCTTTGATATATCTCATCACCCTTTTGGTTGCTACCACATGTGTTGCACTAGGTTCCTTCATGTATTTGGACAACACTCCAACTGCAAACAATAAGTCTGGCCTTGTGTTTGTTAAATACATCATGCATCCTATGATTTGTTGATATATTTCCCTGTCAGCCTTTTCTTCATTCATATTGCAGCTCAACTTTAACGTTATTGTCATTGGAGTTTTAATTAACACGATTGCATGTAGTCATGTTGAACCCACTACAAGAAATCTGACTTTTAGTGACGAGATTTGGTGGGGGTCGCACATCAACCCTCACTAAATCCACCATTTATGGGGGTCGCTAGTCGACCCTCAAGAAAATCTGTCAGTAAAATAACACTTTTGTGACGGTCGGGTATGACCCTCACTAAAAAGTAGATATAGTAAGGAAAACAACATGACCCTCACGAATAGCCATCAGTAAAAATAAAACAATTTGTGAGGGTCAGATATGACCCTCACTAAAAAGTATATATTGTGAAGATAACATCCCGGCCCTCACGAAATTTTGCATTTTGTGATGGTCGAATATGACCATCACTAAAAAGTATATATTGTGAGGACATCGTGACCCTCACGAAATCCTGCATTTAGTGAGGGTCTAATATGACTCTCACTAAAAAGTATATATTTTGAGAACAACATATTGACCCTCATTTTGTGAGGGTCGAGTATGACTCTCACTAAAAAATATATTTTGTGAGGACATTGTGACCCTCACGAAAAAGTATATTTTGTGAGGATAACATCATGACCCTCATTAAAAAGCATATTTTGTGAGGACATTGTTGTTGGGATATGTGGCGACTGATTTGCCCTAACTCCTTTTATATTGTGCTACGCAGAGTCTTCATTTTTAGGGCCCCTTGGACTGTGGGTTGGGGGCACCATTTCGTGAGAATCATTTCGTCTCTCTCATTTCTAAATCTAAAAATAAATAAAAATTAATTCAAAAATAAAAAAATAAACAATTAAATAATTGAAATAATAAAATTATTAAAGTTGTCACCCCTCAACCCACAACCCTCAACTCTCACCATGTTTAGTAAATAATAAATATAGATTATATATAATATAAATATATAGATATACATAGATACATATAAATATGATATATATATTTATTTAGATGGTTAAAATATAATAATATTAATTATATTTTCTTAATAAAAAATATATATTTAATTATATTTTAGAACTTTAAACTAAAATCCTACACTCCGATCTCTCCCTCCCCTCAGCGATCTCCCCTCTCCCCCTCGCTGGAATATGGTTCGCCGGGGCAGGATCTTCATTCGTCATCTCCACTGTTTGCTTTCGTCACCGGGCCAAAATCTTCATTCGCCATCTCCATTGTTTGCTTCATTCTCCATCTCGCTGCCATCTACCTGCTTCTCCATCTCCTCGCCAGTATTCAATCTCGTCTTCCATCTATTGTAATTATTGTTTGATTTGACAATGTTTCCTTCAGTTTTTATGGGATCTCGTCTCCATCGCCATCGCCATATACAATGTTTGATTTTATGGATTTTATGGGATCTCGTCTCCATCTCCTCGCTGCTTAATTTGACAATGTTTGCTTCAATTTTTTCAGTATATGTAATTATTGTTTGCTAGCTGCTTAGTTTGATTTTATCATTCAAGCATGGAGTTTTAAGAAATTCGATCAAGAACTTGTCTGAAAATTAGCTTTCCCTCAAATTAATTATGGGGGTAGGTTTGAACTTTTTGTTCTTCAAATTATGTATCTTTAATTGGATTGACTAAAGGAATATATATCCACAACATAGTGCTTGTGTATATATAAATGTCTACCCTCTTTAGATACATAGAATGTTTGCAATTGTATAGATTTGGCTTGGTTATTGGGTTAACCTAATCAGTGAAGAACCTTTTTTTTATATTTGCAATTGTATAGCACAAGCCATAGTCCATACACCTCTCAGCTGAACTTTGAACATTACATCACTTGTGGAAGATCAAAACTTGCTCTTCTTTGATACTAAATTTTGGGGGCTAGTGAGGGATTGCAAGTATCATTTATTAAATTGATGTTATTAAATCATAAACTAAATATGATTTTCTCCATCCTATGTATACCCCTTCTCATAGTAATCTGGTTGAACACTTGAAAACTAGTGAATTATTTCATGTAATATTGAAAGCATAGTGATCAACTTTCCTTTTGTTGAAGCATTGAGGCTGCACTAGCATTACTGAAACAAAGGTAGAGTATTCTTCTCTACCTTTATTAGTTAATTACATTACCGTTATTCTTCTCTAACATAGCTTTACTGTTACCTTTACTAAAACAAAGGTAGAGACCTACATCAAATAAAATGCACTTCTGATTCTTGCCATTTATGACAGTGGACAAGATCTTCTATCGGTCACATTTAGATTCTCAGTTAATTAATTTTTTTATTAGTTTTGACATTTTATATAGACTTTAATGAGTAAGATTATGAAGAGTTGTATAAAGAGACATCGACTACAGTGATGGTTAACTACTTTGCTCTTTGAGACATTTTTAAAGATCATTTCTTCAGATCTTATTAATCTTTGTCCATATCTTTTCAGTGGACCATATGCTTCCTATTTTAATTTAAGTCAACTCATTAAATATGGTTTCATCAAGTCAAGTAGCGAGATAACATGTGGAGATGGTCAGATTCAATGTTCATGCAATGATATGGTGAAGTTGGATTAATGTTTTCTTCAGATTAATGTTTTCTTCCTGTTTTCTTCAAATTAAGTCAATGCATTCATATGCTTCCTATTTTCTTCAGATTCATTTTTTTTTTTGCAATGATTAATATTTGTTCATATCTTTAAATAGTGCAGTTGGATTGAATCTATCAAACTTTGCATTCTCTATGAATAATATTGATTAGAGTTGGATGACGGCTCATAGGCTTAGTCCAGAATATATGAATGGAGTAGATCAGTTTTTGGACTTTGCATTTCGCAATTCCGCTTGGAATGACAATAGAATCAAATGCCCATGTGTTAGTTGCAACAATGTCTATTTCAAAGTGAGAGAAGAAGTTAAGTTAGACTTGTGTAAAAAGGGGATAGTGCCAAGCTACACTACTCGGTACTTCCATGGTGAAGAAGAAAATGTGGATGAACAGTACGATGAAGAGTCGTCAAGTGAAGATTCGTCTGATGAAGATGATATGGTTGCAATGTTAGCAGATGGGTTGGGGATGCCAAACATTTGTAGTGGAGTTGGTGATGAGCTAAACAATGATGATGAACCAAATGAAGAAGTGAAGAAGTTTTATAGATTATTAAAAGATGCTGATACAATGCTTTTTCCGGGATGTACTAGATTTTCAAAACTCTCATTTCTTGTAAAGTTACTACACATGAAGTGTCGCAATGGATGGAGTAACAAGTCATTTACCGACTTACTCCAACTTTTGAAAGAGGTCTTTCCGGATGGAGCGACAGTGCCCGATTCTTATTATGAAGCAAGGAAGTTTATTAGGGATTTGGGTCTTGATTATGTGAAGATAGACGTTTGTGAAAAATTTTGCATGCTTTATTGGAAGGAGAATGAGAATATGGATCACTGCTCATTATATGGAGCTAGCAGATGGAAAGTGGTAAAACAAAGGGAAGTGGATCCTTCATCTTTGAGACAAAAGAAAATTGCAGTGAAATCCATTAGATATATTCCATTGAAACCTAGGCTTCAAAGATTATTTATGTCATCAAAAACTGCTTCTGAAATTAGATGGCATGATGAGGGACGCATCAAAGATGAAACTTTAAGGCATCCGATAGATTCTAAAGCATGGAAAATACTTGATGAAGTATACCCTATATTTGGTTCAGACCCTCGTAATATCATGTTAGGGTTAGCAAGTGATGGTTTTAACCCTTACGGTGTAATGAGTGCTGTCCATAGCACATGGCCAGTTATCCTAACTCCTTACAATTTACCCCCATGGATGTGAATGAAGAAACCATTTATTATGCTATCAATTTTAGTTCCTGGTCCTGAAGTTCTAGGAAATAAAATTGACATTTGTTTGCAGCCACTTATTGAGGAACTAAAAGAGTTATGGGATGTGGGGGTTCAAACATATGATGCATCAAGAAAATAAAATTTTCAAATGCGTGCTGCTGTGTTGTGGACTATCAATGACTTTCCAGCATATGCCAACGTGTCTGAATGGAGCACTAAAGGAAGATGGGCTTGCCCAAATTGTAATAAACATACATGTTCTTTTTATTTAAAGAATGGGAAAAAGCATTGTTACATGTCTCATCGCCAATTGTAATAAACATAGATATTCTCGATGGAGGCATGACAAAGAATTTTAATGGCAAGAAAGAGTTGAGAGAAAAGCTTGCACAATTATTTGAAGATGAAGTATTGGAACAATTGAATATGTATGAGTAAGAAATTGAGAGATTGGGAGGAAAAATTTTTCCAAGGGATGGCGGGAGGAGTAATTGGAAGAAGAAGAGTACATTGGAATAAGCTTTTGTTACGTCATAATTTAGACGTAATGTACATTGAGAAGAACATTTGTGATAATGTGCTTTTCACATTATTAAACATGGACAAAACATCCAAAGACAACTACAATTCTCGATTGCATTTGAAGGTGCTAGGTATTAGACCAGAACTAAATCCGGTTGCGAATTTTTAAATGAGGTCAAGATGCCAGATGACTATTCTTCTAATATATCACGATGTGTGAATCTTAAGAACAGAAAAATTTCATCTCTCAAAAGTCATGATTGTCATATTCTCATGCAGCGATTAATGCCACTTGCAATACGCTCATTGTTGCCCAAGGATGTATGTTGTAATACTCGCGAAGTTATTAAATTTTTTGCATATTAGTTTTAGCGAGATGAGCGCGACTCATAACGGCGTGTGCAGAGTTGATCGCGGTTGGACGCGAAGTGAGGTGAGAGAAGTGAGGTGAGACCCTTGCTCAATCTAAATTACTTAAATTGGAATTAAGTTTGTGTCAAGTTCGAGTTGGGCTCGAGCCGAATCTGAGGGTGCGATCGGAGCTCGAATCGGACTCATTTTGAGCAAGTTAGGCCGAGTTAAGTGATGAGGGGTAAATAGGTAATTTAAGCAATTAAAAATATATATATATAACTAGAGCCAACTGGGGCGTACGACTCCAAGGAGGAGCCGCACGCTACCCAAGGAGGTGTGAGGGAGAGGGATGAACTGGAGAGGGAATCGGCCGGAGATCGGAGCTTTGTCGGATCGGATTCGACGTGGGACTGCTTCATCGTCTTCCTCGTCCTTAATCCAATCCTAGGTGAGTGGATTATTCTTGAAAAATTCGAGGTCTTTCTTCCCTCTTTGGCCGCCCCTTATCGTGAGAAAAAAATCCGAATTCTTCTCTACAATTCTTGATTCTTCTTCCATTGGGTTTGAGACGTGTTTCTTGTGTCGATTTCTTCTTAGAAATTAGAGGTTAAAGTCATGAAACCTTGGCAATGGAAACTCTTTCTCCTTGGTGGCCGCCTACTGCCATATGGAAATTTTTGAGAAATTTTATGATTTATGGGTTTTTCTTGATTGGTATAAGTAGTATTACCTTCAAGCATATCTTTCTTTTAGGATTAAAGTGGTGGAATGGTTTAAAAAAAGGAATAGGGAAACCCTAGGTAAAACCATGTGGCCGCCTGTGTCATTGCCTCTTCTCGTGGCTGCATGTTGTAGAGGAGGGGTTCGACTGTGATGTACAGTCAACAAATTTAATTGGGTGGGTTTTAAACAGTGAGCTTTGGATGGAATTTAAGGTTTGGAATTTTAATTTGTTCCTAGGTGTTGCTTCAGATATCAAAGCTTAGGGAAGAGTGATTGGTTCACTTAGATGGTTTGTTGAATTTGTATAAATGCTGAAATTGTAATTGCTGAAATTACTATTGACTGAAATTAAATTTTCTGAAAGCATGGATTGCTGAAATTATGTTTTCGCTGAAATTATAGTATGCGGTAATTATTGTTTGATGAAATTTGATAAGGTTTGATGCTGGAATTTTCATGTAATTTGATGCTGAAATCTTATATGATTTAATGCTGGAAATTTCACATAGCTGATGCTGAAAATATCAATTGGTAAGAATTACCTATTTGCTAAAAACTTGGTTAAATGCATGCTAAGTTAATTCTATTATTTGAGATGCTGGTTTACTATATAAAGTATCGATGTGACCTAGTGATAAAGTGGTATCAGAGCATGTGGTTAGGTCTAGACTACATCATTAGGGCATAGAATACCATATATGCATTTGTTAGTATGTCGGTATACAGTGTGTTCGATTTCACGAGACTGAGCCACGGGAGCTTGCACGCACCAACAGCGGTACGTATGATCATTTAATAACTTTATATTAAAGCACTAGATTTATTTATTGCATGAATTATATCCGACATAGAGATGCTGGGTGTATTGCTATGAATGAGCTGAAATTCCATGAGGTTGCATGTTGAAATTTTCATACAATAGTGTGCTGAAATTTTTTAATTCTACATACTGAAATTTTATGATGAAGTGTGCTGAAATTTCATATCATTGTAAGCTGAAATCTTCAATAGTAGTATGCTTAAATTTTTTTAGTTGTATGCTGAGATTTCATAGCAATATACATAGATTAATTTTGTCATTGCTATTAGAATGTCACATACTCTAAAATGGTTTTAGACACTATAAAAACAAAGTGCAGAATTCACCTTTCGTGAGGTTGAAATGTCGGCCTTAGGCTGAAATTTTCAGCGAAGAGTTGACAATTTAGGAAATCTGAAATCTCTATTATTATTATTATTATTATTATTATTATTATTATTATTATTTGAAATCGGGAGTCGTTGGATAGATAAGGAAATATGCTAGATTGTTTGGAATTTTCCCGAGTTGTTGGATAAGGTTTTGGGTGCGAATGGTTAATGATGTGGGGTGCGCCATGGTGAAATTGTTCGGCTGAGTGCTGAAATTTCAGTGCATGACGACTTGCCATGTACATTTTCCTTGAATAAGAAGTCAAAAATTATACTGTAATAGGTGTAATGGTGGGTGGTACAGAGGGTAACTAAGGGTTTGGGCCCGAGATGAGGCCGTGTGGGGTGCACTTGTGCGTGCACCCGAGAGAGATGAACATAGTTGTACCCACCCGAGCTTACCACCTTTTATTTATAATATATGCTTCTTTCCATTATTGGATGTGCTTGTGGTTGTGTTGTGATGGTCGAGCTGGGAAGTGCGTTAGCATATGAAGCTAATGCCCGACCTAGCGAGTTGATATTTGGTCGATATATTCGTCGGTGCGCCATGCCGATGATTGGCCCGAGTGGCACTAGTTGGAAGGCATTTCCCAACTGAGTACCTAGGGCACTGAGACTAGAGGGCCTTCCTAGCTCTGCGGGACCGAGGCGGGAAGTTCACTAGGGAGGCTAACCTAGTGAGCGACTTGCGAGTTGTGTATTGTAGTTTATGAGGATTTCCTATTTTGGCCGAGTTAGGCCGGAGGGTGTGTGACGTGCACGAGAGATCTATTATTGAAGATCCTCACATTCTTTATAGCAGCTTATTGATGTTCATGAGGTGTGCCTATGATAATTTTTTTTATGCACATATGTTATTTAACTCCTGGGTGTGACGCGTAGTACAATGTCAATATGAAAAAAAAAAATCAGGTTGGAAGCACTTATATTAGTGCTAAAATCTCAAACTCGTTAAGTAATAATGAGTTACTAAAATTCCCTTCTGGGATGGTTGGATAGTGAATGGTTAAGAACATATACGCCTTGGATTGATTCATTTGATTAGAGTAGTGAGGGTGCATGGCGGCCGAGAGGGTGAGGCCGGGGATAGGTCGGACTCGATGCGGCCACGTGTGCACCCATGATATTGATAGGTTGCCTAAACCATTCGAGTAATACTATTGGTGTGTATTCTTGTGAATTTTCTTATTCTTGTGATGGTGCTTGTGCTTGGAGCATGGCGGGCTGAGAAGCGCTTTGGCTTGGTAGATGGTTGCTTAAAGTTGGGACTTGTACACGATAGGGTAATATTTATATTTTTATCCAATGTTGTTTTTGAAAAAAAGGGGATGTGTGCCTGTGTATTGTGCTTGTGATGCCGCTAGAGAGCATTCCTAATGGAGGAGACTCGTTAGAGGGCTTTCCTAGCGTTGATTTAGGTCGGAGGGCTTTCACGACGGGGGAGGGCGGCAACACTAGAGGGCCTTCCTAGGCAGACTGTCCCATGGATGGGTACGTGCTAACGGGCATTCCTAGCACCCTACCCGGCGGTGCCGTGTGTATACATTAGAGGGCTTTTCCTAACGGTATCCTCGGCTTGCGTGCTTGTATGCTTACTATTGAGTGATTTACGAATATGGTATTGGCCGAGACCGGTCGGAGTCCGTGTGTGCGCGAGCGCGCACGAGAGGTGCGCATGGACATTACGTTAATGTGTCTGGTGATTATGGGTCTATAGATGAGATAGATTAGCTAGTACCTTTGCGAGTTTAGGACTCGTGGAAGGGTCCGAGAGTGGAGGGTGCCCATGTGCACACCTAGAGCTGTCCATGGTTCGGTTCACACCGAACCGAACCAAAAAACTGAACAAAAATTTTCGGTTCAGTTCGGTTTCAACCATTGTAGGTTCGGTTCTCTAACCCGAACCGAACCGAAATTTGAATTTCGGTTCGGATTCGGTTTTCAGAATTCGGGAACCGACCCAAACCGAAAACCGAATTAATTAAAAAAATAATATATTTTTTTTAATTTTTAATAGAATTACTTAAATAGGTATTAAGTAATTATTTTGAATTTTGAATTTTTAATTAAAATAATTAAAATTTTGGTTTTCGGGTTGAAAACCGAACCGAACCGAATAATTTCGGTTCAGGTTAAATCGGTTTAGGTATAGTTCGGTTCGGGTTCGGGTTGGAATTCGGGTATAAAAAAAAATTCGATTTGGACAAATTCGGTTCGGTTCGGTTCGGTTCAAACCGAACGGACAGCCCTATGCGCACCCCAAGTCTTGACAAGGTACCCCAACCACCCGAGGATATGGGTAAGTGCACACGTGTAAGTTTTTTTCAGAGGAGGATGTTGCCTTTGTGGTTGAAAACTTTGGCTTGGTAAATTTTGTTTAAAAACTTCTGAAAGTCAAAATGATATGTGGAAAACTTTGACCTGGCGATTGGTATGATTAATGAGGTCGACGTGGTCGGATATTTCTAAGGCCAGCATTTAGGCCGTGGAGTGAGTACTCTCGACTACACCCGAGTTGAGATCGGTGAACGAGCATACACATCGTGTCTGTTGAGAGTGTAAAGGTTGGACCAACATGTTTTGGTCATTTAGGAACTGTGGAGAAAGGGGTGATATAATCACCTTGCTTGGTTTGTACTTGTGCTTGTACTAGAGTTTTAGCAGGAAATTTATGGGCAGCCTAACACACTTGGAAGCGTCGAGGAGCCCACGATCTCGAGAATTTGCGGCCTGCCTGGGTGGCGGGGCAGTTATCTTGGTGATTGACATTGGCCACATGGTGGCGCACTTGCGAGTGCGGTCCACATTTGTGGATATGCTGCGGGCGGTCCATAAGGAGGATGTATGTTACGCCCCGTCTAGGTTCATCCCTAAATAAGGAACACCACCTAGGAGAAGTGCAACCGACGATCAATCTAACACAACCAAATCCTTCATGAACAACTTGCAACATAAACCTCAACCACTTGCATTAGAATAATATCTATTACAATAATAAAATGCTATTCAAGAAACTTTATACATCTCTACGAAAATCAATGTCAAAGTCTGCCTCCTCTACTCTATCTATCTAGACCTTCTCAACTACCACTCGAACCTGCAGATCTGAAGCAAAAACAACAAACATCAATGGAAAGCTGAGTAGGATATCACAATATGTCAAGAGGTAAAGATGACCATCCATGATGCCATGATGACATGATATTCAACTATGTGCATACCACTACCAACATTATATGCTCGTACCAACAAATGCGATGTTATCCTTAGATAAACACTTATGCATCTAATAATCACTATATCCATATATAATCATGTATGCACCTCATAACTATCATCATATACTCATGTCAACTAGCACAACATCAAATCATACATACCGACAATGCGTACATGCATACTAATCACCAAATCAAGAGCGTAGTGGACAATTGGGTTTCCCCCGCACTCTCGCACCTCAAGAGTGGCACCTCAAGCCCGCTCCAGCTGGAGATGCGACTATCTAAAAGATAGCCCGCCGACGTCTAACAGCATGACACCGCACACAAGCCCGTCGACGTCTAACAGCGCGACGCCGCACAAGCAACTCAAGTGAAAATTTCGTGATCACCGGTGTCACCACCCATACACCTCAGGCAAACAATCAACAATGTCCGGGCTTGCGCCCACAACAGGTCATAATGCACAACATGCCAATATAACTCTCACAACTATAAAAGCAATATGCATAAAATGCTATCAGCTTGATGTCAATAAATATAATGCATATGACAACAACTACATCAATAATGCGACCAACCAACAATCTGAATCTAGAATTATGCAACTCCTTAGCACCTACACATGCTTCCTAATCATCATAATCACTATAGATGCAATTCATACAACATAATATGATATCAACATGTATATGAGCCAACAACGTGCAACGGGAGATCAACGGAATTCAGAAGCAATTCAAGCAATTAGAGGCAAAGGGTAAAACTGTCAATTTATTCATTCAACATTCATCGGCTACAACAAGAGTCAACTCGCACCCACCACAACTATCTATCCTCTAAATCACCACCTAACATAGAATACCACTATCCTACATTAATTAATTATTTATCAACTGAATTAATAAGTCTCATCTACCAAATAACACCGAAACATAGAAAAGACCTACCAAATGACCTCTGATCAGAAATCCGACACCACCATCGCGTTCAAAACGCAAAAACCTACAACTTCGGTATTCACCTCGACTCAATCTGACGATCCTACGATCAAATCTAAAAATACCATAATATTCTACAAATTAACCTTATTTCATGCAATACAACTCTCTTATTTAAAAATCTATTTATTAAATAAGATAAAACTCTCCCTCCCTCACTCGTCTCCTACCCGACGCCCGCCCGAGCGCTCCCTCCCCTGCTTCGCACGGATCCACACCGGCCGCCCTCTCCGCCGACAACAACCACCCCCGCCAGCCACGTCAGCCTCTTCCCCGACGCCGGCGGGTACCGGCTCATGATTGGGAGGCCACGGCGGCCTCCCCTCCCCGACACCGCCTCCTCTCCACTCAGGTCCATGCCCGGCAGCCCTCCCGGCCACCGGCGACCACTCGCTGCCTCCCCTCCGGCCTCCCCGCAGCCTTTGGCGCCGGTGGGGCACCGGCTCCACGCTGGGAGACCGCGGTGACCTCCGTGCAGCTGCTGCCATGGCGGGTGGACAGCAGCGCGGCTCCCCCGCCAGGTCCGAAATCGCGACAGTGGTATGGTTGCCTCCAACCGCCCACGATCGCCTCCGATCCTCTCCACCCCATCCGACATCCGTCGGTTCTACCTCCGCCAACACCTCCGCTGCCGCCGATGAATGCAGAATCGGAAAATGACAGCATCAAGAAAATGATGGAAACAAGAGGAGAGATAAAAATACTCCTACCATAACGGTCCACCAAACTCCGGTTCTCCACCGGAGTCTTCACCGCCCCTCTGATCCCTCGACTCCAACTCAGCCGCAAACACAAAACGAGGATCAGGGAAGATTAGGGCTAATTAAATAGGATTATGCACTTTTGCAAAAAGGCCCCTCCAAGACAAATATTTACAACAAGGTCCTTAATTTTTTAGGTCATAACAATGTATTCCGTGTTTTGATCAAAAACTTGGTGGAAATGGAAAAGGATTACTATGGACCTTGTGGCTGGATTGCCAAGGTCGAGAGGAGGTAATGACTCTATCTGGGTTATTGTGGATTGACTGACCAAATCGGCATATTTCATTTCGGTTAAGACGAACTTTTCGATTGAGCAGTATGCCAAACTTTTCTTGGATCAGATTGTAGCATGTCATGGGATTCTAGTGACGATTACATCGGATAGGGGTACCCGATTTATGATGAGATTTTTGGCGGTCTTTTCAGGAAGCCATGAGTACTCAAGTTCGGTTTAGTACAGTTTTTCACCCGCAGACCGACGGACAGTCGAACAGGACCATCTAGATCCTAGAGGACACGTTGCGGGCCTGCATCTTGGACTTTGAGGATGACTGGGAGCAGCACCTACCATTAGTAGAGTTTGCCTACAATAAAAGCTATCCGAGTAGTGTGGCATGGCACCGTTGGAGGCTCTGTATAGGCGGAGATGTCGATCTCCGGTGGGGTGGTTTGAGGCGGGTGAGACCCAGAGGCTGGGGCCAGTTCAGGATATGTTAGAGAAATATCTGCAATTGTTAATTTAAAATGGTAAGTTTCTTTTTAACCCTAAATTCGAGGACGAATTTTCTTAAGGGGGAGGATTGTAATACCCATGAAGTTATTAAATTTTTTGCATATTAGTTTTAGCGGGATGAGCGCGATGCATAACGGTGCGTGCAGAGTTGATCGCGGTTGGGTGCGAAGTGAGGTGAGACCCTTGCTTAATCTAAATTACTTAAATTGGAATTAAGTTTGTGTCAAGTCCGAGTTGGGCTCGAGCCGAATCTGAGGGTGAGATCGGAGCTCGAATCGGACTCGTTTTGAACAAGTTAGGTCGAGTTAAGTGATGAGGAGTAAATTGGTAATTTAAACAATTAAAAAATATATATATATAACTAGAGCCAGCTGGGGCGTATGGCTCCAAGGAGGAGCCGCACGCTACCCAAGGAGGCGTGAGGGAGAGGGATGCAACAGAGAGGGAATCGGCCAGAGGTCGGAGCTTTGTCGGATCGGATTCGACGCGGGACTTCTTAATCGTCTTCCTCATCCTTAATCCAATCTTAGGTGAGTGGTTTATTCTTGAAAATTTCGAGGTCTTTCTTCCCTCTTTGGCCGCCCCTTATCGTGAGAAAAAAATCCGAATTCTTCTCTACAATTCTTGATTCTTCTTCCATTGGGTTTGAGACGTGTTTCTTGTGTCGATTTCTTCTTAGAAATTAGAGGTTAAAGTCATGAAACCTTGGCAATGGAAACTCTTTCTCCTTGGTGGCCTCCTACTACCATATAGAAATTTTTGAGAAATTTTATGATTTATGGGTTTCTCTTGGGAATTGGGAAACCCTAGGTAAAACCATGTGGCAGCCTGTGTCATTGCCTCTTCTCGTGGCTGCATGTTGTAGAGGAGGGGTTCGACTGTGATGTACAGTCAACAAATTTAATTGGGTGGGTTTTAAACAGTGAGCTTTGGGTGGAATTTAAGGTTTGGAATTTTAATTTGTTTCTAGGTGTTGCTTCACACATCAAAGCTTAGGGAAGAGTGATTGGTTTACTTAGATGGTTTGTTGAATTTGTATAAATGCTGAAATTGTAATTGCTGAAATTACTATTGGCTGAAATTAAAATTTCTGAAAGCATGGATTGCTGAAATTACATTTTCGCTGAAATTATAGTATGCTGTAATTATTGTTTGATGAAATTTGATAAGGTTTGATGCTGGAATTTTCATGTAATTTGATGCTGAAATCTTATATGATTTAATGCTGAAAATATCAATTGGTAAGAATTACCTATTTCCTAAAAACTTGGTTAAATGCATGTTGAGTTAATTCTATTATTTGAGATGCTGGTTTACTATATAAAGTATCGATGTGATCTATCGATCTTCATGTACGCTATGGTTTAAGAACTTAGAAAGTATTTTGGTGACCTGAACAGTAGTGTACGATGTGTAAACAGGGAGTTACAGTAGGCTGAAATTATTGTTGTGAGTGTTCAACGGGCTGGGTTGCGAACCCTGTACGATATTTTTCCGGCTTGCTGTAAATACTAGAAATTTTCCTGATATCAGTAGTAAAATTTAACTTCTACATATTGACATGAGGGTATGGCCTTGAGTAAGAAAAATAGAAAGTTAAATGTAGAGAGCGATACAGACTGACGTTCCACGAGACATAGAAAAGAAGTGTTTAGGAGTTGGTGGTTCTTTAAATTGATATTTATTGGGCCTCATTAGGCCGAGTGGTGCGCATGGTGCACGAGGCATTGTTGGGCCTTATTGGGCCGAGTGATGCGCTGCGCGCACGAGATTATATTGGGTCGGGTAGGGCGAGTAGTGCGTATCGCGCACGAGATGACATTGATCCGGGTAGGCCGAGTGGTGCGCATAGCGCACGAGATGATATTGGGCCAGATGGGCCGAGTAGTGCGCATCGCACACGAGATGATGTTGGGTCATTTTGGGCTAAGTGGTAACGACCGAGTTATGGGCACTGAGGCTAGAGGGTCTTCCTAGCTCGGTGAGCCCAAGTGACATGGGTCGGAGGGCCTTTCCCGATCGAGTTATGGGCACTGAGGCTAGAGGGTATTCCTAGCTCGGTGAGCCCAAGTGACCTAGGTCGGAGGGCCTTTCCCGATCGAGTTATGGGTATTGAGGCTAGAGGGCCTTCCTAGCTCAGTGAGCCCGAGTGACATGGGTCGGAGGGCCTTTCCCGACCGAACTAGGGCACTGAGGGTAGAGGGTCTTCCTACCTCAGTGAGCCCGAGTTGAGAGGTTTACTGGGGTGGTTAGCCTAGCGAGCCTCTCGTGAGTTGTATGCGGGTAACTAGAGGACTGCTCTAAATGGGCCGAGTCAGTCTGTGTGGTGCACGTAGCGCACTTGTTACTAAAGTATATGTACCATGAATATATCAGTCATTTGAGAGATAATTACTGCATTAATTATTTACTTGGTTTGGCTTGGTGATGGTCGAGACGACCACTCACTGAGTTCTTTGAACTCACAATTCTTTTTTGTATGTTGTTGTGCAGAGCGTGATCATTGAGTTATGGCGAGGCTGGTGGCGACGGACTCCGGTGGTGGTTTCGTGAAACCCATTGGTGTAGTCGAGTTGAGTCGGATTTGAGCTTATTTAAGAGACATATAGTTTGTCTGAGTCTGGTAGTTACTTGAACTTATGTAGCAATGATACTTGGTTATGTAGCTTTTACTTAAATTGATACCGGGTAGCTAGTTTGATGATTAAGGTGTATGTTATGGCATCTGACTTGGTTATATTGCATATTGATACCGGGTAGCTAGTTTGATAATTAAGGTGTATGTTATGGCATCTGACTTGGTTATATTGCATGGATAATTGTGTTGTTTGATTTAGGCTTCGGAGTGTGTGTCCGCACTTTGGCCGGTCGCGTGACTCAGATTTGGGGCGTGACATATGTGATGCATTGATCGAGTTATGTGTCCATTTCGCAGAGCTTTGTTCTAAAACTTTTAAAACATAAAAGTTGGAGCAATTAGATAATCAAATTGCGTTGACACTTTGCAAATTGGAAAAAATATTCCCACCATCATTTTTTGATGTAATGATTCACTTATCAATCCATTTAGCTTATGAAGCTAAAATTGCTGGACCGGTGCAGTTTCGATGGATGTATTTTGTGAAGAGGTTTCTACATACATTGAAGTCATATGTGAGAAATAAAAGTCGTCTAGAAGGTCCAATTGCTGAAAATTATCTTGCAGAAGAATGCTTGAGTTTTTGTTCAATGTATTTGGGTGGTGTTGAAACGAGTCTCAATAAAGTTCCAAGAAACTTTGATGGAGGGGATGAGACTACAAGTAGTGGATTATCAATCTTTAGAAATCTGGTCGCATAATAGGGAAAGCAATGGCTCGATCATTATGCGATGAAGAGTTCACACAAGCTCGACTTTATGTGTTGAAAAATTGTGATGAAATTCATTCATTCATTGAGTAAGATACAAAATTCGAACTACTTTCCAGTACTTTTATTTGTCTATATACCTTATGTTACCATGATATAATAACTTTGATGACAAAAAGCATAAAGAAGAGTTACTCAGTGAAGCTTCGACTACAAAAGTGAGAGACTTAGATAATTGTCATGATACGCAATTCCCGAGGTGGTTCGAAGAATAAGTAATTAAAAATTTTAACAAAAAAATATTTTCTAAATTTAACATATATATATACTTTTAGTATAATCAATTATTTTCTCATACAGGTCCTTATGCTACATCGCCAAGGGAATGAACAAGTAGATGGGAATTTGATATCCCTTGCTTATGGTCCTGAACGTTCAGCCACATATTATAAAGGATATATCATTAATGGTTATAGGTTTCATACCCTTGATCGTGAGAAGGACTTGAAAATATAAAATAGTGGAGCTTTTGTTAGAGGAGAAACAAGAGTTGACAACGTGGAGTACTATGGTGTTCTAACTGACATTATTGAATTGCAATATTTTGGAGGGCATCGAGTAATTTTGTTTAAGTTTGATTGGAGGGATGTGTTTAGTCAAGGTCGAGGAATTAAGATAGATCGTTATGGGTTTACCTGCTTGAATATGAGACGATCATTGCACACCAATGAACCTTTTGTACTTGCTTGTCAAGTCGAACAAGTTTTTTACGTAAAAGATATGGCTGAACCTGATTGGTATGTCGTGCAAAAGTATCAACCTCGAGACCTGTATAATATGCTTGAAGTGCTTGTTGATGAGGAAAATATTGAAGTTGATGAGGCATATCAACAGAACGAGTTATCAATTGAGATTTATATAGATCTAGAGCTGGCAACAGTGGTTTTTGCACTAAAGCTCTGGCGTCATTACCTGTACGGAGACTTGTGAGATTTATACAGATCACAAGAGTCTCTAGTACTTGCTTACCCAAAAAGAGCTGAACCTCAGGCAGAAAAGGTGGCTGGAGCTCCCGAAAGACTATGACTGCACTATTATGTATCATCCGGGTAAAGCCAATGTGGTAGCGGATGCTTTGAGCAGGTAATCCATGAGTAGTTTGGCTCATTTGGAAATCGGAAGAAGGCCCCTAGCTCGAGAGTTAGCGCTGTGCCTGGATGAGGGAGCAACCCTGACCGTGTCAGCATCGGGGACCCTGGTGGCGCACCTGCGGGTACAGTCCACCTTGGTGGACATGTTGCGTGTCGCGCAGGAGGAGGACACATTTTGTTCTCCGACAAGGGATCTGGTCCACAGAGGTGACGCTGATGATGGATTCAGGGTCGACTCAGAGGATGTCCTAAGGTTCAGAGACCGGATCGTAATGCCTGATATGGCATAGGTTCGCCGGCAAGTTTTGGAAATGGGTCACTGTTTCACTTATAAAATGCACCCGGGAGCCACCAAATTGTACCGAGACTTAAGGCAGCATTACTTGTGGAAGGGCATGAAGAGAGTGATAGCAGAGTTTGTATCCAAATGTCTGGACTGCTAGTAGGTGAAGGCCGAACATCCAAAACCCGCGGGGCTGCTACAGAACCTCTAGGTCCTCGAGTGGAAGTGGGAGAAGATCACCATGGACCTAGTGACCGGTTGCCTAAGTCAAGAGGAGGTTTTGATTCCATTTGGGCGGTAGTGGATCGATTAACTAATTAAGACTGCACACTTCATTCCAGTAAGAACGACCTTCTCTGCGGAGCAGTACACCCGACTATTTCTAGACAGGATTGTGGCTTATCACGGTACCCCAATGATGATCATATCAAATCAAGGTACCCAGTTCACAGCCCAATTTTGACAGTCTTTCTAAGAAGCCTTGGGCATTGACATGGATCCCTTCGAGGCATTATATGGGCGGCGGTGTAGGTCCCATGTGGGCTGGTTTGAGACTGGAGTGATTCTCATAGTAGGTCCTGACTTGGTCGAAGAGGCCGTGAGGAAGGTACAACTGATAAAAGAAAGGTTGTTGGCAGCTCAGAGTCGCCAGAAAATATATGCCGATAAGAAAGCCAGAGAGTTGGAGTTTGCTAAGGGTGACTTGGTGTTCCTAAAAGTTTCCCTCATGAAAGGGGTGGTCCGATTTGGAAAGAAGGAAAAGTTGAGCCGTAGGTTCATTGGGCATTTCCCTATTCTCAAACGAAGAGGCGCAGTGGCTTATGAGCTAGCTTTGCCTCCTAGTCTGAGCAGAATTCATCCTCCACCCCACGACGGCTGTGCTACCTTCGGAACAGGGGTGATATGTGATTGTTGTCTCAGCGCAACAATTACTCTATTCTCTTCCACCTCCAACTCGTCTCAACCAGGTGCTATTTTCGATTCAGTTTTCTCAATCTGCGGAACTTCTTTTTCTTCTCAGATGGTCGGGTTCCTTGCGGCCAAACCAGATCGAATCTTCTGCATGCTTGTAAGGTCCTACACACCTACAGTGCTGATCCACGAGATCGATCAGGTAGCGATGACCTTACGGGACTCAGATTTGATCGCTTCGACGCTGCAATGGCACCTCGCCTCAGATCTGGATCGAGAAAGAGAGACGACGATCCCGATATGCGTTCGGTGATAACAAAATAGAGAGAGAGAATTAGAGAGAGAGAGAGAGAGAGAGAGAGAGAGAGAGAGAGAGAGAGAGAGAGAGAGAGGACAGAGAGAATAGAGAGGAGTGGTTTTAAGCAACTGCATAAATGCCCCTTCTTTATTCATCTCCCCTCTATTTATACTTGATGTCTTACATGTAATTACATTACATACTCGTTCAAGTGTTGCAGCCTTCTCGGCACCCGCCTCGCACTATTACATGGCACTGCCACGTCATCCGCAATCATCGTTGGGTCGCGCGTCATCTCATTATTGACGCCTGACGTTTCCTCAGCCGCTCGACTCGTGACATTACTCCTCGGGTGAACCAGAACCTCGTCCACGAGGTTGTCTTTATGAACATCCTGTTGGTCCTGGTCTGGTACTTCGTCGCCATATATCAATGGCAATGGTGTCACCTGTACATCTGGTCGACCCCTGCATATCTTGAGCACCGAGATATGGAACACCGGATGTATTCGCGATGATTCAGGTAAACTGAGTTTGTACGCGACATGCCCAATCTTCTGAACAATTTGAAATGGTCCGAAATAACGCGGACTCAGTTTTTGGTTTCGCTGGAGCCGGAGAGAAAGTTGTCGGTATGGCTTCAACTTCACGAAGACCCAATCGCCAACTTTAAACTCCACTTCCCTTCGTTTCCGATCCGCCTGTATCTTCATGCGTTCTTGAGTCTTAGTTAGATTGCATTTTAATTGCTTCAATATCTAATCTCTTGTTGCCAAATTATGGTTGACAACTGAGTCTCTCGCGCTTCCACTGTATTTGATCAGCTGAGGAGGGTCGCGTCCATACAACGCTTTAAACGACATCATCCCTGCCAACATCTGGTGTGAAGTGTTGTAACAGTACTCGGCCCAGGTGAGGAAGTTCTCCCATTTTGTCGGCTCCTCCGACGTGAAACAACACAGGTACATCTCGAGACACCTGTTCATTGCTTCGGTTTGCCCATCCGTCTGCAGATGGTATGAGGAGTTGAAGCCCAACTATGTTCCTTGCAGGCGGAACAACTCCTTCCACATTTGGCTCAGAAAGTGACTATCTCGGTCACTTATAATCGACCGCGGCATGCCATGAAGTTTGACGATTCCATTAAGAAATATCTCAGCGACCTTCTCAGTGGAATAGTGATGCGGTAGGGAGAAGAAATGAGCGTATTAGGAGAGTCTGTCCACCACCACTAAGATCGTCGTCTTTCCGTTCGAGGAGGGAAGTCCGGTGATGAGGTCCATGCTGAGATCTTCAAATACTTCATCCGAAATGGGTAATGGCTGTAATAACCCTGCCGGTAACATCTGTTCGGTCTTCATTCTCGGGAAAATCTGACAGCCTTCTACATATTGGTTGACATCCCTCCGCATCGCGTTCCAATAGAAGTTGTCTACTAGTCGCCGATAACTGTGGTGCATGCCAGCGTGCCCTCCCATTGGCGAGCAGTGAAACTCTCGCAAGAGTATGAATTTCAAGGTACGGTCGTCAAGAATGAAGATTTTGCCATGAAGAAGAAGAATACCATCTCGTATCTCGTAACCCTCTCTTCCATGTTCCGCCACCTTCTTGTGTAATTGCTGGAGGTCCTCATGTTCGCGATTTGGCCTCCTAGTTTCCTCTAGGATGCCGCAGACCGGTTGCGACAAAGCCATCATCGACGCCATTGGTTCTCTGGACAATGCATCAGCGGCTGCATTCAATCGCCCCAATCTATATTGGATATCAAAGTCATATCCTAATAACTTCACAAGCCACATTTGTTGCTCTAGTGTTTGAATCACCCGAGTTTTCAATTCTCTTAAGGAACATTGACCAGTGATGATAAGAAATTTTTGGCCCAACAAGTACTGGCGCCATTTCCTTACTACCTGAATAATCACATACATTTCTCTCTGATACACCGGTGCTGCTTGCATGCAGCCGGAGAGTTTCTGGCTGAAGTAAGCCATGTGTCATCTTTCTTGTGCCAAGACGGCGCCAATACCCACTCCCGAAGCATCTGTTTCCAATATAAACATCTTATTGAAATCAGGGAGTGCCAACACCGGTGCACTGCTCAATTCCTCCTTCAACGTATCAAAAGAAGCCTCCGCCTCCCTTGTCCAACAGAACGCACCCTTCTTCAACAGGTCAGTTAAAGGTGCCGCCTTTTGAGCAAATCCTTGAATGAACCGGCGATAGTAGCCGACAAGGCCCAAGAAACCTCATAAAGCCTTCACCGACTTGGGTGGCGGCCATGCTTGAATAGCTTCAATCTTCGTCGAGTCCACTCGCAATCCTTATGAAGAAATCAAGTGACCCAGGTACTCGACTGTTGTACATCCAAATGTGCATTTTAATCGTTTGGCAACCAACTGGTTGTCTCGTAAAGTTTGAAGTACCTTTTGCAGGTGTTCGGTGTGCTCCGCGAAGTTGCGGCTATACACTAGCAGATCATCAAAAAAAATAAGCAAAAATTTACGAAGGAATGGTCAAAATATACCATTCATGGTAGCTTGGAATGTCGACGGAGCATTGGTGAGGCCAAATGGCATCACCAAGAACTCATAGTGGCCTTTGTGTGTTCGGAGCGCCATCTTTGGGACGTCATCCACATGCACTCGTATTCGGTGATAGCCTGCTAAAAGACCAAGCTTGGAGAAAATAGTTGCTCCGCCTAACTCATCAAATAACTCGTCTGTTGTTGGGATTGGAAACTGATCCTTGACGGTGGTCGAATTTAACGCGCGGTAGTCGATACAGAACCTCCATGTCCCGTCCTTCTTCCTCACCAACAGCACTGGTGAAGAAAATGCACTGGTACTCGGCTGAATGATACCATCCTGCAACATTGTCTTCACTTGTCTTTCAATCTCCTCTTTCTGAAAATGTGGATATCTGTAAGGTCTGACATTAACCGAAGATTGGCCTGTCGGCAAGAATATGTGGTGATCAGTTACTCATTTCAGAGGTAACCTTGAACCGGTTCAAATACATTAGGGAACTGATCCAATAAGGGCTGCAATTCTTCAGAGTAATAGTTTGTTGAAGGTTGAGGTTCCTCTATGAGTTCTAGCTGATACAACTCAGCCATTGATTGTGTGTGACACAATCATCGCAGCGACTGACACTCTATCTACTTTGGATGCAATCCACTCATGCCATTCCACGAATGCTTTTGTCCATTGAAATGGAACTCAAGCAGCTGGTTAGCAAAGTCCATCAGCACCGAGCCTAACGTCGCCATCCAGGGTACTCCCAGGACCACGTCGGATCCTTTAATTGGCAACACATAAAAGTCAGTCGCTATGGTGGTGCTTTGGATGCAGATGCTAAGGTTACGGATGATGCCTTCGTTCTTTATTCGTGCCCCGCTACCTACCATCACATCGAATGATGGAGTGTCTTCAATTGGCAACCCAAGGAATTTTGCCATGCGGGTTTGCACAAAATTATGAGTGCTTCCCCCGTCCAGTAATACCTGAACCTTCTTCCCTGCAATTGTCCCCTGGAACCGCAGGGTCATCGGAGAAAAACATTCGGACATTGCGTTAAAAGATATCAATGTAGACTCTGGTGATTCATCCTCACTAGGGCCATGTTGGAGTTCCTATTCAATCTCTTCGTCTTCCTTCGACGGTTCGTCATCTAACATAAAGAGTTGGGGTGACTTGCACTTGTGCCCCCACGAATACTTTTCATCGCAATTGTAGCACAACCCTTGCTCGCGACGCTTCTGTGCTTCAGCTGATGTTAGTCGATGAGGAGGAATTCGTGGACTCACTGCTGTTGATGAGCCGTTTGGCTTATTAAGCAATGTCGTGGAACCAATTGGCTTTCTCCTTGAGCAGGAAAAGAAATATGTCGCTGACCTCCATTCAGCGTTGGCAATAATGCCGAATTTTTATTCCCCGTCCATGACGAAGAGAACCGTTTGGCGGCATTGATTTTTTTGCTTCAAATCTCTTTGCCATTATCACAGCTTCATGCATGGAGTTAGGCTGTTGTGTAAGTACCTCTGTTTTAATATCCGTTCGTAAGCCTGAGACGAAGCAACTGACTAAAAAAGATTCCGGCAGGTTAGTAGTTCTCAAGGCTAACTCCTCGAATCTCCCCTCATATTCCTCCACGTTCGCAATCTGCAGTAGCTTAGTGAGCTGACCTTCCGATGGCTCCAAGTCTGTTGGCTCAAAGCGCCGTCGGATGGCTTCAACCAGATGATTCCACCCAGCTAGCTGTTTTCGCCATTGCATCCACTGAATCACCACTTTGCCAATCCCTCCATTCAAAATGAAGCCATCATTACACGATGTTGGTCTTCGGTCAAATAGAAGTCAAAAAATCCTCCGCTGAAGCAATCCACTCCTCAGCGTCTGATCCATTGAAGAGTGGCAATTTTACTTGCGGAGGTTTTGGTGGAAAGGGGAATTCATCTTCATCGCCTGCATCCTGGCGCGAATTGAATCTACCTTGTCTGTATTGATTACTCTGGGATCCAGTTGATCCCACTGCTTCTCCTTTCAACTTTGCCATTTGAACCATCTGTGTATTCAATAGAGCAATCTGAGATGATACTTGCTGGAGAATCTTTTGTTGCGCCTCCATGGCGTGTTGCTGGCCCTCTAGATTGGCTTGGATCGAGCCAAGCAATTGAAATGCCCCATACTCGTCTCTTGTAATTGTTTAATTGATTCTGTCATCCCTTGTGACCGTGTTTCCATAGTTGAAACAAGTAATGATAACAGGCAGAGTTGCAATGAAAGCACCAATGTAAGGTCCTACACACCTGCAGTGCTGATCCACGAGATCGATCAGGCGGCGATGACCTTACGGGACTCAGATCCGATCGCTTCGACGCTGCAATGGCACCTCGCCTCAGATCTGGATCGAGAAAGAGAGACGACGATCCCCATGTGCGTTCGATGATAACAGAATAGAGAGAGAGAATTAGAGAGAGAGAGAGAGAGAGAGAGAGAGAGAGAATAGAGAGGAGTGGTTTTAAGCAACTGCATAAGTGCCCCTTCTTTATTCATCTCCCCTCTTTTAAGCATACTCGTTCAAGTGTTGCGGCCTTCTCCGTACCTGCCTCGCACTATCACGTGGCACTGCCACATCATCCGCAATCATCGTTGGGTCGCGCGTCATCTCATTATTGACGCCTGACGTTTCCTCAGCCGCTCGACTCGTGACAATGCCCCTTCTTGTTCTTCTTGCGAGAGGCTTGGGATCCCTCGACAATAGCTCGTGGGTGGCTTCTTCAACTGAGCCCGCGACGGCGTCGGACGATCCGGCGTCGGTTCTCTACGAATAGGATGCACACGATCTTCGGCGGAATGGTGCAGTACTTCTCCACCCCTCCTTCGCAGATGAAGCAGAGGGCCAACATGGTGACGTTGGTGTCGATGCGGTGGCTGAGGTCCTTCGATGTTTTCTTCATCACGGGACATAAGACAATTGTCTCGTCAACTTCCTCTATTCAAAACAGAGCCTCCTCGTGTCTTCTTTCCACGAGACGCTACTTTCTTCCGACGTTGCAGGGACTCCTTCCTGCGTGAGCCGCATTGTGAGGTGCTGGCGTCGGCCTCGCCGATACCTCTAGATCTTCCTCTGTTCAAGATAGAGGACTGTCTACTTCTCCGACTGAATCTCTCCCTCTCCGGCACCCTCTTGCACCGGCTCTGATACGAGTTGTTGAACACGTAAGCATAAACATGAGAGAAATACTCAACGAAGAGATGCTTTTATTCATAAAATAAGTAGTTTTTTTTAGGCTTACATGAATACTTGATAACTCCTAAAGATTCGGTAATTAACTGATAATTACCCACTAAATAAAAGGATAAATACTAACTATATGATAAATCAAAACAAATCTAAAGGATAAATACCAGCTTGATCAAATAAGCTGTGAACATGAAGCTAGGTGTTGCATTATGTTCAACAGCAAGGGCTGCTCTAGTTGAAAAGAAGGAATGTGAGGGATACTATCTTCGTAGTTTTAATTCAGTAAATAGTGGGATACTATCTTCGTAGTTTTAATTCAGTAAATAGTTGTTGCCTGAATGAACAAGTTGTTATTCTTGTAATTAGTGATGTAGAATTATGTAATCTTGATGATCTCCTTGTAAACAGTTTGAAGGATATTAATAAAAAGGTTAATGCTCAAGATGGGATATATTCATGTTCCGTTGAAGGAGAGGAATACATGACGATTAGTTCTCTGCTTCTTCTACCCTCTCAATTGAGCAGGGAGTGACCATCCTCTAAGGTTTATACTCTAGGTGGACTATACTGGTAATTAGGTCTTATTAACTGTTATATTATATATATATATATATAGTTAGTGATTGTGTGGCTCCTTGGAGCCCTCACTTTACCTTCAAAAAAAAAAAATTGAGGAAAGTTTTCTTATGATGAATGCCAGCAAATACCCTTTCTTATTGTGTATATACATTATGCATGTTAAAAAATTAATTAATCAAGCAAGACTTTCTAATTTTATCTTTCCATTCTCTCTTTCTTATTCATAATCGTAATTCTGACCCCAACAACACATTGAAAGATAAATAGTAAATAAAAACCCCATTGTTCCTCCAATTGCAAAGGGTAATCCTAAGATACTAAATTCAACTTCTTCATCATTGAGGCCATCATCCTTCAGCTTCGTTTTTTCCTGAATCGAGTTGCATGAGTGTGGAGAATTACTGTAGAGACCTGGATTTCCTTCAAAACTTGAACAGGGGAAGCTGAAGAATTGAGCTCCACTTGGAATAAGTCCTTGCAGGTGGTTGTAAGCTACATTGAAAGAAGACAGAAAGGTAAGCCCGGTGAGAGAGGACGGAATGCTGCCTGATAAATTGTTGAAAGACAAGTCCAACTTCTCTAAGTTGACCATGCCTGACAGTTCTTCTGGAATAGAACCTGACAAGTTGTTCCAGCTTAGATCCAGATTATGAATATACTTCAAATGGCCAAACTCCGACCAAATTGGTCCACCCAGTATGTTATGGCTCAAGTTAATTTTTATTGGAACGTTAATATAAAGCTTGAAAGTCGATCCTGAAATAATTTGATCGCCTTTACCCCAATAAACCGATTGTGGAACACAACACAGATAAGTATCCTTCTTGCTTACCCCTGATCTAAGGCTCTTTAGTTGTGATAATGAAACAGGAATCTCCCCGCTGAGTAAGTTATCTGACAAATCCAAGGTAATGAGATGATCCAAACCTCCAAGCCATGATGGAATCTCTCCTGTTAAGTAATTTGATGACATAGCCAAAGTTCTTAGGTCTCTGCTATGTCGTAACCATGAGGGGAAAGAACCTCTCAAACCACAAAATGCAATGTCCAGACCCCATAGATTTGGAAATCCTCGTATTCCATTTGTTGGCAAATCTTCGCCTTTGAAGTTCCAGGTAAGAACCAGAGTTGTCAAATTTTGACAGTTCTGGAGGCCATCCAACGACGCCGAAATATTTGAGAGAATGTTTGCGTGCAGATCAAGAAAGCGGAGGGCACCGTGGTTGCAAAGCGACTTGGCAATCTCGCCGCTTAGATTGTTGCAGGGCAAACTTAAGATCTTCAATTCCCTGCAAGCAGAGAGGACCTCGGGGATGTGCCCTTGAAATTTGTTCCATCCAAGGTTGAGCGAGGAAATGCTAACTAATCCTCGGAAGTCGATGTTTCCGATGCTGCCTTCGAGCGAGTTGTTATATAAACTGAGAAACGTAAGTTTGGAGCACGATGACAGCGATGCCGGCAATTCACCGACAAATGCATTAGATTCTGCTAGGAAGATCTCAAGCTCTCGCATGCTCTGAAACGTGTCAGGAATGGCTCCAGTTAACTTGTTATTGGATAGATCCAGATGGCGAAGGCTTGAGAGGTTTCCCATGCCCAGCTGTGGTAACGTCCCTGACAATTGGTTTTTGCTGAGGTCGAGCACCTCCAGGAACTTCAAATAGAAGAGCTCCGGCGGGATGTGACCTCTGAAGTAATTATTCGATAGGTTGAGGAATCTGATCTTGTCCAAACCAGATATGGAGCTCGGCAGAACTCCTTGAAGGCTCTTCCCTGATAAATTAAGACCCACAACTCTTACCGCGCTTGGCGACCCAGAGAGCAAATCGCACTGGATCCCTAGCCAGCTGCAGCAGCTGCTGGAGTTTGCATCAGGAAGTGGCCACTCGAGGATTTTGGTTTCTAGGCTTTCCCAGAAATCCTGCAGTGCTATGAGATCACTTGAGCTACAAGCAGAAGCATCAATCTTCAAGAAGAAGAGAAATAGTAGTGAGAGAATACAGCAGGAATTTGCTGATAATGGAGATGCTCCCATGAGGATGATATCTTTCATGGCTCTGGTATCATCAGCTAAAGTAAAGATAGAAACGGGTTAGGGAATTGTTGGCCTGTATAGTGCATATTTCGGTGGACGAATCATGTTGAAGGTGGTGATCCTTTAAAGAGCATTGTTAAGAAGTCAGAGACATAATAGATTACGGCGTCGACTTTTGCTTTAGTTGGAATTAAAATTACTAAAATATGAAGAAAGTTTACCCTCAAAAACAGATGCGAAGAAGGATCGCTATGAAGTTAGAATACTTGTGTGGTCACGACAGTAGTGAAAGCTCTGAAATCGTAAGATAGAGATGGTTCCTGTTCTTAATTTCCTCAAAATATCTCATATTTCTCAGCTTGCTACGCAATTACGAATATTTGCACAAATAATTTGGAGCACCTTCATCGCTGGGCGGAGTTGACCAACTGCCAACCACGCTGGATTTTCCAGGAATGCTGGTCTTACTTTGCAAAACACTATATTTGACTTGGTCTTCTCTTATTTTTCCGTTTTTCACCGTATCGTTATCTCATGACTTGAGAAAAGTCAGTCGTGACTCTTGAACCATTTTGGCCACTTATTTAGTGTTTCTTTTTTATTAATAAGAAGCTGATTTATCAGCTTTTTATTAAGAAAAGATCGAACTTCGTCTTCTGCTCCGCAAGTCTAAGATCACGATCTTGCTTCTGATCCAAGGTGATGTCTGCGACGAAAAACATCTACAGTTTGCACACGAACAAATACAACGAGCTGGGTGGCTTCCGAGTGCTAGCTTGGTGATCTCGAAACTCCTTCTGATCAGGTTGAGCAGAGAACTCCTTTTAAGCTCTCCTCTCTCTCTTTTGGGTCTCAGCTGCCACAATATAAGCTCGACTTCCTCTCTTGAAGAGGTCAGCTGCCACCAAAAGTCGATCTTCTACCTATCTAAATCATAGGAGGATATTTATAGACGCATCACGAAAATCTAGATCGCATCATCACAATCGTTGATCAACTCAGTGCCATATCTGGAATCTTAAAATGATTTTAATATCCGAATAAATATATCCTTAATAATAATTATCAATGATGAACTTTCTAAATTCAAGATTCTAATTATAATGTATCCTTTAATAACGATTATTAAAGATATATGACCTAAATTGTAATCAACATAATTCCAATTTTAAATCTTAATTAAAATCGAGAATAATTAATTCGAAATCAATTCTTACCAACAGAGATTTAGTCAGTTAATTGTCATGTGGATCTAATTCGACGAGTCATAACCTTAAGCCCAATTCGGTTAGCCCTATGTGGGCGACCTTGTAGGCTCACTCAACGTTGGTAGTAGGTCCAAATCTCATTTACAATCCATAAGTCATAAGCGGCCACTAGCAAGACATTATGACTACCAGTTAAGAGAAGGTCGGGGATCCGAACAAACCTAACACAGTATAATAATTTGTCCTTTTGTCACGTGATATTTGAGTCGAGCATAAGGCATGGATTACATCATCCTTATATTGCTCAATCTAATTTCTTGGTATCTCAGTAGACTGATTTAACAAATGACATTGATACTCCTATTAATTCATTTGAGCACGGTCATGCATTTCCTCAGTCCCACTCATCCGGGGGGCCAGAGATATCTCTCACATTTACGAGAGGGATAAATTCCTTCACGACTACACATATTCCACTGCATGATTCATTCTATGTCCAACTGTAGTCCTTATTACCATCCGGTTAAAGATGATGTTAGACTAGGTCAAAACATAGAATTCCTCATGTATGATTCCATGGTGACATCAGGTCGGAGGATTGGCGTATCACTACCACTGTGAGATATACTAATGATATAAATCCATGTAATATTCTCACGATAGGTCTGTCTTACATCATGTTCTCCAACATGTGTCTATGATCTGAATTTAATATCACATATTCATGACCAATAAAATATGATCATCATTAGTCAAACTGCATACTAGTCTTCATTCATTATCGTTCCAATAATAATGACCAACATAGATTATGATTCCAACGCCTTAGGATTTTACTATCAAGTCTCTTACTTGATGACCATTAGGCGGAATCAACTGTTCAATAAATCTCTTATCAAGTCAAACATCCTCACAATGAATAACAAGATAGCGAAAGTTTTCTATTTATTAAAAAGGAAAGCAACAATAATATTATTATTCCATTGGCCTACGACACACTATAAACCGTTATAGCCTTAGTTACAATTTTTTTTGTAAACTTGGTTGGAAGTCCAAAGCTGGGAGCTTATGTAGTAAATAGATGTTTCCCCTTAGTTTACACTTAGGTTTGCAAACTTTGGTCTTTGAAAAAATAGATGTGCACATTCTTAAAAGACTCAACGTTTAGGTGTTTGGAAGATGTTAGAAATAAAATATGCTGAGTCTAAGAATCAAATGCATGCATTGGTTAAAAAATAGATAAAATTGTTTGATTTAAATTCTAAAGCAGCTATGTATTTTGTGTTGCTAGTATTGTTATATTAGCCAAAGGAGCACAAATGAGAACTCAAAAAGTTAAATTAAGTGTTTTTATAGGAGAAAGGACACAAAAGATCAATGGTCACTTATTGAAGAAAAAGGTCAAAAAGAAGAAGAGTGCTTTGTGCTTCCAAGTCCTCCGTTGAATCACATGAAACATCTTCTTACCACGATGAGGTGGCTACTTCTTAATTTTGCTTCATGGGACACAAAAATGAGGGAAATTCTTCATCTTCTTGTCATCATAGTAATTCTTGTAATTCTAGCTCACTTGAAATATCATATGATGAGCTCTTAGAAAAATGTTACACTACAAAATGTATCATCTTTTGCAACAGCCAAGGCAGTTGTAAAGTCATCGTCATAGTTCTTCTGCGACGGCAAGTAGTGGTCGCAAGGATCCATCGCAAAAGAAGTGGTCGCAGATAATTTGCATCTGTGACTCTTGCCATCGCAAGTAATAACTATTGTGACCGACACAACGACGACAACCAAGCATCGTGGACCAACTACGACACACACTTGTCGTGGCATGGTTATAAATTTGTGATGACACGATGACCACAGTGCCATCACATTATCATTTGCGATTGTTGTACGTGACCAGTTCGATACACCTTCTGTGATGGCACAACGATCACAGTGCTGTCGTAGAAGTCTATTTTGTGTTTTTAATAAGTTAAAAATATAAATTCATATATTTAATTAAAATGCATAAAAACAAGAGACATCAAATTGTAAGATGAATCATCAAAATATAATAGATATCAAAATATAATATTTACATCGTATCAAATACATTAAACAAATGCATCAATGATCAGCCGGCGGCGAGGAGAGTGGCTGTGTGTGGAGTGCATCAGTCAGCATTGACGACGATGATGGATCAAATGTTGATGTCGTCACGCCGAATGGCAGGGGAGACGAAGGGGCCAGAGCACCAGGTATGTAAGAAGCTATCTATGTCATATACTAGGTCATTTGCACCATATACTAGTCCATTGGCGTCACAATATCTCTCATAGCGGCCATGTTAGTCTCAACTGTCGCTAATCGATCACGATCTGCACGTGATGTTGATGGACTAGTGTCGAAGGAGGTGAAGGCAGATGCTCCTGCACCATGTGGCTACAACAATGCTCGTGTGTGGGACTTTGTGCCAATGCCATATATACACAGTCTTGGTCAACACCTTCCACCTTGTAATACCCATGAAAAAAAATTAACTAATTTATTTTGGCTTTAATGAAAAAGCCGAGATGCGCGTCGGAGCGGGCCGAGTAAATCGCCGGGAGGCGCAAATTAAAATATGAACCTTACACGCAAGTAAAATTATGTTACTTAAGTTGGTGTGTGTTGGACTCGAGTCGAGTCCGGGGGATCGATCGGAACTCGATTCGGACGAGTATAGATCGAGATATGGTTCACATAAGTCAAGAGGGGCAAATAGATAATTTTTTTTAAAAAAATATACATATATACGTGGTCTTGGGCGACCGTATGGCTCTAGAAAGAGCCACACACCGCCCAAGACAAGAGGGAGGAGGCGCTGCTCGTTGTGGCCGAATCTTCACCGTTGCCAATTGCCATCGTAGCGAGGCATCATCCTCGTCTTCTTCGCCAAGGTGAGTGGTTCTTTTGTATGAATTGGGACTGTTTTCTTATCCTTGGTGCCGCCTCTCACCATGGATGAAATATGAGATTTCTTGGATTTTTTTTTGTGGATTTTGATTCATTTTCTAGTGGATTTGGGTTGAAATCTTTATGCCAATTTCTTCTATTGAAGATTGAATTTATGCAAACCTAGGTGTTGAAAATTTATAATTCTCGGTGCCGCCTACCGTTAAGAGAAATCTTGAGAATGTTGTTTGATTAAATAGATTTCTTTATCGATTGTATGATAGGTAATCCTGATGAGTAAGTTTTATTCTTGGATTAATGGGTTGTGAGATTGAATGTAGAAATGAAACACTTGAATGTACAAACACAAGTGAAACTGAAATTGTGAACTTGAATTGAGATGTTGGTAGTAATACTTTTTTTTTTCCAAACAACTAAAACTAGATTAAAGATCGGCGATTGCCAGATCCAAAATTGTCAAAATACAAGATAGAGTTAAGCTCCGGTGGTCGGATAGAGGACCACACCTTTTCATCCTTACACCTCATGGCCCAGAGTAATACTTCATGCTAGCAAATTAGTGAAGGAAATTGGTTCTTGATTTAAGGAGGGAGATATTCAATTGGCAGCCCTAAGGCTCAACTAGGGTTGACCGAACCTAGCAATTTAGGGCCGATAGTGTCTCATTAGAGTAATTTCATGAATGATGAAGTGATTAGGAAACAATGGGGTATTTCACCCTGGAAAGAAAACTAATTTTTAAGGCTTTATTCGGTCATATCGTTAAATTAGGAAAGGGAGTAGAGTCGACCTATTACGGAGTTTGGAAAGACTAAATTCCGGATAGAGGAAGATTAGTCATAAATGTTTATCTTTTCGATATTGAAAGAGGTATCTTGATTTCAGTTTGGACTTGTTTAAAATATGTCGATCCTCGTAGGAGGGGTCGGATGATGTATTTTCCATGATTGGTTTTCATACATGTGTTATCTTATGCGATTGATGCCTTGATGCGGAAAGAATGATATTTCTTCGGGGTTTGGAGTGGGTGAGCAAGCCCCTAAACCCTAATGAGAACTGGCCCTTGTGTGGGAAGCAAGAAATTATTGCATGAAATTTACTTTATATTTAATCAGTATTTAATTCCGAAATTTAATAATTTGAAGCATGCTAGAACTCACCTCGTGTTGTGGCATAAGGGTGGCCAAGTGACCCTAAGTAGTAGGGTACCCCTTGGGGGATTTCACGTTGAGGTTTTACTCAGTAAAACCCCTTGTTATTATGCTAGGAATAATTATATATATGCTGGAATGAACATTATGATATGCTGAAATAAATTTTCATGTAGGCTGGAATTATTTAAGAACATGCTGAAATTATGTTTTCTACGTGCTAAAATATATTTTTATGCTGTAAATTGTCGAGATAATATGTCGATCTTTATGTACATGATATTCGGTGAATTTTGATTACCATATTGTGGGATGTTCAATTGTGTACGTGCTATAACCAGACTAGTTAAGTAGGCTGGAATTTACGACTTGTTGTTGAGTTGGTCGAGTTGCGAGTCCGGGTTGTCACCTGATGTCTAGCTAGGGATGTTATTAGTCGACCCTATAAGTACATCAGTTTACTTAGCTATTTCCACCCTCGCGAGAGAGTATAAGCTCTCGCGTGAAAACGAGGGAAGGTCACACTATAGAGGGCTGAATTTCGGCTTATAGGCTAAAATTTCCGCGAGGCTTGGGAAAAATAGAAATCTGAGATTTTTAATTAGGATCATTACACTGAATAAGGAAACTCTTGGATAGATATTACATCCTTTTAGTTTGTCCGGGAATTTCCGCGAGTTCAGATGAGATTTCGAACGAGGAATGATGGTGACGAAAGGGTACGTCATGCGAAAACTGTTCGACAAAATGTTAGCATTTTCTCTACCCGACGACCTGCCACAGATGTTAAATTCTTTGAATAGAAAATGGTAAGGTAACCTATTGTGGTGTTAACGATGGGTAATACGACAGTGAATAATTAATTGGGCCGAGTGGTGGCCGAGCGAGTGCTACCAAGCATGCACCGAGAAATATATACTATGTCGTATCTACCCGAGTAAACCACCTCTTTAAAATTATGTAAATTAGTCCACTTACTGGGCGTGTTTGTGGATGTACATGTGATGGCCGAGTAGTGTGCAGCACACGAGTTGATTTGCGCCGAATTGGGCCGAGCGGTGCGCAGCGCGCACGAGTTGATTGTGGGTTGAGATATACGTCGGTGAGCCACGCGGACGACTAACCCGAATGGCATTGGTCGGAGGGCCTTTCCCGACCAAGTTTTGGGCACTAATACTAGAGGGCCTTCCTAGCTCAATGAGCCCGAGATAGGGAGTTCGCTAGGGTGACCAGCCTAATGAGCAACCTGTGAGTTGTAGGCGATTAATTTGAGATTGGTTCATTTGGGCCAGATCGGGCCGAGTGGTGCGTGTAGCGCACGATATGGCTAACGCAAATCCTTGTTCTGTTTCATATCAGTTGAATGAGCACTAAATTATTTATTGTATTTATTTATGTGGTTTGGCTTGGTGATGGCCGAGACGGCCACTCACTGAGTTCTTTGAACTCACCGTTCTTTTCTTGGCATTGTTTTGCATAGCATGATCTTTGCGGTATGGTGCGGCTGGTAGCAACAGACTTCAGTAGCGATCTCGTGAAACTCGTTGGTGTAATCGAGTCTTGGTCGAGTCAAGTAGTTTGTTTTTGAGCATGTGAACCTTGTGTAGTATTAACACTTGAACCTTAGTTATGTAGCTTTATGCATTTGGTCTAGTATGTGGGTTGCTACCTTTTATAATTGAATATTTGTGTTTGGTGTTAATCTAAGTTGATATTTCGCATGCATGACATGGTTATGTGGTCTAGGCTTCAGGGTGCTTGTCCGCACTCTAGTCGGTCGCGCGTCTCGATTCTCGGGGCGTGACACACCTGCATCCATGCGACAACATCAAACTGATGTTGTGCAGGATCACCTCCTCGCTAGGTCACCAACTCGAATTAATACATCCATCGATATTGCACGGGGTCACCAACTCTTGCCTCATATGCTAAGTAAACCGGTAGTTGCTCTATCTAGTAAAAAAAATTCAAGTTGAAATATTTTCTCTAATTTGCAAAGAACATCTATGATGTTTTTCTCTACCTTTGCCAAATCTTCGATACTAAGGACATTGGCACATATATCTATGAAGACCAGGCTAAGCTCGATTAAGGGACCCCAAATTTTGTATGGTAAAATATCACAGAATGCTATAGGGAGTAGTAGAACATAAGAGACTTTTGGTTTCACTTGTCTGTCATTCACGTCCTGTAGATCTAAATCTGAACGTTTGCAATATAATTTTAATTCCATTCTTGCCTTCACGTTATCTTTTGTTTTTCCTGTAATGTCCATCACTGTATTAAAATTGTTCTCGAACATATTCTTTTAAATGTTCATCATATCCAAATTGTACTGAATTAGTAATGAGCTCGAGTAAGACAGTTCCACAATATACTTTTCTTGACCCTATCGTGTCTTTCTCCAAAGCCACTACTTCTGTCAACCTCTCTTAATGTGATGTCTGGTAACACAGAAACACGAGCTAACATTTGATTACCAGAAAAATGTAGAGGTGGTCCATCTTTTTCTACTCTATCCCTGATAAATTTATCTCTATTTCTCTAGAAAGGATGATCAAGTGGCAAAAATTGACGGTGACAATCAAAGTATGAAATTTTTCGTTCATTTTGAAGACTAAAAGCTTTTGTTCGTTCCATACAATACGAACAATCAAGCCTCGCATGTGTGCTCCAATTAGACAACATAGCATAAGTTGGGAAGTCACTAATTGTCCACAATAATTCAGCCCTCAAGTTGGAATTATTTTTTGATGAATATCATAAGTGATGACTCTGTCAACCCGCAGTTTCTTTAAATCGCCAATTAACGGTCGAAGAAACACATCCAATTCTTTTCTTGGTTCCCTTAGTCATGGTTTAGCATACTAAAAAATATGAAATCATCTTTCGTACACATCAACGATGACAAATTATACACTATGATGAGCACCAGGCAAACAGAATATGAAGTGGATAATTGATTGAATGGATTGAACCCATTAGTACATAACCCTAATCTGACATTTCTCGGGTCACTTGTAAACAATGGATAACATTGATCAATATGTTTCCATGCTTCACTATCAGAAGGGTGAGTCATAACAGTCTAGTCACGACTTGTGGCACACTAGATCATATATTGTGCTATTTTCTCAAACATGAGCAACTGCTTCAATCCAGAATTATCATGAAATATCAAAGAACCTTGAACGATATATCTTTATGCCTACTCGAACATTTATCTTTGTACTGAGGATGTTGACATGTTGGACACTCAATCAAGTTTGCATATTCATGATAATAGAGAATGTAGTTATTCTAATATGCATGAATTTTTGATGCCCTAGACAAAGCTTTTTCATTAACTTTTTCGTTATAGAAACTGCGCTCTAGTTTTATCGTTAGGCAACGCTTTGTGAAACAACTCGGCAAACCGATTATATGCTATCTCGGTTACGTTGAAGTCTGACTTATAATTTAACAATTGAGCCATTGTTGAAAACTTTGAGTATTCTTCACAACCTTCATACGATGCTTCATCTTCAGCTTTAGTAACTCGTAAAATTGTGCTTCCTTTGGATTTGGTAACCCTATTTGAATTTTTGGTTGTATATTTGGTTCTATATCCAATGTTACTTCAGTATTTGATGATTGACCTCCTAATCCGGTGTGAGGCATTGGGAACCTTTGGAATTCACGGTCTCTCTCTCTTGCTCAACATCAGGGAGGGTCGGCTCTCCTCTTTTGTCGTTGCTGGCCGAAGCCCTAGCTGACAAGAGAGAGAGAGAGAGAGATGCACACAATCGGGTTGAAATAATCGATCTCTAATGATTTTGGAATGGCATGTAGCGGTCACGATGTTGTGGCATTGCCATCGCTACATACTTAATTCTACGACGGCAGACTCCGTGGCTATTGTGCCATTGCAAGGCCTATGTCGAACTAGTGGTCAAGTGGGCCAAGTTCGACCATTGCTTGGACTTAGAAACCCGCATAATCCTTCAAGCCTCCTCCATTATTGTGCATCACTGAGAAGGGCTAGCTCTGAAAGTATGAGTTATACATAATGAACACTCAATGTCTAATTTTGTTATGTTTTGCTTCAAAATCTAGATTGTTTTATAAAAGATGGATTCATTCACCTCAGACAAATTATTCGACGTCTTTAGAGCCTTTAATACCATCAAGGCTCCATTGTGTACATCCAAGAATCCTCCTCCATAGGATGTCCTGTAATCCTTAGTGTCGAGAACCCCAAGTGATATTAGATTCATCCCTAGCTTCAGGATGTGATAAACATGTGCTAGGCTCTTTATCGAGCTGTCATGCAACTTTTAATTTTATTGTTTCAATTTCAGCAACTTTGCAAGAAACCATGTTTCCAACATTAACTACTCGAGCATTTGTACATCGATAATTCATTAATGATGCTTGATGTAGAGTCATGTGAAAAAACAACTAGAATCCAAAACCCTCTCGTTAATGCAATTAGTGGTTGACCTAATCGCCTACTGACCTTGATTGCACTTTGTATGATTAGAATTATCAGAAGAAGCAAAAAATAAATCCCGACATATGGTGTGTTGTCACCAGTGAGACTGCCGACAAGATCGTTGTCGCCTGTAACGTGTCTTAACAGAGTTTGTGCCACTTGTCATGACCAATACCTTTGTTTCATCGAATCATGCAATACAAAACACCTCCATTCCCTATTCTTGCTTCTTTTTTACCATATCACTATAAAAGTTATGCCTAAATTCGATTTAATTGGTTCTTGAATAATTAGGCTAAACACAATTAATAACAAAGCCAGCGAAAATAAATATGTAAAGCAATGAGCACAACACAAATCAAACAATGCTAACACAATAGAATTTATAGTGGTACGACAATTGGAATGGACTAGAACTATTGGGCCAGTCGGATTAGACTCGTCAGCGCCCCACAACTCAATTCAGACTGAACCAGACGGCTCCGCCCAAGGCTTCTGCCCGGCTATACTCCTGGACTTGACTCGAGCCAGATCAAACGGTTCTGCCCGGGGGATCCACCCGTCCAGACAAGGATACCCACTTCCTATCTTATTAGGAGAGATACGTCATTACGAGCCCGATGTCTTTGGGATCGACCTCGACCCATTCTAGGCAACATCACCATGAGATCTCCGGGTGGCATCATCACCTCCACCTACAAAAAAATACAAACACGACGTGCCTCATGTAACCCTAATTTTCCAATTTCCATTATCTCCACCTTAGAGTCCCACTAACTTGAGCGTTGGAGTGTCTTTTGTAGCCCCCCCGCCCAACTCCCAGGCAGGAACATTTGGCGTCCACCATTAGGCCAAGCAAAGCTTACCTTCCCCACAATGGATGGAACCCGGATCCAAGCGACCATCGACGCATGCCAACGGCAACGACCTGACAACAACGATCGACCTCAACCTAGTAATGCTAAAACAACAAGGGGCAATGCTCCGGTACTGATCAATCCTCTCCCTGAAGACCCCTAGTGACGAATAGACGATCTGGAGACTAAGAATCAACGGCTAATAGCTTGGATAAAGATGCCAACGCGATCTCAGGGGCAACCCCTAGCTCAACACGAGCGACGCCACTCGAAACACAGAGAAAGCAACCACTCCAACATAAAGCATCCTATTACGGTCCTCCATGCAAAATCTCCAGCACCTGCCAGTCGGGAAAAGACGAAGACCCCAAAGCCGGGAAGCCCGTAACAACCCCCCCCCCCTCTTGACGCGGGAAGCCCGCCGATGAGTGAGTTGCCTACCACCCTGACACCCTATGATGGAACAGGTGACCCTGTGATACACTTAACAGCGTTTCGGACTACGATACTCTATCACAGAGCAATCGATTCCGCATTTTGTAGAGCTTTTCCAACCTTCGTGGGAAAAACCATCTTGTTGTGGTTTGCCTCTCTTCCACCAAGGTCTGTCCATTCCTTCGAAGACCTCTCTCATGTCTTCCTCAATCGTTTCACCACGTCACAGGTATATCACAAGATGACAGCTGCCCTCCACTGTGTCAGGTAAGGGCAGCATGAGCCCCTGAAAGAATACCTCAACGGGTTCCAGGTCATAGCGGTCGAGATTCCCAACCTCGACCCATAGGTCGAGCTTTTCTGCATCCAACACAGGCTAAAACTTGTATTCTTCGTCGACAAAATTGCACTAACAGAACCCAGAGACATGGCCGACTTTCATGAGAAGACTATCGGCTTCATAAAAATAGAAGAACTCTGAGAAGCAAAAAATATTGACTGGCAAAATCTCAAGGCCACCGTCGAAGATAAGAAATTTAGAAGTAGAGAAAGAAAGAGTGAAGACCACAACCGCCCTAAGCAGAGCAATGATCAAAGGCCAAGGTCACCGCCTCGGTTGAACGCCCGATGCAAAAAGTATACTCCTCTCAACACTAAAAAGGAAATCATCATTCATGGCATCTACCACTTGAAACTTATCAGATACCCCACCAACATGGGAAAACAAAAGCTACCACCCAACGCTGATAGAAGCAAGAAGTGCATGTTTCACGATACCTACGGTCACAATACTGAGGAATGCAGAGTACTTAGTGACCAACTTGAGGATTTGGTCCGGGCGGGACGCCTGAACAAATACATCCATCACAAAAGAGAGAGAGAGAGGTCGGAGCAAAAGCCGCAACTCTAGACAACGAAGTCGGACACCACCGAAACCAAACCCGGATCGTCGGGAAGACGGTCGGGCTCGTCGCTCAGAGAACGAACCTCGAGGGGTCATTGACTACATTGCAGGCGGACTAACAAGAAGCATAGAAGCAAGCCCATCCAGGAAGAGATCTTCCCAAGCGTTGATGGAGGTCGATGGCACCACTCATCCCTACAAGCCTGCCCCGAAAACCCCAGTAATATCGTTCTATGGATTTGATTTTCACGGGACTGATCAAAACTTGCACGATCTAGTTGTAATCTCAGTGACTGCAGGAAATTCTGTCATCAAAAAGGTCCTAGTCAACCAAGGCAGCTATACCAACATCCTTTTCTACCCTACCTTTGAAAGAATGTAATTGATGAAAGCCTCGCTCACCCCATGTGAGGGAAACCTGACAGGCTTCTCAGAAGAAAGGGTTGTCATTCGAGGAGCCATAAGGCTAAGAACAACGTTCAACTCTGAACCAAAAGCCAAAACCATTGATGTGCAATACCTAGTCATCGATGTCCCTAGCCCGTATCGTATGATTCTAGGATGTTCGTCCTTGAATAAATTAGGAGCAGTTGTATCCACTCTCCATCTAGTAGTAAAATTTCCAATCTCAAAAACGAAAGTAGGAGTACTCCATGTCGACCAGAAGGAAGCCCAATGGTGCCACAATCAATGCCTCAGAACAAAATCAAAGAAAAATTCTAACAGCCACATATATCCTCAACCATCGAAGGCAAACAACCGATAAAGGATTCCAAGCCAAGCCCATGGCGGAACACGCACACACAAAACCCGACTCAACTCTTCGAAGAGCTCAACAAGCGATCAAATCGCCATTCTTTCTGTATGCATAATCCCCATGTTACTTAATAAAACTACATTTTTTGCCATACTCTCTTTGTACATGCCCAGGAAACTCAGAGGTGATCTCGCCGCTGAATAGAGGTACCTTATTATTCTAAAGACTTCATGCACGGTCCTACCTAAACACACTTAAACAAACTCAAAACTCTCACGCACGTTTCCTGACTAACAGAGTTGTCATCTCCGACCTCAAAGCACGAATGCTCTACTCAGCGACCAAAACTTAATTTACACCGGCCTGGCTCGCCGGCCTCAGTGCCTATTACATGACTCCTCGTGAGAGGTTCCGCCCTACTCTCTCCAGCGAGCTCGGCCCGAACCCCCAAGCTCAGTCCTTGGCCCCTAGAGCCGTTACTTCGAGCCTCAATAATTGATTAAATAGAAAAAGGAGACACACTATTCAACCCCCCCCCCCCCTCCCCCCTTCTAGTGTGGGATTTCATCCAACAATTGGTATCAGAGCAAGGTCATAGGATAAGATTTAACCATCTTCCCTACAAATTAAGATGTCGAGTGAAATCCAACTAGCTCAAGGGTCCTCTACTCATACTCCACCACTATTCGATGGAAACAACTATGCCTACTGGAAGATTCGTATGAATGGCTTCCTACAATCTCTAGGCATGGATGTATGGAGGATGATTCAAGTAGAGTATAAGCAACCCACTAAGGACATGGATGAGTGGGACCAAGAAGAGATTAAACTCTTTAATGCTAATGCAAAGGCTGTCAATGCATTATACTGCAGTCTATCAATTAATGAGTTCAATAGGATTTCTACTTGTAAGTCCGCATATGAACTATGGAAGGTCCTAGAGACTACACATGAAGGGACTTCACAAGTAAATGAATCTAAGATAAACCTACTCATGCATGATTATGAAATGTTTAAAATGTTATCGCATGAATCCATTGATGCCATGTATGCTAGATTTCAAAATATTACAAATGGATTAGCTAACCATGGCAGAGAGATAAGGGAAGAGGAGAAGGTAAGGAAACTCCTTCGTTCCCTTCCAAAAGCTTGGGAGCCCAAGGTCATAGCAATCATGGAAGCGAAAGACATGAGCACCTTGAAGATCACCGAGCTCATTGGGTCTCTCATGACACATGAGACCCATATGAAGCAATACAAGGAGGAAGATGCCCCCAAAGGCAAGACCATTGCCTTAAAAGCATCAGACTGAGTAGAAGAATCCTCATCATCCGAGGAAGAGACAGATGACTTTGAGGAAATGGCGATGTTGGCAAGGAGATTTATGAGCTTCATGAGAGGAGGCGTGAGAAAGGGAAGAGGAAGCTACACATGCTACCATTGCAACAAGGCCGGGCATCTAAGGAAGGATTGCCCACTTCTCAAGATGGCTTCCACCTCTAACCCTCACAAAAAGGACAAATACTAGAAGAAGAAGGCAATGATGGCTTCGTGGGATGAAAGTGAGGCTTCATCGAGTGAAGAAGACTCAAAGAGTGAAAAGGCAAATCTTTGCTTGATGGCAAATGATGATGAGGTAAGATTTACTTTTAGTGGGCTTTCTTTTACTCAAGAAGAGCTAGAAAATGAATTTGATCAAATGCATGATGAATTTAATGCTATTAGAAGAAAATTTAAAGAGCTTAAAAAGGACAATAAATCTTTAGAGCTAGAAAATTATAGTTTATTACTTTCATGCAATGCTTTAAGGAAAGAAGTAGATACCCTTAAGGAAGAGAAACATGCCCTAGAGAAGGCTAAGAGGACTTACAAAGTGACAATAAAAAATTAGAAGATGAAAACAAGTATTTAACTGATCAAGTAGAGCATTTGAATGATAGCATGCTAACATTGAAAAATGAACTTTGCATGCTTAATGAAAACATGACAACCCTACAAAATGTCATGCCTAAGGTTGTCCTTAAAAATAAATTATCACACTTCCATGCTCACACACACAATAGAAGGAAATTTAATGGAAATTATATTTCTTGATACATATTTGGCCATATGGCTAAGGATTGTGCTTTGAGGAAGAACCCACATGCTAGATTTACTTGGGTTCCTAAAATGACTAACACTCAAGGACCCAAGAAAATTTGGGTACCTAAACTAGTTTCTTCTCCTTTTGTAGATGGAGAAGCATCCTCAAGCAAGTTAAAGCACTTGGATATTGGATAGTGGTTGCTTAAAGCACATGATGAGTGATATCAACTTATTTGCAACCCTATCAAACAAAGATGGTGGACATGTAACATTTGGAGACAATGCTAAAGGTAAGATTGTTGGCATTGGTGATATAGGTATTCTTCCTTACCCATGCATTAAGAATGTTATATTAGTTGATGGATTAAAACATAACGTGATTAGCATATCACAATTATGTGACAATGGATATGTAATTGTTTTTGAAGCATCTAAATGTATCATTAGGAGTGCACCTTCCAATGACATCATGTTTATTAGAAATAGGCAAGGAAATGTCTACACATTATATTTAAATGTCTTGCCTAATCCCCATGTTAGATGCTTAGTTGCCATGAAAAATGATTCTTGGTTGTGGCATAGAAGGTTACACTACTAGAAATTGGGTCTTCAGCAACGGCTATCAGCAATGGTCGCTCAAGCCGTTGCTATTTGCAACAGACAGTCGCTTAAGCAGTTGCAGATATGCTACATCTGCAACAGCGTTCTAACGGACTTGTGAGCCATTGCAGATATTAATTACCTTAGCAACGACTTTCTAACGAAGACGTTAGCTGTTGCTGCTGATAAACTTATCAGCAATGGCTTTCTAACGGATGAGTGAGCCGTTGCTGATAAGTTTATATAGGGCACGCTGCGCGCCCGCCCCTTCCTCCTCCTTCTTACTCTTCCTCTACTGCCGCCGCACCTCTTTCGACGTCGCCGCCGCCCATCCTCGAATGCCGATTCCGACCGCCGATTCCAGGTATTTATCGCCGCCCCGCCTTCCCCGTTGATTCCTAGGTATAATCCGGCCAAAACCCATAAAATAGGGTTTCGGCCGGTGGCCGACGCCGGAACCTTGTACAGTGTCCGGACACTGGACTCCGGTGCTGGAAATGCCATTTTTTTATTATTATTATTTAATTATTAATTAATTGTTTATATTAATTATTTAATTAATTATTTAATTTGTTAGATTAATTTTTAGGGTTTAGATTAACTGTTATGATTTAGATCAATTTTTAGATTAATTATTAGAGTTTAGATTAATTTATTTAGATTAATATTTAATAATGGTAGGTTAATTATTTAAATTAGTTAAAATGTTGTAGATTAATATTAATTAATTAGTTAAAATGTTAATTAGTACGGAGTTATCCTTAGTGGACTCGCGCTGGAATCGTCCACTTCGGACTTGCGCCGGAATCGTCCACTTCGGACTCGCGCTGGAATCATCCAATTCGGACTCTCGTCGAAATCGTCTAATTTGGACTCATGTCAGAATTGTCCACTATGGACTCGAACTGACTCGAAACATTTAGAAAATAATCATCCATCCGACGAGTTAGATATGTTTCACCTTAGATCCGTTCGGGGGTTGTATATTTGTGTAAAAGAAGTAGATGATCTTTTACACGACGTACAATCCTTAAATTGTCCCTGATTGGACAATTTGGGAATATAGTTATTTGTATTGCACTTACGTTTTTTTTTAACCGTTAACTTATTCTAAATTTCGGCAGCATCTCTCTTATTCTTCGATACGCGCCCAGATGATATGCATATTCGGAGAACTGTAGAGAGATGCTGCCGAAATTTAGAATGAAGTTAGCAGTTAACAAATTTAGAATGGAATAGGATAATCTCACCTAAAGGCATTAACCAAAGAAATTGTCATTGATTGACAGAATCATGTCGGCTGATTGAAGTTGGATGTACCGACGTCTTGATCATGGAACTTTAACGAATGAGTTTCGATTAGGTGTAACGCACTTTCTAAATTTCACCTATTCGAATCGGAAATTTGTTAGCGTCGGTGATAAAATCCGATGTCTGTGCCGCATTTGTTTGAATGGACGATTTTTGGATCGGGAGATTGTCACTCTGTATCTATATAGCAAAGGATTTGCACCAAGATATTTTCTATGGACTTGTCACGGGGAGTCACGTGAAGTCGGGACGACGAGCAATCCTGTCGTTCAGACATATGGTGAATCTTCCTCTGCTGGTGCTTCTTCATCCAGTCAATCTAATCCCTATACAACTATGATACTTGATAGTCTTGGGGGTCAATTCCACCTGAATGATAATGTTGATCGACCAGTTACTCAGACATCAATCCCACCAGATACTACAGCAGTTGATATCACAGAAGTACAAACTACGGTAGAGATTACATTGCCGAATAAAGAAGCTGCAGAATTTTACGAGATGTTGAAAGCTGCCGATGAACCTTGGTATGAGAATTGTCCTAAATAAACTAGGTTTTCAGCAATGACACAACTCCTAAACATCAAGGCCGATTGTAATATCAGCGGGGTTGCGTATGATCGAATTGTAGGATTAATTAATGGAATACTGTGTACTGATAACAAGTTTGAACTAACTTTTTATAAAACTAAAAAGTTGATGAGAAAATTGGGGCTTGGGTACGAAAAAATACACGCGTGCCAAAATAACTGCATTTTATATTATAAAGAAAATATGCAGTTGGATAAATGCCCTGTATGTCAACATCCTCGTTATAAGGAGAAGAAATCGGTCCGACAGAAAAATATCTCGTTTAAGGTGCTTCGGTATTTTCCACTAACACCGAGGCTTCAAAGATTATTCATGTCGAAAAAGATGGCCCCCTACATGAGTTGGCATGCAAGAAGTCGTGATGATACAGTAATGACTCATCCATCCGACAGTGAAGCATGGAAATATTTGGATACATGTTATCCATCATTTGGTAGGGATACTAGAAATATCATATTGGGATTGTGCACAGATGGTTTTAATCTGTTTGGATATTCTGCAACTCCTTATTCAGTTTGGTCAGTGCTACTGACAGTTTATAATTTGTCACCGTCAATGTGTATGAAAGATGAATTTATTTATCTTTCGATGATTATTCCGGGTCCTAAGGGTCCGCGAAAAGAAATTGACGTATTTCTCAGACCCTTGATAGATGAATTGAAAACATTGTGGACTAAGGGAGCTGTCACTTATGATTATCATCGAAAGCAAAACTTCAATTTAAAGGCCGCGATCTTGTGGACAATCAATGATTTCCTGGCATACGGCATGTTGTCTAGTTGGAGCACTCACGGCCGACTCTCTTGTCCGTATTATATGGAACACTCTAAATCAATCAGTCTTCAGAACGGACGAAAAATCTCATTCTTTGATTGTCATCGTCGATTCCTACCGGCTAACCATCAGTATCGAAGGAATCGTAATAAATTTACTAAGGGCAGAGTCGAAAGAGATGGGCCACCACCGATGTTGTCTAGTGAACAAATGTTAGCACGTGTTTCAGCACTTCCAGAGATAGTATTTGGTCGAAATGAAAGAGTGTCAGACTTTGGTCAAACACATAACTGGGTGAAAAAATGTATCTTTTGGGAATTTCCCTATTGGAGTTCATTATTGATTTGACATAATTTTGATGTCATGCACATTGAAAAAAATGTGTTTGATAATATTTTCAACACTTTGATTGATGTTTTAGGAAAAACTAAAGATAATGTCAAAGCCCGACATGATCTGAAAATACTTTGTAAGAGACCAAAGTTGTAGTTACAATCGATATCTGAAACCGAAGGCCCCGTATGTGTTAAATAAACAACAGATCAAAGATGTTTGTCAATGGATAAAAGAACTCAGATTACCCGATAGATATGCTTCAAACTTATCTCGATGTGTGAACGTCGATGATTGCAAAATATCAGGGATGAAGAGCCATGATTGTCATGTATTCATGCAGAGATTGCTTCCGATCGCATTTCGAGATCTTCTTCCTGATAATATTTGGGGTACGTTGATTGAATTAAGTATGTTTTTTAAAAACATTTGTGCAAATGTCCTTCGAGTCGAAGATATGTCAACACTTGAAAGTAATATTGTTGAAATTATATGCAAGCTGGAGCAGTTTTGCCCTTCTGCATTTTTTAACTCGATGAAGCATCTACCGATACACTTGGCATACGAGGCACGAGTTGGTGGCCCCGTTCAATACCAGTGGATGTATTTATTTGAAAGATACATGAATCGTCTGAAGAAAAAAGTAAAGAACACCGCAGCTGTTGAAAGATCAATATCTGAATCGTATATCATCTAAGAAATTTCAATATTCTACTTATTTTTACTTTGAATCGACAGTACAAACAAGATTTGATCGTCTTCCACGTAACGACGATGGGGGAGTTTGACATTCAGATGGACGTTTAAATATATTTTGTCACTCTGGTCATGCTTTTGGTTCTCGTCCATCTCGACACTTAAGCGAGGAAGAGTATCATTTGGCACACTTTTATGTATTATTCAATTGTCCAAAGATTGAACAATTCATTGAAATATTTGACATTGAGATGGTGCAAAAATACTCTATTCACAACGATCAAGAATTGGAGAGATTACAGAATCATGATTTCCCTACTTAGATTCAGGCTTACAACAAAGATCATAGAGCTGAAATAGATGAAAGAATATTTGAGTTTGTTAGTGGACCGTCGCGACTAGTGTCGTGTTATAGTGGATATTTTGTTAATGGGTACCAATTTTACACGGTTGAATATGCATTTACAAAGAAGACGATGAATGCCGGGGTCTACGTGAAGGGGACAACATATGTTGAATATGATATGGATTTTTATGGACTAGTGGAAGAAGTGATAGAGTTGCACTACTTCGGCTTGAAATCAGTGATCCTATTTAGATGTCATTTGTTCGATACAACAAAAATGTGCATGAAACTTCATCCAAAATATAAACTTATTGAGGTTAATTACAAATCCAAATTGGCAGCAAATGAGCCTTTTATATTGGCATCACAAGCCGAACAAGTATATTACGCGAAGTATCCGGCTCGAAATAAAGATAGAGCAGATTGGCGTTTAGTCTGTAAGACTAAAGATATGTCAACACTTGAAAGTAATATTGTTGAAATTATATGCAAGCTGGAGCAGGTTTTCCCTTCTGCATTTTTTAACTCGATGAAGCATCTACCGATACACTTGGCATACGAGGCACGAGTTGGTGGCCCCGTTCAATACCAGTGGATGTATTTATTTGAAAGATACATGAATCGTCTGAAGAAAAAAGTAAAGAACACCGCAGCTGTTGAAGGATCAATATCTGAATCGTATATCATCCAAGAAATTTCAATATTCTGCTTATTTTACTTTGAATCGACAGTACATACAAGATTTGATCGTCTTCCACGTAACGACGATGGGGGAGTTCGACATTCAGATGGACGTTTAAATATATTTTGTTACTCTGGTCATGCTTTTGGTTCTCGTCCATCTCGACACTTAAGCGAGGAAGAGTATCATTTGGCACACTTTTATGTATTATTCAATTGTCCAAAGATTGAACAATTCATTGAAATATTTGACATTGAGATGGTGCAAAAATACTCTATTCACAACGATCAAGAATTGGAGAGATTACAGAATCATGATTTCCCTACTTAGATTCAGGCTTACAGCAAAGATCACAGAGCTGAAATAGATGAAAGAATATTTGAGTTTGTTAGTGGACCGTCGCGACTAGTGTCGTGTTATAGCGGATATTTTGTTAATGGGTACCAATTTCACACGGTTGAATATGCATTTACAAAGAAGACGATGAATGCCGGGGTCTACGTGAAAGGGACAACATATGTTGAATATGATATGAATTTTTATGGACTGGTGGAAGAAGTGATAGAGTTGCACTACTTCGGCTTGAAATCAGTGATCCTATTTAGATGTCATTTGTTCAATACAATAAAAAGGGGCATGAAACTTCATCCAAAATATAAACTTATTGAGGTTAATTACAAATCCAAATTGGCAGCAAATGAGCCTTTTATATTGGCATCACAAGTCGAACAAGTATATTACGTGAAGTATCCGGCTCGAAATAAAGATAGAGCAGATTGGCGTGTAGTCTGTAAGAGTAAAGGTAGAGGAAAAATTGATCCGATAGTAGGAGAAAATGAGTCGATACCTGATGTGATAGATGGTTTCTATCAAGAAGATGATCCTCCTGCTGTAGATCGTATTATTCCAATACTCGAGGATGCAGACACAGCGTTAATTCAATTAGAAGTTGAATATGCCGATGATGACGATCATGAAATTGAGGAAGCTGGAGATGAAGAAGATGAAGAAGAGGAAGAAGAGGAAGAATTCGAAGACTATTACTCAGATGATGAGGAATAATTGTAAAGTATATCTTATATTAAATATATCTCTACTATATATATAATAATCTAATTATATGTCTATTCGACAGATATGTTTGGTCATGGTTATCGTCGCAGGAGAGCTTTGGAGTCTTCGATCGGTGAGACTCCAGCACTTACTCATGTTGTTGATTCTCCTGTTGTTGATCCTCCTGTCGATGATACTGCTGAGGCTAGTACATCCAGACGCAGGCGGCCACGTGGGCCGAGCAGGTGGCAGCCTCCACCAACCACAGAGTCATGCAGATTCATTAGCGTGATTGGGGAGCAGTAATATATCATGAATTATGAATCATTAAAAATTCATTATATCATAATATAATATTAAATTTTATTTTTGTTGTGCAGGTTTGAGCAAGAAGAAGTGCCAAGCAGCATTTCTTCTACCATTCAACGATATATGCACGGGGCATGGCCCACGTGGTCTCACGTGCCCAGTGATCACGTCGATATGCTATGGCGCGAGTTTGAGGCACATATTAATTTTTTTTTATATACATGCATGATGATTAATATTGGTACTGATGTTATTATTTTGCAGGCTCGCTATACATGGGCCGAGGACCAGAGGCCCTTCATTTACGCTGCATGGGAGACTATTTCCCGGGCGAGGTACAACGGGCAGCTGGGGCAGGCCCGGTCCCAGGAGATGGCCCTAGCTGGGACCACTAACATCGCGAAGACTTGGGGATACGAACCCGATTGGATTATATCCGATATATGGGACCAGCTCGTGGCGATGTGGTCGACGGATCGATAGCAGGAGGTATCTAGGACTGCGGCTAGAAACTGCATGTCGGGGGGAGGAGCGCGTCACACTGGCGACTCTATTGCATTTATTGTGCACGCGGACCGTATGGTAAGTATACCTTAATTTTAATTTTATATTTTATTTGTTACTCTGTGTACTAATTAATGTATTTGTTTTGTAAATGTAGACGACGGTGTTGGACGACGGAACTGTCCAGCGACCCTCCACGATGGTGGTGTTTGAGCGGATACACCGTCGAGTGCATGGGACGGGGGAGTACGTCGACAACCGCGCTGCATTTATTATGGTAAGTATATTTATTTAAATTATTCATTATATATTTATAATTTAAGTTTTATGAAAAATATTAAACAAATAATTAAACTCGAGTATGAGACCTACAATCAGACGGTGATACAGCGCGGAGGCACCCTCGAGGACTTTGACGCAACAGCGTGAGTCGATGCTACAGGTGGCTAGGACCACGGCCGCGTGTATGGTTTTGCAGATAGTGGTCATGCGCAAGCCGTGTTAGGGCCACTTGGGGCATCGACCCCTCCGCATGCTGGTGAGCGGCCGTCCACCTCCAGGTCCAGAGATGATCTGAGTAGCAGGATAAGGACACTGGAGGAGATGGTCGCGCGTCAGACTGAGATGATGGAGCGTCAGAGTCAGATGATGGCGGAGCTGCATGCTATGCTACGCAACTTGTCAGGTCATCCCGGAGCATCATCATCATATGATCCATCGTCCACAAGTCAGTCCACGCTGGTGTACACCCAGGCACTTCAGACCCCGCCATATGATCCATACCATCCTCCATCGTCATCGTGAGATTTATTATTTTTTTATTTCAGTTTTGTTTTGTTCGGATATTGATACTTCGATACTATATATATTTTTGTTTTGTTTTGTTCGGATATTGATACTTCAATTTTGCATTTGAATAGTTTTATACGATTGTGGATAATTATAAATATAAGTATAATTGTTTTGATATATATCTTGGTGTATTTATGATGTGTGAATGGATGTGTGTATGGGTGTATGGGTGTGTGAGTTATGTATCAGATAATGTATCAATGTATTAATGAAAATTTAGAATTTTAATTTTTTTTCGATTTCAGATTTTAGTCATCAACAACCACTTTCCCACGGCCATCCGTAAGAAAGCCGTTACTAAAAGTTTATCAAAAACTGTTGTTGATGACCTATAGCAACCGTTTAGCAACGGTCTTTCACTAACGGCGTTGCTACGGACACACGAGAAATTGCTAATAATTCTATCAGCAACGACACCGCGTCCGTGGAAAAACCGTTGCTGATAATATTATTGGCAACGGCCCGAGTGACCGTTGTTGATCCGTTGCTAAGTTATCGACAACGCTTGTTTCTGCCACGGCTCCGTTGTAACGGCGGAGCCGTTGCAAACCGTTGCTTATGGTTTTCAGCAACGGCTCAACAACGGCTCAACAACGGCTAGAGCCGTTGCTGATGGCCATTATTCCAATAGTGTTAGGACATGCTAGCATGAGACTCATCCAAGAAATATCTAAGAAAGAATTAGTTAAAGGATTGCCCAAGATAAAATTTGAAAAAGACAAACTTTGTGATACATGTCAACTAGGTAAGCATGTTAAATCCTCATTTCATAGCATTAATCAAGTTAGTACATCTAGAATTCTTAAGCTTGTGCACATGGATCTTTTTGGTCCATGTGATGTAGCTAGTATAGGTGGAAAACTATATTGCTATGTATTAGTTGATGATTTTTCTAGATTTACATGGATTTTCTTTTTAGCTAAGAAAAATGAAACTTTTGAGTTTTTCAAAAAGTTTACTAAGAAAGTTACAAATGAGAAAGGGGTTTCAATTTTAAAAATTAGAAGTGATAATGGAGGAGAGTTTACAAATGAAAATTTTTCCGAATTTTGTGATGATTTAGGTATTGGACATACCTTTTCTTCCCCTAGGATCCCTCAACAAAATGGGGTGGTTGAGAGGAAGAATAGAACCTTACAAGAGATAACTAGGACCATGCTATGTGAAAATAATTTGCCTAAGTATTTTTGGGCCGAAGCCATAAATACCTCTTGTTATGTGCTTAATCGCATTTTATTAAGATCTAAAATTAAGAAAACACCTTTTGAGCTTTGGAATAGTAAAATCCCAAATGTGGGATATTTTCATGTTTTTGGATGCAAATGTTTCATCTTAAACACTAAGTAGCATTTAGGAAAATTTGATTCTAAATCCGATGAAGGGATTTTCCTAGGTTACTCCATTAATTCTAAGGCATATAAAGTATACAATCATAGAACCATGATTGTCGAAGAATCTATGCATGTCACGTTTAATGAAACTAATGATTCTTCTAGAAATGTGAAAATTGTAAATATAGGTGGGGAACTTGAGGACCTCACACTTCATGACAAAGAGGTGGAGGATGAAGATAATGAGGAAATACAATATGAAGAACCATCATCCACAACTCTACCTCAAGTTGAAGATGAGGAAGAAGAAGCTCTACCACCTCACCCCAAAGGATATTGGTTGATAAGGGATCATCCAATGGATCAAGTCATTGGAGAACCATCAACTGGAGTGGTAACGCTCTCTAAACTCAAGGATATTTGTCAATATATAACATTTATATCTCAAGTAGAGCCTAAGAACATTAAGGAAGCAATAGAAGATGAGTTTTGGGTACTAGCTATGCAAGAAGATCTCAATCAATTTGCTAAAAATGATGTATGGGACTGGGTACCTAGACCTAGCGAACAAACTATAATTGAGACTAAATGGGTATTTAGAAATAAGTTAGATGAAAGAGGATTAGTCATTAGAAACAAAGCTAGGTTAGTGGCACAAGAGTACAATCAACAAGAAGGGATAGATTATAATGAAACTTATGCTCTCGTAGCTAGATTAGAAGCAATTCGAATACTTTTGGCATATGCTAGTTTTAAAGGTTTTAAACTTTTCCAAATGGATGTTAAAAGTGCATTCTTAAATGGTTTCATCAATGAAGAAGTATATGTTGAACAACCCCCGGATTTGAAAGTTTTGAGTTTTCAAACCATGTTTTCAAACTTAAAAAAACATTACATGGTTTAAAACAAGCGCGTAGGGCTTGGTATGAAGGCTTTCAAATTTTTTAATTGAACAAGGTTTTATCGTTGGAAAAGCTGATGTTTCACTTTTTATTAAACATCATGAAAATGATATTTTATTAGTTCAAATTTATGTTGATGACATAATTTTTGGTGCTACTAATGAAACTCTTTGTAAGTGGTTTGCTAAGTGTATGCAAGATGAGTTTGAGATGAGCATGAAGGGAGAACTTTCCCTCATGCTTGGTCTCCAAATCAAGCAAACCAACAAAGGAATCTTCATCAATCAAGCCAAGTACACAAAAGAGCTCATCAAAAGGTTTGGGATGAATGAAGCCAAGATAGCTTCTACATCAATGAGCACATCTATCAAGCTTGACAAAGATGAAGATGGTGTCAAAGTCGACGAAAAATAATATCGAGGTATGATTGGTAGTCTTCTTTACTTAACCGCAAGAAGACCCAATATCATGTTTAGCGTTTGTGCATGTGCTAGGTTTCAATCTTGCCCTAGAATGTCTCATTTAAGTGCGGTCAAATGCATATTGAGATATTTAAAGGGCACAATTGACATAGGATTATGGTATCCATGTCATACATCTTAGGAGCGAGTCTTGTTTCTTGGTTCTCAAAGAAACAAAACTCAGTTGCACTTTCAACTACCGGAATAATCGCTGCGACTAGTTGTTGTGCACAAGTCCTATGAATGAAACAAACTCTTTTAGATTATGGACTTAAGTATTCTTGCATACCTATTCATTGTGACAATACTAGTGCAATAAATTTAACAAAGAATCTTATCTTACACTCTAGGACTAAGCATATTGATCTAGGCACCATTTTCTTAGAGATAATATGACTAAGTGAAATATATCGGTAGAATTTGTATCCACCGACAAACAACTTGCCGATATATTTACAAAATTCTTGGTTGAAGAAAGCTTTACAAACTTAATGATGCAATTAGGGATTTGTGCTATTCCTAGTGGTTAAGATGTTCTTTTTCAAAATATATATGGTTTCAAAAATTTGCATTCTATAATGTGTCATCACAATTATGTATTGCTCTGTAATGGGGCTTTGCGACTTATTGATGTTTGCCTTCTATAGGCTTACATTAATAGGAAGGACTATAGTGGTAGATGATGTTGTGTGAAACCTGACACTAGAAGGGGGGTTGAATAGTGTATGTCCCCTTATGTGTGTATTTTTCCTTTTTAATCAATTTTAACTTCACTTTGGTGCAAGTGTTTCTTAGCAATAGATGTGATCAATTATTAATAACAATGACAGGCAATCAAGAAAGCAATGCAGACAAGGTTAATTATAGTGGTTTGGCCAACTGCCTACTCCACTACCTTGGCTCCTTACCATGGATTTCTAACCACTACTTTATAGAGTTTGTGTTTCCCTTTGAATACAATGAGGACACTCTTCTCACCACTCTGAGAACTCCTCAATCCTATTCACCTAGGCAAAACACAATCCTATAAAGGTTTCCCTAAGTGTTTCCCTAGCACACCTAGCAGCTATTACAGATGGAAAAACAAGTTTGAGCTTAAGAATTTAAAGATGAACCAAAGCTCCTTTCCCAAGCCTTCAGGCCACCAACTTGCAGGAAGATGACTCTTTGAGTTGTAGCAGAGTTGAGGGAAGTAGGGAAGCAGGCGCTCGAAGAATGTTGTCAACGGAGGCAAAGGGCGCGCAGCAAATCAATTCTTATGAAGGCTCAAATCACTTCTATTTTGCTCAATAAAGTTTCTAAGAAGCTTTAAAGAAGTTAGGTGTGAGGTATTTATAACCCCACACCCGAACAGAATGTTCAACAGGCAAAAAAATAGCCGTTGATGCCGTTCGGTCGCTTTGTCGATCGATCGTCGGTCGACCGACTGATCGATCGCCAATGCGACCGCTGGCTTATGTGAGTGCTCGGTCGACCGACTGTCGCAAATCCATTGATCCCACATTCGGTCGACCAGTCGATCGACCGAATTAGTGGAGCCAGGGTCGCGCGACATGTGATCTTTAATCCGGTCGACCGATGAGCATTCTACCAATTTTTGGCTTCGGTCGATCGTTCGACCGGTCGATCGACGCAGCCTTCTGCGACTACTGCCACTTTTTCGCATCATTCAGTCGACCGAATTGACTGCTGCCAACGATACTGCCTTGTTCGGTCGATCGATCGGTCCACCGAATGTATGCTGAGGCTGATTTCTACTTGAAATGTTTACATGCCTTTTTTTATGGATTTAGTTACCAAGTTCTAACTTGGATAACTATACAATTAGGCTTGGGATAAGATCGTCCTTGGGGTATATTACAAAATATCTATTTGATTTATGCCCGAGCCTTTCTTTGACGTTTTCTTCTTCCGTTTCTTTGACGGTCTTTTCTTCTGATTCGTTTGAACGAACTTGGCATGCTTTTGGCAACCTCATCCTGAACTCAAAACTTCACATATGGATTAAATACTTGTTTGTTATCATCAAAATAAAGATTGAGGCTTAAGAAAAACCCTTAAGCCAACAGATGATACTTGGTTTTATGGCTTTCTTGGTTTTTATGATGACACTCATTAATTGTACCTTAATTCTTATCTTTTTTTATGGATGTCAAAAGGGGGAGAAAAAGTAAGGTCACACTTATTTTTATGATGCATATAATTAGGGGGAGTTACAAAAATGATATGCACATTGATAGGGGGAGCATATGTTGAGTTATATATATTTTTGTATTTGTTGAGTTTTATATCTTGTATGTCTTAACTCATGTATGCCTTAACTCAAACTCACAAAGAATATGCATATGCTTTCTTAAAATTCCATGTTATATTTGTCATCATCAAAAAGGGGGAGATTGTTGGCTTAAGGGTTTCTCTCAAGCTTCGATCTTCATTTTGATGATAACAAACATATATTTAATCTATGTGTGAAGTTTTGAGTTCAGTTTGAGGTTGTGATAAGCATGCAAACTTCATTCGGAGAAATGAAATAAACGATCGTCAAGAATTGATAGAAAAAGAACGTCAAAGAAAGGCTCGGGCATAGACTAAGTAGATATCTTGTAATATACCCCTAGGACGATCTTATCCCAAGCCTAATTATAAAGTTATCCAAGTTAGAACTTGGTAACTAAACCTATGAAAAAACATGTAACAAATATAAAGAAAAAATTAGCCTCAGCCCGAGTTTGGTCGACCGAACAAGGTAGAAGAATTGGCAGTAGCCTTTTCGATCGACCGAATGATGCCACAAAACAGCAGTAGCCACTCGGCCGACCTGTCGGTCGATCGAAGATGGTGAAAAAATGGCAGAGGGCTACGTCGGTTGACCGGTCGGTCGACCGACCAATGCCAAAAATTGGCAGAAGGTGCTTCGATCGACCGATCGGTCAACCGGATTGCGGATCATTGAACTCGCGACTCATTCGGTCGACCTGTCGATCAACCAAACAACACGATTAAAGCAGCGGTCATGGGCGATCGATCGGTCGATCGACCGACGATCGACCGGCAAGCGACCGAACGGCGGAAACGACTAGTTTTCCGCCCGTTCGGTTGAGGGGTTATAAATACCCCTCACCTAACTCCTTTAAGTCTTCTTGGAAACAATATTGAGCATTAAAAGGAGTGATTTGAGCCTTCTTAACGATTGATTGTTGCGCCCGGTTCTTCAATCATCATTCTTCTTCAAGCACCCATTCTTCCTCAACTCTGCTGCGATTCATGTTCATCTACTGGGCAAGTTGGAGGCGTGAAGGCTTGGGAAAAGAGCATTGGTTCTTCTTTCAATTCGTAGCTCTTTTTCATTTTATTTGAAGAGGTATTTTAAACTTATTTTCACATGTAATAGCTTGCTAGGTGTGCTAGAGAAACACTTAGGGGTAGGCTTTGTAGATTTGTGTTTTGCCTAGGTGAATAGGTTTAAGGAATTCTCAAAGAGGTGAGAATTGTGTCCTCAGCTCCAGCAGCAAAGAATTGAGCCTGCTCAATAGCCCTCTTGAAACCCTTGTTATACAAAGTCAGACCGACATCCCGCCAGTGGTCCACCTGCCTCTATTGATATTCCTTCGCCAGGACTCGCTAACGAACAATCTCCACCACAGATGCCTTCAATCGGACCGTCAATTCAACAGCAGTAAGATTTAAATGCTCAATATCATGGTCCTTCACTCTCCTGACCTTGGCCAGTTCAAGCTTCAACAGCTCTGCTTCCTGCATACAGGCTGCGGACCTGTCTGATTCCAACTACCCCACCCTATTAGACATAAACAAAAACTGAGCCCATATCTCTAATCTTTCAACTGAATTAACTGGGTTCTCCGGGTAATAAGAAAATCTCGTGTATGGAACCAAGGCTAGCCGATGGCCCGGCAATGGAGTCCCCTGCAAATTCTACACTCGGAATAGGAGCATCCTTCCTCCCCAAAACCATCCTCTCAGGGAATGAGGAATCTGGATTCCTAGTCTGCTCCCTAGAATGTAAGACAGGAGCGGAGGCAGTTGAGTCAGAAGAACTAGACAACTCCATTACACCCGACAGCTGAGGGCTCAGAACTCCTATGCCTGGAGTCTTTGGATGGCTTGGCCCTGATGCGGAGTCATCCACCAACGATTTCTTCCCCCTACCAATAACAGGAGTACTACACCTTCTCTTGATACTTCCACATAAAATTGTCTCGTCCAACATAGACGACACTTTCCTTGCAATATGTTTTCGTTAGAAAAGATAGCAAGTGCTACTCGATAAATGACTTTTAATGAGACACCTACCTATATAAGCTAAAATCGGCATCCCCTCCAAGTCTCTCTTCAATATCTCCTCACAGGAAAAAGGTTCGAAAGGACCACACCTGATCAAAAAAATCCACAATGTGGTTTTCCCTGGCCGAAAGTGATCCCTCTTTCACATGACCAATCGACATAGGATCTTTAGTCCAAGACAGAGGGAACATCTCCTTTTGGAAGATAGGGTCCAGGTAAAATGGGCACAGATAGGGTTTCGATTTTACCTTGAGAAAATACTCGTTGAAGTTCTTATGGGAACTTCGGAAAGAATTGAAGAGCCTCTTTTCTAATACACCATTAAGTGACACCAGAACTCCTCTTTGAGAATCAACTATGTGGAAGAAGGAGTAAAACACACAAAGGCTCGGCTCGAGGCTCGGACACTACATCAGGATATCAAAACAACAGATAGCCGCCCAGCTATTGGGATGAAGTTGCGAGGGGGCTACGTTCGCTTGATTTAGTATTCCACATTCGAAGTCCGTAGAGGGCAAGCGAACTCCAAGTTCCTCAAACAAGACTAGATACATAAACATGGATCCGTCTTCCCCACAGTGGAAAATCTTGTTTAAAGAAGATCCCAGGCTTGTCATCAGGGAGCTCTCCCGGCGTATCTTGTGGAAAACCCATGAGTGAGGGTCGAGAATCCTCTTCAACGGTCTTGCCTCCAGCACGATCTTGGCTTTTCTTTTCACCATTGGCCTGAGCAAGAACTTTGAAAATATAAGAGGCTAGAAACCGAAAAGACTCGCCTACCATTGGCAAAAACCTCAAAGCACCAATACACCGAAAGCACGAAAACCCGAAGAAAGAGGGGAGAAATGTGTGCTTTAAATACAATAAACCCCCCATCAGACGGACAATAGCTACACTACAAGGCTAATCTCAGCCGATCAAACCCACCTTGCGGTCGTTTTCTAGAAAATTGCGTAAGTTCGTCGGGACACTTTCTTATCATGATTACTCCCGTAGACCAAAAAGGCAAAAGCCAACCAAAGGACGCCACGAAAGCAAGCAGACCCTACTAATAAACTGTCATACTAAGGCACAAGTGACAAGGAGACAGGATTAACACGATAGAGGTTCTCAACAAGATCTGCTCAAAAAGAGACAAAGTTGTTATATATCAACTAAACTTGTCCTCCACAAGTCACCCCAACTCGGTCTCCTCAGCCATTCCCTTTAGTTCGACCATTGCAGTTGTCTGCCTCGACACAACTTCCTCAAGTACTCGTATTAGCTCGGCCTTCACGGTCATTTGTTCCAGATGGGTCTTAACGGCTCTCTACCCAATCTACGCTTCAATCCCAGCTTAGCTTTAACAGCCACTCATTTAACCTCTATGGTCAACCGCTTCAAAGCAATATCCAGCTCGGCCTCCTCAACCACCTAGTGCAACTTGAAAGAATGCTCTAAAGAATTTCTCAAAGATACCAAAAGACAAAGGCTAGCCATACTTAAGAGCTCGGCACAAAGTCCTCCGGACTCCGACCGAGCTCGAGAACTGTGGACTAGACTAGAACTATTGGACCCGGTCGGATTAGACTCGGCAGCGCCCCACAACTTAATTCAGATCGAGCCAGACAGCTCCGCCTAGGGGTTCTGCTCGGCTATACTCCTGGACTTGACTCGGGCCAGGTCAAATGGCTATGCCCGAGGGCTCCACTTGGCCAAACAAGGATACACACATCTTACCTTATCAGGAGAGCCTGACATCTCGGGGATCAACCTCGACCCGTTCTAGGCAACATCACCACGAGATCTCCGGGTGGCGTCATCACCTCCACTTGCAATAAATACAGACACGACGCTCCTTAGGTGACTATAATTCCAATGTCCATTACCTCCATCTTGGAGTCCCACTAGAGCGTCAGAGTGTTATTTGCAGGTCCCCCCCCCCCCCCCCCCCCCCCCCCGACGTTGAACTAAACAAGGAGAGATTAAGTCTTCGTCGACTTTCCAGCACCGATCAATGTCCTTCTAATTTTTCTGATTTCATGTTGATCTTCCGATCGTGGACGTCGCACGCTACTCGACTTGGAACTTGAAATTATTTCTCAATAAACCATATTAGTACCGAGTTTATTATCATCAAAATCGAGATTAAGATCAATGTTGAAAATCTTAGGCCAACAATACCATAAAGCAAATGTTTCTTAAAAAATTTTATACTAAGATGTTGAAGAAGCAAGTAAAAACATAGATTTAGTATCTTCCTTGAAAGTTTCACCCATGTTCTCCAAATCGGCAATGATTAAACAAAATAAGTTGAAGTGGTCCTATATAGAATTTCCTTTATCCATGTGTGGAGCTTTTTTTTTAACAAAGAAGCTTGTATTCAATTCAAGAGTAGTGAAGGGAATACATGAAAAGGGGAAGAAGAGAGTAAAGAAAAAAGGCAAGAAGAAACAACATTAAGGCAAGGGATAGAAACCCTCGCGGACACAACCAAATTAAGGAAGAAGGGGTAACAAAGCCGCCGCCTCGGATGCGAGCTCAAAATGAGATATACTGTTGCCCTCAAACACCCTTAGATTCCTTTCATGCCAAAACATGGACCTCCAAATCGTAACCAAGCGGAAAAGCTTGTGATGGTTGGTAAGACTTCCCATGGCAGACCCCTCCCAATGCCTAACCCGGGGGAGAAGAAAGAAGAGTTGACCAGCCTGAGAAACAATGACCAACCAACATGGGTATAGGAGCAATCACTGAAAAGGTGATCATGAGTATCGGCCTGCGTGTTACATAGTAGGCATGAAGGTGTAACCAGTATATTGTGAATGATCAATCTGTCTTTGGTAAGAAGGCGCTGCTTCTCGACGAGCCAAGTAAGAATACAAATAGCCGACGGATAATCCTTCTGCCAAATAAATGTCACCTTGGGGTCCCCAACCCCAAGTGGAGCTCTCTTTGAATTTTACTTATTAAAGCCTTATCTTGATTTAGATATGTAAGTTTCTGCTAAACATTCACTATCGCCTTCTCAATTAGAACTTCCTGAAATGCCTTGTTCGACAGACGCGAATACTGTTGGTCTTTTTCATGAAAAAAACTTATATGGGCAGCCTGCCCATATAAATCTATATGAACGACAGGATATGAACTTTGATTGAATGAACATGAATAGAAGTGGAATTTCTAAGCTATCAGCAAGATATGTTTCACTGTAGCCTTAAGTCTCGGGCGACTAGGAGAGGAGCCCAGAACACTTCAAAGCACAGTCATCAAATCAGTTTCAATAGTGATGTGAGAAACTTGTTGCTGCCAAGCAAGTTGTACAAAAAACAAAATAGCCAAAGCCTCAGCAAGTGTAGAAGAAGCAATATTTTCTAAGTATTTATTAGCTGCAAAGATACAAGAACCTGAATTAGTTCTAGCAACCAAACCAATACCAGCACTAGAATTAATCCAAGACCCATCATAATTAATTTTGATACAGCTATTAGCTAGGGGAATCTAGTGAGAATTCTGAGTCATTCTATTAGTTAAAATAGTTTGACCCTCAGGAACATGGATGGAAGCCAACCGAGAAGCAAAAGCTAGCTAGTATTCTGAGCATGAGCCTATGAGGGGAATGCTGCCTAACAGAGTGCACTTTCTCATTCCTAGCATGCCAAATAAACCATAAGGTAACAGCAACCAACACCCTGGCAGGAAAGTATCTGTTCTTTTATATGGCAACCTAAGCCAACCTCCCTCAACCCAATTTTGTCTAGATGAAAGGTCAAGACCAATTTTTGTTTGAAGAAGAGACCAAAGAGCAGAAGAAAATGAGCAAGTAAAAAATACATGTTCAATTGTCTCTTCAGCAGTTAGGTTTAAACAAAGTGGACAAGTAAAGAGATTATTTATGCCAATATGTCTCAAATAACTTCTAGTAGGTAATCTATCATGTAATAATTTTGAAAGGAAAACAAGTGTTTTGGAAGGAAGCTTAAGTTGCCATAAATTACACCAATGGATGTTGGAACCATTATCCTCATAGTCACGGCTTCTAAGCAATAAGTAAGGAGAACTCGTAGTAACAGACCCATCAGCCTCTATATCCCAAATCCAGGTGGCATCATCAAGAATAGAAGGCAACCAGATATTCTTAATGAATTCCGATAGAGATTTATTGAATAAAAGCAAACCACAATCATCATTCCAAACATTATCAACCATAAGTTGATTAATAGTAAAAGAAGATAAATCCATATCAACATTAACCAAAGTAGGCTTGCAAATAAGAGGCATATCCACACACCAATAATCCAATAAAATGTTTGTTGAGTTTCCAGAGTTAATAAGCCTTTTGAAATCAAAAGAAAGTGATTTAAAAGCTGAGAAGAAAAGTTTCCAAGCTTCAGAGCATTTTTTACGAAGACTAATAGAAGATTGATTCAGAATAGCATATTTACACCTAACAAGTTTCACCCATAAAGAATTATCACCATTAATATAAGCAAGCATCCTTCTAAGCTGTAAAGACTTAATTTTATAATGCAAATCATGAACACCTAACCCACCCATAGACTTGGGCATGGTAATAGTGTCCCAACTGATAAGATGGAGACCTTTACCAGAATCTTTAGAAGACTTGGGCATAATATTATTTTTTTCAATCGTAGACTTAGTGATCCAAGAAACAGAGTGTGTGTGTAAAGAGATAGAATTAAGAACAGAATTAATAAGTAAAATCCTGTCAGCTTGTGAAATAAAATTGTTTTACCAACTCCCTAGCCTTTTATGAATATTATCAATAACAAAGTTATAAGCACTGGCTGGATCTCTCCTAGGGGAAATGATAGGACTCATATACTTAAAAGGGTAAATACCACCTCTTATACCTAAAATATTACAGATCCAATGCTTAACATGAGGAGGGGTGAACTTAGGAAAAAAAATCTCAGATTTATTGTAATTTACAGCTTGACCAGTTAAATTATGGTATTGAGAAAATATAGATTTAATACAATTAAGGCCTTTTTCAGTAGCCCTAAAGATCAACAGCACATCATCAGCATACATAATGTAAGAAAGATTAAAAGAATTTCCAATTCTGAAGAGTAAATTTTTTTTCCTATCAACAACATCATTCAGAAGATTTGTAAGTGTCTGAGCAACTAAAATATACAAATATGGGGAAAATGGATCCCCCTGCCTCACCCCTCCATGTGGAGTAAAAAAAGAGGAGGTACAACCATTCACAAGACAAGAAAAAGTTGGAGAGGAATAGCAGGCTTTTATCCAATTTATAAATTGAGTAGTGAAATTTAAACAATGTAAAATATGAGAAATTGCATCCGAGGACAACTTGTCAAAAGCCTTATCTAGGTCTAATTTAACTAAAATATAAGGCTTTTGACTTTTAGAAGAGTAAATGCTATAAGCAAGTTCTTGAACAAGCATGATATTATATTGAATGTTTCTACATTTAAGGAAGGCAATTTGTTCTGGTGAGATGATTTCAGGAAGAGTGGGTTCAGTTGTTGGCTAAAATCTTAGCTAAAATCCTATAAGTCAAGTTACATAAAGAGATAGATCTAAAATCTTTGATTGTCTTAGGAGATTTAATCTTGGGAATAAAAGTGATAATTATTTGCTTCCAATCATAGGGGATAATAGAAGTAGTATGAAAATTACTTAAACATTTTGAAAAACAAGGAGAAATAAACTTCCAATAAGACTTAAAGAATTATGTTGTAAAACCATCAAAAGCATGAGATTTCCCATTAGGGAGATGCTTCACAACATTCCATACTTTATCATAAGAAAAAGGCAGCACAAGATATTATGAAAGGAACTTGGTAAACGATTAAAAGTAGACCAATCATGAGTATGAGAAACATCATTTAAAGATGGAGCGGATAAGGAAGCATAATGGGGAGAAAAAACTTTTAAAATATCAGCATCCTCAGTAAAGAAATTTTCAGAATTATCAACAATAGAAGAAATATGATAATTCCTCCTTTTAGAGGTAACAATTCTATGAAAGTAACCTATGTTTCCATCTCCCTCTTCAAGCCATTTAACCTTTGCTTTGGCCCACCACTTAAGAGTGATTTGCCTTTGAATGGCAATAGCTTAATTATAGAGGGATTTAAGGGTAGATTCCTGAGCAGAGGAAAGGGAGGAGGTAGAATCAAGATGTTCCAAGTGGGCAATGTCATGTTGAATAGAAGTTAAGTTATTCTCCAGAAGGCCTAAAACATGTTTATTCCATTCTGATAAGGAGAATCTAGTTTGCTTAATGTTAAGAGAAAACTTGGTAAAAGATCTAGACTGTATCCTGTACAATTCCTAGACCAAGTATCTTGTACAATTTGATGAGATTCAAGGTACTAAGGCCAAAAATTTTGGAACTTCCAACCCTTAGTTCTAGACTGAGAAGGAAGAATGTTTGAATTTAGTAGAAGAGGGCAGTGATCTGACCCAACTGTACTTAAATGAGAGATAGAGGCTTTGCCAAAAAAATGGAGCCAAGCTGGGTTAGCAAAGGCTCGATCCAATCTAATTAAAATCATATTAGAAGACTTCCTATTATTACACCAGGTGTAACTAGGACCATGAAAATGTAAATAAATTAAACCAGTGTTATGAACAAATTAACTCCCTAAACTCCCTAATAGATCTATTAACAGTAAAGGGAAGACCACCAAACTTATCAATAGAGTCAAGAATTACATTAAAATCACTCATAATAATCCAAGGGTAACTAGAAAAATTCGAAGTTTGCAAAGAGTTTCATAAATAAGATCTTGCACGGAGATGACTACTAGCATATATATTTGAAAACAAGAAAGGTTCAGTATTATCCATATTAATAACAGCATGAATTATTTGAGCACTAGAAGAGAGCACATGACATTTAATAAAATTGGAATTACAGGCTAGGATTAAACCACCAAAAGCACCAACAAAGGAAACCGAGAAATCCAACCAACCACGACCAAGTTTAGAAATAAATACCTGAGCGTCCTGAGAACTTAAGTGAGATTCTTGGACCGAAATCAAAAAAGAATTATGCAGCTTAATCAAAGAAGATAAACGATCCCTTATAGAGCTTTTAAGAGCTCCACAAACATTCCAACTAATAACTTTCATAAAGAAACTAATTAGGGTTAAAGTGACTCCTTGTTAAGGGGCTGAAGCCTTCAGGAGTATGATTGAGGTTTGGAAGTAATTGGACCTCTGCACGACTTCTCTTAGTGGAAGCAGGGCCATCAGTGAGGAGTAGCGAAGCAGAGGAAGAAGTAACTGACCCCTTAGGGTTTTTTTTAGCACGCGGACGATTTGATTTAGGCACCATTGGATATTCAGGAGCAGCCGAGAACACCGCCGCTAATTCCTCAGCCATCTAACCAAAGGATCGGGAAGGGGGAGCTGAATTTTGCATTGGAGTAGAAGAAGGCACCTATGAAGTAGTTGTCATCAAAGAACGAGCAGAAAGGGGAGGATTAGGGTTTACTTGAGCCCGAGCCTTTAAGTTAGCAGCAGGCGGATCAGGCACAATCGAATTCGGGTCCAAAGAGGAAGTTTGAGGCACCCTATCAGATTGATTCGATCCACCAACTGCCACAGGGTCGGGAGGAGGCTCAACAATAACGAGTCCACTAGTAGTGCGAAAGATCGAGGCATCCTCGCTTGGGTCCCTAGGGTTTGAAGGCCGGTCATCTTCCAAGTCAGAACCAACCCATCGATTAACCTCAGTAGGCCGGCGACAAGGTCGATGGCGATGGACCTGAACCCATGGACCGCAAGCCGGTCCCATCGATTTTTCCACCACCATAGAGAAATCGTCAATAGAAGAAGTAACCAGAGGATTCTCGCTGACAATCGAATGATCCAAGACAGCCGAGGGGGCTTCCTTACACGAAGCTCCAGAATGACCAACCAAACCGCAAGAAAAGAAAATAGCAGGCAAATCCTCATAAGATCCCGGTTGAAACACAGAATCACCATCAAAATCAACCCCAGATACCTTGCCGAATAGGGGAAGCCAAGTCTAAATCAATACAAACCCTAATATATTTACCTCGTTCAAAAAAGAAAGACCAGTGATCAATGCGAAGAACACGGCCAAGAAAAGAAGCAATCAAAGAAATACAGTTCTCATTCCAGAGCTCTAAAGGTATATCGTGAATTCGAACCCAAACAACGACATAAGTAATTTCTTCTTGCCAAGGACGAAACAATGGTTTCTAGGGAATCAACTGTAAAAGATTACCCCTGAAAGACCAAGGTCTGGTCGTCAAAACATCAGTAGCAAGCAATAAAGAATCAAATCGAAAAACAAAGAATTTGTCATCGAGATCAAGAACCGATTTTAAGCCACAATTTCCCCAAAGACCTTCAGCCCAAAGGTCTCACATAAACATCTTGAGCTACTACACAGCTCAAAAATTAGTTGACCATTTCACAAATGGGGCATCGGCATCCTTGTCCCTTTCCTCCGGCCCCAAGACAAGTCAAATATCTTGTAGTAGCAATTAACTACTTCACCAAATGGATAGAGGCCGAATCCCTAACCTCGATTGCAACCGAGAAGGTTGAAAAGTTCGTGTGGAAGAGGGTCATTTGCAGGTATGGAATACCTCGCGAGCTCGTCAGCGACAATGACACACAGTTCACGAATAAATAGTTCAAAAATTCTGCTCGTACCTCAACATCGAACAACTCTTCTCTTTACTAGAGTACCCGCAAACCAATGGCCTAGCCTAGGCGGCTAACAACGTCATCATAGCAGGACTCAAAAATAAGTTTGACAAGGTCAAGGGACACTGGGCCGAAGAGCAACTTGAGGTGCTATGGGGTTATAACACAAATTCCCAATCACCCACTCAGGGGACTCCCTACATGCTCGTCTATGGAACACAGGCCATAATCCCCATTGAGATCGCAGAGCGCAGCCTCCGCAAAGCAACCTTCAATGAGCAAAGCAATTCGAAAACCCGACAGGTTGAGCTCGACCTCATTGAGGAAGAACAAGTGCTCGCAAAAGTTAGTGAAGAAGCCTTTAAAATCAGAATAGCTCAGAAATACAATAAGCACGTCAAGCTGAGCAACTTCAAAGAGGGAGATCTAGTACTAAGGAAGATCGAACTCCAGAGAAAGCCAATTGGGAGGGAAAGCTTGCCCCTAACTGGGATGGACCTTACAAAGTCATCAAATACATCGGGAAATGCGCTTACAAAATCGCCGAACTCTCCGCGCAAGAACTCCCATAGACGTGGAACGCGGCCTCCTTGAGGGCCTACTACTGCTAAGCACCCTCCCTTAAACTACAAATGGTCGGTGCACTCTTTTTTCTTCATTGTGATTTTTCCTATAGGGTTTCGGGTTTTCCCTCTAAAAGGTTTTAATGAGGCACTACCATGCGCAGGCCGAGTGCATCACTCGGTGGGGCTCGATGTACTATTATTTGACATGTAATACCCCAATTTAGTCCCACATAGGGAGAATATTGGATGTAGTGTTGGCTTATAAGGCTTGATGGGTGTGCTACCATCAAATTCAGCTTAAGTATTTTAATTAGGCCAATTGATTAGCCTATGAAGTTGATGGGTCAGCTATCCCATCAAGTAGGTTGTAATAAATGGTATCAGAGCAGGACCTAATCCTTGGCATAGTGAGGGAGTCTATATGAGAAAGGGTTACTCAGGTGATGGGGTGGAGCCGCTACTAGGCTTGGCCTCAGATGCCTCCGACTTGGGTGTGATTCTGGGCTATGTGTTAGCCTAGAGTTGGATCTTGACGAGGACGTTAAGACATAAGTGGGAGAGATTATAATACCACAATTTAGTCCCACATAGGGAGAATATTGGATGTGGTGTTGGCTTATAAGGCTTGATGGGTGTGCTACCATTAAATTCAGCTTAAGCATTTAAATTAGGCCAATTGATTGGCCTATGAAGTTTATGGGTCAGTTATCCCATCAAGCGGGTTGTAATATGACAATTATTCAATAATACTGCTCTTCCCTTCTCCATATTTTTCTGTGTCCAGATTACTCACAACTATTTTATAGCTCGCACTAAGAAACTCCCACAATCCCACGATAGGTACACCGCTTGACGACGGCAACCACTTCTGTCATGCGTGATACATCAATCCTTCTCAACCCTGAGCGTGGTCCCGGCCTCAGTGCCCTTGAAGACCCGGGCTCAACACTCTCAACCACTACTAAACAAATAGCTTTTTGCGACGGCAATGGATGCGGTCGCAGATGTGACGGTTCTGCGACCACCGTCCATTGGGGTCGCGGAGTTCCAGTCTGGTGACGGCACTGCGACCGCCTCAAAGTGCCGTCGCAACATAGCGACGGTTGGCAACCGCCCTCAAGTACCGTCGCAACATAGCGACGATTTGGTGACCGCGTAGTTTTGCGATCGCTGGGCGGTCGCATAGCCGTCAGAGGTTAAAAATACTTAGCACCGGTTAGCACCCAAATCTTAGTCTCTATCTCTCGACCTCGCTCTCTCACGCCGACGCCGACGGTGTCTCGCTCTCTCTCTCTCTCTCTCTTCGAAGCCCTAGCCGCCAGCTACGATTTCGGTTGGGATTAAAGGGAAGGGCTGCGGCAGAGGGATGAACTCTCCTCAGCTCAGAGGGATAAGATTGGCCCTAGTCATATGAATCAAAAAAAGGATGAACTCTAGTTGCTTGCCTTTGCCTAAATGGGGTGAGGCCTGCAAAGGGATGAGTTTGGCTGGCTCATCAGAACCTGGAAGGATAAGCTCAGCTCCTTGCCTTGGTTGAAATAATGAGCTCAACCTACTTAGCTCGACCACCTTGACCTCCTAGCCTTGACTCACAAGGGATTGGCTTGGCCTACTCATCTCAGACCAAGCAGGATGGTTATTGCTTGCTTGCCTCGACCTAGAAGGGATGAGCTTGGTGTGCCGACCACATTTCAAAAGAATGTCCTTGGTGTGCTTACCACAGTTCAAAAAGAATGAGCCTATGTTGGCTTACCTCCACCTTGGAGAATCAGGGATGAGCTTGGTTGGACTTTTTTTTCACCTATATTTAGACATAATCGTATGTCATTTCATATATAGACATCTTGTGATCCATATTTTTAAAGCATATCATAATGATCAAACACATCATGTACTTAATGTGGATATGTGATTATGCCACCTTCTGATGAATAATTCTTCATTAATGATTAGAGATACTTTTTCTGTATACATATTCTTGTTCTATGGTGTTACATTTCATGCTTCAAGCATCTGTAATGCATTGTTGTATTATATTGATTAATGACTTGATATCCTTCATATTGTGTTGTTTGAATAAGTTACTATGTCAGCTTGTAGTATCTGGTTCTAATATGTCAGCTTGTAGTATCAGTATTTTTTCCTGGATTCTTGGGTAACTCCAAGATGAAACTCTCTCCATATTTTCATTATTTTAACTTTTTTATTGAAATTATGTCCAATGTAGTAATCGACTGTATTACCAAATCAAAGTTTGTAGAAATCTGTCCAAGATTGAACATGTTATAATGTTATTTGTAACATAAACTTTTTACAGCTTTTAATATACTCAGTCCTAATGGAAGATATCCCAACTCATATACATGTCGAATATGAAAAATGTCTATCACTATTGCATGATTAATATAAGTGTTAGAGTTTATCCCCTCTACTAGGGTTTTGTTAAGTTTGCCAATGAGGAAGCCTTCGAGAATTTTATTAGTACTAAAAGTGAAAGAGAAACACAATAAATGGAAGAGATCTACACAAAAATATATCCTCCATTGTGTTTGGTCATACCTATCTATAGGCATTAGCTTATTACAAAAGGAGGTCATATCTATAAATCAATCACAATAATTATCTTCAAATTTCACTACAACACAATTGACCTATAGAGACACAAAATTAGAGACAAATTATATTTTTATTTCTAAATTTTCACATTTAGAGACTAATAGACACAAAATTTATTCCTAATTAGCCTCTAAAGATCTATAGAAACAACAATAATAGAGTCACATAATTGATTTGACTCTAAGCTATAGAAACACCATCAACAGAGTCACTTAATTGATTTGACTCTAAAGCTATTTTTAGCGGCTAATTAGGAATAAATTTTGTGTTTATTAGTCTCCAAATGTGAAAATTTAAAAACAAAAATTTAATTTATCTCTAATTATGTGTCTCTATAGGTCGATTGTGTTGTAGTGTCCTTTCTTGTATAAACGAGTTTGGGGTATAAAAAAAAATTTCTTCTCTCTCCTCGCCTTGCTAGTGGGGCAGGGCAATTGCCACTGTAGCATGACTTGTTGGGGCAGGTATGTTGGATGTATCTACTACATATTGCCATATTGCCATATAACTGCTACTAGCATTTTAGACATTCTCTGTTGAGCACCTGACTTGGAGCTTTTTCCCTTTGCATTACTATTATCATGATAGTGTCTTTATATTGAAATTTCTTCTTATGGTGGTGTCTTTATATAGAGATTTTATTAGCTTTGTTTAGCATAGACTACAATAAGAACTCTCCCATTGCATGCGTACTGACAAAGGTGGGGTGGGAGATGAATTTGGAATTGAAAATAATACTATGATTCACGAGTTGATAAAGTGACATGAACTTATCGACCGTTGGATCATAATTTTTTTACAATACCTTAGCTCCGTTCGGAGATCATATCGTTGTCTATAAGAAGTACAAAACTTATAGATTCTTTACGATTTCTGAATTGTCCTTGATCGGATAGTTTGAGATCAAAATTATTCTACTTGCAGTTAAATATTTTTTTTAACATTCATTTCAGTTTAAAATTCTAGTAGATATCCCTTGTTCTCTAAGTATGCACCCAGATGATATGCATACTTGGAGAACTATAGGGAAATGTTGTCGAAATTTTGATTGAAATTGAATGTTAAAAAGAATATTTAAATGCAAGTAGAATAATTTGATTCCCGAATGGAATAGGACCACCCCACCTATGAAGATTTCTAAAGAAGTAATTGTTGTGATATATCACGTACAGAATCATGACAGAAGATCGTAGTTGGATGTACCGTCGGATGTACCGTGGAGGTTTACTTGAAAAATTCAAGAGCGGTGTTCAGGAATTTTTGAACTTCGCATGTTCAAATCCGTAATTTGTCAGTGTTGACAAAATCAGATGTCCGTGTCGTCGGTGTATCAACTTGTTTTTCCTAGACCAACAGGCAGTGACATTGCACCTATAAGAAATGATTTCATGAATCGTTACTATCAATGGATTTCACACGGGGAGTCATTCACAGGCATGTCATCGTATGAATTAGGAGGTCAGTCATCTAATATTGGATCTTCGTCCATAACTCATACAACATCCGTTGAGCAGCCATATCGAAATATGGCATTGGATGCTCTGGGCGGTCATGAATTCCAAAGGTTGCCAATGCCTCACACAGAATTAGGAGGTCAGTCATCAAGTACTGAAGTGATAATGGATATAGAGTGTATGCCACAAGTAGAATCGAAAATTCAAATAGATTTACCAAATCCAAAAGCAGCACAATTTTATGATTTACTGAAAGCTGCATATGAACCATTGTATGAAGGCTATGATGATTATTCAAAGTTGTCAATAATGACTCAAATGTTAAACATTAAGTTTGACTGCAACATAACTAAGATAGCATATAATCAGTTTTTCAAGTTTTTTCACAAAGCGTTGCCTAAAGATAACAAACTGGATGACAATTTTTATAAGACGAAAAAGATGATGAAGAGACTTAGTCTAGGGTATCAGAAAATTTATGCATGACAGAACAACTGCATTCTCTATTATCGTGAATACGCAGACTTAACCCAGTGTCCAATATGTGAACATCCACGGTACAAAGAGAAATCTTCGAGTAGGCAGAAAGATATACCGTTTAAGGTTCTTCGGTATTTCCCGATAATTCCCAGATTGAAACGGTTATTCATGTCTGAAAAAATAGCCCAACATATGATATGACATGCTAAGAGTAGTCATCTGAATGTTATGACTCACCCGTCTGACAGTGAAGCATAAAACATCTTGATCGATGTTATCCATCATTTGTAAGTGATCCTATAAATATCATACTAAGGTTATGTACTGATGGGTTCAATCCATTCGGTCAATCATCCACTTCATATTTTGTTTGGCCGATGCTCCTCACAATCTATAATTTGCCGTCGTCGATGTGCATGAAAGATGATTTCATATTTTTTAGTATGGCAATCCCAGGACCAAGGGGACCAAGAAAAGAATTGGATGTGTTCCTTCGACTGTTAATTGATGATTTAAAGAACTTGTGGGACGACGGAGTCATCACTTATGATATTCATCAAAAAAGGAATTTCAACTTGAGGGCCGCATTGTTGTGGACAATTAGTGACTTCTCGGCATATCCTATGTTGTCTGGTTGGAGCACACACGGGAGGCTTGGTTGTCCATATTGTATGGAACGAACAAAAGCATTCAGTCTTCGGCATGGACGAAAGATTTCATGCTTTGACTATCATCGTCAATTTTTACCACTAGATCATCCATACCGAAGAAATAGAGATAAATTCATTAGGGGCAGAGTGGAAAAAGACGGACCACCTCCGCATTTGTTTGGTAATCAAATGTTAGCTCGAGTTTCTGTGTTACCGAACATCATATTCGGAGAGGTTGACAAAATTAGTGGTTTTGGAGAAAGACACAATTGAGTCAAAAAATGTATATTCTAGGAACTGCCTTACTAGAGCTCATTACTAGTTCGACATAATTTGGATGTGATGCACATTGAAAAGAATGTGTTCGAGAATATTTTTAATACAGTGATAGGTTTTACAGAAAAAATAAAAGATAATGTGAAGGCAAGAATGGACTTAAAAGCATATTGCAAACGTCCATATTTAGATCAACAGGAGGTGAACGACAAACAAGTGAAACCGAAAGCCTCTTATGTTCTCAGTAAGCAACAACAAAAAAATGTTTGCCAGTGGATAAAAGATCTCAAATTACCAGATGGCTATGCATCTAATTTAGCCCGATGCGTCAATGTAGACGAAGGTAAAATATCAGGAATGAAAAGTTATGACTATCATGTGTTCATGCAGAGACTACTCCCTATTGCATTCCGTGATATTTTACCAGACAAAATTTGGGGTCCGTTAACCAAGCTTAGTTTGTTCTTCAGAGATATCTGCGTCAATGCCCTCTGTATCGAAGATATGGAAAAGCTAGAGAAAAATATTGTAGAAATTCTTTGCAAATTAGAGCAGATATTTCCACCTGATTTTTTTGATTTGATGGAGCATCTACCGGTTCACTTAGCATACGAGGCAAGAGTTGGTGGTTCGGTTCAGTATCAGTGGATGTATTTATTCGAGAGGTATATGCAGAGGTTAAAAAAGAAAATAAAAAATACCGTTGCGGTTGCGGTGGAAGGTTCAATAAGTGAAGCTTATATAATTCAGGAGATATCAACTTTTTGTTCTTTCTATTTCGAGTCCAATGTGCACACAAGGTTGACTCGTCCTCCCTGAAATGATGATTGGGAAAATGTGAACGTTGTAGATTGTCTACCAATATTTTGTTTTCCTGATCGTGATTTGGGCTCACGTCCACTGAGATATTTAACTGAAGATGAGTACCATCTTGCACAATTATATGTACTGATGAATTGCCCCGAGGTTGATGCTTTCATTCAAAAATTTGACACGAAAGTTCGTACACATACACCGAATATATCCGAGGAAGAATTACAAGATAAATGTAGCGTAGAATTTCCAAATTCGTTCAAAACTTGGTCGAGTGAACATATTCAAGAAATAGATAACAAATTACTCGAGTTAGCATGTGGACCATCACGACTAGTCTTATGCTATAACGGATACTTTGTGAATGGATATAAATTTCATACAAAGGTGTACTCAACCACAAAGAATACAATGAATGCTGGTGTTTGTGTCAAAGGCTCCACTTGGATTGATTGTGATTGTGATTTCTACGCACTGCTTGAGGGAGTACTTGAGCTTCAATATGTTGGGTGCAAAAAAATAGTGATATTCAAATATCACTGGTTTGACACATCATCTAGAGGGAGTCAAATTCACCCAAAGTATAAGTTTGTTGGCGTTAATTTCAAATCAAAGTTAGCGTCGAACGAGCCTTTTATTTTAGCATCACAAGCACAACAAGTATATTACGCAAAATATCCAGGCAGACGAAGAGATAGATCAGAATGACGGGCAGTGCGTAAGACTAAGGCATGATTGAGGATTGATCCAATGGCAGAGGATAATGATACTACAAAATTTGTACTAGGTGATTTTTATCAGGAGAATGATCCTCCTGTAGTTGAAGTTATGGGTCAAACACTTGAAGATGAAAATTTAGTCATTGCACAAGGTTCGTCTAAAGAAAGTGTTGATGTTGAACTAGATGACGCAGAGAACAAAGATGATGAGAATAGTTGTGAAGATGAAGAGACAAGTGAAGAAGAAAATGACTCAATCGATTATTATTCAGATGATATCGATGATTAATGTGTTATATATATATATCATCTTTTTTCTATTAATTTATATTATATTATTGGTTGACATCACTAATCAACATTTATATATATAAATGTTGCGTCCCCGTTCTAGAGTTCATCGCACAGGTTTATCTCAATCGCCGCCGCCGCCCGCGACAGCACGACCACCACCACCAACCATGGCAGATGCTATACCACCACCACCTACACCTATACCACCACCACCTGCACCAGCCGTGGTAGATGCTATACCACCACCACCAGCTCGAGGTCGTCGTAGACCTCGTGGGCCTAATGGGGGGGTGATGCACCTTCATCGTCCGACTAGCGTCGACGGATATTGCTAAATGGTCTAAAGTAAGTATCAAAATATATTTATTATAATTGTTAATAATTAATTGTTACTTATAATATTATTATACTTGAGTTGTAGATTTCAGCAAGATGATGACCGTTATGCTTAAGAGTTTTTTTCATGAGTCGTAGATTTCAAGGACTAGGGTGTCGAACTATTATCGAGATTTATTATGGATCAAGTTCGAGGTACATAGTTCAAGTTCAAATTAGTTTCTAATTTCTAGTTGAAAGAATCTCTAATGCATCACTCAGCTTTATTATGCTAATTACACTAAGCTCTATTGGTATGTTCTAATTTCTAAGCAAAAATTAGAAATGGTTATTTATTACACTACATCATGAGTTTCGGAATGAAGCAACTAAGTTGTGCTAAGCTTCCCGCCATTCCTATTATAGCTAACTCTATATACTATGCTTCCAACAAGTTGTGCTAAGCTTCTAGCCATTCCTGTTATTGTTACATTTGGTGAGATGTGCGAGCTTATCTACAGTACTCATAGTCTAAAATAGATTGAAATTGTATAGTACTTTTATTTTGAGGATGCTTGGGAAGCTTACAATAAAAAGCTTTTCAAGGATATCCTCCATCGTGCGCGAGATGAGGCACGGGCAAATATAGGCGGTAATCGGGATACACCGATGGACGCGCTGAAGGGACATGGACCCAACTGGATATCGAGCCACGTATGGGATCAGCTATGCGACATTTGGGCGTCTGAGAAGTGGCAGGGTACCTCCCGGACGGCGCGCCAGAATCGAATGACGCTAGTTGAGGGATCCGTGGCCCGACATACCAGTGGGTCCATCCCATTTACTAGCCACGAGCATCGGTTGGTAAGTAATTTAATAATTATTTTTATTATTTATTATTATTATAGAAAAACTAATTATATTTATTTTATTACAGACGACGAGAGACTAGCAGGGGACGCTCATCCCGGCTGATCCTTTAAGGGTCTTCGAGGAGACGCATAGATATAACCATGGTCCTCAGCGGGGTGAGTTCATTAGCGGGATGACAGGGACGATCCTGGTAAGTTAATATTTAATAAAGTTCATTTTAAAAAAAAAATATTAGTTTAATTATGTATAATTAATTTAATTAATCAATCTTTAAAGACCGCATATACTGAGTTGCTGATGCATGGATGCAAGTTACTGGAGTCGACCACGCCCGTGTATATGGCATTGGCACAACGGCCCACTCACGGACGTTGTTGCAGCCACATGGTGCGGGGTCGTCTGCCTTCACCTCTTCCACCGCTGGTCCATCAACATCAAATGTGGGCCAGGATCGATTTGTAGCCTTAGAGGCTTCGCACGCAGAATTAGAGGCTTCTCATGCACGCCTCACCATTGAGGTGGCCGCTATGAGGGAGTACATGACACATATTGCTTCTTCCATGCCTGGTGCTCCGGCCCCTCTGCCTCCCTCGTCATTCGACGCGACGCCAGTTGATGCCCTCCCGACGCAGCCCCTCTCCTCGTCGTATCCGTCGCCGCCAAATGATGTGCTTCATGATTGATGTATACTTTATTTTCTATTTCATATTTTCACTACTAGAATTGTTGTCATCACCGATGGCTCGATCCGTGGATGAACCGTCGGTGATAACTATCACGGACGGCAAATGACGTGGCAAAATGCCGTCACTGATATGCGCATCTCAGATAAGTTGTGACGGCCGAGCACCGTCGTCACACATAATCATCAGCGACAGCCATTTGCGCTATCGCTGATTTAAAAACATCAGTGACGGCTCTAGGCGCTTGCCACTGATACCAACCCATCAGCCACGGCCCAGACCTATCGGTGATACTATTAGCAACCGTGATATTTGGTGCTACCCAGGTCATCAACCATTTACAAAAACTTTCAACCACAACTTAGTGACAGTGAACCGTGGGTAAGCCGTGGCTAAAGGTGTATCCTGTAACTGAAAAAACTAAAAATTTTGTAAATTCATATATACAATGATATATAGACTACAACCTATTTTCAATCACATATTACAATCAGAAAACATCATACACATGCATTTGAAACCAAACATACAAGTTCTATATAAATATCACCAATCTAAGCCTCAAACCGGAGGCAAATAATTATCAAAATATCATATATATACAACCAAGTATCAAAATATAAACAAAATACAATAAATCAAAATCTCACGACTGCGGTGGAGGCAGTGGAGTCGACAACGATTGGGCCGGGAGCGTCAACTTGGTCGAGGAGGAGGACGGCTGCGACATCATCGGTAGAAGGCCAGAGTGAGACGCAATCTGAGTGAGGAGTGTTTGCATGTTCTGGATCGTATGTCTCAACTCGGCATTCATCCGCCTCTGCTCCTGCATCTCCAGCCTCTGCTCATCCATCGCTAGCCTCTGCCCCTCCATCGCCTGCCTCTGCTCCTCCATCGCTTGTCTCTGTTGGGTGAGCTCCGACTCCATAGCCGTTATCCGACTCTGGTCCTACGCTCGGGATGTCGAGGGCCGCTCACCCGCAGCCGGAGGGGTCGGTGCCCCAAGTGGCCCGAGCACGGCGCATGCATAGCCACTGTCTGCAAAGCCATAAACACAATCGTGCTCCCAGCCATCTGCGGCCTCCACCCAAGCTCATGCGTCGAACTCCTCCGGTGTGCCTCCACGCTCGATCACAGTCCTCGTGTAAGTTTCCTACACATGTTTATATTTTAAATATATATAAACTATAAATAAAATTTGTGTAAATCAAATAGACATATATAAATATTTACCATTATATACGAGGCTCTGCTATCAACGTAGTCCCCTGCTCCTCGTCGACGACGGTGGGTGCGCTCAAACACCTCCATCATCGACGGACGTTGGACGATGCCGTCCTCCGCCACTCGCATCTTACATTAGAAAATAAATATACTAATATCATTATACACAATATATAATTTAATTAAAAATAATTAAATTACACATATCATACGACGCTCATGAACCGCAAAAGAGATAGAGCCACCAGTGTGGTGCGCGCCCGTGCCATTCCCCCAGACATGTGGTTTCTCGACGCAGTCCGGGATACCTCCTGCCACTTAGGTGGGTCCCACCGCTCAATGAGCTGGTCCCACACAGGGCTAGGAATCCACTTGGGGGCGTGTCCCCGAGTCTGCCCTATCTATGTGGCCCCCAGCCGTTTCATAACGGTCTGACGGGCCTACTGAAGTAGCCCGTTATAGCTAGTGCGAGCAACATGCTCCCATGCAGCCTCAACAAAAGTGGTCTGGTCCTCCGGCCATGTATAATGAGCCTGCAAAAAAAAATTATTATTATCGATGAATATTTAATATTAACATTATTTTAATAAATATACTTACCGTGAACTCTCACCTCAATAAATTCTTATGCTCACGGGGCACATGAGACCATTTAGGCCACGCCCGTGCATAAACTTCCTGATCGTCCTCGCTATCGTGCGAGGGACATCCTCCTGCTCAAATCTGCACAAAATATAAATTCATAATATGATATTTTGAAATAAATAAATTATAAGAAATAATTCATGCATATACTTACCGTCTTCCGCGTACACTAACTGCTCTACGCAGTTCTCCCTCGGGTGGCGAAGGGATAATTCTGTTAGGCCCTCGTGGCCTACATCTCGAAGACAACGGTCCTGGATCTGCAGAGGGTGGCAGAGGGATAGTAGCTGGAGGTGAGGGGATGGTGGCCAGATCAGGTGAGGAAATGGTGGACGAATCAGGTGGGGGGATGGTGGCCGGAGGTGGGGGGATGGTGGTGGAAGGCAAAGGGTCAGTGGGTATAGGTGGGGCGGATGGTAATCGTCAGGGGGTCCTACGAGGAATGCCTTCTCGGGAACTGATATCTCGAACCATAGCTATAAAAATTTAATATAATTAGATTATATATAATACATTAATAGATATATTTAATAATTGAATATATACTTCACATTTACAATTATTTGTCATCATCATTATTATTATCTGTGTAATACTCTTCTTCTTGTTTTTTTGTATCGAAATCTTGAAATTCTTCTTTGTCTCCCTCATCATCATCCTGTCCTTCCTCAACTTCATTATCGTTGTCATCAACATATTCTTTTCCAATTGAACTAACTCGATTTATGTCATCATCCTCGAGTATTGGACTAACTCGTTCCACTTCGGAAGGATCTTTTTCTTGATTGAAGTCATCTGCTGGCTCATTCTCTCCAACTATCGGGTCAATTTTTCCTCTGGCTTTAGTCTTACAGACTACACACCAATCTGCCCTATCTTTCTTTCGAGATGAATATTGCATATAATATACTTGTTCAGCTTGAGATGCTAATATAAATGGCTCATTTGAAGTCAATTTTAATTTGTAATTGACCTCGACCAGCTGTTTATACTTTGGATGAACTCTCATGCCCCTATCGCTTGTATCGAACCAATGACATTTAAAAAGGGCAACTATTTACATCCAAAAAATTGCAATTCTATGACTTCTTCCAATAGTTTGTAAAAGTCAACATCACATTCAGCATACGTTGTCCCTTTGATATAGACCCCAACATTCATAGTCTTTTTTGTAGATGAATATTCAAGTGTATGAAATTTATATCCATTAACAAAATAACCATTATAACACTGTACAAGTCGTGCCGGTCCACTAGCAAACATAAAGATTTGGTTATCTTTCAAATAAGTACATCCACCGGTATTGAACGGGGCCACCAACTTGTGCCTCGTATGCCAAGTGTATCGGTAGATGCTCCATCAAGTCAAAAAATGCAGGAGGGAAAAATTGCTCCAGCTTGCATATGATTTCAACAATATTATTTTCAAGTGCTAACATATCTTCGACTTGAAGTACATTTGCACAGATGTTCCTGTCAATGAACCCCAAATCTTATAATGTAGATGATCTCAAAATGCGACCGGAAGCAATCTCTGCATGAATATATAACAATCGTGGCTCTTCATCCCCGATATTTTGCATTCATTGACGTTTACACATCGAGATAAGTTTGAGGCATATCCATCGGGTAATCTGAGTTCTTTGATCCATTATACACATCTTTCATCTATTGTTTATTTAACACATACGACGCCTTTGGCTTATGAAGTCGTCTGTTGACCTCTTGCAACTCTAACTCAGGTCTCTTACAAAGTATTTTCACATCATGTCGGACCTTCACATTATCTTTAGTTTTGCCGAAAATATCCATCACAGTGTTAAAAATATTATCAAACATATTTTTTTCAATGTGCATGGCGTCCAAATTATGCTGAATCAGTAATGAACTCCAATACGGCAATTCCCAAAAGATACTTTTTTCACCCAATTATGTGTTTGACCAAAGCCTGAAATTCTTACATTCCGACCAAAAGTAATCTCTGGAAGCAATTGAACACGTGCTAATATCTGTTCACCAGACAACATCGGTCGTGGCTCATCTCTTTCAACTCTACCCTTGGTAAATTTGTCACAATTCCTTCTATACTGATGGTTAGACGGTAGGAACCGGCGATGACAATCAAAGAAGGAAATTTTCCGACCGTTGTCAAGACTAAAGGATTTTGAGTGTTCCATGCAATACGGGCAAGATAGTCGCCCATGCGTGCTCCAACCAGACAACATGTCATAAGCCAAGAAATCATTGATTGTCCACAATATAGCAGCTCGTACAGTAAAGTTTTGCTTCTAGTGACAATCATAAATGACAGCTCCCTCAACCCACAATGTTTTCAGTTCATCAATTAGGGGACGGAGAAACATGTCAATTTCTTTGCGAGGACCCCTGGGACCCGGAATAATCATCGAAAGATAGATAAATTTATCTTTCATACACATTGAGGGCGGCAAATTATAAACTGTTAACAGCACTGGCCATACAGAATACGGAGTTGCCGAATTACCAAACGGATTAAAACCATCCGTGCACAATCCCAACCTGATATTTCTAGTATCCCTAGAAAATGAAGGATAGCACCTATCCAAATGTTTCCACGCTTCACTGTTGGATGGATGAGTCATTCTTGTATCATCACGACTTCTTGCATGCCAACTCATATAGGGGGCAGTCTTTTTCGACATGAATAACCTTTGAAGCCTCGGTGTTAGTGGAAAATACCGAAGCACCTTAAAGGGGATATTTTTTTGTCAGACCGATTTCTTCTCCTTGTAACAAGGATGTTCACATACCGGGCATTGCTCTAACTGTGCATTTTCTTTATAATATAAAATGCAGTTATTTGGGCACACGTGTATCTTTTCGTACCCAAACCCTAATTTCCTCATCAACTTTTTCATCTTATAAAAGGTTGGCTCAAACTTGTTATTTGGAGGAAGCAAACCATTGATAAAGCTTGCAATCCGATCAAACGCAACCCCGCTGATATTACAATCGGACTTGATGTTCAAGAGTTGTGTTATTGCCAAAAATCTTGTATGATTGGGACAATTCTCATACAAAGGTTCATCGGCAGCTTCCAACATCTCGTAAAATTCTACAACCTCCTTATTCGGCAATTCAATCTGTATCGCAGGTTGTTCTTCAATGACTTCAACTATCGTAGTATCTGGTGGCACTACCGTCTCAGTAACTGACTCAATATTATCATTTAATTGGAATTGTCTTCCAAGACTATCCAGAATCATTATTCTATAAGGATTAGGTGAATTAGAAGAAGAAACACCGGTAGAAGAAGATTCACCATGAGTTTGGACAACAGGATTGCTCGACGTTCCGACTTGACGTGATTCCTAGTGACAATTCCATACAAAATATCTTGGTGTGAATCCTTTTGTATACAGATGCATTGTGATAGTTTCGCGGTCCAAAAATCTTATGTTCTAACATTTCCGGCACATACATCATATTCTATCACCACTAAGGATTTTTTCATTCGAGTATGCGAAATTTAAGAAGTAAGTTACGCCTACTCGAAATTCGTCCGTTATAGCTCCACGATGAATTCGTCGGTACATCCAACTTCGATCGTCCGACATGTTTTGTCAAAATATTTGCAATATCTTTAGGTATTGTCTTTAGATGGGATGGTACTATTCTATCTGGGATTCATGTTATTCATATTGCACTTAGTATTTCTTTTAGTCATTAACTTCATTCTAAATTTTGACAGCATCTCCCTACAGTTCTCCGAATACGCATATCATCTGGGCATGTATCAGAGAACAATGGAGATACAAGCCAAAATTTAAAAATGAATAATGACTAAAAAAATAAACTAAGTGCAATATAAATAACTATGTTCCTAAATTATCCAATTAGGGATAATTCAAGGGTTGTATGTCGTATAAAAGATCATTAACTTCGTTTACACGAACATACAACCCCTGAACGGATCTAAGGTTTTGCAAAATTAAAACTTGACTCGTCGATGCGTACGTGAAACGTATCAACTCGTCTTGATTTTTTTCTAAATTTATGAATGCCGGTGCGAGTCCATAGTGGACGATTCCGCGCGAGTCCAAAGTGGACGATTCCGCGTGAGTCCATCCATTGTGGACGATTCCGGCACGAGTTCATCCATTGTGGACGATTCCGGCGCGAATCCACCATGGACGATTTGACCATGAGTCCAAAGTGGACGATTTGGCCGTGAGTCCAAAGTGGACGATTTGGCCGTGAGTCCACAGTGGACGATTCCGGCACAAGTCCTTAGTAAACGATTCCATTAATACTAATTAATTAATATTAAACTAATTTCATTAATTAACCTAAAAATAATTAAACCCTAATCAACATTAACCATTAATTAATATTAACCAAACTAATTACCTAATTAACAATTAATTTTTAATAATTAACAATAAAAAGTTAAATATATATATATGATTTAATGAAACCCTAATCAAACTGTGATTACCCTAATCATAGTTTGATTAGGGATTAATTAAACTCTTATCACAGTTTGATTAGGGATTAATTAAACCCTAATCAAGTAATTGATTAGAGTAATTAACTCTAATCAAGTAATTGATTAGGGTAATTAACCCTAATCAATCAAGAAGTAGCCAGCATCACTGTCGGCTACTGTCTCGATCCATTGGAGTCGATGGTAATCGGCCCCAAATCATTGCGCCGGTTGGGTCATCGTCGGCGCGAAGAGGGCGGTGGTATTAAACAGGCGAGCTGAGAGGAGGAGGATCAAAGATGCATATCGGAAGGGAGATTTGGTTATTTCGCGCCCCAATACATAATTCTCATTGTGGCTTATAACTTATTTTATTTCGCGCCCCGTGCGCGCCATCAACTATGAGCGACGGCTATATTCGGGCGTATGCGAGCCGTGGCTGATTTGGTTATTCACATCACTAACGACTCTAGCGCTCCCGCTAAGCCGTTGCTAATAACTTATTTTATTTTGCGCGCCAAGAACTATGAGCAACGGCTCTGTTTGGTCGTATGCAAGTCGCGACTGATTTGATTACATCAGCCACGGCCTCTATGGCCGACGCCAAGCCGTGAATTATTCTGACGGCCCTGGCAACCGTCGGTGATCCCCGTGGCTGATGTGGTATATTCTAGTAGTGTTTGATACGATGTAAATATTACATTTTGATATAAATATTATGGTTTATAGTTTGATATCTTGTTTGATATAATTATAGGCATTTAGTTAAACATGTAAACATGCATTTCAAACAAATATTATTAAATTATTTTTTTTAAAAACAAAATACACATTTGCGATGGCACTGCGACCACAACGTCGTCGCAAAAGATGTATCGAACTGGTCGTTAAAAGCGGTCGCAATAGTAATTGCGACCGTTCTGCGGCGGCCAAAGCGATCGCAGAACCGTCGCGGAACTACATTTTTGCGACGGCCTATGCGGTCGCAGAGCCGTCGCGGGGATAATTATTGCGACGGCAAAGTGAAGGTCGCAGATGTCGCACAACCACATTCTGCGATCGCCTTACACTGCCGCAAAACAGTCGCATAATATTTTTATTTGCGACCGCCGCAACCGCGGTTGCAAACTTTCTACGACAATAGCTTTTGCTACCGATCTTTGCGACCACCCACGCCATCGCATAAGGTCTTTATATAGCGAGCGTTTGGCGGCGGCTACTGCCGTCGCAGATGACCAATTTTTTAGTAGTGAACAACCCCAAACGTGATTCTACCTTACGCTCCCCACGAGCTCGAGAGATCCCAAACCAATATAACCCTAGCCTGTCAAACCAATTGAGAAGGATCATCTGCAACATTGACCTCGAGAGATCCCAGCCATTATTCACACTCCAGTCAAGGGTTCATGTGCCATCTACTAGAGTTAATTGTCTATCTGCTGTAGAACAAATCATGTTCAAGTATTACTATTGAAAAATTAATCTAAAATAAATTTTATTTAGATTTGAAAAAAAGAAACAATTATGTCTTAGCATGCCCAGTATTCAACATAGGTTACGCATAGCAAATAGAGAGAAAGCAAAAAAAAACAATTGACAATATTATGTATAACTCTTTTCATTTTCTTCTTTCTTTTTCTTTCTGAAACAAAGGAGAGGAACCCCATGCACCTCAACAAAGCAACCTACTTCATGCATTCGTTGATGCATCTCCTATTTCATCTTTTTTCCTAATCCTCAAACTGCTAGCCTTCCAGCTAGCTCTGCTGTACATGCAATTTCATAAACCACTCATTTAAAAAATTGAAAGGAAAAATAATTCACAGAAAGAAAATTAAAAATATCATAATTGCTAATCAAAGCTTGAAGACCGGCTCCATCGTTCTCTTAAATATTCTTCCAAAGAACCAAAGTTGCTCTGATCAAAGCTGGATAATGATGCATCATCTTCAACATCCTGCAAAGCAAGGCCTATATGTGATCTGATACTTGAAGATGGACAAGCTTCATCTTCTTGACAATCCAACCCATTCAAGGAAGCGTCAACATGGCAGCTCATCCATGTATCAATATCTTCTTCTCCTTGTAGAAGGCTCAGTATCTATCAATATACACAATGAGAATTATGTATTGGGTGCTATTAAATTGGCACATAAAATGCAAATTAGTGGCTTGTACTTGCCTCCACCATTTGAGGTCTCAAGTGGGCTGTTCTTGCAATGCAAAGCGATGCTGCTAAAGCTACTTTTCTCATTTGTTCTTCATCATAATTGTCATTGAGATTGGGATCCAACAGATCCATGAATTCCCCTCTCTCAAGTATTGGCGTTGCCTATGAACAAATATATTAAGTTAATGTAGTGAAGTTGAGAAATACTATGTAGCACACAGAAAAATTTTATCAGAGCAAGTCAGGTTGGTTTCTTACCCACATTACCAAGCTTTCTTGGCCCTTTGGATTCTCATCTGAGATAGGTTTTCTTCCAGTTAACAATTCAAGCAGCACGACACCAAAAGCAAAGACATCAATCTTGTTGCTGACCTTCCCATGCATGAAATACTCTGGAGCAAGGTATCTGTTGATAGATTAATCCATTCAGAATTTGGCACTGAGGATGAGATAAATCCATTCAGAATGTGCATGAATTACACAGGATAGAAACTTACCCAAAAGTCCCAACGACATCATCATGTGTCAGATAGGTTGAAGTTGTTGGTGCCCATATAGCTAGTCCAAAATCAGATATCTGTAACATGGTTTAGTATTCATCAAATCTGCTACTCAAGCATGAATAATGTTCAGCAAATGGATGTGGAATTATGTTCTACCTGAGGCTCAAATTCATCGGTTAGAAGGATGTTTGAAGACTTGACATCTCTATGGATTACTGGGTTAGAACAGCCACTGTGAAGATACTTGAGAGCCTCAGCAACCCCAATTGCCACCTTAAATCTCATATGCCAAGGGATTGGAGAATTTACATTCTTACCTATATTTCAGAAAATTGACTAAGTAATTGCAACCGATAGTGATCAATTCAGTTTAAAAAAAGAAAAATAATATATATCTCACCATGGAGATTTTCCTCCAAATTTCCTGTGGGAAAGTAATTGTAAACTGAAATTAGAGTGTTGTATTCAATACAGATGCCAATCAGTGGAACAATGAGCTTATGATCCAGCTTCGTAATGATTTTAACCTCCAAAAGAAAATCCCTTGATGCTTCTTCAGAAAGCTTTGACAATTTAATGGCTACGTGCTTGCCATTTGGAAGGCATCCTCTGTATACTTCGCTGCTCCCTCCTTTCCCAATCACATTGTCTGATAATGTAGCCATGTTATAAAGATTTACTGTAAAAACTTCTAAAAGAAACTTGTACTTGAAATAAGTACCTGCACAGAACTGGTTGGTTAAGCTACAAAGTTCTTCATATGTAAACCATCTGAAATTGGGGTTATTGTCACTGATTATCGACTTCAATTCCTCAGTTAGATCCTTTTGTAGCTTGAACGACAATGATCGGTTTGGAAGGTTCATGACCCACTGGATGACAGACATCTTCCTTGTATTTGATACTTCCACATACTTTGTCCCTCCTTTCCCAAGTAATGGCCAACCAAGTCTTGGTTCTGCCAATTTTTGTGCTAGGCCTGAGATGGAGCTTGCATCACTGTTGGTTATACTACCTGAATCCTTAGTCTCTTCCTTTCGATCATCTGCGAATCCAGCATTTAATAACCTCGGGGTTCTAATTTCAGTCTTTTTTTTACAACATGGACTTTTTAGTTCCTGATTCATGCTAAGGCTTGGATGTGAAGTGCTTTGAGAAATCGGCTTCGGTTCCGCTCCTAAATTCAGTGAAACAAAAATTTTGCTATCATCACAACTCACAAACCTAAGTTTCACTTTGCAAAAATCTTGGGAAGATTTGAGTGACTGAATTTTACCTGGTGAAGGTTTAGCTGCTACCCTCTCAAAGATGACCCTTCCATTTTGCATCGCAATTACAGCGGTGATCGGAGAGAGCTTCTTGGCACAGTACTTAGCCACTAAAGCTGAACCCCTGAACAATAATTAATGATTACATTTTACAAGAACAAAAGAAAGCGGAGAGAGGAACAGGGTGCAAAAGACAGTAATTAGATGCTGTAGCACCTACCCCAGTGAGCAATGCTTGTTTATTCCAACGACAACTTTCATGGCATCACACAGTTTGGCCTCCTTCACCAGGACCTTCCTTATTGAATTACCTCGCGACACCCGACCGACTAAAGCAACCTAGAAGCCACAAATCAGCAGAATTCTACTGCAAAATATCAGATCAAATCATTCGGTAAATTGACAGAAAGATGGCTCACTTGCTTAAGATTGCAGAAATCATCATAAGCTGCAAGGTACTCATCTAACACCCTAATAAGAGAAAGCGTGGTGGTGGTCTTGAGGTCTGAAATAAGAAATCATCATCAAAAAAATTAAGCATGAAATTATATATATGTCGAATTAGAGGAAATTCTTAAAGAAGTACCTGACTCACGGCAGACATGAACAGCCACAACTCGGTCGCCTTTCTCTGCTACTTTGCTAATTGCCCAGTCGAGCAGCTCTCGGCCATTGGCATCCATCTGTAACCCCACAAGCACACACCTTTCTTTCTCCTTCCACATACTGAAGTCTTCCATCTCCATCTCCATAACAGCTTCTCTAGGGCCTCCAAGATCCTCCAATTTTGCCTGATTCGATTGCTCAGAGGAAATCCATAAACCTCATCTCTACATCAATAGAATGATTCCTCACTGTTAATTGTTAAACACAAGGAAAAAGAAACCCTAAAAGCCCAAGTTTCAAAACAGAGCCACCTAGAAATCCACCTACAACAACTTGATCAGTTTAGTGCTTCCACAGTGGCACGTACACTCGGTGCAAAAAGGAAGAGGTTAAATACACAGATGACAAAAGTAATCTCACATGAGCTTATTTAATGCCCTCTATTTCATGGATAGGAAAGCAGGGGAGGGATCATAATTTCAAAGGGGAAGGACCAAAATGGTCCCAAATAACAAGCTGAAAAAGGTGAAAGGAAGAACACAGGCCACCATACTCATAAACATACCTAAATCTAGTTCATTTGTCGCACTCCACAAGGCCATTATTTTAAATTGGATTTGCCGCCACAGATATCAAACCAGCAACATCCTAACCACTCCATTATGATCTCTCGTTCAAATCCCATCATTAAGAAATAAATCTCCGGAAACCCCACCTAGAGTGGGTATTATGTCATGAATAATAAGAAACCTAATTACGCCGTACAGTTCTCTAATACCAAGGAGGTAATGGAGAGCAGAACAAGGGAGATGGTGAAGATGAAGAAGACTAAGAAGAGTCCTAGTGGGATTTGAGGACAAAGCACCAAACTCCGAGAAAAAAAGAGGACATTTGTTGCCCGCGGTGAAGAACACCCGCCACCTTGTCTCGCGGGAAACCCGGGATAACCGGTCACCGCACTCGACCGACACCGCGGTAAAAAATATGGCCACCGGCTGCAGCGAGTGGCAGACCTGCGGTACCTTCACCAACTATGACTCGTAATTTCTGGCGAATGTCTCCCTCGGAACGAACACTCTGCCATCCATTCTTAATTTGCAAGGGAGTCCAGCGAAAGATGAAACTATGAAAGGGGTGAGTATAAAAAAAAAAGTGGTCATCAGGAAAACTATAGTCTTACAGGGTCTGAAAAAGATATTTACCAGATTTTTCACCAAACGAGGAAGTACGCATCGTGATCATGATTTGACCAAAAGGCAAAATTGTGGCCAATAATTCTTCTGGGCCCCAGCACGAAAAATAAGAATGAATTCTTAGCAGCCAATGATCAAATTGCATAAGTTCTGACTACAAGGCAACTTGTTGAAACGGTTGCTTTCGAACATCACTCAAGAATATGTCTTGGTGATCTAAATTACGTTTTGTCATTCCATGGCCGCAGAGGCAGAGAGTCTGCGGTGGTGGGCGCGTTCTGGTGTCCTTGATGCGGCATTTTGCTTAAATGGAATCACATGATGTGTATGGGTATTGGAAGGTAGCTGATGCAAGTAGGGGAGCTTTGGACTGTCTACTTTTAATGGGCAAAGGTAGGAAAGTTGACCCGTGGTGGTGGCTTTAGATATTTTCCAAGAGTGACGTGCTTAATGTAAATCTAATTTATTAGGCATTTATCATATCAATTTTGTAGGCATTTATTAGGAAATGGGTAGGCGCATAATTTATATATAAACAGAAAAAGTATCTTACAATGTTTTGAATCAGTTTTTTTATATAAAAAATTGAAGTTAATTTTGAATCAAATTTAAGGTGTCACTCTTTTGAAGTCAAACTTTAGTCAAAATGACAAAAAATAGAAGAAATGAAGCTTTTTTGACCGCCGCCTTGCTGCCTAAAGAGTTGACGAAGGGAATGAACATGGGTCCACCATGGAAGTTGACTCGCCTAGTAGATGAGAGGGCGACCAACCAATGTTAAAATTAGTGGGAGGAGTACGCCATCCAAACATTTGGACTCCATTTTCTTTTACAGATTTTTAATTTATTATAAAATCTTGTGCGCATATAGATAGAGGTAGGGCTGTCCACTGTTCGGTTCAAACCGAACCGAACCGAAAAACCGAACCGAAATTTTCGGTTCGATTCGGTTTCAACCATTGTAGGTTCGGTTCTTTGACCCGAACCGAACCGAAATTTGTATTTCGGTTCGGATTCGGTTCCCGGAATTCGGGAACCGACCCGAACCGAAAACCGAATTAATTAAAAAAATATTTTTTTTTAATTTTTAACTGAATTAAGTAAATAAGTATTAAATAATTATTTTTAATTTTTAATTTTTAATCAAATTAATTAAAAATTCGGTTTTCGGGTTGAAAACCGAACCGAACCGAATTATTTCGGTTCGGGTTAAATCGGATTAGGAAATGTTCGGTTCGGGTTCGGGTTCCGGTTTGGGTAAAGAAAAAATTTCGGTTTGGGCTTGTTCGGTTCGGTTCGGTTCGGTTCGAACCGAATGGACAGCCCTAGATAGAGGGTTTTTCATTGTTTTCAAGAAATGCATGTAACTATTAATTATTTACAATCAAATATACATATTATAAATAATGTTTATGAAAGAAACATAGATTTTATTTAGTTGACGTGAACACTTTTCAGAAAATACACATTGGACTAGCACTTTTGGACCCAATCAGATTAGACTCAAAAGTGCACACACTCATGAACTGAAGTCAAGTCAAGTCAAACGACTTAGCTCGGGAGCTCCACTCTGTCATACAAGGACACTTACGTCCTCATTAATTTCAAATGATTCATCGTTATGAACCCGACATCTACGAAATCAACCTCGACTCGTTCTGAGCAATATCCCTACGATATTATCATGCGGCATCATCGTCAAACATCCATCAGATTACAATTTCTATCACCTCCACCTTGAACACATTCTTACTTGATTGTCGAAATATCTTTTGCATGTCCCCCTTTGCCCCCCCCCCCCCCTCGCCGAAATTGCACCTGATTAGGAGACAAAAAAAAATTCATTCATTTATAATTAATATTTTAAATTTTTTATATGCTTTAAATATAATTGTATATATATATTTATACAATTAATTCTATATAATTTAACTAGTATATATCAAAAATTAATTTTTATTTAAAAATATTATATATATATATATATATATGGTGGCATGCATGACACAGAAAGAGAAAATCAAAGTTGAAAGAATATGAGGACAATTTTTTTCTTTCAAAGGTAATGTAAAATTAAAGTGCAATTTACCTAGTTACCTAGTTACATTTCATTTTGCAAGAAGTAAGCCAACAAAAAAAAAGAAATATATGTTTGATTGATCGAACTTTGGTGAGGGTCCACCTTGATCCTTGAGCGATAGTTTGGTCGAATGGTAGGTTTCAAGCATCTAAAATGAAATGGGTAGAACTTTTTTTTTGAAGAAACTTGTATGAGAAATACAAGTGTTGGACATAAAGGAAGAGGACGGAAGGAAAACTACAAGGGATGGGCTCACCCTCAAAGGGACAACAACTAAGGAGGCTGAAGATGCTTCAGAAGTGTTGCTCCTTCAATTGCCAACTCTGTGTAAGAACGCTTCATTGTCAAAACAACAAATATTTCGTTCATGTTAAATTTTTCATCTCCAAATCATGACGACTTTAAGCTTGGTCCTTTTCGTCTTTAAGCCTTCACGGTGGTCCAGGTCCCAAGGTTGGAAGTTGGGGTTAATCAGGCTCCACCCATTCCTAGTGAAGCTAGTGGATCTACAGTGTTGAAAGATGTGAGTGGGTGGGGGTTCGTTGTGGGAGCTGCAGATCGAGGAGGCAGAGCTGATCTACCTAAATGTACCAAGCTCTCAACCTATCCTTGGTATGCAACCTTCTTTTTTCAGCCAACCAGTTCGTTAAGGAGACGACAGCAGGGCAGGAACATTTCCCGATGAAGTCGGCCTTGGGTCTCTGACACCATGGAAATTGAGAAGGTGATAGAGAGAACTTGTACTTAAGTTCCCTTAGGTGGTACATTTCCAAATAATTCCATCTTTACTAGAGCGATGCATATAGGGTTCAAATAAACGGCCGAAAGACTCAAAAGGTCAGTTGGTGCAAGGTTTCGGAATTGAATATATATTTCAGCCCAAGACTTCCCCATTGAGGATCCGTTTGTAATCATAGATGGAAGAGCAAAGATTAGCGGCAAAAGAAAATAGAATTAGGTTACGATGACGTCTTGAAGCAATTGCTAATATACTATTATTTAATTAATCATATACCTATTTTGCAATGACAATTAACGGATAACGACATATAATAGTTTAGTCATAAAAATTATTTGCAATGATGCTTTTACTTTTGCATGTTGTAAATGAGACACTACAATTGCTATAGTTATTAATAGTGTTAATTAGTTGCGCAGCTAGATTTTTCTTTTGCATCAGATTTTTTATCTAGCCAATTGCTATAGTTATCAAAAAAATTTATAATTTATCGTCAAAATTCAAACGATGTGTTGTAGTGCAACGAGATATGAAATTTTTTGTAGTTAATTAATTACATACTGAATAATTTAGCAAAAATAAATTAGAAAATGAATGCAGCAAGAATCCAAAAAATCTATATAATGCACGGTAGCTGAAAGGTCACTAGTTAACAACATTATGCCGCTCTCTGCCGACACCAATTGAAGGTACGTAATGCTCGTATACATGCATAGATATGCAGACGTACAATTATTAATGGTAGTTGGAAGATCAATAAACATGTAATAGAACAAAGTCAGGCAATATGACATAAATGCACTCTTCTCGACCTTACAAATATATGTGTCTAGTTTTATAGAACTGTATACAATCAGCTGTCCTACGTAGCACACCATTAATTAAAATCACATAAAAGATGCTCTAATCATCAAAGTTAAACCGCAATGATAGTCTTATCAAAAATCCATAACAATCAATAACAATGTGTTGGGTCTGCGTGCTAATTAATAATCTCCTCTGTAAATAAAATTCCTTATACAAATTAACTCATCATTAAGTTTTCTACTTTTTCTCATCTGCTATATATCGGACAAAAGCCCTTTGTACATAAACAATTAGATGCTTATCATTCATCTTTAGCTAGGTTTATATATATATATATATGGGATGCTTATCATTCATCTTTAGCTAGGTTTATCTATATATATATATGTTATCGTACGATGCTCCCCACTATAAGATTTAGTGGCCACAGTCTTAATTAATTAATTAGTGCTGATGGCTCCCATGACTTGCCTAATGATTTTGCTTTGTGGCGCACAAAGAATTAAGCACTCTTTTTTTCTTCTGCTAATAATAAGCTGGGAGATTATACTCGTAATATAGGCATTATACTAGACGATCATTTTTTGCCTAAGATTTTCAACCTAGATTTTTATCTCGATTTTGATGATAATAAACATAGAAACACTATAAGAAAATAAGGTTTCACCGACGAATTTATTACCAACGGATAATTTTTATTGGTATTACCAACAAAATCACCGACGGATATACATTTTGTTGGTAAAATTTATAAAACCCTATATTTTTTCCCATTCCTTCTTATTTTTCAGCCGACCACACACTTCCACGCGCCTTTTTTTTTCAGCCGACAAAACCCCACTCCTTTTCTTTTTCTCTAGCCGCGCGACTCTTCCCCAATCTTCCTCTCCGACAAAATTCCCGCGTCCCTTTTCTTTTTCTCCAGCCGCGCGACACCTCCCCTCGGACAAAAGTTCCTCTCCCCTTTCTTTGCTCCAGCCTCATTGATCACCTCTTAGCACTAAGAAATAGGATCGTCATCATGGCTGCTCAGTAGGCACGACGATCGATCAATCAGAGGCGAAGAACAACTACAATACATGGTTTGACCTCCAACGACACTATTTTTTATTTGCCTTTTCAATTTTCTTCTCCTATTGTACTTGATTCATTCCCTTCTCTGCCTTTTCAATTAATGCACACTAACCTTTTTTGCTAATTAAACTTCACCTCACTTTTAGTTCCATTTTGGATAATAACAAATTGAAACTGCACTTGTCTGATTGAGTTCATTTGTTGTAGCTATTGTACTACATAGAAGATATTTGAAGCATAGTAAGCCACTTGATCCATGGTTTGTCCCTTCCTCTTATAATTAAACCCTAGCTCTCAAGATTTTTTTTCTTTTTTTAACGGTCCAATTTTACTCACGGTCTGAGGTAATTTAAATTTGATATAGGAAGAAGAAGTTATGGCTCAGAAAGCAAAGAGAAAACTGCAATTTTGGAGTTTTAAAAGTGGAAAGGGGCATTTTTTGTTAATGATGAAGGTACAACAGAGGAGATGCAGGATGACAACTAAGATTTACTCTCTAATTTTGTAGAATATATCAAAGCAGGCTTTCTTGTTTAATACAAAGGAGATGCAGGATGATAACCAAGGTTTACTCTCTAATTTTGTAGAATATAATCAAGGATGCAGTTTTATTTCTCAAGGCGATTGTTTTCAGGTGACTGAGATTCCAAACAACTTTTTCAGTCTATGTATTATAATAATATTAATGCACATTATATTCTTCCTCAATTCCCTTCTGAAATGTAATCAATCTATCATATGAGTCTTTTGGTTGTTGTGAATGCATAGAAAGCTTTGGTTATATAAATTGGCTTGTGCAGTATGGCATCAATAGTTTCATATTCTAAGAGGATTGAATTAAAAGTTGCATTTATAAATCCTTCTTTTTCATGCTATAGTTTTTATTAAAAATTTTACATCATAGTTACTAAAGAACTTCTTTTTCATGCTATAGAAGAATCCTCAGCAACAATCACTTATAGTATTTTGAAGCTCAGATGCTATCAAAAACAGGTCCTCCATGCTTGTAAGCATATTTTGATCCGTGGCCTGTATCTTATAGATGTCTTTTCATTTTTACCAAGTGTAATTTATCATCATGTAGCAATCCAAATGCCTCGTATAGTTGAGGATTTTACCTTTTGATTTTATTCATATTTTTTTTGTTTTTACATGCAGATATAAAAAGGATGAAGTACAAAGATCTACTTTTAGGAAAAGACTATCACTGATATGTATTTTTGAAACAATCTAATGTATTGAAACTCTGAACAATGTATATGCTCGACTAGCACAATGTATTTTGACTAGCACGATCTTAATGTATACAATGGTTTCGTTAAGTTTATATGTGTGTGTGAATTTAGAAATATGATGGTTCATATGTGGTTTCAAATTTTATTTTATGATTTCATGTGTAAATGTGATATGTTTTAGGTGTTCAGGATTGATTCAGGTATTAGCCACTAAAATATATTACCGGCAGATAAATTTTGTTGGTATTACCAACGAAAATAATTCCGTTGATATTACCGATAGAAAAACATGTGTTGGTAATACCAATAAACGAAAAAATCCGTTGGTAATACCGACGGATTTTACCAAATTCGCCGGTATTATCGAGCAGGCATTTACCGACGGATTTTACCAACGGAGTGTCCGTCAGTAACAGTATTATCGACGGATTTTGGAGTATCACCGACGGATTTCGTCCATTGGTGATACCCTATTTTCTTGTAGTGAAATATTGCTTTCATAGATAAATATTTTTAGGTTCCAAGATTATACCCTTGGCCATAACCCAGATAGAGGGCCATGCGGGCTATGATCCTCGATGTCTCCAAACTGAGTTTACCCTTAATAAGGGCTGCTATGAGATGAGTAGAATAGTAAGGATTGAGTTACCCTCAAAGTGCTTGATATAATGCCTCATTCAATGCAATAGGCTGAAATTTGACTATTAGACACTGTTTTGGCTACTAAGTCACATAATATATATGATAAATTATCTCTATGATTGATGTTGGGACCCCAAGGGCGGATGTTTCATTATGATTTCTATGCATATTATGCAATGTTTAATTGCTGAAATATATATGTGATTGACAAATATGCATGACTGATGGGAGCCTATATGGTCGTATACTATGTTAGTGCGTTATGTATTTTTTGATGCATGTATGTGATTATATTTTCACCATGCACTGGTTATATGAGGAGATTGTGGATATAGTTTGGTTGGAGGGTGTTCCCAACCATTCAAGTAGCGGCTAGCGTTGGCTAGAGGTCAGGCCTACGTGGTAGCGACGACTAGAGGGGCTACGAGGATGAGATGGTAGCAGCTAGCTTGCAAACCCAAGTAGTTCATGCAACAACTAGAGGGGCTAAGTGGTAGCGACTAGCGACGACTAGAGTAGCTACGTGGTAGTGGCTAGCATTAGCTAGAGGGGCTACAGTGTAGCGGGTAGAATGCGTGCATAGTCATTGCGGGCAGCATCTAGAGGGCCTATGTAACATGGTTTATATGTATGGGTAATTATTAAAATATGTTTTGTATGTTATGTTTATACTTGATGTACTACTTTGATGAGTTAAGCTTTGATTTGTATATCATGAATACTTTACATGCTTACCATATTGATGTTGGTGACATATTATTTTTCCTGAGAGGGCTCAACTGTAGCCACTCACTGAGTTTTGAGAACTCACACCCTCATGTTTGTGTGTTCATGTTCTGAGTAGAAGTACGTGGGTACTAGTGATGGGCGGCTAGTAGTGCAAGCTCGATGAGTCACCCCCCTTGTTACAATCGTAGGGTCGAGTCCTTTATGTGTCTTGTAGTTGCATTCATGTTGAACTCCTTGGGAGTTAACGTTGTTTTTCTTTCAGTGCAGTGGATGTTCACTTGATTTTATTTAGTCATGTTCAGTTGATGCAGACTCATTTGGTTTTCAAAAAGAAAAAAAGAAAGAATATGCACATCTCTTCACATGTGTCCATGGTTGGAGGCTTCGGGGTACGATGTAGTATTTTCGGCCGATCACACAGCCCAGGTTTGGGGAGTGACAACACAACTTTTTGAGAAGTACAACTTCATGTAGGAAGTTGGGTCAATCAAACGACACCGGAATTTGTGTGATTAGATTATAACTACAAATACTAATATCCCTTTCACGTCAGCGCCTAATATATGTGTATATATTATAAGAACTTTTAAGTGTTGGTGTGGAAGGATTTTTAATCCTTAATTTGTATTAGTAATATAATATATAGGTTAATTTGATTATTATAAAGTGATGACGTGGCAATAAAGAAATTCTTATTTCATTTTCATGTGCTAAGTGGAGCACTAATACACGCCAACACCATTACGTTAGCTCTCTAATGATAAACTATTGGTTAACGTTAGAATATAATTGATACAAATAAAAGTTTATGTATACTATTGATATAAATAAAAAATTAGAATATAATTGAGAAAATCCTCAAAGTTTGGGATATATCATTTAATTAACCTTTTTCAATATTAGGACAACTATATCCTCCTTACTTACCAGCTCCTCGAAGCTACAAGTTTAAATGAAATGTTAAATTAATATATACAATTTGTATGTGTATTAAACTACTCATTTTATTCATCCAACCTAAGGAATGAACTACGGATCAAGAAGGGGAAGGAGGGTGAAGCACGGACCTAGAGAAGTTCTAGGGTATACGAGGTATAATATATACCATGTATAGGCGATAGCCACCACAAGCCAAGAAGATCTAAGGATTACCTTGTAGGTTAGCATGAACTTGTTGTAGCTACTCTAATAGGCAGAGGAATTTTAGCTAATGGCATGTGCTGGTGAACGACGAGGAGAAAGCTTCGAACTCAAGTAATAGGTCAGTGATCATGTAGGTCAAGTTATTGAAATTCCTAGATGTTTACATAGCGGCACACAATGTTGAAATTGGCTATAACTAATTAAAATCATCGAAAAATTATTGTGTAAGTCATTGCAAGTTCGAAATATGTGATGACTCTAAAGCTAAAGAACGTTTTGATGAATTGATCTATTTGGGATTGGCGACTAGCCTATTGTGACGGATGTGTGATAGCACAAGTGTTACCGTGATGTCGTTGCAATTAATATTGGTCCCGACATGCTTAATGGTGAACGTGATCAATTATATTGGTCAATATTTCAAAACCATCACAAGTTGTGATTTATATTTACATTTTGGCAGACAAATTCCAGTGATCAAGTTTAGTCAATGTTTACCTAATTTATTATAAATTGTTGACCAAATAGGTTCAAGTTTATTGCTTCTTAATTAAACTAATTAATTGGTTTGGGTATAAAATATGATATCAATTGCCACTATAGAATTGCTAGGTTTGTCCAACTTTGACAATTAATGCTATAAGCAGACTATTTTTCATCCAAACACTTGATCGATATAGATGTTACATCCATACATAATTCCTTTTTAACTCGAGTTAAATCCAAGTTTTAAAACATTCAACGTGAGAGAGACTTCTATCTAATTTTGTACAAAATATATAGTGAATGGAGCACTTGTTGGTTTTACTTCTTTAGTGGCAAAGAAGAGAACTTTTAAAGGTAGGGGGCATCTCATGATTTGGACATCTTCATGGCCCATTTGGTAATCCCTTCTCTTCTTATGTACTTTAAAATAAATAAAAGAAAAGAAAAAGAAAAAGAATGCAAGAATCTAGGTGTGAGAAAATAAATTGGTCAATATTTCCCCCAAAGTTAATTACTTTAATTTTCATTTTAATCCCTAAAATTTGCAAATTTTATTTTACATCTCAAATTGTCATTTTTATCATTGTCATTTTATTTTACATGATTTTGTAATTTAATCATGTATAATTGATGATATAAATTGTGTGGACTTTTTCTTGTTGTGCCTTACTGAGGAAGAAGGTAGATCATACAAGAGATTTGAAACAATATGGAAAGCCTCTTATCTTCTTAGTCTTTGAACTCTAAGTTGTTTTCAACTATTGGGCAAGGGTCTTTTAGGTTATTGATGATATAAGATTAATCTCTAGAGTCGGTGAGAGAAAGAAAATGTAAAAGCGAAAAGCTTAAAATACAAGTTAATTTTAAAAAAATCTCAAACAATTGCTAAGATGATTTTTCATATAAAAATTCTTTAAAATCTTACCAACCAAAATAATCATGTGGAGCACATGGCTTATATCCGTGCATATTTAATAGTCGTTTGGAACGTTGTCAATATACGAGTAAGGTGACATTAAATTGAAATTTGAACACATAGAAAAAGACTAAAATAGATCAAATTAAGAAAAATTAACCCTGAAGAAAAGTATGGTCCCAATTAAATACATGTGTTTATCATGGCTAAATGGATCCATAATTCATAGTGAGATAGGCAAATGCTCATTATTATCGGTGAGGGCGATTGAATTGATATGCTAATTATTGCAAGCACTTTTCATTCTTCTCTTCTTGTCTTGTGGTTCTGTCGTTAGATATAAAATTCACAAATAATGTTTGATGCATATTCCTCAAAGAAGTGTAATTATTAGTTTTTTTAAACAAAAATAAAAAAAATCATAATAAGTGATCATATTAGGATTTGAATTTTAAATTTTTAAAATATATACAAGATATTATCATCAACGGTGCTATTTACATTTGACAAATTCAATTTGTAGTTGATGCATATTCCTCAAAGTTTAATTTTTAGGTTAAATTAATAGCCCTGATGAATCAGGCCCAATGGGCTCATTAGCATTCCAAACATTAGCCAACCCTATTTTTTTGATATCACACGTTATTGAAGGATTTGCCTTTAGCCTTGGCCCAAAAATCATGTTTGAGATATTTTTGCCACAAGTGATACTATGAGCAGCCAATTCAAGATAATATGCTTGGCCAATTCAAGCAATTCTTGCATTATATTCAAAGAAAAAAAATATTTTTATTCTCATTTTTTTCCATTTTGGTTCTCCCTCGTTAATTTATTATATATGAAAATTGTATTATATTTTACATATATATTAAAAAATATTACTTCACAATAAAATTTATTTTTTAATATATACAAAATTATATATGATATTATATTAATTATATATTTAAAATATATATGGAAAATGATATTATTAATTCACAAACTAATGGTATATTGGTTGTTTGATGGGTACTTCTTAGAAAGTATCTATGTAATTTATATAAAGTTGTTACTTTTTTATCAATCAAATATTTTTTTTTGATATTTTCGAAAAATCAATACTTAGGAAATTACTTGTTGTATCAACCAAATCATCCCCTACTTTTATTTGATATTTAGAAAAAATATATTTTCGCATGCATATATAGTACACGTTTAAAATATATTTTTCCTAACTATTGGAACCAAAATAAATTTAGAAAACATAACATATTTTTATATTTGTGAGTAAATACCCAAAAAACACTTAACTTTGCCAATTTTCTCAATTTTAGCATAAACTTTTTCCGTTAGCATAAAAATGCACGAGCTTTCGTTCTGTTACCACGTTTAGCACGTCCAGTCAATTTTGATGAATTTCGCTCATGCAACACACGTTAGCGGAGACGACGTGTCAAGCTACTATCCTACGTGGTATTTATTACGATTTTATCCTTAGATTTATGTGAAGCAGCAAGGGGTAAATTTGTAATTTGCTTTCCCCCAAATCCCCTTTCTTCTCCTCCTCCTCAAGGCTTCTTGCTTCACCATCGAGTCTGCAAAATCAACCAGCTCTGAGGCTCATACATGCTCGACCGCGCGAGACTCTCCAACAACTGCAGGGCGAAGAAGGTGTCCTCGAACATCTCCGACGACATGTACAGACCAACAGCAACCAAGTGGAAGCTTTGTCAGACGATGAGGCCAGTTAAAGAGCTTAGCTGCACTCTCAATCAGCCTCCTCCCCGCCTTCAGTGACGACATCGAGGGGAACTTCCAACCCACCAAGAAATGCATAATCGCACCCCATGATCCCTGATACAGGTCGATATATTATAATTAATCTGATATATAACCATCTCAATTGATCAATTCTTTCCTTTAGTGCCTCATGATCAAATAATTCTTCTCACACATACACGAACTATCATTCGATCAAACAGGTGGTGGCAGATGTTCCTGATAATTCTGGTGTTCTATTCCACTTGAGCGTCGCCATTCGAGCTTGCATTTCCGAAGGTGGGCTCAGGTATGTTGGCTGAAGGTTTCTTCCTTCATGCTATATTCTCTTCATGACTATTTTGATGATAAAAAACTAAATCTATTTAACAAAATTCTTGAAGTATGAAAATTGCAGGATCGATAAATGACAAGTCAAAGCGTGAAACAATCGATCTTGAAACAAACCAATGAGTGCACAAATGGCTTGGACAAATCAAAAGAAAATATGGAAAGTCCTTCAAGTTGAAGCACACTAAAGAACGGAATCAGAAAATAAAGCGCGAAATGAGAAGACCTAAAGAAAAATTTCCAGCCCAGGTTCGGTCGATTGATCGAATGATGCCAAATATCGGCAGTAGACAATTCGATCGACCGGTCGGTCGATCGAAGATGGGTAAAAAATGGCAGAAGGCTACTTCGGTCGATCGGTCGGTCGACCAACCGAGGCCAAAAATTGGTAGTGTGTGCTTCGGTCGACCGAATAGCAAAGAGGAAGAATCACCACTCATTCGGTCGACCCTCCGGTCGACCGAACAGAGCGGTTAAAGCACAAATTGCCAGCGGTCGACCGACGATCGACCGACAAGCGACCGAACGGCGTCCAAAGAGCGAAAAAACGCCCGTTGAGTAACCGTTCCATTGAGGGGTTATGAATACCCATCATCTAACTTCTTTTCCTCTCTCTCTCCCAGATATTGTGTGATGCAAACAGCCTTCAAAGAGTGATATTTAGCATCCTCCAAGCTTCAAAGTGATAAAATTCTTCAATCCTAGCTCTTGATCCCTCACCTTCAAAGAGTTCTTCATCAAAGGGTTCATCAAGGGTGCTAGGCTCGAAAAGAAGAGACGTTTATTTTGTGATAAGTTCTTTTCTTCCTCTTCTTGTAATAGACTTGTTTATAATTTGTTTTCAATTCATTGTCTAAGCTTGTAAGAAGACCTAGTGTTAGGTCTTGTGTGTAACTGGTTACCTTAGTGTAGAAGGTGTAAAGCCACTTGTGTAAACATAGTTTACTAGGATTAGTTGGGTTGTCCGTTAGGGTTGAGGTGGAAGAGTGGTCTCGATAAGAAGACGCAGACTTCCGGGTGTGGAAGTGCCTTAGGTTGAGAGTGAGAGTCTTCGAGTCAAAGTCCTCTGTGTAAGAGAAACTATTTAATCTAGTAAACTTAGTTTCGAAATCCTAAGCGGGGTTCTTAGGTAGTGGAGTAGGCATTGAGGCCGAACCACTATAAATTCTTGTGTCTGCATTGATATCCTGTGTGTATTTATTGCTTTATCATTTATCGCTTTCATATTTAATCATTGAATTGTAAATTGCCTAAGTAATCAAAGAAACGATTATAACTGAAATTAGGCAAATAGATTTAGTTAACATACTATTCACCTCCCCTTTAGTGTGTCATTTTATCCAACAATTGATATGAGAGCAGGTCGTAGTATGAGATTTCATCATCTTGTCTACATCTAGTCTCGATCTGAATATGACACTAGAGTTGTTAGCATCTTCACCTCCTAAGTTCGATGAATCGAACTTTGGTCTTTGGAAGTCTAGGATGTACACCTACATTAAGACTAGAGGTTTTGGTGTTTATAACATGTTAAAATTTGAATACACTTATCCTAAGGTTGACATGCATGATTGGAGCGAACTTGACAAGAAAATGTTTCAATTTAATGGAGAAGCCATGAATTGCATATTTTGTGTCACACCAAATAGCATTCTTGAAAAAATCATGCATTGTTCAACAGTTTTTGACTTATGGGTTATTTTAAATATTTTATATGATTATGTCAAAATCGAAGAGATTGGCACTTTCAATGAAGGTGGTGATGACAATGGTCACTCACCTACTACTAATCTTAATTTTGATGCTCATAGCTCATCTAGTCAAAGGAGTAGCTCCAAGAGCCGAAAAAGAAAGGTAGTGTGTCATGCATGCAAGGAAAAGGGGCATGTAAAGAAAAACTGCCCTTCCATGAAGAACACGGCAAAGAAGAGGTCAAAAGCTTATACATCATCATCTCATTCAAATGAAGCATCCTCTTGCAATGACTATGAAACTACTTGAAAAGCTTACCTCATGAGCACTAATGATGAGGTACACTCTTCTCCTTCTAGTCATGCTAATGCAAATGAAAATGCTAGCTCTTCTAGTTCATTCAATATGCCATATAGAGAACTAGTTGAGGAATGTCAAAAAATGTATGCCTTGCTTATGAAAAAGAACAAGGAAAATAAAAATCTAAAGAAGGAAAACTCTAAGCTTAGTTCACATGTGCATGCCTTAGAAGTAGAAAATTAAAAATTAAAGACTAGGCCTTTTGATTCATGCCATGATAACTTAGAGCTTGAGCTTAAAACTTTGAAACATGAAAATGAAAATAGCATGTTAAAAACTCAATTGCATGTTATTCAAAAATCTATAAATAATTTGAAAAGTGAGGATATTATCTTGAATAAGAAAGTAAGTGAATTCAAAAATGCTTCATTTCTTAATAACACTAGAAATACATATGTAAAGAATGCCAATGTTCATCATCATTCTCATGCTATGCATTCTACCACTAGACCTCATGATCATAAGAAAAAGAATGTTGTTTCTAAGAATGCTCATACTCATCATGCTTCACATGTCAAGCATTCTAATAATAAATCTCAAGTCCATAGTAAAAGCAAAAATAAATTTAATGGACATTACTTTGTTGTGGTACATATGGGCATGCTATATATGATTGCATATTTAAGATGAACCCAAGTGAAGTTAAAACACTTTGGGTAGCTAAGCCCTCTAACCCCCAAGGACCCAAAGTCATTTGGGTACCAAAGGTTTCTTAGTCTCTTGTAGGGGGAGCTACCACACAATGGTAAAGAGAAGTGAGGAGTTGAAGTTGACCATGGACTTAAATGAAGTATCATTCCTTGGTTGCAACTTCAAACCATCATGATGCCATAGGTATGGAAATTGGCATCTAAGTATACTCTGTATCATCTCCTTATTTTGGCTTGTTCCAATTATAGTTGGAGTTTTGATATACGCTTAATATTAGTAGATTTTTTGATCATGATAAGTTTTAAAAACATTTTTGATTTTTGATTTCTGGTCTCCTCGAAGACCTATGTGGCCTATAACAGACCTAAGCGACCTTGCGGTTCTAAATTGTAGGCTAATTGTGGCTTTCAATTTTCTACCAATAGGAAGGGTTGAAGATCATGTTTCCATTAATATTATATTTATGATCTCTTAAAAATTCATTTTGGATTCGATCATGACAACATATTTTGAAACGAATCTCAGACTAGTTGGCAAAACGGACTTTGAAAATGATACTTGATTTCTCCCTTTGCTATTTGGTTTGGGTTACTTGCTAGTAGCTTTGTTTTCATGAAATCTACTAATGAAGTCTACTTGCAAGTTATGAATGTTAATGGAAGACTAAACTGCCATGAAGAAAATTGAAATGTAAATGACGAGTTTGGCAAGACTCCAAGAATGAGGTATGAGTTTAAATTTGGCAAAATCTCTGTAGAATATTGAATGTTCATGCTCTCATGATGTCTCTATACTCATGATTATTTTTGAATGCCGAATCTATGAAATTACATGAGTAGGTAAAACTTTGATATCTTAAGAAATTCCATGATATATATTTTGATCGATTGAAATTTGCTCTAGGTTAAAATTCACATTAGAAACTATCATTTTGAGCTAGTAGTTGGAAAACAAATTTAGATTTACTCATATTAAGTGCTCATGTGTCTATACTTAAAAAACCATGAGTATAAGTTAAGGATTGATAATTAACAACTTCATAGTAATATGCTTGTCTTTTGAACGAAATGATGCTAAGATAATTTTTTTGACCAAATGATATTATCTTTGTCTCAACCTTAGCATACATGCTTTAAATGATCATATGTTGGTATCTAGAAAGTTTGAACAAAATCTGAAATCGTTGGACAAACAACTCATATTTACAAAAATGCCACTGAAAACTTGTAGATTTTCTAAAAAATTGTAGAGATATCCTTTTTGAGTGATTCTTGATTTTTTGGAATCCTTATGAAGTCTAGTTCATGTGGGAAAAATTTTATAAAATTTGAATATACACATCTCTCAAAAATAATTTTTCTTTAAGGGTTAAAAACTCATGGAAGATTGAGCGGTCGATCGACCGGCGGACGGAAAACCACCTGGTTTGTCCATTTTTCCACCAGATTTAATCCAGACCCTTTAACTCAAGTTCTTAAGCCCGAAACTAGAGCTTCCTTGCCCATTCAATCGGCTGCTAAACCCTTCTTCCTTTGCTTCTAGGCTTTCTACTTCCTCCCCAAGGTAAAATACTTGATCTTTAGCTTCCATTCATGAGTTTATACTCAATGTTGAGTGGATTCTTTATCTCTTCTTCTCTCAATGTCTTGATTCATCCATAAAAATTATGATTCATATTTCTTTTTCTTGAATGATGATTTTCTTTGGCATGTTTACCTCAAAAATAAGCTTTTAGGGAAGAATAATCAAATATATCATGTTTTCTTTAAATGATTCAACATTTATTTTGTTTCTTCTTTAAATGACTCAAAAACAAGTTTTTCTTGCTTTCTCTCATGAGTTATCCTTAACATTTATTTTGTCTTTCTTAAAAGATTTTTTTTTTTGTCAATTAGAAAAAAATTTATCATCCTCGTCTAATCAAAATAAAGTTTTTTAAAATGATTCAAATGTATGTGTGCTCTTTTATTTGTGGCTCATTTTATATTTTTTTGGATCCTATCTTTTTTTTCTTCTTTTTATTTTCTTTTTTTTTGGACTCACATATGGAGATTTAACGTTAAAATCCATTTTTTAAAGAAGGTATTGCATGAATCTATGTTAATCTTAAAAGTGCTTCCTCTCATTGTTTTAAAAGCATGCATCTCTCATCAAAGCTAATCATCTACACATCATCCTAATTGTCTTGCAGAATGGCACCCAAGACAAAGCTCCTAAGTTTGCCCAATAACCTTTTGACCTCTGTAGGCAAAACACATGCTCCTAGGTTTGCAAATAGGGCCATTCTACAGACTCGTCCAGTTAACTTAGGTGACCTAGAGCAGTTTGATATTAGGAGTAAACTTGCAAGCATGGGTTGAGTCGAGTTCTTAGGAAAGCAAGTACCAGTGTGTCTCATCCTGGTAAAAGCCTTTTTCTCCAACCTAGTAATAGATAAGGCTAGATTGGGAGACGGACTAATTCTCCGATCTGAAATTATGGGAAAATCCATAGTAATTACAGAATCAGGCATTAGAGATGTTTTTGGGTTTCCTCTGCTAGGAAGGCCAATATATAAGATGTCCACACACCTATTTCATGAGGATTATCAGGGAATGATCCTTACCCAAAGCATCAAACTTTCAACCTTTGCTAGGATTATGCATCTCATCATTGCATATAATATTCTTCCTAGAGCATGTCATTATGATAAAGTAACCACTATGAGTTCTAGGGTACTCTTCTTTGCCATGTCTCGTATACCCATAGACGTCCCTGATCTCATGCTTTGGTATATAGCAGATGTTCATGCCTCAAGGAAGCAAGCTCTACCTTATGCCTCAGTGATTTCTCACTTTATATATGCTGCTGGGGTCAACAAATCTAGATTTGAAATAGAGTCTGTACCCAAAGCCATAGATTCATCCTCTCTTAACCGTATGAAAATCCTTGAAAATCAACATGGTAAGAGAATGCGGGGGGCTCCTGAGGAACTCACTGATCATGACATGGCCATGGAGGCGGGTGAAGCTGGTGGAAGTTCATCATCCGACACTCCCATTGTGCGTCTAGGTGATCTGGAGCATCGCTTTGCTCAGTTTCACATCGATCAGGTGGAATGGAACAAAGGAACAAAAGAGTGCCTAGACGAGTACGACCATCAGATCGACGAGTACGGTCGTCAGATTGACTAGTATGGTATAATGATTGGCGAGCATGGCCGGCGCTTAAATGAGTATGGTCAACGTGTTGACCAGTACTGTCAACAAGTGGATGAGATGTGGCAATACTATCAGTCGCATCTACCACCTCCACCACCACCGAAGGATGATTAGTATTATTTGATATTTTGATGTTATTCATCTTATGGACTTGTATTTGATGATCGACTTTATAGTATTATTAGTAATGTAAGTGTTATTTGATGATTGAATGACATGTTTTTTTTTAAACATGCTAATGTAGTTTTTTTTTAACTTGCTATTTTTGAAAAAAAATTTGATGGATGACAAAAGGGGAGCGTTATCATATATAGTATGGCATGATGATAGGGGGAGAGTTAGAAATATATGCATAATGATAGGGGGAACACTAAATACAAAATGAATACATCATTCCTTTTAATGCTCTCATATATCCGTCCATAAACTCATGCTTCATACTAATTGACGAATACTATATTCTCTTGCTCTTTATCGTCAATGGTTTGTCATCATCAAAAAGGGGGAGATTGTTGATTGAAGATTTCTTCCTTCATGCTCTATTCTCTTCATGACTATTTTGATGATAACAAACAAAATCTATTTAACAAAATTCTTGAAGTATGAAAATTACAGGATCGATAAATGACAAGTCAAACCGCGAAACGATCAATCTTGAAACAAACCAATGCGTGCACAAATGGCTTGGACAAATCAAAAGAAAACATGGAAAGTTCTTCAAGTTGAAGCACGCTAAAGAACGAAACCGAAAAACAAAGCGCGAAACGAGAAGACCAAAAGAAATATTTCCAGCCCAGGTTCGATCGACCGGTCAGTCGACCGAATTGTGTTAAAAATTGACAGTAGCCAATTCGATCGACCGAATGATGCCAAAAAATGGCAGTAGCCAATTCGGTCGATCGGTCGGTCGATCGAAGATGGGTAAAAAATGGAAGAAGGCTACTTTGGTCAACCGACCGACGACAAAAATTGGCAGTGCGTGCTTCGGTCGACCGAGCGGTCGACCGGATAGCAGAGAGGCGGAATCGCAACTCATTCGACCGACCCTCCGGTCAACCGAACAAAGCGGTTAAAGCACAGATTGCCAGCGATCGCTGGGCGGTCGATCGGTCGGTCGATCGACAAGCGACCGAACGATGTCCAACGGGCAAAAAAAAGCCCATTGAGCAGCCGTTCCATCGAGTGGTTATAAATACCCCTCATCTAACTTCTTTTCCACTCTCTCCCAGATATTGTGTGATGCAAATAGCCTTCAAAGAGTGATCTCTAGCATCCTCCAAGCTTCAAAGTGATAAAATTCTTCAATCCTAGCTCTTGATCCCTCACCTTCAAAGAGTTCTTCATCAAAGGGTTCATCAAGGGTGCTAGGCTCGAAAAGAAGAGGCGTTTATTTTGTGATAAGTTCTTTTCTTCCTCTTCTTGTAATAGACTTGATTTTAATTTGTTTTTAATTTATTGTCTGAGCTTGTAAGAAGACCTAGTGTTAGGTCTTGTGTGTAAGTGGTTATCTTTAGTGTAGAAGGTGTAAAGTCAATTGTGTAAACATAGTTTACTAGGATTAGTTGGGTTGTCCGTTGGGGTTGAGGTGGAAGAGTGCTCTCGATAAGAAGGTGGAGACTTCCGGGTGCGGAAGTGCCTTAGGTTGAGAGTGAGACTCTTCGAGTCAAAGTCCTCTGTGTAAGGAAAACTATTTAATCTAGTAAACTTAGTTTCGAAATCCTAAGCGGGGTGCTTAGGTAGTGGAGTAGGCATTGAGGCCGAACCACTATAAATCCTTATGTTTGCATTGATATCCTGTATGTATTTATTGCTTTATCATTTATCGCTTCCACATTTAGTCATTGAATTGTAAATTGCATAAGTAATCTAAGAAACGATTAAAACCGAAATTAGACAAATAGATTTAGTTAACACACTATTCACCCCCCCTAGTGTGCTGTTTCATCCAACAAGGTACGCTCCTCATCTCCGACCTCATCGTGGACTGCTTCTTCGACATCAACATCATCGTCTCCTCCTTCATTACTTACTTTGGTTGATAGATCATGAGCTACGAAAACTCCAATTGATAGACTGGGTACTTGCTGAGTTCTACCATCCTGGCAAGGAGTACAATGTTCGTGTAGCTTCAAGGTATTTTAAAGGTCTTGAGCTCCTAGTTGACTTGCAAGATTATGACTCTTCCTTGGACATGTGGAGTCTTGGTTGCATGTTTGCTGGAATGATATTTCGCAACGAACCTTTCTTCTATGGTCCTGACAATCATGATCAACTTGTTAAAATTGCTAAGGTACTTGGTACTGATGAATTGAATGCATACCTGAACAAGTTGTTAGTGGGTGGAAGAGGGAATTAGAGAAGGAGAATGTATTTCACTCAAATTGGCTTGCTTCAAATGCTTGGTACAATAGGGTATTTATAGGGAGTTTAGGACTACTCTAGAACTACTTACTTCCTACCCAAGTAACTCAATAAATGCTCACTAGAAAAATCTAGAGTCCTAGTTAGCATCTAATCCTAGCCATACATTGTAATTCTAGAAATGATGTGATAAGTTTAAAGACAATTCTAGAAAATTCTAAAGTTCAAATTATATTTTTAACACTCTCCCTTAATTTGAACTTTTCTTCTTCATCCCAAGTCTTGATCTTAGTCTTTGAAAGTCTTCGAACTTGAGTGGCTTTGTGAAAATATCTGCAACTTGGTCTTGTGTCTTAACATACTTGAACTCCACTTTCTTTCTTGCAATGAGCTCCCTAATGAAATGATATCTTGTGTCTATATGCTTGCTTCGATCATGGTACACCGGATTCTTAGCAAGTGCTTGGACGGACTTATTATCAATGCAAATCTCTGTTGGTCCTTGAATGAAGTGAATTTCCTTCAACAATCGCCTTAGCCAAAATAGCATGTCAAGTGCAAGAGGTTGCTGCCACATACTCGGATTCACAAGTAGAGAGTGTAAGAAGTGGTTGCTTCTTTGAACTCCATGAAATTGCACAATTACCCATGTAAAATATAAATCCGGTAGTACTCTTTCTATCATCAATATCTCGAGCGAATTCACTATCACAATATTATAAAAGTTTGAAGTCATTTGAGGAAGTATAGAGTAATCCGTACTCCAATGTACCTTTCAAGTATCGAAGTATTCTTTTTGTTGCCTTCATATGAGTTGTGGTAGCCCTAGTAGGGGCTTCCATGAAACAGCTCACTACTCCAATGGCATAAAGAATATCGGGTCTCGTGTATGTCAAGTACCTCAAACTTCCCACAAGGCTTTTGAATAATGTGGGATCTTCCTTTTCGCCTTCTTCGAACTTTGATAATTTCGTTCCACACTCCATGTGTGTTCACAGGGTTGCAATCAAGCATCTTGAACTTCTTCAACTTTTGCATATCCTTCTTGAGAGATTAAAATTCCTTCTTCCATTTGCTTCACTTATAGGCCCAAATAGTAGGACATGAGCCCTATGTCACTCATCTCAAACTCAAGAGACATCTCCTTTTTGAATTCTTCAAACAATCTTGGATTGTTGCCGGTAAAGATGAGATCGTCCACATAAAGGCAAACTAGTAATATGTCTCCATTATCATAGGCCTTCACATAAAGAGCATACTCATTAAGGCAATGATTAAATCCATCTTCTTGAAAGTACCTGTCAGTGCGACTATTCCAAGCCCTTGGTGCTTGCTTCAAACCATACAATGCTTTCTTCAACCTCAAGACTTGGTCTTCACGCCCTTTGTCCTCATATCCAAGAGGTTGCTCAATGTACACTTCTTCTTCAAGATAGCCATTTAAGAATGCTGACTTCACGTCTAGTTGATAGGTACTCCACTTCATTTGAGCTGCCATTGAGATAAGCAGTCGAATAGTCTCCATGTGGGCAACAGGGGCAAACACCTCTTCGTAGTCAATGACATGCCTTTGCTTGTAGCCTTTTGCAATGAGCCTTGCTTTGTATTTTTTAACTTCACCTTTTGCATTCTTCTTGATCTTGTAAACCCATTTGACGCCTATGGCTTTATGACCTTTGGGAAGATTTGTTAGTTCCGAAGTATCGTTCTTCTCAATTGACTTAATTTCCTCATCCATTGCTTGTCTCCATATTTTGTTTTTCATGGCTTCTTCAAAGCTTAATGGCTCACCATCGGCAAAGAGGCAAAACAAATCAAGAGTTACTTCTTCAGTTTCCTCATAAAGCTCATGATGACTTCTCATTCTTCTTGGTCCTTCATTCGAATTTTCACATTGATCAACAGGAGTGGGTGAAGGAGGCGGAGTTATGTCTTGTGTTGGTGCCATGGCTTCTTCTTCTTCCTCGACAAAGTAAGGAATGAAGTTGTAGTTGTTTTCTTCTTTTCCTTCCCAATTCCATGCTCCATCTTCATCAAACTCCACATCTCGACTCACCACTACTTTGCCATTGCTTGGGTTGTACAACTTGTAGCTTTGGAGTTTGTGTCATAGCCAACAAAGACATGTTTGACACTTCGACCATCAAGCTTGCTTCTCTCTTGTTGCGGGATGTGCTTGTAAGCAATGCACCCAAATACTCTCAAGTGATTCACGCTAGGCTTGTATCCACTCCATGCTTCTAGCGGCGTCCGATCTTTAATGCTTGAAGTTTGTGAGTGATTGGATATGTAAACTGCACAAGAGCCCGCTTCAGCCCTAAATTCCTTAGGCATATTCTTAGCCTTGAACATGCTTCGAGCCATATTAAGAATTGTTCTATTCTTCCTCTCTGCAATGCCATTTTGTTGTGGTGATCTAGGGACCGTTAAAGGACGACGAATTCCAAGTTTCACAAAATTCATTAAACTCTCTTGAGGTGAATTCACCTCCTTTATCAGACCTTAGAGCCTTGATCTCGTAGCCACTCTCCCTTTCTACAAGAGCCTTGAAGTTCTTAAATGTAGCAAATGCTTCAGATTTTTTGCTTCAAGAAGTAAACCCATGTCTTTCTACTAAAATCATCAATGAAGAGGATGAAATATTTGTTACCACTAAATGATGGTGGATTAATTGGCCCGCAAACATCGGTGTGAACAAGTTGGAGTGGCTTGATTGCTCTTGATGTGGCCTCCTTTGGGAAACTCTTCCTTGCATGCTTGCCAAGAACACATGCTTCACAAACTTGATTGGGATGGTTGATTAAGGGCATCACTTTCACCATCTTCTTCTCTCCCATGTCTTTGAGGGCGCCTAAGTTCAAGTGTCCAAATCTCATGTGTCAACGCCATGCTTCCTCCTTTGTAGTAGCCTTCAAACACTTTGCATCAAGAGTCTTGAAATTCAAAGCGAACATTCTATTGCTTGACAAAGAGACTTTAGCAATCAAATTACCATTTTGATCTCGAAGCCAAAGGTAATTATTTTTCATGTGAACTTCATACCCCTTCTCAAGAAGTTGTCTCAAGCTTAAAATATTGCTTTTTAACTTGGGCACATAATAAACATCAATCACTAACTTATGGCTACCATATTTGGAAGAGATAAGAATTGTACATTTACCTTCAATTTGAATTTTTGATGAATCTCCAAAAGTCACATTGCCTCGTGCATTTTCATCAAGCTCCATGAACTTTTCCTTGTGTCCACACATGTAGAGGTGGCAACGGGCCGTGCCCGGCATGGCCCAACCACATTTCGAGCCGTGCCTGGCACGGCCCGAATGTGTGGCAACCAAGTCCAGTCCGAGCCCGAGCTCGCCCAGCCGGGCTCGGGCTGGGCCAGGTTCGGGCCGGGTACGGGCCGACCCGAAAAATAATTATTTAATTTTAATTATTTAATTTAATTTTTTCATTTTTTTAAATTTAATTTTAAAAATTAATGGTTACAGGTGAGTTTTAAACTAGGACCTCTAATTTTATTTGAGATAGCTTAATCATTGTACTAAATTTTATTATATATTTTTTAACACATTTTTTATATGTAACATTGTAACGCAGTACAAATTAATAAAAAGATTTTTAAAAAAAATCAAATTATAATTAAATTTTTATTTATCTTTAATACAAAAATATTCATCCAATGATAAAATAATTTTTTTTAATATTATAATAGACCGTACCTTAAAAGGTTGCCTACGTACCTTCTATAGCTAAAATTGTACTCCCCAATGATTAACTATAGAAGGATCAGGTCTACGTAGTTCTTTTTACATTTTTAATCACCCGTAGTCCCGGTGATTTAACTTGTACTAGGACCAGCAGCACCAGCTTCGCTTGTTTGAGCTTCCTCCTCTCCCGATGATGAAGTGTCGTGTCCTTCCTTATCTTGTAATATATCTTCAGCATCCAACCAGTTTTTTAAGCAAATGCACATTTCAACCGTTTCTTCACTCATTCGACTTTTTTTTTCATCGAGAATTCTATTTCCTGCACTAAAACAAGACTCGGAAGCTACTGTAGACACAGGAATAGTTAGTATATCACATGTCATGATGGGAATAATAGGATACGCATTTTCTTGTTTTTTCCACCATGCTAAAATTTCATTATCATCTATTTTTTCAGAATGATTATGATCTAAAAAAAGTAATTCATTAAAATTAGTAGATTTAGTTTTTTTTATTCTACGATCAAGTTGAGAATTAATACTATTTCCACAATCATCTCTTAATCTAGAAGAAGAAGATGTTGTCTTATTTGTAATTGTATCACCAAATTTTGAAGCGTAAAATACAAACATAGAATTCAATAAATTCGAAATTTTAAAAAAAAATTCTTCAACATTATCTAATTCCATATTGTTATAATAATCATCTAACAACACATTTAAACCATCAATTTTCATTCTAGGATCTAAACATATTGCTAAACAAAATAAAATAGGTATATTTGACCAATACTTTTTAAATTTAGATTCCATTAAAGAAATAATTTATGCAAATAAAGGATGGTGTCTATATGAAGAAAATACTTCACTAATATGAACTATATGTGAAAGAGTTAAATTACATGTAGGATAATAAACAACGGAAAGTTGTTCGGTAGCTTTATTAAAAAGTTCTAAAATTTGAGTAGTATGCCCAGCAACTAACCAATCATTATTATTAATTGGATCACCAGACATATTTTGATTGTAAAACATTGTAAGGATATCTTGATATCTTATTGTAGACATAAGCATATGATATGTTGAATTTCATCTAGTAATAATATCACCATTAAATTTTTTAAATAGTTTATTAAAAGATTGACATAATTTTTTAAATTCTTGTGTTATTGCTTTTGAAGAACGCATATATCTAATAACATCTTTTATTTTTTCTACATGTATATTTACTTGTTTTAAACCATCTTGCACACATAAATTAAGAACATGACAAACACAACGAACATGAAATAATTTACCTTCTAATACTGGTTTAAATAACTGTATAAGGGGAGGGATAGCAGCATCATTATTACTAGCATTATCAAAACTAATCGAATTTTTTTTTATCATTTATATTATAAAAAGATGTTACAAATCTAATAGCAGAAAAAATGGCAATAGAAGTGTGTGGATATTCAAAAACTTTAAAACTAATTATTCTTTTTTGCAAAATAAAATTTTCATCAATCCAATGTGCAGTAACACAAATGTAAGAATTAGTAGTACGTTGACTAGACCAAACATCATATGTTAAAGAAATTTTTGATTTATTATTTTGAGAACTAGTCATTATATTTTCTCTATATGTAAAAAATAATTTTAAAACATCACTTTTCATTATATTTCGGGTATTTTTTTTATATTTTGGTTGTAAAGTATTTTGAATCCAACTAGAAAATCTTGGTTGATCAACAAAACTAAAAGGAGATTAACTTTGAATAATTAATTTTGCAAGTTCTCGACGTTGAAAATCATGATCATACGAAAAAGCTGTTAAACCAAAAGAAGATAAATTAAGAATTTGTTGAGCTTGTGTAATCTTAGTGTCATGACCCTTTGCATGACGTAATAAATGACCAGTTCCTCCGGTTGTTGAAGCCGAAAGAATTTTTTGACATTTTTTGCACCGGGCTTTTGTTATGGTGCTATCAGGTTCAATAATTTTCTCAAAATATTCCCAAACCATACTTTTTTTTCTACCTGATGGACATAAATTAATAGATGTACTTATCTCTATGTTTTGATTTTGTTGAGTAGTAGGAGTGGTAGGAGTAGCAGGAGACGTTTCTTCTAACATATTTGATCCAATTTGTGGAGTATAACCTGAAAAATCTCCATCCGCCATTAGTAAAAATTAAAAATATAAAAAGTATAAATATTATACTAATCAATGAAACAAATTGAATAGATTAAAAAAAAACAATAATCTTGAATCATTGGCTTCTTTATGAGCTTAAAATGTTGTTGATCGTTGAGAGTAAGAGAGTTGAAAAATGAGAGTTGAGAGTTGAGGATTGAGAGAAAGAGTTGAAGATGAAGATAGAAAAAATGAAGAAGGGGAGGGGGTATTTATAGATTTATATATATATATATAATATTCGGCCCGAGCCAAGTCTGGCTCGAGCCGACCTAAGTCTGGCGCGCGCCAGACCTGATGTAGGTCGGCATTGCCAGACCTGATGTAGGTCGGCATTGCCAGACCTGATGTAGGTCGGCATTGCCAGACCCTGGTCTGGCAGCGCCGACCTAGGCCTGACGCACACCAGGCCTCCCGTGCTCGCCCAGAGCACGGGCACGCGGGCCATGGTCGGCCCGCGTGCTGTGCTTGGGCTAGCACGATGCGCGGGCTGTGCCTAGCACGACCCGCGTGCCCAGAAGGCGAGCCCGGCCCGTCTTCTGGGCACAGCCGTGCTGGGTCAGGCCCGGCCCGTGCCGCCCATGGGCTGGCCCAGCCCGTTGCCACCTCTACACACATGGTTGCTTGCACCATTATCTAAATACCACGAGTTTTTATCATCCTTCTGTCCCTCCTTGAGTGCTAGCAAAATAGTTGATTCTTCTTTCTTCCTTGCCATCCACAAGATTAGCTCTTGTCTCACCATTATTCAAGGAAGTATGGCATTCCCAAGAATAATGGCCGAACTTATGACAATTGTAGCACTTAATGTTGGATTTATCATACCTCCTTTCATTTATCTTCAAATTATAGCCTCGTCCTCTACCTCTTGCACTTCCACGACCTCCACTTGATTGAAAAATCTCATACTTCATCATTGAAGTTGTCTTGGCTACCTCTTCCTCTTCCACCTTGGCCACGTCCACGACCTCATCCTCTTCCACGTCCGCATACTCGTTGGCTTTCTCCTCTATCTTCCTTCAAACAGGCCTTGGCTTCCAATGCTTCTTCTTGTCTCCTCTTGATCTTCTCTTCATGGGCTTGCAAAGAGCCTTCTAGTTGTTCAATAGTCATCTCCTCCAAATTTTTTGATTCTTCAATAGAGCACACCATGTTGTCAAATTTCGGAGTGAGAGTTCGAAGGACCTTCTCCACCACACGAACATCCTCTACCATTTCTCCATATCTCTTCATTTGATTGTTGTCATCTTCACCCCTGAGAAGTAATCCGAAATTGATTCGGATTCCTTCATCTTCATTTCTTCAAAATATTTCTTAGAGATTGAAGCCTTACCTTCCTTACCTTATCTACTCTTTGGAAAGACTTTTGTAAGATCTCCCAAGTTTCTTTTGAGGTAGTTGCATCAGCCACCTCTACAAACATTTAATCATCCAAACATTGCATTTTGTTTCTTGTTGGTCCTTCCTTGTCTTCGCCAATTCGTTTCTTGCATTTTGAGGCAAAGCTCCTTCATCTTGTGGATTGTCATACCCCTTCTCCACTATCTCCCATGCATCTTGTGGACCTAGCAAGGCTTTCATTCGAAGGCACCAATTCTCGTAGTTATCCTTTCTAAGACGAGGATATTGGAATGAAACCATATCAAGATTGACCATTTCTCACTCTCTCTCTCTTTCTTTTTTTCACACAAACTCTCTTTCGAAACTCACCAAGCTTGGATACCACTTTGTTAGTGGGTGGAAGAGGGAGTTAGAGAAGGAGAATGTATTTCACTCAAATTGGCTTGCTTCAAATGCTTGGAACAATGGGGTACTTATAGAGAGTTTAGGACTACTCTAGAACTACTTACTTCCTACCCAAGTAACTCATTAAATGCTCGATCACTAGCAAAATCTAGAGTCCTAGTTACCATCTAATCACAAGACTACTCTATAAACAAATCCTAGCTATACATTGTAATTCTAGAAATGATGAGATAAGTTTAAAGACAATTCTAGAAAATTCTAAAGTTCAAAATATATTTTCAAAACAAGTACTGATTAGAGCTTGATCCCCAGCTTGATGCACTTGTCGGAAGGCATAGCAAGAAACCATGGTCTAAATTTATTAATGCAGACAATCAGCATCTTGTTTCTCCAGAGATTTTCTTGATAAACTCCTTCGATATGATCACCAGGATAGGCTCACCGCAAGAGAAGCAATTAATGGCACATCCGTATTTTTTGCAAGTGAGGGCTGCGGAGAACAGTAGGATGAGGATGCAGTAAACTAATTAGGTCCAGTTGCATATGTGGACGCTCCTGATGATAATATTTGTTTGGTGTACTTTGTAATTCTAATTTATCGGGCACTTAGATGGCGTGTTGTTCTTGTCGAAATGATATAATTTTGGCGTTTTCTTCAGTACACATATTTATCATAATGCTTGGTTTTGCCTTCTTCGTACATCTTAAATTTCAAAAAAAAAAAAATAGCACCAGCTTTTGGTCTGCAGATACTTGACGCGGTCGTGGTTCCTGATGGATGTAGCATCCACCACACCCTTTCAGGTCATATACTGAATCCTTACCGGGAGGCATAACAACGTGCTCGTCTTCGTAGTTGCAAACATCCTCCGGCTTTGGCGGCTCTGGCGAACGAGCATGTTGTTTGCGAGCTAAGGTCGGCCAGGACTCTTCCGCATAAGACATTAACTATGACTCTTTTTTGCTGTGACAAGATAGCCATTTAATTTGCACATAAAACAAGGTTTTATTCAATGCATGATTGCTAGCTTGTCTCTTGTTTTTGTTCTTGTTCTTGTTCTTCTTCTTTTTTCTCCTGAAGATATTTTAGTACAGTCTAGAATTAGATAGTCGACGAACCAGCGTGAGCGTGGATTCGGGTGATGTTGTTTGCTTGTATGCGTCGTCGGAGATGTTTGAGGACGCCTTCTTCGCCCCGCAGTTGTTGGAGAGTCTCGCGCAGTCGAGCATTTGCGAGCCTCAGTGCAGGTTGATTTTGCAGACTCGATGGTGAAGTAAGAAGATTTTAGGAGGAAAAGAAGAAAAAGGGGATTTGGGGGGAAGCAAATTACAAATTTACCCCCCCCCCCCCCCCCCGTTGTTTCACATTGATATAAGGGTAAAATCGTAATAAATGTCACGTAGGATAGTAATTTGACACGTATCTCCGTTAACGTGCCACATCCACGAAATCCGTCAAAATTGACGGGGCATGCTAAACGTGGTAACAGAACGAAAGTTCGTGCATTTATATGCTAACGGAAAAAGTTCGTGCTAAAACTGAGAAAATGGGCAAAGTTCATATTTTTTTTGGGTATTTGCTCTATATTTTTTTAATGTTATACGTTACTATTAATAAAATTATAATATTAATTATAATAAATTTTGTAATATTCGTGTTTATAATTATCGATTTTGGTGTTTTAGTGGGAAGCCCGAGATGTGCACCGGAGCGAGCTGAGTGGATCGTTGGAGAACGCAATCGGACATACGACTTTTGCACGAGGAATATGATTGTAGTAAAGTAGAAAATTTTAATTTCTTATTTGAGTCGAGTCCGGGTATACCTTGGGTGTGGTTCGGTCGAGCGTGTGAGCTAGATTGGACGCAGACTCGAGTGACGGGCAGGGAGGTCATTTGGCACTAAGTGATTAATAAAAAAATAAAAAAATAAAGAAAATTAGACTAAAAAATTATGAGGTTTCCAAAAATTTTACGTTCTACCCAGAATTTTAAAATTCGCTTGTAAATGCACAACCTTTACTTCTGTTTATGCCATCTACCAAATCGTCAAGCGTCGTCTCAACTTAGCTAACGTGGAGGTAAACGGCGCTTGCGTGGCTGACGAATTCATAAATATATATTTCTTTTAAAAAATAACTATATATGACCCCACATTTTTCTCTCTCTTCTCTTCTGCCTCCCCACATTTCTCCTTCTTCTTCTTCCCAACTGCTACAACCTTTCTTCTTCTTCCTCCCCACCTTTCTTCTTCTTCTTCTTCCCAGCTGCTGCAACCTTTCTTCTTCTTCCACGGCGAAGAATATGATTTTGGTGTTTCAGTGGGAAGCCCGGGATGCGCGCCGGAGCGAGCTGAGTGGATCGTCGGAGAACGCGATCGGACATACGACTTTTGCCCGAGGAATATGATTGTAGGAAAGTAGAAAATTTTAATTTCTTATTTGAGTCGAGTCCGGGTATACCTTGGGTGTGGTTCAGTCGAGCGTGTGAGCTAGATTGGGCGCAGACTCGAGTGATGGGCAGGGAGGTCATTTGGCATTAAGTGATTAATAAAAAAATTAAAACAAAGAGGAAATTAGACTAAAAAATCACAAGGTTTGCAGAAATTTTACGTTCTACCCAGGATTTCAAAATTCGCCTGTAAATGCATAACATTTACTTCCGTTTATGTCATCTACCAAATCGTCAAACACCGTCTCAACTTAGCTGACGTGGAGGTAAACGACGCTTGCGTGGCTGGCGAATTCATAAATACATATTTTTTAAAAAATAACTATATATGACCCCACCTTTTTCTCCCTCTTCTCTTCTTCCTCCCCACATTTCTCCTTCTTCTTCTTCTTCTCAACTGCTACAACATTTCTTCTTCTTCTTTCCAATTGCTGCAACTAGCAAAGTCCGATGACTAGCACGGGACGCTGCTGGCTACCAACACCATTGGTGTCTACCACCACCACTTCGTCAACAACGAGCACTACTATGTCGTGATCAACTACTGCGACCTTGGCCTGGACCTTCATAGGCTTATCCTTGAGGACCTTGGCGAAGGCGGAGTAGACGCCAGCGTTGACGAGGTAGTCAACGACTCAACGCTCTTGGGATCGCGCCCGAGGAGACCGAGGACACGAGTGGCGTTCTCCTTGCCCGACCTCCTTGAGAAGGCGGAGGAGGGGCACGATGCCATCCTCCTCGATGATGAGCGTAGTGAAGTGTACGTTGATTGTCCCGGGTGAGTGAAACGAGCGCTGCAGCGGCCCCGGAGCGGGCAGGAGTGGAGACACAGAGGAGCCAAGAGACGTCAGAAATGGAGTTGTCGATCTAGGTGGAGATCTTGGCAAAGGCGGCGGCTGGGGTGATACTAAAGAGACGATGCACAAAGCTTCGGTTGCGGCACTTGTCCACGGGGGCGAGGGCCTTGCTAGGAACCTGCTCGGTGTCGTCCATGATGCGGCGGGCGGGGTGCTCGTAGAAATCAGTGCGGGCAGCCTAGCAGAGGAGCGTGGTAACCTTGTCTGCGCACCCCTTGTGCTCCGATGAGGATGGTGATGTGGTCGTCGATGGCCAGGCCGAAGGTAACGACTGGGTTGAGGTGGCAGCCGGAGATGTTGGCGGCCATGGAGACGCCGACGAAGATGGACAAGCTGTGTGCAAGGAAACAACTTCATCGTAGTGGTAGCCGAGGGCGAAGGAGGAGGAAGGAGAAGGGGAGAAGCAGTGTCGTTGTTGGGGGCGGTGGAGTTGCGGTAGTGACAACGGAGGTGGAGGTGTAGGAGGAGAGAGAAAAGGTTGGGTTCATTAGGAGGAGAAAGATGAAGAAGAAAAGAGAGAGGAAAAGGTAAGGTCATATAGGAGGAAAAAAAAAGAAGATTTTTCAAATTTATGCAAATCTTGTGATTTTTTAGTCTAATTTCCTATAAAAAGGGGGAAGTGAACTCACTTGCACGCATCCCACGGAGAGGGAGGAGTATTCTCGGCATGCAGTTTCTACATCACGATCAGAAGGGCATTCGTTGTTTGATCTTGCCAAAACTTGGTCAGTGAGTACTAGACTTCATCTTCTAGATTCTGATCGGTGGAGATTGTCTTTTGATGGCAGGATATGTGATTGTGACAAAAAAATCGAAGCCGTGTTCATGGTTTTCTTCAGCAGATTCCTATAACGATTTGTTTCATCCAATCGAGCAATTGGGACACCATCCAGAATCTGATTGGACTGATTTTTGGTGAGCATATCCTAGACTCCTTTTTTCTTAATCTAAAAGGTGAAGATCTAATTTGGACGGTTCGTTTTAAGGATACCCAAGGAGGAAGGGGCAACATTTTTTGAAGAACGAGATCCGACCTGAGAGATCATTGTTCGTCGGAGATCGTTGGCGTCTTTGCTTAGGATTTGATGGGAGTTTCAATCGAGATGAGTGGCTTAGGACCTTCCCCTTGGTGGATTTCCATCCTAGGTTGGCTGAATTCTTGCTTTGGTATTATGCATTGCTGAAATTTTGATTTCTCGGCTTCTAATGCTTGTGATTTCCGCATTTTGGAGAATTATTTGGGTGGGCATACCTCCCTTTGTTGTTCGGCTGATTAAGGTAGAATTGGGATATGTTTAGAGCCGGTTCTATGCCCTGGCTGAATTCTGGTTGGGGAGAACTTGTTTTAGAAATTACTAATTTTTTAATTTCCGACGTTTATTGTTTTCATGATTTAGAGACTGTTTTGATGGTGTGCTTTACTTTATACAATTTGGTCCCATAGTGTAGTAAAAGACTTATTTGGGGGCCAGATTCATGCCCTATGGAGGGCTGAATTTTTCGAGTTCGTCGAGTTGGGTTTCACGAGATTTTTCGTGTGGTTGTTTCCGGTTCTTCGTGGACTTTGCTGAAATTTTTGGAAAGGAGTTCTTTGGACTGATTTGATTGCGGCATTTCAAGTAGAAACATTACTAATTTAATTCTTATTATTAAGAGTTTAATCATGCTGTGAATTGAGGTGGTTTAATGCTGAAATCTAGTAGCTAAAATGCTGAAATTTTCAGATTCATTCATATATAACCTTGATGAAATTATTGAAGTATAGTTTGGGTCGTTTGTACCGAAGATTCTGGGGTGGACAAGGGCTATTTGATTTCTTAATTTTATGTGGATTAAACTTGCTTTCGATCGGGACGTCTAGTGGCTGAATTCTAGTAGAGATTGTGCTAAAATCTTCAACTTTGTTCATGTATGATCATGGCCGAATTTTAATGTTATTTTGGCTGAAACGATTCTACTTTTCATGTTGCTATCATATGTTTGATTCGATGTACTTATAGTCGAGATTGCCCGGTGGTTTAATGGTTAAAAAGTTCGGGCAATGGGGGAATTTCCATGGCCAAAATAATGCAGCCATGTTGCTGAAAATTTTGGGATGTTGGTGAGAAATTGTGCCCTCAAAATTGGGTTACTTCTAGGCCACGAGTGGCTGGTGATACTTCGGCATTGTAGGTCGGATTGTACACTCCTAGGGGCTGTCACTCGGCCTTGGGTGGGCATGGTATGAGTTGCCCGTGAAGTGCTCGGTGGAATGCCCTAATGAGACGAGTGTGTTGAAATTTCATAAGTATTACCGATTTTGATGAATTTGTCAAATCTAAAACTAATTTTGGCTAGCATGAGCTAGTGTCATGAGTGGCCGGTTGTTTGGGTTCCGAGGGAGTGCCAGGTTGGGTGTATTTGTTAGTGCAACAGGAGTGTTCGATAAAATTCCATACTCACCCGAGTTGGATTGATTGCGAGTATACATAATTGTTTTTGTATTATCATGATTGTGCTTGTGATATGATTTATGGCTGGGCCGGGAAACACGTTAGTAGACTAAGCTAACGCTCAACTCGACGAGCATGACTTTTGGGCTTGGAAGCTCATCAGAGAGCCACACTAACGACCAACACGGATTGGCATTGGTTGGAGGGATATTCCCAACCAGAGGAGGAAACGAGACTAGTTGGCCATCCTAGCTCGTGAGGCTCGAGGGCGAAAAGCTCACTAAAGGGTCATCTTAGCGACCGACCCGTGTGATTGACTACTCTATGCTTATCGTGTTGTTTGTGGACATAGGCTTGGTATGTATGTTCGAATGGTGGATATAGCATGCTTACTCGTATGACTTATGATTTACTTATATTATGTTTTACTTGGTGGGGGCTTGGTTCGAGTCGCTCACTGAGTTCATGTGAACTCACGCCTCTCTTTTAATTTGTTGTAGGCTCTGATCAGTAAAGGTACGCAGGTACCTGAGGGTTGTTCTGCTGGATATGCAAGTTCGTCAAACTATTTCTCGTGTCATAGTCGTAGGAGAGTCAAAAGTTTGGTAGTTGTCTTTCACTGAACAAATTGTACATGAACTCCATGAGAGTTGTCTTTCATTGAACACCTTATTGTTACGAAATTGAATATCAAACATGTTTTTGGTCATACATTTGCATATTTTCATCTTATCGTGCATGGTGTTTGGTAGACTTTGAGGTATGGATATGTATTTTTCCGTCGGTCACATGACCTGAGTTTGGGGCATGATAATTTTGTATCATGAATATATCTTAAGTGTGATGCCCCGCCTAGGATTATCTCTGAATAGAGGATGTCACGTAAGAATCACGTAATGGGAATCCAACAAGATGCATCATGGACCTAAAAGTACTTCGCAACGAAATAATTGGAATAGTATTTTATACAACGATGAAATATTCATAAAGAGAAATTTATACAACACTACGAAAAATAGAACCGACATAAGAGCATGCCCCTTTATTCTATCTAACCAGCCTTCCTCAGCTACTAACTTGTACATGTGAATCTGAGGCAAAAACAACAAAAGTTAACGAAAAACTGAGTATGATATTTCAATATGACAAAGGTAAAAATAATAAACTATTAGGTCATGATGACATGGTATTCAACTACATGCATATCACACACTAATATATATTTTTTTAAAAAAACTTATGGTCACCTCCTACTCATTAGCCGGGTAAAGAGAGCATAGGGCTCAGGCCGTGCTTCCCTCGCCAACCTCATACACAGGAGTATATTCCTCATGTGGTATCATTTTATTGAGTAACGAAACATCAAAAGTCTTTATAGGAGGGTCCAAAAAATCAGCTGAAATTGAGCATGAAGAACTTAACAAAGAGTTGCAGGAAAGAGGCTTTTTGAGCATCCAGTGGAACTTCGTCTGGGGGTATAGATTCAAGGAAGATCTTGCTTGAATCAAGTCTTTTCCTGTTCCAACCGATTGGACTTGGTTTGCATGGCTCGACAAAAGTGGTTATGAAGAAAACATTTGGAAAGAAGACTCTGAACTGCCATCCATAACAAACATTTGGTCTGAGCTTTTAGTATTTACCTCAAGTTTGGATAGACCATTCTTTGTCAAATTGTGAGCATCCATATTATTAAACCTACTAATGAAGATCCATCTGAAAACATTAATTTCAGCAGCAACATCTAAGATATCAACAATCAAACCTTCAAGCAACCAGGGTGCTTTGAGCTTCAGGTTTAAAATGTTGATTGCAGTTTGCCAATCAGAATGTAAATTGGTGTTCTTTAAGTTTAGACCTTTGGCTCTGTTCCAAGCCAAATTGCTCAAATTTCAGCAAACGAAGGGGTTTTAACAATTTTAAAATATGATTCTTCAACCAGTACCTTGTTATCCAAATCAGTGATAGAAAAACCTTGACTAGCTTCCCTGTTAGAGAAATTCCATGCAGCACCATAGAAAATGCTAACTTGCTTCTTTTGATTATGGGGATTTTGTGCAGAAATGGGTTTAATAGCATACTTGTTAGATTGCAGCCTACTGGGAGTTCCCTTATCATCTACCTGCATATTTGTAAAATATTTTCGAGTTTTGATTTAATAAAATCGAATTAATCTCTATGATCCAATTTCGAGATATATTTGAGCTCAATATATTATTATTATTATTATTATCCATTCGATTGGAGATAAGAATACTTATGTTAATTTAGCGTGGTTAACACGATGGTAAAATAAATGCAAATCCAAAATATATGACCTATGATGGAAGAGGCCATGTGATTACTTATATAAATGGACTAGATCCCCTGTACAAACATGAAACATTTTACTCCTTAATACTCTCTTCCATCGAGAGTGAGCTTAAGAGAGGGGCGGTAGAGGATCAAGCTCTCCACAGGACTGAAGAATCGGACAACTTCGTGAACATGCTTTCATCAATTAAGTCATTATTCCGTTGTGCTTACTGTGTTCTAATATTCACGTAATATCTCAAATTTTAATTACATTTGGTATCAGAACCTATTACATGAATTTAGAACCTTTATTTTTGATGAAATACGAATATTTCATATATTTTTTATCTTCTGATTTTTCTGTAAAATAAATCATTAATGCTAGAATATCATTCTGTTAATGGAATGTTTTTATCCAATCATCTTCTTGTTTTCATCTGAACAAAAAAAGAAAGAAAAAGAAAGAGGTTCCCACTAAAATATTACAAAAGAAGATGAAATAATACAGATGCAAAAGATTTTTATTATTACATGCCTTTTTTATTATCATGCGAATCTCCACCTTCCATTTATTGTCTTGCAGATAAGATTCAGCATCTGTTATACCTTCATTTTGTTGAGATATATTTATTTCTCATTTTATTCATCTTTTTTCTCTACCTGCACATATATCATTCTCACTAAAAGTTCATTCTGTTGACATAATAATCAGAATATAAATTTAATTTATTTACCTGAGCTTTTATTTTGAGCTGCATCCTTTCTTCTCCTTTTTCCTTCTCGCGGATCTGAGCGGCAGTCTCCTCTCTCGCTGATGTTCATCTGCAATGTGAGAGTTTATTGCTCGTATGCTTAGTAGCATATTCGAACACTGGATGAAACTGCACTCCGATCGGCGGTGGCTGCACACGCGCTTGCTGTGCAAATAAAGCATCGTGTACTCCGGCACTCGCTCTGATGAAGAGCTGTGCGCGACTGCATTGTTCCTTGCGATTGCTTGCGGCACAAGGAATCTTGTGAACGGTTCGTACGTCGCAGGTAATTTTCCTGCGCCGTGATTTTTGAGCGCCGAGCATTATCCGTCGGGTAGCGTGCGCCGCACGCCACACTGCCCGCGTAGTACCAAAGTGGACGCGTGGCGTGTGGTGATGTTTGCTTGAACCCGGGTAGCCTGCGCGCAGGCACACCTCGCAAGTCGTAGCCTGCGCAGCCAGCAGGCATGCGTCACGAGGCGTAGTCGCATGCTCCATCTTTGACCTTCCGGTAGCGTGCGCCACAAGCCACGCTTCTCGAGCGGACGCGTGGCTGTAGCTGGCTGCCGAGGCATGCCTTTTGCCATGGGGCCTTGAACCCAGTGGCGTGCGTTGCAAGCGACGCGTCGCACGACGAGTGTGGCAGGCGGCAGCACGCCCCGCGAGGCGTGCTGCCTGCGTCGGCGTAGGGCCTTGGGCCTTGCGCGACCTGCGCTACGGGCGCTGCACGCGCTCCACTGCGCGACACCGCACATCGCGTGCAGTGCACGCGCGGTGTCGAGCGGCGCTGCGTCGTGGGCCTCGTGGCTGGGCTGCAAGCTTAGCACGCCGCAAGTCGCGTGCGTTGCACGAGTGCTGCGGTGCCCATCAGCACGTCAGGCTCGGCCTGGGCCCAACGTGCGGCCTGGCCCAACATTTGGAACTTAAATGTAATGTTGTTGCAATAATATACATAAATTAACACAATTTATAATCACATAAGAATTTAAATTTATAATTAGATATCGTACCTTCTTTTTTACTAATTTTGTACTATATTATGAATTTAAATTCTTGACATATGGGCGAAAATTGATTCATGTATAAATTTTTTCATTTGATTAATACGAGTAGTCACCGCCAAAGTAGAATTACTTATATTGATTGATGAAATTTCTTATCTTATAAGGAATACTTCAAATTAACTCATTCAATCATTTTTTCCAAAGGAGAATTATTGTGTGTCTTAATTAGAAATTTTATTTTTGATGAAGTTATTGGGGAGTACACTAGTTTTGGAAAATCTATCCGCCCAAAGAGGACAGATTTTCGAAGACTAATGCATTTTCATTGATTAACTCATTGAGGTTCTATTTATTAATTGCGTATTTTATCCAAAGGGGAATACGTAATTTTGTGTTGGTCTCTTCTTTCAAATTGATGCCTATAAATCAATCAAAACATTACAACTTTTACATTGAATAGTCATTTACTATGAATAATTGTACTATTTTGATTGATGTTTTGATTGGATCAAACTACAAGAATTGTAACTAATACATATGATTTTTTCTGAAATTATCAATCTTGATATGACAATAAGTGAGATCGTACATATGTTTCATGAAGGAGAAAACACTCTTAGACAAAAGAAATTTTGACTTAGTGGGCGAGATCCAATAAATTGAGCTTGATAATGATTAAAAGAATTGTTTTTGCACACTTGATGAGTGGTTTGCTTGAAATCTCTAGTGATAGAATCCTCACTATTATTGGACTAAGATATCTTGTATTTGAATATGTTTAGTCTAGGGGTGGCAATTTTATCCGCATCCGTTAATTAAAAATCGCATCCGCACCGTATTCGATTCATATCCGCAAGTAAAATGGATATGGATACGGATACGGATTTAGAAAACTTATATTCGCGCGGATATGGTGTAGATACGGATATGGATGTGGATCCACACTGTATCCGCACCGCCTATCTGCGTCTCTGAATTACTATTTTGCTCATATAAGTTATTAATATATATAAGAGCTCTATGATAATTTCATGTCAAGATGAATTTTGAAGTATATTATATATTTATTTTGGATCAATGAATTGATAATTTATTGATTTTTTTAATTAAATATATAATTTTAATAATTTTTTATTAAATATGGTGCGGATACGGATGCGGTGCGGATATCCGTATTTGTAGCGGTGCGGATATGAATATCCATATTCACATCCGTGGCGGATACGGTGCAGATACGGATGGGCGGATATGGGGTGCGGTGCGGATACGGATAATCTGTATCCGCATCGTATCCGCTCCGTTGCCAGCCCTAGTTTAGTCTGCACTTCTAATATAAGAATTTACTATTATAACTTTGAGATGAGAGGGTGTTCATCTTTAAAATGGTTTACCTTCAAATCAAATTGAGGTCCTTTGACATTGACCTTAATAATTTCATAATTATTAAGTGCACATCTTTATTGAAGATGAACGTTTCTCGACCTCGTCACCAAATGTGTGACTAAGAAAGCAAAACTCAAGACCCTTTTGATTATCCACTTATAACCTCATTCTGCCAAGGGTCACTTGAAACCTAAGTGTTTGACACCTGCTGTCGGGGGCGAAGTCATAAAATTATTTCAGGAGAGGCAAAATATAAAATCGCATATCACAGAAGTAATTATATGATAAAAAAAAATATTTTTAAAGGGGATAAATATAACTAAATACTAATACATATAATATATATTACTATATAGCTTGAAGGAAAAGACCAATGTCAGGAGAGGCAATTGTCCCCTCTGACAATAAGCTGGCTCCGCCCCTGCCTACTGCCCCAAGAAAAGTTTGAGATCTAAAAGGGTCTGTTAATGGTCAAAACAAAATATTAAGAGGAGTAAATGTTAGGGTATAAAACTTGGTTAGAAAACTAGAGAACAGACAAAAGATTATAGAGTTTTTTCAAACCTTAGGAAACCAAGTATGAGACAATTTAAATTAAAAGTAAGAAATAATGTTAGAGTAATTGTGGAGTCTTTGAGAGATGTTAAATTGTCCTTAGAGTTTAATTTTGAACTTGTCTTGAAGGATACCTTATATATATATATAGAAATAAAGAATTTGATTTAGGTTTTCTGTTTGAACAATGTTGAATTTAATTTTAAATTTGAAAATGGAAAATTGTTCGTCAAGTTGAATTCTCAAATTATTGAGAGATTATCTTTAATTGACAACTTATTTGTTATGCTATTGATTGTCCATCTACCTCTTTAAATAAAGAAAATATTAATTTTAAGAGATCCAAAAATAAAAGAAAACTCTTCTCTTTTATGATACAAATGTTTAAGTCATATTTCTAAAGAAAGAGTACAAAGATTTATTATTTCTTGGATTTTAATGACTTGAGGACTTATGTGGATTTTATTTGGGAAAAATTGATCGAAATCAAGAAATAGTGTAACTGGTGTTAGCTGAAGGGTTCTTCCTTCATGCTTTATTCTCTTCATGATTATTTTGATGACAACAAACATATTTAACAAGTGTTTGAAGTATGAAAGTTGTAGGATCGATGAAAGATTCGTCAAGCTTATCATCTTTCGATCAATCCTCAAAACAGATCAATGCATGCGTCAAAAATGTGTTGGATAGCATGGAGAATCCTTCAAAGATAAAGCACGCTGAAGAACGAAGCCGAAAACCAAGCGTGAAATGAAAAATCCAAAGATAAAAAATCTTCTAGCTCTGTTTCGGTCGACCGAATGATGTTTAGTATTGGCAGCAGCCAATTCGGTCGACCGACTGGTCGATCGAATGATGCGCTGAAGTGGCAGTAGCCATTCGATCGATCGAAATTGGCAAAGGAATTTTTGCATGGCTGCGTCGGTCGACCGATGCCAAAAATTGGCAGAGTTCATCAATCCACCAGATGGCATAGCGCGAGTCGAGGAAATCGAGTCGATTGATCGTGCCAAATCTCGCGATAATCGGTCGACCCGTCGGTCGATCGAATGGCGTATAAATGCTGACTTCGATCGATCGGTTGGTCGATCGGTTTTGAAGTAGACATTTCTTCGTCAATCGATCGACCCGTCAGTCGACCGATCAAGGGAAAAATGTTACAGTGAGCCAGTGATCGATTGGTCGGTCGACCGACGCTTTGATCGGACCATCGATCGGGCATTTGTAACGATCGAAAATAATCCCGTTGACGTCCTATTTTCGCTGGGTCTATAAATACTCTCTTCTAATCTTTCTTAACACCTTCTCTCTCAAATTTTTGACGATAAAAAGCTTCAAAGAGTGATTCAATTCCATCATCCAAACCTTTAAAGCGCTAAACGTTCATCAGCTGAGTCTTGATCCCTTGCTGCCAAAGGAGTTTTATTTCAAAGTGTTGATCAAGCTGGTTAAGCGCGAGAAGAAGAGGCGATTAAGCGTGATAAGCTACTATTCCTCTTCTTGTAACAAGTTTTTATTTAATTTGTTCTTCAACTCTTGTATTTTGATTTGTGGGAAGACCTAGGTTGATAGGTCTTGTATGTAGAAGTGGTTTTCTGTTGTGAGTGAGTAAAGCTACTTGTGTAAACTTAGTTTACTAGGATTAGTTAAGTTGTCCCTTAGGGTTGAGGTGGAAGAGTGCTCCCGATAAGAAGGCGGAGACTTCCGGGTGTGGAAGTGCCTTAGGTCGAGCGTGCGACTCTTCAAGTCAAAGTCCTCATTGTAAGGGAGACTCGAATTAATCTAGTTAACTTAGTTTGGAAATCCTAAGCGGGGTGCTTAGGTAGTGGAGTAGGCATTGGGGCCGAACCACTATAAATCTGTGTGTTTGTGTTGATTTATCGATTGTATTAATTGCTTTATTATTTATCGCTTCCGCATCAAAATCACTCAATTGTAAATTGCCTAAACAATCTAAGTAAACGATTAAAATCAAATTAGGCAAATAACATTAGAAAACATACTATTCACCCCCCTCTAGTGTGTCGTTTCATACAATAATTGGTATTAGAGCGGGTCCGTAGCTTGAGATTTCACCATCTCTTCTACTCCTTAACTCGATCCTAAAATGGCACTATAAGGTAGCATCTTCACCTCCTAAGTTTGATGAGTCAAACTTTGGTCTTTGGAAGAGTTGAATGTATACTTTTCTAAAGACTCAAGGGTTATGTGTATTTAGCATGGTGGAGATAAAATATATTGAACTTAATGAAAATATGGATACATGGACCAAAGAAAAAATTAATATGTTTGAGTTAAATGCTAAAGTTACAAATTGCATATTTTGTTCTTTGAAAAATAATGTACTTGAGAAGATCATGCATTGTACTTCTACATATGATATCTGGAATACTTTGAACATGTTTTATAATTATGCTAAAACTGAAGAACTCATTAATCTAAATGAAGGAGACGATGACAATTGTCATGCTCTTATATCTAATGAAGTTCTTGAAGCTTTTAGTGTTTCTAGCCAAAGAAGTACAAAGAGTCGGAAGAGAAAGGTGATATGTCACCTATGCAATGAGAAAGGACACCTGATAAAGAATTGCTCTAGCATGAAGAACAAGGCAAAACGAAAGTCAAATGCTTCCTCTCACTCACTTGCATCAAGTGAGACATCCTCACACCATGGTCACGAAGTCAACATCATGAACGTTGATGAGGAGATATGTTCTTCCTCTAGTCATGATAATAAAAATGGTAGTATTAATTCATCTAGTTCTTATGATTTCTTTTATGATGAATTAATGAATGAATATAAAAGAATGTATGCCTTGCTTGTTAGAAAAGATAAAGAGAACAAAAAATCAAAAAAAGAAAACTTAAATCTTAGTTCTCAATTGTATGATGTAAAATTAGAAAATGAGAAGTTAAAAATTAGTGTCTTAAATTCATGCCATGACACCTTAAGTGTTGACACTCAAGATTTAAAGACAAAAAATGACATCTTAAAGAAGGAAAGTAGCATGTTGAAAACTCAATTGCATGCTTTACATAACTCCATGATTGAATTGAAAAATGAGATTCTAAACCTAAACAAAAAAGTGAATGAAGTGAAAATTATTTTCTCACTTAAGAATTTTAGTAGAAATGACCTTTCGAAAAAGAATGTTCATGTCAATGTTAAATATCTTGTTAGACATTCTACTCTTAGACCCCATGATTATAAGAAGAAAAATAATGTGTTTAGGAATGTTTATACTCATCATATTTCACATGTCAAACATTCTAATGATAAATCACATGTCCATAGTAAAAATAAAAAATTTAATGGACATTGTTTTTGTTGCGGTGTATATGGGCATGCTATATATGATTGTGCATTCAAGATGAACCCAAGTCGAGTTAAAACACTTTGGGTAGCTAAGCCCTCTAACACTCAAGGACCCAAAGTCATTTGGGTACCAAAGGTCCCAAACTCTTTTGTAGGAGGAGCAACCGCACAAGGGTAAAAGAAAATGAAGAATTGAAGTTGACCATGGACATCAATAAAGAATCCATCTTTGGTTGCAACTTCAAGTTATGAAGATGTCATAAGTATGAAAATTGGCATCTAGGTATCTTTGGTATCATCTTCTATACTTACTTGCTTAAATTATAGTTGGAGTTTTGATACATGCTCAAAATTAGTAGATTTTTCAATCTTGATAAGTTTATCAAAATGATTTTTTATTTTTAATTTTCGATCTCTTCGGAGACCTATGTGGCCTGTAATGGGCCTAAGCGACCTTGCGATTTTAAATCGTAGGCTCACAATAGCCTTTCGGTTTTCAACCAATAGGAAGGGTTGGAGATCATGTTTTCGTTAATATTATATTAATGATCTCTTAAAAAAATCGTTTTTGGATTCATGATAACTTATTTTGAAACGAGTTTCAAACTATTTAGCAAAGTAAATTTTGAAATTGATACTTGATTTTCTTTTTGCTATCTAGTTCGATAACTTATTAGTAGTCACATTTTTATTATGTTACTAATGAATATTGCTTGCAAATTATCAAAAATGTGATGGAAGGCTAGTAGAGCAAAACTAAAAGGGAGAATGAAAAGATTAGAATTTAAAAATTCTCAAGAATGAGGTATGAGTTCAATTTTTGCAAAAATACTCGTATAATAATTGATTATTCATGATTAATGAAGTCTCCATGCTCATGATTGTCTTTGCTTGATAAATATATGAAAATTCATGAGTAAGTAAATCTTTGATAACTTAGGCAATTTCATATCTTGGTTCGATGAAATTTGCTATAGGTTAAAATTTTCATTAGAAACCTCATTCTCTATGGATTGACAAACATGTTTTAAATACACAAATCACATGAGTCTAGGTTGTTACACTTTGTATCACATGAAAACTCATAACTAGATGAACAATGTGATCACTAGATTAGTTCATGAGAATCAAATTGGAAATAATTGACCTAAGTCAATAATCCGACTTAGAAATCTCCTTTTGAGTTTAAATTTTCACAAATGTGTTTAAATTCACTCATGTTAGATGTCCAAGTGTCTAAGTTAGAGAAAACATGAGTAGATAACCAAATTTGATTCTTAGCACTTTCATGATTTCAAGCATACTTTGATTAAAATTGTGCTAAGGTCATATCTTGATTAAACAACATTAATTTTACTTCAAACTTGATAAACAAGTATTAAATAATCATATCTTGATATCTAAAAAATTTGAGCAAAATCTGAAATCGGTGGATAAATAATTCATATTTACAAAAATGCCACTAAGATCTTGTAGAATTTTTAGAAAGTTGTAGAGATATCCTTTTTGAGTGATTCTTGATTTTTTGGAATCCTCATAGGGTCTAATTTGTGTAAAAAAAATTTCACAAAATTTGAATGATCACACCCTCTCAAAAATATTTTTTTCTTAAGAAATAAAAACCAAGGCAGATCGAGCGGTCGATTGGCATTTGATCGCCCGATCGACCGGCGAGCGAAAAATAACGCAGATCGCTCGTTTCTTTGGCCAGATTTAATCCCGATTGTTCAAACCACTTGCTTAAGCCTGAAACTAGGGCTTTCTTGCCCATTCGATCGGCTGCCACATTTCAAGACTTCTCCTTTCATATTCTAGGGTTCTATCTCTTCTCCAAGACTCTTCTCCAAGGTAAAAAGTCTTCCTTTATCCATCATTCATGAAGTTGCTCTCAAAAACATGATTTCTTCACTTTTACTCTCACAATGTGTATGGATTCATACACAAAAAATATCATTCATGCTTTACTTGGATGATAATTTTTCTTTAGCATGTTTACTTCAAAAACAAATTTTCTTTCAACAAAAATCAAATAACACATGATTTTCTTAAAATGATTCATCATTTACTTCTTAATAGAGTTTTATTTTGATAAAAATTATTAGTAAAAAACTCCCTTATTTTTTCTCATGAGTTTTTCTTAACTTTAACTTTAGCCTTCTTAAAAAAAAATATTTTGGTCAAAAGAAAAATGTTTGTTATTCTTCTCTGGTCAAAACATTTTTTTCTCCTTATTTGTGGATCGTCTTGTTTAATCCTTCATCTTTTATTTTATTTTTTGTTATTTATTATCTATCTTGAAATTTAATGAGTAAATCTTTTTGTTCTTGCATGAGTGTATGCCGTGATTTAAACTTTTTGCTATCTTTCCTTTGCGTTAAAAGCATGCATCTTTCAGTTAAAACTAATCATCTACATCATCTTCGTAATCGTCTTGAAGAATGGCACCCAAAACTAAGCTCCCATCCTTACCTGATAACCTTTTGACTAAATTAGGCAAGAAACAAGTTGTTAAGTTTGTTGAAGAGCCATCTTGCAAACGCGGCCAGTTAATTTAGATGACCTAGAACAATTTGATATCCGAAGGAAACTTGTTAGTATGGGATGGGTAGAATTTCTAGGAAAATAAGTACTGGTATGCCCCATCTTGGCAAAAGCTTTTTTCTCTAACCTAGTGATAGAAAAGACAAGGCTTGGTGATGAATTAGTTCCTAGGTCTGAAATCTTAGGAAAATATATAGTCATCACCAAATCCCTCATCAGAGATGCATTTGGGTTTCCTCTAGTGGCAAGACAAATTTTCAAGATGTCGACACACCGATTCCATGAGGATTTTCCTTCTCATTAAGTTGTGTCAGCCATATGCCTTGAGGATTATGATGGAGTGATCCCTACCCAAAGCATAAAACTCTCACCCATTGCTAGGATTGTGCATCTCATCGTGTCATATAATATTCTTCCTAGAGCAGGTCACTATGATGAGGTCACCACTATGAGTGCTAGGGTTCTCTTCTTTGCCATGACCCATATTCCTATAGATGTTCCTGACCTCATGCTTAGGTATATAGCTGAAGCCCATTCCTCCAAAAAATAAGGTCTACCATATGCCTCAGTGATCTCTCATTTCATATATGAAGCTGGGGTAAATAGATCTAGATTTGAAATAGAGCCTATTCCTAGAGCCATAGATTCTTTCTCCCTTAGCCGCATGAAGATCCTTGAACATCAGCGCGGCAAAAGAACGCGAGGAGATCCTATGGAACAGGCTGAGCATGACATAGAGATGGAGGAGGACGAAGCTGGTGGAGGCTCCTCATCTGGCCCTTCCCGTACAAGTCTAAGCGATCTGGAGCATCGATTTGCTCAATTTCAGATTGGTCAGATGGAACATAACAGAACATCATCAGAGCGCATGGACGCGTTCGGTCGTCAGATGGACGAGTTCGGTACCATGATCGGTGACCATGGCCGGCGTATAGAGGAGATATATGAGAGAGTGGATGAGATGTGGCAGTATTATGAGTCGCATCTACCACCTCCTCCACCACTTGAGAACGAGTAATCATCCTTGATGTTCTGATGTATTGATGTATTGATATTATTGATGTGATGTATTGATATTTTTCATCCTATGAACATGTCTTTGGTTGACTATGTGATGTATTGACACTTTTATCTTCTGAACATGTATTTAGTTGACATTTTCATCCTATGAACAGTTAGTAATGTTCATTTTTGATATGCTTGTTATGTTTAAAGTTTTTTTAATGGATGACAAAAGGTGGAGAATATAGGGATATATGCTTATCGATAGGGGGAGTACATTCATGTCAAGTATCACACATAATGATAAAGGAAAATTTAGAATATATATGCATATAGATATAGGGAGCTTAAATTGATTACAATGCTTCATTTCCTTGATGCTTCCTTGTATCTTGATATTTATCGTCAATGGTTTGTCATCATGAAAAAGGGGGAGATTGTTAGCTGAAGGGTTCTTCCTTCATGTTTTATTCTCCTCATGATTATTTTGATGATAACAAACCCATTTAACAAGTGTTTGAAGTATGAAAGTTGTAGGATCGATGAAAGATTCGTCAAGCCTATCATCTCTCGATCAATCCTCAAAATAGATCAAAAATGCGTGCGTCAAAAATGTGTTGGATAGCATGGAGAATCCTTCAAAGATAAAGCACGTTGAAGAACGAAGCTGGAAACCAAGCGCGAAATGAAAAATCCAAAGATAAAAAATCTCCAGCTCTGTTTCGATCGACCGGGCGATCGATCGAATGATGTTTAGTATTGGCAGCAGCCAATTCAGTCGATCGAATGATGCATAGAAGTGGCAGTAGCCATTCGGTCGACCAAAATTGACGAAGGAATTTTTGCATGGCTGCATCGGTCGATCGATTAGTCGATCGACCTATGCCAAAAATTGGCAGAGTTCATCGGTTGACCAATCGGTCGACCGAATAGCGCGAGTCGGGGAACTCAAGTCGGTCGACCGCGCCAAATCTCGCGATAATCGGTCGACCCGTCGGTCGATGAATGGTGTATAAATGTTGGCTTCGGTCGACCGGTTTTGAAGTAGACATTTCTCCATCAATCGGTCGACCCGTCGGTCGACCGATCAAGGGAAAAATGTTACAGTGAGCCAGCGGTCGATTGATCGGTCGACCGACGCTTCGATCGGACCATCAACTAAGCGTTTGTAACAGCCGAAAATAATCCCGTTGACGCCCTAATTCTGTTGGATCTATAAATACTCCCTTCTAATCTTTCTTAACACCTTCTCTCTCAGATTTTTGATGATAAAAAGCTTCAAAGAGTGATTCATTCAATCATCCAAACCTTTAAAGCGCTAAATGTTCATCAGTTGAGTCTTGATCCCTTGCTGCCAAAGGAGTTTTATTTCAAAGGGTTGATCAAGTTGTTTAAGCCCCAGAAGAAGAGGCGGTTAAGCGTGATAAGCTACTATTCCTCTACTTGTAACAAGTTTTTATTTAATTTGTTCTTCAACTCTTGTATTTTGATTTGTAGGAAGACCTAGATTTATAGGTCTTGTGTAGAAGTGGTTTCCAGTTGTGAGGGAGTAAAGCCACTTGTGTAAGCTTAGTTTACTAGGATTAGTTAAGTTGTCCCTTAGGATTGAGGTGGAAGAGTGTTCCCGATAAGAAGGCGGAGACTTCCGGGTGTGAAAGTGTCTTAGGTCGAGAGTGTGACTCTTCAAGTCAAAGTCCTCATTGTAAGGGAGACTCGAATTAATATAGTTAACTTAGTTTGGAAATCCTAAGCGGGGTGCTTAGATAGTGGAGTAGGCATTGGGGCCGAACCACTATAAATTCGTGTGTTTGCATTGATTTATCGATTGTATTAATTGCTTTATTATTTATCGCTTCCGCATCAAAATCACTCAATCATAAATTGCCTAAACAATCTAAGTAAACGATTAAAATCGAATTAGGCAAATAATATTAGAAAATATACTATTCACCCTCTCTCTAGTGTATCGTTTCATACAACAACGGGGAGTTTAAACCTTTTAGAGACCATTCACACATATTTTAGTGGACCTTGTTCTCCTACCTTTGTGGTAATATATTCTTTATCACTTTCATTGATAACTATTCATAATATGGCTATATTTATTTGATTAAAGAAAAGTATGATACACTTCCTATTGTGTTTTAAAATGTTTAATACTAAAGTCAAAAAGCTATTATGAAAGGTCTTCAAGATAGTGAGTTCTGACCAAGATGATGAGTATTATGGTAGATATGATGCTGCTCGTCAGCACATGAGACCATTTGCTATATTCTTATAGGTTTGTGGAATTGTTCCATAATACACCATGCTCGGTAGTCCTGAGCAAAATGGTGTGGCCGGAAGGTGTAATCGCCCCCTGATAGATATGATGAGGAGTGTAATGAGCATGTTTAATTTGCCAAAATAACTATGGGGAGAAACCATCAAAATAGTCATTTACATCCGTAACTATGTTCCCAATAAATTTGTTTCTAAACTCTTTTGAATTTTGGACAAGTAGAAAGCCTAGTTTAACTCTTTCCCATTTTTTGGAGCTTGATATTGATGGCCCTAATCACCTTTGTGTAGAAAGTAATAGAGATATTTTTGTTTCGATTTCAATTTTTGATGATTGCAGCTCTCATGTGCCCATAGGTAGAGTTGATGTTTGTGATAAGAATATTTTCAATCTGTATACTCCTTTTGATGATCCTTTAGTTGTCCATCTCTCTGCACTTACTGGCAATCCTCAATCCATTAAATCTAATTCACTTATGCTAGTAAAGAGATCTTCTAGAGAAGGTGGCTTGCTATCTCCATTGACTTTATGGTATATTTTAAATAAGTATATATGATATATCTCGAAGGTTATCATGAATCTAATCATGAGCACGTTGTGTGCAAATTGAGAGTATCAATTTATGGTCTATTTTAAGTCTCCAGATATTGGTATCTGAAATTTAATGAGATTGTAACCTCCATGAGATTTGAGGAGAATTAAGTTGATCAGTGCATATATATACCGAGATCAGTGGGAGCAAGATTATTTTTCCTAGTGTCATATTAGATGATATTATGCTGTCTGTTAATGATATGGGTCTCATGCGCCAAACTAAATGTATGTTGACAAAGTCTTTTGACATAAAAAATTCTTGGTGAAACTTATGTTTTGGGCATTGAAATACATAGGGAAAAATCTTGATGTTTATTCGGATTATCTCTAAAGGCTTTCATTTATCACATTTTGGAAAAAATTTAAATGCAATATTGCAAACCTAGTGATATGCCTTTCATTTAGGGTGACATATTTTCCAAGAATGTATGTCCCAAAATGATTTAGAAAAGAAGCAAATATATAACAAGCATTTTGATAGTGCAGTAGAGAGCCTAATGCGTGCACATATATGCGCAAGACTAGACATTGCTTTTATAGTTGAAGTCGTGGGTATATATATCAATCTAACCCTAGTAACGATCATTGGGTGGCTGTTAAAAAGTGATTTGAAGATTTTGGAGATTGCTTATATATAAAAGGGTTGAGAATTTGGAGATTGAGGGGTATATTGACTCAAATCTTGCTGGGTGCCCTAATGATAGAAAATCTATCTCCGAATATATTTTCACATATGCTGGGGTGTCATTTCATGGAAAAGTAAGAAACAAATCACAAAAACTTCTTCTATATTATGCAAGCTGAATTTGTTGTTTCTTGTGATGTGGTCATTCATGTTGTTTGGCTAAAGAATTTTGTTAGAGGACCGCACATTGTGGATTATATTGCAAGGTCTTTAATCATTAACTGTGATAATAATGCAGTTGTATTCTTCACAATTAATGAATAATTATATCTCTGGTGGCTCCAATCATTTGGAACTGAAATATGTGACTATTAGAGGCAATGTGAAGGAAATGAGATATTGTAGTTAAACACATTCAAATGTATTTTATCTTAGCAGATCCATTAACCAAGGAACTCAAACCCATATTTTTTAAAAGACATGTTGATAATAAGGGCATCCTGAGTTCTTATATGCTTGGTTAGTGGGAGTTTTATTATCTCTTTTATTGAGCACTTTGATATATTGTTGTTAGTTTTATATTACTGCATGCTCAATAATAAAATCATTTTGAGTTCATATTGTCATACTTTTATGCATGTGTTCAACAATATTATAGACTTGGTATCATATGAATCGGGATGTCCCTTGATTGATACTATATTTGAGCCTAGGGACATTTTGACTTTTTTGTCTAACAATATTTGACTCGGTATCATATGAATCAGGATATCCCTTGATTGATACCATTTTTTGAGTCTATGGACATAATGGTTATAAAACCATACACTTTCTCTTGCTTATAGCATGTACATAAGAGAAAGTTTGATGACTGATAATGAGAATAGCATTGTTATTATTGAATCGTTTTGAATGCTATTTTCATGCTACACTTCACACCAATGACTACTATCAGCAACATCAATGGTATTCGTGATTATGGATAAGTCATACGTCAATGGGGACGTCACGACTACCTGATTCGATATCATCTTGAGTTGTTGATCGGAGTCATTTTAAGTGTTGCATCTTGGATCATGTTTTTAAAAGGTGGCTACATTTCGAAATAAATAATTAACCCGAGAAGTATTTTTGTACAAATATTTTCAAAAGGAATTATGCAATTGACCTTGCCCAAGTGGGAGAATGTAAAATATTTTTTATATTATATTATTTATTGATGTTAAAATATTTTTTATGGGCTACGATCAATTGCGGGTTTTGATTTAATAAAATCGGATTAATCTCTATGATCCAATTTCGGGATACATTTGAGCTCAATGTATTATTATGATACATTTGAGCTCAATGTATTATTATGATCCATTCGATTTGAGCTCAGAACACTTATGCTAGTTTGGTGTGGCTAACATGATGGTAAAATAAGTGTAGGCCCAAAATATATGGCCCATGATGGAAGGGGCTCATGTGGTTACTTATATAAATGGGGTTAGGTCCCCTCTACACCCCATGACACATTTTACTCCTTAATACTTCCATCCATCAAGAGTGAGCTTAAGAGAGGTGTTGTAGAGGAAGACCAAGCTCTCCACAGGACCGAAGAATCGGACAACTTCGTGAACATGCTTTCATCAAGTAAGTCATTATTCGCTGTGCTTATTGTGTTCTAATATTCATGTAATATCTCAAATTTTGCTTACATACTTGTCTGGTTGCTTACCAAGGGGATAGTGTTGATTAGAACTTAGCTAGTGCTATCTAGATTAGAGAGTTTACACTAGCACCTTTTCCATTGAAACTTAGACTGTTCTTGTTTTTCCATATCTGCCAAAAACCTGTAGCAATACATCCTATTACCTTGGTTTTGCTTGCTTTGTCAAGGCATGCACCCTCTTTTAGCCAATTTCCTTTATACCAGCTATTTTTAAAGGAGAAGTTGAAATTCATTATCTGTTCTACCTTTTTTCAAAATAAAGATGAGAAATGATAATTGAAGAAAATGTAATCAAGAGCATCTGCATTGTTCTTGCATGCACAAGAAACAAATACTTGACTAGCTTTATTTTGCTGAATTTAGAAAAGTAATTACAAGAAGGCGACCTCTTCCATAAAAGTTTCTAAGAAAATATCTTTATTTTTGGTAAAATGTCAGTATTCCATAGGTTAGACCAATTAATCTCAATTTACTTTTCTTAAAGTTGTATGCAATTTTACAACTGAACTTGCCTTTAGTATTTAAGGACCAAATCCATTTGTCTTTTATGTCTTTTCTTGGAATCTAAATCTAACATGTTTTTTGCTTGAATATCACCAAATAACTTGAGACGAAAGGCCAATTGGATTTCTTCTCTCCAGACCAACACCGGCACCACTCAGAATCAAGCTGAAATTGCAGATTCTTTTAGATTATACTTCAAGTCTCTGTTGGGTTCCTCTGTCACACCGCTCCTTCACATTAACTGGGAATATGTGATTTCGTCGCACAATTCAATTCTCTCTGACATGGATTCTCCTTTCTCTTTTGCTGAAGTGGCTGAAGTTATTAAGACTTCACAAAATTACAAATCTCCTAGTTCTGGCGGGCTTATCCCCGAGTTCTATAAGAAGTTCTGGGATCAGCTAGGTCCGACCCTGACTAGCATTTTAAATGATCTACGTACTCAACCTGGGGATCTCTCCAAGATCAACTCTGCCTTCATTACCTTGATTCAAAAAAAAAGGTGTGAATCTAACTATCGATTTCAAACCCATTAGTCTTGGAATAGCATCGTCAAGATTTTCTCCAAACTTCTGGCAAATAGATTGCCCCCCCCATATGATTGATCTCCTTATCAACATGCAAGGAGCTTTCATACAAGGACGAAGCACTCTTGATTGTTATATGACAGTTGCAGAGACTATTTGGGCTTGTAACTCCTTGGATCAGGATTCTTGTATCATCAAATTTGATTTTGCTAAAACTTTTGACTCGATTGGGTGGGATTTCATCGAGGATATGCTTGTCGCTCGAGGGTTCCACTCGCGTTTGATTTCTTGGATTTCACACCTTCTACGATCAGCTACCTCCTCCGTCATCACCAATGGTTCTGTCAGAGCCCCTTTTGCTCATAAAAGGGGATTAAGATTAGGGGCGGCAAAAATAGGCACGGCACGATAGCACAGCACGATAACTGTGGGCCGGGCCAAAAAATTCAGCCCGATAAGCTTATCGGGCCGGGCCGGCCCGACCCGATAACATTGCGGGCCGACGCGGACCGGCCCGGCCCGTTTGGCCCGCTAAACATATATAAAAAAGAATTAAGTCTAGATTAGGGCTTGTTTAGTGCTTTAAAATTGAAGGTGAAGTTAATCTTTGGAGTTTTTCATGTGAAATATCATATTTGATGCTTATTTAGTCTCTTAAATATTTTAAATTATTTTTTTTACAATTTTTTTAAAAATTTTTTAGTTAATAAGAGGGCTCGCGGGCCATGTCGGGCGGCCCGCAATATTTTGCGGGCCGGGCCGGCACGCCACCTTATCGTGCCAGCCCGGCCCGGCCCGTTTTGTCACCCCTAATTAAGATAGGGTAACCCTCTATCCCATCTACTCTTCAACTTAGTAGCAGATATTTTGTCTAGAATGATTAGTATGGCTGCTACTTTGAGAAGCATCAATGGTGTGCTACAAGACCACCTCCCAGGGGGTATCACACATGTTCTGTACGCGGACGATCTTATCATGTTCTCAAAAGCTGACTCACAAAGTTTCAACCGGATCAGTTACTATTCAAATGTTTTGAGCTAGCCTCAGGCCTTTGCATCAACACGATAAAGACAACTGTTATACACATCGGAGAAAATGTTAATTTGGCCTCCTCCTTGGCCGGGATCCTTGGTTGCTCTCCTGTCAGTTTCCCTATCAGATACCTTGGTCTCCCTCTTCGAATTGGCAAACTCCTCAAGTCGGATTGGCATACACTACTAGAAAAATGGTCATCAGCAACGGTTGGTGTCGTTGCTGAACCGTTGCTGAAGAGCATCAGCAACGGCCGAGCCGTTGCAATGCAGCCGTGGCAGAAAGTCGCGTTGCTGATAACTTAGCAACGGATCCGCAACGGCCGCTCGGGCCGTTGCTAACAATATTATCCGCAACGGTTTTGCCACGGACCCGAAGCCGTTGCTGATAACATTAATAGCAACAGCCGCTGAGTCCGTAGCAACGCCGTTAGTAAAATCCCGTCGCTAAGCCGTTGCTGTAGGTCATCAGCAACGGCTTTCGATACACTTTTAGCAACGGCTTTCCCACGGACGGCCGTGGGAAAGCCGTTGCTGATGATGTGAACCTGGTAACGAAAATATTTAAAATTTCAAATTTTCATTGATACATTGATACATTGATACATTGATACATTATCTGATACATAACTCACACACCCATACACTCATACACACATTCATTCACACATCACAAATACACCAAGATATACATCAAAATAATTATATTTATATTGATAATTATCCACGATAGTATAAAAACTATTCAAATGCAAAATTGAAGTATCAATATACAAACAAAATAAATTAAACAAGTCCAATATCTCAGTAACAAAGTCAATATAAAAAAAATCTCACAATGACGATGGAGGATGGCCTAGATCATATGGTGGGGTTTGGAGTGCTTGAGTGTACACCGGCGTGGACAGACTCGAGGACGATGGATTAGATGATGCCGAAGAGATGCCTGCTTCGGGATGACCTGACATGTTGCGTAGCATAGCTTGTATATCCGCCATCATCTGACTCTGGCGCTCCATTATCTAAGTCTGACGCGCGACCGTGTCATCTAGAGTCCTTAATCTGCTACTATGATCATAACTGGATCTAGAGGTGGACGGCCGCTCACCAGCGACCGGAGGGGTCGGTGCCCCAAGTGGCCCTAGTAAGGCTCGCGTATGACCACTATCTGCGAAGCCATATACGCGGCCATGGTCCCAGCCACCTGCGGCCTCGACCCACGTTGCTGCGTCAAAGTCCTCGGGGGTACCCCGCGCTGCACCACCGTCTGGCTGTAGGTCTCCTATTCGAGTTTGATTTTTTGTTTAATATTTATCAGAAAACTTAAATTATAAATATATAATGAATAATTTAAACAAATATATAGTTATCATAATGTATGCAGCGCGGTTGTCGATGTACTCCCCCGTCCCATGTGCTCGACGGTGAGTCCGCTCAAACACCGCCATCGAGGAGGGTCGCTGGACAGTCCCGTCATCCGACACCGTTGTCTACATTTACAATACAAATACATTAATTAGTACACATAGTAACAAATAAAATATATAATTAAAAGATATACTTACCATACGGTTCGCGTGCACTGCAAATGCAATAGAGCCGCCGGTGTGACGCGCTGCTCCCCCCGACACGCGATTTCTAGCCGCATTCCAAGAAACCTCCTGCCATCGATCCGTCGACCATATTCCCACGAGCTGATCCCATATATCCGGAGTAATCCAATCGGGGCCGTATCCCCGAGTCTCCGCGATGTTAGTGGTCCCAGCTCGGGCCATCGCTTGGGACCGAGCCTGCCCCAGCTGCCCGTTGTACCTTGCCCGGGAAATAGCCTCCCAGGCAGCGTAAATGAAGGGCCTTTGGTCCTCGGCCCATGTATAGCGAACCTACAAAATAATAATATCAGTACAAATATTAATCATCATGCATGTAAAAAAAATAATAATACGTGCCTCAAACTCGCGCCATAACATGTCGACGTGCTCGCTAGGCACGTGAGACCACGTAGGCCATGCCCCGTGCATGTATCGTCGAATAGTAGAAGAAATGCTCCTCGGCACTTCTTCTTGCTCGAACCTGCACAACAAAAAAATATTTTAATATTATATTATGATATCATCCTATTCCATTCGGGATTTATGTTATTTATATTGCACTAAGTACTTATTTTAACCGTTAACTTCATTCTAAATTTCGGCAGCATCTCCCTACAGTTCTCCGAATATGCATATCATCTGGGCGCGTATCGAAGAACAAAAGAGATGTTGCCGAAATTTAGAATAATTAGTTAACAGTTAAAATAAAAACGTAAGTGCAGTACAAATAACTATATTCCCAAATTGTCCAATCAAGGACAATTCAAGAATTGTACGTCGTATAAAAGATCATCTACTTCTTTTACACGAACATACAATCCCCGAACGGATCTAAGGTTTTGCTGAATCATATCCGACTCGTCGATGCGTACGTGAAACATATCAACTCGTCGGATAGATGATTATTTTCTAAATGTTTAGAGACAGTTCGAGTCCATATTGGACGATTCCGGCACGCGTCCGAAGTAGACGATTCCGGCACGCGTCCGAAGTGGACAATTCCGAAATTAATCTAAACCCTAATAATTAATCTAACAAATTAAACAATTTATTCTAAATAATTAATTAAATAATTAATTAAAAATTAATTAACAATTAATTAACAATTAAAAAATATATATTTATCTACAAATTCCGGCGCCGGAGTCAGGTGGACTCCGGCGCCAGCGTACAGTGGCCGGACACACTGTCCAGCCACTGTACAAGGTCCGGCGGCGGCCATCGGCCGACCGCCGCCGGCTGAAACCCTATTTTTAGGGTTTCAGTCGGATTTCCCGCCGGCCGCAACGGGAAGAGACGGCCGGCCGACGATGTATACCTGACAGTGTCGGCAGCAGCGGGAGGAGGAAGAAGCGTCGTCGGCGTCGGCAGCAGCGGCGAGAGGCGGGAGGAGGAGGCGGCGGCGGCAGCAGCGGGAGGAAGAAGGGTCGGGCGTGATCGCGTGCCCTATATAAACTTATCAGCAACGGCTCACTCGCCCGTTAGAAAGTCATTGCTGATAAGTTATCATCAGCAACAGCTCACTTGTCTGTTAGAAAGCCGTTGCTGATAATTAAAATCATCAGCAACGGCTCGCGTGTCCGTTAGAAAGCCGTTGCAGATATAACATATCTGCAACGACTCGGGCGGTCGTAAGAATGCCGTTGCAAATAGCAACGGCTTGAGCGGTCGTTGCTGATAGCCGTTGCTGAAGACTCAATTTCTAGTAGTGATAGCCTTATCGTTAAAAACGACAAGATTCTCGCCGCATGGCAAGGTCTCAACGTCTCTAGAGCTGGTTGGTACACCTTGATCAACAGTACTCTAACTAGCCAAACTTTTTACAAACTTTCCATTTTCACTGCTCCAAAATGGGTCCTCAACTGTTTGGATATGCGAAGACGTCGTTTCTTCTGGTGTGGCACCCGGGACTCGAACTGCCAGGGCAAATCTCTTATGGGGTGGTCCTCCCTGCTTGGTGATATTAATGAAGGTGGTTTGGGAATCCTTGACATTGAGATTCACAACAGAGCTCGACTCATTAGTTGGATTTGGAAGCTTTGGAAGAGGAAGGATCTGTTTTGAGTCTCCTTGGTTTCTTAACTCTTTTGGCACTGGTCATGTGGATTTAATCCCTGTATCTCATATTTGGATGAATATTAGCTCACTACGGGATGTCTTTCGGGTTTCCACTCATGTTTCGGTCGGGAATGGTTCTAGGGTCCATTATTGGCTTGATTCCTGATGTTGTGACATTCCTCTAAGTCAAAAATTCCCTCAATTGTTTGCTCTTGCCACCTCCCCAAACGCCTACATCAAACATCTCAAGGAAGTTGATAACTCTGACAGACCCACAGGATGGAACATCCATTTTACCGATTTCATACTTATAAATGACACCCTACTTCTTCTTAACGAGATCCGGGATTTCTTATTTCGATCGGGGGAGGACTCGATTATTTGGAGATGGTCGGCCTCGGGAGATTTCTCCACTCAATCTCTCTACAAGATCCTGAACTTTCGTGGTGTTCGTGACTTGAGAGCACCTTATATTTGGCAACCCTCGTGTCCAAGAAATATTTCAATTATGAACTGGTTCGCTTTTCAAAATAGGCTTCATACTCGAGATCGTCTCATAGGCCATGGTATGCAGGTCAACCCAAGATGCGTTCTTTGCCTTTCTGCACCAAAGTCACATGAGCACATTTTTCTTCAATGCCCATATACTATATCTGGATGGTGACACTTCCTCTCTTTAATATCCGAGGAGCCGTTTCCCCTATCCTATGAGCCATGGGCCGCTACTTGTCAAGACTCAAATTCGAAGAAGAAACCTAGACTCAAGGCGATCATGATGTGGCATTGGAAGGTGTGGCTCGAACGAAACGGTCGATGCTTCGGCAATGATTCTCACCAGTTTTTCGAGGTCGCACTCGAGGGAGCTTCTCTTTTCCGTCTCTCCTCTTTGTAACTCTTTACTAGTTTTTCTATGCTTCTTAGATTAACTTCTATCTCTCCTTCTACTTGTATTCTTCAAATCTCTTGATTAATACAAGTTTCATATTTTTCAAAAAAATAATAATTAAATAACTCATTGATGATGGCCAAGTTCCATTCAGCGTTACTGATAACCTCTGAAACTTTAGTGTATGAGTTGACTTTATCCATATTACCAAATGCAGGCCATTTGGAAATTGGAAAACAAATCAGCAAAGGATCATGCTAGGCCAGTATCTTTTCCATTACCTATTTTCTTCATTAAACCATTCTTAAGCTCCTAAATGACACAATGCAGACTTTTGAAAGGCCAAGAAAATTTGGATGAGTTCATTTCCTTCCAAAGGTGGTAATTCCCATATCTCTTATCCAACAACTTGGCCCAAACATAGTTTTTCTTATTGAGAAAAGGTAATATTTTCCTAGCTTGTAGAGAAATTATGGACAAACTAATATCTCTTACTCCTAAACCTCCACTAAGTTTGCTTGTAGTAACAATGTTCCAATTCAACAGGTGAACTATTCTTTTTGGGTTTGAACTCCAGGGAGAACTTTTAGATATACTTTTGAATCTATTTACTACCTTCTCATTTATCCAAGTAGTCGAGAGAGTATGAATTGGCATTGAATTAACCACAGAGTTAAGTAAGACATTTTACCTGCTTGGAAACATGCTTACTTGCCCAGTTTTCGCTTCTCCTAGATACCTTGTCCACCATGGTATTTTGATAGTCGTTGTTTAGTCTCTTAGAGTCAATGAAGGCACCTAAATACTTCAAAGGGAAGCATCCTTCCTTAATTTTAAGTAATTTGTCAATTTCCTCTTTTAATTTGGATGGGCAGTTTTGAGGAAAAACATCTTTCTGATTTGGCCTTGTTGATTTTTTGATTAGTTGCAATGCAATACTAATCAAGAATCTCCATTAAACTAATCGATACATGATTTCCTATTGCATTTAGCAAAGATTAGAACATCATCTGCGAAAAACAAATGACTGATGGAGAAGTCTTTATATTTGAAACCTTTTATCTTCCATCTGTAATATACTTGTCAAAGATCAATGAGAGTACTTCTTGCAATATGATAAAAAAAAATAGGGTATCACCTATTGATATTATATGCTCATGCCAACCAATGCAATGTCAACAAGGATGCCTATCGACCAGTATGTACATGCAATATCATATACACAATCAAGAGTGTTATGTACAATTTGTATTTTCCCCACACTCTCGCACATCGAGAGTGACACCTCAAGCCCGTCTAGCAAGAGATGCGACTACTCAAAGAGTAGCCCGTCCGCATGACCACAAAATCTGAGATTTTGCTAATCTCTAGATTATCTTGTTTTCCTTTGTGTTTACATGCCATGTTTGACATCCATTATGTTAAAATCAAACAAGTTTCATTTTGACTTTGTCATTAATGGCATGAATATGAAAACCTCTATGTTATTGACATTTCAAAAATGTATGTATATAGCTTGCTTCAGCTTCAAATGGTATATAGGCATGACCAGGTCAGGAAATAATTTAAGCATGAGTTCACTAAGCAGTAACCATGCAATATTTTCTAGAGTAAAACAGAACTAGGGGGAAAGCAGTAACCTGTCCTAATAAATACAATATAGTTGATAAGGCTTATTTAAAATCCGATCTAATACCATCTTTTATTTGTAATCTCATTCTTATTCTATCGAAGCAAATGAACCACAAATGCACATAGATCCTTGATCAAAAAAGGGTAATTTTGTCCATGTACTTTTCAAAATGGGGTGATTTTGCCCTTGTACTATTTTTTGACCAAATTTTACCCTTGAATTACCTGAAATGTGTGTATTTACCCTTACTTTGGACGGATATGTGACTAGGCTAATGGAACTAACAACAACCACTTAAAATGTGACATGTCATCAAACTCAAAGTTAAAAAAAGATGACGTGTAATCTCACGTGGCTTACACAATAAAGTCCATATTCCTCCCTCCAAATCATTTCATTGTAGCAGGTAAATACGCATGGGATTACACGTGGGCCTCGTCGCCATGATCCTCGTTGCCCGAATTCTTCTGCTCTGACGATCGTCGCGGCCAAATCCCTAGCATCGGCCCAGTTGTCGACGACTGCGCACAGTACTTCGATTCGGTCCTCTCCGTGCACCCCCGCCTGCCGGCGTTCCTCTACAATGAGTCCCTCGGCGATCCTGGTGTACCTCCGTCAGAAGGCACAGTGGAGTGGGTTGGTCCTGCACAACGCCATATGCGGCGTCTCTGCCAGGTTCAAGCCGCCCTGGCCGCTGGAGAAGTGCCTGCCGCTGGCGTCGCGTTGGAGGGTCGTGGTGACGACGTCGCTGGTAAGGAAGTCGTACAAGGAGAAGTGGGTGTGAGAGCTGGTGAGGCGGAACCCAAGGCAGCGGCGGAGGAGGAGGACTTCGGCTCCCGACTCTTCCTCTCGTTGCCGGACGACGTGATGGTGCTCATATCTGCTCACCTCCGCCCCGGCGATCTTTTCTCCCTCGTCTTGTGCTGCTGCGGACTCCGAGTGGTTGTCGCTGTCTCCAAGAAGGCCTGGCTCGCATAGTGCCGCCGCCTCGACCCGCCGCCCCATGCCCTCCCCCTCTAGCGTGAGGGCGTGCACTCCTACCGCGCCCTCTGTCGCTTCCTCGCCGCCGTCGCGCCTCTCCTCGGCATGTGGGTCCACCAGAACTCCGAGCTCGGCAACGTGGTGTGCGTCCTTTGGGGTTTCCTCCCCGTTGTCAGCGTTTGTGTCATACCCCAGGAGCTGGGGCCTCTTGGCTTTGACGCCGGACCGCTGCTTTGGGCACCGATGTTTGAGATCTTCGTCGACACCGATGGATCCCCATCCTGCTTCTTTCTCCATGCCCGTGGCAAAGGTAGAGACGACAGCATCTTCCCCGGCTCCGTCCAATCCATCGCAGGTTATATACTAACAATCCCGCTGCAGCACCACCATCTTCTTCCGTCGTTACATTCATCCTAAAATGATTTGGGGAAAGAATTCAGACTTTGAGTGTAAGCCACATGGGATTACACGTCATCTCTTTTAATTTTTATTTTAACTTTGAGTTTGATGACATGTCACATTTTAAGTGTCCGCTGTTAGTTCCATTAGCCTAGTCACATGTCTGTCCAAAGTAAGGGTAAATACGCACATTTAAGGTTGTTCAAGGGTAAAATTTGTCTTTAAAAAAAGTACATGAGCAAAATCACCCCATTTTACACTGGAAAAAATTTACCAATTTTGACTTTTTAGATTTGCATGTACTCAGACTACTTAATTTGTAACAATATTTTTAAATTCAGTAGGGAAATGATTTGCCGGATATCCTGATTTTGTTCATGAGTTTGATTCAAGCGGAAGCAGTCCAAATTTTTGCAGGAGAATTTCTAATATCTGTGTAAGTTTCCTTAGGTTATCTAGGAGCATTTATATGCTGCAAATTTTGGCCTGTATATCCTCATTCTCATATTCTACTTTAATGTTATACACAAGAATAAGATGTAATTTTTCTGTTATTAATCATATACACATAAAATAATAAGCTCAAGGCTTAATTATGCTAAGAATAAATATTTAATTCTGTATGAGATATGCATTGATCTAAGATAACTTCAAAAGCAACCGACACCCGCGCCTCCGCCATCACCACCGTCAGATGGATGGCCGCCGGAGACAGCAAGTGCAGAAAGAAAAGGATCGTCACGGAACCCCCGCTTCCTCTTCGAAGACGGGAGGGTGCCACCGGCTACGCTGTATAAGTACAAGATATCCTTCTTTGGCTTAGGTTTGCTGTCATGGCTGCTACAGCTGAAGAAAACTACAGCCATGATGGACATCGTCACTGCTGCCACGCAAAACACATACTCAATCCCCAGAATCGGCGACGTCGAATTCCCTCCTTCAGCATCGTCTCCGAACAACCACCTCGCCATCTACTTTCATCCCCTTGTTTTCAACTTCTAATTAAGGAGTACTCATCCGAGAAAGTTAAAGAATAATGAATGTGTTCATAATTTAGGGAAGAAAGAAAGGAAGATAACATGGTAGAAAAGAGATAAACCGCTTTCTTGTTAATTTATAAGGTGGGAGGAAAGGAGAGAGGGAAGTAATTGCTATTATTCTTAACCAAGTTAGGGTGACAGCCCTAAACTTGCGTTCTGAAGAGAAGAGGAAGGGCAGAATAATAGTATAACAATGAATGGCAAACAGAGAAAAGAGAAAAGAAATTGCCCAGTGGAAACTTAATTATAAAGATATTTTTATGCACATTCGTTTCTTCCAAATATAGCTAATGAGTCTATTTTAATATTTTATCATAAGTTAATGTTAATTTAGAATGAGAATAAAATTACTATTTTTTTGACACATTTAATTACTTGAAAATAAAATGACAATATAATTATGTTTTTTTTTTAAATTTGGTAATCATTTGTAATTGGAATGATGATCAATTTCATAATATTAAGCTTTCCTTAGCATAAATCACCACCGATCAAAATATTTATAAAATATAAAATAAATTAAAAATTCATAAAATAAAATAATTTTAACACTATATATACCGGCACTTTTGTTTGACAGGATAGGATTTCAATTGGATACGAATTCTGTTGGAATTAATCCGGATTAGAATCTCGTGGGATAAACTTATATCCTATCGGACGTTTATTGAAATCTCGGATAAGCAGATTGGATAAGGCAATATTTTGATATCCTATGTTTGTGTTGGCTCCGAATATAAAAGTCGGATATTAATAATTTAATACTTTAAATTAATTTTACCAACTTATTATTTTTAAAATTATGAAAGTGAACTTACATAATTATTTTTAACATAATAATAAGAAAATTTTGACAAAATATCTTTAAAAACTGAATTAAAATCGACTTATCACAAATATGTATTTGTGGGAAGAACATAGATTTATATATCCAAAAAAATATAAAAACATATTTGTATATCTAAAATTATAGCAAGCATGGAATGCATAATTGTCTAGAACATACCAAAATACTAAGTATTTATCCATAATTCAAAATATAAAAATTTATGAAATCTATAATAAAAAATGTAGCAGTATCAATCTAACTCAAATTTTATTATTTTGCTAACGACGCTCATTATCTAAAATAATTTAAGTATTGAAGCTTGTCTTCCACACTTTGCATCCCATTAAAAATCAAAAGATCATTATCGTGTGTCCACAAGTAGCGAGCTAGAAAAATGACATCCATTCGATCTTTAATTGAAAGTTTCTTTAACTCATCATGAAAAACAAATCACGAGCACAAAACACAATGCTACAGAATGCTAATGTTTATATATATATGAAAAATAAATCACATGACCGGGTCTAATCCACTATACCGATGAGGTATTATGAGAGAGTATGGTAAAAATATAAGGGTTAATTTATGTATCTAGCACAAACTATGACCATTTTCACAAATCTAACTCGATCTTTAATTTGTATCAATTATATCCTAAACTATCATATTGAAATCAATTCTAGCCCGACGTTAGATGTCCGTCAATGCAACTGTTAGATGCTGACGTGACATCTGACTCAGCAAATAAAAAATATTTTTTTATTATCACTTGTACCATGTCAGCATGTGATAAAAAAGATTATAATATTATATAAATAGAGAAAATAAATATATCTATCTCAAATTTTGGGATTGACAACAATTATAATTCTTGAAGACAAATAATTTTTTAATATACATCAAAACTTTCACTTTATCTGATAATTTCGTATCCAATTTTACCAATTGGGAAAAAGTACAAAAATACCCCTAATATTTTCTCACGGGTACTAAAATGCCCCTAAGGTTTTTTTGGGATCAAAAATACCCCTTACGTTATGGAATTGGGTACAAAACTACCTCTATAGGTAAACGTTGTTAATTGAGAGACAACAGAGCCGACGTGGCTGATGACTGGGACTGATGACGTGGACATGTGGCGTGCATGCAGGCCAAGATATTTTCCTACGGGTACTAAAATGCTCCTAACGTTTTCTCACGAGTACAAAAATTCTCCTAACATTTTCTCACGGGTACTAAAATACTCATAACATTTATTTTAGAGCTAAAATACCCCTGAGGTTATTGAAAATGGTACAAAAATAACACCAGTCTAACTTTTATTATGTGAGACTTAACGAAGATGTCGTGAATGCTGACAAATATATTAACTTTACACGTGGTGCATATGCAGAGAGCAACTTGCCACGTAAGTGACATATAAGAAATCGAAAATTGAAAATTTAGAAAATAAAAATCGAAACTGAAACCATCAAATCGGTTAATCGAAAAATTTAGTTTGGTTTCAAATCGATATTTCAATTAACCGAATTTTTGATTTTTTTACTCACCCCTACGGTTGCGTGGCAAGTTGTTCTCTGCATGTGTACCACGTGTAAAGTCAACATCTCTACCAGTATCCACGATATCTCCATTAAGTCTCACCTAACAAAAATTAGCCCGGTGTCATTTTTGTACCATTTTCATTAATCTCAGAGGTATTTTAACTCCAAAATAAACTTTAGGGGTAGTTTACTACTTGTGAGAAAATGTTAGGGAAATTTTTGTATCCGTGAGAAAATATTAGGGCCATTTTTGTATCATTGAGAAAACGTTAGGGGCATTTTAGTATTTATGAGAAAATGTCGGGGCCATTTTACACTACTAGAAACTTGGTCTTCAGCAACGGCTATCAGCAACGGCCGCTCAAGCCGTTGCTATTTGCAACGGCTTTCTTACGGCCGCCCGAGCCGTTGCAGATATCTATATCTGCAACGGCGTTCTAACGGAAAACCGAGCCGTTGCTGATTATTTTAATTATAAGCAACGGCGTTCATACGGATAGGTGAGCCGTTGCTGATGTTTTAATTTTCAGCAACGGCTTGCTAACGGATAAGTGAGCCGTTGCTGATAATAAATTATCAGCAACGGCTTTCTAACGGGCGAGTGAGCCGTTGCTGATAAGTTTATATAGGGCACGCAGCCGCGCCCGACCCTTCTTCCTCCCGCTGCTGCCGCCGCCGCTCCTGCCGACACCGCTCGCCGCTGCTGCCGCTGCTGCCGACGCCTCTCGCCGCCGCGCCGCTGCCGCTACTGCCGGTATGTTGATCGGCCGGCCTATACCGTTTCGGCCGGAGATGTTAAAATCCGACCGAAACCCTATTTCTAGGGTTTCGGCCGGCGGCGGTCGGACTATGGCCGCCGCCGGACCTTCTACAGTGGCCGGACAGTGTGTCCGGCCACTGTACGCCGGCGCCGGAGGGTGGACTCCGGCGCCGGAATATATATATATATATATATATATATATATATATTTATTTATTTATTGTTTTGAAATTGATAATTAATTATTTTATAAATGTTAATTAATTGTTTAGATTAATTGTTTAATTTGTTAGATTAATTATTAGGGTTTAGATTAATTTCGGACGCGCGCCGGAATCGTCCACTTCGGACGCGTGCCGGAATCGTCCAACTCGGACTCGCGCCGGAATCGTCCACTTCGGACGCGCGCCGGAATCATTCAATTCGGACTCACGCCGGAATCGTCCACTTCGGACGTGCGCCGGAATCGTCCAATTCGGACTCGCGCCGGAATCGTCCACTTCGGACGCGCGCCGAAATCGTCCAATATGGACTCGAACTATCTCGAAACATTTAGAAAATAATCATCCATCCGACGAGTTGATATGTTTCACGTACGCATCGACGAATCGGATATGATTTAGCAAAACCTTAGATCCGTTCGGGGATTGTATGTTCGTGTAAAAGAAGTAGATGATCTTTTATACGACGTACAATTCTTGAATTGTCCCTGATTGGACAATTTGGGAATATAGTTATTTGTACTGCACTTACGTTTTTATTTTAACTGTTAACTAATTATTCTAAATTTCGGCAACATCTCTCTTGTTCTCCGATACGCGCCCAGATGATATGCGTATTCGGAGAACTGTAGGGAGATGCTGTCGAAATTTAGAATAATTAGTTAACAGTTAAAATAAAAACGTAAGTGCAGTACGAATAACATAAATCCCTAATGGAATAGGACAATCTCACCTAAAGACATTAACCAAAGAAATTGTCATTGATTGACAGAATCATGTCGGCTGATCGAAGTTGGATGTACCGACGTCTTGATCGTGGAGCTTTAACGAATGAGTTTCGATTAGGCGTAACGTACTTCCTAAATTTCGCCTATTCGAATCGGAATTTCGTTAGCATGGGTGATCAAATCCGATGTCCGTGCCGCATTTGTTCGAATGGACGATTTTTGGATCGGGAGACTGTCACTCTGCATCTATATACCAAAGGATTTGCACCAACATATTTTCTATGGACTTGTCACGGGGAGTCACGCGAAGTCGGGACGTCGAGCAATCCTGTCCTTCAGACATATGGTGAATCTTCCTCTGCTGGTGCTTCTTCATCCGGTCAATGTAATCCCTATAGAACTATGATACTTGATAGTCTTGGGGGTCAATTCCGCCTGAATGATAATGTTGATCGGCCAGTTCTTCAGACATCAGTCCCACCAGATACTACAGCGGTTGATATCACAGAAGTAGGGGCTGCGGTAGAGATTGAATTACCGAATAAAGAAGCTGCAGAATTTTACGAGATGTTGAAAGCTGCCGATGAAACTTGAGGATGCAGACACAAGGTAGAGGAAAAATTGATCCGATAGTAGGAGAAAATGATCCTCCTGGTTTCTATCAAGAAGATGATCTTCCTGCTGTGGATCGTATTATTCCAATACTCGAGGATGCAGACACAACGTCAATTCAATTAGAAGTTGAATATGCTGATGATGACGATCATGAAATTGAGGAAGCTGGAGATGAAGAAGATGACGAAGAGGAAGAAGAGGAAGAAGAAGAAGAATTCGAAGACTATTATTCAGATGATGAGGAATAATTGTAAAGTATATATATTTTATTAAATATATCTCTACTATTTATACAATAATCTGATTATATGTCTGTTCGACAGATATGTCTGATCGTGGTTATCGACGCAGGAGAGCTTCGGAGTCTCCGATCGGTGAGACTCCAGCACTTACTCATGCTGCTGATCCTCCTGTTGCTGATCCTCATGAGGATGATACTGCCGAGGCTAGTACATCCAGACGCAGGCGGCCACGCGGGCCGAACAGGTGGCAGCCTCCACCAGCCACAGAGTCACGTAGATTGATCAGCGTGATTGGGGAGCGGTAATATATCATGAATTATGAATCATTACAAATTCATTATATCATAATATAATATTAAAATTTATTTTTGTTGTGCAGGTTCGAGCAAGAAGAAGTGCCGAGGAGCATTTCTTCTACTATTCGACGATACATGCACGGGGCATGGCCTACGTGGTCTCACGTGCCTAGCGAGCACGTCGACATGTTATGGCGCGAGTTTGAGGCACGTATTATTTTTTTTTTTACATGCATGATGATATATTAAGAATTGGTACAGATATTATTATTTTGCAGGCTCGCTATACATGGGCCGAGGACCAGAGGTCCTTCATTTACGCTGCCTGGGAGTCTATTTCCCGGGCAAGGTACAACGGGCAGCTGGGGCAGGCTCGGTCCCGAGCGATGGCCCGAGCTGGGACCACTAACATCGCGGAGACTCGGGGATACGGCCCCAGTTGGATTACTCCGGATATATGGGACCAGCTCGTGGGGATATGGTCGACGGATCGATGGCAGGAGGTTTCTCAGAATGCGGCTAGAAATCGCATGTCGGGGGGAGCAGCGCGTCACACCGGCGGCTCTGTTGCATTTGCAGTGCACGCAAACCGTATGGTAAGTATATCGTTTAATTATATATTTTATTTGTTATTATGTGTACTAATTAATGTATTTGTTTTGTAAATGTAGACGGCGGTGTCGGATGACGGGACTATCCAGCGACCCTCCCCGATGGCGGTGTTTGAGCGGACTCACCGTCGAGCACATGGGACGGGGGAGTACATCGACAACCGCGCTGCATACATTGTGGTAATTATATATTTGTTTAAATTATTCATTATATATTTATAATTTAAGTTTTATGATAAATATTAAACAAAAAATCAAACTCGAGTAGGAGACGTACAGCCAGAGGGTGGTGCAGCGCGGGGGTACCCCCGAGGACTTTGACGCAGCATCGTGGGTCGAGGCCGCAGGTGGCTGGGATCATGGCCGCGTATATGGCTTCGCAGATAGTGGTCATGCGCGAGCCGTGCTAGGGCCACTTGGGGCACCGACCCCTCCGGTCGCTGGTGAGCGGCCGTCCACCTCTAGATCCAGTTATGATCATAGTAGCAGAATAAGGACTCTAGAGGAGACGGTCGCGCGTCAGACTCAGATGATGGAGGAGATGCATGCTATGCTACGCAACATGTCAGGTCATCCCGCAGCAGGCATCTCTTCGGCATCATCTAATCCATCGTCCTCGAGTCAGTCCACGCCGGTGTACACTCAAGCACTCCAGACCCCGCCATATGATCCAGACCATCCTCCATCGTCATCGTGAGATTTTTTGTTTGGATATTGAACTTGTTACTAAGATATTGAACTTGTTTAACTTATTTTGTTTGGATATTGATACTTCAATTTTGCATTTGAATTGTTTTTATACTATCGTGGATAATTATCAATATAAATATAATTGTTTTGATGTATATCTTGGTGTGTTTGTGATGTGTGAATGAATGTGTGTATGAGGGTATGGGTGTGTGAGTTATGTATCAGATAAATGTATCAATGTATCAATGTATCAATGGAAATTTGAAATTTGAAATTTTTCTGCTTGCAGGTATAGGTCATCAGCAACGGCTTTCCCACGGCCGTCCGTGGGAAAGCCGTTGCTAAAAGTGTATCGACAGCCGTTGCTGATGACCTACAGCAACGGCTTAGCGACGGGGTTTTACTAACGGCGTTGCTACGGACTCGAGGCCGTTGCTATTAATGTTATCAGCAACGGCTCCGGGTCCGTGGTAAAACCGTTGCTGATAATATTTTTAGCAACGGCCCGAGCGGCCGTTGCTGATAATGTTTTGAGCGACGGCCCGAGCGGCCGTTGCTGATCCGTTGCTAAGTCATCAGCAACGCGACTTTCTGTCACGGCTCTATTGCAACGGCTCGGCCGTTGCTGATGCTCTTCAGCAACGGCTCAGCAACGGCCTCAGCCATTGCTGATGCCCATTTTTCTAGTAGTGTTAGTACCCGTGTGAAAATGTAAGATCTGAAAAAAATTTCTAATATAAAAATCTCTTTTTTTTTGTGCAGCGCACCGGATCGGAGGTTAGCCGGGTTGAGCCGCGAAAATTGCCTCGAGTAGAAGGTATAATCTGACCCATGGAAATATGAAGTTGAATGAGTTCAATGGTTATTTCCTTTCTTGCTTATGATATCTTATTAAAGTCGAGTTCGACTCATGAGTGCGGATAGGATCGGAATCCAAATCGGACTCGGATCGAACCGAGAAGAAGTCAAGTCAAGTGAGGGGCAAATGGGTCATTAGATGAGGGGAATAAAACCCCTCACCCAAGCCACCCGTGCGGCTCAAAGAGATAGCCGCACGCAGCCCATCAAGAGGGAGAAAGGGAGAGAGGAGGAGGAGATCTTGTCGGCGCCGAGTTCGCGACGACGCTCGAGGAGATCAAAATCTCGTTTCATCAAGATTTTTTCTCGATGCAATTCAAGGTGAGTGGTTAGAGTAGATGTTAAGGGGAGGCGGGTGGTCGGCCCCATAGATTTTGAAATCGAGATTTTCTTCGCGAGTTTTGCCGATCGGGTTATTTCCCCATGTTAGATTTTTAAATCGTTGTACATACTGTGATTTCATGTTTGAAAATGTATCGATTTCTCGCTTTAAGGGGCTGGTCGAGTCGAGGAAAAAGGGGGAAGGTCATGCCGAAAATTTCCCCAATTTCCTCGCTCGTCTCGCAACTCACGTATCGACTTGTATTCATTTTGTTTTCGGTTTTGGATTGATGCTCGAGTGGACGCCGCAACCAAGTCCACCACCTCTAGAGGGTTTGGTTGAGCATCGTCATCATCCTGCTCGAGTTGGCCGAGCAATAGAAGGGGGAAAAGTTGGGCTGTTTATATTGGATTGTTGGATCTCTTATTTTATCGCATTAACTCGCACCTTCATGTTTAAATGTTAGATTAAATTTAAAGTTTATGTTTACTGTTCTACTGGTTAATATGCATAAATTCCAGCCCCTTCCCACATGGATGTCTCGGCTGAGCAAGGTTTACCTTGCTCGAGCTTCGGCCGATCAAGGGAAAGGGGGAGGAAACGAACGATTTTGCGTAGTTGTTCATATCCCTCCACTTAATGTTTATTCATATTCATGTTAATGTTAATCCATATTCATGTTGTGATTTGTTGGGGTAGATCTATATTATCATTTTGGAAATATTCTTGACAATACTTATATGGTATATATATGTAGTCAAGAAATATTTCATTTAATTGTTCATATCATGTTTAATTGTTGTTATGCTTAGTGTATGTTCCATATTGGTTTAACCTCTACATTACTTACTTTTTATTTCGATTCTTCATGATGTTACTATCCGTAATTAATTTGGTAAGTGATGTGGAAATGGTAGGTCAAGTGCCTACATAGTCGGCGAGTTCGCTTGTTCTAGGAAGAATGGGTTAGATAACATGTTGGACGTTGCAAGATGCATAGTATATATGGAAATCTAGCTAGGAAATGACACAACTTCCAGGACTTCTAATATTTATTTTTGGAAACCTAGAACTATTAGGTGTACACATTTTTGGAAGGGCAGCACTAATTTGTTGACCTTGTAGACTGGATTAGGGCCGGATACGGGCAACCGCCCGAAGTGTATATAAGAAAACCCTAGGACATTTGATTGTGTGATGTGCTTGAGATCGTCCGCCGAGAAGTGTGGAGGTCGAAAATGACCAATGTTTAGCTCGGCCAGTGGTTGGGTCTTGAGATGTACCAGCGGGCCCGCTAGGTGTCAGACCCCAGTTGGTCGGGTGGGACTAGCTATCCCTACCCCAGACAGTGTCCGGAGACTAGTAGACCATCCTAGTCGATGACTCTAAATTCCATGTTTATATCTTGATATGATGTGGCCAAACGACCAGTGTGATTCTACCTTGTATGGTAGGGTCGGTTGTAGCCAGAATTCTTACACCATAAGTAGGCCTTAAGGGCCGGATGCCATGTGGCAAGGTTAGGCCGTTATGACAACTTTCTCCTATATGGTTTATACAAAATGACCCACGGGATCGATAGTCACATCAAAAAGTAGCTTACCTCCCTGATTATATTTTATGTTGTTTATATGTTATGCATGACTAACTGCGGATTATGTGGAGGTTCAAAAGAATCGCTCACTGAGTCCCAAGTGGACTCATGGTTTGTTTCCTTTGTTTTTGCAGAGCATGATCAGTGATCGAAGCTAGCTTGTCGTCATGGTGCAGCTGGAGGGCAGGTGGTGCTGTCATATCTCATAGCGGGGTCCTTTGGTCATAGTCCAGTGTATTATAGTTGTTATTTTCCGTTTCTACACTGACAATTGTGTTTTGAAAAGTTTGTAATAATTTTGATACTTGAGACGTTCTATTTGTGACGATGTTGGTTTTCTTCTTTGGGTTAAAAAATATATATTTGTGAATTTTGAAAACTTTAAATAAAGATTGTGTTGTGGTTTCCTTTCTCGATATGTTCTATTTTATTGTTAGTCGGTGTAGATAGTAGGCTACAGGGCAGGATGTAGGCCCTGACCGGTCACACTACCCTCAGTTCGAGTGTGACAGAAAATGTCTTGGCCTGCATGCGCGCCACATGTCCACGTCATTAGTCCTGGTCATTAGTCATGTCAGCTTCGTTATCTCTCAATTAACGTCGTTTACCTATAGGGATATTTTTTATCCCAAAAAAACCTTAGAGTCATTTTAGTACCGGTGAGGAAAACGTTAGGGGCATTTTTGTACCTTTTCCCTTATCAATTTTTTTCTTTTAAAAAATTACACGAAAAATCTTTTAACACCTCGAAGAAACCCATGTCTAATTTCATCAAAATTAATTTATAGTCATTATATATAAATTTCATTTCAAATTTTGTATTTTTTAAAAATGAAAATTTGTAGGAAAATAAAGAAATTTTATGAAGAAAATTAAATACTAAACCAAATTAAATATAATATAAATAATATTAAATGTATGATATATAATAATATTATCAGTAAAATATATTGATTTGGTCCAAATTTTTAATTTTTGTCTCTAAAATACTATATTCGAATTGAATAAAAAAATCAACACAAAACTAAAAAATCAAATTTTAAAATGCCAAACTTTGTTAGACACTAAATAAAATATAATCATAATGTTAAATATTTAACAAATATTAATATAAGCAAAAATTTTCATATCATGTCGGGCTTTGACATTATCTTTAGTTTTTTCGGAAATATCCATCAAAGTGTTGAAAATATTATCAAACACATTTTTTTCAATGTGCATGACATCTAAATTATGTCGAATCAATAATGAACTCCAATAGGGCAATTCCCAAAAGATACTTTTTTTTCACCTAGTTATGTGTTTGGCCAAAACCTGACACTCTTTCATTGCGACCAAATACTATATCTGGAAGTGCTGAAACATGTGCTAACATTTGTTCACCAGACAACATCGGTGGTGGCACATCTCTTTCGACTCTGCCCTTAGTAAATTTATTATGATTCCTTTGATACTGATGATTAACCGGTAGGAAACGACGATGACAATCAAAAATGAGATTTTTCGTTCGTTCTGAAGACTAATTGATTTAGAGTGTTCCATACAATACGGACAAGAGAGTCGGCCATGAGTGCTCCAACCAGACAACATGCCGTACGCCGGGAAATCATTGATTGTCCACAAGACCGCGGCCTTTAAATTAAAGTTTTGCTTTCGATGAAAATCATAAGTGACAGCTCCCTCAGTCCACAATGTTTTCAATTCATCTATCAAGGGTCTGAGAAATATGTTAATTTCTTTTCGCGGACCCTTAGGACCCGAAATAATCATCGAAAGATAAATAAATTCATCTTTCATGCACATTGACGGTGGCAAATTATAAACTGTCAGCAGCACTGGCCAAACTGAATAAGGAGTTGTAGAATGTCCAAACGGATTAAAACCATCTGTGCACAATCCCAATATGATATTTCTAGTATCCCTACCAAATGAAGGATAACATGTATCCAAATGTTTCCATGCTTCACTGTCAGATGGATGAGTCATTACTGTATCATCACGACTTCTTGCATGCCAACTCATGTAGGGGGCTATCTTTTCCGACATGAATAATCTTTGAAGCCTCGGTGTTAGTGGAAAATACCGAAGCACCTTAAACGGGATATTTTTCAGTCGAACCGATTTCTTCTCCTTGTAACGAGGATGTTGACATACAGGGCATTTATCCAACTGCACATTTTCTTTATAATATAAAATGCAGTTATTTTGGCACGCGTGTATTTTTTCGTACCCAAGCTCCAATTTTCTCATTAGCTTTTTAGTCTTATAAAAAGTTGGCTCAAACTTGTTATCAGTAGGCAGCATTCCATTAATCAATCCAGCAATCCGATCATACGCAACTCCGCTGATATTACAATCAGCCTTGATGTTTAAGAGCTGTGTCATTGCTGAAAACCTAGTGTATTTAGGACAATTCTCATACAAAGGTTCATCGGCAGCTTTCAACATCTCGTAAAATTCTGCAGCTTCTTTATTCGGTAATTAAATCTCTACCGCACTTTGTACTTCTGTGATATCAACCGCTGTAGTATCTGGTGGGACTGATGTCTGAAGAACTGGCCGATCAACATTATCATTCAGGTGGAATTGACCCCCAAGACTATCAAGTATCATAGTTCTATAGGGATTACATTGACTGGATGAAGAAGCACCAGCAGAGGAAGATTCACCATATGTCTGAACGACAGGATTGCTCGACGTCCCGACTTCGCATGACTCCCCGTGACAAGTCCATAGAAAATATCTTGGTGCAAATCCTTTGCTATATAGATGTAGAGTGACAGTCTCCCGATCCAAAAATCGTCCATTCGAACAAATGCGGCACGGACATCGGATTTGATCACCGATGCTAACGAAATTCCGATTCGAATAGGCGAAATTTAGGAAGTACGTTATGCCTAATTGAAACTCATTCGTTAAAGCTCCACGATCAAGACGTCGGTACATCCAACTTCGATCAGCCGACATGATTCTGTCAATCAATGACAATTTCTTTGGTTAATGTCTTTAGGTGAGATTGTCCTATTCCATTCGGGATTTATGTTATTTATATTGCACTAAGTACTTATTTTAACTGTTAACTTCATTCTAAATTTCGGCAGTATCTCCCTGCAGTTCTCCGAATACGCATATCATCTGGGCGCGTATCAGAGAACAAGAGAGATATTGCCGAAATTTAGAATAATTAGTTAACAGTTAAAATAAAAACGTAAGTGCAGTACAAATAACTATATTCCCAAATTGTCCAATATATCAGGGACAATTCAAGAATTGTACGTCGTATAAAAGATCATCTACTTCTTTTACACGAACATACAATCCCCGAACGGATCTAAGGTTTTGCTAAATCATATCCGACTCGTCGATGCGTACGTGAAACATATCAACTCGTCGGATGGATGATTATTTTTTAATTGTTTCGAGACAGTTCGAGTCCATATTGGACAATTCCAACACGAGTCCAAATTCGACGATTTTGGCAAGAGTCCGAAGTGGACGATTCCGACGCGTGTCCAAATTGGACGATTCCGGCGCGCGTACGAAGCGGACGATTCCGGCGCGCGTCCGAAGCGGATGATTCCGGCGCGCGTCCGAAGTGGACAATTCCAAAATTAATCTAAACCCTAAAAATTATTCTAAACCCTAATAATTAATCTAACAAATTAATCAATTAATCTAAATAATTAATTAACATATATAAACAAATAAAAAAATCTAAATCTGCAATTTCCGGCGCCGGCGTACAGTGTCCGGACATTGTAAAAGTTCCGGCGGCGGCCATCGGCCGACCGCCGCCGGCCGAAACCCTAAAAATAGGGTTTCGATCAGATTTTCCACCGGCCGCAACGGGGAGAGACGGCCGGACGGCGATGATTACCTGAAATCGGCGGTCGAGGACGGACGGCAGCGTCAGCAGCGGTAGCTCGACGTCGTCGGCGTCGGCAGCGGCGGCGAGAGGCGGGAGGAGACGGCGGTGACGGCAGCAGCAGGAGGAAGAAGGGTCGGGTGCGATATGCGACCTATATAAACTTATCAGCAACGACTCACTCGCCCATTAGAAAGCCGTTGCTAATAAGTTATCATCAGCAACGGCTCACTTGTCCATTAGAAAGCCGTTGCTGATAATTAAAATCATCAGCAATGGCTCGCGTGTCCGTTAGAAAGCCGTTGCAGATACAACATATCTGCAACGGCTTGAGCGGCCGTAAGAATGCCGTTGCAAATAGCAACGGCTTGAGCGGCCGTTGCTGATAGCCGTTGCTGAAGACTCAATTTATAGTATTGACACCCGGGACCAATCAGGATTTACCTGTCCGAACTTGCTCCACGAGAAACGTAGGAACAATCGGGATTCACCCATCTGAACTTGTCCCTTAAAGATATCGTAGGAATAATCGAGATTCGCCCTTATGAACTTATTCCTTTAAAGAAACTCGAGAACAATCGGGATTTGCCTGTCCGAACTTATTCCACGAGAAAATACAGGAACAATCGGGATTTGTCCATCCAAACTTGTTCCAAAAAGATAACGTAGGAATAATCACGATTTGCCTATTCGAACCTATTCCTTTAAACACAGGTTGGGAATTAACCATCCAACCTTCTGGGCCAAGCCCGCAATCCGGCTCCTATCCGAGTGCCTTTGTCATTCATAAAGATATGACGCAAATAAGACCTAAGTCAAGTGTCTCCTACGATGTCTTAGGGGTGTCTTTACTGGGAACCGCCGCAACACTCTATGACCGATCACAACACCCCTTAGACCCGTAATCCATCAACCTATGAGGTTTTATTTCATGCACAAAAATTATTTGTTGGTACATAACAAATTATGCTGCCCATTGAATTTTAATTATGCAATTAAAATTTTCATTTGCCGAAATTAGGGTTTTGTTTTAGAGTTTTATTTTCAGTTTACTGTTGAGCTCAAAATTGGTGCACCCAAGTCGAATCGGACTTCAAAAGTTTGTCCTAAGGTTCCAGACTAAGTTTTCTGGTCAAAATAATAGGTTACACGATTATATTCAGTAAACTGTATACATCACAACAAAGGTTTTAAAATCAACACTGAATCAACAATTCAACATGGAGTTTTCAGCAAGATTGAATTATTAGCATATCATGATAATTAATCCGAAATTCACAGAAATTAAATCCTTAATCACTATCAACGGATTTATAATATTGAGATAAATCTCTCAAGGACAAAAATCATATTTGCTAAACAAGATTTGCAAGCATCAATACCATCTTTAAACAAGAATCAAGTTTCATGATCAAGAACTCATATCAAGAGCACACATGGCATCAAGATCAAATCCTTATCCTTGTAAAACATAATTAATACCCAAAAATCACATATTTAATCACAAAATATGCATTAAAATTACATGAATCTAAATTGGTACGAAATCCAAGGCATAGATCACAAAATAACAAGAATCATCAATTAAGCATTTCATCAAACACCTCGAGGGCACCCCCTACATCCACCTTGGCCGAGCACCCCTAGGGTAGTCCTAGGGCTGCCGAGCCACAAAGGGAAAACCTCGGGTTCCCTCCCATAAGTCAACACAAGAATTCAGCAATCAAAGCACAAGAATCGACGGGAAACAACAAGAACGACACAACGCCCAAATCGGCTCACGAACACGAGAGTAAACCCGAGAAAAGGAGGGGTAAAACCACTCACCCGATTAGGAAGAAAGATTAGAGGAGAATTCCCCGATCGGCGGCCTCTGAATCCGGCCCTAAAGGGTGGCGGCGGCTCCAAAGCTTCAAGAAGGCGGCGGCTTCAACCAACCCGCCTGCTTATCATTTGGCACAATTGTACGTATTATTCAATTGCCCAGAGATTGAATAATTCATTGAAATATTTGACATTGAGATGGTGCAAAACTACTCTATTCACAGCGATCAGGAATTGGAGAGATTACGAAATCGTGATTTCCCTACTTGGATTCGGGCTTACAACAAAGATCACAGAGCTGAAATGGATGAAAGAACATTTGAGTTTGTTAGTGGATCATCGCGAGTAGTGTTGTGTTATAGCGGATATTTTGTTAATGGGTATAATTTCACACGGTTGAATATGCGTTTACATAGAAGACGATGAATGCCGGGGTTTGCGTGAAAGGGACAACGTATGTTGAATGTGATATGAATTTTTATGGATTGGTGGAAGAAGTGATAGAATTGCACTACTTCGGCTTGAAATCAGTAATCCTATTTAGATGTCATTGGTTCAATACAACAGAAAGGGGCATGAAAGTTCATCCAAAATACAAACTTGTTGCGGTTAATTACAAATCGAAATTGGCAACAAATGAGCCTTTTATATTGGCATCACAAGCCGAACAAGTATATTACACGAAGTATTTGGCTAGAAATAAAGATAAAGCAAATTGACGTGTTGTCTGTAAGACTAAAGCTAGAGAAAGAATTGATCCGATAGCGGGAGAAAATGAGCCGATACTTGATGTGACAGATGATTTTTATCAAGAAGATGATCCTCCCGCAGTAAACCGTATTATTCCAATACTCGATGATGCGGAGACTATGTTAGTTCAATTAGAAGTTGAATATGTTGATGATCATCATCATAAAGTTGGGGAAGCTGGAGATGAAGAAGATAGAGATGAAGAAGATAGAGAAAATGAGCCGATACTTGATGTGACAGATGATTTTTATCAAGAAGATGATCCTCCCGCAGTAAACCGTATTATTCCAATACTCGATGATACGGAGACTATGTTAGTTCAATTAGAAGTTGAATATGTTGATGATCATCATCATAAAGTTGGGGAAGCTGGAGATGAAGAAGATAGAGAAGAAGAAGAATTCAAAGACTATTACTCAGATGATGAGGAATAATTGTAAAGTATATCTTCTATTAAATCTATCTCTACTATATATATATATATATATTCTAATTCTATGCTTATTCGACAGATATGGTGGGCTGTGGTTGTTGGTTTAAGGGTTTCTCTTAAAGCCTCGATCTTCATTTTGATGATAACAAATAAATATTTAATCTATGTGTGAAGTTTTGAGTTCAGGTTGAGGTTGCGGTAAGCATGCGAAGTTCATTCAAACGAAACAAAATCGAAGACCATCAAAGAAATGGAAGAAGAAAACATCAAAGAAAGGCTCGGGTTTAGATCAAGTAGAAATCATGTAATATACCCATAGGATGATTTTATCCCAAGCCAAATTGTAAAGTTATCCAAGTTAAAACTTGGTAACTAAACCCATGAAAAAATATGTAACAAATTCAAAGTAAAAATCAGCCTCAGCCTAAGTTCAGTCGATCGATCGGTCGACCGAATAAGGCAGAATACAGGCAGTAGCCTATTCGATCGACTTGTCGATCGATCGAATGATGCCGCAAAATGGTTGTAGCCATTCGGTCGACCTGTCAGTCGATCGAAGTTGGTGAAAATTTGGCAGTAGGCTACGTCGGTCGACCGACCGAAGCCAAAATTTGGCAGAAGGTGCATCGGTCGATCGGATTGTAGATCACAGGTCGTGCCTCTGGCTTCACTCCATCGGTCGACCGTCGGTCGATCGGAATGCGGATCGATGAAGTCGCGATCCATTCGGTCAACCCGTCGATCGACCGGACGGCGCGAGTAAAGCACAGAAAGGGTAGCGATCGATCGGTCGATCGATCGACGATCGACCGACAATCGACTGAACGATGGTAACAGCTAGTTTTCTACTCGTTGAATCGCCCGTTTAGCTGAGGGGTTATAAATACCCCTCACCTAACTTCTTTAAACCTCCTTAGAAAATTAATTGAGCATTCAAGAAGTGATTTGAGCCTTCAAAGTGATTGATTTGCTGCGCCCTACTCGTCTGTCAACATCTTTCTTAAAGCGCCCGCTTCCCTCAACTTTGCTACAACTCAAGTTCATCTTCTAGCAAGTTGGAGGCTTGAAGGCTTGGGAAAAGAGCAGTGGTTCCTTCTTACAATTCTTAAGCTCTTTTTCATTATATTTGAAAATTTATTTCAAACTTGTTTTGCATCTGTAATAGCCTGCTAGGTGTGCTAGAGAAACACTTAGGGTAGACTTTGTAGATTTGTATTTTACCTAGGTGAATAGGTTTGAGGGGTTCTCAAAGAGGTTAGAAGAGTGTCCTCATTTGTATTCAAAGGGAAAGACAAGTTCTATAAAATAGTTGGTTAGAAATCCTTGGTAAAGAGACAAGGTAGTGGAGTAGGTGGTTGACTGAACCACTATAATTGATCGTGTTTGCATTGCTTTCAATATTTGCTTATTATTGTTCGCTGATATTTGATCATATCCACTGTTAAGATACCCATGCATTTGATTGAAGTTAAATTGAGAAAAAAGAAAATTTGATTAAAACAAAAAAAGGGATAGACACTATTCAACCCTACCTTCTAGTGTCGGATTTCATACAACAGTGGTTATCGTTGGACGAGAGCTTCAGAGTCTCCGATCAGTCAGACTCCAGTACTTCCTCCTACTACTTATCATCCTATCGATGATACTCCTGCTATTGATCCTCATGCCACCGACACTACTGGAAAAATGAGCATTAGCAACGGCTCTAGCCGTTGCTGAAAACCATCAGCAACGGCTTGCAACGGCCCTACCCGTTGCAATGGAGCCGTGGAAGAAAAGCGCGTTGCTGATAACTTAGCAACGGCTCAGCAACGGTCGCTCGGGTCATTGCTAATAATATTATCAGCAACGGTTTTGCAACAGACATGGAGTCGTTGCTGAAAATATTAATAACAACGGCTGGTGAGTCCGTAGCAACGACGTTAGTAAAAGACCGTTGCTAAGACGTTGTTGTCGGTCATCAGCAACGGTTTTCGATACACTTTTAGCAACGGCTTTCCCACAGACGGTCGTGGGAAAGTCGTTGCTGATGATGTGAACCTGGAAATGAAAAAAATTAAAATTTCAAATTTCCATTGATACATTGATACATTATCTGATACATAACTCACACACCCATACACCCATATACACATTCATTCACACATCACAAATACACCAAGATATACATCAAAACAATTATATTTATATTTATAATTATCCACAATAGTATAAAAACTATTCAAATACAAAATTGAAGTATCAATATCCAAAAAAAAATAAATTAAACAAGTATAATATCTCAGTATAAAGTCAATATAAAAAAATCTCACGATGACGATGGAGGATGGCCTAGATGATATGGCGGGGTCTGGAGTGCTTGAGTGTACACCGGTGTGAACTGACTCGAGGACGATGGATGAGATGATGCCGAAGAGATGCCTGCTTCGGGATGACCTGACATGTTGCGTAGCATAGCATGCATCTCCGCCATCATCTGACTCTGGCGCTCCATCATCTCAGTCTGACGCGCGACCGTCTCCTCTAGAGTCCTTATTCTGCTACTATGATCATAACTGGATCTGGAGGTGGACGGCCGCTCACCAGCGACAGGAGGGGTCGGTGCCCCAAGTGGCCCTAGCATGGCTCGCGCATGACCACTATCTACAAAGCCATATACGCAGCCATGGTCCCAGCCACCTGCGCCCTCGACCCACATTGCTACGTCAAAGTCCTCGGGGGTGCCCCCGCTCTGCACCACCGTCTGGCTGTAGGTCTTCTACTCGAGTTTGATTTTTTGTTTAATATTTGTCATAAAACTTAAATTATAAATATATAATGAATAATTTAAACAAATATATAGTTACCATAATGTATGCAGCGCGGTTGTCGATGTACTCCCCCATCCTATGTGCTCGACGGTGAGTCCGCTCAAACACCGCCATCGGGGAGGGTCGCTGGACAGTCCCGTCATCTGACACCGTCGTCTATATTTACAAAACAAAATACATTAATTAGTACACATAGTAACAAATAAAATATATAATTAAAAGGTATACTTACCATACGGTTCGCGTGCACTACAAATGCAATAGAGCCGCCGGTGTGACGCACTGTTCCCCCCGAATTGCAATTTCTAGCCGCATTCTTAGAAATCTCCTGCCATCGATCCGTCGACCATATTCCCACGAGCTGGTCCCATATATCCGGAGTATCCAATCGGGGACGTATCCCCGAGTCTCCGCGATGTTTGTAGTCCCAGCTCGTGTCATCGCTTGGGACTGGGCCTGCCCCAGCTACCCATTGTACCTTGCCCGAGAAATAGCCTCCCAGACAGCGTAAATGAAGGGCCTCTGGTCCTCAGCCCATGTATAGCGAGCCTGCGGAATAATAATATCAGTACCAATATTAATCATCGTGCATGTATAAAAAAAAATAATATGTGCCTCAAACTCGCGCCATAACATGTCGACGTGCTCGCTAGGCACGTGAGACCACGTAGGTCATGCGCCATGCATGTATCGTCGAATAGTAGAAGAAATGCTCCTCGACACTTCTTCTTGCTTGAACCTGCACAACAAAAATAAATTTTAATATTATATTATGATATAATGAATTTGTAATGATTCATAATTCATGATATATTACCGCTCCCCAATCACGCTAATAAATCTACGTGACTCTGTTGCTGGTGGAAGCTGCCACTCTGTGGCTGGTGGCCTATCAACATTATCATTCAGGTGGAATTGATCCCCAAGACTATCAAGTATCATAGTTCTATAGGGATTAGATTGACTAGATGAAGAAGCACCAGCAGAGGAAGATTCACCATATGTCTGAACGACAGGATTGCTCGATGTCCCGACTTTGCGTGACTCCCCGTGACAAGTCCATAGAAAATATCTTGGTACAAATTCTTTGCTATATAGATGCAGAGTGACAGTCTCCCGATCCAAAAATCGTCCATTCAAACAAATGCGGCACGGACATCGGATTTGATCACTGATGCTAACGAAATTTCGATTCGAATAGGCGAAATTTAAGAAGTACGTTACGCCTAATAGAAACTCATTCGTTAAAGCTCCACGATCAAGACGTCGGTACATCCAACTTCGATCAGCCGACATGATTCTGTCAATCAATGACAACTTCTTTGGTTAATGCCTTTAGGTGAGATTGTCCTATTCCATTCGGGATTTATGTTATTTATATTGCACTAAGTACTTATTTTAACCGCTAACTTCATTCTAAATTTTGGCAGCATCTCCCTACAGTTCTCCGAATACGCATATCATCTCGGCGCGTATCGGAGAACAAGAGAGATGCTGCCGAAATTTAGAATAATTAGTTAACAGTTAAAAGAAAAATGTAAGTGCAATACAAATAACTATATTCCCAAATTGTCCAATCAGGGACAATTCAAGAATTATGCGTCGTATAAAAGATCATCTACTTTTTTTACACGAACATATAATCCCCGAACGGATCTAAGGTTTTGCTAAATCATATCCGACTCGTCGATGTGTATGTGAAACATATCAACTCGTCGGATGAATGATTATTTTCTAAATGTTTCGAGTCAGTTCGAGTCCATATTGGACAATTCCGACACGAGTCCAAATTAGACGATTCTGGCGGGAGTCCAAAATGAACTAGTCCGGCGCGCGTCCGAAGTGGACGATTCCGGCGTGCGTCCGAAGTGGACGATTCCGGCGCGCGTCCGAAGTGGACAATTCCGACGCGAGTCCACTGAGGACAACTTTGGACTAATTAACAATATTTTAACTAATTAATTAATATTAATCTACATCATTTTCATTAATTTTAAATAATTAACATACCATTATTAAATATTAATCTAACTAAATTAAACTAAAAATTAATATAAACTCTAAAAATTATCTAACAAATTAAACAATTAATTAACAAATAAATAAATCTAAAGCTACGATTTTCGGCGCCTGAGTATAGTGTCCGGACATTGTGTCTGGACAATGTACAAGCTCCGACGGTGGCCATCGACCGCCCGCCGCCGGCCGAAACCCTAAAAATAGGATTTCAGTTGGATTTTCCACCGGCCGCAACGGAAGAGAAGGCCTGGCGGCGAGGAATACTTGAAATTGACGGTCGAGGACGGACGACAGCGTCGGCAGCGGCAGCTCAGCGGCAGCTCAGCGGCGTCGGCGTCGGCAGCGGCAGTGAGAGGCGGGAGGAGGAGGCGGCGGCAGCAGCGGGAGGAAGAAGGGGCGGGCGTGATCTGCGACCTATATAAACTTATCAGCAACGGCTCACTTGCCCGTTAGAAAGCCATTGCTGATAAGTTATCATCAGCAACAGCTGACTTGTCCGTTAGAAAACCGTTGCTGATAATTAAAATCATCAGCAACGGCTCGCATGTCTGTTAGAAAGCCATTGCAGATACAACATATCTGCAACTGCTTGAGTGGCCGTAAGAATGTCGTTTCAAATAGCAACGGCTTGAGCGGTTGTTGCTGATAGCCGTTGCTGAAAACTCAATTTCTAGTAGTGTGAGGCTAGTTCCTCGAGACGCAGGCGGCCTCGCGGGCTGAACAGGTGGCAGCCTCCGCCAGCCACAGAGTCACATAGACTCATTAGTGTGATTGGGGAGCGATAATTTATCATGAATTATGAATTATTAAAAATTCATTATATCATAATATAATATTGAACTTTATTTTTGTTGTGTAGGTTCGAGCAGGAGGATGTGCCGAGGACAATATCTTCCACGATCCGACGATACATGCTTGGGGCATGGCCTACGTGGTCTCACATGGCTCGTGAGCACGTCGTCGACATGCTATAACGCGAGTTTGAGGCACGTATTAAAAAAAATTATACATGATGATTAATATTGGTACTGATATTTTTATTTTGTTGGCTCTCTATACATGGGCTGAGGACCAGAGGTCCTTCATTTACACTGTCTGGGAGGGTGTTTCCTGGCAGAGGTACAACGGCCAACTGGGGCAGGCCCGATCCCAGGCGATGGCCTGAGCTGGCTCCAAATATCTAGTATCTGGACCACAAACATCGTGATTGGATTACGCCAGATATATGGGACCAGTCGTGGCGTTATGGTCGACGGATCGATGGCAGGAGGTTTCTAGAACTGCGGCTAGAAACCTCATGTCCGGGGGAGGAGTGCTTTATACTAGTGGCTCAATATAATTTGTAGTGAACGCTCGTCGTATGGTAAATATTATACCTTAAATTCAATTATATATTTTATTTGTTACTCTATGTAATAGATAATGTATTTGTTTTGTAAATATAGACGACAGTGATGGATGACGGGACTGTCCAGCGACCCTCCCCGATGGAGGTGTTTGAGCGGACTTACCGTCAAGGACATAGGGCGGGGGAGTACATCGATGCCCGTGCTGCAATCATTATGGTAAGTTTATTTGTTTAAATTATTCATTATTTATTTATAATTTAAGTTTTAGGAAAAATATGAAACAAAAAATCAAACTCGAGTAGGAGACCTACACTCAGACGGTGATGCAGCGTGGGGGCACCCCCGAGGACTTTGCCACAGGAGCGTGGGGCGAGGCTGCAACTGCCTGGGACCACAGCCGCATATATGGCTTTGCAGACAGTGGTCATGCGCGAGCCGTGCTCGGGCCACTTAGGGCACCGACCCTCCGATCGCTGGTGAGCGATCGTCCACCTCCAGGACTAATTATGATCACAACAGCATGATAAGGACACTGGAGGAGACGGTCGCGCGTCAGAGTGAGATGATGGAGCGTCAGAGTCAGATGATGGCGGAGATGCATGCTATGCTACGCAACATTTCAGCTCATACCGGAGTATGCATCCCTTTGGCATAATCAAATCCATCGTCCTCGAACCAGTCCACGCCGATGTATACCCAAGCACTCCAAACTCCGCCATATTATGATCCAGACCTTCCTCCACCGTTGTCGTGAGGTTTATTATTTTGTTTGGATATTGACTTTGTTATTTGGATACTACTTGATTGACTTATTTTGTTTGGATATTGATACGATAGTTTTGAATTTGAAAAGTTTTTATATGATTGTGGATAATTATAAATATAAGTATAATTATTTTGATGTATATCTGGGTGTATTTGTGATGTGTATGTGAATGAATGTGTGTATGGGTGTGTGAGTTAGGTATCAGGTTAAATGTATCAATGTATTAATGGAAATTAGAAATTTTAAAACTTTTCAGTTACAGGTTAACATCATCAGCAACGGCTTCCCACAACTGTCCGTGGGAAAGTCGTTACTGAAAGTGTATCGTATTTTCTGGACCGCAACCTCAAAGTCGTTGCTGATGACCTACATCAACGGCTTAGCAACGGGCTTTCACTAACGGTCTTGCCACGACAAACTTGTCGTTGCTGATGTATATATCTACAACGCCCTACAGCCGTGGCAGAACTGTTGCTGATACTAATAGCAACAACTGCGCTGACCCGTAGAAGAACCGTTGGTGATAATTTTATTAGCAACAACCGCTCCGACTGTTGCTGATCTATTGCTAAGTTATCAGCAACACGATTTTCTATCACGGTTACGTTGCAACGGGCCGGGCCGTTGCACGCCGTTGCTGATGGCTTTTAGCAATGGCTCGGCAACGGTTGGAGCCGTTGCTGATGCTTGTTATTCCAATAGTGTGTGATAATATCATTAACAACGGTCATCGCGGCCTTTAGTAAGCTGTTGCAAATAAGTTATTTCATTTGCACGCTGCGTTCGCGCCATCCACTTGTTAGCAATGGCTCGAGCGGCCGTAACAAAGCCGTTGCAGATATATCACATCTACAACGACCCGAGTGGTCGTAAGAACGCCGTTAGAAATTGCAACATCCTGAGCGACCGTTGCTGATCGTCATTGCTAAATAACATATTTCTAGTAGTGGCATACACAAGTCAATCCCTGTTGCCCTTTACTAGATTTGGAATTTTGGTGTGGGTCTATTTTAATGGTGCTCAGCTCCGTGTGGAAAGCTTCTTTTTTTTATTGTCATGTGGTTTCTTCCATTAGTTTAATGTGATTGCATAGAAAACTATCCTGATGATGGGATAAATGTATTCTCTAAGCTGTTGGGATTTTACACTACTAGAAATTAGGTCTTCAGCAACGGCTATCAGCAACGGCCGCTCAAGCCGTTGCTATTTGCAACGGCGTTCTTACGGCCGCTCGAGCCGTTGCAGATATTTGTATCTGCAACGGCGTTCTTACGGCCGCTCGAGCCGTTGCAGATATTTGTATCTGCAACGGCGTTCTAACGGACACGCGAGCCGTTGCGGATTATTTTAATTATCCGCAACGGCTTTCTGACGGAAAGGCAAGCCGTTGCTGATATTTTAATTATCATCAACGGCTTTCTAACGGACAAGTGAGCCGTTGCTGATGATAAATTATCAGCAACGGCTTTCTAACGGGCGAGTGAGCCGTTGCTGATAAGTTTATATAGGGCACGCTCTCGCGCCCGACCCTTCTTCCTCCCGCTGCTGCCGCCGCCGCTCCTGCCGACGCCTATCGCCGCCGCTGCCGCTGCTGCCGACGCCGACGACGCCTCTTCCTCCTCCCGCTGCTGCCGACTTGTTCAGGTATGTTGATCGGCCGACCGTCTCTTCCCTGCGGCCGGCGGGAATCAGGCCGGCCGACGCCTCTTCCCTGCACGCTGTCGGATGACGGGAGTATCCAGCGACCCTCCCCGATGGCGGTGTTTGAGCGGACTCACCGTCGAGCACATGGGACGGGGGAGTACATCCACAACCGCGTTGCATACATTATGGTAATTATATATTTGTTTAAGTTATTCATTATATATTTATAATTTAAGTTTTATGATAAATATTAAACAAAAAATCAAACTCGAGTAGGAGACCTACAGCCAGACGGTGGTGCAGCGCGGGGGTACCCCCGAGGACTTTGACGCAGCATCGTGGGTCGAGGCCGCAGGTGGCTGGGACCATGGCCGCGTATATGGCTTCGTAGATAGTGGTCATGCGCGAGCCGTGCTAGGGCCACTTGGGGCACCGACCCCTCCGGTCGCTGGTGAGCGGCCGTCCACCTCTAGATCCAGTTATGATCATAGTAGCAGAATAAGGACTCTAGAGGAGATGGTCGCGCGTCAGAGTCAGATGATGGAGGAGATGCATGCTATGCTACGCAACATGTCAGGTCATCCCGCAGCAGACATCTCTTCGGCATCATCTAATCCATCGTCCTCGAGTCAGTCCACGCCGGTGTACACTCAAGCACTCCAGACCCCGCCATATGATCCAGACCATTCTCCATCGTGATCGTGAGATTTTTTGTTTGGATATTGAACTTGTTACTGAGATATTGAACTTGTTTAACTTATTTTGTTTGGATATTGATACTTCAATTTTGCATTTGAATTGTTGTTATACTATCGTGGATAATTATCAATATAAATATAATTGTTTTGATGTATATCTTGGTGTGTTTGTGATGTGTGAATGAATGTGTGTATGAGGGTATGGGTGTGTGAGTTATGTATCAGATAATGTATCAATGTATCAATGGAAATTTAAAATTTTAATTTTTTTCGTTTGCAGGTTCACATCATCAGCAATGGCTTTCCCACGGCTGTCCGTGGGAAAGCCGTTGCTAAAAGTTTATCGAAAGCCGTTGCTGATGACCTACAGCAACGGCTTAGCGACGGGGTTTTACTAACGGCGTTGCTACGGACTCAGTGGCCGTTGCTATTAATGTTATCAGCAACGGCTCCGGGTCTGTGGCAAAACCGTTGCTGATAATATTTTTAGCGACGGCCCGAGCGGCCGTTGCTGATAATGTTTTGAGCGACGGCCCGAGCGGCCGTTGCTGATCCGTTGCTAAGTCATCAGCAACGCGACTTTCTGTCACGGCTCTATTGCAACGGCTCGGCCGTTGCTGATGCTCTTCAGCAACGGCGCAGCAACGGCATCAGCCGTTGCTGATGCCCATTTTTCTAGTAGTGTTATGCTAGTTCAGGCCTTTTCTTGAAGAGCTAAAGGAATCCATTGAAAATATAGTAAAAATGTTATTCATCCTTCGTGTTGGGGCACTAACAGCCACATTCTTTCAGTTTCTGCATGTATACATACTTACATGTGTTTCATAGTCTACTTTGTTTCATGGTATTCTCTATTTATCTCCACAATGCATCGAAGGATTCCCTAATTTTAAGGTCAAACTTACTGTGTTATTGTAGCTTGCCTGAATAAATCAACAAGTCCCATTCAAGAATCAACAACTCTCCACTGTGTTTTTACAAGTGTAGTTTGATTAGAAAGTAATTTCTCTAAAGTCTAAATTTCGAATTTAATCTCTTGTTTAAACTTTGTAGCAATCACTATGTTCTCTCTTGTTTAAAATTTTATCCACAAAATAGGTAAATTGAAGGTGTACTTACAAAAACAGTAAAAGACTTGTGGTTTGCTTGCACTGCTCTACAGTAAAAATCATCTGATATGGATGGATTGTAGTTATCAGGAACCCTAGCTAGGATATATAGATTCTTTTATGCAATCTTAAGATCTTGACTGAACTTACAAAAACAGTGGGCACTTTAACGACACCATGCATGTATCTTGCTCCCCTGCAATACACTTTTCTTGCCTGAAATATATGTATTCTTCGTATTTTATGCTGTATGCTGTTAACTTATTTACAATTAATATTGGTGTTGAACTGATCAAAATCAATGTTCCAAACCATTTAGGATCCAGTTAAATATTGTGGAGTATGATCAAGAAATAGTCATCTTTGCACCACACTATGAAACTGATGTGTCAGCGGGAGAAAAGGAAAAGGGTAGGTGTTGCATTGCCTGAGCTGCAAATAATGGGGCTCACATCAATTACATGAGCTGGTGGTGCTACTACATAATACAGATGAAGACGAATTGAGCTATGATGAATTAAGACGAAAAAAACCACAAAAAAACCACAAAAACCACAATTAAGACCAACAGCACCACAACCACAAAAATCACGAAGGGAGCATTACACAAAAAAAATAAAATATCGATCCATTTTTATTGAGAAATCGAATTTTTTTGGAGCTTAAATATAAATTCAGGCACACCAAAAAGGATTAGTTTGAGCGTCAGTGATAAAGAGTGATGAAATTATAGAATCGGCGCCTAAAAAGCGTCAGTTTTTGCAAATCGACGCCTAGGTTTTTAGCCACTCTTTGAATATCGGCGTCGGTATTCAATTTTTTTAATATATATTTTAATAATTTATAATAATTTTATTTATATTATTAATAAATTTATATAATATGTTATATTTTACTATATATAAATAAATAGTTATATTTTATCATATTAGTATATAATATTTAAGATTATTATTCATATTTTATTAGTTGATAAAATTTCTTAAGTGTATCAATATATTTATAATGTTTAAAAGGAATAAAAAAAATAAATGATGTAAGATTAAAAATATGGTATTTATAGTAATTAAGAATAGTTAAAAAATTATTTTTATCAATGTGGGATTATAAATCTCACATTATTAAATAATTAAAAATCAATTAATAAATAAAAAATAGTTTTTTTAAATTTTTTTTTGGAAACCGGCTCCTCTACATATGCCGGTTATTCGGAACGGGCATTGCCCGGGACAGGCACTAGTTTATACGGGTGCCAGGGTTTATACCAGCGCTAGACTACCCGGCGCCCTAAATTTTTGCCCTTTTTTACGGTTTTAATTTGTTGTAGTGGAATCCACATTCTGTCCATCAATCTTCTTCGTCTCTTCAAATTCGTATGTTATACAGACTGCCGAGATAAAAGCATATATAGATACACACGTAGACGTAGTTTCCCAATATATAATTTAGATCATGGACTTGAAGCTATACTATATCTCTTGAACGATATGGTGAGTCGTCTCTTCATTATTGTTTTTCTAAAACAACTAACCGAAAACAAATTTAATATTCAATTCTCAAACATAATATTCTAGTTTACATAGAAAAATTTCGTTTCGACTGTAAATATACGTACTTATCACTAACATATGTGACATGTAAAATTGATATGATATGATGTGATCCAGCTTAGCCGGCTCCACCGCCGCCGCATCCTCCACCATATCAATAGCAACTGTTGCCAACTGTGCTACCCACAGTTGGCAACAAAACATTTTAATTTGCAAGAGAAATTTAGTTTCGATTGTAAATATATGTACTTATCACTAACGTATAAAGTTGATATGATATGATGTGATCCAGCTTAGCAGCCTCCACCTCCACCGCCGCATCCCCCACCTCCGCCTCCACCTCCGCCTCCACCACCACACCCACCACCAGTTCCTCCACCGCCACATCCTCCACCACCGCCACATCCACCGCCATGACCACCACCCCAACCACCGCCACGTTTCTTCTTCTTCCCGCTGTCGCTACAGTTGAAGAGGACTACAGCTATGATGGAGATTGCCGCTGCAACCATGCAAAGCAGGTAGAGAATATTCCCAGGCATATGCATCGACGTTGAATTGCCATTGTAGACACTCCCTGCAGCCTGAGCAACCCACCATCTGGCCATCGATCTTCTTCGTCTCTTCAAATTTGTTACAGACCGCGGGGATCAAAGCATATATAAATACAAACATAGATATATGTAGTTTCCTCATTGTTTAAAGCATGGAATTTCAACGGATATAAATAGATGTAGTTTCCTAATAGTTTAACGATAAATAAGGTAAATTATTCTTTCATTATTACTTTGTTTTCTAAAATAAATGAAGTAATTAACAACTCCATTTGTGTGAGACATAAATGATAAATTTTAGTCTTAAAGCTCGTTAATTAACATATTGACTTTGTGACACATACATAAATGAAGTCGTTTAAGGGAAACTTCAAGGAAATGGCCCATTGTTTAATTAAAAAACTTCGCCTGCACGGCAAAAGCTTTTCGTAATTGATCCCTCTACGCAACCTTAATTGTGATAGACTAAGGCAATTCAAAATACATTTTATTTTAAGTAGAATATCGCTATTTATATAGAACTGGCAAATAGATATATATCACATAATTAATAGCTAGGAAGAGAACGCTAAGGTTGACTTATGGTGTTGCTTTGACTTTTACTAATCGTTGGGGCTCCGTGTTTCAATCATGTGATTAATGCACGAAATAATTATCATTGTACTTGAGTAATTGTTTCACGCAATATTGAATCATGCAAAATGACACTGTTCCATATTTCGCGTTATCTTTTCGTGCAAGTGCAACGAAAAGATACATGAATGCATTTACATGTATGTTTTCTTGCGTGTTAGCTGGATCTGTAGCCTTTAACGAGCACCACGTATCTTATTGTTTTCAGGAGCACAATTTCCTCAAAAGTCATATCATGAATAAACAAACGATAGTGACTGCGGCTAAGGGTGAGTATACAGGTCGGGATTTTGCATGTCTCAATCTCATTCGGATTTTGAGTCGGGCATCAAAAGTTATCCCGATTTTGATTTTATCCTATTTCGAAAAATACTAGACCGGATAGAGAGTGCTGGATGATTGTAAATTGAGAGAAAAATATGGGTAAAAGAAAAGATAAATTAGAAAAAGGAAATTATTATTTTTTAACTTTACATATTCAGCATTAATATAAAATACAAATTTTAGGATATTTTTACACATATTTTTGAATGTATAAAATATATACTAATCGAGTTAATCGGGATGAGACAATCCTAATTTTTTAGTCAACATCCCGATCCCAGCCCAATTTTTAGTCGGGTCAATTTTTTATGTTCCGGTCCCATCCCGATTTTGAATTAAGAAGATATTTTTTCCTATTTTTCGAGTTAGGCCAGTCCGGGACGTCCCAACCATTACAAAAAAATGAAAAAATCATTGCATTTTTATCGACGCTTATGCCAGGCACTAACTCAAATTCGACGTAGGGGCTAGTAATGGAGAAACTAGCGCCAAAAATTGTCCCAGATTACCATTTTAGGCGCCAACTTGGGTTGGTGCCCGTATAAACGAGCACCAACTTTATATTTATAAATAAATAAATTTTTAATTATTTATAATACCAGATTTATAGTCCCACGTTGATAAAAGTATATTTTTAAAACATTGATAAACATTGAAAAAAGGAACATTTTAGGTTGCTAATTTTGCTTTTTGTAATGGAGTTTCGCAGGTTTGATCTCAAGTGAGGCCACCTGAACTCCAAAATATTGTTGTTCAGGATCTTTGTGGTCTCAGTTATCTTCGTTAATATGAATTGTAGTTCCTTTTTTTGCAAAAAAAAATTCTTAATTAGTATAAATACCTATTTTTAGTCTCACATCATTTAATTTTTTCTATCACTTTTAAACATTATAAATATATTGGTAAAGTTAAGAAATTTAGTCAACTAATAAAATATCAATAATAATCTTAAATATTATACTAATATAATAAAATATAACATATTATATATTTTATAAATTAATAATATAAATAAATTATTAGAAATTATTAAAAAAATAAAATATTTGAATACTGGTGCCATCTAGGTGCCGGTATTCAAATAGTGGCGAGGGGCGCCAATTTGGTGATTTTTTCATCCTTTCTTTTCAACCTCCAAACAGATCCTTTTTGGTGCGCTTAAATTCATATTTAGGCCCCCAAAAAAGATCAATTTCTCAATTAAAATGGGTTGGTATTTGAGTTTTTGTTGTAGTGGACACAAGCTCACCCCTAGCTAAGACACAAAGATTGCACACGTATTTGGATAACAAATTGTTTTTGTAATTGGTTTTGGATAAATTTTGAATCCAATCAAGTTAAGTTGTATAATCTAGCCGATTTTTGGGTGAATATTATGCATGAATCATATTTTTTAATTTTAATCATCTATTATTAATTACTACATTATAATTTTTTTAAAAAAATTATCACCATAAAATCGGTGTGGGATTGGACACACACTAGCACTGATTTTCGAAATTCTAGCACCATGAATCATATTATGTTTTGTCAAAAAAAAGTTTAATGTAATTTAAAATAAATATTGTAACAAAAATCACAAGTCATTAGGTTCGAGTAAGAACATAGCGGGTCAATATATGTATGTATGTATGTATGTATGTATGTATGTATATATGTATGTATATGTATATGTATATGTATGTATGTGAGAGTTTAATTCCAATTAATACACGATAGTTATATCGAATTTGGATATAAATATTTTTCTACTCCTCTCAGTTAATCCTCTCTTAATAGTATGTATATATATTGACTCCTAAAAGAGAACGTAGCGGGTCAATATATAGGGCGCGACTTCGGTGCAGTCGCGGCTGCACCGAAGCACATGCTCCCCCAATCAAGGGGAGCTGTGAGCTGGGACCCTCCCCCAGAGCATGGGTCGCCATGCCAAACCCTGGAGGGTCCTAGATCACGGCTCCCATTGATTGGGGGAGCACGTGCTTCAATGCAGCAGTCGCTGTACCAAAGTTTTTTCCCTATATATATATATATATATATATATATATATATATATATATTAATTGCGTACCAAGAATTGCATTCAATTCATGAGCAGTGAACAGAGTAAAGTAAAAGGAGTAAAAGAAAAGAAAAAGAAGAAAGAACCACTAAAATTATAAATTAGCACTAACTAATTAACTAAATGGATATTATCTTTAATCTATTTGAAATTATTTCTATTATATCTATAGTTCTCATCATGAACCTAGCTTCCCCCATGGAGATTCCCACCGATGAAGAAACTATTTTCCTTGATGACGAACAACCATCTCCATAGGCTAAGGGTGCAAGTAACTCCCTGATTGCAAAGATCTAGTTGGATCGATCTCTGGTTCTGGCTACTATCCAACTGGTCCTTTCTCAAGTATGGAACAATCCCACTGGCTTCAAGTGCAAGTGAAAAGAGTAAAGTAAAAGGAGTAAAAGAAAAGAAAAAGAAGAAAGAACCACTAAAATTATAAATTAGCACTAACTAATTAACTAAATGGATATTATATATAATCTATTTGAAATTATTTCTATTATATCTATAGTTCTCATCATGAACCTAGCTTCCCCCGTGGAGATTCCCACTGATGAAGAAACTATTTTCCTTGATGACGAACAACCATCTCCACAGGCTAAGGGTGCAAGTAACTCCCTGATTACAAAGATCTAGTTGGAGCAATCTCTGGTTCTGGCTACTATCCAACTGGTCCTTTCTCAAGTATGGAACAATCCCACTGGCTTCAAGTGCAAGTGAAAAGAGTAAAGTAAAAGGAGTAAAAGAAAAGAAAAAGAAGAAAGAACCACTAAAATTATAAATTAGCACTAACTAATTAACTAAATGGATATTATCTATAATCTATATGAAATTATTTCTATTATATCTATAGTTCTCATCATGAACCTAGCTTCCCCGTGGAGATTGCCACTGATGAAGAAACTATTTTCCTTGATGACGAACAACCATCTCCACAGGCTAAGGGTGCAAGTAACTCCCTGATTGCAAAGATCTAGTTGGAGCGATCTCTGGTTCTGGCTACTATCCAACTGGTCCTTTCTCAAGTATGGAACAATCCCACTGGCTTCAATTGCAAGGAAGTTGATGAAAAACTCTTCAAATTCTATTTCGACGAGATTATACCGATGATGAAGATACTCCGAAACTAACCCTAGCTTTATAAGAATCAGCTTATGGTCTTGTCGGGTTGGGAACGAGGGAAAGACATCCATGAATATGAGTTCACAATATGAAAAACTCCCACTGATCTATTACTACTGTGGTTATATAGAACAAGATGACAAGAACTATGATAAACTCATTTTCGATGCAAGCATTAATAAGATTCATGAGTACAAACTTGGTCCCTACATGCGAGCATCTCAAGTCGGACATGAAATACACAACATCCCCCCATGCACGCCTGACTCAATCACACAGAGCACAAATGATAAACCTACAATATATGGATGCGGAGGTCACCAATCTACTGATCTACTCTCATCAATGTCGGTCCAGCAGACTAGACCTCCTCCAGTGATCAGGTCTAACATTTCGAATCAGACTCCACTTACTCTAGTAGTGGATGAGATTGAGGCACTACTAGAAAAATGGGCATCAGCAACGGCTGATGCCGTTGCTGAGCCGTTGCTGAAAATCATCAGCAACGGCTGGCGCTGTTGCAATGGAGTCGTGGCAGAAAATTGCGTTGCTGATAACTTAGCAACGAATCAGCAACGGCCGCTCGGGCCGTTGCTAAAAATATTATCAGCAACGATTTTGCCACGGACGCGGGGCCGTTGCTAATAACATTAATAGCAACACCGGTGAGCCCGTAGCAACGCCGTTAGTAAAAGCCTGTTGCTACGCCGTTGGCTGTAGGTCATCAGCAACGACTTTCGATAAACATTTAGCAACGGCTTTCCCACGGATGGCCGTGGGAAAGCCGTTGCTAATGATGTGAATGTGGTAACGAAAAAATTTAAAATTTAAAATTTTCATTGATACATTGATACATTATCTGATACATAACTCACACACCCATACACTCATACACACATTCATTCATACATCACAAATACACCAAGATATACATCAAAACAATTATATTTATATTGATAATTATCCACAATAGTATAAAAACTATTCAAATGCAAAATTGAAGTATCAATATCCAAACAAAATAAATTAAACAAGTACAATATCTCAGTAACAAAGTCAATATAAAAAAATCTCACGATGACGATGGAGGATGGCCTAGATCATATGGCGGGGTCTGGAGTGCTTGAGTGTACACCGGCCTTGGACTGACTCGAGGACGATGGATTAGATGATGCCGAAGAGATGCATGCTTCGGGATGACCTGACATGTTGCGTAGTATAGCATGCATCTCCTCCATCATCTGACTCTGACGCGCGACCGTCTCCTCTAGAGTACTTATTCTGCTACTATGATCATAACTGGATCTGGAGGTGGACGGCCTCTCACCAGCGACCGGAGGGGTCGGTGCCCCAAGTGACCCTAGTACGGCTCGCGCATGACCACTATCTGCAAAGTCATATACGCGGCCATGGTCCCAGCCACCTGTGGCCTCGACCCACGTTGCTGCGTCAAAGTCCTCGGGGATGCCCCCGCGCTGCACCATCGTCTGGCTGTAGGTCTCCTACTCGAGTTTGATTTTTTGTTTAATATTTATCATAAAACTTAAATTATAAATATATAATGAATAATTTAAACAAATATATAGTTACCATAATGTATGCAGCGCGGTTGTCGATGTACTCCCCCGTCCTATGTGCTCGACGGTGAGTCCGCTCAAACACCGCCGTCGGGGAGGGTCGGTGGACAGTCCCATCATCCGACACCGTCGTCTACATTTACAAAACAATACATTAATTAGTACATATAGTAACAAATAAAATATATAATTAAAAGGTATACTTACCATAAGGTTCGCGTGCACTGCAAATGCAACAGAACCGCTAGTGTGACGCGTTGCTCCCCCCGACATGCAATTTCTAACCGCATTCGAAGAAACCTTTTGCCATCGATCCGTCGACCATATTCCCACGAGTTGGTCCCATATATCCGGAGTAATCCAATCGGGGCCATATCCCCGAGTTTCCGCGATGTTATTAGTCACAGCTCGTGCCATCGCCTGGGACCGGGCCTGCCCCAACTGCCCGTTGTACCTTGCCCGGGAAATAGCCTCCCAGGCAGCGTAAATGAAGGGCCTTTGGTGCTCAGCCCATGTATAGCGAGTCTGCAGAATAATAATATCAGTACTAATATTAATCATCATGCGTGTAAAAATAATAATAATACGTGCCTCAAACTCGCGCCATAACATGTCGACGTGCTCGCTAGGCACGTGAGACCACGTAGGCCATGCCCCGTGCATGTATCGTCGAATAGTAGAAGAAATGCTCCTCAGCACTTCTTCTTGCTCGAACCTGCACAACAAAAATAAAATTTAATATTATATTATGATATAATGAATTTGTATAATTATCGTAATTCATGATATATTACCGCTCCCCAATCACGCTAATAAAATTACGTGACTCTGTGGCTGGTGGAGGCTGCCACCTGTTCGGCCCGCGTGGTCGCCTGCATCTGGATGTACTAGCCTCAGCACTATCATCGGTAGGAGGATCAGCAACAAGAGGATCAGCAGCATGAGTAAGTGATGCAGTCTCACCGATCGGAGACTCCGAAGCTCTTCTGCGACGATAACCACGACCAGACATATCTGTCGAATAGACATATAATCAGATTATTGTATAAATAGTAGAGATATATTTAATAAAATATATATTTTACAATTATTCCTCATCATCTGAATAATAGTCTTCGAATTCTTCCTCGTCTTCATCTTCTTCATCTCCAGCTTTCTCAATTTCATGATCGTCATCATCAGCATATTCAACTTCTAATTGAATTGACGTTGTGTCTGCATCCTCGAGTATTGGAATAATATGATCTACAGCAAGAGGATCATCTTCTTGATAGAAACCATATGTCATATCAGGTATCAGCTCATTTTCTCCTACTATCAGATCAATTTTTCCTCTACCTTTTGTCTTACAGACTACACACCAATCTGCTCTATCTTTATTTTGAGCCGGATACTTCGCGTAATATACTTGTTCGGCTTGTGATACCAATATAAAAGGCTCATTTGCTGCCAATTTAGATTTGTAATTAACCTCAACAAGTTTGTATTTTGGATGAACTTTCATGCCCATTTCTGTTGTATCGAACCAATGACATCTAAATAGAATAACTAATTTCAAGCCGAAGTAGTGCAACTCTATCACTTCTTCCACCAGTCCATAAAAATCCATATCACATTCAACATAAGTTGTCCCTTTCACACAGACCCCAGCATTCATCGTCTTCTTTGTAAATGCATATTAAACCGTGTGAAATTTATACCCATTAACAAAATATCCGCTATAACACGACACAAGTCGTGACGGTCCACTAACAAACTCAAATATTCTTTCATCTATTTCAGCTCTGTGATCTTTGCTGTAAGTCTGAATCCAAGTAGGGAAATCACGATTCCGTAATCTCTCCAATTCTTCATCGTTGTGAATAGAGTATTTTTGCACCATCTCAATGTCAAATATTTCTATGAATTATTCAATCTCTGGACAATTGAGTAATACATACAAGTGTGCCAAATGATACTCTTCCTCGCTTAAGTGTCGAGATGGACGAGAACCAAAAGCACGATCAGAGTGACAAAATATATCTAAACGTCCATCTGAATGTCAAACACCCCCGTCGTCGTTACGTGGAAGACGATCAAATCTTGTCTGTACTGTCGATTCAAAGTAAAATGAGCAAAATGTTGAAATTTCTTGGATGATATACGATTCAGATATTGATCCTTCAACAGCTGCGGTGTTCTTTACTTTTTTCTTCAGACGATTCATGTATCTTTCAAATAAGTACATCCACCGATATTGAACGGGGCCACCAACTCGTGCCTCATATGCCAAGTGTATCGGTAGATGCTCCATCGAGTCAAAAAATGCAGGAGGGAAAAACTGCTTCAGCTTGCATATGATTTCAACAATATTATTTTCAAGTGTTGACATATCTTCGACTCGAAGGACATTTGCACAGATGTTTCTAAAAAACATACTTAATTCAGTCAACGAACCCCAAATATTATCAGGTAGAAGTTCTCGAAATGCGATCGGAAGTAATCTCTGCATGAATACATGACAATCATGGCTCTTCATCCTTGATATTTTGCAATCATCGATGTTCACACATCGAGAAAAGTTTGAAGCATATCCATCGGGTAATCTGAGTTCTTTTATCCATTGACAAACATATTTGATCTGTTATTTATTTAACACATATAGGGCCTTCAGTTTCAGATATCGTCAGTTGACCTCTTTTAACTCCAACTCTAGTCTTTTACAAAGTATTTTCATATCATGTCGGGCTTTGACATTATCTTTAGTTTTTCCGGAAATATCCATCAAAGTGTTGAAAATATTATCAACTCGTTGGATGGATGATTATTTTCTAAATATTTCGAGACAGTTCGAGTCCATATTGGACAATTCCGACACGAGTCCAAATTAGACGATTCCGGCAGGAGTCCGAAGTGGACGATTCCGGCGCGCGTCCGAAGTGGATGATTCCGGCATAATGCCGAAGTGGACAATTCCGAAATTAATCTAAACCCTAAAAATTAATCTAACAAATTAAACAATTAATCTAAATAATTAATTAAATAATTAATTAAATAATTAATTAACAAAAAAATAAAAAAATAAAAAATAATTAATCTACTATTTTTGGCGCCGGCACCGCCGTACAGTGTCCAAACAGTGTGTTCGGACACTGTACAAGATCCGGCAGCGGCCATCGGCCGATCGCCGCTGACTGAAACCCTAAAAATAGGGTTTCGGTCGGATTTCCCGCCGGCCACAATGGGAAGAGATGGCTGGGCGGCGATGAATACCTAAAATCGACGATCGAGGACGGACGGCAGCGGCGGCAGTGGCGGCGAGAGGCGGGAGGAGGAGGCGGCGGCGGCAGCAACGGGAGGAAGAAGGGGCGGGCGCGAGCTGCGACCTATATAAACTTATCAGCAATGACTCACTCGCCCGTTAGAAAGTCGTTGCTAATAAGTTATCATCAGCAACGGCTCACTTGTCCGTTAGAAAGCCGTTGCTGATAATTAAAATCATCAGCAACGGCTTGAGCGGCTATTGCTGATAGCCGTTGCTGAAGACTCAATTTCTAGTAGTGAGGTTGCACTGTTTGAAGATGCAACTGAAGCTTGCTCATCTATTTGATGCAAGCACAAAGTAAGCTATGGAGCTAGCATGGAGAGGAGTTCAAGGCATAGAGATGAGTTAGAAGTTCCACAAGGTTCAATCACTATATCCAAGTCAAAAAAAATTAGAGAAGTTTATCAAGCTTATGTGCAACATTTAGTGAGCAAGGAACTTAAAGATCCAATTCAAAAGAGCTTGCTTGGAGATGATGAACAAGTCCATTATGTCACTCCTATTGGACTTGTAATGAACGGCCATGAGGATTAGTTGTTGCTCAAATTATCCATTAAGTTTTCATTGTTAAAGACATTAAGTTATGTCATTTCATATTTTGGATAGACTATTTTGTTCTAAGCCCGAATACTTATTTGTTATGGGCTTTATGATTCTGTCCATTAGTCTTTATATTCTTTTAATTAGGCCCGAATTGTTCAACAAGTAGACTTGTTTAAGGCTTATTTTACAATTATGAAAAGTCTTTTATTTAGATCTAGGTTTTGAGGTTTATAAATACCTCATTATTATGTATTTTTCCTTTAAATACATTACTTTGCTTATGCAAATTGTGAGGAATTGATCTTCTCATCTTATTCCAAGAGCTTGTTAACTTATCAAGGTTTGTGCTTGTGGCATTTCCTGGTACTTGTTCCTTTGATCTAGGTTGCTAATTGCATGTCAATTAGAGGTCTAGTAGGAAAAACTAAATCTCATTAGATGGAGGTCTAGTAGGATACATATCTTTACTATCTTGTTTTCCCTTATTTTTTCATCGTTTCCTCATCAAACCCCATCCTGCTATACTCATCTTCACCTATAATCTTCCAAAACCGACCTTGGCTTCAAACACTCACCTTATCCTTGCTTTAGTCATCAAGATATGTATCATTTGGTATCAGAGCCAAGGTTTGCTACACCTTTGCTCAGATAAATTCGCACAACCAAAGATCTCCAGGAGCAGTCGAAGTATTTTGAGCATATCTTCCCAACCATAACTCCGATTAGGGTGTGTGTGTACTCGTTGGAAAGCTAAGAGGAAGAGCTACAACTTTGTTATTTTGCACTCTTTCATAATCAGTTTGGAAGCGGGTCAAAAATTAGCTTGAAAAAAAAATTGCGGAGAATCAAGTTAGTTTTTTTGCTTTAGCCTATTTGTTCTTGTTGATTTCTTTGTATTGTAATTGTTTCAAGTCAAAAAAAAAGGGGGAAAAGAAGAAGAAGATAAAAGGAATAAAATTTGGATTTGTGGAGAAAGAAAGGAAAGAAAAAAAAAGAAAAAGAAAAAGAAATTTCCTACACAATTCATATCTTGAATTACTCTCCTACCAAAAAAAGGGTTTTATTCTTCTATCATAATTCATATCTTGAATTACTCCGCTACAAAAAAAAAAGTGTTTATTCTCGTACCATAATTCATATCTTTTATTTTCCATACCTAGCCATATTTCTTTTTTTCCTTGTCTTTCTAACCACCCCTTATTTTCTATTTTCTTGTAGTAAACCCTTACTCCTTGCCCAACTCTAAATTTTTGCTTTCATTTTTTTTTCTTGCCTTAACTGTTACCTTCCTTGGTCTTTCCTACTATTTGCTTTCTTGAGTGCTTCTAATTGTTTGCAATAGTTTCTTTTAGTGTCAAGGTGCTTGTTGTTGGAAAATTGCTACTTGTTGCTAGTTCTTGTGTTGTTGATAAGCTTGAAAGAATACTTTGAGACAAGATCTAAAAGTGGAAAAAGGCAAGAGTGGTGAGATCAATAGAGGCTAAAAGCCATTGAATTGAGGGACACTAATGGAGAGTGAAACACGTGAGGGAGTGTGGTGAGCTTCCAATTTGATTTTGTTTGGATACTTACCTTTGTGTTGCAGCAAAAACATGTCTCATTCTAGTGACAAAGAAATGGATGATTCAGGTATAGAGCAAGGTAGACCCATGATCATTTTAGAAGCATTGGCTGGCCATATAAATTGGCTTAGTGTGGTGGTCCAAGACTCTTGTATGACTGAATGAAGAGGAATGAACAAAGTTCTAAACAACAAACTAGTGCGACCGCAAGAGGAGGTGGCAACAAGCCTAAATAGGTTCATATGCATGAGATGGATGCATAATCGGATTGGGATGAAGATGAGGCCGATAAGATTAGGCCTTGGAGAAAAATAGATGCAAAAGACAACAATTTGAGCTCCATAAAGATGAAGATTCCAGAGTTGATACTGATACATACTTGGAGTGGGAAAGGAAGGTAGACACGATATTTGAATGTCACAATTACATTGAAGAAAAGAAAGTGAAGCTAGCTGCCGTTGAGTTCATCGATTATGTCTTGGTTTGGTGGGACCAATTCTTGATTTCTAGAAGAAGAAATTGAGAAGGATATGTTGCTTCATGGGCTGAGATGAAAAGGATTATGAGGAAGCGTTTTGTGCCTTCTTACTACTATAGGGATCAACACCAAAAGCTTCAAAGGTTGTATCAAGGTACCAAGTCAATTGAAGATTATCACAATGCGATGAAGATGACCATGATCAAAGCTAATATTGTGGAGGATAGAGAGGCTACCATGGCAAGATTCCTTAATGGTTTGAATAGAGAGATAGCAGATATTGTTGAACTACAACACTATGTGGAACTAGAGGATATGGTGAACATGGCTATGAAGGTTGAAAGGCGGCTTAAGAGGAGGACTACTACAAGGGCAGCCATGGGTTCAAGCAACACATGGAGTTCTAAGTGGCCTAAGCAAGATAAGAAGCCAAGAACCAAGCCTAGCTTTGATGTGAGAGATTTAGCCAAGGTGAAAAGTGACAAAGCTGTGAGCCAAGCTACCCTAATTACCTCCAATTCAACACAAAGGCAGTAAGTTATCAAGTGTTTTAAGTGTTTGGGCAAGGGTCACATAGCAAGTCAATGTCCAAACAAAAGAGTTATGATACTCAACAATGAAGGTGAACTTGAAAGTGAACATGAAAGTGATGATATGCCTCCATTGGAAGATATTTCAGACAATGACTAGAGGTGAAACTTTGGTGGTGCAAAGAGAAAATATATTTCATACTAGATGTCACATTGGTGGTAAAGTATGTTCTTTGATTATTAATAATGATAGTGTTACTAGTGTGGCTAGTACTGTTTTGGTGGAAAAATTAGGTTTGAAGTGTGAGAAGTACCCACGGCCTTACAAGCTTCAATGGTTGAATGATTGTGCTGGAATTAAAGTGACAAAGCAAGTGATGGTTGCTTTTACTATTGGGAGGTATTCGGATGAGGTTCTCTGTGATGTGATACCTATGCAAGTTAGTCATATCTTGTTGGGGCGTCCATGACAATATGATAGGAAAGCTAGCTATGCATGATGGGTTCCATAATAGGTACACTTTGAACTTAAATGGTAGAAAGTTTACTTTGACACATTTGACACCAAAGGAGGTGTATGAAGACCAAATTCGGATGATGAAGCAATTTGAAGAAAAGAAGCAAAGAGAGGCTGAGAACAATGTCAAAGAGAGTGAGAGCAAAAATTGAACTTGTGAAAAAAAAGAGATGTAAAAGAGGCCGAAAATATAAGATTAGAAATCAATGGCCCAATTGTGAGTGATAACAAAAATGATGCAAAGTTTCTATGCAAAAGAGAGAAATAAAGTATGCTCTTAATGGGCAGAAAAAGTTTTTCTTGATTATGTTTAAAGATGTTTATCTAACTTTTCATGAAACTAATCAAAATTTGCCTAATGTTGTTCTTTCTTTGTTACAGGAATATGAAAATGTGTTTTCGGATGACTGGCCTAAAGGATTGCCACCCTTAAGAGGCATAGAACACCAAATTGACTTTGTGTTAGGATCCACAATTCCAAATCGACCAGCATATAGAGCAAACAAAGGCCGCAAGCTAGTGACCTTTGAACCTGGTGATTGGGTTTGGGTTCATATGAGAAAATAAAGATTTCCAACTCAAAGGAAGTCTAAGTTGGATCCTAGAGGAGACAGACCATTTCAAGTCTTGGCCAAAATCAATGACAATGCTTACAAAATAGATTTACCATGTAGTGAGTATGGTATAAGTGCTACTTTTAATGTTTCTAATCTCTCTCCTTTTGATGTTTCGGATTCGAGGATGAATCTTTTTGAGGAGGGAGGGAATGATGCAAGCACGGAAGTAAGCTATGGAGCTAGCATGGAGATAAGTTCAAGGCCTATAGATGAGTTAGAAGTTCCACAAGGTCCAATCACTAGATCCAAGTCCAAGAAAATTAGAGAAGCTTATCAAGCTTACGTGCAACGTTTGGTGAGCAATGAACTTAAAGATCCAATTTAAAGGAGCTTGCTTGGAGATGAAGAACAAGTCCATTATGTCACTCTTATTGGACTTGTAATGAACGACTATGATGATTAGTTGTTGCTCAAGTTATTCATTTAGTTTTCATTGTTAAAGACCTTAAGTTATGTCATTTCATGTTTTGGATAGACTATTTTGTTCTAAGGCTAAATACTTATTTATTATGGGCCTTATGATGCTAAGTCCATTAGTCTTTATATTCTTTTAATTATGTCTGATTTTTTCAGCAACTAGACTTGTCTAAGGCTTATTTTACAATTATGAAAAGTCTTTTATTTAGGTCTAGGGTTTGAGGTCTATAAATACCTCATTATTATGAATTTTTGAACAAAAACCTTTGAATACATTACTTTGCTTATGCAAATTATGAGGAATTCATCTTCTCATATTATTCCAAAAGTTTGTTAACTTCTCAAGTCTTGTGCTTGTGGCATTTCATGATTTTTGTTCCTTTGATCTAGGTTGCTAATTGCTTGTCAATTAGAGGTCTAGTAGGAAAAACTAAATCCCATTATCTAGATTACCTTCTACATTGTTAGATGGAGGTCTAGTACGATACTTATCTTTACTATCATGTTTTCCCTTATTTTTCCCATCGATTTCATCGCCAAATCTCATCCGACCAAACCCATCTTCATCTACCATCTTCCAAAACTGACCCTAGCTTCAAACACTCATCTTCTCCTTGCTTTAGCCATCAAGATCCATATCACTATCCCCAGTCCGCATCAAGAATGATCAAAGCCTACGCTAGATCTAAAAAAATGAGTTTTGGACAAAGATGAGTGAGCTTCGATCCGTCTACCAAGGCCACGAGAAAGATGGTGGAGGATGACAACCTTGCTTCAGACCCCAAGAAGCACAAAGCTAATTCGGATACACAACTACTTGCTGGCATAGTGGATGTAGCCAGCTCGGAATGGCCCCACATTCCCAAATGAACACCACTGACAACATTCCATTAATTTGAAGAACATATGTTCTCAAAATTCTCCGGAAGTCTTTTTTCCATCTAAAGTGAAACAAGAAGGCTTACGCTCCAAAAACTTACTCCTTCGATGTGGTCTGGAAAACAAGTATGTTGTTAACCCAAGTGGCATGAAAGGTGGACTTATATTGGCATGGAAGTAGTCTGCTTCAATCTCGATTATATCTGTTGATTCCTATTATATATAGGCCTTTTGTTCGACCCAAACTCAACATGTAAATGGCTTTGCTTTGGACTTCATCTACATTTTGACACTCACATTCGTGAACAGCAGGTCGCCTCACTTATTGATAGAATTAAATCATGTAATCTCCTAGTACTCGTGAGAGGAGACTTTAACTCCATCCTCAGACCTGAAGAAAAATCGGGAGGTGCTGAATACTCTCCTCATATGAGCGATCACTTGCAAAACCTCTTCCACAATACAAACTTGTTGGAGTTTCCAACTACTGGTCGATCTTTCACCTATTGTAATAGAATGCAACAAGAACACTTGATAGAGAAAGTCCTCGATCGATATCTGGGGATTCCCGATTTGTGTGATACCTGGTGAAATCGAATTGTCCTGCACCTTGGCAGTGATCATCAGCCTATATTATTAAAGCACCCTACATTATGCAAAGACAAACATTCATTCAAGTTTGATAAAAGATGGTTGGGGAATTACCACCTCGTTGAAGTTATTTCGAGGGCTTGGAATTCTTCAATCTATGGCACTCATCAATACAAGGTCTTCTCTAACATCAAATTGGTTCGGCAAAGTATACTAGACTGGACTAGAACAATTGGACCCAGTTCGATTAAACCCGGCAGCGCCCCACTACTCATCTTGGGCCGAACAAGACGGCTCTGCTTGGAGGCTCCACCCGGCCATATCCTCGGACCAGATCCGAGTCAGACCAAACGGATCTACCCGGGGGCTCCACGCGGCAAAATAAGGACATCCACATTCTCCCTTATCACAAGGGATACACCATTACAAGCCCCCCATCTCTGGGATCGGCCTCGACCCATTTTGGGCAACATGCCCGCGAGATTGTTGGGCGACGTCATCACCTCCACCTACGATAAATATAGACATGACATGCCTCGACCAAGTAAGGCTAATTTCAATTTTCATTACCTCTACCTGGGAGTCCCACTGATTTGAGTGTCAAAGTGTCTTTTGCATGTCCCCCATCCCCCCTCCCCCCCCTCCTGCTGGCATTAAATTAGACGAGGAGAGACACCGAACCGAACCAGAGTACTCCAATCCTCATGAATGAACATTTGTCACCCACCGTGGGGCCGAGTAAAGCTTACCTTCCCCACAAGGGTTGGAACCCAGAGCCAAGCGACTACCGTCGCACGCCCACCGCAACAATCCGACGGCGACGATTGACTGTAGCCTAGTCACTCTAAAACAGCGAGGAGCAACGCTCCACTACCAGACCAATCCCCCGTGAAGAGTCCCAACAACGGATAAACGATTTAGAGGCCAAAAATCAACGACTAAGAACCTAAATCATGCTACTGACACAATCCCATGGATAACCCCTGACCTGCTGGGGAAAGCAATCACTCAGGAAAAAATAAATCGGATCCCGCTCCTCACGATGAAGTCTTCAACACCCCCCCTTCCCGGAGAAGGGCGAAGACTCTAAAGCCTGAAAAATTGAGACTGCTCTCCCTCTCGATGCGGGACCCATCACCAAGCACATCATGGCAACCCACCTAACACCCTACAACGTTACAAGAGACCCTGTGCTACACCTGACAGCATTCAGGACCACGATGATCTATCACGGAGCAACCGATCCCGCGCTCTACAGAGCCATCCCAACCTTCCTGGGAAAAGCCGCCCTATTGTGGTTTGCCTCTCTCCCGCTAGGGTCTATTCATTCCTTCGTAGACCTCTCTCGCGTCTTCCTCAATCGGTTCACCACATCGCAGGTATATCTCAAGATGGGGGCTATCCTCCACTATGTTAGGCAGGGGCAGTACGAGCCCCTAATAGAATACCTAAATAGGTATCAAGCCATAGCGGCCAAAATTCTCAATCTCGACCCACAGATCGAGCTCTTTGCCATCCATCTCATGCTAAAGCTCGAACTCTTCGCTAACCATATTGCCCTTATGGAGCCCAAGGACATGGCCAAGTTTTAGGAGAAGGTCGCTAGCTTCATAAAGATGGAAGAACACCGAGAAGCTAAAAAGACTGACTGTCAAAATCTCATGGCTATTGTCGAAGACAAAAAGACCAGAATGGGAGATGGAAAAAGCGAAGATCGCAATCGCCACAAATAAAATAATGGCAGAGGGCCAAGGTCACCACCTCATTTGAGTGCCCGATTCGAAAGGGATACCCCTTCCAATACTGGGAAGGAAACCATTCTTCATGACATCTACCACCTAAAGCACATTAGATACCTTGCCAACGCAGGAAAATAAAAGCTACTGCCGAATGCTAACATGAGCAAGAAGTGCACGTTCCATGACACCTATGATCACACCATCGAGTAGTGTATGGTACTGGGTAATCAATCGGAAGACTTAGCCCGAAGAGGACACCTAGATAAATACATCCACCCCAAGAAGGAGAGAGGTCGGAGTAGAAGCCACAACCCTAGGTGACGAAGTTGAACACCCCCAAATCCCCACTTAAGCCATAGGGAAGGCAGCTAAGTTGACCGCTTAGGACACGAACCCCGAGGGATCATCGATTACATCGCTAGCGGACTTACAAGGAAGAAAGAGTTGAGTTCTACCATGAAAACATCTTTTTAGACAGTAATGGTGATCAATAGCGCCACCCGACTACATCAGCCCCGGGCTAGTCGACCATCCTAGCTTAGAGGGCCCGGGACGGGAAGCTCACTAGGGAGCCATCCTAGTGATCGACCCGTGTGATTGTACTATATGCTTCTTGTGATATGAGTGATGTTGGTGTGTGTGTGTGTGCATGTGTGCACACGAGATAGATGCATGGATTTGGATATATTCATACTAATTTACCTTTATGTCGATTACTTTATGTTTTGGCTTAGCGAGGGCTCGTTTCAGGCCACTCACTAAGAAACTCATGAACTCACTCTTTTTTTGTTATCTATTGCAAGCTCAAATCAGTAAAGGTTCGCTCGTACCTGGGTGACGTGGCTGGGGATGCAATCTCACGAAGAGGTCTCATGTCGTAGTCGTAGAGAGTCCTATTGTATTTTGCATCTTGCTCATGTTGTCCATGGAGATAGATATATTTTTTTATACTCTTTGGTGTCATGACACATTCACCTTGACTAATGTATCATTATGTTCATTTCCTTTCTATATTGTTGTATGCATTGTTGATAAGCTTCGGGGTACGGGTTCGTATCCAGACCGGTCACATGACCCTAGTTTTGTGGTGTGACGTACAGTCTCCTACACGAGTTTGTCTTTTGTTTCATAATTTTTTTAACTACATATATAAACTTTGAGGCGAGGGACAGTGGACGGTGTCATCCTCCTCCACTCGTGTCTAATATTAGAAAACAAATATATTAGTACAATCACAATATATAATTTAATTAAAAGTAAGAAAATAATACATACCATACAATGCTCGTGCACCAGAAAAGAGACGGAGCCACTAGTGTGGCATGTTGGCATATGGTCTTCAACCTTGGTCACCATCTTGATTATGATGATAACAAACTCATTATAATGGGTTTATAAAGTGTTTGATCTCAGGTAGGGCGATTAATATGTGCGCGAAGTTTGTTGAAAAATCACGAAGAAATCGCAAAAATTCAAGCGCCGGCGGCTTCAGAGGCAATTGAGTCAGAAGTTAGGTCTAGGCTTAGAATTTGTTGTAAAATACCTCTTAGGCCTCAAAACATCCTTCTCCGTGTATTTATGCAAAGTCAAAACCCAAAATCGAACCCAAAGTGAAAATTCAGCAAAAATTATAAAACAATTTCTGATAAAAATATCGATCGAACCTCGGTTGATCCTCGGGTGACCATTCTGGAAATATTCTAGAACCTGATCGGCTGACCCTCGGCCGAACCTCGATCACCCGAGTGTCGCCCAGCGGTTGACCGAATTCACCAACGAATCTATTTAATTAGATCTGTTGAACGACTAGTCCCCCCCCCCCCCCTCCCTCTTGATATGGCCTCTATAAAAGGCCCTAAAACCAGCATGCTAAGGGCCCCAACACTTTATTGAGCCTATCCTTGAAAGATTGAGCCTATTTCCTTCAGTTCTAATCCTCATTTCCTTGAGTTCTAATCCAACCCTACTTGAGCCTTCTACTCATCTTCAAGTCTCCTTGGATTCAAAGTGTCATCATCTTGAGGCCTTGAAGGATTAGGAGGAAGCAAAAACGAGCATCAATTGGTTTTGTTTACATTTATGCTCTTTACTATTGTTTAGTTGTATTTTTATTCTCTATTAAACTTGTGTAAGACCTAGGTTGTCAAATCTTGAATGGTTGGTGTGGTTGCCTTAGTGAAAAGGCATAAGTCCACCAATGTAATATAGAATTAGAGTGTCCTTAGGAGATAGTGAGGTGGGAGAGTGCTCTCAGTAGGAAAGTGGAGACTACCAAGTGTGGAAGTGCCTTCGGTGGGAGAGCGGATACTTTTCGGGAAAAATTCCTCATTGCAAGGAACTCCTAAGCAGGGTGCTTAAGTAGTGGAGTAGGCGGGAGTGCCGAATTATTATAAATTGACTTGTGTTAGCATTGCTCATTTGTGTAGATTCTTGATTGCTGCTTGTCATCTAACTTAGTTAATCGTTCAAGAAGATATTGAAATTGCAAATAGACATAGAATTAGAGCAAATATACTATTCACCCCCCCCCCCTCAACTGGGGATATCCAACTTACATGGCATGCCCCCGATCCCTCTGCTCCAAACATGCGATTTCTAGCCACCGTTTGGGAGAACTCCTGCCACTCGGATGCCCATCGCTCAACGAGTTGGTCCCACACAATCGTAGGAATCCACTCGGGGTCGTGTCCCCGAGTATGCGCAATGTGTGTGGCCCCAAGCCGTCTCATCATGTTGGTCTAGGCTTGATTCAGCTACCCATTATAGCGAGCGTGGGCAACCATTGTTGGCCTAAGATTTTCTACCTTTGTCTTAATCTCGGTTTTGATGATAACAAATATGGAACTCACATTTCATAAAGATTTACTAATGTTTCATTGAGAAATCTTTCAGTTTCCAAGTCAGTTAGCGCACGACATCCGTGATTAGAAAAATTGGAGAAACCAGAGAAATCGGCAAGGACACTCGTCGTTGCTCGAGATTCTTCAAGAAGTTAGAGTTTAGGTTTAGGGTGTCAAGTTTATATTGTAAATCCTCATGATGATGCATAAGAACCAAAAAAACCAAGCCCAAACCCCGAAACATGAAAATCCGTTAACCGCCCTGAAATTCACTAAGCCTAGGGAGCTCCTTGGAGGGCTATATGACCTAGATATTTTTCTGACATAAAAAATGATGGTAATTGTTCTTTGGGTTAAAACTAGATAACAGGGTAGTTTTAATAATTTTTTGAAAGCCTTTAGCCTACCCATAATTGACCCAAGAAATTAGGAAATTTTCGTTTTCCGAAAATTTGTACTAGACCCCAAAAACTAGATTTTGATTGTTAAGGGTTTTGATTTTTTAAATATTTTTATTGAATCCAAATGGAGGGTAATCTTTATATAACATTTATGTTTTAAAGTTATTAACTTAAGTTAATAAATGTTATATAAGTAGACTTAGTGAAGACGGAATCAGAAAACTAACAAATAAAGCAAAAAAAATCTGCCCTGCCCAGGTTCGGTCGACCGACAGGTCGACTGACCGAAGGAGAAGGCATTTCAGTCGATCGATCGGTCGACCGAACGATGCCAGAATTTGGTAGTAGCCAATTCGGTCGACCGATCGGTCAACCAAATGAGGCGAAGAATTGGCAGTAGTCAATTCGGTCGACCAGCCGGTCGATCGAAGTTCGCCTATAAGCGGCAGAATTCCGCGGTCGCTTGGGCGGTCGATCCATCGATTGATCGATGATCGATCGACCATCGACCGGAGCCCGAAAATGACTAGTTTTTCACCCGTTGAGCAGGGCTGTTTCATGCCATCTCCTCAAGGCTTATAAATAGAAGCCTTACCAAGCCTTCCATCGGGAAATTAACATAACTTGAGCCATTTTTTATGATCCTTGAGGTTGATTGAGCCACCATTCTTGAAATCCCTAGCTTTGATCTTTCAACTCCTTGAGTAAGCCTTGCCTTCATTGATTCACCATCAAAGGCATCAAGAGGAAGCTAGGAAACTTTGTTTGAAGCTAAGTATTTTATTGGTTGATTTATTGCTCAATTTGGTATTGTATTTTCTTGTTTATTTCTTTGTATTTGAGCTTGTGTAAGACCTAGAGTGTGGGTCTTGAAATTTGGTGGTTGCTTTTGTATTTGAGGCTTAATTCCACCGGTGTAAACTTAGTTTAGTAGGATTAGTTGAGTTGTCCCTTAGGTTGAGGTGGAAGAGTGTTCTCGGTAAGAAGGTGGAGACTTCCGGGTGTGGAAGTGTCTTAGGTTGAGAGCGAGATTCTTCGGGTCAAAGTCCTCATTGTAAGGGAAATAAGATTAATCTAGTAAAGTTTAGTTTAGAAATCCTAAGCGGGGTGCTTAGGTAGTGGAGTAGGCATTGGGGCCGAACCACTATAAATAATTATTTTGCATTGATTCTACTTGTGTTTATTTCATTATCGCATTTACTTTGCTTCCGCTTGCCACTCAACTTGTAACTCGCCTAAGTAATCAAGTAAATGATTAAAATCAGAATTAGGCGAAAGATTTAGATAACACACTATTCACCCCCCCCCCTCTAGTGTAGGCCATTTCAACAACAATTGGTATCAGAGTGGGTCGTAGTTTGAGATTTCACCATCTCCTCTACATCGTCTCTCGATCCAGAAAATGGTACTAGAGAGTTTAGCATTTTCACCTCCTAGGTTCGATGCCTCAAACTTTGGTCTATGGAAGTCTAGGATGTACACCTTCTTAAAGACTCAAGAGTTAAGTATTTTTAACATGGTAAAAATTAAATATATTGAACTTAAGGAAGACATGAATGCATGGACCCAAGAACAAATTGATATGTTTGAATTAAATACTAAAGCTACAAATTGCATTTTTTGTTATTTGGAAAATAATGTCTTTGAAAAGATCATGCATTGTACTTCCGCATTCGATATTTGGGCTATCTCAAACATGCGTTATAATTATGCAAAAACCGAAGAGCTCAATACGTTTGATGAGGGGAGTAATGACAATTGTCATCCACCCAATACTAATATAGTTTTTGAAGCCCATAGTGCCTCTAGTCATAGGAGCACTTAAAATCAGAAAAGAAAGGTCATTTGCCATGTGTGCAAAGAAAAAGGGCATGTGAAGAAGAACTGCCCTACTATGAAGAATAAGGCAAAGAAGAGGTCGAATGCTTCCACATCCTCATTCCACTCAAGTGAAGCATATTCTTTTCAAGACTATTAAGTCACTTCAAAAGTTTGCCTCATGGATGCTAATGATAAGGTACACTCTTCTCCTTCTAGTCATGTTAATGCTAATGCTAATGATAATGCTAGCTCTACTAGTTCTCTCGACATATCATATAATGAGTTTGTAGATGAATACAAGAAAATATATGCCTTGCTTGTTAAAAAGAATAATGAAAATAAAAGATTAAAGAAAGATAATATAAGGCTTAACTCTCATGTGGATGAGTTAAAATTAGAAAATGAGAAAATAATATCTAGTTCTTTTAATTATTCCCATGATATGTTGAAACTTGAGCTTAAGGACTTAAAGCTTGAGAATGAAAATTTGAAACTTGATAATTAAAAAATTATAAGTGAAAACAACAATTTGAAATCTCAATCTAATGCCTTATATCAATCTCTTAACTCATTGAAAAATGAGGTTGTGTCTTTAATTAAGAAAGTAAACGAATTGAAAAATGGTTCATTTCTTAATAACACTAGAAATGCTTGTGTAAAGAATGTCAATGTTCATCATCATTCCCATGCTATGCATTCTACCATTAGACCTCATGATCATAAGAAGAGGAATGATGTTTCTAAGAATGATCATTCTCATCATGTTTCACATGACAAGCATTCTAATAATAAATCTCATGTCCATAGCAAAAGCAAAAAGAAATTTAATGGACATTGCTTTTGTTGTGGTACATATGGCCATGCAATCTATGATTGTGCATTTAAAAAGAATCCAAGTGTTGCTAAGACACTTTGGATACCTAGGCTAACTAACCCCCAAGGACCCAAAGCAATTTCGGTACCAAATGTTTCTTGCTCTATTATAGGGAGAGCTACCACACAAGGGTGAGATGAAGTTGGTTGATTGAAGTTGCTTGAGGATTCAAAGATTATATCATTTCAAAGTTGCAACTTCAAGTCATCTTGATGCCTTAGTAAGGTTGGCATCAAAAGTACTTTGGTATCATCTCCTATACCCTCTTGCTTAAATTATAGTTGGAGTTTGATATATGCTTAATATTAGTAAATTTTTCGCTCTTGATAAGTCTCAAAAATGTTTTTGACTTTTGATTTCCCGGTCTCTTCAGAGACCTATGTGGCCTATAACGGGCCTAAGCGACCTTGCGGTTCTAAATCGTAGACTAATTGTGGCCTTTTAGTTTTCAACCAATAGGAAGGGTTGGAGATCATATTTTCATATTTATTACTTTTGTGATCTCTTAAAATTCATTTTGGTATAACTTGATTTCATTTAAAACAGATTTCGAACTATTTAGCAAAGTTGGATTTTGAATAAAATCTTTGATGCTTACTTTGCTATCTAGAATGATTAACTTGCTTGAAATAATTATGACATTATGTTACCAATGATTTTATCATGCAAGTTAAATCTAAGATTAAATGAAAGGCTAATTAGAATGAAAAAGATTAGTTTGGCTAAATTTTCAAGTATGGGGTATGATTTCAATTTTCATAAAATCTTAGTATTATACCACAATGTTTAAGCTTATATTATGTCTCTATACTCATGATTAGAATTGCATGTTAAACCCTTGAATTCTCGTGAGTAGGTAGAATTTTAGTACTTAGACAAATTTTATTGAATGAAACTTGCTTTAGGTTGATATTCATTATTAGAGACCTTCGTTTTTAAGTCCAAACTAGTTAAACATGTTTAGAGATCTTATTTTTCAAATATTTCATATTTTAAGATCTTTTTGATTCATTTTGATATCATGATAACTCCTTTAAAATGAATCTCTACTATCTAGTATAGGTTAATATTTTTAAATGAAACTTTGCATTAAACCTTTGCTATTTATTAAGTTAGCTTGCTAGTTGGTATATGATTTCATTATAATACTAATGAAGCATGCTTGCAAGTTGAGAAAGTGATAAATTTGGAAGGCTAAAGAAAATTGGGAAAGAAAATGAAAATTGTGCAATTTCTCAAGAAATGAGGTATGAGTTTCATTTTGGCAAAATTCTTGATAAAATAATTTATCGATGCTCATGAATGATTTTGCATGATAATTGATTGAAATCTCGTGAGTAGATAAAATTTTGATACTTAGGCAATTTCATGTCATCTAGATTGAATGAAATGTGCTATAGGTAGAAATACATCTTAGAGACTTCATTTTAAGTTGAAACTTGATAAACATATTTGAGTTCACTCATGACTTGCTTCCATGTGATTAAAATTAAAAAATCATGTGAAAATAGATAAATTGATAACAAATTTACTTTAGGAGACCTAAAGTTGACCTAAGTCAACAAATTGACATAGAGACTTTATTTTAGGTCCAAACATCACAAACATATTTAGATTTACTCATGTTAGGTGTTCATGTGTTTAAATTTGAAAAACCATGAGTAAAAGTTAAAACTTGATACTTAGCAATTTCATAATACAATGCTTATTTTTGAATGAAATCATGCTAAGGTACAATTTTGACCAAATGATATTATTTTCATTTTAAACTTGATAAACATGCTTTAAATGATTATATATTGATATCTGGAAAGTTTGATAAAAACTGATATCTTTTGAAAAATAGCTAATATTTACGAAAATGCTACTAGATTTTAGTTATTTTAAAAAAAAATACAAAAAATTGATTTTTCGATGATTCTTGAAACTGCATGTTCTCTGAAAAATCTAGTTGTTTCAATAAATTTTTTGACAATTTTCAGTAAGAATATGATTTGATATGGGTTTTTGAAATTGGATTTCAAAACTTTAAAGTATCGTTCTTTCTAAATGTTCATTTTTTCGATACTTTGATTTTTGATCCAATTCTCGAATAAGACTTCAAGTATGATATTTTGAATTCACTTTTGGTATCGTTCTAATATTTTAAAGAAAAATATTATTTTTACAATGATTTTTGACTCCTTGACCGATACTTGAAAATATCGATACTTGAGTTAGTACATGATTCCTAATTTTGGATTTCGATTATCTTTTAATGATATCATGTATTACTTAGTTTCTCATTCGATATATTGTTTCGTCCCTTGGGTTGGTTGACTTCGTTTTCATGAAAATTAGTTTTCAAGTCTCAACTTTGACCATAGTTGACTTTTCTAGTCCTTTTTGATTGATGTCAAAAGGGGGAGAAAAATCTAGGTAAAAAGGAAGTAAATATAGGAAACTATGCATATAGATAGGGGGAGTTTATTTTTGTAGATATGCATGTTGATAGGGGAAGAAATCTCATATTTGATATCCTTTGTGCTTAAATAATATATTTTCTTAAGGATGTTTGTTATCATCAAAATGGGGAAGATTATTGGCCTAAAGTTTTCTACCTTGGTCTTAATCTTGGTTTCAATGATAACAAACATGGAACTAATGTTTCATTGAGAAATCTTTCAGGTTCCAAGTCGGTTAGCGCACGACGTCCGCGATCGAAAAAATCGAAGAAATCGGCAAGGACGCTAGTCGTCGCTCGGGATTCTTCGGGAAGTTAGTGTTTAGGTTTAGTATGTCTAGTTTATATTGTAAATCCTCATGATGATGCATAAGAACTAAAAAAACCAAACTCGAACCCCAAAACATGAAAACCAAAAAATCGTCCTGAAATTCACTAAGCCTGGGGAGCTCCTTGGAGGGATATATGACCTAGATATTTTCCTGGCACAAAAAATGGTGGTAATTGTTCCTTGGGTTAAAAATAAATAACGAGATATTTTTAAGGGTTTTTTGGAAGCCTTTAGCCTACCCATACTTGACCTGAGAAATTAGGAAATTTTCGTTTTCCAAAAATTTGTACTAGACTCCAAAAACTAGATTTTGGTTTTTAAGGGTTTTGATTTTTTAGATATTTTTATTAAATCCAAATAGGAGTAATCCTTATATAACATTTATGTAATCCTTATATAATATTTTCGGATGCTGACTGGACTCTTGATCAACATCAGCGTGCCCATGTCAGCATCCAAACGATTATTGTGACGTATCATTAACGGTGCGATAGATTTATTACAAATCGAAAAGTGGTGTATTAAATTGAGAAAAATTAAAAGTGGGGATAGATTTGGGAAACACCTCAAAAGTTAGGATATATTTAGTAATTAACCCTTTTAAATACATATATCAAGTACGGAAATAAATCGAAGAGCAATAATTCTTTTAATAAATAAAACTGAATAAAATGTGAATGTACCCACGGGACTACAATTCCAAATACCAAAATAAAAGTGCATGACAACCTACTACAGACTCGACTACGACCTTAACTAGGACTGCTATGAGATCATGTGGCTTCTCTGCCCTCCAGCTGCGCCAAGTGCATCCAACCCACCTCACCGGTCAGGCTCTGCAAAATAAAAATCACACGACAACGGGTGAGTTCAAAGAACTCAGCGAGCGGTTTTACCCATCCTCACAAATAGACACATAGATAACATAAATAAATTCTATATCTAAAAAGACCACGACACAAAAGTGTGACTAGCTACCAAGCCCACAGGTCACCCATGCCCATGGCTTCTAACTCTCAAAGAGGTGCATCAGGCCGAAGCCCTACCATGCCCGAAGGCAACATCACCCACAAAATGTGCATCGGGTCGAAGTCCTACCATGCCTGAAGGCAACATCACCGTCAAGAGGTGCATCGGGTCGAAGTCCACCATGATCGAAGGCAACATCACCGTCAAGAGGTGCATCAGGTCGAATTCCTACCATGCCCAAAGGCAACATCACCATCAAGAGGTGCATCGGATCGAATCCCTGCCATGCCCAAAGGTAATATCACCATTAAGAGGTGCATCGGGTTGAATCCATACCATTCTTAGAGGCAACCGCACATACTAGGATAATCAGGAAAGGCCCTCCGAACTTATCCTGCATGTTGGGAATTTGGCGTCTAACCACCCGGGCATAGCCCGTAACCCGGCTCCTAATTGACCCGCTCCGTCATTCCCAAGGATATGACACATCAAGACCTAAGTCAAGATTCTCCTACGGTGCCAAAGGGGTGTCCTCATTATGAAGTGTCTCAACACTCCAAACACGACCCCTATCCCTTAGACCCGTGATGTCATGAACCCGTGTGGTTTTATTTCATGAATACCTTATAAGTTGGTTCATAACAGATTATGCTCACCCTTAACCCAATTTTAATTATATAATTAAAATTTAGATCATCTCAATTAGGGTTTTGTTTTAGGTTACTGATCTGCCCAGAACTGCTATGTCTGACTCGAATCTAGTCTTCAAAGTGTATCCTATATTTCCAAACTATATTTTCTGGTCGAAACGATAAGTTACAAGACTATATTCACACATACACACACATCAAAGCAAACAAATTAAAATCAGCACAGATTCATCATCTCAGCATACAATTCCAGCAAACATGCAATTTCAGCATACTTATAGAATTAAATCCGAAAATTAATAGAAATTAATCCCTAAATTACCATTAGGATAGAATACTAATCTTAGGAATTAATTTACAGAAATCATGCTTTTAATCAAGATTAACAAGACTCATACACTTAAATCAAGAGTCAAACATTAGGATTATGAACCCCCTTCTCAAGAACCTTTAATTAGTCATTATCAAGATCTTAATCTTACCACTTGATTTCTACGCAAAATCACATATTTAATCCTAAGCATGAAATCCACAATCAAGAAACCAAATTTGAAAGAATAAATAATCATTTGCACATCAAGAAAATATGACAAGAACTCAAAGAAAATCCAAGAACAAGGCATAAATACCAAGCCGTCAAGAACAGCTTCAAAAATCCGATTAAAATCCCGAAGAGAGAGAGTAACCCACTCACCTTAATTCGGAAAAATATTAGGAAAGAAATCCCGGACGACGACCTCGAATCCGGCTTCAAAGGGCCGATGGCTAAACCCAAAAAAAAATGGCTCCAAGGGGAAAGAAGAGAGGGAGAGGAAGCAGGTGGCTCGGCTCGGCTCTGGGTGGCTGTGGCTCCAAGGAGAAAAGGGAAAGGGGGCTGGTGGCTTAGCTTGGCGGCTTGCTCCTTTTCTCAACTTCTTAGGTGGCTCCAAAATAGGAGCCACAAGCCATGAGGGGATTTTTATACACTCTCCTCAACCCTAACCCCTTAAATCCTTAATTCACAACCCGCATTCACTTTAAGCCAAAACTAAAAGTCACTAACCCGATAGACTTAAATAATTTAATTAATCTCATTCTAATAAATCATACATAATTAATTAAATACCCATATGAACATAATTAGTAATTATGCTCACACAACACCAAATTAAATACTCCCAACTACCCAAGCCTAAAAATTTATAAATTCATAAATTTATATTCTACTTACCCGAGTTCACAAGCTCGCTCCGGACCATGAGTCGACTCGACTCGACCATGAACTAGTCCACTAGGCTGGCAAATATACATAAAAGGAAAAATAATAAATTTAAATATATAGGATATTACACCAATTCAGTTGACTGAATGAGGCAAAGAATTGGCAGTAGTCAATTCGGTCGATCGAAGATCGCCTAGAAGCGGCAGAATGCCACGGTCGCTTGGGTGGTCGATCCATCGGTCGACCGATGATCGACCGACCATCGACCGGAGGGCAGAAACGACTAGTTTTCCGCCCGTTGAGCAGGGCTATTTCATGCCATCTCCTCAAGGCTTATAAATAAAAGCCTTAGCAAGCCTTCCACCAGGAAATTAACATACCTTCAGCCATTTTTAATGATCCTTGAGCTTGATTGAGCCACCATTCTTGAAATCCCTAGCTTTGATCTTTCAACTCCTTGAGTAAGCCTTGACTTCATTGATTCACCATCAAAGGCATCAAGAGGAAGCTAGAAAACTTTGTTTGGAGCTAATTATTTCATTGGTTGATTTATTGCTCCATTTGGTGTTATATTTTCTTGTTTATTTCTTTGTATTTGAGCTTGTGTAAGACCTAGAGTGTGCGTCTTGAAATTGAGTGGTTGCCTTTGTGTTTGAGGCTTAATTCCACCGGTGTAAACTTAGTTTACTAGGATTAGTTGAGTTGTCCCTTAGGTTGAGGTGGAAGAGTGCTCTCGGTAAGAAGGCAGAGACTTTCGGGTGTGGAAGTGCCTTAGGTTGAGAGCGAGATTCTTCGGATCAAAGTCCTCGTTGTAAGGGAAACAAGATTAATCTAGTAAACTTTAGTTTGGAAATTCTATGCGGGGTGCTTAGGTAGTAGAGTAGGCATTAGGGCCGAACCACTATAAATAATTATGTTTGCATTGATTCTACTTGTGTTTATTTCATTATCGCATTTACTTTGCTTCCTATTGCCACTCAACTTATAACTCGCCTAAGTAATCAAGTAAATGATTAAAATCAGAATTAGGCGAAAGATTTAGATAACATACTATTCACCCCCCCTCTAGTGTATGCCATTTCAACAACAATCGCCTCTCATGCGCTCTCTACAAAGGGCATCTGATCAGCCCATGTATAGCGAGCTTGCAACAAAACCAAATTTATTAGTACGATATTTATAATTTCATTGATTTAATAAAAAATATATACATACCTTAAACTCTCACCAAAGCATATCAACATTCTCGCGGGGCATGTTAGACCACGTAGGCCACGCCCCGTGCATGAATCGTTGGATCGTCCCCGCTATAGTGCGGGAGACGTCCTCATGCTCAAACCAACACAAAATAAAGTACAATTATATATTATAATGCGGGAGACATCCCCGCTATTGAATTATATATAATTAATAATTAATAATTAATACATTATACATACCTCCTGTCGCGCACTCTAATCACTCTGCGCGGCTGCCCATCGCATGATAGAGGGAGAATTCTATTAGACCCTCATGCCCTACGTCTCGGTGTCGATGGTTGCATCCTTGACGGACCAGGATGGGTGGCTGAATTGATTGCCATCAATGAGGGGATGGTGGCCAGAGGCGGGGGGATGGTGAGTGGAGGCGAAGGGATCGTGGCGGTCGGCATTATGACAGTGATTGGAGGCGTGGCGACTGGGGCAACATCAGTAGAGAAGGTGGTGGCTGGGGCTACGGATGGTAATCATTGGGGTTTCTGCGAACATATGCTCCTCGACCCGAAGCTGTCAAATATGAATATAATTAGATTATAAAATGCAGTTGTTTGGGCACACATGTATCTTTTCATACCCAAACCCTAATTTTTTCATCAACTTTTTCATTTTATAAAAAGTTGGCTCTAACTTGTTATATTTTGGTAACATTCGATGAATAAAGCCCGCATGTCGATCAAATGCAACCCCGTTGATAGTATAACCAAACTTGATGCTCAGGAGCTATGTCAATATTGATAATCTAGTGTATTCATCAAAGTTCTCATACAAAGGTTTATAGACAGCTTTCAACAACTCATAAAATTCTACAACCTCATTTTTCGGTAATTCGATATCTATCGCAGATTGCTCTTTTATGACATCAACTACTGTAGTATCTGGCTCAACATTATCATTTAAATAGAATTGATCGCCAAGACTATCAAGTATCATTGTTCTATAAGGATTAAGTGGATTGGATGAAGGAACAACGACACTAGAAGATTCACCATGAGTTTGAATGGCATGATTGCTCGACGTCCCGGCATCACGTAATTCCCCGTGACAAGTCCATAGATAATATATCGGTGTGATTCCTTTTGTATATAGGTGCATTCTAATAGTTTACCGATCTAAAAATCTTGCGTTCGAGCAATTCCGGCAGGAGATCAAATTTTATCATCGATAATAAATTTTTAATTTGAATAGGCAAAATTTAAGAAGTAAGTTACTCCTACTTGAAACCTATTCGTTATAGCTCACGATCAAATCGTCGGTACATCCAACTTCGATCACCTGACATGATTCTGACAATAAATGACAACATCTTGATCAATTAATGATTTTTGGTGGGATGGTCCTATTCCATTCAGGATTCATGTTATTGATATCGCACTAAGTATTTCTTTTAGTCATTATTCATTCTAAATTTTGGCAGCATCTTCCTACAGTTCTCTGAATACGCATATCATCTGGGCGCGTAACGAAGAACAAGAGAGATTCACAAGCCAAAATTTACGAATAAATAATGAGTAAAAGAAAAAACTAAGCAATAAAATAACCATTTTCCCAAACTATTCAATTAGGGACAATTCAAGGATTGTACGTCGTATAGAAGATCACCTACTTCATTTATACGAACTTACAACCCCTAAACAGATCTAAGGTTTTGCAAAATCATGCCCCACTCATCGATGAATACATGAAACATATCAACTCGATTGTCATGATTAATTTTGATTTAGTCATTCAGTGATTGAACAACAAACGTCGATACGAACGTCGTCGGCCCCCAACGCCAACATCGCACCCATATTTTTTTCATTAGACTATATTGGGGCCGAAACCAGCCCCAACGTTAGCCCCGAGCCAAACATATATCAAAACCAGCCCGAGCACCGAAACCATCCCCAACGAACGTTGACCACAACGTCGAAACCAACCCTAATAACATCGGCGTCCACGATGGACTGTGCATGGACGCCGACAAATATTTATAAAATTAACATCTAACAAATAACGTAAAAATTTATCAAATTAACAATTAATTTACAATTAACAAATTCATCAATTTACAATTAAAAAACAACCAATTTAATATACAGTTACCCAAATTAATCTAAAAAAATTTAATCTACAATTAACAAAAAAAAACATAAATTAAATTTTAATCTACACATAACAATTTCAATCTATAATTTATAAATTAAAAAAAATTATGTTATAGTAGGGGCCGAAACCCTAGCGTTTCAGCCCCAGCACACCGGAAAGGGGGAAGGAGGGGAATACTAGTAAATATCGATGGCGAGGGAGACATGGGAGATGACGGCGGCAGTGAGACGTCACTACGAGAGGGAGAAGAGAGAGGCACGCAAAAAAGAGAGGGGCAAAACTCTAGCGGCGCTAGAGATCCGATAGCGAGGCGACAGAGAGGGGGGAGCTAGAAAGAAGAGGGACAGATGGAAATGCAAATAAAAGCATTTATCAGTGACGGTCGCACCGACCGTCACCATGTCGTCACTTATAAGTGTTTCATTCGTGCGCCATGTTGGAGCCATCTACCTCTTAATTAGTGACGACATCCGGTGGCCGTCGTTGAACCGCCACATATGTTTGTATAGGTAGCGACGGTAGTAGCGATCGTCGCTCAATCGTCGTAGGTGTTATAACAAGAGAGACAACTGCCACGGCCCTTGATAAGTCGTCACTATTAGTGGCAGTTACGTCAACGATCACTGATACATGTATCAATTGAACTATTTTTTAGTAGTGAAATCTATTAGAATTGGATAGATTTGAATTGAAAATATAACCTACAATTAACATCAATTAAAATTTAATCTACAATTAACAAATAAAACATAAATTAAAATTTAATCTACACTTAACAATTTCAATCTATAATTTATAAATTAAAAAACAATTAAGAAAACTATGTTGTGGCAAGGGCCGCAACACACCAGAGAGGGGGAAGGAGGAGAATATCAGTAAATGTCAGCGGTGAGGGAGACAAGGGAGACGACGATGATAGTGAGACATCACAACGAGAGGGAGAAGAGAGAGGTGCGCAGAAAGGACAAGGGGAGAACTCTAGCGGCGAGGGAGATTCGACAGCGAGGTAGGAGAGAGAGGGGAGAAAGAAGAGGGACGGATATGCAAACACAAATAATAACATTTATCATCGACAGTCGCACCAACCGTCACTATGTCATTACTGATAAGTGTTCCATTCACGCACCATGTTGGCGCCATCTACCTATTAGTGACGGTATCCAGCGACCGTCGTTGAACCGCCACACATGTTTGTATAGGTAGCGACGGGCATAGCGGCCGCTGCTCAATTGACGTTGGTGTTGTAACAAGAGCGATGACTGCCAAGGCCCTAGGTAAGTCATCGCTGTTAGTGACAGTTACGTCGGCTGTCACTGATACCTGTAGCAATTGAACTATTTTTTAGTAGTGAAATCTATTGGAATTGGACCAATTCGAATTGAAAATATATATTTCAAATTGGTTAGGTTAATTTGTGTCCAACCCAACATGAACATTATGATTTTTTATCCGTCGACCCAACACAAACATTTCAGAACGAATTAAGTCAAGTGGTCAAGCTAACTTGAATAATGGACAAACCAACTATCAACCATGATGCTGTAATGCATGGTATGTTTGCTTCATTGGATATGATATGATATGATTGGATAAAAAATGAGGAATGATTGAATATGAATTTTTTAAATCCGATGTATATCGGATATAATATTATTTTTCTAATTCATGCACTAAACAAATAATAATTATAAATATATCCCTTATTCTATCATTTCTTATCCTACGAAGCAAATATGTCCTAATAGTTATGACCAAGCCATGGCTTAATATTTCTAGAGCTCTAATTCCAAACATATATTAGATGTGTCAAATGTTAATTAAGAGAAAAGTATTAATTAGTTGCGGCAAATAACATTACATGCCACAATAATTGTCAAGACTATGATAGACAATGATATCTTCCATGACTAGTCAGGTGATCTCAAATTTATTTATAATATACTCGCCCACGATATTTATTTGCGATGGTTGTGATCTCAGGTGATTACAAAACTTCTGCCATAAAAAATTGTGTGTAGGCTAGAGGTGTCCATTATTCGGATTACACCGAATCGAACTAAATTTTTTGGTTCGGTTCGATTTCAACGCCGTGGGATTTGGTTCTTGACCCGAACCGAACCTGAACAATTATTTTGGTTCGGATCCGGTTCCCGAAATTCGGGAACCGACCCGAACCAAAAATCGAATAACTGAAAAATATTAATTATTTTTTCCAGATATCGGGTTCGGGTCGGGAATTGGGTTAGACATGTTAGGTTTAATATTTGGATTTCTCTCTCAATCCCTCAATTTGGGTTTTTTTCTAGTTGAAACCGAACCGAACAATTTCGGTTCGGGTTAAATCGGGTTATGAATTATTCGGTTCGGGTTCGGGTTGAAGTTTGAGTAAAGAAAAAAATTCAGTTTGACCTAAATCGGTTCAGTTCGGTTCGATTTCAACCGAACGGACAGCCCTAATGTAGGTTGTCACCACAATAAATCAATAAATTTGATGGAGGCTTTCTTACTAGTGGCACATGGTAGCTAGTCATGTATCATTAAACATGCTTATTTTGCTTCATTGAATATAATAGGATTGAATTGGATAATAAATGAGATAAAATTAGATATGAATTATTTAAATCCGATTTATATAGGATATAATATTTATTTTATTTTTATTTATTTTTATTTTCTCTAATTCATGCACTAAAATAATAATAAATATTAATTAATTTATTATCGTATCGTCCCTTATCCTATGCACTCAATGATTAAGTCAGATCGATAAACTCACTATGCGACGAGGTATACTCTCTGCATGACATAGGTTTTATTCACTATGATACTCGATATATATATGTTTTTCTTAAGTGAAAAAGCAAAAAGAAATTACAACGATTAGTTAATTAATCTCATTTTCATGCATTTTACGCACGCATTGTTATTGACATTATTCAAACAACTCACCGAAAGCATATTTAATATTCAATTCTCAAACACAAACATTTTAATTTACAAGAGAAATTTAGTTTCGACTGTAAATATACTTACTTATCACTAATATATATGATCCAGCTGAGTAGCCCCCACCTCCACCTCCACCACCACACACGGCCACCTCCTCCTCCACCACTGCCGCATCCACCGCCATCACCACCGGCGCCGCCATGATCATCACCGCCACCATCTCGACTTTTCTTCTTCTTCCTGCCGCCGCTTGATTTATATCTGCTAGGGCATTACTACAGCTTTGTAACGGCTATGCCATGGTCGAATTATATTATTTTATCTCTTGACAACTCACTGTAACTTAAAAAATACAAGTTCTTCTTTTCTCAAAAACAAAAACCTTGCTCCCCATAAAGACTATTTTTAGATATAATTAGAATACTTCATCAACTACATATGTGACTACATGTAAATTTAATATTCAATTCTCAAAAAAAACATTTTAATTTGCAAGAGAAATTTCGTTTCGACTGTAAATATATGTACTTATCACTAACATATAAAGTTGATATGATATGATGTGATCCAGCTTAGCAGCCTCAACCTCCGCCACTACCTCCACCGCCGCATCCCCCACCTCCGCCTCCACCACCACATCCACCACCAGTTCCTCCACCGCCACATCCTCCACCACCGCCACATCCACCGCCATGACCACCACCCCAACCACCGCCACGTTTCTTCTTCTTCCCGCTGTCGCTACAGTTGAAGAGGACTACAGCTATGATGGAGATTGCCGCTGCAACCATGCAAAGCAGGTAGAGAATATTCCCAGGCATATGCATCGACGTTGAATTGCCATTGTAGACACTCCCTGCAGCCTGAGCAACCCACCATCTGGCCATCGATCTTCTTCGTCTCTTCAAATTTGTTACAGACCGCGGGGATCAAAGCATATATAAATACAAACATAGATATATGTAGTTTCCTCATTGTTTAAAGCATGGAATTTCAACGGATATAAATAGATGTAGTTTCCTAATAGTTTAACGATAAATAAGGTCAATTGTTCTTTCATTATTATTTTGTTTTCTAAAATAATGAAGTAATTAACGACTCCATTTGTGTGAGACATACTTGATAAATTTTAGGCTTAGAGCTCGTTAATTAACATATTGACTTTTTCACACATACATAAATGAAGTCGTTTAAACGAAACTTCGAGGAAGAAGCTAGATGGCCCATCGCCATCGTTTAATTAATTACATATCTTAGCCTGCACGACAAAAGCTTTTCGTAATTGATTCCTCTACGCAACCTCAATTGTGATAGACTAAGACAATTGAAAAATACGTACATCTCATTTTAAGTAGAACAACGTTATCTATATATATAGAACTGGCAAATAGATATATCATATATATATATATATATATATATATATGGGATGTATATATATATATATATATATGGGATGTATCATGTGCGATCCCCAGTTCCCCACCACAGCTGATCTCTTTTTCTTTTCTTTTCTTTTTTTTTGAGGAAAGGAAAGATCTCGCCAGCATGGCATTTCATAAGAGCTGAAATGCTCTTATTACAAAGTTTACAAGGTTACCAGGCTAAGAGAACAGTAAAAAAATAAGGACCCACACGTCCAAATTGTTGAAGTCAAATTATAGTCAAGGTTTCAACTAGTCACTGGTCTGATGCATACTTGAAATAAATAGTTGTTTAGTTGATTTGTTTCTTACATGAGTTAGTGTTTGTTAATGGTTGAGTCAAATAACTTTAGTGCTAACTTGAGTTAGCTTACTGAAGTCGGGAATACTATATAAGCCCCGGATGTTTGTTTCAGTCTGAATGCTCTGTTCAATTATTTCTTTTTCTTCAAATTCCTGCATATAGTTCAATCTGTTTTGTGTTCTGTAATCTTCTTCTTCAATCAATGAAGTAAAGCTTTCCTTTCTATTGTTATTCGATACATCTGTGCTTTGATCTGTTTTAACAATTGGTATCAGAGCTCGATTTCAGCGTAAATGGCGAACGCGGGACAGGTGAATCCCTCGGTTCCCCATTTCGATGGAGTAAATATGAGGATTGGTCGCTGATGATGCAGACCTTCTTCACTTCTCAAGATCTTTGGGAAATTGTATCGAATGGATTCTTGGAGGAGAACCACAATGCAGGAGCACTTCGGGAGATCAGAAAGAAGGATGCTAAGGCTTTGAGCTTCATCCAGCAAGCGCTGGATCGGAAGGTATTCAAACGGATCTCTGGAGCTCGATCTGCAAAGGCGGCTTGGGTTCTCTTGATGAATGCGTATCAGGGAACAACGAAGGTGAAGATGCAGACGATGCGTAGGCGATTTGAGGATTGCTTCATGAAAGATGAGGAGGATGTCTCGCAGTATGTTGCCAGAGTATTGGATCTGGTGAACCAGATGGTACAATACGGTGAAGACATGCCTGAGCGCAGGATTGTCGAGAAGATCCTTCGGAGTCTGTCCGACAAGTATGATCACATCTCCGCAGCGATCGAAGAGGGCAACGATACTGAGGAAATGACCACTGACGAACTCCTCGGGTCTCTTTTGTCGCATGAGGACAGATTGAAGAGACACGAGGAAAGAAGGGAGGAGCGTGCCCTAAAATCCAGAACAATGGAGATTAGAGGAAAAGGGCGCTGGTCCAAGGGAGAAGGGTATTCTGCAAAGAATCGGGAGAAAAAATATTCTGGTGCTAGTGAAGAATCTGGGGAGGATTCCGACACTAGAAGTCAGGTATCATCCTCCTCTACTAAGTCAAAGCATAAATCCTTCAAGAAAGTGCAATGCTATTACTGTAAGAGGTATGGACATATTGAGAGATTTTGTAAGATCAAAGCTAAGCATATGAGCAACTTAGCTAGAGAATTCGAAGAAGAGGAAGAAGCTGAGGTTGTTCTAATGGCTAGCATAAATAGCAAATTAGGAGAATGGTATATTGACAGTGGTTGCAGTAACCACATGTCAGCTGAGCTAAATCTCTTTACAGGCCTGGACAGAACACATCAAGCTGAGGTAAAATTTGGAGATGGTTCTGTCAAGATGGCAAGAGGTAAGGGACACTTGAGGTTGAATCAAAGGGATGACAAGCTCATTAGAAATGTGTTGTATGTGCCAGAATTGGATTCCAACCTACTGAGTGTTGGACAACTGATGAAAGAAGGGTTCTCTCTTGTATTTGAAGGAGAAAATTGTACTGTGTACATTGATAAAGCAAGGAACAGTGAGCTGATTCGAGTTCCTGTAGCTCGCAATAACTTGTTTAGCTTCAACCCTCATTCAACAGGCCATGCTCTCAAGGCCAAAGTCTCGGATGTGAGCTGGTTATGGCACAGCAGACTGGGGCACATCAACATTGACTATGTCAAGAAGATGAGCTCAAAGAATATGGTTCATGGTCTACCTGAAGTTAGTGGAGTATTGGAACAGATATGTGATGGTTGTGCGCTTGGAAAAATGCATAGACTGCCCTTTCCGGCCAAAGCACTAGCAAGATCAACAAGACCACTTCAAATTGTGCATTCGGATGTTTGTGGACCTATGCAAGAGATGTCTGTAAGTGGTTATAAATATTTTATTCTGTTCATTGATGATTTCAGTAGATTTGTTTGGATTAGATTTCTCAAACAGAAATCAGATGTCTTTAATCAATTTAAAGACTTCAAGAACAAAATTGAGGTAGAACTTGGTACAAAAATTGGAATACTTAGAACTGATAGAGGAGGTGAGTATCTAAGCAGCAAGTTCAATGATTTTTGCAATGATCTTGGAGTGAGAAGACAATTGACAGCTAGCTACTCTCCACAACAAAATGGTGTTGCGGAGAGGAAGAATAGAGCACTGACAGAGATGATAAGGAGTATGCTAAAAGCTAAGTGTATGCCAAAAAATTTGTGGGCTGAAGCTGCAAAAATTGGTGTTTACCTGATGAACAGAACCTACTCTTCTGCATTAAAGGATAGGACTCCATTTGAAACTCTATATCAGAAGAAACTATGGGTGGAACATCTAAAAGTATTCGGCAGTATTGCATATGCTCATATCCCACACCAGCTCAGAAAAAAACTTGATGACAAGAGTGTCAAATGTGTGTTCCTTGGATATAGTTCTGAATCAAAGGCATACCGGCTCCTTAATCCCAAAACAATGCAGATTGTAGTGAGCAGAGATGTAGTTGTGGATGAACATCAGTCCTGGGACTGGGATGAACCTCAAGTATCAGGAAAACCTGAGAGCAATCAGCCACTTGACACAACTCAGGTTGAGAATGCTCAATCTGAAAATGAAATATCAGTAAAATCTGAAGCTGACAGTTTGCAGGATAATGCTACTGATGATAATAAACCTGCAAGAACACAAGCATCAACAAGAGACACTGATAAAATAGAAGCAGTCGAAGATGACTCACCACCAAAGAAATACAGAAGCTTGACTGAGATTTATGAAATGACCCAGCAATGTAACTCAGCTCAGGTTGCTGAACCTTTGAGTTACAATGAGGCAAAGAGAAACAAGCATTGGGTAGAAGCTATGGATGAAGAAATGAACTCAATTGAAGAGCACAACTCATGGGAGCTTGTTGAATTGCCGGCTGGTAAGAAGCCTGTCAATTTGAAGTGGATTTACAAGATAAAATATCAGTCGGATGGTACCCTGCAAAAGTACAAGGCAAGACTAGTGGCAAGGGGATTCAAGCAAGTGGAAGGTGTAGACTTTCAAGAAATTTTTGCACCAGTAGCAAGAGTTGAAACCATAAGAGTCTTGCTTGCATTAGCTGCTTTCAGAGATTGGAAGGTGTTCCAATTAGATGTCAAGTCTGCCTTTTTAAATGGTGAATTAACTGAGGAGGTATATGTTAGCCAACCAGAGGGCTACATTATGCAGGGAAGTGAAACAAAGGTCTATAGATTAAAGAAGGCTCTCTATGGCTTGAGACAAGCTCCAAGAGCTTGGTATCAAAAAATAGACCACTACTTTGTAGATCAAGGCTTCAGGAGGAGTATGAACGATCACACTCTGTACACTTTGAGAAGTGAAGAAGAGGTGTTGATTGTCTGCTTATATGTTGATGATTTGCTCATAACATGGAGCAGTTTTAGTGTTGTTCAAAGCTTTAAAGTCAATATGTTTAATCAGTTTGAGATGACTGATTTAGGTGAAGTTAAATACTTCCTTGGATTTGAAATTGGAAAGCTAGATGAAGGATTCTACATGTGCCAAAGGAAATATGTTAAAGATATGCTAGAAAGATTCAACATGACAAATTGCAATCCTGTGAAAACTCCCATGGCTACAAATTCAAAACTGATTTGTAATGAAGTTGAAGAAAAGGCAGACCGAGAGAGTTATCAACAAATCATAGGCTGCTTAATGTATTTGACAAATACTCGACCTGATTTGATGTTTGCAGTGGGAGTATTGTCAAGACACATGAAGGAACCACTCACCTCTCATATGATAGCTGCAAAAAGAGTGTTGAGATATGTTAAAGGCACAGCTGAACTTGGTCTGATGTATAAATCCGGCTGTAATGAATTACTATCAGTGTATGCAGATGCTGATTGGGCCGGATGTTCAGAAGACAGGAGGAGTACCACAGGCTATGTGCTGCTGCTTGGTTCTACTGCAGTCTGCTGGTGTTCAAGGAAACAAGACACAGTGGCTTTGTCGACTGCTGAAGCAGAGTATATGGCAGTCTCAGCAGCAGCATGTCACACAGTGTGGTTAAGAAGAATTCTTGGAGAACTGGAGAGACCTCAGACTGAAGCAACAATTCTATGGTGTGACAATTCTTCGGCCATTGCTATGTCTAAAAATCCAGTTCAACAGTCCAGATCAAGACATATAGATACCAAACATCATTTTGTAAGGGAATTGGTTGGTGCCGGCACAATTGAGATAAAACATTGCAACTCTTCAAACCAGTTTGCAGACATCTTTACTAAGGCTTTACCCACTGAAACTTTTGAGAAACTCAGAGAACAGATTGGAATCTTAAAGATATAATTTGAGGAGGAGTGTTGAAGTCAAATTATAGTCAAGGTTTCAACTAGTCACTGGTCTGATGCATACTTGAAATAAATAGCTATTTAGTTGATTTGTTTCTTACATGAGTTAGTGTTTGTTAATGGTTGAGTCAAATAACTTTAGTGCTAACTTGAGTTAGCTTACTGAAGTCGGGAATACTATATAAGCCCCGGATGTTTGTTTCAGTCTGAATGCTCTGTTCTATTATTTCTTTTTCTTCAAATTCCTGCATATAGTTCAATCTGTATTGTGTTCTGTAATCTTCTTCTTCAATCAATGAAGTAAAGCTTTCCTTTCTATTGTTATTCGATACATCTGTGCTTTGATCTGTTTTAACACAAATACATAGATTGCAAATGAAAGAAAAAAATAAAAGAGAGAAAATCGTAGAGCCGAAATTTTAGCCATCCTGGCAATATAATTCCACTACAGCTGATCTCTTCTCATTGTTTTCTCACTACTAGAAAAATGGTCATCAGCAACGGCTGATGCCGTTGCTGAGCCGTTGCTGAAGAGAATCAGCAACGGCTGAGCCGTTGCAATAGCGCCGTGAGAGAAAGTCGCGTTGCTGATGACTTAGCAACGGCTCAGCAACGGCCGCTCGGGCCGTCGCTCAAAACATTATCAGCAACGGCCGCTGGGCCGACGCTAAAAATATTATCAGCAACGGTTTTGCCACAGACCCGGAGCCGTTGCTGATAACATTAATAGCAACGGCCGCTGAGTCCGTAGCAACACCGTTAGTAAAACTCCGTCGCTAAGCCGTTGCTGTAGGTCATCAGCAACGGCTTTCGATACACTTTTAGCAACGGTTTTCCCACGGACGCCCGTGGGAAAGTCGTTGCTGATGACCTTTACCTGCAACCAGAAAATTTGAAAATTTCAAATTTCCATTGATACATTGATACATTTATCTGATACATAACTCACACACCCATACCCTCATACACACATTCATTCACACATCACAAACATCTCATACACATTCATTCACACATCACAAACACACCAAGATATACATCAAAACAATTATATTTATATTCATAATTATCCACGATAGTATAAACACAATTCAAATGTAAAATTGAAGTATCAACATCTCAGTAACATAGTCAATATAAATTAAACAAGTTCAATATCTGAATAACAAAGTCAATATAAACAAAATCTCACGATGACGATGGAGGATGGCCTGGATCATATGGCGGGGTCTGGAGTGCTTGAGTGTACACCGGCGTGGACTGACTCGAGGATGATGGATTAGATGATGCCGAAGAGATGCCTGCTTCGGGATGACCCGACAAGTTGCGTAGCATAGCTTCTATATTCGCCATCGTCTGACTCTGGCGCTCCATCAACTCAGTCTGACGCGCGATCGTCTCCTCTAGTGTCCTTATCCTATTACTATGATCATAACTGGATCTGGAGGTGGACGGCCGCTCACCAGCGACCGGAGGGGTCGGTGCCCCAAGTGGCCCTAGTACGGCTCGCGCATGACCACTATCTGTGAAGCCATATACGCGGCCATGGTCCCAGCCACCTGCGGCCTCGACCCACGATGCTGCGTCAAAGTCCTCGGGGGTACCCCCACGCTGCACCACCGTCTGGCTGTAGGTCTCCTACCCGAGTTTGATTTTTTATTTAATATTTATCATAAAACTTAAATTATAAATATATAATGAATAATTTAAACAAATATATAATTACCATAATGTATGCAGCGCGGTTGTCGATGTACTCCCCAGTCCCATGTGCTCGACGGTGAGTCCGCTCAAACACCGCCATCGGGGAGGGTCGCTGGACACTCCCGTCATCCGACACCGTCGTCTACATTTACAAAACAAATACATTAATTAGTACACATAATAAGAAGTAAAATATATAATTAAAAGATATACTTACCATACGGTTTGCGTGCACTGCAAATGCAACAGAGCCGCCGGTGTGACGCGCTGCTCCCCCCGACATGCGATTTCTAGCCGCATTCCGAGAAACCTCCTGCCATCGATCCGTCGACCATATCCCCACGAGCTGGTCCCATATATCCGGAGTAATCCAACCGGGGCCATATCCCCGAGTCTCCGTGATGTTAGTGGTCCCAGCTCGGGCCATCGCCTGGGACCGAGCCTGCCCCAGCTGCCCGTTGTACCGTGCCCGGGAAATAGCCTCCCAGGCAGCGTAAATGAAGGGCCTCTGGTCCTCGGCCCATGTATAGCGAGCCTGCAAAATAATAATATCAGTACCAATATTAATATATCATGCATGTAAAAAAAATAATAATACGTGCCTCAAACTCGCGCCATAACATGTCGACGTGCTCGCTAGGCACGTGAGACCACGTAGGCCATGCCCCGTGCATGTATCGTCGAATAGTAGAAGAAATGCTCCTCGGCACTTCTTCTTGCTCGAACCTGCACAACAAAAATAAATTTTAATATTATATTATGATATAATGAATTTGTAATGATTCATAATTCATGATATATTACGTACCGCTCCCCAATCACGCTAATCAATCTACGTGACTCTGTGGCTGGTGGAGGCTGCCACCTGTTCGGCCCGCGTGGCCGCCTACGTCTGGATGTACTAGCCTCGGCAGTATCATCCTCATGAGGATCAGCAACAGGAGGATCAGCAGCATGAGTAAGTGCTGGAGTCTCACCGATCGGAGACTCCGAAGCTCTCCTGCGTCGATAACCACGACCAGACATATCTGTCGAACAGACATATAATCAGATTATTGTATAAATAGTAGAGATATATTTAATAAAATATATACTTTACAATTATTCTTCATCATCTGAATAATAGTCTTCGAATTCTTCTTCTTCTTCCTCTTCTTCCTCTTCTTCCTCTTCTTCATCTTCTTCATCTCCAGCTTCCTCAATTTCATGATGGTCATCATCAGCATATTCAACTTCTAATTGGATTGATGTTGTGTCTGCATCCTCGAGTATTGGAATAATACGATCCACAGCAGGAAGATCATCTTCTTGATAGAAACCAGGAGGATCATTTTCTCCTACTATCGGATCAATTTTTCCTCTACCTTTTGTCTTACAGACTACACGCCAATCTGCCGATCCAGAGTGACAGTCTCCCGATCCAAAAATCGTCCATTCGAACAAATGCGGCACGGACATCGGATTTGATCACCCATGCTAACGAAATTCCGATTCGAATAGGCGAAATTTAGGAAGTATGTTACGCCTAATCGAAACTCATTCGTTAAAGCTCCACAATCAAGACGTCGGTACATCCAACTTCGATCAGCCGACATGATTCTGTCAATCAATGACAATTTCTTTGGTTAATGTCTTTAGGTGAGATTGTCCTATTCCATTCGGGATTTATGTTATTCGTACTGCACTTACGTTTTTATTTTAACTGTTAACTAATTATTCTAAATTTCGACAGCATCTCCCTACAGTTCTCCGAATACGCATATCATCTGGGCGCGTATCGGAGAACAAGAGAGATGTTGCCGAAATTTAGAATAATTAGTTAACAGTTAAAATAAAAACGTAAGTGCAGTACAAATAACTATATTCCCAAATTGTCCAATCAGGGACAATTCAAGAATTGTACGTCGTATAAAAGATCATCTACTTCTTTTACACGAACATACAATCCCCGAACGGATCTAAGGTTTTGCTAAATCATATCCGATTCGTCGATGCGTACGTGAAACATATTAACTCGTCGGATGGATGATTATTTTCTAAATGTTTCGAGACAGTTCGAGTCCATATTGGACGATTTCGGCGCGCGTCCGAAGTGGACGATTCCGGCGCGAGTCCGAAGTGGACGATTCCGGCGCGAGTCCGAATTGGACGATTCCGGCGCACGTCCGAAGTGGACGATTCCGGCGCGAGTCCGAATTGAACGATTCCGGCGCGCGTCCGAAGTGGACGATTCCGGCGCGAGTCCGAATTGGACGTTTCCGGCGCGAGTCCGAATTGGACGATTCCGGCACGCATCCGAAGTGGACGATTCCGGCGCGCGTCCGAAATTAATCTAAACCCTAATAATTAATCTAACAAATTAAACAATTAATCTAAACAATTAATTAACAATTATTAAATAATTAATTAACAATTATAAAATAATATAAACTATATATATATATTATAAATTCCGGCGCCGGAGTCCACCCTCCGGCGGCGGCCATCGGCCGACCGCCGCCGGCCGAAACCCTAGAAATAGGGTTTCGGTCGGGTGATTTCCGCCGGCCGCAGGGAAGAGACGGCAGCAGGGAAGAGACTTACCTGAAAAGGTCGGCAGCAGCGGTCGGCGTCGTCGGCGTCGTCGGCGTCGGCAGCAGCGGTGGCGAGTGGCGTCGGCAGGAGCGGCGGCGGCAGCAGCGAGCAGCGGGAGGAAGAAGAGTCGGGCGCGAGAGCGTGCCCTATATAAACTTATCAGCAACGGCTCACTCGCCCGTTAGAACGCCGTTGCTGATAAGTTATTATCAGCAACGGCTCACTTATCCGTTAGCACGCCGTTGCTGAATAGTAAAACATAAGCAACGGCTCGCCATTCCGTCCGAAAGCCGTTGCTGATAATTAAAATAATCAGCAACGGCTCTGTTTTCCGTTAGTACGCCGTTGCAGATACAGATATCTGCAACGGCTCGGGCGGCCGTAAGAAAGCCGTTGCAAATAGCAACGGCTTGAGCGGCCGTTGCTGATAGCCGTTGCTGAAGACCAAGTTTCTAGTAGTGTCTATTCTTATATCCTTTCTTCTATTTTTTATTTTCTACACTTATTTTAATGCTTTATAAATATATAAATATATATTATATCAAATTATCTTCTTCTTTTTTCTATTTCCTAGATTTTATTTTATTTCATGAATATGTATATTTTTATTATGTATTATATATTATTTTTAGTATTTTTTTATTTATTTTGTAGTATTATTTATATTATATATTAATATAATTATTACTGTCTAAAAAAAATTATTTATTTTTAGAAATTTTTATTCAATTTGGCTATCAGATTTTAGAAAAAAAAATTAAAACTCCAAAGCAAACTCATATCCTTTGCTTATATTATTATTAATTTTAAAATATTTAAGATTATTATTATTTGTTAATTGTCTATTATAATTTTGTGATACCCGAAAATCCTAATTAATTTTTTTTTGTCTTTTATAGCAGGCCGATTTGGGGGACGTACCAAGATGAGTCGCGAGCTTTCGCGAATAAAAGGTACGATTGAGTATTTAATAAAAAAATTGCAAGGTTCTAAATTTTTGATTATTTATAATGAAATTAGATGTTGGGTTCATGTCAGGGGTCGAACTGAGTTCGCGGGTTCGATCGGGGCTCGATTCGGATGCGGGTTGAGTTAGGTTAGGAACTTAAGTGAAGGGGGGCATTTTTGAAAAAAATATAGAAAACATATAAACCCCCACCCCAACGCCATACGGCTCAAGGAGAGCCGCACGCACGCATGCCGAGGTGGGAGAGAGAGGGAGAAAGCAAGAGGGTGGCATCAGAGCTTGGTGTCGTCGTCGGAGATCGGAAACGCCTTCATCTCGTCTTCTTCCCTTCAAGACAAGGTGAGTGGTAGAGTCTTAGAATAGGATAGGCCTTTGGTCGAACCCTTATGATAGTGTTTGATATGTTTTCTTGTCAATTTCTTGGTGATTCTTGTGATTTCTTGTTCTTGATCCTCCATCTTGACGTCGATGTGTTTTCTAGAGGTTTCACGATGTTTTTCTTGATGAAAGGGGACCGGCCGAATATAGGGATTATAGGAGAGGTCATGCCGAAATTTCCGTTAAATCCTAGATGCTTTAGAATTGTTGAGTTATATGTTTATGCACTATAACATTTTTGACCTATAGGAACGGTCGAAAAGTATTCCCAAAACGTACAAAATCGTGGCCAAAAACCAATGGGAACAATTTTCCCATGTGTACTAAAATCTGCCATTCAAACCGTTCCTATGGCCACGCTGCCAAGAAAACCGTTCCTATAGGCCAAGACTATAGGAACGGTTTTCAAACCGTTCCTATAACTGGCGCTTATGAGAACAGTATGTAAAACCGTTCCTATAGGCCTGCTTATAGGAAGTGTTCCTGCAATGTAGAACCATTCCTATAACTCATGTTTAGGAACGATTTCGAACAATTTTAGTGCATTTCTGTAAGTTATTTTGGGAATAATTTTTAATTTCATAAGACTATAATTTGAAATCAAATATACTAAAACATAAATATTAATTAATTCTAAAACAATTTCCATTCATACACATAAAATATATTAATTGTTGACTCAAAAAAATAAAGTTCACAATTGAGGTACTACTATTACATGTGAAATTAATCTATGAAGCCTATACATCTTCCCCTTCCAAATTAGCCAAGTCCTCTTGATGATTATCTCCTCCATGAAGTTCATCTTTCATCTTCCCAAATCATCATTTCCCTGCAAAATCAATTAATAATTAAAAACGATCAAAAGTTTAATGTGGCAATTTAAAATTGAGACACTTCACGTGCCTGATTTTCTCGTCCACATTTATATAAAATTAAGACACTTCTCATTTTTTATTTTATTTGATACAAAACGCATTGTTAAGGCAACTACTAATGAAAATATAAGTTATTCAAACAATTAAGTCAAACCATGAAAACAACAAAAGGGTCCAATTATTCAAGTTATGAATAGATTATACTAGACAAAACAAAGGAGTTAGCTGGATCGATCCAAATATAAAATAGAAAGATAATGCATTAGTACAAAATAATACAAAAAATATCCATAACCACTAACCACACTTCTCCTAGTTTAGTCAAATGTTGGGGAAGGGCACAATGCCTCTTTATCAAAGCATATGAAGCATTTATAAATAAATCCACACCTAACCTCACATAATCCCCGCTGTTTGGAACATGGGAGGTATTCCATGAAAATAGAAGTTTTTATCTATATAGTTTTGTGCAGTCCATCAAGTACCCAAGTTTTGACAACAATGCATGAACACTTAAGGGAATTAGGTAGAACAAACTCTTGTAGAGTCTAGCTCTTAAAGCCCTAAGGGCCGGCCATGTAATGGGTGTTTCCCTATGCTTAGGGTCGGCCGAATAGAGCAAGACAGTTTATATAAAAATTCTACCCCTTGATAAGGTCTATGTGGACTAGTATTGCTACTTAATTGAAGAACAAACAAGGTAGGGACTTAGGGGTAAGCCGGCCGAATATATACCCCATTGGGGGTTGGGTGGATTCGGCCATGTTTGATTTAGGGAATTTCTATGATGTTATTTTCTAGCATGCTATCATAATGGTGATTATAGTTATATTGATATTATCATGGCAATTCTACGTGCTTATATTGACTTTATCATGGTAAATATATTTTATGTTGTATTTATCATGGTGATTATACTTGATGTTTATCATGATGATTATGTTCATGTGGAGACTATTATGACATAGGATATGTAGATAATTTTATTGTGCTTGTATATTAAATTCGTGTTAAGGAACCTGCTTATATTAGTCTCTACATTTATTTAGTAGTTGCTCAAATTGTTTTCACCATGCTGAAATTAATTAATTAAATGCAGAAATTGTATAATAAATTGCTGGAAAGTATTAGATAAATGTTGTAATTAATTTGTAGCATTGTCCTAATTTTAGATTGCTGTGAATTAAAATTTAATTGCAGTAATTAACCACAAGGTTGTCAATTATAGGACAATGCTTACAAAATTCATTGTGTATTAAGGTAGATAAATGATAGAGACATATGTGACATCTAGGGCATGACATCATAACGTACCCCTACTAGTGGATGACTGTGAATAGAGGGAATGAAGCCCTTAACTTCAAACATAGAGACATCATAAGTAGAGACACAAAACTAAGTATTGCAAGCTTGTAGTCTCACCTTGCACCCAATAAGGAATGGTGGAATTTAAAGGTTGCATGCTCGGGAGATGGGCGAATCCCAACTAATTTTAGATTTGAATTTGGGTTGGATGGACGAATCCCAACCCGGTATTACTTTATGTAGGTCAAACCGATTTGAAAAGTGCGAAAATGAAATTGCACGCTTGCATAGCCCAGTGTTATTCATGTCTGTGAGGCCAGTTGTGGTCAAGTGTTAGTTATATATGTGGGCCAGTTATAGTCGAATATTCTAGTTCATGCAGGTGGGCCAATCGGCCAGATGATGCACTAAATCCCTGGTTTTATGTGAGAATGTTTTCTTGTTATATACTTGTGATTTGGGATTTAGGTGGAGGTTCGGTAGAACCACTCATTGAGTTCCTCATGGACTCACGTTTGTTTGTTTAATTCATGTTTTGCAAAACCTAACCAGTGAGGTACTGGCTAGAGTGCATCACTACTAGAATATACAACATCAGCCACGGGAATCACCGACGATCGCCTCGGCCTTCAGAATAATTCACGGCTTTGCGACGATCGTAGTGGCTGTGGCTGATGTAACCAAATTAGACGCGGCTCGCATACGGCCGCCTAGGGCCGTCGCTCCTAGTTGATGGCGCGCACAGGGCGCAAAATAAGATAAGTTATTAGCCATGGCTTAACGAGGGCGATAGAGCCGTTTGTAATATGAATAAGTCATTAGCCACGGCTAGAAGCGGCTGTCGCTTACTAATTAATAGTGCGAACGCAACACGAAAATTAAAACAGTCTTCACCGACGACTGAGAGAGCCATCAGTGAAAATAAAATTACGCATCCACTATTTTCCGACGGTTGGCGAGTCAAGTTTTAATTTTGCAAAACCTTAGATCTGTTCGGGGGTTGTATGTTCGTGTAAATGAAGTAAATGATCTTTTATACGACGTACAACCCTTGAATTGTCCCTAATTGGATAATTTTGGAACATAGTTATTTATATCGTACTTAGTTTCTTTCTTTTAGTCATTATTCATTTTTAAAATTTGACATCTATCTCCCTTGTTCTTCGATACGCGCCCAAATGATATGAGTATTCAGAGAATTGTAGGGAGATGATGCCGAAATTTAGAGTGAAGTTAATGACTAAAAGAAATTCTAAGTGCAATATAAATCACTAATAGAATTGTTGTCATCACCGACGGCTGAAGCCGTGGTTGAACTGTCGGTGAAAACTATCACGGACGACACTAGCTATGGCAAAAAGTCGTCACTGATGTGCGCGTCTCAAATAAGTTGTGACGGCGTCTCACAGCCGTCACAAGTAATCATCAGCGACAGCCGAGGGCAATGTTGCTGATTTAAACATATCAGTAACGATTTTCGGCGGCTGTTACTAATACCAACAAATCAGCCACGACACGGGGTCATCGGTGATACTATTAGCAACCGTGATATTTGGTACTGCCCAGGCCATCAGCATTTCCTTCAGCCATGGCTTAGTGACGTAGGTGGCTGTCACTAATACCAACACATTAGTCACGGTTTCGGGCCATTGGTGATACTATTAGCAACAGTGATATTTGGTACTGCCCAGACCATCAGCCATTTACGATAAGCTTTCAGCCACGGCTTAGTGACGATCGACCGTGGGTAAGCTGTGGTTGAATGTATATCTTGTAACTGAAAAAAATAATTTTTTTATAAATTCTATATAAAATAATATTTATAGATTACAATCTATTTTCAATCATATATTACAATCAGAAAATATCATACACGTGCATTTGAAACCAAACATACAAGTTTTACATAAATATCATCAATCTAAGCCTCAAATCGGAGACAAACAATTATGAAAATATCATATATATACAACCATAAGTATATAAATAACTATCTGTATACAAATAAGTATCAAAATATAAACAAAATACAATAAATCAAAATCTCACGATTGCGGTGGCGGTGGTGGAGGCGGTCGGGAGCGTCGACTGGGACAAGGAGGACGACGGCTGCGACATCATCGGTAGAAGGCCAGAGTGAGACACAATCTGAGTGAGGAGTGCCTGCATGCTCCTCCATCGCATGTCTCTACTGGGTGAGCTCCGACTCCAAGGCCGCTATCCGGCTCTGGTCTTGCGCCCGGGATGTCGAGGGCCGCTCACCCGTAGTCGGAGGGGTCGGTGCCCCAAGTGGCCCGAGCACTGCGCGTGCATGACTACTATCTGCAAAGCCATAAACACGACAGTACTCCCAGCCACCTGCGGCCTCCACCCAAGCTCCTGCATCGAACTCCTCCGGTGTGCCTCCACGCTCGATCACAGTCCTCGTGTAAATTTCCTACACGTGTTTATATTTTAAATATATATAAACTATAAATAAAAATTGTGTAAATCAAATAGACATATATAAATACTTACCATTATGATCGAGGCTCTGCTATCAATGTAGTCCCCCGCTCCTCGTCGACGACGGTGGGCGCGCTCAAACACATCCATCATCGACAGGCGTTGGACGGTGTTGTCCTCTGCCACTCGCGTCTTACATTAGAAAATAAATACATTAATATCATTATACACAATATATAATTTAATTAAAAATAATTAAATTATACATACCATACGACGCTCATGAACCGCAAAAGAGATGAAGCCACCTATGTGACACGCACTCGTACCGTCCCCCCCGGACATGTAGTTTCTCGACGTAGTACGGGAGACCTCCTCCTGTCATTCAGGCGTGTCCCACCGCTCAATGAGCTGATCCCACACAGGGCTAGGAATCCACTCGGGGGTGTGTCCCCGAGTTTGCCCTATCTGTGTGGCCCCCAACCGTCTCATCATGGTTTGACGGGCCTGCTGAAGCAGCCCGTTATAGCGAGCGCGAGCAACACGCTCCCATACAGCCTCAATAAAAGTGGTCTGGTCCTCCGGCCATGTATAATGAGCCTGCAAAAAAAAAATATTACCGATTAATATTTAACATTAATATTAATTTAATAAATATAATTACCGTGAACTCTCGCCAAAATAAATCTATATGCTCACGGGGCAAGTGAGACCATGTAGGTCACGCCCCGTGCATAAACTTTCAAATCGTCCCCGCTATCGTGCGAGGGACGTCCTCTTGCTCAAATCTACACCAAATATAAATTCATATTATGATATTTTGAATTATAAATAAATTATAAGAAAAAATTGATGCATATACTTACCGTCTTCCGCGCACACTAACTGATTTGCGCAGTTCTCCCTCGGGTGGCGGAGGGAGAATTCTATTAGGCTCTCGTGGCCTACGTCTCGAAGACGACGATCCTGGATCTGCGGAGGGTGACAGAGGGATGGTAGCCGGAGGTGAAAGGATGATGGCCAGATCAGGTGAGGGAGCGGTGGACAAATCAGGTGGGGGGATGGTGGCTAGATGTGGGGGGATGGTGGTGGAAGGCAAATGGTCAGTGGGTACAGGTGGGGTGGGTGGTAATCGTTGGGAGATCCTACGAGGAATGCCTCCTTGGGAATTGATATCTCGAACCATAGCTGTAAAAAATTAATATAATTAGATTATATATAACAGATTAATAGATATATTTAATAATTGAATATATATATTTCACATTTACAATTATTCATCATCGTCATTATTATCATCCGTGTAATACTCTTCTTCTTGTTATTCTGTATCGGAATCTTAAAATTCTTCTTCTTCTCCCTCATCATCATTCTGTCCTTCCTCAAATTCATTATTGTCGTCATCAATGTATTCTATTTCCAATTGAACTAACTCTGTGTCATTATCAACGTATTCTATTTTCAATTGAACAAAATAACCATTATAACATTGTACAAGTCGTGCTGGTCTGCTAGCAAACTCAAAGATTTGGTTATCTATTTCGCCTCTGTGTTCTGTACTGTAAGCTTGAAACCAATTAGGGAACTCACGATTTCATAATCTTTCAAATTTCTCATCGCTGTAAATTAAGTATTTTGTCAACATCTCAATATCAAATATTTCAATGAACTTCTCAATCTCTAGACAGTTTAGTAAAACGTACAAGTAGGCCAAATGGTACTCTTCGTCATTTAAGAATCGAGACAGACTAGAAACCAAAGCACGACCGGGGTAACAAAAGATATTTAAACAATCATCTAATGGTCGATCTCCCCTATCGTCGTTCCGTGGAAGACGATTAAGTCTTATCTTGATGGTTGATTCAAAATAAAATGAGCAGAATGTTGAAATTTCTTGAATTATATATTCTTCTGATATGGAACCTTCAACTACAACGGTGTTCTTTACTTTTTTCTTTAGACGATTCATGTATCTTTCAAATAAGTACATCCACCAGTATTGAATGAGGCCACCAACTCGTGCCTCGTATGCCAAGTGTATTGGTAGATGCTCTATCGAGTCAAAAAATGCAGGAGGGAAAAACTGCCCCAGCTTGCATATGATTTCAACAATATTATTTTCAAGTGTTGACATATCTTCGACTCGAAGTACATTTGCACAAATATTTCTGAAAAACATACTTAATTCTGTCAATGGACCCCAAATGTTATCATGTAGATGATCTCGAAAATCGATAGGAAGCAATCTCTGCATGAATACATGATAATTGTGGCTCTTCAACCCCGATATTTTGTATTCATCGATGTTTACACATCGAGATAAGTTTGAGGCATATCCATCGGGTAATCTGAGTTCTTTGATCCATTGATACACATCTTTCATATATATTTATTTAACACATACGGCGCCTTTGGCTTTTGAAGTCGTCCGTTGACCTCTTGCAACTCTAACTCAAGCATCTTACAAAGTATTTTCACATCATGTCAGGCTTTCACATTAGGCCTTCACATTAGGCTTTCACATTATCTTTAGTTTTGCCAAAAATATCCATCACAGTGTTAAAAATATTATCAAACACATTTTTTTCAATGTGCATGACGTCCAAATTATGCCGAATCAGTAATGAACTTCAATACGGCAGTTCCCAAAATATACTTCGAAAGATAGATAAATTCATCTTTCATACACATTGAGGGCGACAAATTATAAATTATTAACAACACTGGTCATACTGAATACGGAGTTGCCAAATTACCAAACGGATTAAAATCATCTGTGCACAATCCCAATCTGATGTTTCTAGTATCCCTAGCAAATGAAGGATAACACATATCCAAATATTTTAATGCTTCACTGTCGGATGAATGAGTCATTACTGTATCATCACGACTTCTTGCATGCCAACTCATATAGGAGGCAATCTTTTCCTACATGAATAACCTTTGAAGCCTCAGTGTCAGTGGAAAATACCGAAGCACCTTAAAGGGGATATTTTCTTATCGTACTGATTTCTTCTCCTTGTAACGAGGATGTTCACATACCAGGCATTGCTCTAACTGTACATTTTTTTATAATATAAAATGCAGTTATTTGGCAATGTGTGTATCTTTTTGTACCCAAGCCCTAATTTCCTCATCAACTTTGTCTTATAAAAAGTTGGCTCAAACTTGTTATTTGGAGGTAGCATACCATTGATAAAGTCTGCAATCCGATCAAACGCAACCCCGCTGATATTACAATCGAACTTGATGTTTATAAGTTGCGTCATTGCCAAAAAATCTTGTATAATTAGGACAATTCTCATACAAACGTTCATACAACACCGGAGGAGTTCAACGTAGGAGCTTGGGTGGAGGCCGCAGGTGGCTAGGAGCACGACCACGTTTATGTCTTTGCAGATAATGGTCATGCACACGCCGTGCTTGGGCCACTTAGGGCACCGACCCCTCCGGCTGTAGGTGAGCGGCCCTCGACATCCTAGGCACAGGACCATAGCCGAATAGCGGCCTTGGAGTCAGAGCTCACCCAGTAGAGACAAGTGATGGAGGAGCAGAGGCTGACGATGGAGGAGCAAAGACAGAGGAATGATGAGTTTAGACAGACGATGCAGAACATACATGCACTCCTCACTCAGATTGTGTCTCACTCTAGCATTTTACTGATGATGTCGCATCCGTCATCCTCCTCAACCCAATCGACGCTCCCGACCCAGTCGCTGTCAACTCCATCGCCTCCACCGCAGCCGTGAGATTTTGATTTATGGTATTTTGTTTATATCTTGATACTTGTTTGTATATTGATAGTTGTTTATATACTTATGGTTATATATATATATATATATATATATATATATATGATATTTTGATAATTCTTTGCCTCCGGTTTGAGGCTTAGATTGATGATATTTATGTAAAACTTATATGTTTGGTTTCAAATGCATGTGTATGATGTTTTTTTATTGTAATCTATGATTGAAAATAGATGTAATCTATAGATATTATTGTATATAGAAATTTATAAATTTTTTATTTTTTTTCAGTTACATAATATACTTTCAGCCACGGCTTACCCACGGTCAACCGTCACTACGCCGTGGCTGAAAGCTTAACATAAATGGCTGATGGCCTGGGCAGCACCAAATATCACGGTTGCTAATAGTATCACCGACGACCCTGGGCCATGGCTGATGTGTTGGTATTAGTGACAGCCGTGTACAGCCATCACTGATGTATTTAAATCAGCGACAATGCTCACGACTGTCACTGATGATTACTTGTGATGGTCGAGAGACGCTGTCACAACTTATCTAAGATGCCCACATTAGTGAGGGCGTTTTGCCACGGCTGGCGTCGTCCGTGATAGTTATCACCGACGGTTTAGCCATGGCTTCAGCCGTCGGTGATGACGATAATTCTAGTAGTGCATGATGCTGCTGGAGGGGCAAACAACACCATTGATCTCATAGCAGACTGGTTTAAGGAGTCGTAGTCGAGTCTTGTTTTTCTTTCATGCATAGTGATGTACTTTGAGATATTGGAGTTTGTAATTTCCTTTGAACATCCATTTATTTCACTTCAGAACTCTTACTTCATTTCATGAGTAGCTTCCGTATTGTCGTTATACTTGCGTGATTGTATGCATGAGTTAGGCTTCGTGGTATTGACATATATACCCTGACCGATCACGTGATCATGATTTGGGCGTGACAAATTTTTATTTTTTCATTTTATTCAATTTTTATTTTTTTATTTTTTTATTTAGTTCTAGTATCTAGGGCTGAGCATCAAGCGGGTCAAGTCAATACCCGACTAGCCACGATTGGGTATAATCCAAAATTTTCAACCTAAACTATGTGTGATACAAAAGATGTACTAGAGTCTATCAAAATATTTTGGACAACAAATATATTACTATTTTTAATTAAAAATTTGTTTTATAGGCTATGGACAAAAGTCTCTAATAAGTTAGATATTCTTATTTATAATAGTTTTATAATTATAAAAAAATTTATTTAGTTCATAAAAAAAATATGATATAAAAGATGTGATAGAGTCTATAAAAAATATTTTGGACAATAAATATTTTAATATTTTAATTTTAAATTTAATTTTATAGACGTTGGGCAAAAATCTCTGTATAATAGCTTTATAATTTTAAAAAAAATTAACTAATGAAATATATATTTTTTAAATACAAAAGATGTGTTGTGGTTCAAAAATTATTTTTCATCAAAATAATTTATAATTTATAATTTAAATTTAGTTTTATAGACTGTGTGCAAAAGTCTATAATGAATTAGAGAGTTTGAAAATATATTTTTTAGACTATAACACTTTATTTTTATTATAAAAAAATATTTTATAAATTAAAATTATATATTTAAATTTTTTTATATATATTTTTAATTTTTAACCAAAGTTTCTAATTGTTAGAGACTTTGGCCCAGGATTAAAATAAATATCCAATCCACTAGATTCCGATTTTAAGAATTTTGACCTCCAAAATTTAGATTTGAAAATTTTCCTCTCCCAAAATCCGATTTTAAAAAATTCCTATTATTATTATATTTTATTGATTCTATATTTTATTTTTCTTTCTTTATTTTGTTCAACTATTACATTTTGTAAAAATCACTAGAGCCTTATTTTTTTGAGCTATTTCAGAATTCCTCCAAATCAAATTGATATCATTAATTGTTATACGTACTATTATTATTTACCAAAATATTTTTTTCTTAATTTTTTTAGTCTCTTAAACTTTTAGTTTTTACTAATATTTTTTAAATTTAGTTTGATCATCACATTTATTTATTTCTAAAAATTCAAACAACTCAAGTATCACTCAGGACTTGAAAATTCCTCAGACAATATACCTCATCTGTTATCTCCCATGAGTTTATCCATCCGGGCTCTTCCTTCATTATTCAGCCAATTTCCATTCATCAAAAATTCAAAGTCATACGTTCTACTCTCCTGTAACCTTCTATACTCTCCCAAACTTTACTAACGTTCTTTTCAAAACCTGATCTAGCAATTAATTAAGTACATGAGCTTCTCTATTAAAATAAGAATAATTATCTGAATATATCATGAACGATATATTTTTTCTCATTTGTGATCAATTTTAAAATATTAATAAATTATATTTCGAACTTTGACATTTGTCTCAATTACATCATCCTGTTAACTCTCCATCAGCAGCTCCGTTAAGACGATAACGTTCTAATGTGGATTAAAATAATATTTTTTATTTAAAAAATAAAAAAATCACTTTAGTTTATATTACATAATACAAAATAATATATTTTTTATTTTATAATAAAGAATAACTCTGAGTCATGTTCGGGGTGAACATGAAGTGATTTTTTAATATAAAATATAAAATATTATTTAATATTATTTAATATAAATTGACGTGGTTTTTTATATATATTTTAAATAAAAAATATTATTTTAATGCACATCAGAATGTCATATCATCGCCTTAACGGTGTTATTGATGGAGAATTGTCGACAGAATGATGTAATTGAGACAAATGTCAAAATTTAGAATACCAATTTGATAATATTTTAAAATTAACTACAAATGAGAAAAAAAATACATAATTTAAAATATATTTAGATAATTAACTTTAAAATAATTCTATTTACGTGTCTCCACAAACTAGTAGTCCCTTCATGTGTAATTCTTTGAATTCTTTTTACCAAGTAAAACAGCTCCCATGGTGGCTCGAACTCCCCATTCAAAAAATTTATGAGCCTTTCCCAGTCGATCATCATAGAAAATAAGTAAAATTGACAAAATTAGAATTACATACAGAAAAAAAATTACTCTTTGTTATAATAATTGTACTTGATATTATATATGAAAAAAAAACTAACTTGAATGCATAATTAATATTACAAAATAAATTGCATTCATCATTAGATGTATTTTATAATTAATATAAATTATTCATAAAATTCATTATTTTTTAAATTTAAATTCTCAATTAAATAAAATTTAAAATCATGAGTGAAAGTACAATACATTATTTCATTCATTTTTTTAATAATTTCCTTAGGTACTTACTAAATAAACTAATTATTTAACAATATATTAAATTACTCATTTATAAAAATCCACACAATTTAATAAAATCAGCATTAATTAATGATATTATAAAAAGACATACCAGGCTAGCATTAATGACGGTATAAATTGCATATTCGATTGAGAGGTAAGAAATTAATAGAGAAATATTTGGATTTGTGTTCGGAATTAATAAAGAAATATTAGAACTTTTGTTAGGAATTCACCCTGGTTGGAAGATCATCGATCGTAGGCATGGAGGCCATTTGAATAAACACCATGGAGGCCTACCACTATTTCCTGTTTCAGACTCTTGATGTTTGGTAATGCAGGTGTAGAAGTATCATAGGAAGAATTCTTAAAGCACGATTTGTATATATATGGAAGTCCCAATATGAATCGAGCAGTTAGTTTTGAGTACATGAATCGACTAGCGAGCTAGTGTGGAACGAATTTTCGGCAGGTATATCTTGAAATCAAATATTTATCATTTATGTTTAACTATTTTCTTGTGTGTAAATTTTATCTCGAATACATTGTGGCCATTTTGAGTCTAACTTGTTACTGTGTGTCTATCTTCAACCTGTGATTTTTCATATAGATATATATAATAGTATAATTTCGCTTTCATAAGTACAAATGACTTTGGATCCTTAGGGGTTAATTGGCTTAGAAATCTAAAGTGTCTTAGCAACACTTGGATTTCTCTTGAATGCACAATCATATATGGCATGACCAAAAATACTACAACAAAAATAATGTCCATTGAATTTTTTTTATTTTTTTTATAGACATGAGATCTATCATTAGAATGTTTGACTTATGAATTATGATGAGTATGTGCATTCTTAAAGAAAACATTTTTCTTTTGACATTTTCTAAATGAGACATTTTGATTCTTAGAGTTCTTAAAAGAAGGAACATTAACTTTTCTACTAAAGATCAAAATCTCATTTTTAAAATCATTCATAAGACTTACATAAGGCATGTAAATGAGATTTCAACATGCAGTTTTCATTATTCAATTTTTCATTTTTTGTTCTCAATTCTTAATTTCACTACTTAAGGTATCCTGACAAGAACTAATGGAACTAGTTTTCAACTTGTCATTTTCTAGCTTGGATTAATGCAAATGAGAACTAAGTCTTACATTTTCTTTCTTCAATCTTCTATTTTCATTATCTTTTTTAACAAGCAAGGTATATTTTCTAACATTCATCTACTAATTCATCATAAAGCATATCGATCATGAGAACTAGAAGAGTTAACACTATCATTTTCATTAACATGACTAGATGAAGGAGAGTGTACCTCATTATTAGCACCCATGAGACTAACTTTGGAAGTGACTTCATAGTCATGGCTAGAGGGTGTTTCAAGTGAATGAGAGGTGGAGGTGGAAGCACTTGACCTCTTCCTTGCTTTGTTCTTCATGTTAAGATAATTTTTCTTCATATGCCATTTTTCTTTACATGCATGACAAATTATCTTTTTTTTTCGGCTCTTGAAGTTGCTTCGTTGACTAGAAGAGCTGTGGGCATCAAAACCAAGATTAGGATAGGTGAATGACCATTGTCATCACTACCTTCATTAAATGTACCAATCACTTCGATTTTGACATGATCATATAAAATATTCAAACTACCCCATAAATCAAAAGTCGTTGAACAATACATGACTTTTTCAAGAATGTCATTTGGTAAGGTGCAAAGTATGCAATTCATGACATCTCCATTAAATTTAAACATTTTCTTGTCAAATTCAATCCAAGTATGCATGTCAACCATAGGTTCAATGAATTCTAATCTTAAAATGTTAAATACACCAAACCTTTAGTCTTTAAATATGTGTACATCCTATATTTCCAAATATCAAAGTTCGAGTTGTCGAACATAGAGGTGTAGACGCTAAACTCTAGTCCCATTCTTCGGATCGAGGCAAGATATAGATCGAGACAAGATATAGATCGAGGAGATGGTGAAATCTCAATCTATGACCCGCTCTAATACCAAATATAAGTCGAATGGCCTACACTAGAGGGGGATGAATAGTATATTTAGTAAAATCTTAACATAAATCTAGTTTTAATCGTTTCTTGATTACTTAGGCAAGCACTCAATTCAACTAGATGAGTGTGGAAGCGAGTAAATAACACAAGTAATCAAAATGCAATAAGAGCAATACAAACAAGTCGATTTATAATGGTTCAGCATCAATGCCTACTCCACTACCTAAGCACACCGCTTTGGATTTCCAAATCTAGTTTACTAGATTAAAGTATTTCCTTTATAATGAGGACATTTTCACCAGAGAGTCTTCGCTCTCACACCGAAGGCACTTCCACATCCGGAAGTCTCCGCCTTCCTACCGAGAGCACTCTCCCACCTCAAACCGTAAGGACAACACAACTAATCATAGCAAACTAAGTTTACACCGATGGATTTAAGCCTCAAACACCAAGGCTACCACAATACACTTGACCTAACACACTAGGTCAATCACAAACTCAAATACAAGATAATAAATCACAAAAATACACAAGTAATGAAGCAAATAAACAAATCAACTTATACTTAATTAACTCCAACACAAGATCTCTAGTCCTCCTGATGCCTTTTGATGATGAATAAATGGAGAATGAAGATCAAATCAAGGTTTCTCTATGAAACTAAGGTTTGCTCAAGAATGACTCAAGAAAAGCTTATAAATAAAGTTAGAATGGCTCAATGAATCATTAGGTGGGTAAGGAAGACTGTCTTGGGAGTATTTAAAAAGATCCCAAGGCTAGGGGCTCAAAAAGAGCCATTGAAGAATTCGAAAATAATTGTTGGGGGTAGTAGAGTGGTAGCAAAAGATCCATCGTAGATCAGTAGCAAAGTGGTCGCAGAACGATCGCAGATCGATTGCAGAATATAGTTTTGTGCATTTGCTACTTTTCAAGGTTTCGAAGTTTAGGTTTAGATTTTTGGGTTCTTATGCATTAAATAGAGGATTCTATAAGTATACTATACACCCTAAATCTAAAGTCTATCTTCCAGGCGAAATCTGAGCGTCGACGAGCGCCCTTGCCGATTTTCTTTGATTTTTTGGATCGGGGACGTTGTGCGCAAACCGATATGGAACCTGAAAATATTTCTTGATCAAACATTAGTTCCATATTTGTTATCATCAAAATTGAGTTTAATACCAAGGTTGAAAATCTTAGGCCAACACAAGGCGATCGACTTTCGGCGATGACGAATCACCTACTGCCCTTCCCCTTGCACGCGTCCCTCTCACCATCGCCTAGGGGTGCATGTGACTCCAAGGAGGAGCCACGCCCCATGTGAGATATATTATTTTACATATATATTTATGAATTTATGACTTAAACGAACCATAACTCGACCTATACTCGTTTGAATCAAGTTCTGTTTAAACCTACAGACTCGACTCGACCCAACCTTCCATCCCGGCTCATAGGAAATAATTTTCCTCATACATAAGGGTTATATCAAAAATCGCGCCCTCCTACGATTTCTCGGCCCGCTCCAACGCGTATCTCGACTTTCCCACTGAATTCAAAATTAATTAATTAAATTTTTATTTCTACTTTTCACGAGTATTACAATATGTCGTCACGCCGAATGATGGGGAGGGGGAGGGGTTGAGCACCAGGTATTAGAGGTGACAATGGGCCGGGCATGACCCGTTTGTGCCCAAGGGGTGGGCTGGGCTCACCCCTTGGGCACATGGGTCGTGCGGGGTACCACGCCCGTGTCTTACGCTCCTCGGCGAACCCGACTTAATCCCCCAAGTGCAGTCTTCGGTCTTAGTGCCATGACATTCGGCCTCAGAGCCCTTTACACGACTTGGACTCGATTTCCACCAGCTTAGCTCGTCGGCCATCTCGCCATTACATCTGGCCTCATAGCCCTTACTAACCCCTCATGCAGTCTTCTTGGAGAGCTCACCTTGACCCCCCGAGCGCGGTCCTCAGCCTCAGTACGTTACATCCAACCTCAGATCTCTTACACGATCAGGACTCGATTTTCACCAGCATGGCTCGTTAGCCACCGCGCCATTGCATATGGCCTCAGAGCCCTTACAGACCCCTCGCGTGGTCTTATCTTATGCTCCTCAACCTCAATGTCGCTACATCCGACCTCAGAGCCCTTACACAACTAGGATTTGGTTTTCACCAGCTTGGCTCTTTGGCCACTGCGCCATTACATCCGGGCTTAAAGCCCTTACTACCCTCGCGCAGTCTTGCCTTACGCTCCTCGGTGAGCTCAGCTTGACCCCCCGGGCATGGACCTCGGCCTCAGCACTGCTACATCCGGCCTCATAGCCCTAAAATGAGGTAGACTCAATTTTCACTAGCCTGGCTCATCGGCCATCGTGCCATTACATTTAACCTCAGAGCCCTTACTGACCACTTGTGCGGTATTGCCTTACACTCTTCGGCGAGCTCAGCTTGACCCCCCCCAGCGTGGTCGGCCTCAGTGCCGCTACATTCATTCTCTGAGCTCTTACACGACCATGGCTCGATTTTCACCAGCCTGGCTCATCGGCCATCGCGCCATTCCATCCACCCTCAGAGCCCTTACCGACCCCTCGCACAGTCTTGTCTTATTCTACTCGACGAGCTCAGCTTGACCCCTCGAGCGCGATCCTCGGCCAAGGCCTTACCCTACACTTTGAGGTTTAACCACTCACCTTTGATTTGAAGGGAAAAGGATGAGATGAAGATGATCCCGATCTCCGGCGACGACAATAAGCTCCGGCGCCGCCCTCCCTTTTTCTCCCCCCTCTCACCCACCTTGATCCGCGTGTGGCTCCTCTTGAGCCGTATGGCGGCTGGGGGTGAGGGTTTTATATTTTTTTTACAATTATGTTCTCCTCACTTAAGTCCTCTACCCAACCCAAGCCGCATCGGAATCGAGCCTCAATTGAACCTGCAAACTCGATTCTACCCCAACATGAATCAAACATCCAAATTTAATTTATATTAGCACAGAATTTAAAGCCTTGAAATTTATTAAATACCCACCAATACCTTCTAATCGTGGCAATCTCGCGACTCATCTTGGCGCGTCCCCGAATCGGCTTGCTAAACCAAACAAAATTCAAATTAGAGATTTTCGGGTATTACACACAGTATTCACACCCCACCTAGTGTGGCCATATATTCTCTCCACACATGTATGATACTCTTTGTGCTTTCATGAAATTTTGTTTATAAGAGTGTTTGTCATCATCAAAAAGAAAGAGATTGTTGGCATAAGGTTTCCAACCTTGGTCTTAATCTCGGTTTTGATGATAACAAACTTAGAACTAATGATTGAATGATAAATAATTTAGGTTCCAAATCGAGTAGCACAAGATGTCCACGATCGGAAGATTGGCGTAGTATCGAAAAGTTCCAAGAGGACGTTGATCGTCTCTCGAAAGTTGAACAAAAAGTTGAGTCTAGGTTTTGAGGTCTAGAATTATTGTATTATCCTTAGGATACATTTTGAGGATGATGATAATTAAATTCAATGCATTGAAACGAACCAAGCTCGAACCAAGGCTGAAATTGTCCTTTAGATAGTTTTTGTTGAAGGTTTGACCGGACCCAGCTCTGTGCCCACGACACCTCGGGCGGGCTCAGGCCCACCCCTAAGGCAGAGCATGGAGGTGGGCCTACTACGAGCTGCGCTGTGCCGACACCCCGCAGTGGTGCCTCTCTATCTCCATCATCATCACCGCCACCGCCACCGCCACCAACTTCTGCTCGCCCAACTACGCCCTCGCCAAGTACAACAACCTCATCGTGCTGGCCTTCCTCCATATCACCCAGTACTACGCCGGCATCATCCCAGTCTCGTTCAGCAGGTAAGCATGCTCTTGAGTGTGCAAACTCGTTGCGCAAGTAAGCATTGTCCCTGTCTCATTGCATAGGGTGTCGTGCGTGAAGAAGGGAGGAATCCGGTTCACCATCAACGACCACTCCTACTTCAACTTGGCCCACAATGGAGCAAGCGACAGCTTGCCCTTCGTCAGAAATAGGAATGACACTGTCGCCGGCCATGCAAATGGCCACATCTGGATTCTTGGAACCATCAACGCTCAGAGCAGCTCCCAGTCGCACATGTCATGCATAACCTCGCTCGGTTCGATGTACCCGTTAAGCGCGCGCCACTTTCGTCGACGGTGATGAAGAAGAAGATGGAGTTGTTGCAGGATGCGAGATGCACCGGATTTATGGGAGTTGAATTTCGTGTTGCGCAAATGGAGTTGAAGTTTTTTTAAAAAATACATCGGTGCTTGTGAGAGATGCTGATATGTAATTTTAATTTTATTTGAAATATATTGGTGCCTGTCAGACATTATGTAATACTAATTTGGCGCCTAAATTTTAGTGGTTTATTATAGTGTTTCGTGGGTTTGATTTAATTTACTGATGGTCAGACATTATGTAAACAATTGTATTTGATCATAACATTATGCAGCATTACAGTTACCCCCAATTGTTTTTAACGAGATCAAATGGCTAAGTGTTGAGTTATTAAATAGAGTGTTCATTTTACTTAAGTAAACATTGACTAATAAACTCAGCTGATGTAAGTGCTGAGGGTAGAATTGTCTTTACAGTTATTTCAGTTTATGACTAAAGCCTAGTTACTTAATGCTTCGTAACAGTAGCTAGGCTGCTTAGAATATTTTTCCCCCTTTTTCAGACTCGACTGTTTTGAGTCTTCTCTGTTCTTCCCCTCTTGTGTTTCTTCCAACGTTGTAAGATTCAGATTCAATAAATGAATCAATGAACCAATAGTGAGAGGGTTCATGGTTCTTTGCTGTGATTGAGTTCTTATTATGGTAATAGAGCAGACATAGTTGATCCAACGAAGAGGCGAGTCGGCGATCAAATCCGATCAGATCCCCTTTTCAGCGAATGGCGAGGAACCGCAGAAACTCCGCAGCCGCTCGATCAGTGGTAGATGAATCACAGAGCGTGCAACAAGATGAGAGGATCTCGAACAATGATCAAGCCGAAGATGATCCTTACCCTCTTCATGGAAACGACAACCCTGGTATGTCGCTTGTGTCTTTCCTGCTCAAGGGGTACGAAAATTACCTCCTCTGGAAAAGATCAATGATGATTTCGCTATCGGCTAAAAACAAATTAGCATTTGTGAATGGATCAATTGAAGAACCAGAGGAAAACTCGCCCAGATTCAATCAGTGGCGTAGGTGTGACGACATGGTAAAGTCTTGGATCCTTCAATCAATTACATCTGAGCTAAGCACAAGTGTCATTTATTTAGACACTGCACAGAAGATTTGGAAAGACTTAGAGGGAAGGTTCGGAAGAAGCAACGAATCAAGAATTTTTGACATTCAACTTCAAATCTGCAATACGAGATAGGCAGACATGAGCATATCAACATATTATACAAAGCTGAAGAGCCTTTGGGATGAATTGAATGCATTAAGGATGAATGACAGCTGCAATTGTAAGCTGGGAAAGGAAGAACGAGAAAGGGAAAAGCTGAGACAATTTTTAATGGGCCTGCATGAATCATACATGCACATTAAAGGTCAAATTTTGCTTATGAACCCGCTGCCAGAGATTACCCAAGTTTATTCAATGCTTGATCAAGAGGAATCTCAAAGACTTGTAAGGTCTGAGTCTGAGGAAGTAACAATGTTGAGAGTGTGGCTTTAAATGCTTCATATCAAGGTCAAAACAGTGGAATTAAGCAGTATGGCAAAAGCAAACAGCAGAATGGAAGTAGAAGCTTCTGCGAATACTGCAAAAGATTAGGGCATACTAAGGATGTATGTTATAAACTCCATGGCTTTCCACCTGGTCATAAATTTTACAAAGGAAAGCAAAAGCCAAGTGAATGGAATCGAAGCAGTAGCATGAAGAAAAATTATGTGAATAGTGTGCAGTCTACTCATAGCACAGATAAAGTTGAAACTAAAGGAGAACACAATGAGGCCAAGGACAGAAACTTCGGAGGCTTTACAGAGGAGCAATACCACACATTGGTGAACCTGCTTGGGCACAGAAGCAGCTCTAATCCTCAAGTCAACATGGCAGGTATACATTTCAATTCTCCTGCATATTTGAAATTTGAAACTTGGATAATGGACAGTGGAGCTACTGACCATGTAGCCTCCTCTCAAATATCCTTAGGAACTGCCTACATAAACAAGCACATCAAACTTGAGAAAACCCTTACAGTACCATCCTTCAAATTTAATCTCCTTTCAATCAGTAAATTGACCAAAGACATAGGTTGTTCCATTATCTTTAACCCTGATCATTTTGTGATCTAGGACCTCACTTCGAAGAGAACTTTGGGGAGTGGTAAGGTGAGCAATGGATTGTACTACTTAAATGGAGCTTTTCCCTTGGTTAGTAGGCAAAATGCAAATACAAATGTATGTCATGTTTCTTTAGATAGTTCAGCTTTATGACATTTGAGACTTGGACATATGTCCATAAATAAGATGAGATTGATGACTGATGTAGTACCTGACTTGAAAGCAAGTTCAGATTTTTTTTGTAATGTTTGCCCTTTAGCCAAGCAAACTTGTAGTTCTTTTCAAAAAAGATTGAATAAAACTTTCTTTCCTTTTGAAATTGTTCATGTGGATGTATGGGGACCACACAAGGTCCCAACTTACAATGAAAAAAAATATTTCCTGACCATAGTGGATGACTACAGTAGGAGTGTGTGGACATACTTGTTTGCCTTCAAAACTCAAGTACCTACCATACTTGTGAACTTTATCAAACTAGTCTGAAACCAGTTCAAGACAACCATCAAAATTCTCAGATCTGATAATGGAACTGAGTTCTTTAATACATACCTTGACACATACCTTGCCAATCTAGGGATACTTCATCAAAGTACTTGTGTAGAGAAGCCACAACAAAATACCCTGGTTGAGAGAAAACATAGGCACCTTCTAGAGATAGCTAGGAGTTTGAAGTTCCAAGCTCAACTTCCTTTATCCTTTGGGGGAGATTGCATTTTGATAGCAACCTATATCATAAATAGGACACCCAATGTAGCCATAGACAATCTAACCCCTTATGAGAAACTATACCAAAGAAAGTCAATTGTCTCTCATATGAAAGCTTTCGGATGCCTATGTTATGCTAATTCCCTCAAGCAAGGGAGAACAAAATTCCAACCTAGAGCCATTGAGTGTGTGTTTTTAGGATTTCCTTATGGCAAGAAAGGATACAAGGTATGTGATATAAAGACTCACTCCATATTTGTTTCAAGAGATGTAACCTTTGTTGAAAACATATACCCTTTTAACACCAATTCACCTCAAAAGACCATTTTTCCATTGCCTATGTCAAATGAGAAAAATTATGTTCCAGATGATGTTGATGTTACACACACTAGACATTTTGCTGAGTCATCCACTAAGGGTAAAACAAAGGAAAATGAAAAATCTGAAGAAAAGGAGGAGCAAGACACACTAGATGGAGATTTAGAAGTAGTGTTCAGTCCTATGCCTAGAAGTGTTTCATCAAAACCTATTTCGGCTGAACTTGTGATAAGAAAAAGCAAAAGAGTAATCCAAAAGCCTACAAAGCTCCATGATTACTATTGCAATTCATTGATCACTAAACCACAAACCGAGAGCAAAAACAAAACCACACCTTATCCTCTGTACAAATACATGAACTTGAATAACATACCCAAAGTCCATCAAACCTTCTTAACCTATCTAGAAAACTCACACAATCCCAGAAACTATAGTGAAGCTGTCCAAAAACAAGTGTGGATTGATTCTATGCATGCTGAATTGAGAGCATTCGAGGAAAACAATACATGGACTTTATGTGAATTACCACCAGGATAGAGAGCAGTGGGCAGCAGATGGGATTTTAAAATAAAATATAAGCCAAATGGAGATGTAGAGAAGTTCAAATCAAGAGTTGTTGCTAAGGGTTATACATAGGAAGAGGGGGTGGATTATGAGGAGACCTTTGCTCCAGTATCCAAAATGAATATCATAAGAACATTGATAGCAGTAGCAGCTTCCAAAAATTGGCCCTTGCAACAATTAGACATTAACAATGCTTACTTACATGGAGATTTAAATGAGAAAGTTTACATGCTCAAGCCTCAAGGATATGGAGACCAAAGTGATTCAAGAGTTTGCAAGCTGAAAAAATCCATTTATGGACTCAAACAGGCTGGTAGACAATGGTTTGCAAAGTTGTCTACTAGCATACTAGCCAGAGGATACGAGCAAAGCACAGCTGACTCATGCCTATTCATCAAAAAGGGAAATGGCAAGATAATGATTGCTTCTGTGTATGTGGATGATATGGTGCTAACGGGTACAGATCTTGAAGAAATGAACAGCTTAAAGAAATACTTGGATAAGCAGTTCAAAATTAAGGACCTAGGTGATCTTACCTATTTTCTGGGCCTGGAAATTCACAGAACCAGTGAAGGAATTCAGATAAGCCAGAGAAAATACATAACTGATTTGCTAAATGAGTTTGGTTTGAGAGAATGCAAACCAAAAGACACTCCAATGCAAAGAAACAACAAGCTAAACCATGAAGTGACTGAAGATGATCCTTTATTGGATAATTGTACAGCTTACAAAAGCCTAATAGGCAAACTTCTGTACATTACAATCACTAGGCCTAACATAGCATTTGCAGTTCACAATTTGAGCCAATTTTGTCAATAGCCTAAGGGATCTCATTACAAAGCAGCTACAAGGGTCTTGAAGTATTTAAAAAAGGCTCATGGTCTTGGTCTCTTCTACCCAACTGAATTTACTTCATCACTGTCAGGATTCTCAGATGCAGACTGGGGAAGCTGCATTTTAACTAGGAAATCAGTGACAGGATACATGGTGAAGCTTGGAGCTTCTTTGGTCAGCTGGAAATGCAAGAAGCAAGCAACAATTAGTAAATCTAGTGCAGAAAGTGAGCTTAGAGCTTTATCAAGTGTGACTGCTGAAATTACTTGGTTTATCAAGTTGTTTATAGAGATTGATGTTATTTTTAACAAAGTTGCGCCAATTTACTGTGATAACAGGAGTGCTTTACACATAACCTCAAACCCGGTCTTTCACGAAAGGACGAAGCATTTGGAGATTGATTACTATTTTGCAAGGGAAAAATATCTACAAGGAGCCATCAAACCAACTTATATCTCGGGAGACAACCAATCAGCTGACATTCTCACTAAAGCATTACCACAATCAAAGCATAAAGAATTGATATGCAATCTTGGCTTGAAGAATCCATTTTCTTCTATGCTAGCTTGCGGGGGGAGTATTAAATAGAGTGTTCATTTACTTGAGTGTTCATTTTACTTAAGTAGACATTGACTAATAAACTCAGCTGATGTAAGTGCTGATGGTAGAATTGTCTTTATAGTTATTTCAGTTTATGACTAAAGCCTAGTTACTTAATGCTTAGTAATAGTAGCTAGGCTGCGTAGAATATTTTTCCCCCTTTTTAAGACTCGATTGTTTTGAGTCTTCTTTGTTCTTCTCCTCTTGTGTTTCTTCCAATGTTGTAAGATTCAAATTCAATAAATGAATCAATGAACTAATAGTGAGAGGGTTCATGATTTTTGCTGTGATTGAGTTCTTATTATGAGTCAACAACTTCAACCCAAGAGACTTTAAGGGGGCGTTTGGTTACCCGCAAGTGTAAATGCTGCAAAATCTATTTGCATGCAAAAGCAAATGCCCGCAAATAGATTTTGCAGCCTACCGTTTGGTTGCCCGCAAGTAGAGTTGCAATTTCTATTTGCAAGCATTTGGTTGGCCGCAAATGAAAGTTGTAATTACACTTGCAACTTGCAACGTGCAACTTGCATCTTACGAAATTTTTCGGGTCGGGTCGGGCACGAATTTTCTCAAGTCGGGTTGAGCTGGGCCGGGACGGGCCGAGCATGCACGAATTTATCCGGGCCGGGTACAAACTTTTTCGGGCAGGGCCGGGCACGAACTTTTCGGGTCGGGTCGTGCACAAATCTTTTTGGGCCGGGCCGAACATGAATTTTTTCGAGTCGGCCCGAGCCGGACCAGGACAGGTTGGGCAGTGCACGAATTTTTTCGGGCAAGGCTGGGCCGAACACAATTTTTTTTTCGGGCTGGGCACGAATTTTTTTTCTGGTCAGGCCGGGCCGGGATGAATTTTTTTGAGCTGGGCCGGGAAACGAATTTTTTCAGGCCGGGTCGGGCAGGAATTTTTTCGGGCCGGGCCGAGCACAAATTTTTTTTGGCCGGGAACGAATTTTCTCATGCGGGGGGTCGGGCATAAATTTTTTGGGCCGAGCCGAGTCAAGATGGGCAGTGCACGAATTTTTTCGGGCAAGGTTGGGCTCGATGCGAATATTTCGGACTGGGCATGAATTTCTTTTCGTGTTAGGTCGGGTTGGGCATGAAATTTTTCGGGTCGGGTTGGGACACGAATTTTTTTGGGCAGGGCTGACCACGAATTTTTTCGGGCAGGGCCAGGCAAGAATTTTTTTGGTCTAGACCGGGCACGAATTTTTTTGGGGCGGGCCGAGCACAAAATATTTTGGGCCGGGTTGGGCACGAATTTTTTGGGGTTGGGCCGTGCACGAATAATTTTGGGCCGGGCAAGGCACAAATTTTTTCGGGTCGGCACGAGTCGGGCAGTGCATAAATTTTTTCGGGCAGGGCTGGGTTGGGTACAAATTTTTTTGGGTCGGGCATGAATTTTTTCGGGCCGGGCCGGGGTACGAATTTTTTTTGGGCAGGGCCGGGCCGACAGTGAATTTTTTCGAGCCAGGCTGAGCACGAATTTTTTCGGGCTTGGCCGAGCACAAATTTTTTCGGGCTAGGCCAGGCACGAAATTTTTGAGTTGGGCTGGGCACGAAATTTTTCAGGCCGGGTTGGGCACGAATTTTTTCGGACCGAGCCGGGTTGGGACGGGCCGAGCAGTGCACGAATTTTTTGGGTCGGGTCGGACACAAATTTTTTCGGGGTGGGACGGACACAAATTTTTTCGGGCCAGGCCGGGCACAAATTTTTTCGGGCCAGGCTGGACACGAACTTTTTTGGGCCGGGTCGGGCATAAATTTTTTCGGGCCAGGCTAAAAACTTAGGCCCGACACGATTTGTCTGACAAATTAATAATTTTTAGTTTTTGTATAATACTGAAAATATATTAAAAAATCTATCAAATGACATCAGATGTAAAATCTGACACTACCATCAGGTTCAGCACACAAAAACCTACAACTTTGATATTTATCTCGTCTTCATCCGACGACTCTACGTCGCCAAAATTAATTATTTTTCAATACTTAAATTATTGCATTTGCAGCCCGCAATCTTGTATTGCGGGCTTTTTGGGCTGCAATTCCACTTGCGGCCCGCAAATGATATTTGAAATACAAGTTGCAACTAGTAAATGCTGCAAAATGATTTTGCAGCCAATCAAACAAATTTATTATCTAAATGCTGCAATTAGAGTTGCAGTATTTGTACTTGCGGGCAATCAAACGCCCCCTAAGTGTTTTGACTCTTGAAAGAGGTAAATGAATGAGCGACACAAACCACCGAAGGCTCAACATGACAATTAATATATATCGTAGCTACTTTGATCTGACTTCAGCTATGTATATATATATCAGTTTTGTTCCCATTATAGGCTCTGTGAACATCCAATCCAATCAGAGGAAAGTCAATTTTTCTGACAATAGCAGGATTCTAATAACCACTGCAAAAAGATATATTCTTTTCTTTTCTGATTGTATACCTCTTTGTCTTTGTGCATGAACAGATGCTTCTGTACTTATTAAATTATTCCTTTACTTTTCCATATATGCTAGAAACAGCATAAACAAAGTTTAATATCTATTTTATCTAATTGCTTATTTCTTTTATCTTAATGTGGTGTAGTGTAATAATGTTTGTATATATATGATGTCCATATTGGTTGGTAGAATTGAACTTGCTGATGCTAGGTGATAGATGCCTTACAGGCCAAATGGATCCTCACATATGGACCTGTTTTGTGATTTAAGCATTTGATTGATTGGATCCTTAATTTTTTCGATATGCATATATTTGTTAATTCAAAAGAGCTGGTGAGCTCCTGCATATTGTTGACAAGCTAAGCAGCCAAATATATTGCAGGACAACAAGCAGTACATTAGTAATATTCAGGACAAAAAGAGCTGGTGATTTTTGGCGGTTAGTATTGCTTTAAAAATTGATTATTATTTTTTTCCTTCAAAATGGAGTGGGACTTATATGGGCAGCCTGCCCATATAAGTTCGTATGGGCGGGATGATGAGATCGCGACATGTCATCCCGCTCGAATCTCAAAGCACTATCAACACCCTACATCCTCCGCGTCTTCCTTCGCTCCGTCTCCGCCTCCGCCGCTCCCCACCCTTCCGTCACCGCCTGGTGGCGCACCGTCTGCCTCTACACCGACTAGACTGGCGCCAATGTCTCCGCCACCGTCCTCCTCGGCGCCGAGCACTCCGACCGCCGCTACTCCTGCGGCCGTGCCCTCACCCGCCTCGACATCCCATCTTCCTGACAGAGATCGCCGACCTCTGCGAGGGCATCTCAGCAGCGCTGCCTCCAAGCTCCTATGTCTCTCTTCCGTGGTTTCCCGCCTCCAAGCTCAAGCACCTTGAGCTCTACCTCATCATCGCCGGCAGCCTCACCTCCATCTCCATGGAGCTCGTCATCGGCCCCGAGAAGCACCAGCCCTTCGACAACGACGTCACCATCCCCTCCAACCACCTCCACAACTTCGAGCACGCCGCCATCTCCCTCGCCCTCCTAATCTACGCCGCCTTCGCGGTCGTCTTCGACCGCGTCAAGGCGCAGCTCCGCGACGAGATGACCATGCTCCTCGGCGCCGCCGCCTTCACGCAGTAGCTGCTCGTGTTCCACCTGCACTCCGCCAACCACATGGGCGTGTCGCCATGTGGTTGGCGATCTCTGTCGGGAAGATGGCGCCGTTCTCGTCGGTGTAGAGGTGGACGGTGCGCCACCAGGCGGCGACGGAAGGGTGGGGGCGGCGGAGGCGAAGACGGAGCGAAGGCGCGGAGGATGTAGGGTGTTGATATTGCTTTGAGATTCGGGCGGGATGACATGTCGCGATCTCATCATCCCGCCCATAGGGACTTATATGGGCAGGCTGCCCATATAAGTCCCACTCTTCAAAATGCATCTTACAGACTTGTATTCCTTATTTCCTTATATTCACCTCAGCAGTTACATCAATGTTGATTGCCAAAAAGAACATGGTAGTTATTGATAGTTATTGATTAGTACCTGAAAAACTTTAGGAACGTTCGATTTCAATCTGAATTTTAATTTAGTTTCAGCCTAATTATATTCATGCTGTGAAGGTCCATTTATTAATAAATAACTGATGCTATGTAAGAGTAGATAGTTATATCTTAAGAAGGTTTGGAGCAGTGTGATTCATGCAATTCTATAGTGTTCTGCTGTCATATATATAAAATTAGATCATCTACATATCTACGAACAAGAGGATGTACAAGATACTATTTATACGCTTTATCTGTGCACTCAAAATGAAAATGTTTTGGAAAAAGAGATCACTTGCTCTAATATATTATTGCATGATTATGTTCTACTTAGTTGATGTTTACTATCATAATGAATTCAAACCCCGCATCGAGCGGCCCAATAATATTATGATTCGTAAGTTGATAAAGTGACACGAACTTATCGACCGTTGAATCATAAATTTTTTTACAATACCTTAGATCCGTTCAGAGATCTATTGTCGTCTATAAGAAGTATAGAACTTATATGTTCTTCAAGATTTCTGAATTGTCCCTGATCGAACAGTTTGAGATCAAAATTATTCTACTTGTAATTAAATATATACTTTTTAACATTCATTTCAGTTATAAATTTTAGCAAATGTCCCTTGTTCTCCAAGTATGCGCCCAGATGATATGCATACTTGGAGAACTATAGGGAAATGTTGTTAGAATTTCGACAGAAGTTGAATATTAAAAAGAACATTTAGTATAATAATTTGATTTTTGAATGGAATAAGACTACCCCACATATGAAGAGATCAAAATAAGTAATTGTTGTGATATATCACGTATAGAATCATGACGGAAGATTGTAGTTGAATGTACCATGGAGGTTTACTTGAAGAATTCAAGAATGATGTTCAGGAATATTTAAACTTCACATATTCAAATCCACAAGTTGTGAGTGGTATAAAAATCAAATATTCATGTTGTTGGTGTGTCAACATATTTTTCCTAGACTGATAGGCAGTGACATTGCACCTATACATAAATCGTTGTGCCTCCCTCCCTTGTGTATGATTTATATATGTTGAAATTTCTTGTGAATAGGCTGTCATATGACACATGACTTAGCGAGGGCTAGTTAGCCCACCAAGTATTCGGTGAAATATATATCCCACTGAGTTGGTATGCTGAAATTTCATGCTTCTTGCCTATTTTGACCTCTGATCGAGGTAGTTGTGTTGGCTGGTCATATGGTTGGTGTAAGGCCTCAAGGTGGCTGATTATATGTGTAATATATATGTATCTCTTAGGATACGGGTTGTTGAATTTGTTAAGTGCATATAGATGTTTACATGATCTTATGATGGCTTGGGTAACCGGGTAGTTTGCTGGGGTACAACGAGATGGTTACATTCATAGACTTGTATTTGCTTATTCATGTGGTGCTATGTGACGACTTGAATAGCAGGGTATGATTGATGGGCCGAGAAGGGGCAAGATCGGGTGTGCTCGGATTAGCACAACGTGGTATTACGTGGGATACCCTATTTATGTTTTGATGCACATATCATGATTTATTATGCATTCTCATTGATTTGCATGAGGTGTTGTGATTGTGCTCATGGAGAATGGCCGACCATTGACGGGTTGATCACCTGAAGAGGTGGTGTCGGGTCGAGGAGCTCATTAGGAGGCCACACTGACGACCGACCGTCTATGGCTTGGTTGGAGGGATGTTCCCAACCATATTGACAGCGGCCAGAGGGGCTAAACTATTGCACCTATCCCAATTGGGCAATGGCTAGAGGGGCTGACAGTAGTTGGAAGGGCTGGCACTGACCACAGGGGCTGATAGCAGCTAGTGCGCGTGTCCCAATCGGGCAATGGCTAGAGGGGCTAACAGCGGCTGAGACACTAATGGGCTAGCACGTGTTCCCAATCATATCAGGCAGCGGCTAGAGGGGCTAACGTGGCATGTTATGGTCGGTATAGCCATGTTTGAGGTGCCCGGGAAGGGGTGAGTTCGGTAGTGCTTGGTTAGTTCACAAGGTGACCAGGAAAGTACTTTAATTATGATTGACATATATGTCATGCTTGTTATGCATCATTTATTTGGTTTATGTGACATGTTGTATATTATATGAGTGAGATGCATGGGATTGGTATGCTGCACACTATATGACATGCTTGAGATGAATATGATTGCATTGTATATGAGTCGTAAAATTGGACTCGTTGCGCTCTTATGAGCTGTCGCGGTGGCTGTATATGTGTCATACTTATTTATCTATGCACTAGGTTATACTTTTTGTACGATTTGGAAATGATTGCTTACAAATCGATGTACTTAATTACTATACTGATGGAGTAGCTGCATAGTAGCTATGAACAGAGATTTCAGCAAGAAAAGAAGCCTCGATGAAGACTGAAGAAACTGAAGAAAACTCTGGTAGTTAATTAACTACTAGAGGCCTGATATAAAGACATATATACCCTTGTAATGTTTTAAGTAAAAGGTGTGAATAAGAGCTTTTTTGTATTTTCAGTAGGTTTAAGTTTGAAGCTAATATAAAGCTTCTGTAATGATTCGCGCAAGTTTGGTTTTATGAGTTCTTCTTCTTTTTCCTGAAACTTGAGAGCTGAGTTGATTCTTGAATTTTGTATTCAGATTCTTGAATGAAGCTTTGATTTCAACTTAGATTGAATGTTTTCATAGTCTGGGTTTTTGTAACATGGTATTAAAGTCAATTGTGTGATTGATATTGTGCGACCCGCAGATATCCAGTCCTGCAAAACTTCACGCTCCAAATGTCCAATCCTAGGCGTGAGGGGGGTCTGTTAAAGTTCCACATTTGTTTAAAATAAAGAAAATTAATGAAAATATCTCGAATTATTGAATTTTTAACAAATATGACCTATACTTTATTTGTAACTAATTTATAGTCGAACTTTTATTTTGGTATCAATTGTATACTGATCCACGTCAACAATATCAGTTTAAAAAAATATTTAAAAAACTCTTCAATGCCACGTCAGCTATACCTTAAAAAAAGAGGGAAAAAATATTATTTGCAAATAATGTATGTGTCATACTTGTTTATCTATGCACTATGTTATGCCTTTTGTACGAGTTGGAAATGCTTGCTTATAGATAGATGCACTTACTATACTCATGTTGAATTATTTATTGTGTGGGGCTCGAGTAGGACCACTCACTGAGTTTTAAGAACTCACGCCCTCCTATTTGTGAGTGCAGATTTTGAGTAGATGCACGTGGGTATAAGTGATGGGCGGCTGGCGGTGCAAGCTCGACGAGTCATCCCCTGTGTCGCGATTATAGGGTCGAGTCCTTTATGTGTCTCGTAGTTGCATTTGTGTTGAACTCCTTGGGAGTTGACGTTACTTTCCTTTCAGTGTAGTGGATGTTCACTTGATTTTGTTCAGTCATATTCAGTTGATGCAGATTTATTTAGTTTTTGGAAAAAAAAACATGCATCTATGGTTGGTTAGGCTTTGGGGGTATAGTGTAGTATTCCCGGCCGATCACGTGGTCCAAGTTTGAGGCGTGATATAAAAAATAAAATAATATATATATGTAATACATATAAAAATAATATATAATATGTATAAGAAAAATAAAATGACATATCTAAGAAAAGGAAAAGAAAGAATTTAGTAAATTTTCAACCTTTATTAAATATTTACTATTTTTTAAATGTAATTAATTAATGTTTTTGAATTGAAAGCGATTGTTGTAAGATTGATCTTTATTTGATGTATGATTCATGAGTGTGAAATCATAATATTTAATTCTATTTCATTTGTTTTTATATACAATAATACATTAAAAAAATTATGACTTTTTACAAAAAAAAAATGAAATTTAATTCTCACAAAGTGAACTGAAGTTGACCGGGGCACACTGATCATTAAGTCAATACAATATTTAATATACATTTAATGTAGGATTAAATCAGAGTATTACAATTTTATCATTGATCTAATGTTTAAACTGAAGTGAAGTTGATAATAGTATATCCATCAAGTTTTATATATAAACCAACACCATATTTAATATACTCTCAATATAAAATTAAATCAGGATATTATATTTGTTCATTTCGCATTCTACTAGACAACAAATTTAATATTATTGTCGATTTATCATCTCAAACATAAGCAAGATATATAAGAGATGCCAAACGAAAAAAATAAGTTATTTAACTTTCAAAATAGATTAAGGATTTTACTATAATTCTTTAAAGTTGTACCTATGTATCAACACCTTGTTAATTGCTTTAATTTGGTGTTAATTATTTTAATTTGAAGTAATAAGAAAAGGTTCATAGTGTACAAAGACATGATTTTTATCCGTGTATAATAAATTTTTGCAATAGAATATTGAACAATAATTATTGTCTTATTTTGTAGCATAAAATAATGTAGAATGAACGAACGTTAAAGAAGCATTCAAAATGAGTTTCAGCTACTTGTGGCCAGTTGGCTGTTTAGGACATCAACTATATCAAAAACTCTTTTTTACCCCTTCCATATGTTCTATACACTGACCTCCTGCCCATAAACTTGAATTAGATTCACTCACTGGACCTGTTTGAAAAGTGCTTGATGCATCGCAATGTGAATGGCCGAGTCATGCAGGCATGTGAAACTTATAATATTCCAAGCTTTCATAAAACTGTATGAACGCTGTTTCTTGCACAAGTGTTCCCACTCCAGCTCAGTGGGCCCCACATCCTTACACATTACACAAGTACCAAGTTAACATCACTTTCTTTACAAATTTATTTAAAAAATATTTTTCTTCTATATATTTATTTTGAAAATTAAAATAATAAAAAAGTATTTTTTATAAAATATCTTTTTGACATTGAACAATCAGGTGAAATTTTTTTTGACGCCAACTTGACGTTGGTGGCTGATCAATAATGGAATGTTCTCTCTAAATTTGATTCAACAACGTGCTTAAACCCTCAATTTTGATTACCAATGAGCATGTAACATTCATATTTGATTTCAAGTAAAAAAATATAATTAATTACCATAGTATCATTATTATATTTATCATTTTTATCCACGATTTAAAATATCGTATCATACCATCCGGTACGATCGGTATTTATCGATTTTTAAAAAAACTAGTATACAAGATACTCGATATAGGACAGTATCGAGTATCTCAGTTAATATCGCTCGGTATAGATGGTATTTATCAAATACCGTCCGGTATGAATGATATTTGATGTCATACCGGGTGATACCGTCCGGTATGACACAATAATTTTTTTTAAGAATCGCTGCTACAGTACCCGACATGCCCCAAACAACTATAGTTGTTTGGGATTGAATTTAAGATTGTTTGAGATCTATATAAAAAAGATTTCTAACATTTCATGTGATGAGTTTTTTCACGTAGAAAAAAGATTTTCCAATCCAATATAAAACTTTTATATCCCATCAAATATTTCGTGTGATGGAAAAGTTTTCTCTTTGAAACATTTCTAGCATATATCATGAAGGAATCATTTGGAAAATTTTGAAAAAAAACATAAATAGTTTAATCATATTTAGTTAATCATAAAAACATTTGAATATCGGACAAATCTATAATTTTTTTTGCCAAGTACCCTAATTAGTTCTATTTTGAATAACCCAATTGATTTATTAAAAAGATCGGTTAAGATTTTTTCTTGAACCATACTTGGTTTAAATAACCCAAAAAGCGCGTTCGTTTTCTCCCTAACCATGAACGTATGACACTTGCTTCTTCCCAGCGACATTTTCATATCGTTCCACTCTTTTTTCACCCAACATAATTCAGTCTACTTTTCTTTTTTCACCCAACGTAAAAATATAGAGTTCAATCAAAATAGTGATTTGTTGAACTTGTTTGAGATTGAATGGGTCAAGAAAAAAGTTAAATTATCTTTCTTAATGAATAGATTGGGTTATTTAAAATATGAGGTAATTTGAGTACTCAGCGAAAAACTTATAAATCATATTTTTGATCCTTATAGTTTGAGCCAATTTGGCTTTTAATTAGTATCTACATTTGGAAAATTTAGTTTTTGATCCCTATAATTACACTTTTTTAGTCGGTTAATCCATACCGTCTATAATTGACCTAATGTTGTTAAGTTTTAACTCGCGTGGCACGTTTATAAAAAATGTGATTGATGACGTGGCAAGTGTCCAAAAATGAAATCAAATGTATAGACTAAAAGTCAAATTGGCCCAAACTACAGGGACCAAAAGTTTGGTTTTCCCTTTTTTTTTTAAATTCCAACTGCGACCTGCACATCTCCAAGCTGGCCTTTTCAGCTACCTGCCACCCGAAGACGCATGTCGACTCTCGTAGTTGTTTACCCTCACCGTTGCCCATCCTCATGTGTCGGCGATGAACTTATTGGCACCGGACAGCGTGAAGGCAACTGATCATGGCGGATGCATGATGAAGATGCACGCGATATGCTGCAAGTCGTGTCTATCAGAACTCAACCGCATCGCTTGCACCGTCGGCCATCGCCGATAATTCATAAGACGCCTACAGCCGGCGTCAGGCGACGAGTAGGAGGACCGATGGGGTGTAGTCGACTGCTGTCCATGCACACCGCCAACCATCAAGAATCGTGTGCATGGAATCTAGTCTGCGCATGGAGTCCAGTCGACAGCATGGTGTCTTGTTGACCACCAAGAACACTCGAGTTCACCAGAGTCTCGCTGACCTTTTCCCTCATCAAGTACGCGGCTTCGACCAGCGGAGGGGAAGAGATCAATGTTGTTTCCATGAGATCTCATTCAATATGTCGGTGTAGTGTTGTCTTTGCCGGATACCGAGGCGACCAATGGTTGTTGACCAATATATGGTTGTTGAACGTTGAACAAGCATCGTGTGCACCAAGCTGATCTCGTCAAGCAGTGGACAACGGCGAGATTCTTCACCATGCATCCGCCATGATTGGTTCCCTTCACGTTGTCCAGTGTCAACGAAGTCATTGCCGACACATGAGGATGGGCAACGGTGAGGGGAACAATTGAAGAAGAGTTGGCATGCGTCTTTAGCTTGCAGGCGACTAAAAAGGCTGTCTTGGAGATGTGCAGGTGGCAGCTAGAATAAAAAAAGGGAAAATCATACTTTTGGTCCTTATAATTTGAGCCAATTTGACTTTTAGTCCCTACATTTGATTTAATTTTTGGACACCTGCCACATCATCCTCCACGTTTTCTATAAGCATGTCACGCTAGTTAAAATTCAACAGCATTAGGTCAACTATAGATGATATGGATTAACTAACTAATTGATTGTAATTATAGGGATCAAAAACTAAAAATTTTAAATATAGGGATTAAAAGTCAAATTGGCCCAAATTATAGGGACCAAAAGTATAGTTTCCTTTTATCAAATACTCAAATATTTTTATGACTTTGTCAAATACTCAAATGTGATTAAACCTAGGAAGCACGGACACTCTGTGGGACTGCCGTGTCCGCATGTTCGACACACCGCGGACACCGACACACGAAGACACTCGTCCGACACACGTGTCCCACATGTCCAAGAGTGTCTTGACTTGTCAATTTTTTTTTTTACTCGGACACGGCTTGGACACGGCTCGGACATGCTCGGACACGGCCCGAACACGGCCAGCCATGCATCTTTTTTAAAAAAATAATAAAATAATCAAGGGAATTTAGTATTTTATCTTTTTGTTGTTGTGAAAGAAATTGGAGCACTTATTATCTTCTTGTTCCTTTTATCTATTCCCTTAAAAGGAATAAGATGAAGTCTAAACATGCGGAGAGTTTAATATTTGTCCATAGTAATATTCGTCTCATTTCAAGGAAAACTCCACAATATAATACAGAGGAAACAATAAGTTGTCAATTGATGAAGATAATGGAATCCTTGAAGTTGCCAAATTTTCTCTTGATGAACCAGAGTTGGAAAGAGTAATATTTTTTAATGAAGAAGATAACAACAATGATTGATGAAGAAGATAGTGAGACTCTACTTAATTTTTTGTTTACGCGTGGTTGTACATGACTAGTTATACTAAGACATGCTAATTTAGAAATTTTTTGGGAGATATCAATAGATATTGTGCCCCATGCTTTTGGAAGAGGATAAGAAATAGTAAGTATTGACACAAAAAATTATTTAGAACACTTCATATATTTTGAAAGGGACCTAAGAAAAATTGAAAATTAGAAGTTTGATATAATAAAAATATCATGATATTATTATAAATTCTTGAACTTTATATATATATAAATTGTGATTTTTTAAAAAAAAAATTAATTTATATATATGCTATATATGTTGTGTTCGTGTTCTATAAAATTTTGAAATTGGTGTGTCCTCGTGTCTGTGTCTGTGTCGATGCTTCATAGGATCAAACTATTTATGATCTTTTAAATTTCTCAAATATTCAATCAACGACGTCATTGTATGCTTGTTAATTATATGTGTTGGTGCTGACACGTGGACCAAATTAAAACCTACTATTTTTGTGGATAAGGTAGCTTACGGACAAAAAAAAAAGTCAATTTAGATGGAAAAATATAAAAATTACGAAATCATTAAATAAATTGAATGTGAAAGGAGGGTTATCCACATTCTCGGGAGACAAATTAAACATTGAAAGCTATAGGGGCGACAAAAATAGGCACGATACGATAACACGGCACGAGCACGGTACGATAACTGCGGGCCGGGCCGGTCGGGCCCGGCCCGATAACATTGCGGGCCGACGCGGGCCGGCTCTTATCGGGTCGGGCCGGGCCGTTTGACCCGCTAAACATATATAAAAAAGAATTATGTCTAGATTAGGGCTTGTTTAGTATTTTAAAATTGAAGATGAAGTTAATCTGTGGAGTTTTTCATGTGAAATGTCATATTTGATGCTTATTTAGTCTCTCAAATATTTTAAATTATTTTTTTTTATAATTTTTTAAGAAATTTTTTAGTTAATAAGAGGGCTCGCGGGCTGTGCCGGGCGGCCTGCAAAATATTGCGGGTCGGGCCGGGCCGGGAATTTCCGGCCCACTGAGTTAGCGGGCTGGGCCGGGTCGGCACGCCACCTTATCGTGCCAGCCCAGCCCGGCCCGTTAACTGCGGGCCGGCCCATTTTGCCACCCCTAGAAAGCTATATAAAAAATATTTAATTTAAGTTTGGTCCATATACTTTTCCTAATTTGTCAAATTGAACCGCAGAATTAATTAAACAGTATTTGGTCCCTATCATATTGAAAATCAATTCAATTTGGTCCTTTTCTCCAAATTAATTGATTATGACATATATGTCCTACTTCTTTCATCACAAACTCGCTCATGTGCTCGAGACCAGTGGTTTCTTAGGGGTAAATAAGTCATTTTGACATAATATTTTCATTTGCGTCTACCTTGACCATAATGCAAAATGACTTATTTGCCCTTCAGAAATCATGTGTTTTAGGCATGTGAGGTGGATTATGACGATATATCAATTTGAAGAAAAAGACTTAAATTGACTCGATCAATAGAACAGTAGAGGGCAGCGTCCATGTCATCGTCTTGGGTGCCGCCCCTTGCTGAGAAAAGAGTTAATTTTGCCGAGACTGAAGGAGCCGCCAGATCGGATCGATCAAAGAGAGGATGGGGATTATGCTCAGGCGAGGAATGCGAGGAAGGAGAAAGCTGAAATGTGGACTGAAGCGGGGCGTGGTTCTTGAGAGGGCAGGCTCTTTCTTTAATCCCATGGCGTGAAAATTTTCAGCCAATGCAGGAGGTAGTTTTTGTGGTTCCAGTATGGGTACAACTCCTAGGATTGCCTGTAGAATTCTTAAATCAGAAGATATTACCACAGGTGGCAGCTACAGTGGGTAGACCAATTAAAATAGATGATTATACTCTTTCAGGGGCAAGAGAAAGATTTGCGAGGGTATGTGTTTTGCTTGATCTAAAGAAACCTCTTGAGCAGGGGTTCTGGATTGAATCCAAGGGGAAAAGTTTTTTTTAGTCAATAGTATACGAAAATTTACAAACAATTTGTTTCAAATGTGGCAAAATTGGACATAATGAAGCAGTTTGTAAGATAGAGAAGGAGAATAGCAGGAATGAAGGCAGTACACAAGAGGTAGGGAAAATAGAGGAAGGTACAACAAGAAATTCATTTGTGATACTGGATAACCCGACTTTTGGATGATGATGCTGAGCTAAAAAGTAATCAGAAGACAGTTGTGGAGACACCAAGTCAGGGGGGAAGAGATAAAGAAAAGAGGACAGAGATGAAATGGAAAACTGTCAGTTGTAGAAAGGAAGGCAAAGATAAAGAGGAAGCTCATTAAATGGAAGTTGAGAAAGAAAATGTAAACTGGGGAAAAGGTATGAGGACAGAAAAGTCAGATCAGGAATCTCAGATGACTTACAAGAAGGATGAGGTTATCTTCTCAGCAAACAGAGAAGAAAAAAAAAAGAAAAATTTTACAAAAAATGATTCTAAAAATCTTGAGTTGGAGAGTCTAGCTAAAAAACTAGCTGATTCTTTCTCAAGGGTAATCAATAACAAGGAGGGACCAGTTGATTTTATGGAGGATGGTATAGAACCAGAGCTGTCAAGGTTGTTAGCAAATTCAAATCAGAAAGCTAGGAAAGGATTGAAGGAAAATATAAATTTGGTGAATGTTCCAATTGATTACAGATACTCAAAAACAAAGAAAAGAAGATATTCCAAAAAAAGCAAGAAAAAGAGGTACCGGATGTTAGTAAATCAGTAAGATGACAGTGTTGTCTTAGAACATTAGGGGTGCTTTAAAAAAAGAAGCAAGAGAGTACTTAAGTATGATGATAAATAACTACAATGTTGACATAGTGGTGCTTCAGGAGACTCATTTGCAGGAGATAGATGCTCTTGATTTCTTAAGAAAAAGATGCAGGAAGTGGGAGGGAACTATGGTTGCTAGTTAGGGAAGATCTGGTGAAAAGGAAAATATTTCTTTCTCTCAGGTATATATGCAAGTACAAATGAAAAGAAAAGAAACTTACTTTGAAAGATTCTGAAAGAGATTGAGGTTCCAAAGATTCCTTGGCTTCTTGTGGGAGATATGAATTGCATTTTGAATGCTACGGAAAAAAGAGGGGGAAGAATGTTTCAAGACAATAAATCAGTAGAGGACTTTAGAGATTTTATGCTAAATGCTGGCTTAATGGATGCTGGGTATAAGGGTCCTCAATTCACATGGTCAAATAACAGGAAAGACAAAGAAAAAATATATGCAAGATTAGATAGGGCCTTGTATAATTCAGCTTGTCTTGACTGGGATTTTGAGATAAAAATTGAACACTTGCAGAGAATCTGTTCAGATCATAGACCAATATTAGTTAAATGTGATAAAGAAACTAGAAGGAGATGGGGTGAAAGGAAGTTTATATTTGAACATTTTTTGTTTCAATATCCAAATCTAGGAGATGTTGTTAATGAGAATTGCTATTCAGAGGGAAAAGATATGTGTTTTAATCAGAAAATAGAAAGGCTAAAGGATAGATTACAGAAGTGGAATATAGAAGATATTGGAAATCTTGAAAATAACCTCAAGCTTTCTCTAAGAAGATTAGGAAAGTTGGAAGAAAAAGAGGAAAAAGAAGGGCTTTCGAAAATAGAAGATGGGATGCTGAGAGCAATTAGCAACAGAGTTATTGCTTTAAATAAGCAAGTACAAATAAAATGGTGGTCTAAAGCAAGGCTGAGTTGGGTGGAATCAGGAGATAAAAATTCAAAAAAATTTCACAATCTTGTTAAAATGAAAAGAAGGAAAAGCTTGGTTGAGAAGATTATGGATGAAGGAAATGTTTGGACTGAAGGAGAAGATATTGCTAACTATTTTTCTACGTGGTATATAAATATCTGGAAGGAAAAAGCGCTAGATGATTTTGATTTGGAACTTTGCCAGCAGCTGAGATGGAGGAAAATATCAGAGAATGAAAGAAGAGAGTTGTGTAAGCCATTCAATATGGAAGAGATAAGGAAGGCAGTGTTTGGGCAAGGCAAGGGTAAGAGCCCTGGAAAAGATGGTTTCATTGCAGAGTTCTTCATGCATTGTTGGGAAACAGTTAAAGAAAATCTGAAGGATGAAATGAATAAATTTCACAACTCTAGGAGGATACCTGAGGGATGGAATAAAATAATTTTGGTAATGATATCAAAGAAAGAAAGAGCTTTTAAAGTAATGGATTATAGACCAATTGCTTTATGCAATGTGATATATAAGATACTTTCTAAAGTGATTGCAAATAGATTAAGACCCAGCTTGAACAAAATCATAAGTGAAGAGCAAAATGCATTTATCCCGGGCAGACAGATGCAAGATAATATCTTCATTCTCAATGAGGTAGTGAATTCTTTTTTCTTCACTAAAGCTAAGACACCATATATCATTTTAAAATTAGACTTGGAAAAAGCCTACGATATGATAAGTTGGCAAGCAGTCTACTCAATTTTTGAGATGATGGGGTTTCCTAATAGCTGGATAAAATGGCTGAAAGGGCGTTTGGAAGGAGTAAAGTTTGAATGTAGAGTTAATGGGTGCTCTTCAAGGAGTTTTCAGAGTTATAGGGGGATAAGGCAAGGGGATCCTTTATCCCCCTATATTTTCATCATCCTGGAACAATTGCTATCAGAACTAACAAGAAAAGAGGTAACTGAGGGAAGAATAATACATTTTAAATGTGGAAATTTCACCCTTAGTCACATGTGTTTTGCAGACGACATAATATGCGTGATTAAAGGGAACAAAAAATCTTGCATGGGACTTAAAAATGCTTTGGATACTTACTGCAGAATGATTGGTCAGAAGGTGAACAACTTGAAGTTGGATATTTATTTTCCAACCAATTGTAATGTGAGGCTGAAACAAGAGATCTGTAGTATATTTGAAATGAAAGAGGGAAAGTTTCCAATGCTCTATCTAGACACTTTTATATCTCCAAATAGATTGGGTAAAAATTATCAGGACAAACTGGTGAAGAAAGTAATAGATAAGACTAAGTATTGGGCAAAAGGGATGTTATCTCAAGCTAGCAAGAGTGTTTTGATAAATTCTATTACCTGCTGAATACCAGTGCACTCTCTAATGACTTCTTGGGTCAGTGAAGGATCTTTGGAGAAAATAACAAAAGCTAATAGAGAGTTCTTTTGGGGAATAGTGATTCAAAGAAACATGCAAATTTGATAAGTTGGAATGTCATTACTGCAAACAAGAGAATGGGGAGCCTAGGCATTAGAGATCTAACGATTAGGAAGGCTTCACTAGTGGCCAAAAGGATAATTCCTCTTCTCAATAAAGAAGATAAACCTTGGTGCAATTTATTATGGCAAAAATACAAGGCAATACATCCATGGGAAGGGTTTGAAAGGAGAGAATTCATGGGGAATCAAATCAGTAAAGAAAAGCATGAAGAAATTGAAAGATGGTTTAAGAATTAGTATTGCTAATGGAGAAGAAACAAGGATCTGGGAAGATCCATGGATAGGGGAATTGCCATTAAAGATATGGCCAACATACATAAATATAATAGAGTTGAAAAGATTGAGGACTGTGAAATAGCTAATCAGCCATGACTCATGGAACATGGGCATTCTGGAAAAATATTTTGGGAAACTATTAAGAGAAAGAATTGAATTGATGTGAATAGACTACAATGAAGGAAAAGATACATGGGTTTGGACTGATAGTCCGGATGGTAAGCTCAGTTCAAAAATAGCTTACGGGTTTTTGAAGACGGAGGAAAGCAGTTTTATGAATACTGATATCAATTGGAAACAAGTGTGGATGATTAACATTCCACAAAGAGTGAAGGTATTCATTTGGAAGCTTTTGTGGAAGAGATTACCTACTGCAGGCTGGTTCCAAAGAAAGGAAGAGGAAAAGACAAGATGCCACATTTGCAAGAATGGTGAAGACACAATAGAGCATATTTTCTTTGAATGTTAGTTTGCTACTGGTTATTGGAAATTTGCAGAGGAAGAATTAGGAATCAAGTTCAGACTTTTGGATTCATGGAAAGATGAAAAATGGCTAGATGAAGGTTATGGATATAATAAAGACTCAGCTCAGTAGATAAGAGATTTTATAGCTGTCTCTTTTTGGGTCTTATGGAAGAACAGGAATGAAGGGAAGCATAGAGGGGAATGTAAAAGTATGAACATTATTTTAAGAAATGTTTATAACTCTTTGTTTGAGTACAGGTTGAAAAACAGGGGAAAAGAGTCTAGAGCTGCAGCTTCCTACCTTCATGGAGAGAGGAATGAACAAGATGTTATTGAAATAATGAACTGGGTAGACATATGTTGTGATGCAACTTGGAAGAGCACAAGAGAGGCAAGCAGTGGATGTATTGGGTTTAAAGGTAAGGAATGATGCTTTGTGGAGGATAAAGTTGAAATAGCAGAGAGCTCCTTGCAGGTTGAATTAAAAGCAATATGGCTGGTTGGAAGGATCTTTGGCTGGTCAGAATTTATTTTGATTGTGAGAAGACTATCAATATTATAAATGGTATTCTAATTGCAGGTTGGAAGGATCTTTGGCTGGTGAAGAAGATAAAGAGAACGGAGAAGGACTTTGAAGGTATAATGTGGAAGCACATAAGGAGGGAATTAAATAATGCTGCGCATGATTTAGCAAGGCTAAGCTTTTCAAAAGATGTTTGCTTCTCTTGGAAAGCAGTAGTGATGAAGTAAGAGAGGGTGAGTCTATTGAAAACTAGTGTAATCCAATGTTAGCTTCTATTCCTGACTGTGAGTATGTGACCAGTAGGTATGGTAATGGATGAAATAACAATGTAGATGAACTTATTAATCCTGGTGCAAGGAATCTAAGGGGTGATGTAATTGAGATTGAACCAATAAATAAAAGATTGAACTCCCAGGGGGAATATGAATATACCCTACCATCTGGCGAAGGGAGCACGACCACCCGGATGCTGAGTGTGTTCTGACTTTTTTTTTACCGGAGGTTTTTTATTAAAAAAAAAAAAGAACAGTAGAGGCTAAATTAATATTTAATAAACTTAGTACGTCAAATTGACAAAAATTGAAAATCGTAGGAGCCAAATCAAAATTAATCCTAAAAAGAAGTTGTCTCAAGCAATTCACCGCACTTGTTAACTAATTAAGTCATTAATTAGCCGTCATGACTGACAAATTCAATTAAGCAATCAAATTTGACGCCGATATCATCATCATGTCATATCTTTTTTATTTTGAAAAAAGTAATAAAATTAATAGGCAAAACTAATCAAATTTCATATTTTCTAATAGTAAAGTCGTATATTGTATTCCTCCAGTCAGAAGTATTTAGTTATTTGGCATTTGGCTATTTTGTAAAGATGAAATACTTGATTAGTGGACGAAGGAGAAGAAAAATGCAAATTGAACATTCTAATCTGATTAAACACTTAATTAAATGGATAGTTAATTTCTATTAAATCATTATTTTGCATGTGAACAATGTTCTAAGTGTTGTTTAGTGGGAATTTGGCGCGTTCACGTTATAATTTCTTACGAGAAAAATGATGATAAGACTTGATTGTGAAATGTAATAATTAATAATTTAGGCATATAGTTGTCAAAGAATAAAATATAGATTAAATTGAAATCTTCCAGAAATTCATAGATGGACTTTCTAGATATATAATTAACCATTCAATATCTAAGTAAGTTTTGTTTTTATTTTCTTAAGATAATAATGGAGGACCAGTACTGATTTAAGTAAAATGTCTTACATGTTACAAGAGATGCCCTCATACTAAAGTTACCTTGGACGACAATAAGGGCCATATCACCTCCAAGATGACATGACAACATAGTAACTATATTTATATGTAAAGTCCTAAAATATTTCTGATTTTAATTTTTTTGTACAACTAAATTTCAAATTAGCTAGTTAGCGACTTATAAGTTTGGACCAAAGTCTCTGATTGAACATAAATTGCACATATAACATGAACATAAACGCACTTAGGGACATGTAACAGAATTAATGACATGTTTGGTTGGTGTAATAGAGGAATGAAATATCCTACTACATTGTTTGGCTATTTTTTAAATATAAGGAATAGCTATTCCTATTCCTTATTTATTCGTGATGGATAAAAAATAACTATTCCCTATCTTCCTTATCTATACTCGATAACCTTTTGTCACACCCCTCTTAAGATCATCCCCGTTAAGTCAAATATCACCTAAAAAAGCATGCACTGAGAACACTAAGAGCTCGTTTGATTCGCAAAATATCTAGCACATGACTCAGATAAGGACAAGGATAGGACACCAGGTGTCCTAGAACAATATCTTATACTATGTTTGTTTCACCAAGAACTAGACGTGATATTCAGTCATATTCTGTGTTTGTTTCGCTATAACACTGCACTATACATGTCAAAATGATAAAATTACAATGGAGAGCTTGTTAGCTTCTTAGGGAAATACAATGACAAAAATACCAGGGGAGTTTCGCCGACATCCTCTTCTATCCTACACTCGAAAAATGGGCATCAACGAATCTTCACTACACCCATACCATGGAGAGCTTGTCAGTTTCTCAGGGGACCACGTGAACGTCATGGGCTATTTATAGATATCAACAACATTCGGCTCCACCCCGAGAACAAATACGATAGTATGTATAGTTCCTTGTCGTCCAGTGCGTGAGTCCCTACCGCATGATCTTGGGTCGACCCTCCTTGAACACCCTAGGAGCCGTCGTGTCGACCCCCCACCTCGCCATCAAATTTCTCATCTCAGAGACATAAGTGGGAATAATCCATGCAAACGAGAGAGAAGCTCGCGCATGCTACAACAAATGCTTGAAGCTTAGGCCAGTTGAACTCCCACCAAGGATATCAGACTTGGACCCTAGAGGAGACATCCAAGAGCGGCTCCAGCCCGCTGACGACTTGAAATACGTACAGATCGGGACATCCCACAAAATAGATAACCTACATGGGAGCACACCTCCCCAACGAGCTCAAAGCTTAACTCAGTGTTGTGCTCAGAAATAACGCTAACCTCTTCGCATGGACACCTACCGACATGCTAGGAATAGACCCCTAGGTCATCTACCATAGGCTGGCCATCGACCCTCATGTCAAGCCTATGGTCCAAAAGAAGAGAAAGCTCAGAATCGAGCGACAACAAGCATCCCTTGAAGAAACCAAGAAGCTGCTAAAAGCAAAATTCATCAGAGAAATTCAATTCACAACATGGCTCGCAAACGTTGTAATGGTCAAAAAGCACTCAGGAAAGTGGCGAATGTGTGTTGACTTCACCGACTCAACAAGGCCTGCCCAAAGGATTCCTACCCTATGCCGAGCATTGATAAACTCGTCGATGGCTCCTCGGGATACTAATACTTGAGTTTCATGGACGCCTATTCAGACTACAATTAGATCTGAATGCACTCTGATGATGAGGAAAAAATGACTTTCATCACCAAGCATGCCAACTTCTGCTATAGGGTAATGCTCCTAAAGTTCGGGATATACAATGTAATTAACCAAGTTTGAGTATACAATCAATACAAATAGGGATGTCCATTCGGTTCAAATCGAATCGAACCGAACCGAATCGAACCGAATTAAACCCAACCAAATGTTTTTTCATACTAATATTCCAACTCGAACCCGAATCGAATTATGCCTAAATCGATCTAACCCGAACAGAAATTATTCAGTTCGGTTCGATTTCAATCCGAAAAAATCGAAATTTTATCCAAACAATGTATTAACCCTAATGGGCCTAACCCACTTACTCTAACTCCTCGACCCGAATCTGAAATCTAGAAAAAAACAATTAATATTTTTAGTTATTCGGTTTTCGATTCGGGTCGGTTCCCGAATTTCAGGAACCGGATCTGAACCGAATAGCATTGTTCGGGTTCGGTTCGGGTCAAGAACCGAACCCCACAGCGTTGAAACTGAATCGAATAATTCGGTTCAGTTTTTCGGTTCGATTCGGTGTGAACCGAATAATGGATAGGCCTAGATACAAATAAAAAGTAATTGAGAAAACTCATAAAGTTCGAAATATACCATGTAATAAACCATTTATTTTATGAGTATATATGTGGTGACACATGTTCATCAATGTAGGTGCTCATTTAATAATGAGCTCAATTCTTAAGTTGACTATTTATCGAATAATTAAGAAATTCTTATATTTTGGATATATATTATGCTTTTTGAGTAAAGAAAACTTAATTGTATTAACCCTATCAAGGGTGTATATTATGTTTTTTTTAGTAAAGAGAACCTGTATTGATAAGGAGAATTGATAATATAAGTTGGGAGGAGAGGGAGAGAGATGAGAGGGTAAAACAAAAAAATCAAAACTAAAACTAGAACATTACACCAAAACGGAGAGGCCGAGAGGGTATATATATTATGTATTGATATTATCATTCAATATATATATACGATGAAAAATATTTTAATTTAGATATCATTCAATATGAAATAATTATTTGGTTATCCTATGCTAATTTGTTTTTCAGCATTTTGTCATCCTGTTGACTCTAAGCAATTAATATGAAATGATGGACAAAATAAAGTCAATATCTATAATCAATGTTGTTTAATTGTTAGAATAACTTTATGAACCTCTCGATTGTGTTGATTTGAGATGATGGTTGATGACCATTGTTTTTCTAATACCTGGGGAAACAATAACTTGGAATATTAGTTGAAGTCCTGGAATATTAGTTGAAGTCCTGCTGCATGCAAATTTGTGGTCTAATTAATTAAAATATATACGATGTGAATGCATAATATTCTTTTAAGAGCTAATAAAATCATGTTGAAGACTTGACTAAAATGATTATATCATTTAGTTTCCATTATATTTATGATAAGTTGTATTAAACACTAAAAAATTACCCGAAATTGTTGACTCGACTCATCATGAATTTATTTTATTTGATATCAGTGAACACGTGGAGCTAGCAAGCATTTATATATTATATATTTGACAACATATCCATTAAGAAATTTGATCTTGGTCATCAAGAATATATATAAGAATGAGGTTGCTAGTTTGTTTCCTTAGTCCTCATATTATCATATGAATGAGTAAGAGAGGTTCTTATTTGGCACAAATATAATATGATGTTCATAAATTTCAAAGTTTCGAACACCAATTCATCATAGTTTTATGGTAATTGATATTCGCCAAAACATGTTTTTGAGATCCTAACTGCGTAACCAAAACTACATGGCCAAAGTTTGAATCTCTGATATAAGTTTTGTTTGACGAGTTACTAAATAATTTCATGATAGTATAAATTATTTTGCAGATAAATCATAACTATTAAAATATTTAGTAATTTTACATTACAATGTTCAATTGGTACATCCAGTACTACTGATTCAAAATTGATGATTCATAGTTGGTGTCATAACCAAATGAAAAATGTCTCATTAGCTACAAGAATTTAAGTATTGACTTGAGAAAAATATTGTTGAAAGGTTCTTTATTATGATAGAGTTAAGTGTTGAGGATGTTTTAGCGGCGGAATTTTTTTCTCTTTATTTTATTTATAGGATTTGCGTGGCTAAACTCATAAAGATACCCATCCATTTCAATTTTTTTGGGTATAAAACTAGGCCATGAAGGACATCACAAATATCAAGCTATTTCTCTATGCATTGGAGCTAATGTTTGGCTTCGAGGTTAACTACTCTAAGATGATGGTGGTTGATCTTTTGGACGATTTTCCTAGGGCGGAGGAAGCAATAGGAATGCTAGATTGCCAAACATCTTTTCTCCATCGGGCTGGAATCGCTCACTAGAAAAGGGGATGCCAGGAGCCTTTGATCAAACAAGTTGAAGCACAACATTTGATTGACAGATATCACTACTAGAATTGTCGTTGTCACCGACGGCTAATGCCATGGTTGAACCGTTGGTGAAAACTATCACGGACGGCTAGAGCATGACAAAAAATCGTCACTAATATGCGCGTCTTAGATAAGTTGTGACAGCCGACCTCTGCCACCACAAATAATCATCAACGACAGCCGCGCACGTTGTCGCTGATTTAAACACATTAGTGACGGCCCTCCACAGTTGTCGCTGATTTAAACACATCAGTCGCGGTTGTGAGCCGTCGGTGATATTATTAGCAACTGTGATATTTGGTGCTGCCCATGCCAATAGCTATTTACGATACGCTTTCATCCACGGTGTAGTGACGAGCAGCCGTGGGTAAGCCGTGGCTGACATTATATCCCGTAACTGAAAAAAAATAAATTTTTAAAAATTCTTGTATATACAATGATATCATCAATCACAGATTACAACTATACATTTTCAATCACAGATTACAACCACAAAAACTCATACACATACATTTCAACCAACCATACACGTTTTACTTAAATATCATCAATCTAAGCCTTAAATCGGAGACAAACAAGTATCAAAATATCATATATATACAATTATAAGTATATAAACAACTATAAGTCTCAAACCGGAGGCAAACAAGTATCAAAATATGAAATGTAAAGTATAAACATCTATACCAAGTATCTAAGCATCAAACGAAGGCTAACAAGTATCAAAATACAAAAACCAATATCTCACGGCTACGGTGGAGGCGGTGGAGTCGACGGCGATTGGGTCGGGAGCATCGACTGGGTCAAGGAGGACCACGGCTGTGACATCATAGGTAGAAGGTCCGAGTGAGATGCAATCTGAGTGAGGAGGGCCTGCATGTTCTGCATCGTTTGTCTCAACTTGTCATTTGTGCGTCTCTGCTCCTCCATCGCATGTCTCTGCTCCTCCATCGCCGCGCTCTGTTGTGTTAGCTCTTACTCCAAGGCCGCTATCTGGCTCTGGTCCTGCGTCGACGATGTCGAGGGCCTCTCACCCGCAGCGAAAGGGGTCGGTGCCCCAAGTGGCCCTAACACGGCGCGTGCACGACCACTGTCTGCAAATTAAGCCATAAACACGATCGTGCTCCCAGCCACCTGCGGCCTCGACCCATGCACCCGCGTCAAACTCCTCCAACGTTCCTCCGCGCTCGATCAAGGCCCTTGTGTAGGTCTCCTACACGTGTTTATATTTTAAATAATACATATATATAAACTATAAATAAAATTTGTGTAAATCAAATAGACATAAATACTTACCATGATGATCGAGGCCCTGCTATCGACGTAGTCCCCCACTCCATGTCATCGACAGTGAGTGTGCTCAAACACCTACATCAGCGAGGAGCGTTGGACGGTGCCATCCTCCACAACTCACGTCTTACATTAGAAAACAAATATATTAGTATCATTATACACAATATATAATATTTTAATTAAAAGTAAGAAAATTATACATACCATACCATGCTCATGCCCCGCAAAAGACACGGAGCCAGCAGTGTGGCGCGCCCCCGTGCCGTCCCCCCCGAACATGCAGTTTCTCAATGCTGTCCGAGAGACCTCCTGCCACTCAGGCATGTCCCACCGCTCAACTAGCTGGTCCCACACAGGTCCAGGAATCCACTCGGGGGCGTGTCCCCAAGTTTGCCCAATCTGTGTGGCCTCCAGTTGTCTCATCACAGTCTTACGGGCCTACTGAAGCAGCCCGTTATAGCGAGCGCGGGCAACGCGCTCCCACGCACTCTCCACAAAAGGAGTCTAGTCCTTCGATCATATATAACACTACTAGAATATACCACATCAGCCATGGGAATCACCAACGGCCGCCTCGGCGGTCAGAATAATTCATGGCTTTACGATAAGCATAGCAGCCGTGGTTGATGTAACCAAATCAGTCGCGGCTCGCATAAGACCGCATAGAGTCATCGCTCATAGTTGATGGTGCGCAAGGGACGCGAAATAAAATATGTTATTAGCCATGGCTTATCGGGGGCGCTAGAGCCGTTGGTGATATGAATAACCAAATCAGCTGCGGCTCGCATACGACCGCATAGAGTCGTCGCTCATAGTTGATGGCGCGCACGGGGTGCGAAATAAAATAAGTTATTAGCCACGGTTTAGCGGGGGTGCTAGAGCCGTTGGTGATATGAATAAGTCATTACCCACGGCTGGAAGCGGTCGTCGCTTATTAATTAATGGCGTGAACGCAGCTCACAAAAATTAAAACACTCTTCACCGACGGCTGAGAGAGCCGTCAATGATAATAAAATTACAAATCCACGGTGTTCCGACGACTTGCGAGCCGTCGATAAAAATTCTTTTTATTTGCGTTCGTGCCTGACCCTTCCTCTTTCTTCTCTGCTCACCACTGTAGCCTGTTGCCACCGCCGTCAGTCACCACCGGTGACCCTCTCCCTTTCGGTATGCATCTCCTCCTCTCTCCCCATCTCGATCCCTCCATGCATCTCGCTGCCCTGCGTCGGCGTCGACCCAGCCGGCCCTCTCCACGCTGGCGCCATGATTTAGGGCCGATGGTAATCGGCCCCAATACAAACAGTAGCCGACAGTGATACCGGCTACTGTTGATGCATTATTAGGGTTAATTAAACCCTAATCAATTACTTGATTAGGGTTTAATTAATCCCTAATCAAACTATGATTAGGGTAATCACAATTTTTAAATTTTTTATTGTTAATTATTAGAAATTAATTGTTAATTAGGTAATTAGTTTGGTTAATATTAATTAATAGTTAATGTTGATTAGGGTTTAATTATTTTTAGGTTAACTAATGAAATTAGTTTAATATTAATTAATTAGTATTAATGGAATCATCCACCGAGGACTCGCGCCGGAATCGTCCACTATGGACTCGCGGCCAAATCGTCCACTTTGGACGCAGTCAAATCGTCCATGGTGGACTCGCACCGGAATCGTCCACAATGGATGGACTCGTGCCGGAATCGTCCACTTTGGACTCGCGCGGAATCGTCCACTATGGACTCGCACCAGCATCCATAAATTTAGAAAAAAATCAAGACGAGTTGATACATTTCATGTACGTATCGATGAGTCAAGTTTTAATTTTGCAAAATCTTAGATCAGTTCGGGGGCTGTATGTTCGTGTAAACGAAGTTAATGATCTTTTATACGACGTACAACTTTTAAATTGCCTCTAATTAGACAATTTGGGAATATAGTTATTTATATTGCACTTAGTTTATTTCTTTTAGTCATTATTCATTTTTAAATTTTGACTTGTATCTCCCTTGTTCTCCGATACGTGCCCAGATGATATGCATCTTCGGAGAACTATAGGGAGATGCTGTCCAAATTTAGAATAAAGTTAATGACTAAAAGAAATTCTAAGTGCAATATAAATAATATGAATCCTGAATGGAATATGACCATCCCACCTAAAGACATTACATAAAGATATTGTCAACTTTTTGACAGAACATGTCGGGCGATCAAAGTTGGATGTACCGACGAATTCATCATGGAGCTATAATGAACGATTTTTGAGTATGCGTAACTTACTTCTTAAATTTCGCCTACTCGAATAAAAAATTCTTTAGTGGTGATAAAATTCGATGTCCGTGCCAGAAATGTTCGAACATAAAATTTTGGACCGGGAAACTATCACAATGCATTTTTGGATCGAGAAACTGTCACAATGCATTGTAAATTACACGGATGATGATAATGACGATAACAAATAATTATAAATGTGAAGTATATATTCAATTATTAAATATATCTTTTAATCTATTATATATAATCTAATTATATTAAATTTTTACAACTATGGTTCAATATATCAGTTCCCGAGGAGGCATTCCTCGTAGGACCCCCCGACGATTACCACCCACCCCACCTGTACCCACTGACCCTTCGGCTTCGACCACCATCCGCCCACCTCCGCCCACCATCCGCCCACCTAATCTGTCTATTGTTCCCTCACCTGATCTGGCCACCACCCCCTCACCTCCGACTACCATCCCTCCGCCACCCTCGATAGATCCAAGACCGTCGTCTTCGAGACGTAGGCCACGAGGGTCTAACAGAATTCTCCCTCCGTCACCCGATGGAGAACTGCGCAGAGCAGTTAGTGTGGGCGAAAGATGGTAAGTATATGCATCAATTATTTCTTATAATTTATTTATAATTCAAAATATCATAATATGAATTTATATTTGGTGCAGATTTGAGCATGAGGACATCCCTCGCACGATAGCGGAGACGATCCAAAAGTTTATGCACGGGGCGTGGCATACATAGTCTCACGTGCCCCGTGAGCATATGGATTTATTGTGGCGAGAGTTCAAGGTATGTATATTTATTAAATTAATATTAATGTTAAATATTGATCGGTAATAATAAATTTTTTTTGCAGGCTCATTATACATGGCCAGAGGACCAGACCACTTTTATTGAGGATGCATGAGAGCGTGTTGCCCGCGCTCGCTATAACGGGCTGCTTCAGCAGGCCCGTCAGACCGTGATGAGACAGCTGGGGGCCACATAGATAGGGCAGACTCAGGGATACACCCCGAGTGGATTCCTGACCCTGTGTGGGATCAGCTCGTTGAGCGGTGGGACACGCCTTAGTGGCAGGAGGTCTCCCTGACTGCGTCGAGAAATCGCATGTCCAGGGGGGATGGCACAGGCGCGCGCCACACCGGTGGCTCCATCTCTTTTCGATTCATGAGCATCGTATGGTATGTATAATTTAATTAATTTTTAATTAAATTATATATTGTGTATAATGATATTAATGTATTTGTTTCTAATGTAAGACGTGAGTGGCGGAGGATGGCACCGTCCAACGCCCGTCGATGATGAAGGTGTTTGAGCGCACCCACCGTCGTCGATGAGGAGCGGGGGACTACGTTGATAGCAGAGCATCAATCATAATGGTAAGTATTTATATATGTCTATTTGATTTACACAATTTTTATTTATAGTTTATATATATATATAATATAAACACGTGTAGGAAACTTACACGAGGACTGTGATCGAGCGTGGTGGCATACCGGAGGAGTTCGACGCAGGAGCTTGGCTGGAGGCCGCATGTGGCTGGGAGCACGGTCGTGTTAATTTATGGCTTTGGATACAGTGGCCATGCACGCGCCGTGCTCGAGCCACTTGGGGCACCGACCCATCCGGTTGTGAGTGAGCGGCCCTCGACATCCTGAGCGCAGGACCAGAGCCGGATAGCGACCTTGGAGTCGGAGTTCACCCAGCAGAGATAGGTGATGGAGGAGTAGAGGCTGGCGATGGATGAGCAGAGGCTGGCGATGGAGGAGCATAGACGAACGAATGAAGAGTTGAGACAGACGATGTAGAGCATGCAAGAACTCCTCACTCAGATTGCGTCTCACTCTGGCCTTCTACCGATAATGTCGCAGTTGTCGTCCTCCTTGACCTAGTCGATGCTTCTGACCCAGTCACTGTCGACTCCACCGCAGCCGTGAGATTTTGATTTATTGTATTTTTTTTTAATATTTTGATACTTGTTTGTATACTGATAGTTGTTTACATACTTATGGTTGTATATATATATGATATTTTGATAATTGTTTGCCTCCGATTTGAGACTTAGATTTATGATATTTATGTAAAACTTGTATGTTTGATTTCAAATGAATGTGTATGATGTTTTCTGATTGTAAGATGTGATTGAAAATAGATTGTAATCTATAAATATTATTGTATACATGAATTTATAATTTTTTTTTTTTTTTTCAGTTACAGGATATACCTTTAGCAACGGCTTACTCACGGCCACTATCACTAAGCCGTTGCTAAAGGCTTATCGTAAATGGCAGATGGTCTGGGCAGCACCAAATATCATGGTTGCTAATAGTATAACCGACGGTCCTGGGTCATGACTGATGTGTTGGTATCAGTGACAGACACCTACGTCACTAAGCCGTGGCTGATGGCCTAGGCAGCACCAAATATCACGGTTACTAATAGTATCACCGACAGCCATGGACCGTGGCTGATGTATTGGTATCAGTGACAGCCGCCTAAAGTCGTCACTAATGTGTTTAAATCAGCGACAACGCCCACGACTATCGTTGATGCTTAGTTGTGACGGCTGAGAGACGCCGTCATAACTTATCTGAGACATGCACATCAGTGACAGTGTTTTGCCATGGCTGGTGCCGTCCGTGATAGTTATCACCGACGATTTAGCCACGGCTTCACCCGTCGGAGATGACGACAATTCTAGTAGTGTAATGAGCCTGTAAAAAAATAAATTTATTTTTACCGATCGATATTTAACATTAATATTAATTTAATAAATATAATTACCGAGAACTCTCGCCATAGTAAATCCATATGCTTATGGGACACGTGAGACCATGCAGGCCACACCCCGTGCATAAACATCTGGATCGTCCCCGCTATCATACGTGGAACGTCCTCCTACTCAAACCTGCACCAAATATAATACAATTCTATATTATGATATATTGAATTATAAATAAATTATAAGGAATAATTAATGCATCTACTACCTTCTACCGCGTATACTAACTAATCTGCGCGACTCTCCCTCGGCTGGAGGAGGGAGAATTCTGTTAGGCCCTCGTGGCCTACGTCTCGATGTCGATAGGCCTGGATCGACTGAAGGGATGGTGGCTGGAGGTGGGGCGATGGTGGCTAGATCAGTTGGGGGGATGGTGGACGGATCAGGTCGGGGAATGATGGACGAATCAGGTGGGGGAATGGTGGGTATAGGTGTGGTAGGTAGTAATCGTCAGGGGTAGTCCTACGAGGAATGCCTCCTCGAGCACGCACTTCTTGAACCATAGCTATCAAATATGAATATAATTAGTATATATATAATAGATTAATTGATACATTCAATAATTGAAGATATATACTTCACATTTACAATTATTCGTCATCGTTAGTGTAATACTCTTCTTCTTGTTCTTCTGTATCGGAATCTTCAAATTCTTCTTCTTCTTCTCCCTCATCATCATTCTGTCCATCTTCCTCAAGACAATTATCGTCGTCATCAACATATTCTACTTTCAATTGAACTAACTCTGTGTCATCATCCTCGAGTATTGGACTAACTCGCTCCACTTCGGCATGATCATCTTCTTGATAGAAGTCATCTGTTGGCTCATTCTCTTCAACTACCGGGTCAATTTTTCCTCTGGCTTTAGTCTTACAGATTATACGTCAATCTGTCCTATCTTTCTTTTGAGACAAATACTGCATATAATATATTTGTTCAACTTGAGATGCCAATATAAATTAATCAATTGAAGCCAACTTTGATTTGTAATTGACCTCGACAAGTTTATACTCTAGATGAACTCTCATGCCCCTATCGTTTGTATCGAACCACTGATATTAAAAAAAGACAACTGATTTTCATCCGAAAAATTACAATATAAGGATTTTCTATATATATTCTTCCTCTTCTCCTCTATATTCTATATATATTCTTCCTCTTCTCCTCTATATTCTCTCTTTTTACCTCCTTAATTTGATGTTTTCTTTATCTTGGAAGAGGATTTCAACCACATAGCTCATTCCAAAGAAAAGTGATCTTGAACCATATTCATAAGGCCAAGCAGCACTATCCCTCCAACCTGGCACAAAAAGTCTTGTTTGGACCTCAGCACTCACAGAAATAGATCCCTCTGGAGCTCATAGCAGAGATAGAAACGAAATAGGTATTGGTTAAATGACTTCCGAAAAGGAAGTAAATGGACAATAAATCCCTTACTGGTTATGTAAAGAGTTTTAAGTAATGAGGGTCATTTTTGTAATTCTGTTTTTATCTGTTTTCAAAGCTTATGTATAAATTTCAAATTTCCCGCAGTGTTGCGTTAGCTTCTTGATTCATTCTTCTTCTTTATCTGCTTACCTCTGTACTTGGAACGATGGAGATTGATGATGTATCTTCTTGAGAGTTGAATAATGGAGTATATTCTAGCTTTCCTTTGAAATCATTTGTCCATATTTTTTTCCGCATCAGATTGTAACATGGTATCAGAGCCTTGAAGCTGAAAAGGGGATCAGTGATTTGGATTCAGATCTGAGAAACTGAGATGGCAAGGAATCGGCGATCACATTCGGCCCGATCTGTGGTTGTAGAGTCGGGAAATCAACTGGAGGTACAATCTCCGGTGGAGGAGATTGAATACGAGGATGACCCCTTCATCATCCAAGGAAGCGATGCTCTAGGTATGATTTTGGTATTTGCAAAATTGAATGGCCATGAGAATTATTTGCCATGGCGAGCTTCTATGCTGATATCGTTATCAGCAAAGAACAAGAAAGAATTCATAGATGGATCCATAACTATTCCTGATGAAAGTTCATAAAAGTACAAAATCTGGAATAGATGTGATGATTTGGTTAAATCCTGGATTATTCAGTCGATAGCTCCAGAGTTAACCTCCAGTGTGTTGTATGCGACCACTGCAAGAAAAATGTGGACTAATTTAGAAGGGTGATTCGGCAAAAGTAATAAGCCGAGAATTTATGAATTGCAAGCTCATGTCAGCATGACAAGGCAAGGAAATTCATCAATAGCAATGTATTACACCAAACTAAAATCCCTGTGGGATGAATTAGAAGCAGTAAATACAAAATTTAGATGTGAATGTGAAGGAGGAAGAGAAGAGAAAGATAGGGTTAGGCTCAGACAATTTTTGATGAGTTTAAGTGATTCCTATATAGGAATCCGATGGCAAATATTGCTCATGAATCCAACTCCTCACATTAACCAAGCTTATTCTCTCTTAGAACAAGAGGAATCTCGGAGAAAATTGGGATTGTGACCTCAAGGGAGCACTACTGTCGAAAGTGTGGCATTAAATAGTGTGAGACAAAATGACACAGGTCATAGAAGTGAATCAGGGTTCAAAAATGAGAATTACATAAACATGAGGACTGGTGAGTAGTTTCAGCAAAGAACAAGAAAGAATTCATAGATGGATCCATAACTATTCCTGATGAAAGTTCATCAAAGTACAAAATCTGGAATAGATGTGATGATTTGGTTAAATCCTGGATTATTTAGTCGATAGCTCCAGAGTTAACCTCCAGTGTGTTGTATGCGACCACTGCAAGAAAAATGTGGACTGATTTAGAAGGGCGATTCGGCAAAAGTAATAAGCCGAGAATTTATGAATTGCAAGCTCATGACAAGGCAAGGAAATTCATCAATAGCAATGTATTACACCAAACTAAAATCCTTGTGGGATGAATTAGATTTAGTAAATACAAAATTTAGATGTGAATGTGAAGGAGGAAGAGAAGAGAAAGCTAGGGTTAGGCTCATACAACTTTTGATGGGTTTAAGTGATTCCTATATAGGATTTCGAGGGCAAATATTGCTCATGAATCCAACTCCTGACATTAACCAAGCTTATTCTCTCTTAGAACAAGAGGAATCTCAGAGAAAATTGGGATTGGGACCTCAAGGGAGCACTACTGTAGAAAGTGTGGCATTAAACAGTGATGACACAGGTCATAGAAGTGAATTAGGGTTCAGAAATGAGAATTACAGAAACATGAAACTTGGTCACACAAGGGAAAATTATTATAAATTACATGAATATCCACAGAGCAATAAACAATTCAAAGGAAAACAAAAGGCCACGGGACAATACTATGCAGAAAGACAAGTGAACAATGCAACCTCTGAGAATACTGATATGAAGAATGATAAGCAAGGTGATGGTATGCAAATGAGAAAAGAAGAGAATACTCGCAGGGAATTCACAGAAGAATAGTATAATGCCTTGTTAAGTCTGATAAACAACAAGAGTCACATAGGAGCAGTGCTGAACATGGCTGGTAAGTGCATAAATTGCAATGTGAAACAAATGGAAACTGATTGGATACTAGACAGTGGTGCAACAGACCACATAGTATCCGAAAATGTTAAATTGGATAATGCAATTACTCCATTTAGCAATGAGAGGATTTCTTTGCCAAATGGTACTTCCATACCAGTAGTTGGCATTGGAACAACACATATAAATGACAGGATCAAATTGAAAAATGCATTATCAGTTTCGACATTCAATTTCAACTTAATGTTAGTTAGTAGACTGACCAAAGAATTGAAATGCAATGTGGTTTTTAATTCATCATCCTTCCTCATTCAGGACCCAGTTACGAAGAAGGTTTTGGGGAGTGGTGAAGAGGATAATGACCTATACAAGCTAAAAGGATCAAGATTGATGGAAGTACCTAAGATAGCTGTAGCTATGAATGTAACCTTAGATGCATTTACTATGTGACATTTTAGACTTGGACATATGTCTCCAATAAGAATGAAGTTGTTATCAGGGATTATTCCCGAATTGAAACAACCTTCAAATGTATTTTGTAATGTTTGTCCAATGGGAAAAATGTGTAGACTTCCATTCTGTAACAATGTTAGCAAAACTTCTGAGGTGTTTGAATTGATTCACTGGGATGTTTGGGGTCCTCACAGGCACAAGACTCATGAGAATTGTTCTTATTTCTTGACAATTGTAGATGATTTTTCAAGAGCAATTTGGACTTATTTGTTCACTTACAAAGGTCAAGTTCCAGATATACTAACCAGTTTCATCAAAATGATTAAAAATTAGTTTGGAAAATGTATCAAAATCATAAGAACAGATAATGGGTTAGAATTTTTTAACTCTACACTAAACATGTTTCTATCAGAGTGTGGTATTGCTCATCACAGCTCATGCGTAGAGACTCCACAGCAAAATGCAATAGTGGAGAGAAAACATAGGCACCTCCTTGAGGTTGCTAGATGTTTAAAGTTTCAAGCAAATCTACCCATTCATTTTTGGGGAGAATGTATACAAACTGTCACTTATCTTATAAACAGACTGCCTAGTTCACTTTTGTCAAACATAAGTCCTTATGAGGCATTGTATAATGAGAAACCAAAGATAAGTCACCTGAAATCCTTTGGGTGTTTATGTTATACTAGCACTCTTCAACGAGGAAGGTCAAAGTTTGATACAAGGACAAGGGAGGCAATGTTTATAGGCTATCCTCATGTACAAAAAGGCTATAAGATGTATGATTTGAATTCAAAAAAAAAAATTGTTTCCAGGGATGTAATGTTTCTGGAAAGTGTGTTTCCATTTAGAGAGTGGAATCAGCTGAAAACAACATGTCCTTTGCCAATTTCGAATGAAGAAAATGATGTTGGATATTTTCCATCTCTCAGATTGAACTCAAATTGTAGAGAAACTGAGAAGACAAGTAAAGTCAATGAAGACTTAGAGCATTGTCATCAAAATGATTTAGGCTTGAATTATGAAGAAAAGCAAGTGTATAGTGGAGAAGATATCAACAAAAACATTGAAGTGCAATTGGACAGAATCAGTGAGGAAAGTACTGATATCAAAAATGCAAATGAGAACAGCACTCCAGTTCCATTAGTAAACCCACAAATGAGAAGAGAAATAAGAAAACAGCAAGGCTGAAGGATTACATCTATAATAATTCTGTGAATTCAAGCAAAAGTAAGACCACTCCATATCCCATGTGCAAGTATTTGAATGATGCAGATATTTCGGAAACATATAGAAGTTTCATAGCAGCAATTGATATGCATAGTGATCCAAGGAATTATAATGAGGCTGTGACAAGTCCAGTATGGCAAAAGTCAATGCAAGAAGAGTTGAAGAGGCTTTGGAAAGCAACAAGACATGGCACATATGTGAATTGCCTGCAGGAAAAAAATCAATAGGGTGAAAATGGGTTTATAGAACAAAATTTAAACAAGATGATAGCATAGAGAGATATAAATCAAGGCTTGTTGCAAAGGGTTATACACAGGTCGAAGGTATTGATTACCAAGATATCTTTGCCCCAGTTTCCAAACTAGCAACAGTAAGGATGACATTGGTTGTGGCTGCTTCATTAGATGTCAACAATGCATATTTGCATGGTGACTTAGAAGAGGAAGTCTACATGAATTTACCTCCCGGTTATCAGCAACAACATGGAAATAAAGTTTGCAAATTCAACAAAGCTATTTACGGCTTGAAATAAGCAGGGAGACAATGGTTCTCCAAGCTGTCAAGTAGTATCAAATCAAAAGGGTATAAGCAAAGTTACCATGATCCTTGCTTGTTTGTCATAAAAGGGAATGGAAAAATAGTTTTAGCTTTGGTGTATGTGGATGATGTCATCCTTACTGGTTCTGATGAACATGAAATAGTAAGACTCAAACAGTACTTAAATGAACAGTTCAAAATCAATTACTTAGGCAAACTCAAATATTTCTTGGGCTTGGAAATACAAAGGACTGGTGAAGGAATTCATGTTAGTCAAAGAAAGTATGTGTTGGACTTACTTTCCGAAATGAAATTGATGGATTGCAAACCAAAATCCACTCCCATGGCTTTGAGTAACAAACAACACAAGATGAAGCTGGAAGAAGGTGATAAATTTGGAGATCATGCAGCTTACAAAACCCTAATTGGCAGGTTGCTGTATATCACTGTGACGAGGCCTGACATAGCCTACAGTGTGCACTATTTAAGCCAATTTGTGCAGGATCCAAAGGTGGTTCATTATCAAGCAGCGCTGAGAATAGTAAAGTACTTAAAAGGTTCACCAGGGCTTGATCTTTTCTACTCAGCAAAGTCCACAACTTCAGTTGCAGGGTTCTCCGATGCTGATTGGGGAAGCTGCAAGTTAACTAGGAAATTAGTGACGGGTTATTGTATCAAACTTGGGTCGTCAACTGTTAATTGGAAGTGTAAGAAACAAGTTACAGTTAGCAGATCAAGTGTCGAAAGTGAATTGATAGCACTTTCAAGCACAACTGCTAAATTGGTGTGGACAATGAATATACTGTCTGAAATGGGAATTGAAAATGAAGGACCAATTCCTTTGTTCTGTGATTGTCAAAGTGCCTTGCACATAGCTGAAAACCCGATTTTTCATGAGCGGACTAAATATTTGGAAGTCGACTGCTACTATGTGAGGGAGAAGTACCAGGCCAAGATAGATAAACCGATGTACTTACCAAGCAAAGAATAGCCGACGGATATTTTAACAAAAGCATTATCTTCGCCTCAACATCAGAAACTGATTTTCAAGTTGGGAATGGAGAACCCTTTTCTCTCTTCTACCAACTTGGAGGGGGTGTGTTAGAGTTGCTATTGCTGGAGCTCAGAGTAGAGATGGAAATGAAACAGGTATTAGTTAAATAACTTTCGAAAAAAAAGTAAATGGACAATAAAGCCCTTACTGGTTATGTAAAGAGTTTTAAGTAATGAGGGTCATTTTTGTAATTGTGTTTTTATCTGTTTTCAAAGCTTAGGTATAAATTTCAAATTTTCCGCAGTGTTGCGTTAGCTTCTTGATTCATTCTTCTTCTTTACTTGCTTACCTTTGTACTTGGAACGATGGAGATTGATGATGTATCTTCTTGAGAGTTGAATAATGGAGTAGATTCTAGGTTTCCTTTGAAATCATTTGTCCACATTCTGTTCCACATCATATTGTAACACTTTTTTCATATAAATAAGCTCATCATATGCACCTTCAATATCTAAAGAATAGCTGAACCTTCAAAGTAAATCCAGAGAACAAAAAAGCTATGGCACACAAGTGAAATATATTCTGCTACAGTACCTTAATTTGATAATTTATACCTCCATATCTGAAGAATGAATGAAGTTTAGTCCAAATAGGTGCGTCATTGCTCTCTTTATATTGCTTCAGTATCCATCAACTTTTCAAGATAAATCTCCCTGTTACTATTTTTTGCATGATGTTGGTAAACTTGGACTGTCATCAATTACTGTTGAAGATTTTGTATATACGATAAATAATTAGGTGCATATGAGCTGTAATATTAGTTTAGAAAATCCTTTAATTTGAGGAATTTGATTAGATAGGAGTAATTAATTTTTTCATATTTAGAATAATTAGTTTCATATCTTATCTCTTATAATATTATCCTATAATATTTTTTCATATCTTATCTCTTGTAATATCCTATACATGTAGATATAATATCATTGGAGAAATATATTGAGAAGAATTATTCCTTTTTTGTGTTACGGTATCAGAGCACTAGGTCTCTTCTTGGGTTTCTTCTTCTTCCTCGAACAACCTTCATTGTTGCTTGTTCTCATCTTTTTTTAATCCATTTCTCTTGAGTGTTCCAACCTTCATTGCTGCTTTATCTATTTCTTCTTAACCTCAGATCAGGTTGCCCTAATTGCTACAACATGTCAACCTCCCAAATCACTATTTCTAGCCATTCTAACCCTTCTGAAGAATCTAATTTTGTTCAGAAAATTGAGGACTTGCAAAATATTCGGGCCTCTTATAGACTTAATGGGAAAAACTATCTCAAATGGTCTCAGTTTGTCCGTACATACCTCAAGGGCAAAGGGAGGCTCAGTCATCTCCTTGGAACCGAATCAGCAAAGAATGATCCTACATTTGCAGCGTGGGATGAGGAGGATTCTATGATAATGTCCTGGTTATGAGATTCTATGGACCCCATTATCAATGTCACGTGCATGTTCTTGGCCACATCTAAGGAGATTTGGGACTTCATTCGTCGCACATACTCAAAATAATGTGATGCTGCTCAAGTCTATGAGATCAAGGTCAAGACTACAGCACAAATAAGAAGACAAATCTGTCACAGAATATGCAAATCTATTGCAAAACCTATAGCAAGAACTCGATCATTACCGAGTCTTTGAGATGAAAAGTTCTGAGGATGCTGCCATCTTGAAAAGCTTCATTGAAAGAGGTCGTGTTTATGATTTTTTGGCTGGATTGAATCCTGAATTCAATCAGGTTAAAGTTCAAATCCTTGGGAAGGAGAACACACCATCTCTAGAAGAGACAATTTCTCTGATTCGAGCAGAAGAAAGCCGAAGGAGTGTTATGCTTGAACAACCACCTGTGGATGGATCTACCCTAGCAACTAAAACAAATCATCTAGAGAAAGGAAAAAGTGATATGCCAAGGTACCAAGGTAGAGAAAACCAGTGGAAGGAAAATCAGAACAATCTGTGGTGCACTTACGGTAAGAAAACAATGAACACAAATGAGAAATACTGGAAATTAAATGGGAAACCACCAAGCCGAGAATGGGAAAATCGTAGGGGGGCAACAGAGGCCTCAAGCACACATGGCAGAACATCCCAAGAATGAGGAGAATATGACAATAGGAGGATTCAATGGTGAGGAAATTGAGAAGTTGAGAAATTTATTGGGATCTCTTGAGAAGCTATCTGGAGACTGTTCTTTGGTTCTTTCAGGTAAACCTTCAAACTCTTTTTGCATGAATGTCTCAGACAAATTTTGTAGCAAGTCTTGGATAATAGACTCTGGTGCCACAGACCATATGACACCCACATCCCAGCTTTTTCATTCTTATACCCCATGCTCAAGTAATAGGAAAATTATGGTTGCCAATAGTTCTTTAACAACTGTTGCAGGATTTGGAGATATACATCTCACACCCACTCTCACCCTTAAAAATATCCTTCATGTACCAAAATTGTCAGCTAGCCTCATTTCCATTCAAAAGCTTACTAATGATCTTAAATGCTATGCTATTTTTTCTTCCTCTAACTGTGTTGTCCAGGACCAAAGCTCGGGGAGGAGGATTGGACTTGCTAAGGAAAGGAGCGGCCTTTACCACCTTGAATCATTTCAGAAAAATAAGAGCAATTTGTCCTTGTCTTTTCTCAGTTCCTCAAATAAAGACACCATTTGGTTGTATCATTATCGTCTAGGTCACCCATCCTTTAAAGTTTTGAAAGTTATATTTTCTCATCTCTTTCAAGGATTAGATATTTTTGAATTTCATTGTGATATTTGTGAATTGGCAAAGCACTCTCGTGCATCTTTCCCTGCGAGCAATAAAAGAAGCTTATATCCTTTTCATGTGATTCATAGTGATATATGGGGTCCCTCTACTGCACCCAATGTATCTAGAGCTCGTTGGTTTGTATCCTTAATTGATGATTGTACATGGGTTACGTGGTTATTTCTTCTTAAGCAAAAATATGAGATTAGCACTATCATACCAAACTTCCACTCAATGGTTCAAAATCAATTTAGGGTTAAAATAAAGAACTTTAGGACAAACAATGCTAGAGACTACTTTAATCAAACTTTATCATCATACTTCCAATCTTAGGGCATTATCCATAATTCATCATGTGTTAACACACCTTAACAAAATGGGGTGGCTGAAAAAAAAAGGGCATCTACTAAACACCACCAAGGCTTTACTCTTCCAAGGGAATGTCCCTAAGTCATATTGGGGGGAAGCTGTTCTTACTGCCACATATATGATAAATAGACTCCCTTCTAGTGTGTTAGATAATAAAAGCCCCATAGACGTCCTTAACAGTTTCTACCCTCACGCCAGAACCTCCAATGGCCTCAAACCTAGGATATTTGGGTGCACATCCTTTATTCATATACATGGCCAAAATAGAGGTAAACTTGACCCTAGAGCAATCAAATGTGTATTCCTTGATTATTCATCCACTCAAAAAGGATACAAGTGTTATCACCCTTCATCAAAAAGGTTTTACGTCACTGCAGATGTTACTTTCATAGAAAATAAATCTTATTTCCCTAGGTTCTCTCTTCAAGGGGAGATTTCAAGAATGAAAGATAGTACTTATGAATCCTTTGAACCTCTTATACTTGATCTTCCTCGTGATTCTTATGGTGTTGAAAGTGTGATTTCTAACCCAAGTACATCTGAGTTAGCTAATCATGAACTTGAACCTGAACTTGAACCTATGTTATCTTCTCCTGCTCCAACTCGAAATTTTTCTCAGGTGTATTCAAGGAGGATGGTTGTTCCTGAGCCGACACAAGTTCAAGAATCCAACTCTGACTCTGGGAATGAAACCACGATAAGTTCTGAGCAACGTACCTTTACATACACAATCTGTTGAAATTGACTTTGATCCCATAGATGATCTAGATCTTCCCATTGCTATTAGAAAAGATAAAAGAGAATGCACAAAATATCCTCTCTATCCCCTATCACATTATGTTTCTCTTAAGCACCTATCACCAACCCACAAAAAATTCATTGTGAGTCTAAACATCATTGCTATTCCAAACACTGTTCTTGAGGCATTGTCAAAGACGAAATGGAGGGATGCTATGAGAGAAGAGATGAGTGCACTAGAAAAGAACAAAACATGGGAGATTGTTGACAAACCAAGAGGGAAGAATATTGTTGATTGTAAGTGGATTTTCATACTAAAATACAAGGCAGATGAATCCCTTGAAAGATATAAGGTAAGATTGGTAGCAAAAGGGTACACTCAAACTTATGGGGTGGATTATCAAGAGACTTTTGCTCCTGTTGCAAAAATGAACACTGTTAGAATTCTACTAGCATTGGCTGCTTATTTTAATTGGCAACTCCTACAGTATGATGTTAAGAATGCATTCCTTCATGGTGACTTAGATGAAGAAATCTACATGAACATTCCACTAGGATTTGAAGGAGACATAGATAACAAGGTATGTAAACTAAAAAAGGATCTTTATGGGTTAAAACAATCTCCTAGAGCATGGTTTGGAAGATTTGCCAATGTCATGAAGGAGTCAGGGTACAAACAAAGCCAAGGTGGTCATACTCTCTTCATTAAACATTCTACTACAGGGGGAGTGACAACTCTTCTAGTCTATGTAGATGACATCATTATGATTGGAAATGATAAAAGAGAGATGCATGAATTGAAGCTGAGGCTTATAAAAGAGTTTGAGCTAAAAGAGCTAGGGAAACTGAAGTACTTCCTTGGTATTGAAGTGACATATTCCACACAAGGAATTTTTATATCTCAGCAAAAGTATGTGACTGATTTGTTGGCAGAAATCGAGAAGATTGGGTGCAAATCAGTTTCTACTCTAATGGATCCAAACCATAAGTTGGGAGAAGCTAATTAAGAAGAACCAACTATTGATAAAAGGATGTATCAAAGATTGGTTGAAAAACTTATATATCTTGCTCACACTTGGCCAGATATGGCATACTCAGTGAGTGTGATCAGTCAATTCATGCATGATCCAAGAGAACCTCATCTTTAAGCTGCTTATAGAGTGCTACATTACTTGAAAGGCAATCCAGGGAAAGGAATTTTGTTTGGAATGAATGATACTCTTGCTATCGAAGCTTATACAGATGCTGACTATGCAGGATCCCTAGTAGATAGAAGATCAACCACATGATATTGTACTTTTCTTGGAGGCAACTTAATAATTTGGAGGAGCAAGAAGCAAAATGTGGTGGCAAGATCGTCAGTTGAATCAGAGTTCAGAGCTATTGCCCAAGGATTATGTGAATTACTTTGATTGAAAATTATTCTTGATGATTTGAGAATCAAATAGGAAGGCCCTATGAAGCTCTACTATGACAACAAGTCAGCCATTAATATTGCTCATAATCCTATACAATATGATAGGATAAAACATATTGAGATTGACAGACATTTCATCAAAGAAAAGTTGGAGGAAGGGTTAGTGTGTATGTCCTATGTTCCTTCAGAACATCAATTAGCAGACCTTTTAACAAAAGGACTAAACAGTTCAAGTTTTCATGATCTTGTATTCAAGCTGGGAATGGAAGACATCTATTCCTCAGCTTGAGGAGGAGTGTTGAAGATTTTGTATATACGGTAAATAATTAGATGCATATGAACTGTAATATTAGTTTAGGAAATCCTTTAATTTGAAGAATTTAATTAGATAGGAGTAATTAATTTTTTCATATTTAGAATAATTAGTTTTCTATCTTATGTCTTGTAATATTCTCCTGTAATATTTTCTTTTATTTTATCTCTTGTAATATTATATATATATATATATAATATTATTGGAGAAATACATAGAGAAGAATTTTTTTTGTGTGTGTGTGTGTGTGTTAATTACTACTGAACAGTTGACCTCTCCATATATATTCTGATGATGCTGCAGACAAAGTCAAACTCTCCTCTGTTTAACAGGTCTCTTTCACAGGACTAATTGCTATTAAAACTGTGCTACCAAACAATGTCAGCTTTCCAGAGTAATGTGTTAAATGAGTAATTGCAAATAAAATGTGCTACCAAATAAAGCCAAGACTTTCCTCTGTTTGAATGATACGTATGGAGGACTAGTTGCTCAAGAGAAAGAATACGGCAAACCTAAAAAATCCCCCTGAAAGAAACTGCTGCCGGGCAAGTTGTCTATCAATAAGCAGAAAAAAAATGTGTTTGTGAATTGTCTTCCCAGAAAATTCCACTTTACTGTAAGAAAACTAGAACTACCAGCTGCAAGCGTTTTTGTAACAAATGCCAAACCGCGCACGCAATGGAACTCAGCTCAACATAATTTAGGACGTAGAAAGTTGACCACTGGAAATTGAAGCCGCCTTGAGATGAATCAAATTGACGACTGGAAAACAAGTCATCTTTCTTTCTTATTTATATGTCTTTCTGTTGGTCTGCCTATTTCTTCTGGTTTCTTCTTCTACAAGATTAATTAAGCTAAGAAACGAAGCATTTTATCTATAATTTAATATTCTTAATAATTTAAATTTTATTTTTAAAATTAAAATATTTGTATACCTAGATTTTTTAGAAATAAGTAACTATATTATTAGTATATTATAAAAGAATTATATTTTTAGGAATAAAAACTTTTAGTAAGACTAAAAATTAGTTTAAATTAAATTACAATTTTAAATAGTAATATTCATACCAATATATTTTAAGAATAATATAAATATCATATACGTGAAAATATATAAATATACTATAACACGATAAATATTAATTTGATTTGATTTATATAATTATGAAAATGTGCAAGTATATTTATATAATTTAATTTAAAATAACTGCAAATAGTAATTAAATATAATATAAAAATAAGAAATATAAAGGTAAAAAATGAATTGTCTTAGATAGTAATTAATAATTATTTTTACCATAAAAACAATATATTTATATAGAAAAAACATAGAAAAATATAAATCTATTTAAATAAATTTATAATCTAGAGTAACACACAACATAAAATGTAAATCTAAAAGTGAAAAACGGACGCATTTTTATGTGAACGAATTGAGGTGAAAATAAGATAGTGAACCAATTAGAAAATTAGTATTAGCAATAGGAGGCCACTAACCAATTTGTAAATGAATAAAATAAATTTAAACTCCACTTCATTTTTCAAATCCATCAAATTCCGCGTAATCTCCTATTTGATCTCATTAAGGAGCGTTTGGTACAAGATAATCTATCCAAATTACAGAGAATCCTGATTTAAATTACCTAAGCTCACTACATTGACATGTTTGGTTAGGCCAGATTACCAGCAAATCACATTATTTTGGTAATCCATATTCCCACCAAAGTAGCAATGTACATAGCCCTCATAAAAGGTGTCTAAGTAGATTACCAAAGAAGTGGGAATCTTATTTTCTATTTTGTAACAAAAATACCCCCAAATAAAAATACCCATCATCTCGATCTCCCCTCTTTTTTCCGCCGCAATCCCCTTCTCCTCTTCTTCTTCAACCTTGTCTCTTTCGCCCCAGTCCTCATCTCTTCTTCCTCTTCAACCTCACCTCCTCTTGGATTCAGTTCCCCCTTCTTATTCGCCCTCTTCGGTGTCGCGCTTCATTATCTTGTTTGATTCTTTAATAATAAAATTTAAATTTTCTAGTATAATGGAGCATCATCGATCGTCGATCGGTGATGCCCCCAACAGCCAACGATGGGGTGTCACCCGTCATCGATGATCGGATCGGATTGGGTGTCGATGGTCGGTGATGCCAACGATCGCAACGATGGGGTTTCGCTGATCGCCGACAACAAGGTGTCATCGATCGTCGGCCACGGGGTGTCGCCAGTTGTCGGTCCTCAGATTGGATGTCGTGGGTATCGATATCGTGGGGGTTATAGTTACTCAATTTTATTTGGAGAGTATTTTAGTAAAAGAATATTAATTTTTCGGTAGTCTTTTTGTTGTACCAAACATGACTATATGGATAACCAGTAAGATTACCTACGTGTACCAAACACTACAATGTGATATTACCGATAATATATCTAAAAGGTGGCCTATCTATATTGGTAGTAATATAGATTGCCTGGTAATCCGTTTGGCAATGCACCAAATGCCATCTAAATTGATTAAGAAACCATAACCTATAAGACATGATCATTATTCTTGAAGGAATCAATTAATACATATATCAGTAAAAATTATGTTCAAGATGGGATTAATTTTTTCATAGAACAAGTGAACCGTCATCAGAAACCGACACCAATCTTAGGACGTGTATTGGCACCAATCTATCGAAATGTTTTTTTAACATATTAATCCAGCTTTTAGTTGTGTATATAATTGGTTTTGGAATGGGAACATGATGCCATTTTATGAATAAAACTTGAAGTCTCGTGCCGCCGCGTTCTCAACGCATCTTGATGCGCGCAGCATGGGGCGCACCGGTTCCACCGGCTTTCTCCCTCTTCATTTTCTTATTTGACCATCTGATTCCTTAGTTTGACTATAAGATTTCCTTGTTTACTGATCGACATGAGTAATTGTGCGATGTCCTGCATTATTGGTGTAGGGAACCCAATGATCAAACGAGGGATCTGCCGGTCAAATGAGGGAATCTGGATACCAAACGAAGGGACATGGGTGCCAAACAAGAGAATTTGGATGCCAAATAATAGAATTTGGGCACTAAACGAGCAAATATGGGCACCAAACGTGAGAATCTAGGCATCAAACAAGTGAATCTGAGCTTCAAACAAGGTAGTTATCATAACGAACGCTTCGCCCGATCGATTGTCAAACGAAAAAAAATTTGATCGTCAAAGGAAATCTGGACAACGAACAACTTACACCGATAAGGTAGAACAAATTAATTATTACTCCAAACGACAGGTAAATGAGGGATTCCAACGACCAAATGAGGAAATCCAGTGGTTAAATGAGAAAATAATGAGGGAGAGAATCGCTGGAACCTGCGCGCATCAAGATGCGCATCGGGACACATGGCGTCTCAGCAGCACGGCGGCACCGAAGTTTTATTCCTATTTTATCCTTCAAAGGGCGTCTCCTAATTAAGAAGGATAATTTTGGAGCGCGTAAAAGCGCGCGTGAGAATCTTTCGTCCCGAACAAATATGTGACTAAAATTAATTTTGATTCAATTCATCTATAAAAGAACATTGAAAGAAAATACAGAGGCCAAGATTTATAGAGGCAAAGACCAAAATAATTAATCATAAAAACAACCATGATTCTACTCTGGGAATAAGAAAAACATTTTTTTAAAAAAGAATCCAATTTGATATCAAGGCACCTTTTTATACCAATATATCAGAATTGAACAATAATGAGCAGAATTCAATTCATTTGAAGGCTTCTGTACTCTAATAATCCTGATGACTTGAGTCCAACAAAGGCATCACACATGCACTCCTTGCTCCTCATCTGCAATCCCCAGCGACAGTTGATGCAAACACTATCCTTTCCTCCTTGCATGAGCTCTTCTTCTTCTTCTTCTTCTTCTTCTTCTTCTTCTTCTTCTTTTTCTTGCTGCTGCAACGGAGAGCTTAAGCTCAGCTCCAGGTTCAGGTCCGGGCACCTATAAGTGTGAATCTGCCATGAACTCTCGCTCGCTCTTGTACTACTGCCGCTGCTGCTGCTTGTGCTGCTTAACCCCCAATTATTCTCTTCAACCTTTGGGAAAGGCACCGAAAAGTTCGACACCGGTGGTGGCCGCGCATGGATGAGGCCGTGCGTCGCCGGATCCACTCCTCGACTCAGAAGCTTCCTCCTGATGTGCGTGTTCCAGTAGTTCTTGATCTCGTTGTCCGTTCTCCCCGGCAATCTTCCCGCTATTAGAGACCATCTGCGTAGAGGTCACTGGTTTGAGATATATATATATATAACGATCATGATAACACTCGACACAAGCGTTGCAGTGGACGATGGCTTACTTGTTACCGAGATGGGCGTGGAGCTTGATGATGAGCTCGTCCTCTTCCTCGGTGAAGTTACCGCGCTTGAGGCCGGGGCGAAGGTAGTTGATCCAGCGGAGGCGGCAGCTCTTGCCGCAGCGGAGGAGGCCGGCGGCCTGCGGAAGCGAGCGCCAGCAGCCCTCGCCATGGGCGCGGATGTAAGCTGTAAGGCGGTCGTCTTCCTCCTTGGTCCATGCGCCCTTGTTGATGTGAGCCTTGTCACAGCAGGGAGACCTCCCCATTGGTGAAAGAATCGTTTCCCAAATCGGATTGCTTCGTCCTCATCGATCGGGCTATATAGATATATATATATTGTCGAGGTGATGATGTGAAGTGTTGGATATGAGCAGTAGTTGCGGGATGGAGACAAGCTGCTAGATCGAGTTGGTGATGAGAGAAAACAGTGGCAACAAGGGAGTGGATGAACTGTTGGATTCACTCTCCCTATGTCATCATAGATTTCTTTTGATTACTCTCTTTTATTTATTCTGCCTATTTATTTCATATGTCTGGATGATCTGCAGTACGTTGAAAAGGGTAGGTTTGAACTAATGTGGTGTATATTCAATTAATGCTGGTGAATGATAGGTGGACAATTAAGTCTAGATCAAAATGGAAAGAATAAAAATGACAAAACTTTCCCCACAGTTTTGCTAGCTAGGAAAAACATTTCTTAGTTTTGATGCATGGTTTTATCTATACATGCACTCCATCTATATGTTTTTTATTGCTATTTTTCTTCACTCCATGGAGGAAATTCATTGCCATATCTTTGATGAGTGTCAAATCCTTCAACAAGCACTTCAAACTTTTAAGAACAAAGAAAAAACTATGGGCCCTTTGATCATCAGATATCCAAATTGACCCACTTTAGATCGGATAACAACCATATTGTATTCCCAATAGGCAATCTTTATCAATCAAATGGGTCAATTGGTTTGATTGATAAAGATTGACCCACTTTAGATCGGATAACAACCATATTGTATTTCTTAATGAAATAGATGTTGAAACTTCAATCTCTTTGGTTGAAAAAAGATGTGCTTTTCAGAGATGTTTTAGTTAGTTTCTTATCCATCAACTTATCCTTTTTTTTTTGTTGATAAGAATACTTATATTAATCAAAAGCTTTGATAGTTAAAAGGATGGGGAGGGGAGGGGAGGGGGAGCAAAAATAAAAACAAGAAATTAAACGGGGAATTAACAATGACAAAGATTGAGAAAATTGGCACACTCGATAGCTAGCTCCAATGGTGTTTTCTTCTTGCCTTCAAAGCAGCATAGATTTCTTTCATATCATATCTTCTGGTTCCAAATCATGATGATTCTGAATTTAAGCAACGAGGATTTACGATCACCTTTGGGTCTCGGGAGATTCCAAGGGCAGAAGGACCTTTGGAAGGGCCTCGTCCCACTACTAGAAAAATGGACTTCTGTGACGGACCAAGCGGTCGCAAAACCGTCGCAGAAGGATTTCTACGATGGTAAACTGATGTCAGAAGCTTCCATTGCTGAAGAGCGTGTCACAGACTCTTTGCGATAGGAAGTGGTCGCCGTCATTCTGCGATGGCATTGTGACGGCTATAGCTGTCATTCTGCGACGGTAGGAGCCGTTGTAGATGATTTTATTTTAAAAATAAAATAAAATAAAATATTTTGATAAATTTTAGTTAAAAGCTTATGCCAATCACAATTGCAAATAAAAAATAAAAGAAAGGGTGAGCATATTAAGTACCCCTTTCACCACTTGCACTTACTCTCATAATCATTTAGTGAACACTGAGCATATTAAAAGGGAAGTCATACAAAAATAAAATGTGAAAATGAAACTTATATGAAATATTACAACACAATTGACCTATAGAGACACAAAATTAGAGACAAAATATATTTTTGTTTCTAAATCTTCACATTTAGAAAATAATAGATACAAAATTTGCTCCTAATTAGCCTCTAAAGATCTATAGAAACAACAAAAATCACTTAATTGATTTGACTCTAAGCTATAGAAACATCAGCAACATAGTCACTTAATTGATCTGACTCTAAAGCTATTTTTAGAGGCTAATTAGGGACAAATTTTGTATTTATTAGTCTCTAAATGTGAAGATTTAGAAATAAAAATCTAATTTATCTTTAATTATGTGTCTCTATAGGTCGGTTGTGTTGTAGTGAAAGAATAAGACTGAAAAATTGAAAAGTTGGTATTGTATTGGAACATCTTGCATTTACTAATCATATATACTTCAAAGATGTCAGTACAAGAAAGCATGAATTTAATTACATCTTAAATATAGAAAATACTTCATGATGCAAGGTTAAGAACAATTTCTATACTTGTTGGATTGTCAATAGGTTGTGGTTGTATTTTAAAAAGTGTGTAGTTTGACAATATTGCATGAACTTCATTAGGCCGAAACCACCTTGTTGGGGCATCTTCTAATAACTTCTCTACATCCAAATCTGTCAAGACAACCAAAAAAAGCTTTAAGGAGCATGATTCAGGAAAGATAAACATTAAAACTAAAATATGGAAAACAGTAGTAAATGCATAGGATAACCAAATACTTATAGTACTAAAGACATGGCTCAAGAAAGCTTACTAGGAAGGCACACAGAGTCATCAGAAGTGCTTAATTGATCTGACTCTAAAGCTATTTTTAGAGGCTAATTAGGGACAAATTTTGTGTTTATTAGTCTCTAAATGTGAAGATTTAGAAATAAAAATCTAATTTATCTTTAATTATGTGTCTCTATAGGTCGGTTGTGTTGTAGTGAAAGAATAAGACTGAAAAATTGAAAAGTTGGTATTGTATTGGAACATCTTGCATTTACTAATCATATATACTTCAAAGATGTCAGTACAAGAAAGCATGAATTTAATTACATCTTAAATATAGAAAATACTTCATGATGCAAGGTTAAGAACAATTTCTATACTTGTTGGATTGTCAATAGGTTGTGGTTGTATTTTAAAAAGTGTGTAGTTTGACAATATTGCATGAACTTCATTAGGCCGAAACCACCTTGTTGGGGCATCTTCTAATAACTTCTCTACATCCAAATCTGTCAAGACAACCAAAAAAAGCTTTAAGGAGCATGATTCAGGAAAGATAAACATTAAAACTAAAATATGGAAAACAGTAGTAAATGCATAGGATAACCAAATACTTATAGTACTAAAGACATGGCTCAAGAAAGCTTACTAGGAAGGCACACAGAGTCATCAGAAGTGAAAATTAACTAGTATAAGTAGGCGATCTTCAGAAGCTAACCACAGTTACATTCTAAGAAAAAATCCATAACAACTTTACCAATATAAAGCTCATTAAGCAACTGATTAGTCAAAATTTTAGCAATTAAATAGTGAGTGCTATTTAGAAATTTTCAAATTTGGTTTAACACATGAAAATCTGCAGCTTCTCATGCGTATTAGTTTGATGGCTTTAATTTTGTGAGACATTGGCATATGACTATTTAGATCAATAATAATATTTTCGGTGGGATGCCTGGTTGCCAAGTGAGTGGGTGGAACTTATCCTTGATTCCCTTGAAGGTGAGAAGCGAGTAAAGAAATTTTGTGAAGAATTGTCCATCTCTGGTCCATTTCCAAGAAAGCATGTCTTCCCCGTGGATAGTCGGATGCCACTAAGATCTTGAGTAAGGCTCGCCACGGAGTGCGTGTCGATGGGGGCTGAGAATTGTATGTTCCAACCCAAAAAGCATCTCGACTGGTCTCTTGTTCTAGCCCTGCAAATGGTGATATCCAGGTATGTGGTTCGCAAATAGATGTGGTGGGTATTTTTCTGCCAAGCTCGGGGCTCCTTTCCAAGAGTACGTCATTCCAAAGTTTGATATTTGAACCCTCTCCCACATGAAAGGAGATGCTGGAGATAAAGATTTGTTGAATTTCTCTCCAAATTGGAGATAGGTTACACGTCCTCCATCGTTCTGACCAGGAACAATGTCCTCCCAACAGGGTGTCCGCTATAGGAATCCATGGAAGTTGAGTTCTGATGGCAAGTTTTCATGGCCAAGATCCAAGTCTTGCTTAATTGTGAGCTTCTAAGTCGAGGATGCCCAGCGAACCATCTGACTTAGCATAGGTCAAACAGTCCCAACATATCAGACACTTTCCTGGTGTAGTCGGGCTATCAAGGCCGGCCCAAAAGAAATTCCTTAGCCTCCTGTCAATTGTTTTGATTATCTAGGTAGGCACCTTGAAAATGGAGAGCATGTACACGGATTGGGAGGTGAGCACACTATATTTATTAAAGTCAGTTTGCCTATTTCTGCCTATTTCTTGCCAATTGTTTAGCTGTGGTCAATTTTGGATGTATGTCGCCTCCAATCTTCCATGTTTGGGGGGGGGGGGGGCACGGTAGAGAGAAAGTCCCGGATAGGTAATGGGAAGTTCGCCTCCCATGCATCCAAAAGCATCAACAAGAAGCCGGGTGGTGTTTTAATTTCCTCCAAGGTGGACAAGATTGGTCTTCTGAACATTCATCTTAATGTCCAGTTAATAACTCAAAGAAAAGCATTAGGCGCTGCAAGTTGTGAATGCCATTGGTGTCACAGGAGCTGAACAACACTAGGTCGTCTGCGAAGAGTGTGTGTGTGTGATGCCACCTCCATTCCCTTGCTGAAGAACGCACTTGATTAAGTTGTTTGTCACTGCCCTGTCGTTGAGGCAAGATAGGCAATCAATTGCAAGGTTGAAGAGGTAGGATGAAAGTGGATTTCCCTGCCTGACGCCGCGTTTGTGTGCAAATGACTTTCCAACCAAGCCATTGATGATCAAAGATGATTCCATACTGAACAAAAGGTGTTTGATCCATTCCATACATCTAATCGAGAACCCACGTGCCTCTAATATATCCCGAAGAAATTGCCAGAATCAAACGCTTTTTCAAAATCTACCTTGATTAGCACTCCATCTTCTCAGTTGCAGTACCACTAGAGAATAATAAATTTAATACTTCACACCAATAATGTATTAATAAAGCACCAAGAAACCTTCCTGAGCAGCCGAGTAGGTCCATTGCCATTATGAGTAATTGCCAAACAATGGATGTGTAGTTGGATTCAGTAAAGAAAACTATCAAAAACAATGACTTCGAACCGAGTAAAAGATCTAAAACAATGTCTTCAAAAGAACCAAATCTGGCACAACCATCACTTTTTAGTCAATATTTAATCAAAGGTTAATCGCTCAAAGTATTCTTCCTAGCTAACTTACAGCCAACCGTTATCCTCCTCTGAAATGTTGGACACTCAACTGTTACTTTACTGACATAATTTGTCCACGTGCCTTGACTTATTACAAATTTTAAGAATGACTTCAAAAATTAGTTAAAATCAAAGGAAGTAAATATAGAGCCAATGAGGTGAAAGACTTGGCAGTGCCAGTCATTATTAGTGAAGGTCAGCTTATTCTTCATTTTTTCCCCATCTTTGCCTTGAGATCATTAGCGGCTGCCTTGGCAGCTGACTTTGCGAGGGTCGTCGGTTTAATGCTACTCTTAGGGTTAAAGGCCTTCCGGATCTTGAAGACTGCCCATGCAGTTCCCAGAGCATGCCCTGCAGCGTCCAAGCCTTCATTGGTGAATTCAGCAGCTTGGTCACCGTACCTGCACGAAGGACAACGAATGCATGCTACTAAGATCAAATCCTACTAAGATCAGGTGTTTTAGAATAGAATGTTTGAGACAAGAACCTCCTAATTAAACATCTCAACTTTTAAAGGAATCAGATATTTTAATGTTTCCACTAATTTGGAACAATTAAACTTTAGTAACAGGTATTGTTTCCATCGTTCTATTTAAATGGCAAGAATATGGATAGACCAATAGTAAAATCTCATGACCTATGAGTAACAGGGGGAAAACAAGAATATTAATCAAATCTTGAATCAAGATAATACTTGTGAGAGACGACTCCAGTAGTGACAGTTGAAGATGTTTGCAAGACATTTTTACCTGCGACTTCAACAGCATCACAAATTTTCCCTGTCAATATTTCAACATTAGAAAAGAGTTATTCCGTTACTGGGGAATCATAAATAAATCTGCTGGCTCTTGCCCTCCAACCTTACTGTAAAAAAAAAATCAATTGAAGGAGAAAAAAGAACTCATAGGTAGTTCCCTGACTCATATAGAGTTCAAGGAATAAAAGACAAACAATAAGATATTGAGCTAAACCAAGAGGACCATGTCACTAGAGAACTAATGAGAGACATAGTTAATAATTTCAATGTGGTATCAAGGTTCATATTCGACAAAAAAAACCAGGGGGAGAATGACTATCCACTGATCTACTAAATACTATTATACTTATTTTCCCTACCATAAAGCTGCAACTTACTATACTTGTTTCCTTTAACTATGCTACTGACGTTTTCAGTATGTAATTCTTGTTAATATTCACCTAAAGAACAAAGCTAGCTTGATTGAAATTATACTTCTCTAGTCTTAGTTGGTTATCTCATCTTCTGATATCACAAAGTGTGTGCACGCGAGCACACACACACTATCGCACATGCCTTCAATAGAATATGGACATCCAACTCATATCAATTCTATATCATCATATCCAGTTTTGTGGTGTAGCTGAAAGTTTCAGCTGAAGTATTGCTTCTTTTTGTTGAATATGCACATGCTTTGCAGAACAGTAAGATATTGGTCATGTGAGTACCGCAGGCTTGTTTGGTTGGCCGCAAGTAGCTGCAAGTAGGGGAAAAAATGGTGATTCAAGCTACTAATATTCCACTTGCAGCCACTTGGGGCCAACCAAACAAGCCCTACATAAATTAGGAGAAGCATTCAAGGTACTAATATTCCAAAGTATCTCTCTTTTGTTCCAGTTCAATGTCAATGTCAAAATCTCCGCAGAAGACAGAAAACATGATCATCACATCAAGTTCAATGAGATACATTAAAGCTACTCCATAGCTTGACAAGTGGAGTTAAGAAATTAACAATTCAGAGCTAACCAGGTAACAAAGCTAAACCTAGTAACCTCACCATATTATAACTGTCACGCCCCGGTTCGGGTCCACCCCCATTGCCCCGAGGGGGCCCCGTTCCGACGCGCGACAGTGGGCGATCCGAACACCGCGCAGCGGAAGGAAAAACCACGAATCCAAATCATAAATCATAATCAAGCATATTTAATAATATATATTTACAAAACTCCAAAATCATCAACATTAAAACCAGTATAAAAAGACGACAAGGTAGGACAAAAATACAAAAGTTGTCGCCATATCAGAGCTCCAGATCTACATGATGTCTATCAACTATCTACACCTCGATATATAGATCAACAGCTCATCCCTGCAAGTCTGAAGCAATAACAATAGGAGTCAGCAGATGCTGAGTAGGAGAATCACAATATGATCAACAACGTGAATAAGATGTCAACTCAACAATAAACAACAATATGGCCTAAGATGCAGTCAAAGGCGATAGATGTACAACAAATGCTCCACACCTACTCCTAATCAACGTCGACCAAATCATCGAGCGTATGGACCGTTGGGTAAAAACCCCGCACTCTACCATCCGTAGAGTGGCATCAACCGTCCGCTCCAACGGCGACGCGACTACCCCCACCAAGTAGGTAGCCCGACGGGCGTCGTATCTGACATCCGCACACCCGAAGGTGCCCAAAGTGACTAGTCAATATCCATACCCTCACCCATGTCTGGAGGGTACCACAATAAAATGGTCCTGGACCGAAGTCCTCTCCGAGGTCGTAGCCTCCAGGTCGACAACTCAACTCCAACAGTGCAATAAGATATATCACCATGATCAATGGATAATAAATGACATGATCACCAATATCAACAATATAACAACTCCAATAATGATGACATGATCAAGAGAGTAACACCATAAATAACAATATAGTATCATGCATGACATATCATGATCAATGTCAACATCAATAAATATATATCACCATGATCAATAATAACACATGCAATTATCTACATGGCATGTCCAACAACAATATGCAACATGAGTTCAACGGAATTAGAAGCAATATCAAGCAGATCGAGGCAAAAGGATAAATTCGTCATTTCAGCCATCGATAATTCATCGGCTACAACGGGAATCAAACTCAAGCTCACACCAACCAATTACCCCTAACTCCCCCTTTCAAGCAATATAATATTTTTATATTATTTAATTATTTATCAAATTAAATTAATAAATATTAACCACCAAACAACACTAAAATATAGAAAAGTCCTACTAAACAGCCTCCGATCAGAAATCCGACACCACCATCGCGTTCAGCACGCGAAAACATGTAACTTTGGTATTCATCTCGACTCGATCCGACAACTCTACGATCAACTATAAAAATACCCCCATAAATTCACAAGCGCCCGACACCCTCACCCGCCTCTGCCCTGCCCGACCCACGCCGCCCCCCCTTGCCGCCGGCAATCACTCGCCGCCTTCCCCCGCGGCCTCCGACGCCGGTGGGCCGCCGGCAGCCGCAGCGTGCATCGGCTGCTGCCGCTGCCAGCAGCCGCCAAGGCCGTGCGGTCCGGCGTCGCGGGCAGCAGCTGGGCTGCCGCGAACGCCGCCGCTCGCCGGCCGACTCCGTCGGCCTCCCTCTGCCTCCGATTCCTATCGCCGCCGCCAATGAACAAACAAGGGTAATTGACGGAACGAAAGGAGAAAGGTAAAACTCCTACCTCAAGATTCCGGCTCCGGTGACGACGATCCGACCTTCGATTTCTCACCCTCCGACGCCGATTCCACCTCCTCTTCTCGCCCCTTTCTCACGCGACTGAGCCAGCTCGTATAAGAGCTGGCTATGAGGCGGTGGGGAGGTAAATTTTCAAATAACCCCCCACACCTCAAAAATTTACAACAAAGCCTCTCTTTTTTTTTCCTTTTTTTTTATAACAGAATATAACAATAACCACCTGTTTATAACATTACACACCTAAAACCAGCATATCACAATATTAAAAAAGGCATCTTGTTTAGAGGATATTCAGCCATTAACATTGCAGAAGTTCATATAAGCTTCATTTAAAATCAATTTAATTTAAGTAAAAAGTAATGTTCAACTTCTTTGAAATTTTCTTATAGCTCTAAATGAAAACTGAAAAGGCAAACTTTCTAAAGTGGAATTAAAATACTTCACTAAAAATAAAAAATTTGAGGTGTTATGAACATATTACCAGCTTAGCAGTATTATGATATTTGAACCAAAAAGTCGATGATATATAATTTTAACAAGTTAACTGTATAAGTTCCTAATTGTAGTCTTTCAATTTCTAGAAAAGAAACATGTAATAATTTTAAAGGTGATAGAAAAAGTAAAGAAAAGTTACCTAAAATTTCATGAAGAGAACATAGTAATTAACCAATCCCTAGAGGTCCTTAAAGCATTGAAACCCCCATTGCAAAGGTAGTATTTTGCATTTTGCTCATTCCATATTGCCCATGGCCACAGGTCCTTGAAGAATTGAAACCCACATTGCAATTTGCTGGACTACGAGTTGCTAGTGTAGTATCTGGCATTTTAGTCATTCCATATTGCCCATGACTACAGGTTATAAAAAATTGAAACTGACATTGCAAGTTGCTGGGGTTATCTGTTGCTAACGTAGTATCTACTATCTAGCATTTTTCTCATTCCATATTGCCCATCGCCACAGGATGGTCTTCTCGAATTTTTTCTTCATTTGATCCTTGAATGGTGATTTGTTCATATTACCAGGTGTGCTGTCAAGATGTCATTCCACCCTGTCCTAGTATAGCTGCAGTGATGGAAGATGTCATGCAACTTTCTAGGCTGCTGTTATACAGGAGGGATTCCTCTTCTACAATGATTCCTATGGTTGTAAGTCTATTTCTGGTCTGGAGTTTATCCCAGGTTCTAATCCAGTAAAAGATACATACTTTGGGTGGGAGGTTTGAGAACCATATATTCAGCTGTCTCATCCACTACTCCCAAGTGCATGGAAACCTTGTAGAGTGATTTGATGGTGAAGTTGCCTAATCCAGTCAATCTCAAATAGATGTGCCATGAACCATTTGATAGTTGGTTTGTCCTTGGATCATTGACCAGGAGTTGAGTTCGTTTTGAGGAATGAGGTGCCTTAATCTTCCATTCAAGGTTACTAATTTGTCGAAGCTCATTTTAGGTGCACGAGGAGCTATTGTTGTATTGGGCTCAGAAACTGTTCTGAATTATGCAAAGTTGGCAGGCTTCTGTGATTGTCCAAACACTGTAGCCAGAAGTTAACACTGTCTGCATTGCCAAAGACATATCTGAGACTAATTAGGAAAACATTCTGTAGCTCGAGCATTGCTGATCTCGTACCAGATTTTGTTTCTGAAATATTGGTTGCTCACCACTCATATCCACAGTAGTCTTGGTTGAATCATGCATAATATTCACTTGGACTCTGCCTAGAATAGATCCTCGTGTTTTGTAATGTTTTCACATGCTCCAATAAAATATTTTACATAAATTGACTAAGTTCGATTATGCACTACCTTTCATAATTTTAGCTGAAACCAATTGAACAACAAGAGGGAACATTATATGGATAATTTTCTTAGATCAAACATTATCGTGAATTTCCTAGTTAACACTTTTCAAAACAAAAACACCAACCCTGACTAACACTAAAGCCTTCTTTGGATGGAAGGGAAGTGAGGAGAAAAAAGAGAAGAGAAGAGAAGAAGGTTTGGATAGAAATTAAATAGAAGAGAACTAGACTTTCTCTCGTTTGGATAAAAAAAAGGAGATAAGAGAAGACAAGACGAGAGAAGAGAGGGGAAGCCAGTTCCGTCCACATAAGCAAATTTTTCCCTCCTGTTTTCGAGAGGATATGGGGAGAAGAGAAAGCTTGTTTCTGATAAAAATTATCCTTTCCAATATTAACCTTGTTATTTATGTTTCACTTCCTCTTTCTTTTCTTCTAAACAAACAAGATAGAACCCATCATTCTCTTCTCTTCCCCCTCCATTCTCTTCTCTTCCCTTTTCTCCTCTTCTCTTCTCTTCTCTTCTCTTCTCTCTATATTTTAACATCCAAACATGGCCTAAAGCCATTAGAGGAAAAAAATAAAGGTTCATTAGATATTCAGAATAAACATGACGAACGACAAAGACAAATCCTTGCTGCAAATAAATTAGTTAACTGTGCAAAGCCTTCCTTAATTAATTGTAATCTATTAATAGATCAATTGGCCAGCAGGGACAAAGTACACAAAAATGTCGGACATACCTATTACTCCAACATAATTTTTTTTTTGAGAAAAAGAAACTTGTATTCAGTACAAGTTAAGGGGGAAAGGGGAAAGTAAAGGCAAAAAAACGAAAAAAGCCGGTGAACAGCACCGGGTTTGCTGGAGAAGAAAGATACCACCTAGCTACAAAGAGATACAAAGGCCGCAGCCTTGAAGGACAGGGAGAGTAAGGTGTTGCTGGAATTTTGAAAAACAACGAAGGTTTCTTTCCATCCAAATGAACCAGCACCAAAAGAGTACCAGGTGGAAACGGTGAAGAATCATAACATATTATCATCTGCGTCTGTTGTAGAGTTTTGATCCAAAAGGCACAAAATTGTAGTTCTTTTTCTGTCTGGGGGGCTGGACAAAAGAGAAACAAGTAACAAAGAGGTAGTGGACATATCTAGGAAACAACAGTTCACCATAGTACAAATTCTTGAGTAATAATGAATCCGACAACATAGTAGTTAGTGTAGCATGCTATATGATTTGCATTCATTTTTTCAAACATAATAGGGAGAAGTGCATATTTGGTCCTATAAGTTTTCAATTTTTTGGACTTTAGTCCTATAAAATTCATTTTGGTATTTTCAGTCCTATAAGTTTGCTCCATAGTACAAATTTGGTCCTATCCGTGACGGTCCGTGAACTCTCCGTCAATGTGGACTAACGTCGTTCATACACGTTGACAGATTTAGTCCTATAAGTTTTCAATTTTTTGGACTTCAGTCCTATAAAATTCATTTTGGTATTTTCAGTCCTATAAGTTTGCTCCATAGTACAAATTTGGTCCTATCCGTGATGGTCCGTGAACTCTCCGTCAATGTGGACTAACGCCGTTCATACACGTTGACAGATTTGGTCGTATAAGTTTCATTTCATAATTTTCAGTCCTATATGTTTGTCCCGTAGCACAGATTTGGTCCAATATATTTGTCCTGTAGTACAAATTTGGTCCAATATATTTGCCCCATAGCACAAATTTGATCATATCTGTGATGGTCCGTTAACTATTCGTCTACGAAAAAATAAACGACGTTATGTCCATGTTGACGAAGTTAACGGATCATCATGAATGGGACCAAATTTATGTTACGGAGCAAACTTATATATGTTGCGGAGCAAATCTATGTTACGGAGTTAACATACCAACTTGTCTATATGTCGGTCTGTCGTATAGATTTGGTCCTATCTACGACGGTTTGTTAATTTCGTCAACATGGACATAACGTCGTTTATTTTTTCATGGACGGAGAGTTAACAGACTGTCGCGGATAGGACCAAATCTGTGCTATGGGGCAAAAATATAGGACCAAAACTATGTTATGGGGCAAACATATAGGATTGACAATTTCAAAATGAAACTTATAGGACCAAATTTGTCAACGTGAATGAACGACGTTAGTCCACATTGACGGAGAGTTAACGGACCGTCACGGATAAGACCAAAACTATGCTACGGAGCAAACTTATAAGACTGAAAATACCAAAATGAAACTTATAAGACCAAAGTCAAAAAAATTGAAAATTTATAGGACCAAATTTGCACTTCTCCCAAAAATAATATATTAGTCATCACAGAAAAAAGCAAGCTGAGTTAGAAATTTTTTGATAAACTAGCATATCTAGTATATTAGTAAATGGAGAAAATAATTTCAAGTAGAATCATACCAAATCCATCTAGAGAAGCAAGGAGAACTTCCCCGGGCAAAAGACCAAATATTTTTTTCCCAACTTTTGAATTTGCAACACTGCTTGTGAAGAACCCAGAGACCTTCACCACTCCAGACAGGATTCCATTTGCTACTTTCTCCGACATTATTGTGACCCTCTTCACCCTGTGGAAAGCATGTTATCAAACCAAGTAAATTTCTCAATTTTCAATTCGGTATATGAAGAGGAATATTTCGACAAAAACTTCAGCGCATTGGTTGAGATTAAATAAATATAATAGAGACCCCAAAAAAGAATGATGGGCACAAAGGAATCATTTTCATATACAAAAGTTGGAGATGTTGAGATTCAAATGAGAACCTTAAAAAACTTCGTAAGAACAAAGACATACGTAATCCCAAAAGAAGCACATGAACCGGATTGTTTCCATGCAAACTTGATAACAATTAATTAAATAAAAGCTAATCATTCAATCGAAATGAGTTTATGAATAATATGAAATTAGGCAACAAGACCTTCTCATCCTCTTCATGGCATCATCGCTGATCTCTATCTGCTCCGAGTTTGGCTCCAATCTCCGCTTTAGGATATCCTCCCCCCACATGAGCCGATCCACCGTGACATCCCCGCACCACAAGATCCCCTTGATGAGCTGTCCGGAACCCTTGGCGATCATCTTGGCCACCGAGCTGCTATAATCCTCCACGTTAGGGGCCAGCGCTGTCCAATATGCTGCCGAGCGCTCCTCCATCATCTCCTTCTTTGGCCCCATCGCCTCCGCGGGTGTCACCTCCTTCGCCACCGACCCGTCCATCACCTCCGCATGGTCCTTCCCTTGCACCTTGACCTTCCGCACCGAGAAGCTGCTGTAAGCTTGGAGGAGAGCATCCAGTTGCCGGAGGAGGGCTTCTTGCCCCTTTGAGGCGAAGGTGAGGCCGTAATTGAGGAGGAGGTCATCATTGTCGCCACCGCCATCGTCGAGGTCACCGGAGGTTGGGGGGACGCGGAGGGAGAAGAAGTAGTGGGAATCATCGAGCTTGACGGCAGCCTCGTCGCGGGCGAGGGGCCACTGGACGAGGCCGTCGCCGAGGCGGGCGAGGACGGCGACAGTGTCGTCGCCCTGGCGGAGTCGGACGAGGGAGAAGTCGCCGGCTCCGAGCTCGAAGCTGCGGTGGGGATCGATGAGGTGGAGGATGGCACCGGGGACGCGGAGGAGGGTCTCCTCGACGGGCGGCAGCCCCAGGGAGGGTTTCTGGCGAGCGTCCTTGGAGTGGTACTCGTCATCGGCATTGGGGAAGAGGTTCTCGACGAGGTCACGCTCGTCGATGGAAGGATACAAGGAGGAGGAGGTGCCGACGGCGGCATTGGTGGGAGAAAGAGGAGCGGAGTGGAGGGTGGGGTAAAGAGAAGGTTGGGAAGAGGAGGAGGAGGAGGAGGAGGCGAGGAAGGGGGAGTGGAGTTCGGGATTGGAGTCGACGACTTGGGGATAGAGTGGAACTTTTTGCTGTTGCATTGTCGATGGCGAATAAGATCGAAGGAAACAGAGAAATGGGTAGGTATTTATATATAGAGAGTCGCGGAGGGAGGTTGGGAAGGAGAAGACTTTGACGGTTTTCAATATGCGGGCGTGTGTGTATGCACAGCGGCGGGCAGCGGTTGGGCGATTTAAAGCTGTTGTCTGTTCGCTCTAAATACCGAATAATAATAGTAGGTTATGTTTTTAGATGATAAAAATTATTTGGGAAATTGAAAAATCATTTAAAATTTTATAATGATTCATTTGTTTTTCATTTCATAGGATATAATATAATAGAATAAAATAATAAATTAGAAAAAAAATAATAATTTTTTATCCGATGTAACAAATATATCCTAATTTAATTTTATATTATTCTAATTCTATTTTTTTCCTATTTAAATACCAAATAAATTATAAATGATTAAAGTTGTATCCTAATTCAATTTTATATTATTCTAATTCTTTTTTTTTTCTTATCTAAGTATCAAACAAATTATAAAGGATTAAAATTCTATCTCTTATCATTGTACGCATACAATAAATATATCTTAAGAGACTGAAACGTGGTTACGTGAAGTTAAAATAGTTTTCCACCAAATACTTAGATTACCTTATTGAGTGAACTCTCAAAACCAAAATAAGAATTTTTGTTGTCCGGAAGCAAAATTAAAAACATTAATTCTGCAAAATATAATGATTTTATTAAATAACCAAAATACCCTCCCCTTCTAGTTTCTCACCAAAACTCCCTCTGATTCACTCAAGACTAAGGATGTGCATGAGTACCGAGTAGATCTAAAACCGGTTGGAATCTATCCGATCGGATAGGTGTCGGATAGACTCGAATTAAATTTGGATAGGGTCAGGGACAAAAATTAAGAAATCGATTAAAATCGATTCCGATTCCGGATCTAACCCATCAGGTACTCAGAATCGGAACTGGAATCGATACCCGAAACATGTACCTTAGAATTTGTTCATTTACAGATTCTATGGTACAAGTTCCAACAAAGTATCATGTTGAAACTTGTTTTGAAATATGTTCTGGAACATGTTTTGTTATAAAACCTATACTAGAACTTGTTGGAACCTGTTCTAGAACACGTTGGAATCTATTCTGGAATATGTTGGAATCTGATCTGAAATATGTTGAAACATGTTCTCGAACATGTAAATAAACATATATGTTTCAATAAAGTACCCGAAACCATATAGGGTCCAATTCCAGGTTCCAACAGTAGTAGGATCCGATTATAAAACCTAGGAACGATTCTATACAAAGTAGGATCTGAGTATCATAAAAAATATAAGATATTCGGACCTACTCACTCCTACTCAAAATCCGATTCAATCTCAACTTTCGTCATTATTCTTTTTTACATGAAATAGCCGTCTACTTCCACCGCCCATTGTCCATAAACATTGAGTATTCGAGTATGTTTGATTACAAACTCCTCTTTGTTTGCCCTTTATTATTAAAAAATAAAATAAAATCTATTTTTTATGTTATTTAACTTGCAATAAGTCTTTTGAAAAAAATCATTAATTAAGCAAAATGTTATAGTAAAGATTTAATGTTTAACTAAAGTCGTAAGATTATCTAATTTAAAATTTAAAGACTTTTACAAGCGGTCTTTCAATTAATTTTAAGTTTTTTTTGTACATCATTCTAACCTAATGGTCAAGTAATTATCATTTCAATCTATCATTATGTTAGTTACTATCTTACACTTGAGGATTATTTGCCGATTGGTTTAGGGTTGACATATGAAGAAGCTCGCAATAAGAGTGAATGTAATGCTAATAATATGATATGAGTGCAACTAAATTATATTTATATCAGATCTTTTTAGTTTCAACTAATAATGTTTTGCAAAAAATATTTCAAGTCAAAGTCAAATATTCTTGACAAAATATTTACGTCGTTTGATAGTATTAATAGTGACGAAAATTAAACATTTACGTTGGCACAACAAGCATCAAATATAATTAGCACCGAAGTAATAAGTACCCAAGTGGCTAAAGTAACCACACAAGTCATGCTCCTTTGAACTTTAACCTTCCTTTTAACATATGATTACACCTACTATTATATTGAGGAAGATTAATTGACTGAGGAGAGGATAACAAAAGATCATGGAGCAATTCAAATTTTTGCCCCGCGTAGTTTTTATTTCACATGAAGTCGTTGGAGGAATTTTGCATTCAATGAAACTATGTGTGGAAATAATTAGGGTATAAAGGTTAAACGGACAAATAGTAAAGAGGATGAAACAATCTTAAACAATAAGGAGCTTCTGCCCAAAGTTAACTTCATTTTAAATGATGCAATTGCTATAGATTATTAAACAATTGCTATAGATTATTAATCAAATCATACTATGTAAACAACATGAATACTTTTCCTAGTAATTAATGAATCTCAAACTGCAAAATTATATCTTCATCATGTATCATAGTTCAAAACATAAAATAGCTAGTTATCTTGGGGATTGTTTCAAGCCATACAATGATATCTTTAGTCTACACACATGGTATTGCTTGCCTTTAACTATAAAATCTTATGATTGTGGCACATAAGTTTCTTCATTTAATTAATCGTCATGTAAAAAAACCCATTTTGACATTCATCTACTCAAGCTCCAAGTTTTCACTAGCAATTAACTAAGCAAAACACGAATGAATATATATACTTCACAACATGCATTGGAGAAAATATTGTTGAAGTCTATACCTAGAATTTAGTTTAACATTTGGCAACTAGCCTTACTCAAAACCTTACATCTTTAGTTCTAATCGTGCCTTCATTTTTCTTAAATACCTACTTGCAACGAATAGCTCTTTTGTTCCTTGGAAGCTCCACCAAATCCCAAGTATCATTCTTTTGAAGCAATTGCATCTCTTCCTCCGTAGATGTCCTCCACTTAGTTGCTAAGAAATTACATTTGTATATATGTTTTGTTCATGTAATGAGTATGTTTCATCTATAATTGCTAGAGCATATTGATATCAAATATCATTTTGTTCATGACATTTTATCTAAAGGTGATGTTTTCATCAAGAAGATTAGTACATATACCCAGTAGATTTGTTAACAAAAGCACTTCATATAGCAAAGTTTAAGCTTTAGTTGGATTTGGAGAGCATTTGCAACAAGAAATAACTCTTGAGAGGCTTAATTATAGCAAAGAGGTGGATGAGATTTATGAGGTCATTTGAGTAAGGTGGAGATTGTGAATGTGTGACTCAAAGTTACTTGTACCAAACATCTGTTACACTTTACAAATGTTTAACAAATACTACTAGAATAAAAGGCATCAACAATAGCTGAAACTGTCACTGGACAGTTGGTAAAGCTCTTCAATGATGGTTAAAATTGTTGCAACACACCATATCTAATATAGGCATCTCTAATGAGTTATAACGGCAAAGAGCAATCGTTGCTGATGAAAAATATTATCACTAATGTCTCTAGCGATCATCACTACCTTAGTATCAGCAACAGTATAACATTATATGTTATACCTCAAACTCACGATATAGTAGGTGTATATGTCTCACAAGCACCTCCGACTATGTTGCCTAAGCACCATGCATGAGACGTCTAATCATGATGGTATGGCCTCATCACCGTCGAGGAGCAATTGCAGCTGTAGTAGTAGCGAGCGATGGTGGTAATGATAGGAGGCACTTTGATGGTGGTGGTGGCGACAATGGGAGGGACCTTGCTGGTGATCGTCGCAGCAGTGGTGGCAATGGTTATGGTGGCGATGACGACATGAGCCTTGATGGGGGGTCACGGTAGGAGTGGCAGTTGTCGTGGTAGGAGTGATGCTGGTGACAACGACATTACGATGATGACATGATGGTAGCAGTGGAGGAGGAGGATGATGCTACAAGGGTGGCGGGAGGTGCCTACCATAGTCTGTATATACAAACCACGATGCATATCTACAAGGCAAAAAAAATAAACTTAACTCTAGTTTGATATCATGCGCACTTTATTAAAAGCAAAATCTTAATATAATTTTAAGTAACATCATCCATATCATCAAGTAATGATCGACTTTTTCAATATTTAAGGTATTTTACTCAAGGTTGTTAAACTCAAGAGTTTAAGTAAACTCGTTGAGCCTCCATAAACTCGACTGGTAAACTCGTAAGAGTTTACTTGATATTAAAAAAATAATTTAAAAAAATATTTATGCTATAAAATAAACTCAATATACCTTGTGGAAGAATAGTCTTAGCACTGATTGGATCAAAAGACAAGATTCAAATTAAATTGCATAAAAGACAAGATTCAAATTAAATTAAAGGGAGGTGTAGATTTGATCCTATAAATTTTCAATTTTTTGAACTTTAGTCCTATAAAATTCATTTTGATATTTTCAGTCATATAAGTTTGCTCTGTAGTACAGATTTGGTTCTATTTGTGACGGTCTGTTAACTCTCCGTTAATGTGGACTAACGCCGTTCATACACGTTGACAGATTTGGTCCTATAAGTTTCATTTTAAAATTTTCAGTCCTATATGTTTGTCCCGTAGCACATATTTGGTCATATATATTTGTCTCGTAGCACAAATTTGGTCCAATATATTTGCCCCATAGCACAAATTTGATCATATATGTGATGGTTTGTTAACTCTCCGTCTACGAAAAAATAAACGGCGTTATGTCCATGTTGACAGAGTTAACTCTCCGTTAATGTGATAGAGTTGACAGAGTTCTATTTGTGACGGTCTGTTAACTCTCCGTTATGTCCATGTTGACAGAGCTCTATTTGTGACGGTCTGTTAACTCTCCGCTAATGTGGACTAACGCCGTTCATACACGTTGACAGATTTGGTCCTATAAGTTTCATTTTAAAATTTTCAGTCCTATATGTTTGTCCCGTAGCACATATTTGGTCATATATATTTGTCTCGTAGCACAAATTTGGTCCAATATATTTGCCCCATAGCACAAATTTGATCATATATGTGATGGTTTGTTAACTCTCCGTCTACGAAAAAATAAACGGCGTTATGTCCACGAAAAAATTAAATTGCATAAAAGACAAGATTCAAATTAAATTAAAGGGAGGTGTAGATTTGATCCTATAAATTTTCAATTTTTTGAACTTTAGTCCTATAAAATTTATTTTGATATTTTCAGTCATATAAGTTTGCTCTGTAGTACAGATTTGGTTCTATTTGTGACGGTCTGTTAACTCTCCGTTAATGTGGACTAACGCCGTTCATACACGTTGACAGATTTGGTCCTATAAGTTTCATTTTAAAATTTTCAGTCCTATATGTTTGTCCCGTAGCACATATTTGGTCATATATATTTATCTCGTAGCACAAATTTGGTCCAATATATTTGCCCCATAGCACAAATTTGATCATATATGTGATGGTTTGTTAACTTTCCATCTACGAAAAAATAAACGGCGTTTTGTCCATGTTGACAGAGTTAATGGATCATCATGAATATGATCAAATCTATGTTACGAAGTAAACTTATATATATGTTACGGAGCAAATCTATGTTACAGAGTTAACATACTAGATTATCTATATACCGGTATGTTATATAGATTTGGTCATATCCATGACGGTCTGTTAACTCCGTCAACATGGATACAAAGTCGTTTATTTTTTCGTGGATGGAGAGTTAACGGACCATCGCAGATAGGACCAAATCTATGCTATGGGGCAAACATATAGGACCAAATCTTTGCTAGGGACAAATATATATGACCAAATCTTTGCTAGGGGCAAACATATAGTACTGAAAATTTGAAAATAAAACTTATAGGACCAAATCTGTCAACGTGTATGAACGGCGTTAGTCCACATTGATGGAGAGTTAACGGACCGTCACAAATAGGACTAAATCTATGCTACTGAGCAAACTTATATGAGTAAAAATACTAAAATGAAACTTATAGGACCAATTATTCACTTCTCCCTTAAATTAAAAGACACAACATGACATAACTATACTGAACTAATTAATCAACTAAATTGTAGCAAACATAAAGATGGCATCATGGCAGCACCGCAGCAAACAAGATTCAAGTTATAGTGGAGATTGGGATTGAAATTACAAAATTATAATTGAACTAATTTCTGCATTGAAATTGCAGTATATTTCATCAACTAAAGCGATTCTAAATTTCTAATTACAGTGGAGAATTGGAGATTGCAGATTGGAGAAGTCGGCGGGTGGAGGCTTACAGTGGAGATTGGAGAAGTCGGTGGAGGCTTACAACCACAGGCAGAGGCACAGAGCAATGGAGGTGCGCCGATGAGTGCAAGTGGAGAATAAGGCACTGACAAACACAATAGAATGGAGATGAAGGGGAGCCACTCAGCCGCCGGTGAGTGCAGGTGGAGAAGAAGGATGTCGAAAAGGCGTAGGTGAAGAGGAGAAGGCGAGAAGATAGAGATGGAGGTCTTAGGGGAGCCACCAGTGACCATGAAAGGCTTGCGTCTGATGTCGGGTAGTCGCATGTGCGAGAAGGAAACAAGGTCTATGGCACGTGTGTGTGAGGAAATGAGGAAATAACTCAAATAAGGATCGTTGACTAGTCAAATTAAATGTTGACTCGCAAAATAACATGTGATTTGGGCTATCTTCGGGGTAAAGATGAGCCACATTTGGGCTGCTACAGTGAACTCGAGGGGTGAGCTCGCGATTTTGGACGAGTTTGACTGAGTTCACCCGAGTTCACCCAAAAATGAGTTTGTGGGCGAGTCATCTCGATTTTGAAACGTGGGATCATAAACTCGAAAAAGTTTACGAGTTAACTTATGAGTTTGACAACACTGATTGTACTCATTATTCAAGCTATGTTCATCATCACCTGATTCGTCTACTTCGTCGTTCTCTTCATCAACTTGATCTTGTGCTTTTATTTGAAGATAATCATCATTGTCCTCGTCTTCTAGATATGGACTTACCTGCTCTACTCCAACCTCTTGATAGAAGTCAATACTATTAGAGGTGGCAATGGGCCGTGCTTGGGCCGGCCCAGTAGGAACACAATGCGGGCAGGCCCAGCTCGGGCCTGAACCCGCCCATTCGGGCTCAGGCCGGCCCAAAAATTTAAATATTTAAATTTAAATTTAAATTTTTAAAGATTTAAAATTTAATTTTAAAAATTAATGGCTAGGGCCTAGGGGTGAGTTTTGAACTTGGACCTCTAGTTTATATATTTTTAAAGGTTTATTATATATTTTTTAACATATTTTTTATACGTAAAGCAGTACAAATTAATAAAAAGATTTTTAAAAATCAAAGTACAATTAAATTTTTATTTATCTTTAATACAAAAATATTCATCAAATGATAAAATAATTTTTTTAATATTATAATAGACCGCACCTTACAAGGTTGCCTACATACCTTCTATAGTTAAACTTGTACTCCCCAATGATTAAACTATAGAAGGATCAGGTCTACGTAGTTCTTTTTATATTTTTAATCATCCATAGTCCCCGGTGATTTAACTTGTACTTGGACTAGTAGCACCAGTTTCGCTTGTTTGAGCTTCCTCCTCGCCCGATGATGAAGTGTCGTGTCATCCCTTATCTTGTAATCTATCTTCAGCATCCAACTAGTCTTTTAAACAAATGGACATTTCAACCGTTTCTGCACTGATTTGGCTCATTCTTTCGTCGAGAATATTATTTCCTGTACTAAAACAAGACTCGGAAGGTACTGTAGACACATGAACAGTTAGTATATCACGTGCCATGATGAATAATAGGATACACATTTTCTTATTTTTTTCACCATTTTAAAATCTCATTATCATCTATTTCTTCAGAATGATTATGATCTAGAAAAAAAATTAATTCATTGAAATTAGTTGATTTAGTTTTTTTTATCCTACGATCAAGTTGAGAATTAATACTATTTCCACTATCATCTCTTAATCTAGAAGAAGATGTTGTCTTATTTGTAATTATATCACCAAATTTTGAAACGTAAAATACAAACATAGAATTCAATAAATTCAAAATTCTATATTTTTTTTCTTCAACATTATCTAATTTCATATTCTTATAATAATCATCTAACAACATATTTAAACTGTCAATTTTCATTCTAAGGTCTAAACATATTGCTAAACAAAATAAAGTAGGTATATGTGACCAATACTTTTTAAATTTAGATTCTATTAAAGAAATAATTTGTGCAAATAAAGGATGATGTCTATGCGAAGAAAATACTTCACTAATACGAACTATATGTGAAAGAGTTAAATTATATGTAGGATAATAAACACCGGAAAGTTGTTCTGTAGCTTTATTAAAAAGTTTTAAAATTCGAGTAATATGCCCAGCAACTAACCAATCATTATTATTAATTGGATCACCAGACATATTTTCATTGTAAAATATTGTAAGGATCTCTTGATATTTTGTAGTAGACCTAAGCATATGATATGTTGAATTCCATCTAGTAATAACATCATCATTAAAAAAATTTAATAGTTTATTAAATTATTGACATAATTTTTTAAATTCTTGTGTTCTTGCTTTTGAAGAACACATATATCTAATAACATCTCTTATTTTTTCTACATGTATATTAACTAGTTTTAAATCATCTTGTACACATAAGTTAAGAACATGACAAATACAACGAACATGAAATAATTCATCTTCTAATACTGGCTTAAATAATTGTATAATGAGAGAAATAGCAGCATCAATATTACTAGCATTATCAAAACTAATCGAAATTTTTTTATCATTTATATTATAGAAAGATGTTACAAATCTAATAGTAGAAAAAATGGCAACAAAAGTGTGTGGATATTCAAAAACTTTAAAATTAATTATTCTTTTTTGCAAAATAATTTTTTCATCAATCCAATGTGCAGTAACACAAATGTAAGAATTAGTAGTACGTTGACTAGACCAAACATTAGATGTTAAAGAAATTTTTTATTTATTATTTTGAAAACTAGTTATTATATTTTTTCTATATATATAAAATAATTTTAATGCATCACTTTTCATTGTATTTCGAGTAATTTTTTATATTTTGATTGTAAAGTATTTTGAATTCAAGTAGAAAATCTTGGTTGATCAACAAAACTAAAAGGAGATTCACTTTGAACAATTAATTTTGCAAGTTCTCGACGTTGAAAATCATGATTATATGAAAAAGTTGTTAAACCAGAAGAAGATAAATTAAGAATTTATTGAGCTTGTATAACCTTATTGCCATGACCCTTTGCAAGACGTAAAAGATGACTAGTTCCTCCTGTTGTTGAAGCCGAAAGAATTTTTTGACATTTTTTGCACCGGGCTTTTGTTATGGTGTCATCAGCTTCAATAATTTTCTTAAAATATTCTCATACCATACTTTTTTTTTACCTGGTGGACATAAATTAATAGATGAACTTATCTCTATGTTTTGGTTTTGTTGAGTAGTAGGAGTGGTAGGAGTACTAGGAGACATTTCTTCTAACATATTTGATCCAACTTATGGAGAATAACCTGAAAAATCTCTATCCACCATTAATAAAAATTAAAAATATAAAAAGTATAAATATTATACTAATCAATGAAACAAATTTGAGAGATTAAAAAAAATGACAACAATCTTGAATCCTTGATGAACTTAAAAAGTTGTTGAGAATAATTGTAAATGAACTTAGATTGTTTAGAGTAAGAGAGTTGAGAGTTAAGAGAAAGAGTTGGAGAAGAGAATGAAGATAGAAAAAATGAATAAGATGATAGGGTATTTATAGGAGATTTTAAATAATAATATATATATATATATTTTAAAAATTACTCGATCGGGCCCGACCCAAACTTTGGTTCGGGCCAGACCTGGCCTGGCGCGCGCCAGACGATGGGCGCCGTGCTCGAGCGAGCACGGCGTGCGGGCCGTTCTCGGCCCGCGATCGTTCCGTGCTCGGCCCACGATCGTTCAGTGCTCGGCCCACGATCGTTCCTTGTTCGGACAGCGTGCCGTGCTTGGGCCAGCACAGTGCGCGGGTTGTGCCAGCTCGCCTCCTGGGCACAATCGGGCCGGGTCAGGCACGGCCCAGAATCAGGCCGGGCCCGTGCCGCCCATGGGCAGGCCCGGCCCATTGCCACCTCTAAATACTGTCATCACATATGGTGTCATTCTACCTAGATTTTGGATCATTTCTTCCGCGCGCTTTAATCTTACAAACTACCTACCAATCTACTTTATCTTTTTTGGGGGATGAATATTGGGTCTAATAAATCTAATGGGTTTGTACTGTCGAAATAAATGGCTCATTTGAAGCCAACCTTGATTTGTAGTTTACTTCGATTGGCTTATACTTTGGTAAACCTTCATACCTCTATCGCTTGTGTCAAACCAATGACTCATTTAAAAACAATTGCTTTGTAGTCGAAAAATTATCGTTTTAACACTACATCTATTAGGCTATAAAAATCAATATCAAAGTCGACATATATTTTTCCTTTAACGTATACACCCCTGTATTCATAGTCTTTTTCATAAATGAATACTCAACATTGTGAAATTTATATTCATTTACGAAAAATCCATTATGACATGTCACAAGCTGCGAGGATCCGCTTGCAAACTCAAATATTATTTTATCAACATTGGTCTGGTGATTTGTCATATATTGTCAAAGATAATTAGGGAAGTCAGAGTTGTGTAATCTCTCTATTTGCTCCTCGGTGGTACGAGGCATTTGTTCCAACATCTGTGTGTCAAATGTTTGAATAAACGAGCCAATTTCAGAACAATTCATTAATAGATACAAGTGTATGTGTTGATCATCGTCCGGGTAACAAAATATACTTGTACAATTATCTAATTCTTGAACTCTCCCATTACCATTTGTGGAAATTAATTCAATCTTGTCATAGTATACTTAATTCTAAATAAAAGAACATAAGATTGTCATTTCTTTAATATGCTTCATATATTAACTTTCAACTATAATAGTTTTTCTTACTTTTTTTTCTTCAAACGAGTTATATATTTCTCAAATAATTGCATCCACCGATATTAAAAATGGCCAACAACTCATGCTTCATATGCAAGTGTATCATTAGACAAAATATGTTGTTAGAAAATTTGAGAAAATTTCCTGCAGGATCGACAAAATTCGAATCCGACGAGAGAAACGAAAAACCAAATCTGATAATAATAATGCGGAAAATAATAAGAGAGATAGGGGATTAACATGGTTCGGACTCAGTGAAGTGCCGATCATCTACGGGGAGAAGAAGAGATTGTTTTATTAATTTCAGAAAAGAACTTTACAATAAGAGTGACAATAAACTAAATCATCTTCAGAATATAGCAAACTGTCTTAAATAAATTGAACCTAAAATCAGTATGGAGTAGAGGCACTGTCTCTATAAGATCTGCCTTAAAATTAAACTCCTACTGTTGTATGTCGAAACTTGAGAAGGAGCACTCCTTGAAAAAGGATCGTAGCGGCACTTTTAATTTTCTGAATCTCTAAATTCTCTCACAATATTTTTCTATCTTCCTCTCGGTACGGGATGATGGTCCTTAAGAAAATTACTTGTATTTATACTCGAGGGGATGAGTCGATCCGGAGGGAAAAATTAGAGCTGTTGGAAAAAATCTAAATTTCTCGTTGCCGGACGTGCACGAAATCTGTGCAATGAAATTTCTCCAAATTTATCAATCGAATCCATCAAATTTTGACCGGGAAATTTGCAAAAGGTTAATTCATTATTACCGCAGGTGCTACCGCCCGCTCTTTCGCTTGATGCAATGTTGGCGCATGCAATTTCAGCTCAATTTTGACTTAATTGAGCAATTCAATTTGAGGTTGCACGTTTTGCATGTAACAAGATTCATAAGGGCCTATTCTGAGTGCTGGGCTTCAAGGCCTATTTTATAAATCACGATTGATTTTGATTAGGCTCGATTCAATATGATTCAATCAAATTGATAAATTGGTTCAAATATATTTTAATTAAATCAACTCTAATTTGAGTTTGGTCGAACTCATTAGATTCAGTCCGGACCCAATTTGAGTCAATATTAACATATGTCTTATTTGATTGACACACTTCCTCCAAAAGCATATTTAGGGGATCTATGTAAGTTGCACTTCATGCATTATATTTGAAAAGAAAAGATAAATTATCCTCGTATTTACACCTAATGATGGAGTGATACATTATCTTTTCCAATATTTGGATATTATATAGTTCATGAGTATGAGTTTTTTGATTTATTTATATTAATTTTAATTGATTTTTAGGATAAAATATGTAGTTTTTTCATATTAATTATAAATAAAAAATATTTTTTATGTTTTTACATATATTTGTTAAAATATTAATACAAATATTATATATATATATATTATTAACTTATAAAAAAAGAATATATTAATTATTTGATGTGCCCTTTCTCGGAAATACCTACGTCAATTAAACAACATCGTAATATAAGTATATAAGTATAGGAAGATGCTTATATCGGATGGAAGATTAGTTTTGTAAGTTTCAAAAATACTTGCTTTATGTATTTTGAGGGGTGGGATCTTTTTTCAACTTATGTAACACCTTCCTCTTTCCTATAAACTTTCGTCCTTGGTGTGGCTCTTCTTCCGGGGGATCTTGCACTTCTCTACTGCTCAAATTTCGTCTCATCATGATTTGGCAATGAAAGATTTGGTCTGAACGTAACGTCCGTTGTTTCGAATGGTTAAAAAGAACTTTTCAGGAATTGGCAATCGAATGAGCAAATCTTGCTAATATTTGTTGTGGTTAATTCTTTCGACCATTCATTATAGTTATCACTCTTGTTTTGATTTATTTTATTTTATTATTTATTAGGTTTAATCTCTCTTCCCTTTGTAAAATTCAAGATTCTTGATTAATACAAGTATTTTTTTTCTCAAAAAAAAAAGTTTTTAGGGACATTAATTAATTTATGTTCCAGATGAACTTGATGCATGTTCATAACTCCAAAGAAATTAAGAAGCTTATACAAGAAGCCGACGGAGAATTTTCCAGTTATTCTCTTTTTGTCGGGAGATTTCTGAGTTGCTTTCGATGGTAGCATGCATTTAGTAGGCAGGAGAGGTAGCATTTTGTAGGCCTTCAAAGAAGTCTTTCAAGTCTTGTTGCTCTCAATTTTCTCTTCGATTTAAATTCGTACTTATTTTTTTTTCCAAGGAATTGCCTGGATGATATGTATCAACCATCTTGAAGTAGATGATGTTCATCCCATATTTAATGCTCCAGATGAAGATATCCTTGAGACCACTTATTGGCATTCTGCTCCATGTACCATTTCTTTTTATCTAGAATATTTAGCAGGCGTTGGGTTTGTAGAATGTAAAATAGTCGTTGGATATAATAGGATTGTATAATAAATAAATAAAAATTAAATATAATTTTTTTAAATCGAATATATATCAAATATAATATTAATTTTATATTCTTTTTTTTAATTCATGCATTAACCAAACCGCAAATATTAATTCATCTCGTATTATATTCTTTTTTATCCAAACAAACAGGCGTTAAAAGATTTAATTATTTGACCATATTTTTGTTATCAGGTGATTACCAAGGTTAAATTATAAAATAAATATAATATTTACATGCCTTAAATTGTTGGGTATCCTTCGAGGCTTCAATATTTAGAATCAAATGCCTTGAGATTTTTGGTTCATATGGAAAGACAAGAACCATCACATTTTTATTTTCTAGCAAAAATTATATTTTTGATCTTCACACTTTATTCAAATTTTGATTTTAGTTCTTATAGTTTTAATTTTTTAATTTTAATCCCCACATTTTATTTTTATTTAAGATTTAATTCCTATCATCACATGAGGCGTAAACGGAGCTGACGTGGATAACAGATACTGACTGAACATTGTTGAAGTGGACCTGCAATGATCAACTTTATAAACTATAGGGACTAAAATTAAAATTTTGAATTTGGACTAAAACCAAAATTCAAGTAAACTATAGTGATCAAAATTATTGTTTTTTTCTTAAAAAAATATAAAAAATCACAAAATATTTTTAAATTTATTTATAAATAATTATAATATTTAAAAATATTAAAATTGAGCACACTACAGTAATTTATATTAATTTGAATGGATTTAAATTGACGCCATCATTAGGCGTCGATTTTTATCCGTTAATTACCCTCATTTAGCGTGAATTTTGTAGTGATTACAGAATTTAAAAATCTGCTCTCCTAATCTGCTCATCTCTTCATTGATCATCTCCTCACCTCTATTTTGATCCTATATTTGGCGCATTCAAAACAATTTAAATTAGATTTCAAATGTCAAAAAAATATTGATTTTCACTCTAATAAACGTCGATTTCTCGTGCATTTGTTGTAGTTACAACACCATAATATAATATTATTACTACGATTTCGTGAGCAAACATACTACAATTAATGTGTTCGAATCAATAATACGAAATTAGATATTTATGTTTTAAATAGATATTAAATTAATCTTGCAAATATTAAACTAATCTTCTAAATATATAAATATGTCATCAGACTTTTCAAAATAAAATCCAAAATAAATCACCTTAATCTGTAAAAAATTTACTCAATTTTAATATTTTTAAATATTATAATTATTTATAAATAAATTAAAAAATATCTTATACATTTTTATATTTATTAGAAAAAATAATTACTTGAATTTTAATTTTAATACACATAATTTACAAAATTTTAATTTTAATCCTCATAGTTTACATAGTTGGTCCCTATAAGCTTCACGTCAACAATGTCCAATCAGCACTTATTATCCACGTCAACTCCGTTTATGCCTCATCTGATAATAAGGACCAAATCCTAAACGAAAATAAATTATAGGAACTAAAATCAAATTTTAAAACTATGAGGACTAAAATCAAAATTGGAACAAACTGTGAGAACCAAAAGTATATTTTTTCCTATTTTCTATTAAGAAGATACAACTATAAATCACTTTCACGTGAAACAACTAACTCGCCCACAAACGCTAAAAGCCTTGACTCCAACTTGTAATATTTTGTAAACAATTTTAAACCTAGGACCTTGCCCTCTATTATCCTCAATTATATATTTTTATAAGAAAAAAACTACTGCTTTAACATCATTTAAACAATGACTCAATTAATTATGCAATGAGTCCTCATGTCAGACCAAGATCTAGACATTTTAAAATATCAAATCAAAAAGACAATGGAACCAGTTCGCCAACCAGCAAGTCAGCTCCGACCTTAAGAACAATGGGATGAAGGGAACAAGACTAATTGCCCCCATGAAAGGCGTTGGTTTCATCGCCAGCCCTAGCTATCAATCTTGAAGGTTTTTTCTTAATAATAAATGGTACATTAGTTCCCTAGATACACAATAGATAAGCAAGACCCCTTTGGAGAATTTTATTAATCTGCACAAATAAAAACCAGATGTCCATGAGATTAAGCAGAGGGGCAAAGTGCCAATTCGAATATTATAAATACAAAAGAGTCGCTGCATTTATTTTAGGGGTCAAGCATGAATCAAAATTTTATTAAGAAAGTGCGAATTTCCATCGGTCCCAGCTCAACAATAAGTGTAGTATTGTCAACTGGGCGACCTCTTAAAGGGGCTGAGAAACTTGAACTGCTATCTTCAACTCTCCACTTCATTTTCTTCATTTCTGACTTATCTTGGTTTGCCGATAAGCTCGTTTCCCTTAGTTGCTTGATCTGCAAACAGAGAACAAAAACAATAATCAGTTGCAACATATAGTGTGTTTGTGGACGGCATTCAATTAACTTGTGAACTAAGAGATGATGAGCTATATACCGTCTTCCCCGCAAAGACCTTTTTCAATTCAACCGTGGCCAATGTTGAATACTGACTATCTTCCGCAGCCTATGAAAATTAAGAGTTTAATAAATTATTACAAATAAATGAATTATTTCACCATCATACCTCGTACAAATGTGCCAACCGGAGGAGGGCAGTTCCGTCATCTAGGTCCTGAAGATTAAGATTCATTCATTTAGGAAAAGTGATATAAAAAGAATGGGGCATGAAACAAAACATTATCATACCTGAAGTGTGATAATTGCAACATTAGGAGGCAAACTGTATCCATATTCCATAGAAGTTGCTTTGGTGACATGAGAGGATTTCCAACTCGCCTCATCCTACAAGTCCTACTGTTATGGATGACTGACAAAAGTATAGCACATACGCATATGTAAAATGGTGTGTACCTCTTGGGTGAATGCCAGAAGAAGGGAAGAATAAATTTGCTGTCCATATGTTCGCCTCCAATATGCTCCACTACCGAATTGGTTGACGCTCATGTAGTAGGTTCCTCTTACCTGATATGGTTTTTCATGTAAGCTAGAAGCATGAGTGAAAAAACCCACTCGGTGGATCTGTTTCCTAATTTAAGCAAAAACAGTAGGTGAAATTGCTAAATCCTGAATGAGATTAATAGGAGGGAAAAATAAATGTGATCCCAGTGTATGAGTCTCCTGGCAATCAGAGTAAGAGATGGGCCCATGCACGAAGCTGTACCCTTGTAGTCTCCAATGTCATGGAACAACCGCATTATTGTATCAAAAGGCTTAGCCCTCTAATAAGGACAATGGGAAGTAATGGGTAAAATTGATAATATACCAGAAAATCATCAGGCAGAGAAGGCCCAAGTAGCTTGTAGTCAAAATTTCTAAAAATTATGAACAGTGTTTGCCAAGACTGCTTGAAGTCCCAAGGTGGGCCAAAATAGATAGTTTTACATTTGGAATATTTGATGCAAAGCTCATATGTGAGTTCAGAGAAGTTAAGGAGGGATCTTAGGATTTCAAATAACCTCTTTGCAGCTAGGTATCACACTATCATGAATGAAGTGCAAGGAGGTGGATTAGAATGTACATGAGCAATGCCCCTATTGGCCAAGGTTTCACTCTTACGCATGGACATTCTCTGTTTGGTTTTGATGATAACAAATAAGACTCTAAAATGTTCTTTACAAGTGAAAGATTTTAGGTTAAATTTGATGATTAAAAAGGCCAATGCAATACGAAATGGATAATTCAAAAAGCTTGGTGATACTCATCAGAAACACGAAGATTTTTTCATTTTCATTATCTAATATTGTTTTATAGGTTGTTTCGGGAGTCATTAGGATGTTTGCACTTCGAATCAATGAAACCAAAACCTCAAACCCGAGAAATCCAAAATCTGCCCTGAACCTAAAATTGGAATGATCCTCGGCTGATCTCCAATCGACTGAATTTGAACCGAACTTGGACCGGTTCTGGATTTTTACAAGCACATCCATGGGTGACTGATATTCGTCTAACCTTCGACCGACGCTATAATGACTAGTTTTCTAGCCGTTGAAATAGTTGCTTACTCGAGCCTTAGCCTAGGAAACTTATAATACTATTTCCCAAGCCTTCCTACATGATTTCTTGATGCCCTAGACTATATTGAGTGATCCTTGCATCTCTGTGAGATCAAAAAAGTATAAACCCTAGTTCTTGGAGCCTCATTGATCCATCTTTGAAACCTAGCCTTTTGAAAACAATTGTTTGTAACAACTAACAACTCCATACGAAACAGTTGATTTATCAAATGCTTTCAAAATGCTGTCTTCCAAGTATTAATAAAATAAGAATGAATCAATTCAAAGTCATAAATAATAGAATAAACAAGCACGAAACTCAACTTATCAGGAGAAATAAACTCCAGCAGGTGCCTACAAACACTAGATATGGACGATTGTAAATATGTGATGAGAAAAACATAAAAGCCTATTGTTCTGTTTTTGTTTTTTTTACAGCAACCATTCTCTACATTTCAGGGTGGCATAATTGAGACCCTTATTATCATAAGAAAAGTCTTGGAAGATGGACATTAAGTCATTGATTGCTTTCAGATATATGAAATAGAACTCTCTAGAAAGAGGCAGAAACATAGGCGATTCTGGTGAATTTTCCTATGATTTGTACTCAAATGAATGAACTGAATTTAATGTTCATAACGAATAGTAACCATAGTTTTAACTAACGTATAGTACGGTCAGCATTTACCTGTTTTTGAAAAAACCAATACCCGTACGTACACCTTGGTACAGCTCGGTAGTCAGGTGTATCGGATGTATCGTTCTATTAGGGACTTTTCTAATTGCCCATGTAACGTCAAATCAATGTCGCAATGATCCCTAAGTGTCTATAAATATATTATATTGAGTACATGTAACTTTGGCTTTCTTTGTAGTTAGTAAGGGTCGTAATAACCATTGTGTGCTCAGGGACCTTCGGTGTTGTTTTGGATGCATTTCAAGGTCATTCAGTGCTTGGTGGGCATAGTGGCATTTCTGTAAATAAACAGTCTTGAAATCGGTTGTTGCACGCATCCTACATCGTTTCATCCCATGGCTGGGCAAACTGAGCAAAACTGCTCAGTTATGCTAGGCACGACTGGCCACGGCTGCTGCGGAGCAAGTGAGGCAATGGACGTTGAGCGGAAAAGTTGGCGCAGCGTTATGTCGTGGTTGCTCAGAATTCCCGTGTTTGCTTGGGCGCAGTCATGCGCAGACCATGACTCGCCCAACCAAGATTTTGTCATGCAATTCAGCACTTTGGAACCCCTTGGGTGGCACAAGGGCAGTAGGGCTGTCTAGTATATTTTGGAAGAGTTGTTAGCTGTCTAGTGGACTGCCTTAGATGTTGACGTGCGAAATGCGTGCCTAGGCGTGTGACCGCTCGATCTTCATCTACAGCATCCCACGAAGCTCGTCCCACACCCGATTTTGCTTTTTATTGCGTCCATGAGTTCTATAACATACATTTTGCTTAATGCAATCAAAGATCATTTGGCCAACATGGTTTTTAGGTTGCTCAGACGTGAGGCTGCTATGACGGTGAATGCATGCCCCGCGATATATGGTCGAGGAGAGCGATCCTGGACAGAAGGCTTATCCCTTGCACGGGGAAGCAAGGGAGCCGCACGGACTATTTGGTGCCCGAAACATTATCTTCATGACAAGTGGTATGAGAGCATAGTTAGCAAAACGGCACCGGAACATGATGGAGACAATCATATCAAAGCCAAGTTCGTGAATCGGCTTCCAAGCAAAGCCTAGCTCACAAAGTTTTTGTTGGGGTGAACAACGCAAGAATTCAAGTTTCAACAATCCTTGGTGAGATCGTTGGACGATCATGGGATACGATCATCAACCGTTCGGATGACACGGCGAAACTTCAATGCAACCACTTGAGGAAGCCATTGCTTGAGAGTGGACCGGAAGCGGAGGACATGAAATGGATGCCTTACTTGGAGGTATGGGACTCCAAGACCATGGTACCCATGTCAAGCAATGGTCGCTCGGTGATGGTGGATGTAGTGCCTGGGTCACTTGATGCATAATGGAGGGGCAATTTGAAGTAGACACTCAAGCAACCATGCAGAGTTTGCGGTAGGGGTCTCACTGCCCATGAAGGCGTCCAACGTGAACTTGGGAGGCACTCATTTTCATCAACACCATAGAGCATGGAAAAGAACATGGAGCTGTTGTGTTGCAGCGGCGCTCGCAATACTAGAGTTGAAGAACTTCTTGGTCAAATTGGAGCAAATGCCTTGAGCAAAGCGATCCGACTTTAGGGAGACGAAAGTGTCGATCTCTGCAGTACCTCATGATGGTACGAATGATGATGGCAAACTTAGTTCCAAGAGGTGCAACGTAGGTCAAAAGCATCGATGCCTATACGGGTTTGAAGAAAGAGCAGAGGGCACAGCAAATGCCAAGGAACTTAGAGTCTGTGGCAAAGAGAAGTTGTGGTGGCACCTCAAGCACACTACTTCCATCCAAAAGTCTGTGTCAATGGTGTTCATAGGAATTGCTCCCAAAAGCAACCGGGTCAGTTCAACATGTTTCCCACAGTTGGATATCATGGCCAACAAGGTGCACAAGGAATGGTTCCTCGAGGGGACGTGGCTTCAGAGGCAGGCTCATACCAAAGAATGTTCAACGGTAGTTTCTTGCTACTCGCACAAGGCAAGCCTGAACGATGCCTGGGCAAAATGCAGAAGACAAACCAACTCCATGAGAGCGGTGCGTCGGTGGAGTGACTCACCTGCCAGTTCGAGTACATGATGCGGCGACAAGGGGTCATCGTAATGGCACGAGGAGTGCATGGGCACACTCAAGCTTCAAGTGGGAATTTCGTAGCCCACGATGCAGGAGGCAAGCGTTCATTGGAGCGGCGGCACGGAGGCCTCGACCTGATCACTCAAGCTCCAAGTGGGAATTTCAGAGCCCACGATGCGGGAGGCAAGCGTTTGATGGAGCGGCGTGGAGGCCTTGACCTGATCACTCAAGCTTTAAGTGGGAATTCCTTAGCCCACGATGCGGAGGCAGCCGATGGATATGCCGGCTGTGGCACTTGACGAGCTGATGCAGTGGACATCGAGCTCGATGGTGAGGCAAGTGCTTGATGGATCGACGCGAAGGCCGTGACTTAGTTCCAATGCCGGGGGACGGCGAAGCAACTCGCACCAGGAGCGTGGAGTACTGGAACTGCTTGCGCAGAGCGGATGGACACATAAGACGCAAGGTTGTTTGTGCGCAGAGTGGATAGACTCATAAGACGCCGGTTGTTCTTGCGCAGAGCAGATGGGCTCATAAGACTCCAGGTTATCAAGGACCGCAGTAGGTCCGAAGCAAGCACCAATGAAGACCTTGGAGGAGAACTCGAAGTGGGCTCAGGAGGAATGCCATGGACCCCGCGAGATGAGTTAGCAAGGCATGGTGTGTGTGATCTCTTAGCGGAACTATGCAGATCTTTTCAAGCGGGGATGTTGCATAGCTGGTCGAATGAACGGGGCAGAGGGTCAGTGGACAAAGCGGCGATGGAGACGTGCTCTTCTACGTTGCGGCCAAGGAACTTCTCAACACTTTGGGTGTTGCACGATGACACCCAAAAGGGAGCAACGGCTCTCAGTTATCCAACACGGACATTGTTCAGCGACATTCGTCTGCTCAACGACTTTGGAAATTCATAGCTCATTCTCGCAACATGTTTGGGAATTTTGTAGCCCATTCTTGCAACAATAGAATTTGCATTTCTCGGTCTTCCCTACGCGAGCATTGCTCGTTTGCTCAACAAGTCTGGGACTCTTGTAGCCCAACAACAATGGGACTTGGTGAATCAAGTACCCAATTCTGGATCTTCCCTACACGACTTAGTATCGCATCAACAACCGGACTTAGTGAATCGAGTAGCCATTTTTCATTTTCCTTGCGAGAGCATTGCTCAACGACGATCGCGTGCTCAACGAGTTTGGGAATCTAATAGCCCTTTCTTGCTACAACATGAGGTGACGAAAGACCAAGTAATCATTTCCTGGCGATAGACTTCAAATGATAAAACTTGGCATGTTGCAATCCCCACTACGACATGTCGGATCTCAAGCAGTGTTCCCTTCGATTACTTGTGAAGAATTCACTTGTGCAATTGTAGTCTATATAGAAAGGCGGTGCGGCCAAGGCGAGTTCGACGAGGCCGTCGAAGTTTTGAAGTGGGAGAGGATGTTAGGGACTTTCCTAATTGCCCATGTAACGTCGAATCAATGTCGGAATGCTCCCTAGGCATTTGTAAATATATTATGTTGAGTCCATGTAAATATATTATGTTGACTTTCCTAATAACCCTTGTGTGCTCGGGGACCCTCGGTACTGCTTTGGATGCATTTCAAGGTCATTCGGTGCTTGGTGAGGCGTACTGATATTTATGTAAATAAATAGTCTTGAAATCGATCGGTGCGTGCATCCTACATTGTTTCAGCCCATGGCTGGGCAAAACTGTTCAGTTTTGCTAGGCACGGCTGGCCTCGACTACTACAGAGCAAGAGTGAGACAGTGGACTGAGCGGAAGCGTTGACTTAGCGTTGTGCCTTGGCTGTGCAGAATTCCTGCATTTGCTTGGGCACGGCCATGCACAGACCATGACTCGGCCAGCCGAGATTGCCATGGCACAAGGGCAGCAGGGTTGTCTAGTATGTTGTAACAGAGTTGTCGGCTATCTAGTGGACTTCCTTAAGACATTGACGTGTGGAATGCGCGCCTAGGCGTGTGACCACTCGGTCTTCGTCTACATCAGCCCATGAAGCTTGTCCCACACTCGGTTTTGTTTTTTATTGCGTCCATGAGTCCTATAATATACTTTTTACTTAATGCAATCAAAGGTCATTCGGCCAACATGGTTTTTTTGGTTGCTCGGACGTGAGGTTGCTACGACGGTGAATGTATGCCCCGTGATATGCGGTCAGGGAGCGATCAGACGGAAGGCTTCCCTTCCACGGGGAAGCAAAAGAGCCGCATGGACGATTTGGTGCCCAAAACATTATGTTCGTGACAACTAGGTATTGGCCATTGTATACATGCCCAATGACTAGATTTCAAGCCCTTGGGCATGTTTTTTACATGCCCCAAATGGATTTTTATAGTTTTAGGCATGGTTTAAAATACCAGTACCAGTACCAATCTCGGTCTTTGACCGGTACATACGTACCGTACCGACACACGGTACAGGCCGATACAAAAAATGCATACCGGACAATTTTTTTTTTTAATTTTGCTGTTAAAAATAACTCCAATAACACATAATTGATCAAGAAATACTTAAATTTAATATTCAAATGTCAAATACATGAATACAATGTTTAAAATGCAGACGAATGATGTCTGTCGTACTCGTATATATCTTGGGGACATACACGACTAAGGTTAACACCGTAAGTCTCCAATGCCCATATCTGAAAATGATCTCATGTCATCATGCCTTGGTATCCATTATACCACATACCCATCAGTGTTTCTTTGTTGGCAGTCCAAGAACTAGTCCATGCATCATCAGTTGAGTAGGTACTTGATACAGAGTAGGTTGATTCAGAAACTTCTTGCAAGCTACTCATCATATCGTGGTGGTAATCTTGCAAAGCTGTCGGTCCACCTCCTCGACGCCGGCCTCTCTTCTCGTACACCCGAGTTGTTCCTCCGGTTCTAGCACCGTGATCCTGATCTTGGGTGCAGTGGTCGAAGTATTGCTCATTCGTCGACAGATCGATAGGTGCCGGTGTTGATGACATGACGATGTCTTCTCCCCCAACTCCATCATCATCACTCGTACCAAATATCTCTCATTCTCTCTCAAATCTCTTTCATTTTCTTCTCTTTCTTAAATATAATCCCAATTAGGTATGTTTTTTTTATCATCTATTAGTATGTTATGTTGGTTTTTTCATCATTTTAATGATAAAATAATAATTTTAGAGTTTAAAATCAAGCTTTGGAGCTTACATTAAAAAAAATTGGAAAATTTTGATACAAGCCAATGCAGACCTGTTTGTACCGGACCGTATAGTGTGTTGGTGCAGTATGGTACTAGTACATACCGATAACGATCATTCACCAAGATCGATACCGGTACGAGATTTTAAACCTTATAGCAATAATTTGAACTATCAAAATAGACTTCAAATGGATAGACTCAGAGCAGCAGATAATTGAATTAAAAAGATAGATAGATAAAAAGTAATATTATTTGATACAAAAAAATAAACTTAGAGCATACCGTGAGGCCCTCACAAGTATTATTTACACAAACTTGTTCATCAAGTGCTTCGGCAACACCCCTTGAGTCATCGACCAATAAACGTCTAACAAAAAGTAGTCCATTAAAACTAGAAGACTGCAAAAGCTCAATAAAAAAACAACTATACTGAAAATCAAACAAGCATATGTAAATTAGAACCTGTGAAGCATAACTTCTATTTCGCCATCTCGAATGCTGGAACCTCCAACAGCACGATCTACAAGGATGGAGAGTTCAGATTTGCCATCTGTTGTATATATTCCAAGGTTCAGCTGTAATTTACCAAGAAACTAATCAATAAGCCGTATAATATGTTACCCAATATAAGTGAAAAGAAAATATTTGCACATGTCAGTTATTCAGTTATATTATTGATGCAAGAAAAATTACTGAGTCCATGTCATGCTGAGGACTCAAGAATTAAAACATTATATGCAAAGAGAATAAACAAGCGCTTCAACCACCGTGTCCCAAGCTTGAAACCATCAGCCTACTATTTCAGATGGAACAACCTAACACTTTCTTCCAATGTTTTTATCTTTGCTGTTACATATTCAGATTAATGTTATTAGAATCATAAGATTAGTCATAGTTGAAAAATTATACTTTTACTAAAATAATTATAACTGAGGGAACATGACAAATTTTAAAGCTAGCATTAAGTAATCAGGCAAGCCTTATTGCTAATGTTAAGTGCAACCTCAAACTTAAACATCATGGTAAAACTGTCAGCTAATTTAGTTTGTTTTGCAGATTATTAGCCATTAACTCCTCGAGTAAGTTTACTTATAAGCCGTTTGGTTGTTTGACATCAGGGTAGAATATCAGCTAAATAATTCGTGTTTCAGAATACAGATTATTAGGCAAGTTCTTGAATAAATTTGCTTACTAGTATGTCTATATAATTGCAAATATGGCACATTGTAACCAATTGTGCTTCTTTGCAGAAAAGTGTACTTCCTGTAGTGGAGATATACCGGATAATAGTTTCCAGCAACTGGTTGAGTAACTTCAAGATTCCAATCCTTTCTGTAATCTCGGACCTGAAACAGAAAGTTCATTCAATAAACCATGATTTTATACTTTATGAAGTACATTACAAATGTTCTTTACATTACTTGCTCGTGCTATTCAATTAGATCACTATGAAGAACTTGAGCTTTTACATGCATATAATCACATAAAAATACCAAAGAAAACAGGATATTCTTAACAACCACTTAAAGCCAATGCCAAACATGCCAAAGGTGCAGTTATGTTCAAGTTGAGATGCTGCATGTCACACACTTGCAGAGTACAACTAAATTGGAAATATGCAAAATAAAACATAGAAGGAATAAATTTGGGGAAGGAAATCATTATCATTTTGTACAATCAGGTGATAATCATGATGACTTAATTTGTATAAACAAAAAACGTAGAGCTAGATCTTCTAAAAGTCTTTCAGATTTATATTTACTTGTTTAGGTGAGGGATAAAGCTGTTCAAGTCAGCCAACCTGATTTTTCATTGAAAATTCTGTAAAAAAACAAATATAATTTGTAGCGAACATAAGCAATCTATGCTAGACTTTTGTGAACTCCTACTAGATTACAAGATGTTCCTTGGTAATCTCTGTGTTCCCAGCCACTTCCAGGAACCATTTTCTATTGTTACTAAGGCTCTTGTTTGTAAACATTATATGTATCATATCATAAGCGCCTTTAGCATAGCAACACCCAACTTATAAGACATTACAATTAAGGAGTGTAACATAAGCCACAGCCCATTTGCAAAGTCTAGCAGTACAAGTAAATAGTAACAAACCATCAACCAAATTGAATGGTTTCCTTATCGACCTTTGAGAATGTATTGAGCCAGCTATTCTAGAAGAAAGTGATGTCCATTAACTCATATGATATTATTTTGAAAAAAATCCAAGAAATACAATATGCTAAAAATATATTAAGTACAACAGAATAAGCATAAGAGTAGGATGACAAGAACAAGGCATTTTCTCTTGTGTATTTATATAAATAACAGGTAGGGTTACCCTTGTTAGGAAATCCCTCCCATTAGAATCTGTGTAAAATGTACTATTTGTGGCCATATTTGCTGTCAATCGCGTAATGACTTCCTTCCCAACACCATCATCAGTAGGAATCGGCCCAATCTTTATTGAAAAATAGGAAAATTAGTAATGAAACTGGATACATATTCACTGCATAATGGAATGAATTAAATGAATTTTTTATATGATTAAAAAGTACAAGTGCTAAACTGACCGTATATTCTATTTCTGCATGCTCCTTCTCTTTATAAAGTCTGGTAACCTGAAATAACTCAATTTTATAAGTCAACAACACCATATACATAAGCTAGATGTAATCATGTAATGCTATGCTGCAGGAAGTTAGATCACGGCAGAATATAATGTATAAGCATCAGCCATAGAGGTGATGCTATGCCACAGGAGGTTAGATCATGGCAGGCATTCTAGCTGTTTTAAATAATTTCATTCTTTTATATCAATTAATGAATAAGTGTATGGCTAATTTGGAGAACATAAATCACACATGGGAGCATGTTTTAAGCATGTTCTAAAAACAAATATTTTCTCACATGTAAAGTGACCTTTAGAACTTTTTAGTGAATATATAATAAATCAAAGGTTTAGAAAATGAATGTAGCTTGTCTTCCAAATATTTATTATTAAAAAAAACATGGACCATTTTTTTCAAAAACCAGCTGATGCAGCTCTGGACCACATCATATAAGATATGCAGTTAGAATATGCAGTAGGACAACTTAGCCAGCCATATAATACTTATGCAACCCAAGTATGTCATTGTATAATGATTAAGCAACCCACATATGCAGTCGCTTATGCAATTTGGACCAATAATTTGTTCGGATTGAAGCAAACTTTGATTCTAACCAACTAAATATTTATTTTTGCCAACGAGGATTCTGAAGATGATGACACGATATCACCAAAGTCCCTTCTTAGAGAAGATTGGCACATTTGGATCTTTTTGCATGTTTTGGATTTTTTGCTTACTGAGTGCCTTAAACTTTTGTTTAAAAAATTCAAATATTGGTTGTATTCACTTGTCTATGTCACTCTGAACTCTTCTATTAGAATTGAATACTAGATTATGTTGAATGATCATCTAATGACCATGTAGTAGTTTTTGTTTCTTGAGTTATGTTGATTAAGTGCTTAAAATGATCTATATCATAGTTTAAAAATTTGTACCGTACCGGGCGGTATGCCCGGTATTTATCGGTTTTTGGACTTACCGGTATATGAGATACCCGGTATGGGAGAATACCGGGTATCTCGGTCCATACCGCCCTGTATGGGCGGTATTTATCACATACCGCCCATACCGGGCTGTATATGCATCATACCGCCCGTTATGATGCATATAGCCGTTGGGGAGCTGGGCAACGGTGACCGACAGCCATGTCGGGCTGTCGGCCACCTGCACGTGGTTTAATAACGCCCATACCGGGCGGTATTGTGTGTCATACTGGGCAGTATCACCCGATATGATGAACAGTACCCCCAAACGGCTATAAAGCCGTTTGGGGCCAGGTTTGGCTTGTTTTGGGGGTTGTATAAAGCCCCCAAAACACTCCTTTCACCCTCACTCACCCCTCTACCCATCTAAACTCTCAATCTCTCTCAATCTTTCTCAAACTCTCTCTCTCTAATCTTTTTTTCATTAATTTCCACGTCGAAATTCTGTTGAGATGGCGCCGAAATCTCAAGCCGACCCCGCATGGCAGCACGGTCGTCGGTTGGAGAAGGCTCATCACTGGCAATGCCTCCACTGTGATATGATTTCACGTGGTGGAGGCATCACTCGATTGAAGCAACACTTGGCCGGAGGATATGGCGACGTCGTCAATTGCCCCAAAGTACCGGCCGAAGTTCGAAAGATGTTCAAAGCGCAACTCAACAACAAGGAGCAACGTCTTAAGAATGCAGCTCAACAAGCCGAGTTCGATCGACGAGCTACCCAAGATGTCGGCGGTGGCCATTATGAGGCTCAAGGTGGCCATTACGATGCTCGGGGTGGCAATGACAACGAGGATCCGGAACTTAAAGCCGGCATCCGAGCTTCATTAGAGCATGCTGCATTCGAACGAGATCGGATGTATTATCCCGGATCTCAATTCGAGTATGGCGGCGGCAGTGGTAGCGGTGGCATAAGCAGCGTCGGCTCAACTTCGGCTGCGGGAGCAATGGACCGAAGCGGTTCAATTCCCTCCTGTCCTTATATTGGTCGGTGTTCTAGCATGAGAGCACCTCAAACTCAGAGCAGAGGAGGCCTTCGTGGATTCTTCACAAACCTCGGAGCAAGTGGTAGGAAAACTAATGTTGATGTTTCTGATCTTGATCCCAGGGCATTTCCTCCTCCATCATCAAAGCAACCGCACATAGACGATGCTTGGGGCAAGACGAAGAAGTGGGAGTTGGGGAAAGCGATCTCCAAATGGTTCCACTTCAGCCAGATTCCTACAAATGCAGCCAACAACCCATACTACCGAACTGTGGTGTCTACCATTCAAAAGGTAGGCTCAGGTATTACCCCTCCAACTCCCTATGAAATTTCAGGTCCTTACCGTGAAGCGGAGGTCGATGAAATAAAGCAATGGATCGACAGAATCAAGCGGCAATGGGGGGAGTACGGATGCAGTTTGATGTGCGATAGCTGGACCGGGCCAACCCAAATGAGCATCATCAACTTCCTCATCTATTGCAACAGGAGGGTTGTTTATCACAAGTCGGTGAACTCGTCCGATGAAATCTATAATGCTCTCTACATCTCGAAGCTGATGACGGAGGTGATCGAGGAGATTGGACCCCAGATCTTTGTTCAAGTTATAACCGACAACGGAGCTAATTTCAAAAGGGCGGTTGAGATAATTGAACAGGATTATTTGGACATATGTTGGACTCCATGTGCAGCCCATTGTGTAGACCTAATGATGAAAGATATCGGTGATATACCGATGGTGAAGGTGACGGTAAAGAAGGCGCAACAAATTACGCGCTTCATATACAACCACACATGGGTACACGCCCTTATGAGAAAATTTACATAAGGTATTTTTTAAAAATAATTTATAGTATTTATTTATTAATTAGTTTAGGTGATAATTACTAATAATAATTCCATATTTTAGGTGAAATTCTTCGACCAGGAGCGACTCGTTTTGCAATCAACTTCATTGCATTAAGGTCGCTCCAACAACGTAAGGCGAGCCTTCGATCAATGTTTACAAGTGAGGAATGGTCTACATCAAGATATGCCCGAAATACTGATGGAAAGCAAACCGAGAAGTACGTCCTCAACACGCGCTTCTGGGATTGCATCGCGGAGATAATCGTCGCTGTAGAACCATTGTACAAGGTTCTACGATAGGTGGATATGGAAAAGACGCCTCAAATGTATCATATCTACCACTACATCCACCAAGCACAAGAAGAAATCAAGAGGGTTATGATTTCTCCAACCAAGTATAAATCCTTCATCGACATTATCTCCCAGAGGTGGGGGGATCAAATGGGTCGTGACATACACATCGCAGGTAATTTTTTTATTTAATTTTCTAAAATTTATTTAATTTAAATTCATTATGCTAAATTACTTATTAAATTTATAATTTTTTATAGCATATTATTTAAATCCCGCGTACTAGTATCGATATGATCTTGGAACGATGGATAGTTTGTTATATCCGCTTCACAAGGTCATACAACGAGTGTCGGCATCAACTAGAGAAGCGGCACAAGCTCTAAATGAATCAAGATATTTCCGAGATTCAAGTGGCAATTTCGGAGATCCATTTGCAATATCGTGCCGAGATTCTATGGATCTAGGTAGGTATAATTTTTTTTCAATTTATTTATTAATGATAAAATTGGTAATCTCATTACTAATATTAATTTTAAATCTATTGCAGTTGAATGGTGGTTGCAATTTGGAACCGAAGCTCCAACTCTTCGGAAGATTGCAACACGCATCCTCTCGCAAACCACATCATCAAGTGGATGCGAGAGAATTGATCGACCTTCGCCTTGATTCATACCAAGCCGCGCAACCGGCTTTCATATGCCCGATTAGAGAAGCTAGTATATGTTCATTACAACATGCGGCTTCGATTGCGGGCATTACAAAACGAAGATAAAGAGATTCAACATGTAGATTCGTTCGATGTCGAGTTCATCCAAGGCGATATGGACCCAATAATTGATTGGTGGAGTGCAATGGAGAGCGACCAGCCTCTTCTTGATGAACCAGGCAAACCACCTCAGCCTTCACCAATTATATCAGATGCACTTGAATCTGAGAGCCGACCAGAAGACATGGCCTTTACTCCCTTGGACTCTCAACGAATTCGGCAAGCAAGACGCCAATCCAAATCAAACTCTCCATCTTCCCAATCAAAGGGAAAAAAGAAGGCAACACCTTCAATGGCAAAAGGCAAAGCCAAAGGTAAACGACCAATTGATCCTTTGGATGCGATTGCAGAAGCAGAAGAGGACGAAGAAGACGAGCCCTCCGTTCATAGCAGTAGCAGCACACAAGATGGAGGAGATGATGATGATGATGATGGAGCTGGTGGAGAAGACACCATCGTGTCATCAACACCGGCACCTGCTGATCTGTGGACAAATGAGCAATACTTCGATCACACCACCCAGGATGAGGATCACAGTGCTAGAACCGGACGAACAACTCGGGTGTACGAGAAGAGAGGCCGGCGTCGAGGAGGTGGACCGACAGCTTTGCAAGATTACCATCACGATATGATGAGTAGTTTGCAAGAGGTTTCTGAATCAACCTACTCTGTATCCAGTACCTACTCAACTGATGATACAGGGTCTAGTTCTTGGAATCCCAACAAAGAATCGCTAATGTCAATGTGGTATAATGGATACCAAGGTATTATGCCATGAGAAAATTTTCAAATATGGGCATTAGAGACCTACGGTGTTGACCTTAGTCGTGTATGTCCCCAAGCCCAAGATATGTATGGGTACGACGGACGTCATTCGTCTGCATTTTAAACATTGTATTCATGTATTTGACATTTGAATATTAATTTTAAGCATTTCTTCATCAATTATGTGTTATTGGAGACTTGGAGTTATTTCTAACCAAAAAAAAAAAACCGGCCGGCATGCATTTTCATACCGGTCCGTACCGTGTGTGGTACGGTACGGTACAGGTATATACCGGTACCAGCCAGTGACCGAAATCGGTACCGGTACCGGTATTTTAAACCATGCATCTATATCATATTTTTATTATATAAAATATCTTTTAAATATAGACCACATATGCACCTAATTTTCGTATATGCACAATGCAGCCCAACTGCATGTCCCTAGCATAGGATCCCTGATCTTCAAAGACTTGTCATAAACTTTCTAGAAGCATCCTAAATGAACAATTTTTTAAAAAAGTACACAATAACATGTTTGGGGTCCTACTTCATGGAACTCAAGCTGTGAATAAATGTTTTTAATACACAATTACAAGTGCATATTTTATCTATAAGTTATTTAATTTAAAATGATTTTGTTCCAGAAGTGTGGGTTCCAACTTTGATCTTTTTATGCAACATTAATTATCATGTATAGGGGCATATTTATCTTTGTACTCATGTATTATTGTACGGTTTGCCCTAGCATCCTCTGCTATATATAAAGAGGGTAGTTGTCTTGTAAAACCATAACCTCAAGCATATAGTAGATTCCTCTATGCAGTGTGGATGCAGGCAAACCCTTGTCAAACCAAATAAAATTGTATCTTTGTTGTGTCTCTCTTTTTCATTCATGTTTTGTGTGATTATTGCATCCCACTACGTGGCTACGTGCTAAGGCTTTCTTGCCCTAACAAAATTTTACTTCATTAATAATTCTTGCTATCTTCTCTGTGAGGCATATTTTGTTATTAAAAGAAATATTGTTCATGTTGGATACAATAACAAATTACTTGTATTTGTAAAATATAATATCATATATTATCTATTTTGGAAAATATAAAAATTTGAGTCTTTTTCGATATATGAAGCAAATAATTAAGGTGGGGGACTTCATGGTTTATTGTTTTTATACTTATATTTAAGATGTTTTAATTGGTGTATCAGTGCCAAGCTCCATTTTTTCAAGGGTTGATCTGAAGGTGTACCCATATCCATGTTTAGAATCCTATAATCAGTAATTACACATCAGCTCAACAGGCAGGTGATGATAAAATGGAGTGGATTGACTGAAGAGTGAAGACACAATGTACCATCGGTAAATCGGTAATTCAGTGTAAAAAAGCATAATTAGAAAGACTACATTTTGTCAATTGACATTATTAATGTAATGAATTTTTAAATGAGAATAACAGCTTGTAAACTGGCTAGCATCTTCGACACTTCAAATTGCTAAAATTTATGAGAAGCAAATGCTCCTTTAAGAGTAAAATCACTTTAAATGAAGAATAAATATTGCATAGATAAGAATAATTTATCTATGCAACACAATTTGATGATTAACCTCTGCATGTGTATAGAAGAATCTAAATTTTTTTACACAGAATATAGATTGTTAAATTTGATTGGATGACCAGCTTTCCCAAAAGTTTAAGCTACTAGGAAAGAGACTAATCTATGCATTTATATTCTTAACACTCTCCCTCACTTGTGAGCGGATGAACTTGAGGAGACTAACCCAAGCCCAACAAATGGATCGACTCAATTGGGAGATAATTTTTTAAAATATTGACACTAGGAGGATCCAAACTTAGGACCTCCTGCTCTAAGCTTAAGCTGTTAGGAAAGAGACCAATTTACGCATTTATATTCTTAAATCTTAACATAGATGATATGTAATAAGTGCATATTTCTACTATGTAAATGGTCTAGAAAACAACATGCAAATTTGACGTTCATATAATGTGCCTTTATAGCAATACTATTGCATGAATTTAAATTAAATATCTGAGCGTTTAACTAGCATATTCTTAAGAAAACTGAAACCCAGACCACCTGATATATCCATGGATTAAATTGTTGGTGAACTTCGTCCACTAGTGGTCCACGTATGATCTTCAGTGGTACCTATATGTTCAAATATGTATTCAAAAAATGAAATGCTAACACCCTTGCACTTACACAAAAATCACAAATATTCAAATATCTATTAAATTAAAATACCGATCTTGATGAAGGAACTGGTGGAGCCCCATTAGGCCTGAAAATATATGCTCCAGATGCCTAAATAAAAGATTGTGTACATGAAAAATGGGAAACAATATGTTGCAATCAACCAATCATGATTACTTAACATCAATATACCTGAGAATCTTCATCCCCACTGCTTGCTCCATACCACAGATAGCTTTGTTGTATGGGTATATCAACCTAATGTAAGAAAATTAAGTTACATTGAACAAGATATGGACTATAAGATTTAAGACGAATATAAATTAAGTTAGAGAAAAGTGCTTTATCTGAAATTGAATTAGTGTAAAAAGACTAAAGACTGATGAACAAGCATTCACATAATGACTAATGGACAATGAGCTCACAAGGAGAACAGAAAGAATAGAATTAGCAGATGTCAAAATAGCATCTATAGTTTCATATAACCAAATGAACTATGTCTGGATGTAGGATAATTACTAAACTAGACATTCCATTTCCAGAATAATGGTGTACCCCAACACATGGACTGACTTAATTGGTGGAATATACATTTCTAAATACATCAGTTTGACATGGAACAGGATCTCTTGCTCTAGTACCATGTTAAGTCTGATTTTGTTTATCACTAATCAAAAAACTTTATTTATTAGACTGCTAGAACACTTAAATTCACATTTATATATTCTTAAACAAAATTGATGAAAGCCATCATGCTATAATCAGTTATTGGTCTCAAGGAAACTTAAAGCATTTAGGTGTCATACTTGGTCATACCATACACACTAAACCACAAAGCACCCTAATTATGAAGCAACCAAAAATAGTTTGTCCAATGTGCAATCGAGCTTAGCACATTATGATACTGGATTATTTCAGTGTTGATTTATATATTTATTTCTACAATATGATTGACTAATCATGGACTAGGGAGCATAAGCACCACATAGCATGCTCAGTTAGAAAATTCCAGTCGAAGTGAGATATGGTGTAGGATATCACCCTGCATCATGTTCCATATCTTTTTCTATATGTCAATCATTATAAAGAATTACTTTCAGCTATTGTTTTTCCACTGGGCATTGCTAAAAGAATAAGAATGAAAAAATAAATGAGATATCTCACTCCTTATAGTGTGTAAACAACAAAGATTTTGCCTGAATTTCTAGCATGAAGCATGGTTGACATTCTTGTTCCTTTTGCCCTTGCTGCACAATGATGAACAAACTAAAGTAGCACCTTAGCTACTTTACCTTCTCATATACCTATAGCACTATTCAATTGACTGTTAGGAGATATGGAAAGAGGTAAACCAAAATAGCAAAGAGAGAAAAGGGTAAAGAGAGAAAAATTGCAATTTCAGTTGGCAGTCAGGAACAATGAATATTAGTCAACAGATCTAACAAGAGACTAGCTGATGGGATGTTATCAGGTCATAACAATGAATGACATTCATCAAAAAAATTTAGCCAAATTCCAAATGGTTATACATGTAATGGAGTATAAAACTAATTGAGGAAAAAGCTTGGCAGAATGGTATAGGTTGCTCCATTCCATATGGGAGACAAGTTCAACCCATAGAAATGTCATCTTTGGTATGCAAGGATATCATTGCATACATTAACTCTCCACCTCACATTGGAGGGAGGTCCATGCACCAGGACCACCTCTTTTACTTAGGACAGATCAAGGATACTTATATATTAATCCAAAATAGGATCAATATCTGTCAGATCAGTTTGATATTAGACTATGGAGTATGGACTCATTCACATCCGTAACAGTGTGATGTCAATACAAGTTGATGCGAATGAAAATCTAGGGGAAAAGATCAATAAACAGAACAACTAACCACCTCTTTGATATTGAGTAATGAATATAATGAAGCTTCAAGGAATATAAAAAATGCCAACATCTGATGCTAAAAGAACATGTTGTGGGCTGCGCAGAAAGCATACTCACTCCTGTTCTGTAATTGGTGACTCTTTTAAGTTGTCCAGTAGTTGATGAAAATTGCATTTTAAAAGGGCCTGGCCCTACTTCAATGGTCTCATTCTCCAGGTTAGGATTAGTAGAAGTATATGCATTTTGAGAAGTATCTGGGTTCAGAAGAAGAAAAATAAGCAATCAGTAATGATCTTTAACCATTCATCTAAGAGAATTAAATTATTGAAATCATACATCAGGTTTAAGAAATTAAAAGGCTTAAAAATAACCTTTTCCCAATATTTCTGAAGCACAAAGCCTATTGCATCCAAGACAGATATTTTTCAAAATAAAGTATAAAAAGGGCGGGGAGGGGGAGAAAACTTATCATAAGTATGAAATTCACCTTTTCGAGAAGCTTTTGAAATGAAATAAGAGCTCCATCCAATTGGAGGTGCAGATACTTGGAATATAAGCCAATACTTAGGAGTTACTTTTGGTGAGATTCCAAGATAAGCCTCAACATATAATTTTCTCAAATTGCTCGTAGAATCATCCACCTCTACAAGTTGTGTAGCAATATATTTTCCTTCAGAATCCCTAACAATAAGCTGGTCATCATTGACCTGATGAAAAGAGAAGAACTTAACGCAAGCCATAAAACATATATTTATGAGGCAAGTATACTATACATCAACATACCTAAAAGTGAAGCAAATTAAAAATAAAACAAATATTTAGAAAAAATAATAAAAGTAGATTAAGTCATAGGAATCAAAACGGAAAGTGATATATGAATGCAGTCCTTTAGTAGTAAATAGCCATGAACCCAAATCTATTATGCAGTTCCTTACATGACATTATCAGCTAGGATATTTCTACCTCAAGCAAAAGAAAAATGAACTGTTTCAGATGTGCAAACCAGGTTTCACAGAAAAACTGACTGTAACTGGACAGCACTCAAGCTATTAACTAATTGTGACTTTAAATAATCACATTATTGTCAGGTTGAAGTGCAGCTTGAATTGCACCAGCTGTGCTATGAATAATGTTGGTTAGATATGCAAATGGCAGCTGATGACAAGGTTCAGCTCATTCATAAAGACTGTTTCACCAATTTTGACCTAACAAGTATTTGAAATCTTGGCATGTAGGGTATCAGTATGGAACCTATGCTGACATACCGTGCATATCAGTAATATCTAGACAGCCAAATGAAAGATGAGACAGGAAGAAGAAGGGTCATTAATCCTTGTGCTACCCAGGAGGGATCTCAAAGGCTGAGATGGCTGATATTTCGCACAAGTGACATAAATGGTAAAATGAAACCCGTGGCACAGATTTTGCATGCAAAATCCATCAGTTGTATTGAATGACATCAAATGGTGAGTGATAGGTCAAGTTAGCATGCGAAAAAACATCTTTGTGAGCAACAACCATGGTTTTAAATACCGTACCATACCGTACTGTCACGGACTAACTGTTTGGGCAGAAAATATCTGTGCGGCTCCCTCGCTTCCCGTGGAAGGAATCAGCCTTAAGCCAATCTGCTTGGCCAATGACGAAAGGTCGCAGGCTCCCACTTCGCGTGGGTCGGAACCTCCGAGTGCTTGGACGCAAAAACGTTGTTAGGCCAAATGGCCGATTGCATGGAAATGCTGGAAAATGCTTGAACGAAAGACTAGAGTGTGCTCAGGCTATACCTGGGTACTATACTAGTGGAGCCTAACCCCCAAGTACCACCTCCAAGGTTCCCAAAAGCACGATGAGCATGACAAAATTCCTATGTTCGCACACCCCCACTGTCCATGCCATGCCTAGGCAAACGAGGCCGTTTGCCTAGGCGTGAGCAAGAACGGTGGGCGGTGCGCGGACGCGTTTTACAATGCATATTTACATGGGTGCTCATGATGCGATATTTACAATGCATATTGGGACCGTCATGAGACATACAGGACTTGACAACCCCGAAGGTCCCTAACATTCTCCCCCACTTACGAAATCGACGCCCTCGTCGACTTGTTTCTTGAAGGCGTTGGAGAGCTCCTGATTCTTGATCTTCCATTTCTTCATCTTGCGGACTGGGTACCGTCACTCCGTGTCGTTCGGCATTCGACTCCCGTAAGCGGTGGAATGTCCTTGCTTGCAAGTACCTCCAATTGCGAAGCCCACCAACTTTTGTGGGGCCCTTCTGTAAGGAGGCGATAACCGCCTGGTATGAGAGCTGCCACTTGCTGTCAAAACAGCACTGTGCTGTTTTTGACAGCACAAAAAAAAAAAAAATCACTCGGTGCCATTTCTGGTACCGAGCCGTACCGAGTGTCGGTATGGTACCCAAGCACCAGTAAACAGCACTCTATTGTCAATATATTATTAATGAGAAAAGAGGCCTATATATAGGCCTAGAACAAAATATGTTACACCAGAGATATAACCTAAGCTAACATGTACTACCATACACAAATACCTATTACTATATCACTTAACACTCCCTCAAAAGCTAGTGCATAGATGTAAATCATGCCCAGTTTGTCACAAAGGAATTTAAAATGAGAAATACTTAAAGGCTTAGTAAAAATGTCTACGAGGAGCAACGAGATCCGATGAGAGACTGCGAGGAGCAACGAGATCCGGTGAGAAGATGGCTCAGGGAGATCCGACGAGAAGAGGGCTACCAAGAGAAACAGCTAGGTCTGATACGCGAGAAGAGGACGCATAAGCGCATGCAGAGCCGGTTGGAGAAAAGGACGCATAAGGCGCGTGCAGAGCCGACCGGAGAAAAGGACGCGTAAGGCGCATGCAAAGCCGGCTGGAGAAAAGGACGCGTAAGGCGCGTGCAAAGCCGGCTGGAGAAAAGGACGCGTAAGGCGCGTGAAGAAACGACCGGAGAAAAGGACACATAAGGCGTGTGAAGAGCCGGCTTGAGAATGAGAGAACGGCTCGGGATGAAGCCGTGGGAGGAAATTCGGCTTGAGCATGAGAGAACGACTCGGGGTGAAGCCGCTGAAGGAGAGGAAGCCGTTGGAGGAAATTCGGCTTGAGAATGAGATAACGGCTCGGGAGGAAGCCACTGGAGGAGAGGAAACCGCCGGAGGAAATTCAGCTTGAGAATGAGATAACACCTCGAAAACGGCTCGAAAACGTGAGGAGATGAGGCTCGGCTCTAAAACAGCTCGGCTTGGCTGAAGAGTCAGCTGGAAAGCCGACTGGAAGAGCCAGCTTGAGATCGGCTCGGGTTGAGATCAACTCGGCTTGAAGTTGGCTCGGCTTGAGATTAGCACGGCTTGAGATTGGCTCGGCGGGAGATCGGCTCGGCTTGAGGTCGGCTCGGCTTGAAGTTGGCTCGGCTTGAGATCAGCTCGGCTTGAGATTGGCTCGGTTGGAGAGTCGGCTTGCGCCTGCTGGAAAAGAGACCTTTTTTTGTTTTTTTCTTTTCCTTGGAAGAAGGGAGGCACGCCCAACGAGGTTGCCTCCCCTTTTTTTCTTTTGTTTTCATTATGTTCATGAGGAGGGCACGAACGCTTAGGAGGATTTTTTTTTCCTTCACAGCACCCGCAACACCCGCTCGTGAAGAGAAGAGGCGGGCGGGCTCAAACAACGATGAAGGGGGGCGGCTTGAACGACGATGCAGGCCCTCCTTTTCCTTTTGTTATTTTTTTCTCTTGAGAGGGACGGCACGAACGACGAGAGCAGGAATCGGGTGGGGCGCGATAGATGAGCTTCTTCTCTTTACCTTTCCTCTCTCGAAAAATTGCACAATTGGACGAGACGAGGCGTAGATGCATGGCGTGGAGATGCAGCGCAAGAAGCCGGAGAGAAGTGTTGCACACCGTACGAGGCGTCGGCACAGTAGCATTGGAAAAAAAATAGAAAAAATATTTGTGGAGAGAAATCGTATGGAGTCACCCGTCCCCAAATAGGAGACGGGCGACACAGAAAGGGGGAGAAGAGGAAAAAACTCTAGGGCTAAGATTTGAGAAGGGAAGAAACCCTAAGCTCTGATATCATGTTGAGTAGAGCCCAAAAGATATATTATTAATGAGAAAAGAGGCCTATATATAGGCCTATAACAGAATATGTTACACCAGAGGTATAACCTAAGCTATCAAAACTGCACTGTGCTGTCAAAACTGCACTGTGAAAAAATAATATTTTTATTATTTTTTTATTGTGCTGTCAAAACAGTACAATGCAGTTTTGACAGCACAGTGCAGTTTTGACAGCACGGTACGGTCTCGGTACCGGCCAAGCACCGATATCGGTACCGGTACCGAGATTTTAAACCTTGGCAACGACTATGTACGGGGCTGAAGATGGCCTTAGTTTGTGCATACTAGCCCATGCAATTATTCATCAGACTCTAATACAAGATAAGTGTGCTGGATGGTGAAAGGTCGTTAGGTGCCCATGAGTCAGCTAACATGTGTATAACCTATAACATACAAATTAAGGCTTGTTCAGCTTTTTAGAGACTGTTATATCAAGTTTACACCAAACCCCGAAGCTCTCTAGAAATATTGCATTTATTATACTTGCAAAACCTCTATATTACTAAAATCCACGCAAAAGGTAATTAAAAACAAAATAATTTCAGCATGTTTGCTTAATGTTGCTTAGGAACTCATCTCATTATAAAATGATTGGAGGGAGCTGCAGCTTCAATGTCAGAATTTTTTTATGAACTAAGAGCTCTAGTATCAAATTAGTATATGTGAGATAAGACAAATGTAGAAAAAAAAAATTCAATAGAGAAAATAGAGAGATTAGAGGGTGGCTTTGGTATAACTGTAACTCCACTTGTGACCAGGAGGTCATGGGTTCGACATATGGAAAGAGCCTCTTTGCTTTTTGGGGGAAGGCCGCGTAAAATCAACCCTCCCAGAGCTCATAAAAGTGGGATTGTTTCGTGCACTGGGTCACCCTTTTTTTAAGAGAAAATAGAGATTGAATGGAAAAGATTATTCCCCACTAATGAGAAAAAGCTAAGTTTAAGTTAGAGAAAGAATAGAAAATAGTTTTTGAGAGGTATTAATTTTAGATTCTCTGATGGCTAACAAGTTCGTCATAGGACTCGTAGCCACCAAAATCAAAGAAAATATGAATATTTTCACCAGTCATAATGCAACTAACTCAAAAATACTAAAATTTAACAACTCGGTAATTATGGAACAAAATCTACAAAATGCCAATAATTTCAGAAATACAATACTGAAACTTGTCAAGGGATAGCTCAAAGAGACAAAAGCTGATTTGTATCTGTTATTCTGTTGTATAAAATTGCACCTTTACAAGAACTCAGGAGATCATTAACATACTTACAGGGATCCTTACGAAGTCTTGATGATACCATCCCAGAGGATTATATGCCACTACCACCTGGGGAGAAGTTAACAATACCTGTCATGCTCTAGTTGGGAAACCAAGATGGAAACTTCACTTGTACTCTCAGGACAAGATAAATAAGATCTGACTTACCAAACTCTTCCCCTCCAAAATATCTTTCTCAGTTGCAGGGCAGTAGCTTATGTTCAATAAGTTGCACTGTAAATAAGAACAGAATTCAATAGAAGGAAGCCAGTATAAGATTGGAGTTGGTAACTGAGTTAGCACCCAGCAAGTCAACATAGAAAAAAAAATAATAGACAGTTGTGCATTCAAAACGTGTTCATAAAAAATTCCACCCACTTAAGAATCCATGCTGAAAACAACAAACAAACTCTTACAAAGTCTCTAATACGCAGTATGATTTCTTCAGAGCCAAATAGATAACCCCATATCTTTCTTCAGTTAAAAGGACTAAGAAAATTTCTGACAAATGGAAAGCACAAAAAAAAAGCAAAATGGCATAACAGAGCACTAAGCTCTGGACAAAAGAGAGAAGATGAATGTGATGCAAGCGGCTCTGTTGGCTCTGTTGAGTTTCAGTACATATTATCCAAAATTAAAGAGAAGACAAACACAACCATAAACAGGGAGATGTAACTGGAGAATCTGATATGAAGAACCTTGTGCTGTTTAAAGAGCAGCAGATATTAGGCAGGTTGAGTAAAGTCAGTCAACCCAAATAATTTCCATCTTCTGGTCAAAGTTCAGGACTAGGAAAGAGACAAAGAGTCCCATATGTTAGGGAATAGGAGCACTTCATGAAGAGGGAGTCAACAATATGGAAATGTAATAATAACTTGTACACTGGCTGAGTTTTGTAGTTTGGGAAAATTAGAGAGCCTAATCTGACTTCTCTTTTCAGATGTATATATATAAGAGTATCTTTACAATATATACACGTGTCCTTGGACACTTTACAACCAGGTCCTACTTTATTACAATTAGGTGCTAACACTCCCCCTCAAGCTGGAGCAAATATATTGCACAGTCCCAGTTTGTCACATATATACTTGATTCTTGGACCATTTAAGGACTTGGTGAAGATATCAGCTGACTAATCATTAGAATTCACAAAAGACATTGTGACCACTTTAGATTGTACTTTTTCTCTGATAAAGTGACAGTCAATCTCTATATATTGTCCTCTCGTGAAAAACTGGATTGGAAGCAATGTGCATAGCAGCTTGATTGTCACAGTACAGTTTCATAAGTTCAGTGTGACTAAGACCTAGTTCTGTCATTAACTGTTTTAGCCAAATCAGCTCACAGGTGATTAATGCCATATCTCTGTATTCGACCTCTGCACTAGATCTCGCCACCACACTTTGTTTCTTACTTTTCCATGAGATCAAGTTGCCTCCTAAGAAAACACAATATCCTGAGGTGGATCGACGATCAGTGGGTGCTCTAGCCCGGTCAGCATCAGTATATCCAGTCACCTGAAGGTGACCTTGATTGTGAAATAGGAGGCCTTTGCCTGGGGTAGCCTTAAGATAACGTAGTACCCTTAAGGCTGCAATCCAATGATCCTCACATGGAGATTCAAGGAACTGGTTGACCACACTATTAGCAAAAGAGATGTCGGGTCTAGTAATTGTAAGATAATTGAGTTTACCCACTAGCCTGCGATATTTTCAGGATCAGGTAAGGGCTCCCCTGTCCTAGTACCAGCTTGACATTTGGATCCATCGGGGTATCAACCGTTTTGGCCCCTAGCAAACCTGCTTCCTCAAGCATATCTAACACATATTTCCTCTATGAAACATAGATATCTCCCTTAAATCGAGCTATTTCAATACCCAAAAAGTACTTTAGACTGCCTAAGTCCTTGGTTTCAAACTGCTGACGCAAGTAGGCTTTCAATCTTTGAATTCCTTGATTATCATCCCCTGTCATAATTATATCATCGACATATACGATCGGGTGAATCCGCCTCCCAGAGGATGAGGTAAGATGGAATACCGAATGATCTGATATACTTCTAGTCATCCCAAATTGGATTAAGACAGAACTAAATTTACCAAACCATGCTCGAGGAGATTGCTTCAGCCCATATAAAGATTTCTTCAAGCGACAAACTAGGCCAGATTCCCCCTCCCCCTGAGCAACGAACCCTGGTGGTTGCTCCATATAGACCTCCTCATCCAGGTCACCATGAAGAAAGGCATTTTTAATGTCAAGCTGATAAAGAGACCACTTATGAATGGTTGCGAGCATGAGGAACAAGCGAATAGACGTTATCTTTGCCACAAGAGAGAAAGTATCCAGATAATCAATTTCATAAGTCTGAGTGTACCCTTTGGCGACAAGACGAGCCTTAAGTCGATCAACAGACCCATCCGGTAACGTCTTGACAGTGTAAACCCATCTGCAACCAACGGTGGATTTTCCTGGCGGAAGGGAAACCAATGCCCATGTGTTATTAGCATGAAGAGCAGACATTTCATCCAACATAACCTAACGCCACCACGGATGTCGAAGTGCCTTTGAGAAATGCTGTGGAATGGAAATAGAAGACAAAGAAGAAAGAAATGCATAATAATGTGGTGAAACAGCAGCATAAGAGAGATAACGAGAGATAGGATGTGATGTAGTACACTAACGAGTACCCTTCGTGAAGGCAATAGGAAGATCAAGGTCAGGTAGGAGATCCGAGACCGTAGGGGCAGACGGCGGGGCAGGAGAATCTGAGTCATGTACCTGCCTTGAGCGACGATGATAACCTATAGTGGCTGAGTCTGAGTCCAAGGAGCAGGAGGGTCGACTGGAAGAGACAATGGGACTGTAGTAGGTAGAACCTCAGCAATAGAGTCAGGAGAGGTGGACTGACATGTGAAGAAAGGTGTAGTCTCAAAAAATGTCACATCTGCAGAGATGAAGGAGCGACGAAGGTCACGAGAGTAACAACGATACCCGCGCTGAAGACAACAATACCTAAGAAACACATAGCGAATGGCTCGGGGAGCGAGCTTATCTCGACCAGGAGATAAGTCGTGAACAAAACATGTACAGCCAAACACGCGAAGCGGAAGACGGTAGAGTTCATCACATGGAAAGAGGATGGAAAAGGGGACTTGATTGTGTAAGACTGAGGAAGGCATTCAATTTATGAGATAACAAGCAATTAGAACTGCGTCATCCCAAAATCTAAGGGGGACATTCATATGGATGAGAAAGGTACGAGCAATTTCTACTAAGTGTCGATTTTTACGTTCAGCGACTCCATTTTGTTGAGGAGTATGAGGACATGAGGATTGATGTAAAATGCCATGTTGAGCCAAGAAGGATTGAAAGGTGCTAGAGAAGTATTCTTTCGCATTATCAATTCGGAGCACCCGGATGGAAGTATCAAATTTATTTTTTATTTCAGCAAAGAAGGTAGAAAAGATAGTAAACAATTCAGAACGCTCTTTCAATAAGAAAAGTCATGTCATTCTGGAATAATCATCAATAAAAGTAACAAAGTATTTGTATCCCAATTTTGATATGACACGACTCGGACCGCAAATATCAGAATGAATCAAAGCAAAGGGTGCCGAAGCATGTTTATTGACACTACTGGGAAACGAAGACCTAGAGTGTTTTCCCAGTTGACAGGACTGACATTCAAGACTCTTAAGGTTTGAAAAAGAAGGAAGTTTGGAGATGCGGATGACCCAACTGGCTATGACGTAGAAGACAAGAAGAATCAGCCACTAAAGCGGATGGTGTCACATCAAGTTGGTACAGACCACGAGATTCATGTTCGGTGCCAATCACCTTTCCAGTTCGCGAATCCTAAAGAGAAACAGTATCAGCTGTGAATGTGATAGAACAATTCAACAATTTAGTGAGTTTACTCACAGACAACAAATTTAAAGGAAACTGAGGAATATAAAACACAGATGATAAGTGTAAAGAAGAGTTAACATGAACGGTGCCAATACCCTGTACCGATGATTGAGAACCATCAGCAAGAGTAACAGAGGTGGGATACGGTGGAGGGTGGAGAGAAGATAAGGACGAGATAGTACCAGACATATGTTCAGAGGCTCCAGAGTCTAAGATCCAAGGGCGAGAATCAGAGGTATGTGTCACGCATGCAGTAGATAGTCCACCATGAGCAGGAGATGGTGTTGGCTGAGTAGACTGAAGCTAAAGTAAACGAGCATACTCCTCGACAGAAATAGTGACATTGGGCGTAGTGCCCACTGAAGATGGAGTCTCTAATAGTCCACTCTAAGCAAATGAATCCGACTGAGCAACATGAGCAGTGTGAGTATGAGTATGAGCCGAATAACCTGGGAGATAGCCATCTAAACTGTAGCAAACATCTCTGTTATGGCCTAATTTTCCATAGAAGGAACACTGAGGGCGTCCACGGCCACCACCTCGTCCGCCACTACGACCTCGGTGACTTCCACCTCGACCTCCTCTATATATAGGGGTGCTTTCTACGGTCATAGCAGAGCGATCATGTGTTGGTGGCGGAATATGAGCAGCAGAAGCACGTATCATCCTAGTGTATGTGTCTGATAAAGAAGGAAGTGAAGTGCCACCCAAAATCTGAGTTCGAACTGGGTCTAACTAAGGCCGAACTGTATGAAGAAACATAATAGCAAGAAGCTGATCGACACGATCCTGCATAGCCGGAGTAGATAATGAAAGGAGGTCTTTAAAATCTGTGGCGAAGGCTTGAAACTTGCCAATATGAGTAGTAATATCGGAATCTGATTGCCGAAGTTGAAACAGATTCCCAATGGTGTCATAAGCACGAGAAATGTCATTCGTATATAAATGACGTGCTTGTTCCCAAGTGTCAACACATGTGAAGTGACATCTGAAAATACTCATCAGGGAAGGATCAATTGCCTGCCATAATAGTGCTAAAAGTTGGACGTCAAGTTTTACCCATGCAGCCAGCCCTCTTATCCTTAGTGATAGATGTGATCCGAGTGGTAAGATGTTCTTTTTGCCCTTGTCCAACAAACCATATTTTTACCGCTGCTGCCAAGGAGTTATAGTTTCTCCCATTAAGTTTTTCAGTTGTAATGAACATTGGACCAGTCAGTGATGCAGATGATGAAGAACCCAATGGTAGTATAGACATATCGATTTATGGAGAGATAAATACTATGAACAGTGCTTAGCAAATAGCAATTATGATGGCTCTGGATTCTAGAACTGCATCAACAAACAGTAAACTGTTAGAATACCAGATACGAGGCAGTTGCACCTGGCGGAGGCAGCACTTGGTGTGCCTGTGAAGCACGTGTCGGTGTGGCGGATGGGCAGAGAGCAGAGAGCAGTCCACGGTGAGTGTGGCTGTAGGCGCTAGGGAGTGGGCAGGGAGGAGGTCGCCCGCAGCGCGAGACTCATGGAGATGGGAAGCCGTGAAGGAGGCGTCACTGGGAGCGCGCAGGCGTCGCTGTGAGACGGCATCGAAGGCGTCGCCGCTGGGAGCAATATAACCACCAGTGGGTTGGATCCGATGGTCGGAGTGGGGAGGAGAGGCAGCAGAGGACGGCGCTGGAGCAGCGACAGCGACTGCGGTGGCCGCAGGAGCTGCACGATGCGGAGTTGGCGTGATGCACGATGCGGAGGAGTCCCTGCTGAGGAAGCCGACGCGTGAGATGAGCAGCTAGAAGACGACGGCGTTCAGCGCCGTGTAGTTTGGAGAGAAAAAAACGGTGGAAAGAAAATTAGGGCTCTGATACCATGTAGTTTGGGAAAATTAGAGAGCCTAATCTGACTTCTCTTTTCAGATGTATATATGTATAAGAGTATCTTTACAATATATACACGTGTCCTTGGACACTTTACAACCAGGTCCTACTTTATTACAATTAGGTCCTAACAAGTTTCTACTCTTTGCTATTAACAATTTTATCTGTTGCTACAGAATACAAGATACCAAACTCAAATATTAGCTTACACCTATACTATTGTAAAGTTTAAAACAGTCTAATGCTAAATTACTAGAACTACCTGATTACACGCAGTGGTACAGTAATACTGCAAGAGTAATTGAACTAGAGGGAGTTATACTAGTGTATGCTTATGTATCCAAAGATCGACATTCTTATGTGTCATGCAAGATCAACCAAGAATATTTACACTAATTGCATAAGCGTTGTTATATCCCGAAAAATAATAATAAAAGTATATATTTCGGAATTTTCGATGAGGGGCTAATTCATCACTTATTTTCTTAAAAGGGCCTTTTTCAAAATTTCTAATTACACTATTTAATTAGTCCTAATTCCTTATCAAACTCCTTAGGTGTTGTTTGGTTAGCGAAAATTATTTTCTGGTTTGGTTTCAATGAAATTGAAAACTTGGTTTTTGTTTCTAGTTTTCAGTTACCTGAAAACGTGTTAGTTAATGAAAACAACATCAGTTTTAGTTAGTTGAAACTAGTGAATATTTATTTGGTTATAAAAAATAATATTAATTTTCCTTGAACATTTTTAGCAGTAATTTAATGTTTAGTTAGTTTATAAAAATTAAATATTTGCTAATATGGTTATAACATGTGACATATATCATAATTGTTTGTTACATATATCAGTTAATATTAGAGAATGAATGAATTAAATGTTTGTAGGATTTTATTTATTTATTTATTGGTAATTTAAATTTTTTTCGTTCAATTAGATATAAAAATTAATTAATAGTTATTATAAAATTTCAAAAAAAGGCTCAATGGTCTAAAATTAGTTTTGATTAAATTATAAATAGATTAACTTTAAGAAAATTGAGTTATTTTAAAATTTGGGTTTGAGTCAATTAAATATAAATTGGTTTAATTAATTTGTAAATTTAAGATAATAGTTTGAGTTGAAAATGATGATTTTTATTTTTATTTTTAAAAATTAGATATTTTTTATTTATTTTTAAATTAATTAATTTTATAAAAAAATATTTATAATTACAAAGTTGTCGTTGCATTTTGATAATGAAACCGACAGTCTCGAAACCACATAAAACAACATTCTGGTGTTTTCATTTTTATTAAGAAAAATGGTTTCGTTTTCATTCTGGTTTCGATTCAGTTTCATGAAAACATTGAACCAAACACATTTTAAGCAGTTTTGATTTCGATAAAACCGAAATCATGAAAACAGACTTGATTTCGCTAACCAAACAGACCCTTAAAATCCCTAGAGCAACTGTCAAACAAAGAGGCGAACCGAAAAAGGGGAAGGGGGTAGGTGAAGGATATCGGTATTTAATAAGTTTTTTTAATTTTAAAATCAATTAATAATTAGGAGAGTTGTATTGTTTAAAATAGCTTGTGTTATGTGTTTTGCGGTGTTATTGTGGAACAGCCTTCACTAAACTTTAAATAGAAAATAAATTATTTGGGGGTGCTTAGTTTAGAGTTGAGGTGAATAGAAAAGTTGTAGGTTTGCATTTCGAACTCAATGATGAAGTCAGTTCTCTGATTTTAGGTCATTTGACTAGGATTTTATATTTTTAGAGTGTCACATGGTTATTAGAATTATTAATTTAGTTATTTAATGATTGGATGAAAATTAAATTAAAATTAAATTAGAATCTAGTCATAAATGGGTGGTTTGGACTTGCGGGTCAATTCCATTGTAGTCGATGAAGTTTTCAAAGGGTAAAATGATGGAGATGCCCTTTTTGCTTCTTCTGCTTGTGTTGCTTTGAATTCCGTTGTACTCTTATTGCATTTATTCTTGGACATGACTTATTGTCGGTCATATAAGTTGATTAACATTATTTAATTAATTGCATGGTATGATTGTTGTACTATTGTTCTTAATTATTTGCTATGTTGCATCGCATTTGATTATTATTGTTGTTGACATCATTACTAGATATTGTTGGCATTTTGCACATGTTATTCATAGTGACTATGAGGTTTAGGTGTGCATCTTACATGACACACGATCTATTACGAGCTTTGGCTCTTAGACACCATTCTATTGGGCCCACTGAGCACGGGCGATGACATCAATGATCATGATTAAACACTTGGGGTGCAAGTGTGTGATGTCAAGGTGCGATGCCTACGAACTACTCTTTGGGTAGTCGTCTGCTGCTAGAGCGGGCTTGAGGTGTCATTCTCAAGGTGCGAGTGCGAGGGAAACCCAAATTGTCCACATTACACTCTTGATTGGGTATATGGTTATGCATGCACATAATGGTCGATAGGTGCATAGGTGTTTATTCTAGTTGACATGAACATATGATATTAGTTGGATGTGCGTATAGTTGGATGCAATGTCATCATGGCATAATGTTTATTACCTTTATTTTTGACATATTGAGAAATCCTACTTCCCCTTCCGCTGACTTTTGTTGTTTTTGCCTCATATCCACAAGTATGATGGGTAGTGCAGAGGTTGAGGTAGCTAAAGTCCTGCAGGAGGAGATGCCTATGGCATGCTATTTAGTTGTCTTTCGTCTTCTTGTTATCAGATTGAATATTGGACTTTTATTATAAACCATACTTGCTTAGCCCTTAGATTAACTTAGTTTGATTCTCCTTTATATTTTATACTCTTATGATTATTCTGCTGCAAAGTATCCCTTAATGTTGTTGTGTAGCTTGTTGGATTCCTTGTTACTTGACCCTAGATGATATCCTCTGCTGAGGCGTAACAAGCAAGTGTACATCAGGGACCCTAACTAGATTTCATCTAGATTTCATGTCATGCTGAGAATGTGCCAATGAACTCTTGGCAATGTGAGCATATACAACTTGTAATATGTACATAATGTACAGAATAACTAATATAGTACTATTGTAAATTGAAATTCCAATCTTTGAGATCAACAGTATATGGACGACTACTCTGAGAAGCAAGCAAATTTTAGATCTCATTTTCTTTGCCTTGATTGTTTGTCTAACTCCCAATGCAAGCATTCATTATGTTTTGCTACAAGTCTATTTTAACATGTATATAGTTAAGTTTTATCAAATTGAAGTTTTTGCTTCTGCAACATTTGTTTACAACAGTTATTTTACATCTTACAACACATGTTTATAGCTAATTTATGCTGAACTTTGCATCCTAAGGCCCCTTCCGTTATCTTGCTTCTGTAAGAAGTCTATACATCTGAAGTTTTTTAGAAGTGGGAATATATGCAACTCTTTGTAGTGTATGCTGTTTAATCTGCAAGGTTAAGCAAAGGTGTGTCTTCATTGGCCAACTAAACTAAGACCTCCCTGGAAATCCTCATGATAACTACTATATATAGATAGTGCAAAGACAACAAGGAGCTTGAGTGAAGTAATGAAATATAAAAGATCCTCACCTGGCTGAAAACTGTAGGTGTACAATTTTTTCCTGCACTTGTTAGGCAAGAGAGAGATAAGCTGACTACTGTTTGAGCCTATAAAGACAAGTCAAAGTGTGACATTAGCAAGAAGAAAGTGAAAATAAATGACTTCAATAGAAGCACAATGATGGACATCCAGAATGTTTCAAACCTCTGAAGCACCATAAGCAAGACGTTTTGCATAATCATTTGTTGTGTGCTGTTTTGCTGTACCAGTGACAGCATCATGATGTTGAGCAATTCCCAAAGCATCTGCTAAGCTTAATGTAGATTTACCAGATGATGCTGTCCCTGCCAAGAACTCAAGTTGGCGTGCTGCCTATCAACATACCAAATTAGATTTTTGAACAATAGATAAGCAATATAGACAAAAAAAAAAATTAAGCAGTGCAAGTCCAGGTAACTGGCCTACCAGATAATATCCACTTAGCATGCGGACATAACGCTTAAATGCCGAACGGCTAGTAAAGTACCCAGTCCAATAAGCATTTTGCGAATCTGCATATCTACAAGCAGTGAAGCAATTTAGAAGAACATTGATTTATTTTAATTAAAACGGAAATGTGAAGATTACATACGGGAAGTAGTCATCAGTTTTCAGCGGCCAAGATTGGTTTTCAGCATTTTTTGCATCAGTGTAAATAGATGGAGTAGAATATAGTGCATGGACACGACCATCCTGTAACAACAATATAACTCACTGCATGCGATATGAATCTAAATCGATCCAAGAACATTTGACATTAAATGTCATGAATAAGATTAAAAGTATTAGAATTTTTATTAGACCAAACATAATGCATACATGTAGCTATCAATAAAAATCAAAATACATAACATACTAAGTACATGGAGTGCAACATCAATTGGTTGTTTTTTGTTCTTCTGAACATTTGGGAATATCATTATTTTTTATGCTTGAGAACAATAAAGTTGGTTTTTTGAAGAGTATAGATTTTTTTATTGTTTTAACACATTAAATAAGTATGGAAATTATGACTCGACACCTTAGTAATATTGCAGCATAATTTGAAAGCACATATGGCAAGATTTTAACAGAGTATGAACTACAACAGCATAGATAGATGAAGAGAAATGGTAATGGGTAGGGTTTTAAGGGCATGTGCATCTACTCAATCCACTTAAGTAGTCCAATTGAGGTACCTAAAAATCAAGTTCTGAGCATTCCATGTAGAAAAAATTAAATGTGAACCTTGAACCCTTGGTATAACCAAAACCCAAACTTAAATTAGAACTATGGTAGTGTTTGGCTCACATGTTGAATAGGTTCAGTTTGATATCAAAATTGGAAACCATGGAGTCAAAAACGGAATGACTATATCCACTAGCATGTTTAGTTCATATACATAAGATTGGAATCAAAGTTCAGAATGACCAAATTCATACCAATTTATTAATTCTAAGATCACAATTAAAGCTAAATATGGCATTAATGATTTTTAAGTCATATTTAATAATCAAAATATCAAAATTCTTCATTTTATATTTTGTATGTTCTTGAATATTTTATTTATATTATTTTTTTGCAATTTATATTTTATATTTTATATTTTTTTGTATTTTTTATTGTTTATATGATATATTTTGATATGTTTAATATGCCATATTAGTCTTATTATTTATCTTTATGATACATTATGTTTTTCTATTCTCAGTTGCTGTTATTTTATGGTCATGAGATTTATCATTTTTTAATTTCATATATATATATATATAGAACAATATATGATTCTTGAAAATTAATAAAAATGACTCCTATTGGGAAGATGGGAATCAATTATGTGCAAACCTGGAAACTGCTGATATCTCAAAAAAAATGCTCACACAATTATCTTCAATTGTACCTTGTTAACATAATGGATCAGCTTGTCCATTTGCTTGAACCAAGATTCTGCATATTGATACTTGAAATCATCACCCATTGTCCACATAATATGATTTGTCCTTGTCAAGTTAGCCTAAGATGAAGCTTGAGATCAGGATTGCTGATGAGGAAACTAATTTAAATACATAATTATTTAAAGAAAGGAAGTAGGAACCATAAACATGTTGGTCCATAGCTCTCCTTATCTAGTAGAAACAATATGTGATGATCTGAAGTTTTCTGAACAAAGTCTATAATGGAAAAGTTAACATCCTAACTCACTTGAGCCATAGCAGCATCAATGAAGTCGTTGACACGTTCTTCAACATTGTAATCATAAAGAAAAGGATCATCCTGCAAAATTTTTACTAGATACTTAGGCATTGCTATTTAACTATAAATTTCAGTAAGAAATTTTCTGGATTGAAAGTTCTTACCTGTACTGGTATGGGGGTGCTATCATCATCAGTGATGTCAAAGCTAAACCCAGTTGGAGCACTATAATGAACAGGAAAGGCATTTGCGAAAATCTGGCATATGCCCGTGTCAAACAAACTAATAGAGATGGGAACTAAGAAGGGAAAGAACAAGAGATAAGGTAGTTCTTAACCTGTGATGAAGCCCCAAAAGTTCGTGAACCCTGCCATATAACTTCGAGAGATTTCTCCAATTTGCGCTTTTTCCTATCTTGGTAATCAATCCTTGCAAAATGTACAGAACCAAAGCCTAGCTGCAAAAACAACAAGATCATTAAGGCGTAGGGTAGGTTTAATTATTAAAATACATAATTACATGTCGCAAATAGTAGATAACCTACAACTTGAATACAGTAACATGCAAGTATCAGCAGAAACTGTTCTGATTTCACCTAAGCTATATGATGACTTTAAGCATAACCATATATCTTAGGAAATGGTCTCTCAGACATGGTGCAATGATGTTCCAAGTTCCAAAACAAAAAGTTCATTGTGAAACCTAGGTACTTTAAGTCCCTTAAACATTGTTACAAGACTCAACAAGCTAACATATATTAGACACCCCATTATGCTCGAATTAGACAGTGTGTGCACTGGAAAAGGCAATAATAGATTAACACAAGATTTGAGGAACTGCGGTAAACCGGGCAGTTTATCTCAAACCAAACTGAATTAGTGGCAAACCAGTTTCGATTCAAGGGTGAACGGTTTCCCCAAAAAGACGTGTTTTAAAATATATATTCTCTCAAATTGAATTTTATGGCTATTAGGTGCAGTTATTGGTCCAATTTGATAGGTTTTGAATTTTTTTTATTCTTTAATCTTTATAGATGTTGTTAATGTCTTGATCAATTTCGAGTAAGTTCCAACTAGTGAAAAATATATATTATCTTGCAAAGCAAGAGGCTTTAGTGTAAAATCTTAATAAAAAAAGTTATTTGTCTCTTGTCAAGATTCCTAGTAAGTTCCAACTCGTGAAAAATATTATGTTGTTGAGTAAGGGTCTGTTTGCTTCGCAAATTGTCTGGTCAGTCTGTTCGTTTTGCACGGTATTGGACATCAAATTTAGTATTGTCCTACAGTTTTGTATTATCACAACACATAATACCCTTTGTACTATTTCTTGCTCATTTCATCATATAAAGCATATCGAACAAGATCATATATTATTATAATAATAAAATATTCATTTTAATTAATATAATAATTATAAATCCAATTAATATACTCTATATAATTACATTACAAGTAAATTAATTAACTAACATGTTGCGGCTTTAGGATTTATCAACCTACTCCAACATTAGTAAATATGATAAAACATATTGTATCATATAAAATAAGAAACAGTAGATGAGTAGATGAGTAAATGAGTAAATGTGCTCCAATAATAAATCTAACAAAGGCATCATTCATAACATCTTCTAAAATGTCCATCAAAATATAAATCTATCAAAGCGTAAGCTTTCCAAGCATGCCAGGTAAGCCAAGTCGTTACGACACCGAGCTACGGAGGCCACATACCGCCTCACTAGTCAGGAGTGAACGACGTGGCTTGGAGGCCCCAGCATCATGAACGATGTGGCCATGCCGCCTCACTGGCTTGGCATCATCAACGATGCGATCTCCCTGACTGGCTTGGCGTCATCAGCCTCACACGACTTGGAGGCCCCAACGTCGTTATCGACACAGCCACACATACTGAGTATACTTGATTGCATAGTAAGTATACATGATATTAGTGTTTTATTTGACTAAAGATCAATTTTTTAATCCAAATATACTCTCTATAAATATAGATATATGATATATCCCATTTCCATCAAAATATGTTATCTTTTAATCTAAATATATTCTCTCTAAATATAAATATAGATATATACTCAGTTTATATACTCTCTTTGAGTCCAAATATGCTCTCTTTTAATCCAAATATACTCTCTCCAAACACATATATATACTCAGTTTCTATCAAAATATACTCTCTTTGAGTCCAAATATACATTCTCTAAACATAGATATATATACGATGTTTCTATCAAATATATTTTCTTTGAGTCTAAATAATTTCTTTTGATCCAAATATACTCTCTTTAAATATATAGATATACCATTCTCTATAGAATAGACTCTCTTTTAATCCAAATATATTCTCTTTAAATATAAATACTCATTTTGGGAAAACCGAGCATTCTTGGAAAAAATTTACATATAATTGGTTATATAAGTCAAGCATGCTTTGAGATTTGGAGTGGTTGAGATGAGGTTTATTCTGCGAAGATACGTTTGGGGTGAAAAATTGGAGTAACAAGAAAATGAGCCAGATGTACTGTCCCGAGACATTATTCTTATATTGTCCATGGTATGTTTTTGCAAACGAACATGCAGTCCAGTGTTGTACCTTAAAATTATGTGAAACAAATGGACCCTAAGAGTTTGTGTAAACTCTCAATAAAAAGATATGGGTATTTTAGTTGTGCACCCCCTCTACATCAACTAAACTAAGCATACATCTCCTCACATTATGAAAATACCTCGACCTCATAGGCTCATACACCCCAGATTACTCATGACTCCCCCGAGTCCTCATGACTTCTAAATGGACAAAAATTACACATTATTTTCATTTAATCTTTCACCAAAGATACTCATGGATGGCTTTAAAATATGACTAGCTTTTATTTTCAAAATAAATTGCTCCTAAACCCTTAAACGAATATGCTCTTAGGGTCCATTCGGTGCCCTGTATAAGTCTCATGTATAGTATTATCACAATACTATACAACGTTTGAGAAATCTTAAATGAGGTATTAATACATGGATTAGAAATAGTACCTCAAATGGTGTATTAATAATACACTATGAGACCCCATCATTAGGTTGTATTAACTAAATAGCAATTTCTTCTCAAATACAGATTTTGGAGGTGAAAAATCACAAATTCGGAACGTAATGTTCCAAATACCCTTTTTACCCCCGGCCAAAGTCTCTAACCGATAAGAGACTTTGGTCGAAAATTTATATATATTTAAAAAATAATAATTTATGAATTATTTTTTAATGATAAAAAAAGATGTTAAGAGTCTAATTTTTCTTTCAAAGTCTCTAATGCATTAGAGACTTCTGTACATAGTCTATAAAACTAAATTTAAAATTAAAACTGTGAAATATTTTAATAAAAAATATTTTTTTGAACCACAACACCTCTTTTGTATTATAAAAAAAATTATTTAACTAATTAAAATACTACTGAGTTAAAATTTATTTCATTAATTAAAATACTAAGTAGTTATAGAGGCTCTACATGTCTGCACCAAACACATTATAATAATAGTACAATAGTACTATACAGGTTAGTCAATACATGCTAGTAGTATACAGGTTTATACAATACAATGTACCAAATGCGCCCTTAAGTCTTAACCCTTTTGATTTAAGGGTTTATTTGCAATTTAGTTTAAAAACTAAAAAAATAATAATCATATTTTAAAGCATGCACCGGTATATGTGGTGAAAGATAAAATGATGTTTAATGTCTCTCCAACCACATCCCATTGGTGTATTTGAAGGCATGTAGGAGGCATTTTCCATAGTGTGAGAGGGTGTATATTTACTTTAGTCGAAGAAAATATATTTGTTTTTTGAAAAGATTAAGTTTAGAGTAAGAGTTCTTAGTGCAAACTCTTAACAAAAAACACATTATCTTGCTTTGATAAATAAAAATATATAAAATTAGTTAGAAAAATATCAATTTGTTGTCGCTTTGCTAGTGGTTCATTAACTGAATAGAACTGAATTGGTACCCCACCCCGGTACTAGTCAAGCCTCAGAAACCATTGATTTAGTAACCTAGTAAACTAAATTTTCAGAGTGATTGATAACAAAAGCTCACATCAATGACATAGATCAAACAACATGCTTTCTAGGCTGAGGTGGTAGCTTTCATACTGGTGGCACATGACCTCCTAACCATGATCCATAGTGGTTATACTTAATCGTGTAACCAAGGACTAGATACTTAGAGGGAAAGCTCGACATGATACCTAAGGCTAGATTGACCAACCAATCAGCATTAATCTCTAATGTTTTACCTATCTAAGTTTCATCACCTGCACATTTTCAGACATGACTCAGATCATCAATTCGCAGTCTTTATAAGATTTATAGCCTTAGAGGTCTACTTTCTTGAATATTAACAAGATATGTATTTATTCACTCATATGATTTAGAATTAAGAAGTTTGTACATTTATGTTCTATAATTAATTTCACGGTTTGTGCAAAGTGAGAGTGCACCTTCAAGGATAAATCTTAGGAACAAAAAAGTCAATGGATAATTCCTTCCAAATGAACAAAATAAATAGTCAATACATGAGCATGTAAAAATTCGTGTTAAGATTCATAATTTCATATATATCTCGATAAAGCATTGGATGGTCGACAGAGTCCTCCAGTATAAAGATAAGTTGGACTTAGACTTAGTTTGACCAAAAAATATGTTACTGTTTGCCACTTACCTATTTTTTGTCTACTTTCTATTGAATCTATTTCACACATTAAAATCAAGTTCTTGAAATTATTTATATTTATAGCTTATAAATTGATTTGTGAATTTTTTTGCCTAATTGTTCCCTTGGACAACTTAGTTCATCATCTTCTTGAGTTGATTAGACCCTTCATTGGAAAAATAAATGGAAAAAATTTAAGTGCTTAAGGTCTAAAGATTTAAAAGTAGCTTCATCTGTTATCAAAGATTTGGAACTACAAAATATCCATAAACAATTACAAGATCAAAAGACATTGAGGTAATCCCCTCAACCCCTAATACACAATTAACGAACATAGTAAACTGATATTTTGCAAGAGCATTATTTCGCAAGAACATCTAAAGTTCTAATGCAATTAAAAATATCCATAAACAATTTCAAGATCAAGAACATCTAAAGTTCTAATAGAATTTAAAATATATATAAACTGATATTTTGCAGTTATTAATTAGGAATTATCACTCTATTTAGTAATGAGATTAAGTTCGGCCATTTCACAAGACAAGCACCAAAGAGCATTATTTTACATCAGAATTTTAGTCTCTTATTAAGTGAGGCAACCAAACAGCTGTTGAGCATACTAACTGGAAGGAGAAAAAGTGAAACAGAGGGTTTGACATCACCTCCGCTCCAAGCAAGTAAGCTTGTACAGAAGAATGACCAAAAGGATCAATTTGCCATCCAGCACGAGGAACCTTGTTAAATTGCTTCTTGATCATCTGATGCCCAAGAGTCGTTTGATCAATCATATCAATGTAATGAACTGTGGCTTCATCATGCATACACCAGCCACCGTTTCTGGATCAATACATCTTCAGAGCTCAATGATTGTAAGAAGCAAAATTAAAGACAAAGGAAGTGCATACATGAATTCCAATTGTCCAGAAACTACAAGGTGTCTCACTACTTCTTGAGTTCTATCATTTTGCTCACTCCACCATTTTTGGAAAAAGGCCTGGAGAATGTTAAAGACAATGGATAAATAACTCACCCCTGAAGCTTCATTTTTTTTTCATAAAACACAAGTATAGCATTATATTATCAGAGGTAATGTTATCCTTGTTTTTTTTCATATTCATAGCATCCTAGTATTTCAGTTAGATGTCAATTCATGTAAGATTTACTAGCACCAAAGATGAATGAAAAAGGACAGTCTCCATGCACAAGGCTCCTGCCAATGCAAGGCAGAGTAGACAAATGAACAGAACAGTCAATGCATCATTCTGAAAGCAAAGAGATTATTTCATCACTGAAATCACAAAGGAGCAATATCACAATTGCATAAAGATATAAGAATGTGTTAAACATAACAAATGACCAATATGCATTTGAACAATGATCAAAACTCATCATTTATCTGCAGACCGGTTTTTTCCGCAAATAAAGTAATACATCTGATGATAGTAACCTGAACTTCGTTATGGTGCAAAACAATGTAACAATTCTTTAAAATAAAATATAATGCATTGTCACTCTTAAGTTTTTGATCAATGGCATTCCATTAAGACAAAGGAAAAAACAAAAGAATTAAGAACAACGAGTATCGTAGACTCCATAAGAGAAACAAAAATATTTCCAATCATGGTTTAAAATACCGGTACCGGTACCGATCTCAGTCAGTGATCGGTATCAGTATGTACTGGTACCGTACCGTACCGATACACGGTACGGGCCGGTACGAAAAAGACATATCGGCCAGTGAAAAAAAAAATTGATTTTTTTGTTTTTGTTGTTAGAAATAACTCCAATAACACACAATTGATCAAGAAATACTTAAATTTAAGATTCAAATGTCAAATACATAATACAATGTTTAAAATGCGGACGAATGGCGTCTGTCGTACTCGTACATATCTTGGGGACATACACGACTAAGGTCGACGCCGTAAGTCTCCAATGCCCATATCTGAAAATGATCTCATGCCATCATGCCTTGGTATCCATTATACCAAATACCCATCAATCTTTCTTTGTTAGCAGTCCAAGAACTAGTCCATGTATCATCAGTAGGGACTAGATACAGAGTAGGTTGATTCAGAAACCTCTTGCAAGCTACTCATTATATCATGATGATAATCTTGCAAAGTTGTCGGTCCACCTCCTCGACATCGGCCTCCTCGTACACCCGAGTTGTTCCTCCGATTCTAGCATCGTGATCTTCATCTTGGGTGGTGTGGTCGAAGTATTGCTCATTCGTCCACAAATCGGCAGGTGCCGGTGTTGATGGCACGACAATGTCTTCTCCCAAGCTCCATCATCATCTCCTCCGTCTTCTGTGCTGCTACTGCTATGAACCGATGGCTCGTCTTCTTCGTCCTCTTCCGCTTCTGCAATCGCGTCCAAATGATCAATTGCTCGTTTCCCTTTGCCTTTTGCCTTTTGCCTTTGAAGGTAACGTGATGTCTTCTTCTTTCCCTTTGATTGTGAAGATGGGGAGTCGAACGCGGATCGTCGTCTGAACTCATTGAGAGACCAAGGGAGCAAAGGTCATGTCCCTCTCAAGAGCTTGACTGGCTGTGTCTTCTAGTTGGCTCTAAGACTCAACAGCATCAGATATAATTGGTGAAGGCCGAGGTGGTTCACCTGGTTCATCAAGAAAAGGCGGGTCCATCTCCATTGCACTCCACCAATCAATTATCGGGTCTACATCGCCTTAGACGAACTCGACATCGAACGGATCTACATATGGAATATCTTTATCTTCGTTCTATAACACCCGCATTCAAATTCGCGTGTTGTAATGTACAAATACGAGCTTCTCTAATCCGGCATATGAAAGGCAGTTGTGCGACTATGTATGAATCAAGGCGAAGGTCGACCAATTCCTCTCGCATCCACTTGATGATGTGGTTTGCGAGAGGATGCGTGTTGCAATCTTTCAAAGAGTTGGAGCTTCGATTCCAAATTGCAGCCATCATTCGACTGCAACAAATTTAAAATTAATATTAATAACGGAATTTTATCTTTAATAAATAAATTGGAAAAAAAAATCTATATGCCTGGATCCATAGTATCTCGGATGGAGATTGCAAATGAATCTCCGAAATTGCCAGTTGCATTTCGGAACCATTTTGATTCATTGAGAGCTTGTGTCGCTTCTTGGTGGGATGCAGACATTCGCTGTATGACTTTGCGGAGGGGATATAACAAACTATCGACCGTTCCAAGATCATATCTGTATCGGTATACGAGATTTAAATAATACCCTATAAAAAATTAAGCATAATGAATTAAATTTAAATAATTTCCGAATATTAAATAAAAAATATTTGAGATGTGTATGTCACGGCCCATTTGATTATCCCATCTCCGGGAGATAATATCGATGAATGGCTCATACTTGGTAGGAGAAATCATAACCCTCTTGATTTCTTCTTGTGCTTGGTAGATGTAGTGGTAGATATGGCCCATTTGAGGCATCTTTTCCATATCCACTTGTTGTAGAACCTTGTACAAAGGTTCTACGGCGACTATTTTTGCGATGCAATCCTAGAAGCGCGTGTTGAGGATGTTCTTCTCTCTTTGTTTTCCATCGATTTTTTTGGCATATCTTGATGAAGACCAGTCCTCACTTGTAAACATGGTTCTAAGAGCCGCCATTTTTTGTTGGAGCGACCTTAATGCAATGAAGTTGGTTATAAAACGAGTCGCTCCCAGTCGAAGAATTTCACCTAAAATATGGAATTATCATTAGTAGTTATTTATGATAAACTAATTAATAAATAAATGCTGTAAATTATTTTAAATAAATTACCTTCTGTAATTTTTTTCATAAGGGCATGTACCCATGTGTGGTTGTAGATGAAGCGTGTAATTTGTTGCGCCTTTTTTACCGTCGACTTCATCATTGGTATATCACCGATATCTTTCATCATTAGGCCTACACAATGGGCTGCACATGGAGTCCAACATATGTGAGGATAATCCTGTTCAATTATCTCACGTGCCCTTTTGAAATTGGCTTTGTTGTCGGTTACAACTTGAACAACGTTCTTGGGTCCAATCTCCTCGATCACCTCCGTCATCAGCTTCGAGATGTAGTAAGCGTCATGGATTTCATCGGACGAGTTCACCGACTTGTGATAAACAACCCTCCTGTTGCAATAAATGAGGAAGTTGATGATGCTCATTCGAGTTGGCCAGGTCCAACTATCGCACATCAAACTGCATTCATACTCCCCCCATTGTAGCTTGATCCATCGATCCATGTTTTTTATTTCATCGACCTCCGCTTCAAGGTAAGGACATGAAATTTCATAGGGAGTTGGAGGGGCAATATCTGGGCCTACCTTTTGGATGGTAGACACCATGGTTCGGTAGTATCTGGGCCTACCTTTTGGCTGCATTTGCGGGAATCCGGCTGAAGTGAAACCATTTGGAGATGGCTCTCCCCAACTCCCACTTCTTCTTCTTGCCCCAAGCATCGTCTATGTGTGGTTGCTTTGCTGATGGAGGAGGAAATTCCCTAGGATCAAGATCAGAAACGTCAATATTAGTTTTCCTACCATTTGCTCTGAGGTTTGTGAAGAATCCCTGAATGTCTCATGATAGAACTCCAGCCAATATAAGGACCGGAAGGAATTGAACCACTTTGGTCCATTGATTCGATCGCCGAAGTCGAGTCGAAGCTGCTTATGCTACTGTTGCCACTGCCGCTGCCATACTCAAAAAGAGATCCAAGATAGTCCATCCAATCTCGTTCGAATGCAGCGTGGACCAATGAAGCTCGGATGCCGACTTTAAGTTTCGGATCCTCCTCGTCACCGCCACCCCGAGCCTCGTAATGGCCACCCCGAGCCTCGTAATGGCCACCGTGAGCCTCGTAATGGCCACCGCCGACTTCTTGGGTAGCTCGTCGGTCGAACTCGGCTTGTTGAGCTGCATTCTTAAGACGCTGCTCCTTCTTGTTGGTGAGCATATCTTTGAACATCTTTGGGACTTCCGGCAGTGTTTTGGTGCATTTGACAACGTCGCCAGATGTTCCGGCCAAGTGTGCCTTCAATCGAGTGACGCCTCCACCACGACAAATCATATTATAGTGGATTCATTGCCAGTGATTAGGCTTCTCCAACCGAACACTGTGCTGTCATGCGGGGTCGGCTTGAGATTTCGGCGCCATTTCGGCATAATTTCAGCGTGAAAATTGAGAAAATAGAGATTAAAGAGAGTGTGTGTGAGAAAGATTGAGAGAGATTTAAGAAATTTGAGAGATTGGGAGATGGGAGGGGAGTGAGGGGGTGAAATAAGGTGTTTGGGGTCTATAAGATCCCAAACAGCCTTAAATCCGGCCCCAAACGGCATATAGCAATAGGTATTCTGCTCCTTCTCCTAAGGCATTCTGCTCTATGATAGCAATTGGTAGGTCCATCAAAAGGAATAAAATTAGTATGATTATATGCATTTGAACTTCCAAGAAAAGCCTGTCAATTGTAAATTATATTGTTAGAAGCCATCCATAGGCCAGACGGAAAAATGCTAATAAGAAAATGAGCAAGACCATGGTGTTAAGGTTTTGTGGTTGTAGACACTAGGTATGATGGTGGTACATTACAGAGATCTCAAAATCAATATAAAACATGTAAAATCAGTAAGATAATTGAGAATTGACCAAACATAGAATGCATAAATGTTACGAGAGGGCTTCCATAAACCATGTCACTATATCAACATCTACATTATGTATGCTTTTCAGGCTCTTGAGCTAAGTAAGCTCTTAATATGATACCAATGAAACACAGAATAAAATCCAATGTTATGGTGTTGCAATATGGCCATGCTAGTTAATGGACTAAGCTATGTTAAAGTGTTCCAGAACCGAAAATAACCAAACATGAAAAGTGAAGTGTAAAGCAAACAAAACCTGCTCGGCGAAGACAAACTTCCTATTTGGATCCTTGAGCAACGCAACGACCACTGAGTCCAGTACATTCATGACACAAGCACCCTAAAAAAGTCCCGTTTGAAAAAAGGAAATCAGAGAAAAACCAATTTGAAGGTTATCAATCCTCTTAAAACAAACTTGTAGCGCAACATACTCCGTTTAAAAGAGATGAATCAGAGAAAAAACACGTTACAGGCCATCAGAACAAGGTTGTTCAAACTAAAAAACACAGACTACATTGCCGGCAAATTCCTTGGGGAAGGAAAACGAACCAGAGAGCTAAAACCCAAACCGTGATGTACAGCACATTTATTTAGAAGAAAAAAAAGAATGAGATCAGAACCACATTAAAAGTCATCAAGAATATATTTTTCGGAAAAAATGTTTCTTAAACGAAATCTAAAAAGATCTCGGGACCTGGATGCTATTATTCGAGCCAACATAGTACTGATCGACGGTCTTGAGCCAGCCAACGTCATCGTGAGAGTGCGGTACGAGGTGCACGTTGAGCTTCCCCTCCACAGTGCCACTGCTGGTGTTGTATTCAATGTAGCCACTCCGAGCGGCTCCGGCGAGAGCAAGAAGCGTCAAGGAGATGCAAAGAATCGACGACGTAGTAGGCATCGCCATCTCTGCTCACCGGGGTGCGGCCAGATGGTATTTGCATATATAAGAAGACAAGCAGGCCGGCGGAGGGGTTTGGTGGCAGACTGGCAGAGATGAGGGAGCAGAAAAGGACAAGCAAACGTCGATATCACCTCCCCCACGGGCGATTTCTTAATGGGTTAGGGTTATGGTTAAGAAATTGGGCATTAAAGTATGGAGTTCCCGTCTCTTGCTTTAACCTCTTCTTTTTAGACCTTCATTCTACAACAGTGGGAGCAAAAATGGAGTTGGAGTGCGGAGGGATATGTACAGCAAATTGTTTCTTTTGTTCCGCATTTAACGCACAAATAAAACATTTTACACCAAAATGCTTCGTATAATTTACCGATGCTCAAAATAATTTCTAATCACAACTATGTTACTATGTTGAAAATAATATGGGTTGAATTTTATTATCCTATTTAGATTAAATATTAATCCAATCTGCATCTAAAAATAGTACATGCCAAATCCAATTTGAAAATCGTGAATTCATTAGTAGCTTAATAGTTGAGCATCTGATTATATTGTTAATAAGTCATGAGTTAGATTCGGATTGTAATATTGTATGTGTTTATTTCTATATTTAGGTACATCTTATAACGTGTCTTGATCCTCACGGTCCTTTTGTCTCTAACACTAGTACAAAAATTGTTATCCATTTTGTACGTTATGTTCAACAATTTCATTAAAAGTTTTGAACATCTCGGTTGTTACAAATGTGTGCAGTAGCGCTGGATCAAACCACCACTTAGATGGCTCACTAGCCATATTGATTTCAAATATCATAGCTACGTCAAGAGTAATGTCAGAAACCATTGCAAAAAGGTTCACCTCAATCGTGTTAGCGGATCCAGGACCACTCTTGTGATGTTGACATTCTCTAGCATAATGTCATGTTTCTTCACAAACATGACATTTGTCTTTTCTTTTGTTAGGATCGGGTTTTATTTTTTGTTCGGGTTTCTTGAACTGTCCATTTTTCTTCTTGATCACATGTCTTTTTTTCTTTAGCTTCCATACAATTGACGCTCGATTGTCCCTGGTTCAAATTCTTAGCATCACATTTTCGGACTTCTTCCTCAATATGTAGATGCTTATGAATTTGTTCCAATGAAAAGTCATCGGTTTTATGCATCAACTTCTTGGCAAAATCCTTCTAGGTTGGGAGCAGTTTTGCAATTATTGCTCCGACTTGGAAGGTTTACGGCAAAGCAAAGTTCATACACTTGCTCAAGAATAGATTTGTTGTCAACCATTTTTAAATTGAGATATTTAGAAACGAGATATATACTTATTTATTTGTACCTTCCTCCTCACCTTTGTATTTGAACTCCAAGGTCTCCCACGGCTCTTTAGGTGATCGGACGTTGGTGTAGAGGTTGTAGAGTCTATCCGAGAGTGTGTTGAGGATGTGTCAACGTGCTAGCTCCTCATCCTCAGCCCTTTTCTTTCTTTATCCGTTTAGATAATCAATCACCTCTTGATCTGGATCTTATCCATCAACTGGCTTCGGATCTTGAGGAACAAGCTGGAGGTTTGGGTCCAGAACATAGGCGATCTTGAGCACCATCAGAGGGAACTTCACCTTGTCTTGTTAGCGGCTGAAGTTGTTCCTGTCAAATCGATCAAGCTTGATGATATTCTGGTTTATGATCTTGAACGACACTGAATCCATCTCGAACTAAAACCTTAAGATTGAAAGTAGTGGATGGATTCAAGAAGTTCAAAGGACTGACACGAGATGTCCATGTCCTTAAGGTTTTCATTGCCCCCACCTAAGAAGGTTTGCTCGGGTTACAGGCAATACACCTCTAGGATATATGTCAAGCCCCATAAAGAGAGTGAACTCTCCGTGATAGAAAATTCACATAGAGGTCTCGATTTCAATAGTGAAGAAGATGAAGAAAAAAAAAGAGTGTGTGTGTATCTTTTTGAGAGAGATCTCGAGGGTTATTATATATTGATCAAACCATATCAATATCATATAATACTCATTAGTTGAAAAGATTAGTAACTGAAGAATATTACTAATAAAAATTATATTCGAATTGATCAGAATCACAAGTGCACTTAATCTCAAGGTAACTATTGAAATTCAAAAGTCATCATACTAGGTTTGCACTAAGGTCATATTCCACAAAAAGTGAGTGCAAAGTGCGCCTAAAGCGCCAATGCGACTTAGCGACGTGATCATGCACACGCGCTGTAAGTCACACACACTTAAGCTTATAAGGTAATATTAAATTAGCACACTTGTTTATGTGGAACAAAAGTCCTAGTTTTACAAACAACATAAATGCACATCTTCGTATATCCCGCTTTGGGCATATGAAACTTATTTATATAATTTCTACTTGAATTATATAATTATCTCATTTAAAATTCTCATATTGGACTATATATTACATTTTTTATTTTTCTTAAATCACATCAAAAATTGAGTAATTATATTATGCAAAATTGATGAAAATTAAGCTTCAATACAAGGTGCATTTCAACAAATATTAATCTCTATGTTTATGCTAATCTCTTTTTTCTGCTAATACATCAATTTTCGCCTAGAAGTCCTACGTCGAAATCCAATTTGAAAATCATCGATTGAATTTCCATATATATATATATATATATATATAAATAATTATTTTCACTATAATTTTCATATGTGTGATTATTTTCAATATAATTGTAGCTTCAAATTTTAATATAGCATATTCAAACTTAGTGGTTTATATTTTAATCTCGCTCTATAGGGTTGTTTACGGGTCAGGTCGGGTTTGGAGAAAACTTGGCCCGACCCAACCAATAAGTAATCGGTTCGAGTTTGAAGGTAAAAAAAATTGAATCCAGCCCGCCCCAGATCGGGTCGGGTCACGATTCGAGTACTCGGTACTCGTTTAAAAAATTAAATATAATTTTTTTAAAAAAAAAATAACGAGACACACACGTCTCAAAACACGCGTGTGTCTCGAGACACAAATCTATCCCAAACTATGAAAGAAAAATGACTAAATATATCCCAAACTATGGGATTATTAAACAATCTGTCTAATTGTATACTTGAATTTTAAATTTTGTATCAAATCTATCCTCCCATCAGTTGTCTGTTATTGCAATTGTTATATGTAGGGATGACAACGGTTCACTTAATCGCATTTTTGATGGTTAATCGAAATCGAAACCGAAATCGATTTCTAAATCCACTAACCGAAACTGAAATCGAAATCGTTCTGTTTCAAAAACTAGTATTCGAAATCAAAATCGATTCATTATCCGTCGGATAGTCGAAACTGATAAATTCAGTTGGGATACTAACTTGTTACCCGTTTACTAACCGGTTAACCGATTAGTAAATGGGTATATATAATTACTTAACATATATAATAATTAACTATTATCGATTTCGGTTATCGATTATTCGCGGCCCGATAATCGAAATCGAAATGATTTTAATCGGTTTTTAGATTTTACTAACCGAAACTGAAACCAAACCGCAAATCCAATATATAAAACCAGATTTTGCGATTGTAATATCCGCGAACAAATAAAATATTTATTTATTTATTTTGGCTTCAACGAAAAAGTCGAGATGTGCGTCGGAGCGGACTAACAAATCGTCGGAGGGCTCGATTTTTTATATGACCCTTATGCATGAGAAAAATTATTTTATTCAAGTCTGGATGGAAGATTGGGTCGAGTCGAGTTCATAGGTTCTAACGGTACTGGATTCGAACGAGTATAGATCTAGTTATGGTCTATTTAAGTCACAAGGATAGAATCGTAATAAAAATAAAACAAAATATAATATAATGTATCCACCTAGGGCGTACGGCTCCTCCTTGGAGTCGCACACATCCCCAGGCAATGGCAAGAGGAGGCACGCAAGAAATTGGGACAGCGGGTCTTCATCGTCGTCGGAAGCCGATCGCTGCGAAGATTGGAGGTTTTCTTCCTCAATTCCTTCTCGTTCTCCTTGCCGGTGAGTGGTTCTTTTTGCATGATTTAGGGTTGTTTTCTTCTTCTTGGTGCCGCCCCTCACCATGGGAGAAATCTAGATTTTTCTTGCAATTTTTGTTACTTCATTTAGTCGGATTTGAGTCGTGTTCCTTGTGTCGAATTCTTCTTGGATTTAGAGTTAAAGATAGTAAAAAATTTAGGCATGGGGATTCTTGGATTTTGGTAGCCGCCTAGTGTTATGAAGAAGTTTTGAAAATTTTCTTTTATTAAATGGATTTCTTCTTGGCTGGTATGAATGGCATCCTTGTAGGTAAGTTTCTATCCTTAGATTAATTGATTGTGTGGTTGAATATATAATTGAAATCCTAAATTGAATTATGTGACCGTATGTTTCATTCTTCTTTGTGGCCGCGTCATATAGAGAGGATGTTGACTAGATTGTGTAGTCAACGAAATCTTATTTGATTAGGGCTATAACAGTAAGCATCGAATTGGTGGTATGGTTGAAAAGTGAAATTGGAAACCTTAGTTTGAAGTGAGTGGTTGCATGTTCCATTCTTTCTTCTTGTAGCCGCATGAAGTAAAAGGGAATGATGACTACTTATTATGGTCAACAAAATATTGTTTATTGGTCAGAAGGTGCTGAATTGTGGTTGTAGGAATAAAAGGAAAATTAGAAAATCTAATTGTACTGGTATGAATTAGGGTGACTTCATACTTGAGCCTTACGGATTAAGGGTCGGTGACCTAGGGGAAGGGTTACACATTGAGATTTTAATGATTCTATCTTGTTCGTTGTTTATATGTAGAGTGGACGTGGCATGGAGGAGAAACGATTCCTTGTCGGTAAGAAGTGATGTAGGGCCGATTAGGACAGCCCTAGGGATTTGAGGTCGATGGTTTCGAAAGATGATGTTTGCTAAACTTTTTCGTTATACACTATTTTTAATCACTATTGTTACACCCCGCCTAGGTTTATCCCTATATAAGAAACATTGCTTAGGAGAAACGCAACCAACAACAGAACAACTCCATACCAAGGAAACATGAATCAAAATTACAACCAAGTCAAAGACCTAAACAATGATAGTCAACAACAAAGTTCAACAACTAATATAAAACAACGAAAACAAAAGGGCACGTTTGGTTAGCGAAACCAAGTCTGTTTTCATGGTTTCGATTTCACTGAAATCAAAATTACTTACGAAAATGTGTTTGGTTCAGCATTTTTATGAAACTGAATCGAAACCAGAATGGAAACAAGTTTCAACGAAACTAGTTTTCTTAATAAAAATGAAAACATCATAATGTTGATTTTTGTGATTTTGAGACTATCAATTTCGTTATCAAAATATAGTGGCAACTTTGTAATTATAAATACTTTTTATAAAATTAATTAATTTAAAAATAAATCAAACTATATTTAATTTATAAAAATAAAAACCATCATTTTCAACTCAAACTATTATCTTAAATTAATAAATTAATTAAACTAATTTATATCTAATTGACTCAAATCCAAATTTTAAAATAACTCAATTTTTTAAAAGCCAATCTATTTATAATTTAATCAAAACTAATTTTAGACCATTGAACTTATTTTTTTAAAAAAATTTTATAATATTTATTAATTAAGTTATATTTATTTGAACAAAAAAATATTAAATTACTAATAACTTAATTAAGTAACTCTCATGGGGGAAAATTATAGAGTTTGGGCGACGACGATTGCAAAGGCGACGAAGAGTAACCGCGATATGATGTCTTTCCTCCAAAACAAATGAAGCCTTCGGATCCTTCCACTAGGAAGATCGTTGAAAGAGATGTGTGGAGAAGGAAATATGATGTTGGGGCAAAGCAAAAGTCCACAAATTTGATTCCGCTTTCATCAGATGACACGATCTCAATCCTGAAGACAGGAGGTATGAAACCTACTATGGATAAATATTTCTCCGACGGATTAGTTTCCTATGCACCTTTTCAGAATGTTTTTACTTCCCTAGAAAATCCTCTATTTGTGAGAAATCAAAAAGAAGTCGCATCTAGGAAACCATAAAAATTCAAAAACCCAAATTCTCGGGCTGCTTTGTTCAAAGATGGAAAAATGGCGAAGGAAAAGCTGAAGCAAATGCAGAATTCATTAGATAATATGGTGGACATAGATGAATAACTGATCGCACTAACAAAGGCTGCTTGGGAAAACCATCTATATGGACAATTCTATGGGCTTTCTCCCTCCCTAAATCTGGTTCAGCAAGTTATGCCTAGAATTTGGAATTTAAGAGGCAATGTACAGGTTGTGGACATGGCTGCTGGGTACTACTATTTCAAATTTGCATGTGCCGAAGATAGAAATAAAGTTTTGACTGAAGGACCATGGTTTTTTAAAGGGCAGGCTTTGCTCCTTACTCCCCGTAGACCAAATTTTCAACCACTCTTGGAGAAGATTGATGCAATTCTAGTTTGGATACGTGTCACGCCCCAACTCAGGATCACGTGACCGGCCAGGGTATACGTGCCTATACCCCGCAGCGTAAACCATGCATATGTCAACTCAACAAAACACATAGCGGAAAGAAATAAATAGGTTTTATTTCAAATGGAAAACCAAACCAGAATTCATTATAAGTAAGTTTAATAAAGAGCGATAATAATAAATCAAGTTCAACTATTTATTTACAAATAAAAATTGAAATAAAGACATGAATGTCCCGAAGGGACTACAACTCCAAATACTGAAACACAAGTGCATGACTAACTACTAAAACAACTCGACTACGACCCCTAACTAGGACTGCTACGAGATCAGTGTAGCTCCTCTACCCTTCAGCCGCACCAAGTGCTCTAGCCCACCTCACTGGTCAGGCTCTGCAAAATAAAAATAACGACAACGGGTGAGTTCAAAAGAACTCAGTGAATGATTCTACCACCCCCACGAAAAAACCAAACACAGATATGATGCATAAAGCAAACTCCTGACTCAAGCATAAAAGGTCACAAGAGAGTGAGTAGCTAACAGGCCATCTGGCCATCATATGCCCAAAGGCATCCAACACTCTAGTAGTGAATTGCATTAGGCCTAAGCCTATCATTAGGGGTGGCAAAACGGGCCGGCCCGCTAACTAAGTGGGCCGGAAATTCCCGGCCCGACCCGCAATATTTTGCGGGCCGCCCGGCACGGCCCGCGAGCCCTCTTATTAACTAATTTTTTAAAAAAAAAATTGTAAAAAAAATAATTTAAAATATTTGAGAGACTAAATAAGCACCAAATATGACATTTTACATGAAAAACTCCATAGATTAACTTCACCTTCAATTTTAAAGCACTAAACAAGCCCTAATCTAGACTTAATTCTTTTTTATATATGTTTAGCGGGTCAAACGACCCGGCCCGGCCCGATAAGAGCCGGCCCGCGTCGGCCCGCAATGTTATCGGGCCGGCCCGATAAGCTTATCGGGCCTAATTTTTCGGCCCGACCCGCAGTTATCGTGCCGTGCTCGTGCTGTGCTATCGTGTCGTGCCTATTTTTGCCGCCCCTACCTATCATGCCCTAAGACAACAATACATACTAGGATAATCGGGATTGGCTCATCCGAACTTATGATAAATATGAAGAAACTCGGGAGCAATTGGGATTGGCACGTCCGAACTTGCTCCACGAGACGCGAAGGAACAATCGGGAATCGCCTCATCCGAACTTGCCCCTTTAAGATATCACAGGAATAATAGGGATTTGTCCATTTGAACTTATTCCTTAAAAGCAACTCGAGAATAATCGGGATTTGCCCGTCCAAACTTATTCCACGAGACGCGAAGGAACAATCGGGAATCACCCGTCCAAACTTGCCCCTTTAAGATATCACAGGAATAATCAAGATTTGTTCGTTCGAACTTATTCCTTAAAAATAACTCGGGAATAATCAGGATTTGTCCGTCCGAACTTATTCCACGAGGCCACACAGGAATAATCGGGATTCGCCCATCCGAACTTATTCTTTTAAATATAGAATCTTGGGAATAATTGGGATTTGCCCATCCAAACTTGTTCCACAAAATACGCAGGAACAATCAGGATTTGCCCATCCGAACTTGCTCCACAGGTTGAGAATTAACCATCCAACCTTCTGGGCCTAGCTCGCAAACTGGCTCCTAATCGAGTCTCTTCATCATTCATAAAGATATGCCGTAATATGACCTAAGTCAAAAGTCTACTACGGGGTCTAAGGGATGCATCAATTGGGAAGACTCTACATTACCCAATACCCGATCTCAACTCCAAGACCCGTAATGTCATAAACTCGTGAGGTTTTATTTCATGCCTAGACTTTATATGTTGGTTCATAACAGATTACGCTGACCCTTTCCTCAATTTTAATTATGTAATTAAAATTCTAATCATCAATATCAGGGTTTTGTTTTAGCTTACTGTTATGCCCGAAATTGATATATTTAACCCAAATCGTGTCTCCAGAGTGTGTCCTATATTTCCAAACTATGTTTTATGGTCAAAACAATAGGTTACACGGCTATGTTCAAAAAACTACACACACCACAATAAGCATTTCAAAAACAACACAGATTCATCATCTCAGCATAAAATTCCAGCAAGATTGATTTTTCAGCATGACATGAAAATAAATCCAAAATTTACAAAAAGATAGATCTCTAATTATCACCAAAATAGAATACAAATCTTAAGATAATCTAACAATTATTCTATGCATTAAACAAGGCAAACAAGCATCAATCATCATCTTTAAACAAGAATCAAGTATCATTATCAAGAACTTATCTCAAGATCACACATGACATCAACATCAAGATCTTAACTTGTAACACATGAGTTCATCCCAAAAATCACAGATTTATTGCAAGACATGTTTTGGCATATAAGAACCTAAATTAACAAGCTATTTAAGGCATAGGTCTCAAGAACACACAAAAACCTTCTCTTAAGCATTTTATCAAACACCTAGAAGGCACCCTCATCTCCACCTTGGCTGAGCACCCCTAGGATCATCTTAGGGCCGCCAAGCCCCATAGGGGAGGGTTTAGGGCCTCCTCAAGCGCGGCAAATAAAAAGAACGGCGAGAATTCAAGAGATCGTCGGAAAACAGATCAAGAACATCTTTGCCTTCAAGATCAGCTTCAAGAATTCGAAGAAACCCAAGAAGAAGGAGGGATAAAACCACTCACATGAATAGGAAGAAAGATTAGAGGAGAAATCTCGATCGGCGACCTCCGAATCCGGCTCCAAGAAGGGGAAGAGGGGGCAGCAGCTCTCCTCAAGCCGACGACTCCAAGAAGAGGAAAAGGAGGGGCGGCTCCTCCTCCTCAAGCCAACGGCTTGGCTTCCAATGGAAAGAGAAGAGGGAGGAGGGGAAGAGAGGTGGCTCGGCGGCTGGGCTTGAGGCCAGCGGCTCTAAGGAAGAGGGGAGAGGGGCGGCTCCTCTCTCCATGCGGCTTGTGCGGCTCCAATAGGGAGCCGCAAGCCAAAGGGAGGGGGGGGGGGTTTTATAATCTCCTCCTCAAACCTAATTCCACTAACCCTCTTAGCAAATTCGCATCTGCCTTGAATCCAATCCAAACCCGCTAACCCGACTAAACTTAATTAACTCACTCTAACCCCATGAATAAATACAAGAAACAAACACATGCACATACACATATAACATAATCAAATCAATTAGCTATATGATCATAATTCATAATTTAACTTACCCGAGTTCGCAAGCTCGTACCGGACCATGAGTCGACTCGGCTCGACCTCGAACTAGCCCGCTAGGCTGGCAAACACAAATAATAAAAGGAAAAAATAAATAAAAATATCTAGGATATTACAATACGACTCTGTGGTTTGCCCATTGAATACCTCCACAAAGACATTTTAATGAAAATCACAAGGTGTTTTGGGCAGCCCACCAAAATTGGCAATGTCACTTTAAATGGACGAAGGGCCAAATTTGCCAGAATTTGTCTGCTATGGAATCTAAAAAATAAGGTGCCTACGGGAATATGAATTAATGGGGGGAGGAACTTGTTTCTAGCAGGCAATATCATTTGAGAACATTCCTAAGTTATGTTTCCATTGTGGGGAAATTGGGCATCTTGAAGTGTAGTGTTCAGCTAAGAATATCACTGCTAGTGATAATGGCAACAATGATTCAACTACAAATCAGGGGAAGCAAAATTTGGGCAGTAGTAATAACACAAGAAATGAAAAAGAGGAGATCTATGGTCCATGACAGATTATCAGTAGAAAAAAAAAGCCTCCAGCAAAAAAGATAGATGATCAAAACAAGACTTCTAGCATATTTGATGCCTTGAACATCTCTAATGTGAAGGATATAGATATGATTGTTAGTAAAGAGCTTCCATCAAAATCCTCAAACAGACAAGCTCAAGTGGAATCAAGTAATCAAATATCTCCTTTTCTCAAGCATCCAGGACCTGTGGTAGCCGGTAGCTCAGAAAAAGTAAAAATCCATCTTGTTGATAAAAGTAAAGAACATGCTTCTATGAACATCATTACTTCCTATAAAGAAATGGATTTTAAGGCTGTGAACAAGGAGCCTATTTTAGTTCAGATTGATGCTGATAAATGTTTGGATAATTTTCACAAGAAACTAACAGATACTCTTACAGTCAATGAAATCAAAGAAGGGATTAACTCTACTATTGATGATATGGATGAGGATTTCATACATAGCCTTCCTGTCAAAGCTGGAATGATAAGAAAACCTACTACTCAATTCATACATCATGACTGTTTTCCTTTGAATATCAGACAAAATAAGGCAAAGAAAAAGAAGTTTTCTAAAGATGAAAGTCTTTTGGAATCTGATGGTGATCCCCTTTCCACTAAGCTAAAAGGGAAACAAATCATGTCTTAAAAATGAAGATATTGTCATGGAATATAAGGGGAGGACTTAAAGTTGCTGGTTGGGATTTTCTTGAGCTGATTATTAAAGAAAGGAAGCCAGATTTAGTTCTCCTTCTTGAAACTCACTTGAATGATGAGGATTCTAAGACTTGTATTAAAAAGTTCGGAGCTAATTGGAATGGTATCTTTATGGCTGGTAATGGAATATCAAGGGGTCTTGTCATTGCCTAGAGGACTGATCTAATTAATGTAAAGCTTCTGTATAAATGCAGTCAAGCAATCCATGTATCCATATGCCTAAATGTGAAGAACCCTAGTTCCTTAGAGGGATATATGCTAGTACTTGTGCTGAAGAAAGGAAATTACTCTGGCATTTTTTAAAAAACTTAAGCATAGAAAACATTCCTTGGCTTCTACTTGGAGATTTTAATTTTATTGAAAAGCAAGAAGATAAAAAGGGTGGCATGCCTTTTATTTCATGGGAATCTTTAACACTATGTTTGGATTGAGGGTTTCGGAAGGTTTCGGAGGGGTTTGGAGGGGGAGGGGTTTGGAGGGGTTTAAAACACCCTGTTTGGATAACTTTTTTAAGTGGTTTGGAGGGGTTTCAAACCCCTCCAAACCCCTCCTAGAACCCATTTTCAAAACCTCCCAAAATGGGGGGTTTTGGAGGGGTTTGAAGAGTTAATGAATTAAAAATAGTTAAATTACAAAAGTATCCTTAGAACAAAAATATATATTATTATAAACGAGGGCATAGCGGTCTATCAAATCCCTCCAAACCCCTCCAAACCCTTTAAGAAGTTTAACCAAACAAGGTTTTTAAAACCCTTTCAAACACCTCCAAACCCCTCCCCCTCCAAAACCCTTCAAACTCCTTCAAACTCCTCCCCCTCCAAACCCCTTACTCAAAGTTATCCAAACATAGTGTAAGAGTGTTCCAAGACCTATGTTTTGATGTTGGGCTCATTGATATAGACTTTAGAGGCTTCAGATACACTTGGTGCAACAACAGACATGGAGATAAAAGTATTATGGCAAGATTAGACAGATCTTATGCCAATGAGGAGTGGACTGCAAAAGATAACATGACCGTGGTTCATCATCTCAAAAGACTTGCATCCGACCACAGGCCTATCCTGGTTGACACAAGATTAGACTCTCAAAAAGTCAAAAGACATAATAGATTTATCTTTGAATTATATTGGCTTGAGCATGATGATATCAGTAGCATGATTAAAGACAAATGGGGAAAAAATGTATCTAAGATAAACAAAGCTGATTTCTTTGGTGGCTGTTTGAAAAGTCTGGAGAAAGAGCTAAGCCAATGGAGTAAAACCAAAGGGGGTTCAATTGAAGGAAATCTCAAAAAAATTATGAAAGAACTGGAATACCTTGAGGAATTGGATGAGAAAGGCTTTGCTTCTGATGCTGAGATTGATAAAATTAGATGCCTAATAAATCATGCAATGGCTTTGAATAGATAAATACATATAAAATGGTGGACAAAGGCAAGAACCACGTGGATCGAATTAAATGACAAGAATACCAAGTATTTCCATAACCTTGCAAGGTTCAAGAAAAGGAAAAATGCTATATCAGAGATCTTGGTTGATGGTAAGAATATAACTGAAGCTGATGCTATCAATGATGAGTTTTCAAATTGGTACAAATGTTTGTGGAAGGAAGAATTCAGAAGCAGCTATAATTGGAATAATCTTTGCAGTTTGAAATGGGGCAGGCTATCTTCCTTAAATCATTATGAGCTGACAAGAAATTTCACTGAACATGAAGTCATTAATGCTATGAACAGTCTTGGCAGAGGAAAGGCACCTGGGCATAATGGTTACAGTTTGGAGTTTTACCTCAAATTCTGGGAGTATGTCAGAACTAATTTTATGAAAGCCATGAATTCTTTTCATAACAACAGCTGATTAATTACTTGATTCCTGGGGTGATACTAATTTAGTTTTTATCCCCAAAAGTGACAATCCAAGGGTGATAAAAGATTTTAGGCCCATTGCCTTGTACAATGTTGCTTATAAAATCCTATCAAAAGTGATTGTTAACAGAATGAAACCTTGGGTTAATACCATAATCTCTAAGGAACAAGCAGCTTTCATAAAGAAAAGGAATCTTCAAGACAATATCATTCTCTTATCAGAGGTTGTTAACATCATTAGCAAATCAAAGAGGAAGACTTATTTTTTCATCATGAAATTGGATTTGGAAAAAGCTTTTGATAGAGTAAACTGGGAAGCCCTTTTTGACATATGCAAGAGCATTAACCTCCTAGAAAAATTCATCTCATGGATCAAGGTTTGTTTAAAAGTCTCCGATTTCAGATGCTATATAAAGGGACCCAATCCAAGGAGTTTAAAAGTTTTAAGGGGGTCAGATAAGGTGACCCTCTCTCTCCTTATCTTTTCATTATTCTCTAGGAGCTGCTATTAGAAAAGAAATTGATAAGAGTCACATTAAGATTTTCAAATACAAAAACATCACCTTTAGTCACTTATTCTTTGCGGGTGACATCATCCTTATTGTAAAGTGTTGCAAAAATTCCTTTCAGTTTGTGAAAAACACCCTTCAAGAGTATGGAAAGATTACTGATCAAAGAATAAACTTTGAAAAGTCCGAGCTCTTCTTCCCCTGCGAGTACTCTATCAAGAAAAAAGAGGAGATATGTAAGCTGATGGGGATAAAAGAAGGAGCTTTACCTCTTAAATACTTGAGAACATGTATAGATAAAAGCAAAATATCCTTGAATGATGAAAGGCAGATTATCAATAAAGCTGAATCAAAACTGAATTGTTGGGCAAGCAAGAACATTTCCCAAGCAGGGAAAACTACTCTCCTTAACTCAGTTTTAAACTCAGTTCCTATTCATACTCTTGCTTCAACTTGGATAAGTGACAAAGTCATCAAAGAGTATGAGCAAGTTGCAAGAAACTACTTTTGGAGATCAAACTCCAAGTCACATGGTTTTCATCTAATTAGTTGGAAGAAATTAACTCTTAGCAAAGCAAATGGTGGGCTTGGCATAAGAGATTTAAAGTTGATCAAATTATCTCTGCATGCAAAAAGAGTCCTCCCCCTCTTGAACAAGAAAAATACTCTTTGGACGAATACCTTAAACCAAAGATATTAAAACATTCATCCCTAGAATGATATGTCTGTTGGCCTAAGGTTTTCTACCTTAATCTTAATCTCGATTTTGATGATAACAAACATGAAACTAATGTTTCATTGAGAAATACTTTCAGATTCTATATCGGTTAGCGCTCGACATCCTTGATCGAAAATATCGAAAGGACGGTTGTTGACGTGCTCAGATTTCGTCGGGAAGATAGAGTTTAGGTTTAGGGTGTCTAGAATATGTTGTAAATCCTCATGATGAAGCAAAAAAACCCAAAAACTAAACCCGAACTCCAAAATATGAAAACCCAATAAATTAGAAAAGGCCCTGAAATTCACTAACCTTAGGGAGCTCCTTGGAGGGCTATATGACCTATATATTTTCTTGGCGCCAAAAGTGCCGGTAATTGTTCCTTGGGTAAAAATTAGATAACGAGGTATTTTAAAGGAATTTTTAAAATCCTTTCGCCAACCCATATTTGACCCGGAAGATTAGAAAATTTTAGTTTTTCAGAAATTTGTACTAGACCCCAAAAGTTAGATTTTGATTCTTAAAGATTTTAAGGGCGCGTTTGTTTGCGAAAATTTAGAAGCAATTTTTGATTCGTGAAAATTGAAATGGGTTTTCAAGTTTCGGATTTTCAGTTTCGGTTTTGATGTTTGGCGAAAACGTGTTTGTTTGGCATGTCCTATTTTCATGTTTCGCGAAACGAAAATAGCAAAAACTTGTTTGTTGTGTGTTGTTTTCAGTGATTATTTTCGGGACGAAAACTGAAATGCGTTTGTTTGTCAAACATAATATCTGTTTTCAATTTTTTACTCAAACTTAAAAAATATTAATTAATTAATTTAATTTGTTAATTCGTAAATATATATTATTATTAATAATATTTTATTAGTTAATGTATATATAATTATATAAAATTATTTTTTATATTAAAAATTATTATATTAAAAATGGAACAGACTATTTAAAAAAAAATTATTTTATAATTATTATTTATAAATGGAGCCATTTTGATACTTTCGGTCTGTGTGTGTGAATAAGTATCATTCTCTCTTCCCAAACAATGTCATCTCTAGTCGCATAAAAATAGAGGTAAACTTCGGTGATGATGGGCATGCACGAGCAAGCGCTGGCCTTGGATTCAATACTCTTGTATTATGATTTAAGAAACCGAACTAAACGTATGCCCCTTCATATAGGGTTTTTCCTAATAGGGAAGACGATAACGACTGTAGTTCTCTCTCTCTCTAGGACATTGAAGAGGTGATGCTCTCTGTGTGTGTGTGTGTGTCTCTCTCTCTCTAATGTTAAGAGGAGTTTAAAACATATTAAATATTTATACAAAAAAAATGTTGCTTACAATAGCAATCTTTTTATGCTCTCTTTGATTCTCAGTGCAACAAGTAAGATGATTATTCTATTAATCTTTTAAATGTTGATTTCTTTACTATTACTATTACTATATATGATTATTTTATAGTGTGATTTGATTAAATTATATTTGGTTGTGATGTATGATGAGAAGACTACGTTGTTGTTGTTCCGGATAAATGCTGCAAGGATTTCAAGCCTGGCTATGAGAATTGCGATGTTGCCACATGCTCTAATTTTTGCCAAGGATGCAATTTTTATGATGGAGTAGCAGGTCAATGCCTACCAGGCAGAGGATGTCATTGCCATTGTTGAGTGTTGCCCATAATCAATCCAATCAAGAAGAGCTTGAACAATTAATAAGTTGGATGGTGTAATTACAAGGTGTTCTTTATTTTTGCCGCGACAGCCAGCTGGCGTCGTAGGCTTAGTCGTGGGCCAACTGCAACGGTTTTCCACCGTTGCATGATATTATCTTTACGATAGCATGGTGACCACCGCTTGCAACGGTTGAGACAATCGTCGCAAAGCCGTTGGTGATAATTAATTATGGTTCGAGCAGTCGTTGTTATGCCATAGTAAAAAAGTACGTAACATGCGACGGTAACTATTTCTAAGCAAAAGTAGATTTTTTTTGTCACAAATATGTACAAGCCGAAAATGTTGCTGGAATTAATGAAATATGTGTCTCCAGTCTAGGAATGGTTTCATAATTATGCCTCTTGGTGTTACATAAATTTTTTTCTTAATAAATACAAAGAAATAAATGAATTAATGAAACATATACTGCCGGAATTATAAAATCAATTCTTGTATCAACACAACTCTTGCATCAGCCAATTAACACCAAACAATTATACACACAATACTAAATAGCCTGCATCAGCCTGCTTCAGCCAAGACAACAACCAATTTGCAGCAACCAACACCAAAGAATCACCACCAGCAACAGAACATACTCAACAAAACTAATGTTATATTTGGCATCGGAATTATATGAATGTAGGACTATGAAAAAAAATGCGTATCACCATTAGTTGGAGATCGCCTCCAATTCATAGTCGACCAAAAATAGGTTTGCTCATTATTTAATAAAATCAGCACAACCACACAATTATAAAATTAGCATAACCACACAATGATAAAATCAGCATAACCACACAATGATAAAATCAGCATAACCATGCAATAACATCAAAACCCTAGATCGGGAAACAAATAACAAATTGATAACAACAAGTACTAGTAACCCCTTGAATGCCATATCAATGAGCTTGTCAATTTTGGCCTCTATTTGATGAAACGGTTGATGGAAGGTTTGGTTCACTTCTTCTTCCCCATCGCGTATGGTTGATGCAATGAGAGTGATCCATTGAAAGAATCCACAACCTTTGGGACTTGAAGAGCAAGCCGCAAATAAATGGCCAGGGTTTTTTGCAGTTGCACTTATTCGTACTACAACTTTTATACCAAAATAACATATTTTGTTATGGTATTACAAATATGTTATATTTTCACTTATGCGACTTGAGAAAACTGCCATACTATTCTGTTATGGTATCGCAAGTATGATAGTATATTATTGGTATTATGCACTAACAAAACATCATGCATCATGAAAATAGCATCATTGTATCTATTAACATAAAAAATGAAAATACATCAGCGGCGATGCGCCCAAAGTTGATTAGCTATACCCTCACGAATACCATGCATTATATTTTGGCTAGAAGAAGGTTCACCTATTGATGATGTAGGTTCATTATCATCATCATCAATAATAACTTCTTCATTGTTCCAAATTTCTACTAATTCATCAAAAAATTTATATTTAATAATAAAGTTGTGAATTGCACAATAAGCCAATACAATACTTCCTTGTCTTGAAATCCTGTAGTTCGGCATCATCTTGAGGCTTGGAAAACGTGCTTTCAAGAGTCCAAAGCATCGTTCGATAACATTTCGACAAGATGAATGTCGTTGGTTGAACAATTCTCTTTTAGATGTTGGGCCTCGCATACGATAATCTGATCGATGATATCTTTCACCTCGATAAGGTGCCAAAAATTCGAATACATTAGGATATCCGGCATCCACCAAGTAATATTCATCTATCAATACAATGTATACAATGTATTAGTAATAAAACCAATACAAGAATGTCCTATGGTTTATGAATTTTATCTCCGTTTGGCATCGAAAAATCCGAGTTATGAGAGTATATTGTATGTGCAAAAATCCGCGAGTCATTTGCGGTTCCCTCCCAACCCGCATTCACATATGTGAACTGCATATTATGGTCGCAGGCCGCCATCACATTTTGTGTTATTGTTCCCTTACGGCCACGATATAAAGATGGGTTGTTGGCGGGAACGAAAGCGGAGACATGAGTCTCATCAATTGCCCCTATTCAATTCTACAAAATTATTCTTGGATTAGTAAGACCTCTTAAGGCTAAAATAAAGTGCCTAAGTGGTGTACATTATCTTAAAATATGGAAACCACCGTGGATTTTCATGAATCTCCGATTGTACTATTCGCGGTTAATGAGGTTTTATAAGTTCGGTTCCTAATCTTAGAACCACCACAAGTACATACTTGAACCATTTGTGGCATGTTTGAGTCGAGTGTTGGTATCGCTCTCCAACTATTCGTACTCGTTCATTGTGACAAATCATATATATGAACATTGCCATAGCTTCTTCCACATAAATTTTTTTGTCCTCTAAGCCTAGTCTCCTAAGCTCACTACATAATCTTAGGAATAAAGATGGTTCCATACGAAGATTTTTGTAACACCTTACCGGACTATGTATCAACTCTTGGACATAGTCAGCTCCTCTCAACATTGAAGTGTGTATTGCTCGTCGTGGAGGATTTAGTTGTTCGTCCAAGAGATTCAAAATAGTCATCATAAGTATTAATGCAAACTCAAAATCATCATCATCATCCTCTTCATCGCTAAGTGATGGATGTGATGAATTTGATGGATGACTCATTCTGAAATTTCAAATAGTGCCAAGTACTGAATTAAAAAAAACTTCAAAAAAATAGTGCAAGTACTAAATTCAAAAAATTAGTGCAAGTACTGAGTTCAATAAAATAGTGCAAGTACTGAAATATAAGCTGAAAAAAATAGCAATTACCCGAACAGTGCAAGTACTAAAATATAAACTGAAAAAAAATAGTGCAAGTACAGAACAGTGAATATAAGCTGGAAAAAAAATGCAACAAAATAGCAATTACCCGAACAGTGCAAGTACTAAAATATAAACTGAAAAAAAATAGTGCAAGTACAGAACAGTGAATATAAGCTGGAAAAAAAATGCAACAAATGAAATGTGCACACACAAGAGTGCACATAATCATGAAAACAAATAACAATATTGTTTCTGAATTGTTCACTCACTCACTACAAAGTCTTAAGCCAATTGATCAATTTATCATCGGGCAATGTCATAATAAGTTCCTGAGCTTCAGGATTACTAAGCATGAAAGTGCATGTCTTAGCATGTGTTTCTTCAGACAATCCCTGTAAATTAGATAAGCGCTCACCGCAATTTGCAAGGGTATATGGATTTAGGGGGGTTGTACCAATTAATGCGGCCTCACTTCGGGCATGACGGGCTGCAATATGTTGACTCATAAGTTCAAACAACTTTTGTTTGTCTTGTTCTATAGATGATCTCATCGATGATTTACCTTGTTTGTTACTGCGACTTGAAGATACATAAGGACGTCTAGGGATTTCATCATTAGTATCCCCAGTGTCCTCCTCTTCCCCCTCCAGTTCCACAACAACACGCTCTTTACCCCGAACATTCTGCTCCAAAAATCGATCCTCTAATTGACGCTCATCATCTGAATTCAAAGGCGCCTGTGTAGATGATCGGGTCATCCCACCAATTGCAGATTGATTTTGAAAAATCAATTCCAACAACGGTAAATTGGGAGGTGGCCCATTCCTAAATTGTTTGAAATAATCTTTTCTTCCTCCTTTCTGCACACGAAATTTACTATATTAACATGCTACCTAATACGATACCTAATAAATAACTCTATTCCAGGTGACCCCGGTGTGGCTAATCAGTTCTTGCCAATCTTTATACAAACGATGAAGGTGAAGTTTCTTTGTCTTAATCTTATCAACAGGGTACCTAGTGCCTATTTTTTCGTAAGCCTAGTGCCCACACAGTCTTATCAAAATTAAAATTGCCAAATTCTATTTGTCTATTATGAAGTATAAACAAAAAGGATTCAGTAGCATCTTTGGACCAATTTTCCGACTTCTCCCTCGGATTACGATGGCCACCCATTTATTATTTCTATTATTAGATAACAATATATATATATATATATATATATATATATTAGAACAACATATAAATGAATAAATAGAATAGTATACATTAACTTCAAGACCCACATAAAATAATCTGACACAACAGTATATAAACAAACAGAACAATATATATTAGAACAATATACATTAACTTCAAGACCCACATAAAACAATCTGACAGAACAGTATATATTAAAACAGAATAGTATGTATTAGAACAAAATACAAATGAATAAATAGAAGATCAAATAATCGAAACCCTAGATCGGCTACACATCAAAACCCTAGTTCGAGTAACAATCAAAACAGAAGAGGCAATCAACTACACATCAAAACCCTAGTTCGGGTAACAATCAAAACAAAAGAGGCAATCGACTACATTAACATCAAAACCCTAGTTCGGGTAACAATCAAAATTGAAGAGGCAATCGGCTACATTAACATCAAAACCCTAGTTTGGGTAACAATCAAAATAGAAGAGGCAACCGGCTACATTAACATCAAAACCCTAGTTCGGGTAACAATCAAAACAGAAGAGGCAATCAGCTACATTAACATCATAACCCTAGTTCGGGTAACAATCAAAATAGAAGAGGCAATCAGCTACATTAACATCAAAACCCTAGTTCGGGTAATAATCAAAACAGAAGAGGCAATCAGCTACATTAACATCAAAACCCTAGTTCGGATAACAATCAAAATAGAAGAGGCAATCGGCTACATTAACTTCAAAACCCTAGTTCGGATAACAATCAAAACAAAAGAGGCAATCGGCTACATTAACTTCAAAACCCTAGTTCGGGTAACAATCAAAATAAAAGATCAAATAATCAAAACCCTAGATCGGCTACATTAACTTCAAAACCCTAGTTCGGGTAACAATCAAAACAAAAGAGGCAATCGATGAAAAATCAAAACCCTAGTTCGGATAACAATCAAAACAAAAGATCAAATAATCGAAATCCTAGATCGGGTACACATCAAAATCCTAGTTCGAGTAACAATCAAAACAAAAGAGGCAATCGACTACATTAACTTCAAAACCCTAGTTCGGGTAACAATTAAAATAGAAGAGACAATCGATGGAAAATCAAAACCCTAGTTCGGATAACAATCAAAATAGAAGATCAAATCATCGAAACCCTAGATCGGCTACACATCAAAACCCTAGTTCGGGTAATAATCAAAATAGAAGATCAAAAATCATCAAAACCCTAAATCGGCTACACATCAAAACCCTAGTTCGGGTAACAATCAAAATAGAAGATAAAAAAGAATCGAAAAAAACCATCAAAAATAGATTTGGAAAAATATAGATCGAACACGAATGTATGTGGAAACCATAGATCAAATGAGTCGAACCTGTAGTGGAAAGCAAGGAAGAGGCCGTCGGCGTCGATTTCAATAGGCGGCGATCGATTTGCACCACCGTCGATGGATTCCAAGAGGTGGCGACAAGTTGTCACCTGTCGCCGCAAGGAGCCGAGTGAGGATAGAAAGAGAGAGGGTTGAGCGTCGAGTGAGGAGCCCTAACGAACGTCGTCTTGGTTTTGTTCGGTTTTCGGGCGAAACGGGTGAAAAGTGCGGAAATGACATGATATTTACAAGTATGCCACCACACTTTTCGCGAGTTTTTGCGAAAACCATAAAAACTACTCCCAGTAGTTTTCGAGTTCGTGTGTTACATGGCTTTTCACGAAAAGCCATTTTCGCGAAACACGAACTGAAAACTCGCATGTTTTCTGTCAATAAATAGGTTTTCGTCCCGATTTTCATTTTCGGGCGAAAACAAAAACCCAAAATAGGGCAAACAAACATGCCCTAATTTTTTAGATATTTTTATTGAATCCAAATGGGGAGGTAATCCTTATATAACATTTATGTTTTAAAGTTATTAACTTAAAGTAGACTTAGTGAACACGAAATCCAAAAATGAGCAAACAAGTAGAAAACTCAACCAAACCAAGCAGTACAGTCTGCCCAGTTTCGATTGACCAGCCGATCGACCGAATGCTGCCAAAAACTAGCAGTAGGCAAGTTGATCGACCGAAGTATGCTAGAAAGCAGTAGTAAGCCTTCGGTCACTCGGCGGTCGCTTGGTCGGTCGACCGATGATCGACCAACAAGCGACTGGGCGTCAACAATGGGCAGAAAAATGCCCGTTGACGAGCCATCTTATTTGGGGGGTTATAAATACCCACCCCAAACTCTCTTCCAAGCCTTCAATGATGCTTCCAAGCCTCAAAGAGTGATCCTAAGCATTTCTACAAGCTTTCATTGAGCCATCCTTGCAAAAGCCCTAGTTTTGATCTCCATTTGTTGATTTAGCCTTCAAGCTCTATAGATTCATCTTCTCAAGGCATCAAGAGGACTAGGGAGTTTCTTTTGGAGCTAAGTACTTGTTGTTTGATTTATTGCTCCAATTATTATTATTTTTTGTTATTTATTTTGATTGTATATCATTCACTACTAAAAAATGGCTTTTTGCGATGGCTCATTTGCGACGGCATAGGATGCATCACAGATGCGACGGGTCTGTGACCACCGTCCATTGGGGTTGCGGCCTGGCCAGGTTGGCAATGGCATTGCGACCGCCTTGAGTGCCGTCGCAAAATAGCGACGACACTGCGATCGCCTCGAGTGCCGTCGCAACATGGCGACGGTTTGGCGATCGCTAAACGACTGAGTTTTTGCGACCGTTGGAGCGGTCACAAAGCCATCAAGTGCTAATTTTACTTATCCCACCTAATCTTTCTTTTCTTCCCCTCGCTTGATCACTCGACCTAGCTCTCACTCGCCACCGCCAATCTTTCTTTTCTCCCCCCCGCTCGATCACTCGCCAGACTACTCGATCACTCGATCACTTGGGACTACTGAACTCGTCGCCCTAGCTCTCACTCGTCAGAAGTTTGCCGCCGTCGACTTTTGCACCACCGATATTCCCTCGCCCTTCTCTCTCTCTCTCTCTCTCTCTCTCTCTATTCGCCAACTGTATTCAATTTGTAGTGTACCTATAGAATGTGGATAGTAGTAGTCTGAGTTGACCTATTTTGCATTTTTCTGACTGCATTTGTTTCTTGTAGTTTTTATTTCTAAAATGTGCAAAAACCTTTAAGAACTTGATTATTATATTCAAATTCCACTGGTCTTGTGCTATATTTGGTGATCTAGTCCTTGATTGTGTATAACACAGGCAATACCGCGCAAAGCAGCTGGTCAGAGTTGGGAGGATCCAACTTTGTCAGATTGGCTAGAGAGTATGTTCGCTAACTAGATCTTTCATGCCGTAAACATGCTTTTTCCTTCTTTTTACATGTTTTCTCAGTGATGATTTGACTTATCTTCCAACAATTATTTTAATGGATATGATAATGGCATGTTTATTGTTTGATTTATTTGCTCGCTAACCCACGATTTTTCTACACTTAGTTACATTTTCTAGAGTGATGATATGAGATGAAAACATTACTTATATGTAAACAAAAGCTAATACCCAAAGTTTGATCATTTCCCTTCAATTTTCACTGTCTAAAAAGTAAACATTTTTAGTTTCTGATCGTAGGATTGATCATAGACATAAGGATGATTTCCTTTATTTCTAACAATTTAATAGATTATGTGAATTTAACAGCAATCTCACATGTCATATTAATTCAAGAATTCCATTAGCACGGATTGAACAACAACCTCGACTAATTTGTCTCTAAATCTGGTATGAAACAGCCATACCGGAAGACTGGCTATTGTCCTAATAATATGGTAATATACCGATAATTAAAAAGGAACAATAGAATAATTTTTGCAGGAAATAAATGAATACTGGAAAGTAAAAGATGTTAAGCACAAAGGAATCTCACAATTCGTAGAACTGAAACTTCGAATCGTCCTTTAGCTAGAAAGAAGTGAGTTAGCCACACATTGCAAACATAAATATTTTCATTCTCCAAAATTTACTGCTTAATTCTAAACTGAAAAATATCAAAGAGCAAAACCAAAAAGAAGGCTAAAGCTAAGAATTGCCAGCCCTAAAAATTAAAGCTAAAAACTAGCCCCTGTTCATTACAATTTTTCTCCTCTTATAGGAGAATTCCAAATCTAACTAAAATAGAAATAAAAATCAAATCAACTCTACATAGTAATAAACTAACAACCAAATATCTTGGTTTAATATTCACTACTAGAAAAATGGGCATCAGCAACGACTGATGTCGTTGTTGAGCTGTTGCTGAAAATCATCAGCAACGGCGTGCAACGGCTGGCGCCGTTGCAATAGAGCCGTGGCAGAAAATTGCGTTGCTGATAACTTAGCAACGGCCGCTCGGGCCGTTGCTAAAAATATTATCAGCAACGGTTTTGCCACGGACGTGGAGCCGTTGTTGATAATATTAATAGCAACGGCTGGTGAGCCCGTAGCAACGCCGTTAGTAAAAGCTCGTTGTTAAGCCGTTGTTGTAGGTCATCAGCAACGGATTTCGATAAACTTTTAGCAACGGCTTTCCCACGGATGGCCGTGGGAAAGCCGTTGCTGATGATGTCAACCTGGTAACGAAAAAAATTAAAATTTCAAATTTTCATTGATACATTGATACATTATCTGATACATAACTTACACACCCATACACTCATACACACATTCATTCACACATCACAAATACACCAAGATATATATCAAAATAATTATATTTATATTGATAATTATCCACAATAGTATAAAAACTATTCAAATGCAAAATTGAAGTATCAATATCCAAACAAAATAAATTAAACAAGTATAATATCTCAGTAACAAAGTCAATATAAAAAAATCTCACGATGACGATGGAGGATGGCCTATATCATTTGGCGGGGTCTGGAGTGCTTGAGTGTACACCGACGTGGATTGACTCGAGGACGATGGATGAGATGATGCCGAAGAGATGCCTGCTTCGGGATGACCTGACATGTTGCGTAGCATAGCATGCATCTCCACCATCATCTGACTCTGACGCGCGACCGTCTCCTCTAGAGTCCTTATTCTGCTACTATGATCATAACTGGATCTGGAGGTGGACGACCGCTCACCAGCGACCGGAGGGGTCGGTGCCCCAAGTGGCCCTAGTACGGCTCACGCATGACCACTATCTGCAAAGCCATATACGCGGCCATGGTCCCAGCCACCTGCGGCCTCGACGCACGTTGATGCGTCAAAGTCCTCGGGGGTGCCCCCGCGCTGCACCACCGTCTGGGTGAGGTCTCCTACTCGACTTTGATTTTTTGTTTAATATTTATCATAAAACTTAAATTATAAATATATAATGAATAATTTAAACAAATATATAGTTACCATAATGTATGCAACGCAGTTGTCGATGTACTCCCCCGTCCCATGTGCTCGACGGTGAGTCCGCTCAAATACCGCCATCGGGGAGGGTCGCTGGACAGTCCCGTCATCAGACACTGTCGTCTACATTTACAAAATAAATACATTAATTAGTACACATAGTAACAAATAAAATATATAATTAAAAGGTATTACTTACCATACGGTTCGCGTGCACTGCAAATGCAATAGAGCCGCCGGTGTGACGCGCTGCTCCCCCGACATGCGATTTCTAGCCGCATTTCGAGAAACCTCCTGCCATCGATCCGTCGACCATATTCCCACGAGCTGGTCCCACATATCCGGAGTAATCCAATCGAGGCCGTATCCCCGAGTCTCCGCGATGTTAGTAGTCCCAGCTCATGCCATCGCCTGGGACCGGGCCTGCCCTAGCTGCCCGTTGTACCTTGCCCGGGAAATAGCCTCCCAGGCAGCGTAAATGAAGGGCCTTTGATGCTCAGCCCATGTATAGCGAGCCTGCAGAATAATAATATCAGTACCAATATTAATCATCATGCATGTAAAAAAAAAAAAATACATGCCTCAAACTCGCGCCATAACATGTCGACGTGCTCGCTAGGCATGTGAGACCACGTAGGCCATGCCCCGTGCATGTATAGTCGAATAGTAGAAGAAATGATCCTCGGCACTTCTTCTTGCTCGAACCTGCACAACAAAAATTAATTTTAATATTATATTACGATATAATGAATTTGTAATGATTCATAATTCATGATATATTACCGCTCCCCAATCACGCTAATAAATCTACGTGACTCTGTGGCTGGTGGAGGCTGCCACCTGTTCGGCCCGCGTGGCTACCTGCGTATGGATATACTAGCCTCGGTAGTATCATCGCCATGAGGATCAGCAACAGGAGGATCAACAACATGAGTAAGTGTAGGAGTCGCACCGACCGAAGACTCCAAAGCTCTCCTGCGACGATAACCACGACCAGACATATCTGTCGAATAGACATATAATCAGATTATTGTATAAATAGTAGAGATATATTTAATAAAATATATACTTTACAATTATTCCTCATCATCTGAATAATAGTCTTCAAATTCTTCCTCTTCTTCCTCTTCTTCATCTTCTTCATCTCCAGCTTCCTCAATTTCATGATCGTCATCATCAGCATATTCAACTTCTAATTGAATTGACATTGTGTCTGCATCCTCGAGTATTGGAATAATACGATCTACAGCAGGAGGATCATCTTCTTGATAGAAACCATCTGTCATATCAGGTATTAGCTCATTTTCTCCTACTATCAGATCAATTTTTCCCCTACCTTTTGTCTTACAGACTACACGCCAATCTGCTCTATCTTTATTTTGAGCCGGATACTTCGCGTAATATACTTGTTCAACTTGTGATGCCAATATAAAATGCTCATTTGCTGCCAATTTAGATTTGTAATTAACCTCAATAAGTTTGTATTTTGGATGAACTTTCATGCCTCTTTCTGTTGTATCGAACCAATGACATCTAAATAGAATAACTGATTTCAAGCCGAAGTAGTGCAACTCTATCACTTCTTCCACTAGTCCATAAAAATCCATATCACATTCAACATAGGTTGTCCCTTTCACACAGACCCCAGCATTCATCGTCTTCTTTGTAAATGCATATTCAACCGTGTGAAATTTATACCCATTAACAAAATATCCGCTATAGCACGACACAAGTCGCGACGGTCCACTAACAAACTCAAATATTCTTTCATCTATTTCAGCTCTGTGATCTTTGCTGTAAGTCTGAATCCAAGTAGGGAAATCACGATTCCATAATCTCTCCAATTCTTCATCGTTGTGAATAGAGTATTTTTGCACCATCTCAATGTCAAATATTTCAATGAATTGTTCAATCTCTGGACAATTGAGTAATACATACAAGTGTGCCAAATAATACTCTTCCTCGCTTAAGTGTCGAGATGGACGAGAACCAAAAGCACGACCAGAGTGATAAAATATATTTAAACGTCCATCTGAATGTCGAACACCCCCGTCGTCGTTACGTGGAAGACGATCAAATCTTGTCTGTACTGTCGATTCAAAGTAAAATGAGCAGAATGTTGAAATTTCTTGGATGATATACGATTCAGATATTGATCCTTCAACAGCTGCGGTGTTCTTTACTTTTTTCTTCAGACGATTCATGTATCTTTCAAATAAGTACATCCACCGATATTGAATGGGGCCACCAACTCGTGCCTCGTATGCCAAGTGTATCGGTAGATGCTCCATCGAGTCATAAAATGCAGGAGGGAAAAACTGCTCCAGCTTGCATATGATTTCAACAATATTATTTTCAAGTGTTGACATATCTTCGACTCGAAGGACATTTGCACAGATGTTTCTAAAAAACATACTTAATTCAGTCAACGGACCCCAAATATTATCAGGTAGAAGATCTCGAAATGCGATCGGAAGTAATCTCTGCATGAATACATGACAATCATGGCTCTTCATCCCTGATATTTTGCAATCATCGACGTTCACACATCGAGATAAGTTTGAAGCATATCCATCGGGTAATCTGAGTTTTTATATCCATTGACAAACATCTTTGATCTGTTGTTTATTTAACACATATAGGGCCTTCGGTTTCAGATATCGTCCGTTTACCTCTTGTAACTCCAACTCTGGTCTTTTACAAAGTATTTTCATATCATGTCGGGCTTTGATATTATCTTTAGTTTTTCCGGAAATATCCATTAAAGTGTTGAAAATATTATCAAACACATTTTTTTCAATGTGCATGACATCTAAATTATGTCGAATCAATAATGAACTCCAATAGGGCAATTCCCAAAAGATACTTTTTTTCACCCAGTTATGTGTTTGGCCAAAACCTGACACTTTTTCATTGCAACCAAATACTATATCTGAAAGTGCTGAAACACGTGCTAACATTTGTTCACCAGACAACATAGGTGGTGGCCCATCTCTTTCGACTCTGCCCTTAGTAAATTTATTACGATTCCTTCGATACTGATGATTAGCCGGTAGGAATCGACGATGATAATCAAAGAATGAGATTTTTCTTCCGTTCTGAAGACTGATTGATTTAGAGTGTTCCATACAATACAGACAAGAGAGTCGGCCGTGAGTGCTCCTACCAGACAACATGCCGTACGCCGAGAAATCATTGATTGTCCACAAGACCGCGGCCTTTAAATTGAAGTTTTGCTTCTGATGAAATCATAAGTGACAGCTCCCTCAGTCCACAATGTTTTCAATTCATCTATCAAGGGTCTGAGAAATATGTCAATTTCTTTTCGCGGACCCTTAGGACCCGGAATAATCATCGAAAGATAAATAAATTCATCTTTCATACACATTAATGGTGGCAAATTATAAACTGTCAGCAGCACTGGCCAAACTGAATAAGGAGTTGCAGAATGTCCAAACAGATTAAAACCATATGTGCACAATCTCAATCTTATATTTCTAGTATCCCTAGCAAATGAAGGATAATATGTATCCAAATGTTTCCATGCTTCACTGTCGGATGGATGAGTCATTACTGTATCATCATGACTTCTTGCATGCCAACTCATGTAGGGGGCTGTCTTTTCCGACATGAATAATCTTTGAAGCCTCGGTGTTAGTGGAAAATACCGAAGCACCTTAAACGGGATATTTTTTTGTCAGACCGATTTCTTCTCCTTATAACGAGGATGTTGATATACAGGGCATTTATCCAACTGTACATTTTCTTTATAATATAAAATGTAATTATTTTGGCATGCATGTATTTTTTCGTACCCAAGCCTCAATTTTCTCATTTGCTTTTTAGTCTTATAAAAAGTTGGCTCAAACTTGTTATCAGTAGGCAGCATTCCATTAATCAATCCTGCAATCTGATCATACGCAACCCCGCTGATATTATAATCGGCCTTGATGTTTAGGAGCTGTGTCACTGCTGAAAACCTAGTGTATTTAGGACAATTCTCATACAAAGGTTCATCGGCAGCTTTCAACATCTCGTAAAATTCTGCAGCTTCTTTATTCGGTATTTCAATCTCTATCACAGTTTGTACTTCTGTGATATCAACCGCTGTAGTATCTGGTGGGACTGATGTCTGAAGAACTAGCCGATCAACATTATCATTCAGGTGGAATTGACCCCAAGACTATCAAGTATCATAGTTCTATAGGGATTAGATTGACTAGATGAAGAAGCGCCAGCAGAGGAAGATTCACCATATGTCTGAACGACAGGATTACTCGACATCCCGACTTCACGTGACTCCCCGTGACAAGTCCATAGAAAATATCTTGGTGCAAATCCTTTGCTATATAGATGCAGAGTGACAGTCTCCCGATCCAAAAATCGTCAATTCAAACAAATACGGCACGGACATCGGATTTAATCACCGATGCTAATGAAATTCCGATTCGAATAGGCAAAATTTAGGAAGTACGTTACGCCTAATCGAAACTCATTCGTTAAAGCTCCACGATCAAGACGTCGGTACATCCAACTTCGATCACCCGACATGATTCTGTCAATCGATGATAATTTCTTTGGTTAATGTCTTTAGGTGAGATTGTCCTATTCCATTCGGGATTTATGTTATTTATATTGCACTAAGTACTTATTTAACCGCTAACTTCATTCTAAATTTTAGCAGCATCTCCCTATAGTTCTCCGAATACGCATATCATCTGGGCGCGTATCGAAGAACAAGAGAGATGTTGCCAAAATTTAGAATAATTAGTTAACAGTTAAAAGAAAAATGTAAGTGCAGTACAAATAACTATATTCCCAAATTATCCAATCAGGGACAATTCAAGAATTGTACGTCGTATAAAAGATCATCTACTTCTTTTACACGAACATACAATCCCCGAACGGATCTAAGGTTTTGCTAAATCATATCCGACTCGTCGATGCGTACGTGAAACATATCAACTCGTCGGATGGATGATTATTTTCTAAATGTTTCGAGACAGTTCGAGTCCATATTGGACAATTCCGACACGAGTCCAAATTAGACGATTCCGGCAGGAGTCCAAAATGAACTATTCCGGCGCGCGTCCGAAGTGGACAATTCCGAAATTAATCTAAACCCTAAAAATTAATCTAAACAAATTAAACAATTAATCTAAATAATTAATTAATTAATTAACAAATAAAAAAAAAATTAATCTACTATTTCCGGCATCGGAGTCCGGTGGACTCCGGCGCCGGCGTACAGTGTCCGGACACTGTACAAGATCCGGCGACGGCCATCGGCCGACCGCCACCGGCCGCAACGGGAAGAGACGGCCGAGCGGCGATGAATACCTGAAATCGGCGGTCGATGATGGACGGCAGCGTAAGTAGCGGCAGCGGCGGCGAGAGGCGAGAGGAGGAGGCGGCGACAGCAGCGGGAGGAAGAAGGGGCGGGCGCGATCTGCGACCTATATAAACTTATCAGCAACGGCTCACTCGCCCGTTAGAAAGCCGTTGCTAATAAGTTATCATCAGCAACGGCTCACTTGTCCATTAGAAAGCCGTTGCTGATAATTAAAATCATCAGCAACGGCTCGCGTGTCCGTTAGAAAGCCGTTGCAGATACAACATATCTGCAACGGCTTGAGCGGCCGTAAGAATGCCGTTGCAAATAGCAATGGCTTGAGCGGCCGTTGCTGAAGACTCAATTTCTAGTAGTGATTTTAGACACAGAATGAGAGTCCAAATTCGTATGGGAACTTGGAAATAAAATTTCAGCCTTTAATATGGTAAATTTTGGATTTGTCACATGCATCTTTACTAAGGCGTGGGCACGTCCAAGGCAGTGCGACCAGGTCCAGCTGTCTTTCTAATTTCTAGCTTCCAAAAAATATGCAAGGAGATCCTTTTTTATTTCTTTCCAACATTTGTTGCCTAAAGATTAAATAAAACAATAAACATATTTTAGGAAGTATTTAATTTGAATTTAGCATGAAAATAAGCAACAAAAGATGGAAAATAAACATGTCATCAACTCCTTTTCTAAAAGTATTGAATTTTTATTAGAATCCTCTTATAAAAATCTCACAATCAAGACAAGTAATTAAAGAAACTCAAGTGTCAACTAGGCTGGCTTTGTTTTTTTTTGTATTCCACTACCTCATCATGACAAGAATCTATATATATATATATATATATATATATTCCCCCTACATTGATTCTGAACACATTCAGACTACACAGCATTAATGTGTTCAGAATAAAAATCAGTGATAAAGTGTATCATTTGGCATAAGTTAACTTGTACATTAATTAGATACTTATTCCCATTAAAAAATAATGTTATGATTCATGAGTTGATAAAGTGACACAAACTTATCGACCGTTGGATCATAATTTTTTTTATAATACATTAGATCCGTTCGAAGATCGTATCTTTGTCTATAAGAAGTACAAAACTTATAGATTCTTTACTATTTCTGAATTGTCCTTGATCAGACAGTTTGGGATCAAAATTATTCTACTTGCAGTTAAATATTTTTTTAACATTCATTTTAGTTTGAAATTCTAGCAGATATCCCTTGTTCTTCAAGTATGCGCCCAGATGATATGCATACTTGGAGAACTGTAGGGAAATACTGTCGAAATTTTGACTAAAATTGAATGATAAAAAGAATATTTAAATACAAGTAGAATAATTTGATTCTTGAATGGAATAGGACCACCCCACCTATGAAAATTTCTAAAGAAGTAATTATTGTGATATATCACGTATAGAATTATGATGAAAGATCGTAGTTGGATGTACCGTGGAGATTTACTTGAAGAATTCAAGAGCAGTGTTTAGGAAATTTTGAACTTCGCATATTCAAATCCGCAATTTGTCAGTGTTGACAAAATCAGATGTCTGTGTCATCGGTGTGTCAACTTATTTTTCCTAGACAGACAGACAGTGACATTGCACCTATACAGAAATGGTTTCATGAGTCGTTACTATCGATGGATTTCACACGGGGAGTCATTCAAAGGCATGTCATCGTATGAATTAGGAGGCCAGTCGTCTAATATTGGATCTTCGTCCGCAACTCATACAACATCTGTTGAGCAGCCGTATCGAAATATGGTCTTGGATGCTCTGGGCGATCGTGAATTCCAAAGATTGCTAATGCCTCACATAGAATTAGGAGGTCAGTCATCAAGTACTGAAGCGACAATGGATATAGAGTGTAAGCCACAAGTAGAACTAGAAATTCAAATAGAGTTACCAAATCCAGAAGCAGCACAGTTTTATGATTTACTGAAAGCTGCAGATGAACCATTGTATGAAGGCTGTGATGAATATTCAAAGTTATCAATAATGACTCAAATGTTAAATATTAAGTCTGACTACAACGTAACTGAGATAGTATATAATCAGTTTTCTGAGTTTTTTCACAAAGCGTTGCCTAAAGATAACAAACTGGAGGACAGTTTCTATAGGACAAAAATGATGATGAAGAGACTTGGTCTAGGGTATCAGAAAATTCATGCATGTCAGAACAACTGCATTCTCTATTACCGTGAATACGCAGACTTGACCCAGTGTCCAACATGTGAACATCCACGGTACAAAAAGAAATCTTCGAGTAGGCAGAAAGATATACCGTTTAAGGTTCTTCGATATTTTCCGATAATTCCTAGATTGAAGCAGTTGTTCAAGTTTGAAAAAATAGCCCAACATATGATATGACATGCTAAGAGTCATGATCTGAATGTTATGACTCATCCGTCTGACAGTGAAGCATGGAAACATCTTGATCGATGTTATCCATCGTTTGCAAGTGATCCTAGAAATGTCAGACTAGGATTATGTACTGATGGGTTCAATCCATTCGGTCAATCATCCACTTCATATTTTGTTTGGCCGATTCTCCTCAGTCTACAATTTGCCGCCGTCGATGTGCATGAAAGATGATTTCATATTTTTGAGTATGGTAATCCCAGGACCAAGGGGACCAAGAAAAGAATTGGATGTGTTCCTTCGACCGTTAATTGACGATTTAAAGAACTTGTGGGACAACAGAGTCATCACTTATGATATTCATTAAAAAATGAATTTTAACTTGACGGCCGCATTGTTTTGGACAATTAGTGACTTCCCGGCATATGCTATGTTGTCTGGTTGGAGCACACACGGGAGACTTGGTTGTTCGTATTGTATGGAATGAACAAAAGCATTCAATCTTCGGCATGGACGAAAGATTTCATACTTTGACTGTCATCATCAATTTTTGCCACTTGAGCATCCATATCGGAAAAATAGAGATAAATTCATCAGGGGCAGAGTGGAAAAAAACGGACCACCTCCGCGTTTGTCTGGTAATCAAATGTGCGCTCGGGTTTTTGTGTTACCGTACATCACATTCGGAGAGGTTGACAGAATTAGTGATTTCGGAGAAAGACATAATTGGGTCAAAAAAGTATATTCTGGGAACTGCCTTACTGGAGCTCATTACTAGTTCGACACAATTTGGATGTGATGCACATTGAAAAGAATGTGTTCGAGAATATTTTTAATACAGTGATGGATTTTGCATGAAAAACAAAAGATAATGTGAAGGCAATAATGGACTTAAAAGTATATTGCAAATGTCCAGATTTAGATCTACAGGAGGTGAACGACAAACAAGTGAAACCGAAAGCCTCTTATGTTCTCAGTAAGCAACAACAAAAAGATGTTTGTCAGTGGATAAAAGATATCAAATTACCAAATGGCTATGCATCTAATTTAGCTCGATGCATCAATGTAGACGAAGGTAAAATATCAGGAATGAAAAGTCATGACTGTCATATGTTCATGCAGAGACTACTCCCTATTCCATTCCGCGATATTTTACCAGACAAAAAATTTGGGGTCCGTTAACCGAGCTTAGTTTGTTCTTTAGAGATATCTGCACCAATGTCCTCCCTACCGAAGATATAGAAAAGCTAGAAAAAAATATTGTAGAAATTCTTTGCAAATTAGAGCAGATAATTCCACCTGGATTTTTTGATTCGATGGAGCATTTACCGGTTCACTTAGCATACGAGGCAAGAGTTGGTGGTCCGATTCAGTATCGATGGATGTATTAATTCGAGATGTATATGCAGAGGTTATAAAGGAAAATAAAAAATACAGCTGCGGTGGAAGGTTCAATAAGTGAAGCTTATATAATTCAGGAGATATCAACTTTCTGTTCTTTCTATTTCGAGTCCAATGTGCACACAAGGTTGACTCGTCTTCCCTGAAATGATGATGGGGGAAATGTGAACACTGTAGATTGTCTACCAATATTTTATTTTCCTGGTCGTGGTTTGGGCTCACGTCCACCGAGATATTTAACTGAAGATGAGTACCATCTTGCACAATTATATGTACTGATGAATTGCCCTGAGGTTGATCCTTTCATTCAAAAATTTAACACGAAAGTTCGTACACAGACACCAAATATATCTGAGGAAGAATTACAAGATAAACGTAGCATAGAATTTCCAAATTGGTTCAAAACTTGGTCGAGTGAACATATTCAAGAAATAGACAACAAATTACTCGAGTTAGCATGTGGACCGTCACGACTAGTCTTATGCTATAACAGATGTGAATGAATATAAATTTCATACAAAGGAGTACTCAACCATTCTAGTCTTAACATGTTAAGGACACCAAAACCCTTAGTCTTTAAATATATGTACATCCTAAATTTCCAAAGACCAAAGTTCGAGGTATCGAACCTAGGAGGTGAAGACGCTAAACACTCTAGTGTCATTTTTCGAATCGAGTGACGATGTAGAGGAGAGTGAAATCTCAATCTACGACCCGCTATTGTACCAATTGTTGAAGAAATGGCCACACCAGAGGGGGGTGAATAGTGTGTTAACTAATCTTATCGCCTAATTTCGGTTTTAATCGTTTCTTGATTAGTTAGGCCAAGCACGATATTAATAGCTAGCGGAAGCAATAAATATGAAGTAATTAACACCAAATAATATATCAATGCTAACACAATTATTTATAGTGGTTCGGCCCCAATGCCTACTCCACTATCTAAGCACCCCGTTTAGGATTTTCAAACTAGTTTAACTAGATTAATTAGTTTCCTTACAATGAGGACTTTACACCGAAAAGTCTCTGCTCTCAAACCGAAGGCACTTCCACACCCGGAAGTATCCTGCCTTCCTACCGAGAGCACTCTCCCACCTCAACCTAAGGACAACTCAACTAATCCTAGTAAACTACGTTTACACCGGTGGAATTAAGCCTCAAACACAAAGGCAACCACCAACTCAATCAACCTAGCACTCTGGATTTACACAAATCACTACTAAAAAATTGATCATCTGCGATGGAAGAAGCCGTCGCAAAATGGTCGCTAAAGACCTTATGCGAAGGAGCGTGTGGATGCAAATGTCGGTAGCAAAAGTGATTGTCGCAGAAAGTTTACAACCGCGGCTGCGGCGGTCGTTTTGCGATGGCGAAGACGATCGCAGAATTTCGTCGCGTGACATATACGATAGTCACTTTTCCGTCGCAATAATTATCTCCGCGATGGCTCTGCGACCACATAGGCCGTCATAAACTTTAGTTCCGCGACGGCTGCTCGACCGCATCGGTCATCGCAAACTTTACTTCCGCGACGGCTGTGCGACTGCAAAGGCCATCACAAACTTTAGTTCCGCGATAGCTCTGCGACTCGGTAGGCTGTCGTAAACTTTAGTTCCACGACAGTTCTGCGACCGCATAGGCCGTCGCAAAATTTAGTTCTGCGACCGCTTTGGTCGTCGCAGAACGATCACAATTACTGTTGCGATCATTTTTAACGACCAGTTCGATACATCTGTTGCGACGGCGTCGCGGTCGCAGTGCTGTCGTAAATATGTATTTTATTTTTTTTAAAATATAATTGAATAATATTTGATTAATGCCTGTTTTCAATATTTAACTAAATGCTTATAATATATCAAACAAGATATCAAACTATAATATAAACTATCATATTTATATCAAAATGTAATGTTTACATCGTATCAAAATATGAAAGAGAAAATAAAGTATATATCAATCATGAAGCGTATCATGTGGCGGTGACGGATGTGGCGAGGAGAGGGGCTGCGTCGGGAGGGCATCAGCTGACATCGCGTCGAATGACGGGGGAGGCGGATGGGCCAGAGCACCAGGCATGGAAAAAGCAATATGTGCCATGTACTCCCTCGTAGCGGCCACATAACTGATGAGGCGTGCATGAGAAGCCTCTAAGACTGCGTGAGAAGCTTGCAATTCTGTGTGCGAAGCCTCTAAGGCTGCAAATCGATCCTGGCCCGCATGTGATGTTGATGGACCAGCGGTGGAAGAGGTGAAGGCAGACGACCCCGCACCATGTGGCTGCAACAACGTCCATGCGTGGGCTGTTGTGCCAATGCCATATACATGGCCGTGGTCGACTCCTGTCACTTGCATCCTGCGTCAACATCAAGCTGATGCTGCGCAGGATCACCTCCCCGCTGGGTCACCAACTCAGTATACGTGGCCTTTAAAGATTGATTAATTAAATTAATTTTACATAATTGAACTAATATATATATTTTTAAAATATGAACTTTATTAAATATTAACTAACCAGGATCGTCTCCGGCCTCCCGCTGATGAACTCACCCCAACGAGGACCATGTCTATATCTATGTGTCTCCTCGAAGACCCTCAAAGGATCAGCCGGAATTAGCGTCGCCTGCTCGTCTCGCGTCCCCTGTAATAAAATAAATATAATTAGTTTTTCTATAATAATAATAAATAATAAAAACTATTATTAAATTACTTACCATGTGACGCTCGTGACTAGTAAATGGGATGGACCCATCGATATGTCGGGCCACAGATCCCTCAACTAGCGTCATCCGATTTCGATGCACCATTCGGGAGGCACCCTGCCACTCCTCGGACGCCCAGATGTTGCATAGCTGATCTCATATGTGGCCCGTTATCCAGTTGGGCACATATCCCTTCAGCGCATCCATAGACATATCCCGATTACCACCTACATTTGCTCGCGCCTCATCCCGCGCACGGTGGAGGATATCCTTGAAAAACTTCTTATTGTAAGTTTCCCAAGCATCCTCCACTTGAGCTTGAATGGAGGGGTCCCAGGTGTATCGGGCCTAAAAGATATAATATTAATACACAATCATTTAAAGTCATCACTGAATTAAAGTAATACAATCTTATATGCAAAAATAGCAGTGAGCAAGAAAATTCAGAAATTATAAGATTTTGGTTGTGAGGACCCGGATTTTATTTTTTACTATAGTTTCGGGTAAGCCACTCTAATAATTTTCACATTATAATTCTTTTCACCCTATGTTCTGGGATCTGCGAGTATACTGCAAAGAACATGATTTTTAGGGCTTGTTTCTGCGAGCTAATTTTAATTACTCCATGCAAACTCATGCTCACGTTTTCTTAATGATTAGAACGCTATTAGATGAAAAATGATGAAGTATCAATAACTTTTTGGCACTGCTGGTGTAGACCAGCACTAGAAGTCATTTAGCACTGAAATATGTAAGGCGGATCCTAAATATTAGATTGAATTTAATTTCTGTACCAAGACCTGATAATGAGAGCTGTACTAGCTAACACCTGTAGTAGCTACAATAGCATTTCACTAGTGATATTGAGTTGCAGTTTATAAAAGAAATGTGCATTTTTTTAATGGAAGCAACATTGTTATAAAACTTCATTATGAATGGGCATTGGTGCTTCATCTAAGGTATGGTATCAGAAGCTTTGTCACAATAGCAAGAGAACTGCAATTGCAAAAGAAGTTAACATTCCTAACCAAGAAAGGTTCTCTTTTAGGCTTAAAAGTATAACAGTCTCTGACTCTCTATTCCTTAACTTTCACAGCAGAGTGAAATTGTAAGACTACATATATATACCAAACCAATGGAACTCCTCTGATAATAACATAAAATGAAAGCATGGAGTGAAATTGTAGCAAACAGGAAGAAAACAGCCAAGCATCTAGCTATAAGAAGGAACTCAAGGATCAACTTTGATTTCCCCCTGTAAAAACATACAACAAGCTGACTTTTCATATACTTTTGACATAATAGGAAAAAATGAGTAATTTGAATGAGCAACTTCGTACTCTCATTAGCTAGAAATTAACTTAGCATGAGAAAATAAGAAACATAGAATGTTCAATTTTACCAGTCTCAGGAAACATGTTTACCTTACCATATGATATACGCAAATGCAAAAAGGATAAACAACTAGCTACTGAAGTAATTTAAAAACTTGAATAGTTAGACCATAAAGTGATGCTTTCACATCACTGCTAGGTGCTAACCCATGAATAAAGAAATATCAAATTACTATGAGACTCAAACATAGTTGAATAATTAAAAAAGAAACCAATTTAGAGTAGAAGAAACCAATTTAAATAATGATAAATGAGCTTTTTGCGACAATCACTTTTGCTACCGACATTTGCGACCGCACGCGCCGTCGCATAAGGTCTTTAGCGACCGTTTTGCGACGGCTTCTTCCGTCGCAGATGACCAATTTTTTAGTAGTGATTTGTGTAAATCTAGAGTGTTAGGTTAATTGAGTTGGTGGTTGCTTTGGTGTTAAGACTTAAATCCACTATTGTAAAGTAAGTTTACTAGGATTAGTTGAGTTGTCCCTTAGGTTGAGGTGAGAGAGTGCTCTCGGTAGGAAGGCGGGATACTTCCGAGTGTGGAAGTGTTTTCGGTTTGAGAGTGGAGATTTTTTGGTGTAAAATTCTCTTTGTAAGGGAAACGATATAATCTAGTAAACCTAGTTTGGAAATTCTAAGCGGGGTGCTTAGGTATTGGAGTATGCATTGGGGCCGAACCACTATAAATCTTTGTGTTATCATTGATATTTTTGTTTGTGTTAATTGCTTTATCATTAATCGCTTCCGCATTTAGTCGTTCAATTGTGAATTGCCTAAGTAATCTAAGAAATGTTTAAAATCGAATTTAGGCAAATAGATTTAGTTAACACACTATTCATCCCCCTCTAGTGTGGCCATTTCACAAACAATGTTTGGTAATTTCAAAAGTTGGACAGTGAAAGGAATACTAAATGCTATGCTAAGTCTCAGAAATGGATTAAGAATCAAAATTGGGAATGACAGTAACACAAGCATCTGAATGATCCCTGGGTAGAGTGTTTACCTTTCAACAGATGGCCAACCTTTGTTAATATAGAAATGATGCATGAGGTTAGTTGGGTCAGTGATTTAATCGAGAATGGAGGATGGAAAACAGACTTGTTAAACAAGCTCTTTGGTGAAGATCTTGTGAAGACTACCTGTCAAATTTATCTACCTAGAAGTGATATTAATGATATATGGATTTGGGGCCTCAATAACAAGGGGAAGTTAAATTGCAAAACAGCCTACAATTATCTTAAGAATGATGATAGTGACACTGCTTGCTCACTTTTTAACTGAAAGTTCATATGGAATCTAAAAGTTTTACCAAAGATTAAAATCTTCATATGGAAGCTTTTGAATGAAAGGTTACCAATTACATATTGGCTCTCTAAGATCAGTAAGGTGGAAGATCATAAATATATATTTCATATGCAATGAGGAAACTGATAGCATTAAACACATATTCTTTAACTGTAGTTTGGCTAAAATGCTCTGGAGTACCTTAGAGAATAAGCTAAATATTCATTTTGAACACACTAATCTTTGGCCTTCTGGAAAATGGCTTGATGAAGGAAAGCGGCTGGATGAGGACAGCAAAATGAACCTGATAAGTTGCATTGCAGCAGGTTTCTGATTCCTCTGGAAAAATAGAAATGAGAAATGCTTTAAAGGCAAAAGTTTTGGCTACAATACCTTATCTCACAAGATCTTTGCTGAGGTCAGTAGCATTACAAACTAAAGCATTGCCTCCAGATATGGTTAGTTTTCAGCCTCATTTCAATACACCTGCAGTTGATAGAGATGATAACTCAATCTTGGAGCAGAAATCTATGTACTCAGTGTTTGGTGATGCTGCCTGGATAAAAGAGTCTGGGAAAACTGGTATTGGTTTCAGTTTTTTAAATGAGAAGAATGAAGAATATTTATTTGGTTATGGTAAATGAAACTCGGCAAATGTTTTAACTGCAGAACTCACAGCCTCATGGTAGAGCCTGATCAGAGCAAAAGCTATGAATTATAAACATCTTAAAATCTTTTCTGACTGCAAATCTGCTATTGACATTTTAAAGGGTACAACAAGACCTCCCTGGTTTGTTAAGAACCTTATTAATGATATTCTTTCTGTGGCTCATGACCTAGGAATTGTAGGCTGGTACTTCCTGAAAAGAGATATGAACATAAGAGCCCATCATTGGCTAAAACTGGGTTAAATGATACTAATATCATCATTGAAGATCCTAATAGCTGGAGTTGTTCTAAGTCTTGTCTCACTGGAGGTGTCCAAGTTAAAATTTAATTTTCTCCACTCCATGCATTTTGTTTCGGATTTAAATAGGCCTTGTAATAAGTCATATTTGTTCTAAGATGTTTGTAGATTCTAGGGAACTCATAATACTCCTTTTATTCCCTCATTGATGTATTCCAAAAACAAGAATGTTTCATCCTATAATTCTAATAAAGTTCTGCCACTTTCAATGGAATATGGTGGTATTTGGGATACTAGCGTGAAGTGCACGATCACTGATCCACTGCCTTTTCTCCCTAGTCCCTGAATACAACCGGACATGAGGATTGGTTTCTTTTTCTAAAAAAAAAAATTATAACCATATATATAGGCAAACATTTAATTTTGTAAGGTAACTACAAATACAATATGTGACTTTCTTCTACCACCATATTAAGTTTTATGAACTATTTCATATGAATTAGTTTATTATTTAATCAAAAATCAAATTACTACTAAAATTGTTCAAGAAAAAATAATATTATTTTTATAACAAAATAAATATTCATTGGTTTCAATCAACTAAAACTGATGTTATTTTCATTAACCAAATATATTTTCAAAAAATTAAAAACTAGAAACCAAGTTTTTAGTTTCATTGAAACCAAACCAGAAAATAGTTTTCGCTAACCAAACAACACCTAACTAATACGCAGCACACAACGTCTTCTCCTCCATGACTCTAGCTACCCAACTCAAAACTACCGACATACCTGCGAATCTGAAGCAACAACAAACAACGTCAGCAGAAGACTGAGTAGGATTCAACAATATGCCAAGAAATAAGATGAACAACGTTATGCCATGATGCTAGAGAAGACAACTGTATACACGACTCATCAACAAGTCAAAATGCTTCTACGATGTATATATCATGTCAACTAAAAATATGAGTATTGTCTACATATGTGTGCATGGTCATAGACCCAATCAAGAGCGTAGTGGACATTGGGTTTCCTCCGCACTCTCGCACCTCGAGAGTGGCACCTCATGCCCACTCAAGTAGGAGGTGTGACTATCCAAAGGATAGCTTGTCGACGTCTAACAACGCAACGCCGCACACACACCTCGTATGATAATTTGGTGATCACCTGTGTCACTGCCTAACACCTCGGGCAATATGTAATAATGTCCAGGTTTTCGCTCGATAATAGATCATAACGTGCGACATGCCAACATAAACATTACAACTATAGAAACAACATGTATAAAATGCTATCAACATGATATCAACATATATGATGTATATGAACAACAACTACTTCAATAATGCAACCGACCAAAATCTAAATCTAATTATGCAACTCATTAACAGCTACGCGTGCTTCCAAATCATCATAATCATTATATATGCAATTCATGCAACATACTATGATATCAACATGTATATGAGCCAACAACATGCAATAAGAATTTCAATGACAACAGATATCAAAATCAAAGGTAATGAACAATAAGATAAACATTTCAGTTTAGAGTAATCAGACATGTGACGGGATGAGAATCAACGAGAGTTAACAAGAATCAACCACCTTTAAAACCATACCCAACTGTACTATCTCAATAAAATACTTAAAATATTATTTAAGGCTCGACATGCAAATTGAGGCAATCTACCAAGTATTGTTTTCGAAACCCGATCACCTTTTGTTTGCATGAGTTGGTAGGCTTCGGAGTACAAATGCGTACTCTGGCCGATCACGTGACCCTAGATTTTGGGGCGTGACAACGGTTTGATTAACCGAGTAATAGCAATTAACTGATTTCAATTGAACCCCTAGTTATATGGTAACATGGAATCCTTGCCAGCATCTAAAAAATAATATCTTATTCAAATATGCCACATCATCATGCACGATAATACAAAAAATTTAGATCTAAAAAATAATTTTTTATTAAAATTTGCTACGTGTCATGCGTCCTGAGACAAAACAAGATAAAACAAAATAAAATACTAATTCTTAAAGAGTCTAATCATATCTGATTGTCTTCTCCTCATACTTAATAGCTTGTTTAAATTGGGCATTAGAGTCAAAAAAATTTCCAACTTCAAGTTTAACATCCTTCAACTCACAATTTGAAATATATACTTTGAGACGACCTTGATGATGTAGATTAGTATTAAGGGGAGACGGTAAGGTTTGATCGGGCTTTTAGAGATTAGTATTTTATTTTTTTAACCTCAGCATGCATGATGATGTGGTAGATTTGAGTAAGAAAATATTTTTTTAGATGATGGATTTTTTTTATCTCATCATGCATGGTGATGTGGTAAATTCGAATAAAATATTATTTTTTAAATGTTGAATGAGATTTTTTAAAGGGAAAATCATAATTTTGGTCTCCATGATTTCCTCCAATTTTAGTTTTAGTCCCTATAATTTTAAAAATTTAATTTTAGTCCCCACACTTTACTTCCGTTTAGGATTTGGTTCCTATCGTCAAATAAGGTTTAAACGGTGCTGATGTGGATAATATGTATTGACTGGACAATGCTGACGTGGAGCCTACATGGACCAACTTTGTAAATTATAAAAACTAAAATCAAAATTTTATAAACTATGATGACTAAAATCAAAATTTTATAAACTATAGAGACTAAAACCAAAATTTAATTAATTATTTGTCCTAATAAATATAAAAAATGATATTTTTTAATTTATTTATAAATAAATATAATATTTAAAAATATTAAAATTGAGCAAATTTTTTATCGATTAAGGTGATTTATTTTGACTTTTATTTTGAAAAGAGCAATGACATGTTTATATATTTAGTTGAAGTGAGCACGGGTTGGGACGTCCCAGCCGTCCCGATCCGGCCCGGCCCAAAAAGTCGGGACAAATCCCGTCCCGATTCAAAATCGGGATGGGACCGGGACAAATATGTCCGTCCCGATTAAAAACCGGGACGGGACGATATAAAAAAAATCGAGATTGTCCCGTCCCAGCCCGATTTATAATATAAGTAATATTAAATATATAATATTAAATTGGGATGCTTCGTATTCGGGATCGGAACGGGCCGGGATTTGGTATGTCCCGGTCCCATCCCGGTTTTGAGTCGGGACATAAATATGTTTCACGGTTCCGATCCCGAATACGAAGCATCTCGATTTTATCTCGCTCCGAAAAATTCAAGATCGGACGGGGATGTCCCGAATTTATTAATATTGAGTTTTTATAAAAAAAATATCTCTGTTAAAATAATTAAAAAAAATTTCTAAAAAAAATAATATTATATATTTAATATTACTTATATTATAAATCGAACTAGGACGGGACAATCTCGATTTTTTTGTATCAACCCGGTCCCGTCTCGATTTTGAACCGAGACGGGATTTGTCTCGACTTTTCAGGTCAGGCTAAATCGGGACGACCGGGACGTCCCGACCCGTGCTCACCCCTACTAAATATATGAACATGTCATCGTTCTTTTTAAAATAAAATCCAAAATAAATCACCTTAATCGGTAAAAAGTTTGCTCAATTTTAATATTTTTAGTTATTTATAAATAATTTTAAAAATATCATGTAAAATTTTATATTTATTAGGAAAAATAATTAATTAAAATTTGGTTTTAGTCCCTTTAGTTTACAAAATTTTGATTTTAGTCCCCATAGTTTATAAAATTTTATTTTAGTCCCTATAGTTTACGAAGTTGATCCCTGCAGGCTCCACGTCAGCATTGTCCAGTCAGCACATATTATCCACGTCAGCACCATTTAAACCTTATTTGACGGTAGGGACTAAATCCTAAACGGAAGTAAAATGTGGGGATTAAAATCAAAATTTTAAAATTATAGAGACTAAAACCAAAATTGGAGAAAATTGTGGGGATCAAAACTATGATTTTCCTTTTTTTAAATGTTGAACGAGAATCTACGTCAACTTATAATGGCTACAATAAGGGGGCGAGAATATATTTGATATAAAATTGAAAGTTCAAGTGTACAATTATTTCTAATAAAAATATGAGATAGCTTTGTTAATTATATAAATTCTCCAACTTTAAAAGAAGAACTAAAATTATAATTTTGAGTGGGCTGGATTGAGATAGATTTGTTTATGAGATTGGGCCACATGAATTGCATGACGTGGGCCTTATGCAAATTATGTTTGAATAGGTTTGTTTGTTAATTGTCCCAAGTAGGGAGGAAATAATATGGAAATTTATGGCGATAAATCCTTCAATTTGGGTTGAAATTATTTTTTTAATTAAAGTTAATTTATGATCTATCTATTGCTAAATAACTGTGATTAACTTATTTGATGGTTAAGTGCATATTGATTTATTATTTATTATTTTATGTTCATAGCGTCTTTACATTGTATAATGCAAATAAATATGGAACATAACTTTGTGGTACAATTAGCCTAGTAATACATGGCCCGACCCGATAGTTCGGCTCGGCCCGGCAAAATCAAGCCCAGATGATTCTTATCGTGCTCAGACCTTTATCAAGTCAGTCCAATAAGGTTTGAAAAATATTGGGTCGGGTCGGGCTAGGCAGTGTAGATCCAGCCCCGCTTAGCCTAAGGTAATGACTTTTTTAGTCTAATGGTAGGGTCGGCCCTGGTCTTGTGTTTGTCATGTCCTATTCTATATGCGTTATTTTAAGTGATTTACAAACCAACCTACCCTTTATCTTTAACTATATATTGAAATTAAATGTTACTTTAGAATGTGTCAGTATGGTTTATACTAGTTGTTAAGTTAACCTTAAGTTGTTAAAAGTTAATTAAGCTCAAAGGATTAGTAGTCTTTTGGGCCACATGGTGGCAGTCAATTATCCAAACAAGCCAACTCAAGTGCACAAAGTTGGTGGACCCAAGTGCATATACATCTGTCAGGACATACTTTGGGAGTTTATATTCCGTTTAGTCTAGTTTTATTTATTATTATGTATTATTAAATTTTGAAGCAACTTGTCATTTTAATATCCGGAAAATTAATAAGCCCAAGAGGCAAAGTTTGATTTTGGTGATTTAATTTGATTTATCTTTGTTATATATACTCTTTCTACACCGCCTCTTTTTTTTCTTTTTTCTTTTTTAGAAAAGGTGAGACCAAAGGCCACACATATCATTTCATGAGAATTGAAATGTACAATAGATTCAGTCGGGAAGGATTCTTCCCCTGCCAGAGCTCCAAAGGAAGCGATAAGGAAAGAACAGAAGATAATAAAAACATAAGAGGCACAAACTAAAATCATATCAAATTAACCAATGGTGGACCCCAAATTGCTCCCATAGCCCCTACATCATTGTGACGATTTGATCCGACTCCAAAAAGATATGCCAAGGTGAACCGCTTTCTCTCATCCCGCCTGGCTTTCCTAGAAGATCGAATGGTTTCGGATAGTCCATACGCTCAAGCACCAAAGCATGGCCAACATAACTTGCTCACGGGCCCAAGCCTTCGACGAGCCCTCCTCAGCCGGGATAACCTCAAATCCTACTTCCCCGACTTGCGAGAGGAATTGATTCCAACCGAAACTACAAACCCTACATCCGGAGAACAAGTGACTGATCGATTTGAGTTCGTCGTTACAGAAGACGCACCGCGGGTCCACTGACATCGACTCATGATACAGAAGCCGATCCTTAGTCTGGAGACGATTTTTTAAGGCCAATCAAAGGACCAATTTTATTATCAGCGGCCCTTTACACTTCCAGATACGTTCAACTCTCTAGTCCTGAATCCCTCTTTCTACAAGGAAGATGTACATAGTAGTCGTAGAAAAATAACCCGAAGAATGCCAACACCAAATGGCTGAGTCGACGTCCGAACAAAGATTCGACGCATTAAGGAAGGCGAGCAGCCTATCAACATCGCTATGCTCAACTTCTCCACGCCAACTGAGCCTCGATCCATTGATTTTGATGACCATTAACAAAATCCTTTATGTATCCCTGCCTAAACCGAGATTGGCAGAATAACTGTGGAAAGAAGTCTGCCAGCCTCGTGTTATGCTTCCATCTGTCCAGTCAAAATAGAGTTGAATTCCCATCCCCAACGGTGGACTCCATACCCATCCCAAACAAATATTTTGCCGCGTAGATTCCCTTCCAAACAGCAAACTAAAACGCATAGTGTTGTGGTCTGCCTGCTAGACCTTCCTTCGAAAGTAGCTTATATATCGCCTATTTGCATATCCAATATTTCAAAGCATTTTAAATAAGATTTAAGAACAAACTTTTGTTCAACCATAAAAAGTATTCCCTCCAATTGGGTGCAAGATATGTATGGCACCTCAATCAAACTCATGCATCGGCCAAGATATTTGGTAGAGACTTAGCATGTGCCTTGAGATAGGGATGAAAGACTCACAACTTTTAGTACGCCAAATCATATTCAATAGCTTTTCTGACATGTTATATTAACATGTTATCTTAAAGATAGGACAAGTCGGACATCAAGATAAAGTTGCATTTTCATTAAAATGTAAAATGTAGTCATTTTGACATGTATCAATTTGTTGGATATCCGAATGAAAGTTTTTTCATCATCTTTTTGTCTCGTGAAAGTTCTCCTCAAACTTGTTAGCTTTAGGCAAAACTTTGTGAAAAAATTTAACAAATGGGTCAATTATAAATTAAGAATCAATGGATATATTAGCAATGATTATATTAAGCATGTGTAAATTCCTAAACTAATACATTATTAACCAAATAATTAAATTAATAGATATTTATATTTAACATTTTAACAAATAATTAACACAAAGATGATTACTTTTAACAAAATAAATTATTAAAAAATAACACATAAGACAAACAATTAAATTTATTTAACAGATAGATTAGTTTAACATTTTAACTTATTGAACTTAATCATTATTTTAAAATATAAATATAAATATAAATGTTGATAGTAGAATTATTATAGATGTGAGATCAAGATAGATAGACGTTTGGGTAAAGAAAAAGGATGAACAAAGGAGGATAGAGTGTTGGATGGTGGAGTCACCAATGGATGGTGCACAGAAGGGTGCAAGTCGACATTGAGGTGGTCACAGGTAGCTAGTGTAATAACTTGAAAGAGATAAGGGGAAGGAGAAGGTTACCTAGATAGGTGGAGAGGATGCAATCAAAACAGTAATAGAGGCTAGGGTGGACGATAACATTAATATCGATGATCAATATCGAAGCAACAAATATAGAGACAATGTAGGGAAAGGGTGAGGTAGCAAGTAGGTTAGGGGAAAAAAAGAAGATAATATATATATGATTTAATGATGATAATTTTTATCACCGGTGGCTTTGTGACAGTTTCTTGCAGTCGTAAATTAGTTCGGGACTACACACTAACTCACCATTTATTAAAATAATAGCAACAACTATCAACATTGTCCCAAGGCCAATATTGCTCCTTTGCAATGATTGTTTAACTAAATTTCTAAGAGATGCATTCCAACGGCACATCACTCCAATATTGCAAATATATATCCATGTAGAACCTAACTCTTTATAGTTGTAAAATTAATCTATCAAAAGGGACATACCAAATCCCTTGGTTTGGAATAATACCTGTATGAACCCCCTAGAGTGAGTGAGCATGCAAAAAAAAGTGTGTATATGGAAAGTAAATCAGTTACTATGAACACTGAATGGGTAAACATGATTTCTATTCACTCATTAACTTTATTTCACCCGCTTGTTGTTCATGTTTACTCACTTTGGTCCATCCTCACTAACTCTTCTCTCATGCTCCCTCATTTTTTCTCTTTTTTTTGAAAGAGGGTACATAAAAGTTGTATGCCTTGGGTTGTGAAATCCTTAATAAGTGCATGATTATTTCATAGGATAAAGGGTTATGATAAATGATGAATTTATATTCATTGTTTATTTAGTGCATTAATTAGAAGGAAAAAATTTTTAAAAAATATAAAATTGATCTTATATCCGATGTACATCAGATTAAAAAAATCTTATTGTTTTCAATCTAGTAAAACAAATAGATCATAAACAATTATCTAGTTTAGCTCACTACAACACATTAAGGCAATACCGACCCTTTTTAATATTAAAAAATTGGCTCTTTTTTGGGGCTTAAATATGAATTCAAGTACATCAAAAAAGATCGATTTGAGGGCCAATAATGAATGGTGAAAAAACTACAAAATCGGCGCCCAAAAAATGTCGATTTTTGAAAATTGGCGCCTATAATAGGCGCGAAAACTGGTATTTGAATACCAGCACCTAGTAGGCGATGGTATTCAAATACATTTTTAAACATAATATATTAATTTTATTTATATTATTAATTTATAAAATATTATATTTTTATTATATCTAAATAAATAAATATTTATATTTTATTATATTAAATATAAAGTTTAAGATTATTATTGTTATTAGTTGATAATTTTTTTAAAGTTTACCTATATATTTATAAAGTTTAAAATTAATAGAAAAAAAATTAAATGATGTGAGACTAAACTCTATTCTATTTATACTAACTAAAAATTGTTTTAATTTTTTTTTTTTCAACCTGGGACTAATATTTTTAGTTTATATTATTTTTAAAATTTATAACCAGACAAAAGAAATTTCTGAAATCGGCGCCTGGAAATTCCTGGCGCCGGTTTCAATCCGGTGCCTGTGGCCCGGAGAGGTTTCAATCTGGATCTTTTATGCCTAATTTTTTTAATTTTTTGTTGTTGTGCCTTCTTTTTTATTTAATAAGAGTCAATAGTCTAAAATAGCCCCAACCATTGGCCTTATATTAGATATATTCCCAACTTGTAATCACAACCAAATGACCTTGTGTCAAAAGTAATCTCTCATTGACAATCTATTAGTTCTCCCGTTCGAGTTCACGTGATCATATTATATTAGTATCAGAAAATTAATGAATCAAACTCAATCCATGACGAAATAAATAAATCTAACAAAACTTTTAATTTACATTAAATTTAATATAAAATTTTGAATTAAAATTAATTATATCTGCATAAATTAGTGGCCGAACATTAAAAAAAAGGAAAAACAAAACTCTTACTCGACCCGAACTAATTAGGACGTATGCTGTGTAACTTGCTTTTTAATAATTTTGAATTCTCTATAAATAATTTTTTTATTCGGGCCAAAAAAATTCTTAACTATATATATAATATTCGATCACCTTCGAGATTATTTTTATATATTGTATATATATACTACACTCTGAGAAATATAATCTTGCATTAATAATTCTCCATAACAAGCACCTTAATTTGAAAAATAATATATATAAATGTAGTTTGCTTTCTGATGTGTGTTCACATGGTCATTATAATTCCTCCTTCAAAACATAATGCAATCCTGTTATGATGCCAAATTTACGCAGCCTTTTCGATCAGATTCCTTCATCTAAATATGTCATAATAAAGAACACATCATCTCTCTTCTGTTTCATGCTCCCAAAGCAGGTGATGTAAGCCAGTAATTAATTGAGAACAAGCCAAAAGTCTGAACTGGGTGCAAAGCATAAATGAACCCTTCTCTTCTTTTCCTAAATAAATAGCTGTGCTTTGAGTTGTCACCTGCCAAAAAGAGAGGAAAAGGGAAAGCCTACGAAGAAGACAAAATGATGCTGATGAATAAAGGAGATGACGAGAGATCTCATCATGTTGTGCATGCGAGAAGCGGCAAAGTATGAAATAGGGGTGGAGTTGGAGAGCATCATTTATAGCTCAGAAGAGAGGATGAAGTGCTCTCGAGATGCTACATAAACTGAAGAGCTTTTACCGCTGGCTGGCTACACCATTCTCGCCCTCGCTGCATTAAAAAACTGTGAGCAGCCATTAGTGTGTACTTGCAGCCATTCTCACATGTGTATGATAAGTTTAATTTCTTTGTGTCATGCCTTGTTTAACCTATAATTCTTTGTGTCATGACTTGAATGAAAATATAAATCTTAACACTTATTAATTTGAGTTGCAAATATTCTAACTATTTCAGTTTCAAACTATTAAATTTAAAAGAAAAAAGATACAAAAATACATCTGATATTTTCTCGCGGGTATTAAAATACTCCTAACATTTTTTGGGGATCAAAAATACCTCTCATGTTATGAATTGGGTACAAAAATACCCCTATAGGTAAACGTTGTTAGTTGAGAGATAACGGAGGGACATTTTTGTACCCAATTTATAACGTGAGAGGTATTTTTGATCCCAACAAAATATTTTAGAAGTATTTTAGTACCTGCGAAAAAATGTCAGAGGCATTTTTGTACCTTTTCCCAATTTAAAATGGTTCTTCTGATAGATTGCCCAACGATGACGACGATTACATTTCCAATAAAAGAACTCGATCAAATCCATTGTTTCTACTTTGTGTCATATTTATAGCTAAGTAATAATATATTCGATGCCTCTGGATCATCATCATTTAACTACAGAAAACTTGAAAATAAATCGACTACATTTGTCTACGACATTAGCACCAATAAGCGAAGGAATTTACATATCACCAAAATTAATTAGCGCTGTCATGCTAGTGTATATATATATATATATATATTAAAAAACATATAAGTTTTTCTTTAAATCAGAATATACAATTTATTTTTTTTTAAAATCAGAACATAGTATCTGAAATTTTTAAAATAAAATAAAATTCAAAAAATACCCAAAATATTATTATACTAAAGTTATTCAACGTGGTCATTTTAATTATGAAAATACATTCTAAAATTTTTAAAAAATCACAATAATTTTAAATTAATGAATGAAATTTTTAATAATTTTTTTGAAAATTTTAAGATGTATTTTCATGATCAAATGACTATTTTCAAGAGTTTCAAGTGACTTTTTTAATCATAAAAATACATTCTAAAATTATAAAAAATAATTAACTAATTTAGATTTATTACGATTTTTTTGAAGATTTTAGGATGAATTTTCATAATCAAAATAATCACTTTAAATAGTTTTAGTTAAGTGTATTTTGGGTATTTTTGAATTTAATTTTGATTTTAAAAATTTCAGATACTATATTCTAGTTTTGGAAACTTTGAAGTTTCATATTCTGATTTAGGAAAATTGCTGATTACCTAAATATATTCAGAACTTGGTATTTTTTCAAATTTATCCAAAATCTTCATTTCACCAAATTGTATACTATTGGATTTGTATCAATTTTATCCTCTCATAAAGTATATGTCAACAGCTCCGTTAAGATGATGACGTGGCTTTCTGACGTGGATTAAAATAATATTTTTAAAAATAAAAATAATCATGTCAGTTTATATTCAAATAATATAAAATATTCTCATATAAATATTATTTTATATTTAAAAAATAAACATATATGATATTATTTAAATCATGTTAATTTTTAAATATAAAATAATATTTATATGAGGATATTTTATATTATTTGAATATAAATTGATATGATTTTTTTATTTTTTATAAATATATTATTTTAATTTACGTCAAAAAGCCACGTCATCATCTTAACAGAGCTATTGACGAATACTTGACGATGGATAAAATTGACACAAATCTAATAGTACATGATATAATTTGGTGAAATAAAAATTTTAGATAAATTTAAGAAAAAATACAAAATTCAGGATATATTTAGATAATTATTTTTTTAAAAAAAAACAATTGAAGGAGGAGATTCCTAAGCGCCCAAGCATGCCTAGGCACTGGGTTTGGGCCCATAGCATATGGGCGCCCTAGGTCGCCCAAGCGCTTGAATGCAACGCGTTCGAGCCCGCAATTGCATATATTTGAGCACCTGACCCAAGAGCTTGAATAGGTGTTCATTTTATTTTTTTTTTAAAAACTATTATTATATATATATATATACCAGCATCAACACCCGTATGTATTACTAAAATTGTTTTTTTTTTTCAGTGTTTACACACTAGCATCATTTTTAAAACATATTGATGCCATTTGTTGGTGTATGTTTATACCCACTGATTTTTTTAAAAAGTTTGTTGTAGTGTTTGGATCGATTTGGTAGGTTTGATTCTATCGGAATAACATGATCTTCGCAATAGGGCCACAACCAATTGACAGAATTGGAGAAAGTATATCCATGGAAAGATTACTTCCTCCAATGAATTCAGCTACGTGAGAGAGACTTGGGTGATCAATAAGGGATTGGCTGAGAGGTCAATGCTCATTTTCTTTTTAGGTGCTTTGGCATGCTCTTGCCTTTTATGTTTTTAGTTTTTCATTTTTCTCTTAATTATTTTTCATCTCAATCCTTTTTTTCTTTTTTTTGTATACTTGTGCTCTTTATACCTTTTGAAATGAAGTTTTTCTAGGTAAGGGTCAGCGGGTCCGAGTACCGTGTATTTTTCATGATACCCGAACCCTATCCTGTATAGGACCGGTTCCTAAGTTTTGGAACCAAACTCTACCCTGTTGAAACCTGTTCATATACAGGTTCCAGGGTACATATTTCGGGTACTCTGTTGAAATCTATTTGAAATATGTTTTGGAATCTGTAAATGAATAGGTTTCAGGGTACATGTTTCGGGTACCATGTTGGAACCTGTTCTGGAACCTGTAAATGTACAGGTTCCAACAGGGTATCCTATTGTACCATGAAATCTGTAAATGAATAGGTTCCAGAGTATAGGTTCCAGGTACCCGTTACGGTTTCGGTTCCGGGTACCCAATGTGTTGGACCCGAAGCCGGAACCAATTTTAATCGGTTCTTAAATTTTTATCTTGAACCCTACCCAAATTTAATTCGGGTTTACCCGGAATCTACCCAATTGGGTCGGTTCTAATCGATTCCGAGTCTACCCGTTACCCATGCACACCCCTATTTCTAAGGATTCCTCTTTGTCCAAAAATATATATAGCCAAGTAAATGACACTACAAAACATTCATGTTAAGTAGCTACAGAACAATATACGGAAAAAATTCACATATTATTTATTTAGATATTGAAAAATAGACATATTCTCTCTCTTGCTTTGAAAACTTAGCAATCCCCTCAAGCTCCACCAGCCTCCATGAAAGCATTTGTTCATATCACATCATCTACCACATGAGTTTTTATTTTTAGTTTTATTTATTTCGGGTGAATCCTCCAGCTAAACTACATTATTTGTTATAAACGCGTGAGGAATTTCGAAGTGGTTCACTATGTTTCTCTATGCAAAGTTCATAATTATCCTATTGGTATTAGGTGCTCGACTTCTACCATCTCGAGAAATATTCAATAGTAACAATAATCTACTTCCTTCGACCTAGTGCTTTGAGTAGTCGCACTACCAAATCTAGCCCCCACTAAGTAAAAGGCCATGTAACCTAATGAAGACTATTTTCTGCAGTGCGCACTACAACACAAATGATCTATTGAGACTGTGTTATATGTCTCTGTAAGTCAATTATTTGTCCCTAAAAGATTTAGAGTCGATCAGATCAATTAAGTGACTCTGCGGCTGCTATTTCTATAGATATTTAGAGGTTAATTTGGAATAAATTTTGTGTCTATTAATTTCTAAACGTGAAGATTTAGAAAATAAAAAATCTAATTTGTCTCTATAAGTCAATTGTGTTGTAGTGGCGTAGACTGTGCCACCTACTAGCTATCGGCGTAAAAATTGATCGACACCTTTAGAAGTGCTCTTCCGTGGTTGGGCCCTTGGGAGCACTTTGATGGTCACATTAGCAAGTCAATGAGAGAAGGCTAAGTGATGGACCCATCTCGTGATCATAAGGCATGCAGAGTGAATAGGTAATTGAGGAGAGAGAGGGGGTCCAGAGGTCCCCCACCACTATGTGGGGTCTACCTTTTATAATATCGTTGATGGGTAATTTTGTCATTTACGTCAGGGGTAGCTTTGTGATTTCACCTAACTATTGCCTTTTCACCGACTAGGCTGTCGGGGATTGGTTGGGCATAGCCCAGGCTCGATGAATGGGTCGTTTAGGTTAGTCGAGCTTTTAGCGACCTATTTTTTACAACTGTGGCCTAAGCGGGCTTTGGGCTCAACTGGGCAGAGGTGTTGGCTCGATTCACTCATTCTAGAACTGGTTGGGCAAGCGAACCCTTGGGCTGATAGGCCTAGTCTAATGATCTTTGTGTAGAGCCCAATGATATCGATTTTAAGGTGCTATCTCGCCCCCATCAATAGTCCCCTGGGTGTTGATGCACTCATAGAGCATATCAGTGGCCAAATAGGACCATTGTTAATCAAATGCTCTACTGGAGGAGTTGTTTTTGATTGCTAGAAAGAAGTTGTTCTTGTCGAGGTGTGGTCTGATTGCGGTGGTCGCAAGCCAAGAGTTGTCATTTAGCCTTCATCGACAATGAGTATATATTTATGCTTGCATTTCCTCGGTCCTTGTCCTAGGTGAGTCAGATTTTCGACCTTGGAGATAGCCATGTTGGGCTTGTTGTCGTTACAAGGGGCTGTTGCGAGGGTGTGAGCCGCCCTTCATATGGTGGGATCGCTTCTTGTGGTTTTATTTCACTAACGACTTTGGAGGGTAGAGCCTCGGCATGTCAGAATCCATGGGAGTAGGAATTCGGCTTGTTAGTTGAGGTTGGTGTAGCGAGTTTCATATGCTGTGAGTCTGGGTCCCTTTCGGTGAAGGCTTGATCGGGGTACATACCCTCAGTCATTTGTGTTATCAACTAGTTTGAAGGCTTGGTCGGCCCTAGGAACCTTAATTTCGGCTTGACATTAACATGGGTTCCCAATGGTCGTGTCCTCTTGGGTTCAAATCGGCACCTCTGTAGACTCCTTGTTTGGGATTCGGCCCTAAGACATGATTGCATGACTGTTGACGTCCTGAGGGCTAGTGGAGAGTGGTCATGTTTCCCATGGTAGGACTCGCCCAGAGTCGGAGGTTGTTTCTTTTGGGGTTGGCAACCTGACTAGGCAAAGTTCAGTGGACCTCACTACCTTACTGGTGGATTCGACAACCAATTAGCGAGTAAGCAGGTTTTCGAAGGAGATGCCTCTCGACTTTGACCGAGAGCGCTTGTGCCAAACCAAAGCGTCGGGAGCCTTGGTGGGACCCTTTCCTTGCTAAGGGTGGCTTACCCATTGGCGTAGGATCGTTGGGAGGCCTGTCCCAATAAATGGGTTATTCCTCTAGTCGACTTCAACTCGACTGGCTTCGACAAATGCCAATGGGTTCACTTGGTTAGGTCGGCTGAGTTGGGAGGCTTTGAGTGAGTTGTTATGCTTACTACAGTTGAATAATCTTGTCCATTGCTAGGTGACTCTAGACCAACCCGAATTTTTGTAATGTCGGATTTTAGCCAACTAGTATTTTTTGACAAGATTTTATGGCTTGTGAGATTTTTTTGCTGCAAATTCAGTTTGTCGTGTATGTTTTGGTTGGTTTGGAGAGTTCGTTTCCCATTAGACAGTTATTCAATTTCGGGCTGACAAGGATGTGTTTCTCGATTTGTAGAATTCGTTCATCATCGATTCGTCGGTTGGTTTTGGCTTGATTGTTATTTCTTAATTAATGAGGTTGTGTTCTTCTATTTGTAGAGTCATTTGTCATAGAGGAGCCAATCGATTTTGGGCCAATTTGTATTTTTTGACGAGGTTGCATTCATTGGTTCGTAGAATCATTTATCGTAGAGGAGCCAGTCAGTTTTGGGCCAATTGGTAATTTTTGACGAGGTTGCATTATGTGGTTCATAGAATCGTTCTTTGTTGAGTCGTCAATTGGTTTTGGGCAGATTCGTATTTTTTAATGAAGTTGTGCTCCTCGGTTAGTAGAATCATTAGTCATCAGGTCGCTAGTCGATTTTGGGCTGATTGGTATTTTTTAAGGACATTATGTTCCTCAATTCATAATTTGTCGACAAGAGCAAAGGCACACATGCATACTATGTATTTCATTAAGGAAAAAAAAGATAGAAAGTGTTACACTCATCCATCGTTGTGATTTTTGGGCATCTAGATTTTTTGCTTGGTCATGATCGAATATCAATTGTTGGTCATGAGGGCTTGCCGGTTTAACACCGCAGTTATTGCTCCTTTGTCGTGTTGCCGTGGGTGCCGGTCGGCTTGAGTGTATTGATCATAAGCTTAGAGTCCAATCATTCCCTTTGGCAGCGCCTCCATTTCCTCATGTCCTCTTTGTAGAGGAGCATCAACCGATGGCATTGTAATGCGGGGGAGCCTTTCCTCAAATTTCACTCTTTTGGCTCTGCCATGACCAAGGGTCTTTTGGTTCAGCTTGTCAGTTTGTTCAAGCCCTCTCGTCCCAAGGTCCTTCAGTTTCGACGACAAAGATTTTCCTTCGTTGGGTGCCCGGGTCAAGCTATTGTTGTTCTCAACCTTGTGTCGCCTCGGTGTCCCTTACCCGAAGGACTGAGTTGGTCATATGAAATGAGGGTGTGCGAGGTGTGCGCTTCTTGTTAGCTTCTCTTGGAAGAGCGCAAAGCACTCAGGATGTCCTCTAGAGGGGTTGTCGACCAGGTTGCATCTTGGAGTTGGTCATTGGGCTGACATTTTTGCTCAAAATATCTTGAATTACGCTCCTGCCAAATCTCCGAATTCCATACATAACAAGCAGTTTTCAGAGTTTAGATGTCAAGGTTGATCCTCAAGGAAGATTGTAAGCCATTTGTGAATGGTAACTAGTGAGGTATTTTTTAACTGCTCACACTCTATCTGACCTAGTTAAAGTAGGTTCCGATATCAACTAATTAGTTTGAGTTGAATTTCGATCCAAGATCCAATCAATGTGAGGTTCATATATAGTAGAAAAAAGATAGGTTCTTGACCTTTTATCATCCCTAAACGTCGAAGCTATCAAGAAAGGCCCAACATCAATAATCTTAATAATTCTTTTTACACAGAAACAGCTAGAAGAAAATGACTCCAGATGCTGCAGCAACTTCAGCAACATCATGATCATCACACTTACTAGACCAACACTGGAAATTTTCAGCAGAAGCAGAAGTGCCATGCATTCAAAGGTAACTTAAGGCATGTGCTAGAATTATTTGGTATGCAAGCAGACAATTTGTCCTCCCTGCTGCTAAAGTTTTATTGACACTAGCCAATTCATGTTTTCCAGGATGAAGATTCATTTAAACTTAATTACTAATTGTGCAAGATATTAGTAATCAAATAGAAAACTTTTTTTTGTTGTTGTCTGAGCAGATTACAATAAAATAGTGGGAGAGAGCTCCCAACATGGGAATAAAGAATTGGGCAATGAGAGTGTAAAGAAATGTAAAGAAAAAGGAGAAAACACAAAGGGGGAGACAAAGGCAGGGAAGAAAGGGAATGTTGATGTTTGCATAGGGTACACATCCCAGCCTTTCACATTACATTATCTTTGGGTCCACTCCATTAAAATGTTTCATTTCAGTTATTAATGCATATATATATCATTTAGGATTTTGATTATGTAGATACTGGGGTTGAAGCAGGGACAGATGGTAATGTTCCCCTGGTTATTATTAATGTTGCAGTGGGTGTTATAATTATTGGCTTCTCCTTCCTCCCCTTTGCAGGCTGATGGCAGCAGCACACATAAAGCAAACACGCTTGCTCGGCCGCAATCATGGAGTGCTGCTGCTTTCTATGGCTCGCTTCTTTCGCCATCTCTATACATGCTTCCTCTTGTTTGCTTCTCTGACGTTTTAATTATCCCATTGCTTAGGTTGCAAACATCCAAAATTGCAAGCTTTTATCGTCTGAAGAAGTGTCATCTAGTTAGCTATCAGTATGATCTCATTCCTCTTGGGAATGAGACAGCTCGAGCCTTGTTAATTTAAGGTGGTGTTAAAACAAATTGTACCATGACTTTGAGATTTTAACTTGGGTTAATTACTAATATATTTCAATATTTAATGGTTTTTTTTTTCCAAATTTATCATAATATTTTATTTGTATCAATAGGATACTCTAATTTTTAATTTATTTCAATTATATTTCACCATAAAAAAGTGTTAATTTTGCCTTTTTAGATGATGACGTGGATCAGCATGCCACATCAGTATTCCTAAATAAATAATTTAAGAAAGAATATCACACCATTTTAAAAAAATTAATAGAGTTTAAAGGATTACCTACCTAATATATTTCGACTTTTAAGAATTCTCCCAAATCTATTCCAGTCGACAAGCATTGCCGATATGGGTCTGAACACTACTAGAACTTTTGCAACAGCTTCAGTGGTCGCAAAATCGTCGTCGAAGACCTTCTGCGATATGGGGGCACCCCGTAACAAAAGTCCATCGCAGAAGACATCGCCGTAGATACAAAGTTGAGGTATAATTAATTGTCTTTGAAGCTTTGCCACATACTGCACTTAAACACTACTAAAATTATCGTCATCACCGACGGCTTAAGCCGTGGCTGAACCATCGGTGATAACTATCACGGACGGCACTGGCCGTGGCAAAAAACCATCACTGATGTGTGCGTCTCAGATAAGTTGTGACGGCGTCTCTCGACCGTCACAAGTAATCATCAACGACAACCGTGGGCGTTTTCGCTGATTTTAACACATCAGTGACGGCTGTAGGCGACTGTCACTGATACCAACACATTAGCCACGGCCTAGGGCCGTCGATGATACTATTAGCAACTGTGATATTTGGTGCTACACAGGCCATCAGCCATTTACGACAAGCCTTCAGCCACGGCTTAGTGACGGTGGCCGTGGGTAAGCCGTGGCTGAAGGTTTATCCTGTAACTGAAAAAAAATATAAATTTTATAAATTCCTGTATACAATAATATTTATAGATTATAATATATTTTCAATCACATATTATAATCAGAAAACATCATACACATGCATTTGAAATCAAACATACAAATTTTACATAAATATCATCAATCTAAGCCTCAAATCGGAGGCAAACAATTATCAAAATCATATATATACAACCATAAGTATATAAACAACTATTTGTATACAAACAAGTATCAAAATATAAACAAAATACAATAAATCAAAATCTCACGCCTGCGGTGGAGGTGGTGGAGTCGACAATGACTGGGTCAGGAGCGTCAACTGGGTCGAGGAGGACGATGGCCGCGACATCATCGGTAGAAGGCCAGAGTGAGACGCAATCTGAGTGAGCAGTGCTTGCATGCTCTGCATCGTCTGTCTCAACTCTTCATTCGTCTGTCTATACTCCTCCATCGCCAACCTCTACTCATCCATCACCAGTCTCTGCTCCTCCATCGCCTGTCTCTACTGGGTGAGCTCCGACTCCAGGGCCACTATCCGGCTCTGGTCCTGTGCTCGGGAAGTCGAGGGCCGCTCACCCGCAACCGGAGTGGTCGGTGCCCCAAGTGGCCCGAGCACGGCTCATGCATGGCCATTGTCTGCAAAGCCATGAACACGGTCGTTCTCCCAGCCACCTGTGGCCTCCACCCAGGCTCCTGCGTCGAACTCCTCCGATGTGCCTCCACACTCGGTCACAGTCCTCGTGTAAGTTTCCTACACGTGTTTATATTTTAAATATATATAAACTATAAATAAAAATTATGTAAAACAAATAGACATATATAAATACTTACCATTATGATCGAGGCTTTGGTATTAACGTAGTCCCCTGCTCCTCGTCGACGACGGTGGTGCGCTCAAACACCTCCATCATCGACGGGCGTTGGACGGTGCCGTCCTCCGCCACTCGCGTCTTACATTAGAAAATAAATACATTAATATCATTATACACAATATATAATTTAATTTAAAATAATTAAATTATACATACCATATGACGCTCATGAACCGCAAAAGAGATGGAGCCACCAGTGTGGCGCGCGCCCATGCCGTCCCCCCCGGACATGTGGTTTCTCGACGCAGTCCGAGAGACCTCCTGCCACTCGGGTATGTCCCATCGCTCAACGAGCTTGTCCCACACAGGGCCAGGAATCCACTCGGGGGATTATCCCCGAGTCTGCCCTATCTATGTGGCCCCTAGTCGTCTCATCACGGTCTGACGGGCCTGCTAAAGCAGCCCGTTATAGCGAGCGCGGGCAACACGCTCCCATGCAGCCTCAATAAAAGTGGCATGGTCCTCCGGCTATGTATAATGAGCCTGCAAAAAAAATTATTATTACTGATCAATATTTAACATTAACATTAATTTAATAAATATAATTACCGTGAACTCTCACTACAATAAATCCATATGCTCACGGGGCACGTGAGACCATGTAGGCCACGCCCCGTGCATAAACTTTTGGACCGTCCCCGCTATCGTGCGTGGGACATCCACCTGCTCAAATCTGCACCAAATATAAAATCATATTATGATATTTTGAAATAAATAAATTATAAGAAATAATTGATGCATATACTTACCGTCTTTCACACACACTAACTGCTCTGCGGAGTTCTCCCTCGGGTGGCGGAGGGAGAATTCTGTTAGGCCCTTGTGGCCTACGTCTCGAAGACGATGGTCTTGGATCTGCAGAGGGTGGTAGAGGGATGGTAGTTGGATGTGAGGGGGGGGGGGAGTGGCCAGATCAAGTGAGGGAACGGTGGACGGATCAGGTGGGGGGGATGGTGGCCAGATCAGGTGAATGAACGGTGGACGAATCAGGTGGGGGGATGGTGGTGGAAGGCGAAGGGTCAGTAGGTACAGGTGGGACGGGTGGTAATCGTCGAGGGGTCCTATGAGGAATGCCTCCTCGAGAACTGATATCTCGAATCATAGCTGTAAAAATTTAATATAATTAGATTATATATAATATATTAATAGATATATTTAATAATTGAATATATACTTCACATTTATAATTATTCGTCATCGTCATTATCATCATCCGTGTAATACTCTTCTTCTTGTTCTTCTGTATCAGAATCTTGAAATTCTTCTTCTTCTCCCTCATCATCATTATGTCCTTCCTCAACTTCATTATTGTCGTCATCAACGTATTCCATTTCCAATTGAACTAACTCTGTGTCATCATCCTCGAGTATTGGACTAACTCGTTCCACTTTGGAAGGATCTTCTTCTTGATAGAAGTCATCTGCTAGCTCATTCTCTCCAACTACCAGGTTATTTTTTCCTCTGGTTTTAGTCTTATGGAATACACGCTAATCTGCCTTATCTTTCTTTTGAGACAGATACTGCATATAATATACTTGTTCAGCTTGAGATGCCAATATAAATGACTCATTTGAAGCTAATTTTGATTTGTAATTGACCTCGACCAACTGTTTATACTTTGAATGAACTCTCATGCCCCTATTGCTTGTACCGAACCAATGGCATTTAAAAAGGCCAACTGATTTATATCCGAAAAATTACAATTCTATGACTTCTTCCAATAGTCCGTAAAAGTCAACATCACATTCAGCATACGTTGTCCCTTTGACGTAGACCCCGACATTCATAGTCTTTTTTGTAGATGAATATTCAAGTGTGTGAAATTTATATCCATTATCAAAATAACCATATATTATAACACTGTACAAGTCGTGCCGGTTCGCTAGCAAACTCAAAGATTTGGTTATCTATTTCGCCTCTGTGTTATGTGCTGTAAGCTTGAAATCAATTAGGGAACTCACGATTCCGTAATCTTTCTATTTCCTCTTCGCTGTAAATTGAGTATTTTATCACTATCTCAATGTCAAATATTTCAATGAACTTCTCAATCTCTGGACTGTTTAGTAAAACGTACAAGTAGGCCAAATGGTACTCTTCGTTGTTTAAGAATCGAGACGGGTGAGAACCCAAAGCACGATTTTGGTAACAAAAGATATTTAAACAACCATCTGATGGTCGAGCTCCCCGTCGTCGTTCTGTGGAAGACAATTTAGTCTTGTCTTGATGGCTGATTCAAAATAAAATGAGCAAAATATTGAAATTTCTTGAATTATATATGCTTCTGATATGGAACCTTCAACTGTGGTGATGTTCTTTACTTTTTTCTTCAGACGATTCATGTATCTTTTAAATAAGTACATCCACCAGTATTGAACGGGGCCACCAACTCGTGCCTCGTATGCCAAGTGTATCGGTAGATGCTCCATTGAGTCAAAAAATGCAGGAGGGAAAAACTGCTTCAGCTTGCATTTGATTTCAACAATATTATTTTCAAGTGCTGACATATCTTCGACTCGAAGTACATTTACATAAATGTTTCTAAAAAACATACTTAATTCTGTCAACGGACCCCAAATCTTATCATGTAGATGATTTCGAAATGCGATCGGAAGCAATCTCTGCATGAATACATGACAATCGTGTCTCTTCATCCCCAATATTTTGCATTCATCGACGTGTACACATCGAGATAAGTTTGAGGCATATCCATCGGGTAATCTGAGTTCTTTGATCCATTGATACACATCTTTCATCTGTTGTTTATTTAACACACACGGCGCATTTGGCTTATGAAGGTTTTCGTTGACCTCTTGCAACTCTAACTCAGGCCTCTTACAAAGTATTTTCACATCATGTAGGGCCTTCACATTATCTTTAGTTTTGCCGGAAATATCCATCACAGTGTTAAAAATATTATCAAACAAATTATTTTCAATGTGCATGACGTCCAAATTATGTCGAATTAGTAATGAACTCCAATATGATAATTCCCAAAAGATACTTTTTTTCACCCAGTTATGTGTTTGACCAAAGCCTGAAATTCTTATATTCCGACCAAAAGTAATCTCTGGAAGCAATTCAACACGTGCTAACATCTGTTCACTAAACAACATTGGTGGTGGCTCATCTTTTTCGACTCTACCCTTAGTAAATTTATCACGATTCCTTCAATACTGATGGTTAGACGGTAGGAACCGGCGATGACAATCAAAGAAGGAAATTTTCTGATCGTTCTCAAGACTGAAGGATTTTGAGTGTTCCATGCAATACGGGTAAGAGAGTCGCTCATGCGTGCTCCAACCAGACAACATGCCATAGGCCAGGAAATCATTGATTGTCCATAATATAGCAGCTCGTAAAGTGAAGTTTTGCTTTCGATGACAATCATAAGTGACAACTCCCTCAACCCACAATGTTTTCAGTTCATCAATTAGGGATCGGAGAAACACGTCAATTTCTTTACGAGGACCCCTAGGACCCGGAATAATCATCGAAAGATAGATAAATTCATCTTTCATACACATTGAGGACGACAAATTATAAACGGTTAACAACACTAGCCATATCGAATACGGAGTTGCCGAATTACCAAACGGATTAAAATCATTCATGCACAATCCCAAGCTGATATTTCTAGTATCCCTAGAAAATAAAGGATAACACATATTCAAATGTTTCCATGCTTCACTGTTGGATGGATGAGTCATTACTGTGTCATCACGACTTCTTGCATGCCAACTCATATAGGGGTAGTCTTTTTCGACATGAATAACCTTTGAAGCCTCGGTGTCAATGAAAAATACCGAAGTACCTTAAAGGGGATATTTTTTTGTCAGACCGATTAATTCTCCTTGTAACGAGGATGTTCACATACCGGGCATTGCTCTAACTGTGCATTTTTTTTATAATATAAAATGCAGTGATTTGGGCACACGTGTATCTTTTCGTACCGAAGCCCTAATTTCATCATCAACTTTTTTGTCTTATAAAAAGTTGGCTCAAACTTGTTATTTGGAGGTAGCATATCATTGATAAAGTCTGCAATCCGATCAAACGCAACCCCACTGATATTACAATCGGACTTGATGTTCAGGAGTTGCGTCATTGCCGAAAATCTTGTATAATTAGTACAATTCTCATACAAAGGTTCATCGACATCTTTCAACATCTCGTATAATTATGCAGCCTCCTTATTCGGCAATTCAATCTGTATCGCATGTTGTTCTTCAGTGACTTCAACTGTCGTAGTATCTGGTGGCACTACAGTCTCAATAACTGACTCAATATTATCATTTAAATAGAATTGTCCTCCAAGACTATCCAAAATCATTATTCTATAATGATTAGGTGGATTAGAAGAAGAAACGCCAATAGAAGAAGATTCACAATGAGTTTAGACAACAAGATTGCTCGACGTCCCGACTTGACGTGACTCTCCGTGATAATTTCATAGAAAATATCTTAGTGTGAATCCTTTTGTATATAGATGCATTGTGACAGTTTCTCGATCCAAAAATCTTATGTTCGAATATTTCCGGCACAAACATCGGATTTTATCACCACCAAGGAATTTTTTATTCGAGTAGGCAAAATTTAAGAAGTAAGTTACGTCTACTCAAAATTCGTTTGTTATAGCTCCACGATGAATTCGTAGGTACATCCAACTTCTATCGCCCGACATGTTCTGTCAAAAAGTGGGCAATATCTTCACTTAATGTCTTTAGGTGGGATGGTCCTATTCCATTCGGGATTCATGTTATTCATATTGCACTTAGTATTTCTTTTAGTCATTAACTTCATTCTAAATTTCGGCAGCATCTCCATACAGTTCTCTAAATACGCATATCATCTGGGCGCATATCGGAGAACAAAGGAGATACAAGCCAAAATTTAAAAATGAATAATGACTAAAAGAAATACACTAAGTGCAATATAAATTACTACGTTACCAAATTATTCAATTAGGGACAATTCAAGGGTTGTACGTCGTATAAAAGATCATTAACTTCGTTTACACGAACATACAACCCCCGAACGGATCTAAGGTTTTGCAAAATTAAAACTTGACTCGTCGATGCGTACGTGAAACGTATCAACTCGTCTTGATTTTTTTCTAAATTTATGGATTCCGCGCGAGTCCAAAGTGGACGATTCCGACACGAGTCCATCCATTGTGGACGATTTGACCGCGAGTCCAAAGTGGACGATTTGGCCGCGAGTCCATAGTGGACTATTCCGGTGCGAGTCCTCAGTGGAAGATTCCATTAATACTAATTAATTAATATTAAACTAATTTTATTAATTAACCTAAAAATAATTAAACCCTAATTAATCAACATTAACCATTAATTAATATTAACCAAACTAATTACCTAATTAACAATTAGTTTCTAATAATTAACAATAAAAATTAAAAAAATTATAGGATTTAATTAAACCCTAATCAAACTGTGATTACCCTAATCAAGTAATTGATTAAGGGTTAATTAACCCTAATCATGCATCAACGGTAGCCGGCATCACTATCGGCTACTGTTTGCATTGGGGCCGATTACCATCGGCCCAAATCATGGCGCCGGCATGTAGATGCCAATGCGGAGAGGGCCGATCGGGTCGACGCCGGTGTGGGGCAGCGAGATGCATGGAGGGCGGCAGCAACATGTGAGAGAGGAGGAGATGAATACCGAAAGGGAGAGGGTCACCGACGGCGACTGACGACGGCGGCAACAGGTAGCGACGGACGACAACCGACAGTGACGGATGGCGGCGGCAACAGGCGACAGCGACGAGCAGAGAAGAAAGAGGAAGAAGAGGAAGAAAGAGGAAGGGTCGGGCGCGAAAGCAAATAAAAATGATTTTCACCGACGGCTCGCAAGCCGTCGGAACACCGTGGATTTGTAATTTTATTATCACCAATGGCTCAGCCGTCGGTGAAGAGTGTTTTAATTTTCGTGGGCTGCGTTCGTGCCATTAATTAATAAGCAACGGTCGCTTCCAACCGTGGCTAATGACTTATTAATATCACCAACGGTGCTAGCGTCCCCGCTAAGCCATGGCTAATAACTTATTTTCTTTCGCGCACCGTGCGCACCATCAACTATGAGCGACGGCTATATGCGGGCGTATGCAAGCCGCGGCTGATTTGGTTATACATATCACCAATGGCTCTAGCGCATCCGTTAAGCTGTGGCTAATAACTTATTTTATTTCGCGCCCCTTGCGCGCCATCAACTACGAGCGACGGCTCTAAGTGGCCATATGTGAGCCGCGGCTGATTTGGTTACATCAGCTACGACTGCTATGGCCGACGCAAAGCCGTGAATTATTCTGACGGCCGCTTCGACCGTCGATGATTCCCGTGGCTGATGTGGTATATTCTAGTAGTGAAATTCACATAAAAATGGACCATATTGAACTCTATAGGGTTATCTAGAACTCGAGAGATTATATTGCATATGACATCTAGGATCTGTCGTCTATTTTGTAACTTAATTTGTAGGGGGTGGTAATTTTATCCGCAACCGCTAACTAAAAACCACATATGCACCGTATCTGATCGATATCCGCAAGTAAAATTGGATATGGATACAGATACAAATTTAGAAAACTTATATCCGCGCAGATACGGATATGACTATGGATCCACACCGTATACGCACCGCCTATTCGCGTCTCTGAATTACTATTTTGCCCTTATAAGTTATTAATATATATAAGAGCTATATGGTAATTTCATGTCAAGATGAATTTTGAAGTATATCATATATTTATTTTGGATCAATGAATTGGTAATTTATTAATATTTATTTATTTTTAATTAAATATATTATTTTAATATATTTTTTATTAAATACGGTGCAGATACGGATGCGGTGCACATATCCGCATTTGGAGCGATGCGAATATGGATATCCATATTCACATCCGTAGCGGATACGGTGCAGATACGGGTGTGCCGATATGGGGTGCGGTGCGAATACAGATAATCCGATCCGTTGCCAGCCCTATTAATTTATCTTATGATCCTCTGAGTTTTATAAAAGATTACATAGATCCCCCTACTAACGAAAACGATTAGTAGAGTGTCTATCATGTGCACTGCACATACTTACTAATAAATTTTTTAAATTTTTTATAGATTTTACTTATTTTAAATGATAGAAATGCCCTTATGTCATTTAACTCTCATTCCTTCATATTTTCATCCTATGAGTGTTTAATATTTTAATTTTTTAACACTAATTTTGTGAAGAATATTAAATAATAAAAAATTCTCTCAATTTTTTAGTTTTAAAATATTTATTTAATTATTTAATACATGCATTTTAATAATTTTTGAAGAGGTATAAGAGAGAAATCACATTATTAACAGACTTCATTTAACATCGTTAATTATAAGGGAGTTGAGTATGACTTAGACAAATAGAAGGAAGATAAGTGTAATTTCGCTTAATCTTACGAGAGGTCATACTCATGTAAAAGTTCAATTGCATTTGTAATAATATTATAAAAAATAAAATGCATACTAAAAGGTTAAAAGAATATTTTATATGATGATACGAGGTTGGGATAGACTTGAGTAGAATTAGGGGTGATAATTTTATCCGCATCCGTCAACTAAAAATCACATATGCACCGTATCTGATCCATATCCGTAAGTAAAAATGAATATGGATACAGATACGAACTTAGAAAATTTATATCCATGCGGATACAGTGAGAATTCGGATATGACCGTGGATCCGCACCGTATTCGCACCACCTATCCGTGTCTTTGAATTATTATTTTGTCAATATAAGTTGTTAATATATATAAGAGCTCTATGGTAATTTCATGTCAAGATGAATTTTGAAGTATATTATATATTTGTTTTGGATCAATGAATTGATAATTTATTGATTTTTTAATTAAATATATTATTTTAATATATTTTTTATTAAATACGGCGCAGATACGGATGCGGTGCGGATATTCGCATTTGAAGCGGTGCGGATATGAATATTCATATTCACATCCATAGCGGATACGATGCGGATACAGATGTACAAATATATGATGCGATATAAATATAGATAATATAGTATTCGCACCGTATCCGATCCGTTGTCTGCCCTAAGTAGAATACTTGATATGAGCATTCGTGTCAACATTTTGATGAGATACCAAGCTCAAGCTACGGCTGATGCAGAGAGAAGACGCAACAAGAAGAAGAAGAAGGTGATCGGCAGGTATTATGGTTTGAAATAAGGAAATGACAAAATAGTCCAAAATGTAAGTAAGTATACAGGTAAATGTGTTGGGGTATTTTAGTACTTTTACTTTCTTTAAATAGATGCGTATAAATAGGAAAGATGTAAGCTTACCTGAATTCATTCGATTCCCGTCATATTTCTTTTTTGCTTCAGTTTAAACTTGTTCTTGAGGCTTGTATTAGAATGATCGGAAGTTTTTGAATAAAGATCAAGAAATTACTTTCTGCCTTCCTTTCATTTGTCATCATGGTATCAGAGCAGGGATGACTGGTGATCGAATCAAGATTCAAAACGCCCAAATTCTCCATGGCGAGGAATCGGCGATCTCAATCCGCCAGATCCGTCGTCGCCGAGTCCGGAAATAGAATCGAGGCCAACTCAATCGCAGAGGATATCGAATACGAGGATGATCCATTCATCATCCATGGGAGCGATGCTCCAGGTATTATTCTGGTCTCCGCCAAGTTGAGTGGCCACGAAAATTACCTTCCGTGGCGTGAATCAATGTTGATTTCACTCTCGGCGAAGAATAAAATAGGTTTCATTGATGGTTCAATTTGTATTCCTGAATCAAGTAGCTCTAAATTTCGCGTCTGGAAAAGGTGTAATGACCTAGTGAGATCTTGGATAATCCATTCGATCTCAGCAGAATTGATTTCAAGCATCCTGTATGCGAAAACAGCAGCTGACATGTGGGCAGATTTAGAGGATCGTTTTGGGAAAAGCAATGAACCCAAAATATTTGAATTAAAGGTTCAGATTAACAATACGAGACAGGGAAATCTTTCAATCGCAGCATACTATACCAGGCTCAAGTCCTTGTGGGACGAGCTTGATGCTGTAGAGAACACTAAATGCATATGCGAGATGGGCAGAGAAAGCCTGACCAAAGATAGAATGACTCAATTTCTAATGGGTCTAAATGAATGCTATGTAGGTGTAAGGGGTCAGATTCTACTGATGAAACCCTTACCAAATTTGAAGCAGGCATATTCTTTCCTGGAACAGGAAGAGTCCCAAAGAAGAATTGGGATTCAAGCTGGTGGAGCTGTTGAGAGTGTTGCTCTCAACAATGTCAGAAATGGAAATGTTCAGTATCAAGGAAATTTTTTTTTGCGAATTTTGTAAGAGAGCTGGCCACACAAAGGACAATTGCTATAAGCTTCATGGTTATCCGCAAGGAAATTCAAACTATAAGGGCAAGCAAAAGTTCAGTGGACAGTATAATGAAAGGCAAGTGAACAATGCAGTGGCAGACAATGAAGAAAACAAAGGTGAAACTTCAAATGCAAAGAAAGAAGAGGCTGACCATGGAGGGTTCACCGAGAAGCAATACAATACACTGCTAAACCTATTCAAGGACCAGAAAAATGCTGCAATGGTGAACATGGCTGGTAAGTGCATGTGTAATTCACTTAGCATAAGAGACAAAAACTGGGTCTTGGACAGTGGTTCAACTGACCACATAGCATCAGGAAATGTGAAGTTAGAAAATGTAAAGAGACCTTCAAACATTGACAGGATCTCCTTACCAAATGGATCCACAGTCCCTGTGAATTCCATAGGAACAGCTCACATAAATGAGAGTATCCAACTCATGGATACTTTATCAGTATCAGGTTTTCAGTTTAACCTATTATCAGTAAGCAAATTGACTAGGCAGCTGAATTGTTGCATTACATTTAACCCCACTAACTTCTTCATTCAGGACTTAACCTCGAAGAAGATAGTAGGGAGTGGTGAAGAGATAAATGGACTCTACATATTGAAGGGGAAGGACCAAGCTTGTAGCAGCCAAAGTATTCAAAAGGTGGCAGCAAACACATTAGTGAATACAAAGGATGTTGTAAGAAATGTACTAGATAAAAATGCCTTATGGCACTTGAGATTAGGACATATTCCTTTTGATAGACTGAAGTTACTGTCAGGACAAATACCTGAGCTCAGTTGTAATTCAGAGTGGTTGTGCAATGTATGCCCTTTGGCAAAAACTACTCGGTTACCTTTTAATTTGAGCATGAATAAAGCAAGTTGCTGTTTTGAGATGATTCATTGTGATGTATGGGGTCCTCACAAAGTAAGGACTCATGATAATTGTGCCTATTTCCTTACTATTGTAGATGACTTCTCAAGAGCAACCTGGACAGTATTATTTTCATACAAAAGTCAAGTTCCAAATATCTTGATTGATTTCATTAAGATGATAAGGAATCAGTTTGACAGCAAGGTTAAGATTGTTAGGACAGACAATGGATCAGAATTTTTTAATCACCAAGTGAAAAGTTTCATGGCTGAGCAGGGAATGATGCATCACAGTTCCTGTGTAGAAACCCCACAGCAGAATGCTGTGGTAGAAAGAAAGCACAGGCACTTGCTTGAGGTAGCAAGATGCCTAAAGTTTCAAGCCCAAATACCCTCGGAACTGTGGGGTGAGTGTATTCAGACTGCTACATACCTGATTAATAGAATGCCCAGCAGCAAACTTGACAACAAAAGCCCTTTTGAGGTGTTGTATAAGAAGAAATCGAACCTAGAACATCTAAAGACTTTTGGATGTTTATGTTATGCAAGTACTTTGAGTCAAGGGAGGTCCAAATTTGATGCAAGAGGTAGAGAATCAATCTTCATTGGATATCCTTTCGGAAAGAAAGGTTACAAGCTGTACGAGCTGAAAACAAAACAAGTTTTCATATCAAGGGATGTAAAGTTCATGGAACATGTATTCCCTTTTAAAAAGGAAAGTCAGCACCAAGTGATATTTCCTTTACCAGTTGATGAAAGAAAAGACTTAATGAATGAGGATAGAGGCATCAATCAGGGGAATGAAAATTGTGATGAACTGATAAGTCAAGAGAAAAGGCAAATTTTCTCTGATGGTTCAGTAACAGCCAAAAGAACTGATGAGAACACAGAAATCAGTGAAGACCATGATCAGTTTGAAATAGAGAATGAAACTGAAAATGACAGAGAATTGCAACCCCAAGGTAGAGAAGGGAAGAGGATAGTTAGAAAACCAGTGAAGTACCAAGATTACATTTGCAATTCTTTAGTAAACATGGATGCAGAAATAAATGGAAAGAGGTCTTCACCTCATTCTATATACAAACTCTTGAATATACAGGACATGACACTTGATTATAAGAGGTTCCTTGCATCAATTGAAGTACACAGGGAACCAAGAAACTACTCGGAAGCAGTGACAAGTCCAATTTGGAGGAAGTCAATGCAAGAAGAGTTAGAAGCTTTAAAGAGTAACAACACATGGACTATGTGCAAGCTGCCCCAAGGAAAACACCCAATTGGATGCAAATGGGTGTACAAAATTAAGTACAAGCAAGATGGAAGTGTTGACAGATATAAGTCTAGGCTAGTGGCAAGAGGTTATACACAGGTGGAAGGTATAGACTATCAAGATACCTTCGCACCTGTGTCAAAGTTGGCCACCGTGAGATTAATTTTAGCTGTCGCATCTGCTTCTAAGTGGAACTTACATCAGCTTGACGTACACAATGCCTACCTTCATGGTGATTTAGAGGAGGAAGTCTACATGGATAAACCACTAGGATATGACATGGCCGAGAGGGGTTATGTTTGCAGATTAAACAAATCACTCTACGGGCTGAAACAAGCAGGTCGACAGTGGTTTTCCAAGTTATCGGCAAACATAAAAGAGCAAGGGTATAACCAAAGCCATTATGATCCTTGCTTGTTCATTAAGAGAGATGATAAGAAGATAACTATTGCCTTGGTATATGTAGACGACATCATATTAACTGGATCAGATGAAGACAGCATTAGAGAACTCAAAGAAAATCTTGACAAGCTGTTCAGGATAAAAGACTTTGGGCAATTGACATATTTCTTGGGACTGGAAGTGTACAGAAACAGTGATGGTTTACACCTCAGCCAGAAGAAATATATCTTAGACCTATTAGCTGAGATGAAACTGCAAAATTGCAAACCGAAAGCTACCCCAATGATTTTGAAGGGCAAGAGTGAAATAGGAACAGCCGAGGAAGAGAACAACTCAATTGATCATACGACATATAGAGCTTTGGTGGGAAAATTACTATACATGACTGTCACCAGGCCTGACATCATGTACATCGTTCACCAGTTGAGCCAACATGTTCAAAATCCTACTACTACCCAATATCAAGCAGCTATAAGAGTGCTGAAGTATTTGAAAGGGACATTAAACCTTGGTCTTTATTATCCTGCGAATGCAGATTTATCAGTATCAGTATACTCGGATGCTGATTGGGGAACTTGCTCACTGTCCAGGCGTTCAATATCAGGGTATCTAATAAAAATAGGAGATTCTACGGTGAATTGGAAGTGTAAGAAACAGCCCACCGTAAGCCGATCGAGCGCTGAAAGTGAGCTGAGAGCTCTATCTAGTGCTACAGCCGAGCTCATTTGGACCAAGAACATCTTGATGGAGATTGGTATAGATCAAAATAAAGAAATTCCCATATTTTGTGATTCGCAAAGTGCAATTCACATTACAGAAAATCCAGTTTTTCATGAACGGACCAAACATCTAGAGGTGGACTGCTACTTTGTTCGTGAGAGATATCAAGCAAAACAGGTGAAACCAGTCTATGTTCCTAGCAGAGAACAAATAGCAGACATCCTCACAAAACCCTTGCCAACAGCTCAACATAAGTATCTAACTTCCAAGTTGGGAATGGAGAACCAGTTCTCCACTTCACCAACTTGGGGGGGTGTGATGAGATACCAAGCTCAAGCTACGGCTGATGCAGAGAGAAGACGCAACAAGAAGAAGAAGAAGGTGATCGGCAGGTATTATGGTTTGAAATAAGGAAATGACAAAATAGTCCAAAATGTAAGTAAGTATACAGGTAAATGTGTTGGGGTATTTTAGTACTTTTACTTTCTTTAAATAGATGCGTATAAATAGGAAAGATGTAAGCTTACCTGAATTCATTCGATTCCCGTCATATTTCTTTTTTGCTTCAGTTTAAACTTGTTCTTGAGGCTTGTATTAGAATGATCGGAAGTTTTTGAATAAAGATCAAGAAATTACTTTCTGCCTTCCTTTCATTTGTCATCACATTTTAAATCAAATTCGCCTCGATGGATGCTCGGTCAAAATTGGTCAAATATGACTCGTTATACATTGACAATTCTCTCTCTCTCTCTCTCTCTCTCTGCCAAAAGCCAAACAATTTGCGTCACCAGTGTCTCCTTGTCTCTCTACATCTCTCGAGCACTCTCCGCATAAATACCACCCCAAGTGCAAAAGAAGTCTCAACCGACGCCAGGATCATCTCATTCCATCTCCCGAGTACTGTCCACAGCAGCCAGCTGAGAGACAGCATAATCGAGAGAGTAATAAGATAGCGGCAGGCCGGAGGAGAGACATGGATTCTACCTCCAACGGGAACGAAGATAAGGTGGCGGAGACCATGATGGTCGGAAGCTACATAGAGATGGAGGACGAGGGAGAGCAGAAGGGCTTCAAGTCCCATCTCTCCGGCCTCCTCTGGCACGGCGGCTCCGCCTACGACGCCTGGTTCAGCTGTGCTTCAAATCAGGTTCAGAACTTCTCCTTATCCTCACTAAAAGCTATCTCTTTTTCCTTTGTGTTTATGAGATTAACTGTATTCATCTTTGTTTGTTGTGATCAATCAGGTGGCTCAGGTGCTGTTGACGCTGCCTTACTCCTTCTCGCAGCTGGGGATACTGAGTGGGATTTTATTCCAACTCTTCTACGGTTTGATGGGAAGCTGGACTGCTTACCTCATAAGCATTCTCTATGTGGAGTACAGAAGCAGGAAGGAGAGGGAGAAGGTGGACTTCAGAAACCATGTCATTCAGGTATATATTATTATTAATCCTTCTCCTCGATCGTAAAATAGTATTATAATTTCGTGCTATTGTTCTTATTAATTATTTCAAATTTCTGTTATGAAATGAAGTGGTTTGAGGTGTTAGATGGGCTACTTGGGAAGCACTGGAGGAATGCTGGATTAGCATTTAACTGCATTTTTCTTCTCTTTGGCTCTGTCATTCAACTCATTGCTTGTGCTAGGTATGATGTTTCTATGTTTCTTGTTCTCTGCTTCCTCCATTTTTATCATTTATATTCTTTGCATATTTAATATTTTGTCTGATGAACAAATTGGCTGCAGCAACATATACTACATCAATGACAAGTTGGACAAGAGGACATGGACTTACATCTTCGGAGCCTGCTGTGCCACCACAGTTTTCATCCCCTCCTTCCACAACTACAGGATATGGTCCTTTCTGGGCTTGGTGATGACCACTTACACTGCGTGGTATCTCACCATTGCCTCCCTTCTTCATGGCCAGGTATGCATTGCATCTCTGTCATGTCGTCGTCTCGCTTGGATATCGGAACTTTTCTAACATGGTGAGTGCATGCTTGATTCCTGCTCCTTCTTTGGGTGGTGCTGAAATGGCGGCAGGTAGAAGGAGTGAAGCATTCGGGGCCGACGAAACTTGTTCTCTACTTTACAGGCGCCACAAATATTCTCTACACCTTCGGTGGGCACGCTGTTACAGTGTAAGCCGACAAGCATTGGTTGTATCAAAGTACAAAGCATGAATAAATCAAAGCAACACCTGCATTTGTAGATCAAAACTCCTATATAAAAACTATCTCATGCTTTCTCGTGAACCTGCTTCCCTAGCTTGATATATCTTTACCATCATCCGTAGAATATTAGCACTCAACTTGATGCTTTAAGCATCTCTATATAGTTAATATTTGTGAACTGAGTTAGCTTGTCCTTTCAACGTTATAGTTACTGTTGCTTTGCAGTGCTTCATTCCAACACTACTTTTCCTTCTTCCCACATTTATTCTCCCTACAATAGCCTAGTTGGAGGAGTCCCCACTCTCACACTCATTTTTTGCACAGTTATACAAGCTTTCCTTGTAATGCAAAGTTGCTGTCACAAAGTCTTTGGCTACTTTACTTTTAGCAGTAGCATCATTTGACAAAACCTGCACAGATTAGGACATATGCAAACGTACACAGCCTGGCTCATGCATGCCATGTATTCGATGTAATGACTTGTTCCATCGCATGAATTGGAAACAGAGAGATCATGCACGCGATGTGGAGGCCGCAGAAGTTCAAGGCCATCTACCTGCTCGCCACGCTGTACGTGCTCACGCTGACGCTGCCGTCGGCGGTGAGCGTGTACTGGGCGTTCGGCGACGCGCTGCTGAACCACGCAAACGCGTTCGCGCTACTGCCGCGCACGGCCTTCCGGGACGCCGCGGTGGTGCTCATGCTGATCCACCAGTTCATCACCTTCGGGTTCGCGTGCACGCCGCTCTACTTCGTGTGGGAGAAGGCCATCGGCCTGCACGACTGCCGCAGCCTGTGCAAGCGGGCGGCGGCGCGGCTGCCGGTGGTGGTCCCCATTTGGTTCCTAGCCATCATCTTCCCCTTCTTCGGGCCCATCAACTCCGCCGTCGGCGCGCTGCTCGTCAGCTTCACCGTCTACATCATCCCCGCGCTCGCCCACATGTTCACCTTCCGCTCCGCCGCGGCCCGCGAGGTACTTCATCGCCATCCATAACTTTTAAATTCATCTCTACGGCCATGGCTTTGTACTGATCCGGTGAGACTACAGAATGCGGTGGAGCCGCCGGCGAGGTTCCTCGGCGGGTGGATCGGGGCTTACGTGATGAACATATTCGTGGTGGGGTGGGTGGTGGTGGTCGGATTCGGATTGGGCGGCTGGGCCAGCATGACCAACTTCGTGCACCAGATCAACACCTTCGGCCTCTTCGCCAAGTGCTACCAATGTCCACCGCCGACTCTTCTTCCCATGCCGGCCGGCAGCCCAAATCCGGCATTCCCAAGCAACGCTTATAACGCGACCACTCCTTCGCCTTCTCCTTCAGCTTCCTTCTCCATTCACCATCTCCGCCATTAACGATTGAGGTCCATTAAACAGGGGCTTCATGCATGCTCATCAGCGATATAAGTGTAATGAGGATAATGTATGGGCTAGAAATTTCTTTCTTAATTTGTTTGTTAAAGAGTGTGATGATGTTATCAAGACATAGTGATTCATTAATATCAGCTTACTTTATTGTCATTAATCTTTACATGGTAACATCGATCTCTTCTGTTGCATTGGGTTTGCGTGGGTACATCAAGGTGCAAGCTGTGCTAGCTCGAATTTTATCATGCTGGAACCTAGAATCAGATCCTATCAGTACTACTGGAATAATGGGTATCAGCAACAGCTTGCAACGGCCCGATCTATTGCAACGGAGCCGTGGTAGAAAAATGCGTTGCTGATAATTTAGCAACGGATCAACAATGGCCGCTCGAGCCATTGCTAATAATATTATTAGCAACGGATTTGCCACGGACACGGGGCCGTTGCTGATAATATTATCAGCAACGGCCCCTGTGTCCGTGGCAAACCCGTTAGTGAAAAATCGTTGCTAAGTTGTTTCTGTATGACATCAGCAGCGGCTTACGATATACTTTTAGTAACGGCTTTCCCACGGACGGCCGGGTGAAAGCCGTTGCTGATGACTAAAACTTGCAATCGAAAAAATTTTAAATTCCAAATTTTCATTAATACATTGATACATTATCTGATACATAACTCACACACTCATACATACATTCATTCACACATCACAAATATACCCATATATACATCAAAACAATTATACTTATATTTATAATTATTAATAATCTTATAAAAACTATTCAAATGCAAATTTGAAGTATCAATATCCAAACAAAACAAATTAATCAAGTATAATATCTAACTAACAAAGTCAATATATAAATAATAATAATAATAAATCTCACGAAAACGATGGAGGATGATCTGGATCATATGGCGGGGTCTGGAGTGCTTGGGTGTACACCGACGTGGACTAACTCAAGGACGATGGGTCAGATGATGCCGAATGGATGCCTGCTTCGGGTCAGTTGCGTAGCATAGCATGCATCTCCGCCATCATCTGACTTTGATGCTCCATCATTTGACTCTGATGCTTGATCGTCTCCTCTAGTGTCCTTATCCTGGTACTATGATCATAACTGGACCTGGAGGTGAACGGCCGCTCACCAGCGACCGGAGAGGTCGGTGCCCCAAGTGGGCCTACTACGGCTCGCGCATGACCACTATCTGCAAAGTCATATACGCAGCCGTGGTCCCAGCCACCTACAGCCTCGACCCACGCTCCTGCATCAAAGTCCTCGGGGGTGCCCCCGCGCTGCACCACCGTCTGAGTGTAGGTCTCCCACTCGAGATTGATTTTTTGTTTCATATTTATCTTAAAGATTAAATTATAAATAAATAATGAATAATTTAAACAAATATACTTACCATAATGTATGCAGCGCGGTTGTCAATGTACTCCTCTATCCCATGTACTCGACGGTGAGTCCGCTCGGGGAGGGTCGCTGGACAGTCCCGTCGTCCAACACTGTCGTCTACATTTACAAAACAAATAAATTAATTAGTACACATAGTAATAAATAAAAATATATAATTAAAAGTAAGGTATATTTACAATACGGTTCGCGTGCATTGTAAATGCAATAGAGCCGCCAGTGTGACACGCTCCTCCCCCCGACATGCGGTTTCTAGCCGCAGTCCTAGAAACCTCCTGCCATCGATCCATTGACCATAATGCCACGAGCTGGTTCCATATATCCGGAGTAATCCAAATCGGGACCGTATCCCCGAGTCTTCGTGATGTTAGTGGTCCCGAGTCTCGGGCCATCGCCTGGGACCGAGCCTGCCCCAGCTGCCTGTTGTACCTCGCCCGACAAATAGCCTCCCAGACAGCATAAATGAAGGGCCTCTGGTCCTCGGCCCATATATAGCAAGCCTGCAAAATAATAATATCAGTATTAATATTAATCATCATGCATCACTACTAGAAATTGAGTCTTCAGCAACGGCTATCAGCAACGGCCGCTCAAGCCGTTGCTATTTGCAACGACATTCTTACGGCCGCCCGAGCCGCTGCAGATATGTTGTATCTGCAACGGCGTTCTAACGGACACGCGAGCCGTTGCGGATTATTTTAATTATCCGCAACGGCTTTCGGACGGACACTCAAGCTGTTGCTGATATTTTAATTATCAGCAACGACTTTCTAACGGACAAGTGAGCTGTCGCTGATGATAACTTATTAGCAACGGCTTTCTAACGGGCGAGTGAGCCGTTGCTGATAAGTTTATATACGGCACACAGTCGCGCCCGACCCTTCTTCCTCCCGCTGCTGCCGCCGCCGCCTCCTTCTCCCACCGGACCTTTTACAGTGGCCGGATAGTGTGTTCGGCCACTGTACGCCGGCGCCGGAGTCCACCTGACTCCGGCGCCGGGAATTTGTAGTATAATAAATGTTTTTTTTTTATTGTTTTATAATTGTTAATTAATTGTTAATTAATTATTTAGATTAATTGTTTAATTTGTTAGATTAATTATTAGGGTTTCGATTAATTTCGGAATTGTCCACTTCGGACGCGCGCCGGAATCGTCCACATCAGACGCGCGCCGAAATCGTCCACTTCGGACGCGCGCCGGAATCGTCCAATATGGACTTGAACTGTCTCGAAACATTTAGAAAATAATCATGCATCCAACGAGTTTATATGTTTCACGTACGCATCGACGAGTCGGATATGATTTAGCAAAACCTTAGATCCGTTCGGGGATTGTATGTTCGTGTAAAAGAAGTAGATGATCTTTTATACGACGTACAATTCTTGAATTGTCCCTGATTGGACAATTTGGGAATATAGTTATTTGTACTGCACTTACGTTTTTATTTTAACTGTTAACTAATTATTCTAAATTTCGGCAACATCTCTCTTGTTCTCCGATACGCGCCCAGATGATATGCGTATTCGGAGAACTGTAGGGAGATGCTGCCGAAATTTAGAATAATTAGTTAACAGTTAAAATAAAAACGTAAGTGCAGTACGAATAACATAAATCCCGAATGGAATAGGACAATCTCACCTAAAGACATTAACCAAAGAAATTGTCATTGATTGACATAATCATGTCGGCTGATCGAAGTTGGATGTACCGACGTCTTGATCGTGGAGCTTTAACGAATGAGTTTCGATTAGGCGTAACGTACTTCCTAAATTTCGCCTATTCGAATCGGAATTTCGTTAGCATGAGTGATCAAATCCGATGTCCGTGCCGTATTTGTTCAAATGGACGATTTTTGGATCGGGAGACTGTCACTCTGCATCTATATACCAAAGGATTTGCACCATGATATTTTCTATGGACTTGTCACGGGGAGTCACGCGAAGTCGGGACGTCGAGCAATCCTGTCGTTCAGACATATGGTGAATCTTCCTCTGCTGGTGCTTCTTCATCTGGTCAATGTAATCCCTATAGAACTATGATACTTGATAGTCTTGGGGGTCAATTCCACCTGAATGATAATGTTGATCGACCAGTTCTTCAGACATCAGTCCCACCAGATACTACAGCGGTTGATATCACAGAAGTACAAACTGCAGTAGAGATTGAATTACCGAATAAAGAAGCTGCAGAATTTTACGAGATGTTGAAAGCTGCCGATGAACCTTTGTATGAGAATTGTCCTAAATACACTAGGTTTTCAGCAATGACACAGCTCTTAAACATCAAGGCCGATTGTAATATCAGCGGAGTTACGTATGATCGGATTGCTGGATTGATTAATGGAATGCTGCCTACTGATAACAAGTTTGAGCCAACTTTTTGTAACACTAAAAAGCTAATGAGAAAATTGGGGCTTGGGTACGAAAAAATACACGCGTGCCAAAATAACTGCATTTTATATTATAAAGAAAATGTGCAGTTGGATAAATGCCCTGTATGTCAGCATCCTCGTTACAAGGAGAAGAAATCGGTTCGATAAAAAAATATCCCGTTTAAGGTGCTTCGGTATTTCCCACTAACACCGAAACTTCAAAGTTTATTCATGTCGAAAAAGACAGCCCCCTACATGAGTTGGCATGCAAGAAGACGTGATGATACAGTAATGACTCATCCATCTGACAGTGAAGCATGGAAACATTTGGATACATGTTATCCTTCATTTGCTAGGGATACTAGAAATATCTGATTGGGATTGTGCACAGATGGTTTTAATCCGTTTGGACATTCTGCAACTCCCTATTCCGTTTGGACATTCTGCAACTCCCTATTCCGTTTGGATATTCTGCAACTCTTTATTCAGTTTGGCCAGTGCTGCTGACAGTTTATAATTTGCCACCGTCAATGTGCATAAAAGATGAATTTATTTATCTTTCGATGATTATTCCGGGTCCTAAGGGTCCGCGAAAAGAAATTGACATATTTCTCAGACCCTTGATAGATGAATTGAAAATATTGTGGACTGAGGGAGCTGTCACTTATGATTGTCATCGGAAGCAAAACTTCAATTTAAAGGCCGCGGTCTTGTGGACAATCAATGATTTCCCAGCGTACGGCATGTTGTCGGGTTGGAGCACTCACGGCTGACTCTCTTGTCCGTATTGTATGGAACACTCTAAATCAATCAGTCTTCAGAACGGACGAAAAATCTCATTCTTTGATTGTCATCGTCAATTCCTACCGGTTAATCATCAGTATCGAAGGAATCGTAATAAATTTACTAAGGGCAGAGTCGAAAGAGATGGGCCACCACCGATGTTGTCTGGTGAACAAATGTTAGCACGTCTTTTAGCACTTCCAGATATAGTATTTGGTCGCAATGAAAGAGTGTCAGGTTTTGGCCAAACACATAACTGGGTGAAAAAAAGTATCTTTTGGGAATTGCCCTATTGGAGTTCATTATTGATTCGACATAATTTAGATGTCATGCACATTGAAAAAAATGTGTTTGATAATATTTTCAACACTTTGATGGATATTTCCGAAAAAACAAAAGATAATGTCAAAGCCCGACATGATATGAAAATACTTTGTAAAACACCAGAGTTGGAGTTACAAGAGGTCAACGGACGATATCTAAAACCGAAGGCCCCATATGTGTTAAATAAACAACAGATCAAAGATGTTTGTCAATGGGTAAAAGAACTCAGATTACCCGATGGATATGCTTCAAACTTATCTCGATGTGTGAACGTCGATGATTGCAAAATACCAGGGATAAAGAGCCATGATTATCATGTATTCATGCAGAGATTACTTCCGATCGCATTTCGAGATCTTCTACCTCATAATATTTGGGGTCCGTTGACTGAATTAAGTATGTTTTTTAGAAACATCTGTGCAAATGTCCTTCGAGTCGAAGATATGTCAACACTTGAAAATAATATTGTTGAAATCATATGCAAGCTGGAGCAGTTTTTCCCTCCTGCATTTTTTGACTCGATGGAGCATCTACCGATACATTTGGCATACGAGGCACGAGTTGGTGGCCCCGTTCAATATCGGTGGATGTACTTATTTGAAAGATACATGAATCGTCTGAAGAAAAAAGTAAAGAACACCGCAGCTGTTGAAGGATCAATATCTGAATCGTATATCATCCAAGAAATTTCAACATTCTGCTCATTTTACTTTGAATCGACAGTACAGACAAGATTTGATCGTCTTCCACGTAACGACGACGGGGGTGTTCGACATTCAGATGGACGTTTAAATATATTTTGTCACTCTGGTTGTGCTTTTGGTTCTCGTCCATCTCGACACTTAAGCGAGGAAGAGTATCATTTGGCACACTTGTATGTATTACTCAATTATCCAGAGATTGAACAATTCATTGAAATATTTGACATTGAGATGGTGCAAAAATACTCTATTCACAACGATCAAGAATTGGAGAGATTACGGAATCATGATTTCCCTACTTGGATTCAGACTTACAGCAAAGATCACAAAGCTGAAATAGATGAAAGAATATTTGAGTTTGTTAGTGGACCGTCGCGACTTGTGTCGTGCTATAGCGGATATTTTGTTAACGGGTATAAATTTCACACGGTTGAATATTCATTTACAAAGAAGACGATGAATGCTGGGGTCTGCGTGAAAGGAACAACCTATGTTGAATGTGATATGGATTTTTATGGACTGGTGGAAGAAGTGATAGAGTTGCACTACTTCAGCTTAAAATCAGTGATTCTATTTAGATGTCATTGGTTCGATACAACAGAAAGGGGCATGAAAGTTCATACAAAATACAAACTTGTTGAGGTTAATTACAAATCGAAATTGGTAGCAAATGAGCCTTTTATATTGGCATCACAAGCCGAACAAGTATTTTACGCGAAGTATCCGGCTCGAAATAAAGATAGAGCGGATTGGCGTGTAGTCTGTAAGACAAAAGGTAGAGGAAAAATTGATCCGATAGTAGGAGAAAATGAGCTGATACCTGATATGACACATGGTTTCTATCAAGAAGATGATCCTCCTGCTGTAGATCGTATTATTCCAATACTTGAGGATGCAGACACAACGTCAATTCAATTAGAAGTTGAATATGCTGATGATGACGATCATGAAATTGAGGAAGCTGGAGATGAAGAAGATGAAGAAGAGGAAGAAGAGGAAGAAGAGGAAGAATTTGAAGACTATTATTCAGATGATGAGGAATAATTGTAAAGTATATATTTTATTAAATATATCTCTACTATTTATACAATAATCTGATTATATGTCTGTTCGACAGATATGTCTGGTCGTGGTTATCGACGCAGGAGAGCTTCGGAGTCTCCGATCGATGAGACTCCAGCACTTACTCATGCTGCTGATCCTCCTGTTGTTGATCCTCATGCCGATGATACTGCCGAGGCTAGTACATCTAGACGCAGGCGGCCACGTGGGCCGAACAGGTGGCTGCCTCCACCAGCCACAGAGTCACGTAGATTGATTAGCGTGATTAGCCGTTGCTAAAAGTGTATCGAAAGTCGTTGCTGATGACCTACAACAACGGTTTAGCGACGGGCTTTTACTAACGGCGTTGCTACGGACTCAGCGGCCGTTGCTATTAATGTTATCGGCAACGGCTCCGTGTCCGTGGCAACACCGTTGCTGATAATATTGTTAGCGACGGCCCGAGCGGCCGTTGTTGATCCGTCGCTAAGTTATCAGCAACGCGAGTTTCTGTCACGGCTCTATTGCAACGGCTCGGCCGTTGCTGATGCTCTTTAGCAACGGCTCAGCAACGGCATCAGCCGTTGCTGATGCCCATTTTCCTAGTAGTGCATGTATATAAAAAAATTTAATACGTGTCTCAAACTCGCGCCATAGCATGTTGACGTGCTCACTAGGCACGTGAGACCACGTGGGCCATGCCCCGTGCATGTATCGTCGAATGGTAGAAGAAATGCTCCTGGGCACTTCTTCTTGCTCGAACCTGCACAACAAAAATAAAATTTAATATTATATTATGATATAATGAATTGGTAATGATTCATAATTCATGATATATCACCGCTCGCCAATCACGCTAATGAATCTACGTGACTCTACGGTTGGTGGAGGCTGCCACATGTTCGGCCCGCGTGGCCGCCTGCGTCTGGATATACTAGCCTCAGCAGTATCATCGGCAGGAGGATCAACAATAGGACAATCAGCAGCATGAGTAAGTGCTGGAGTTTCACCGATCAGAGACTCCGAAGCTCTCCTGCGATGATAACCACGACCAAACATATCTATTGAATAGACATATAACACTACTAGAAATTGGGTCTTCAGCAACGGCTGCTCAAGCTGTTTGCTATTGCAACGGCATTTTTACGGCCGCTCAAGCCATTGCAGATATGTTGTATCTGCAACGGCTTTCTAACGGACATGCGAGCCGTTGCTGCTGATGTTAATTATCAGCAACGGTTTTCTAATGGACAAGTGAGCCATTGCTGATGATAACTTATCAGCAACGGCTTTCTAACGGGCGAGTGAGCCGTTATTGATAAGCTTATATAGGTCGCAAATCGCGCCCACCCCTTCTTCCTCCCGCTGCTACCGCCGCCTGCTCCTCCCGCCTCTCGCCGCCGCTGCCGACGCCAACACCGCCGAGCTGTCGCTACCGACGCTACCATCCATCCTTGATCACCGATTTCAGGTATTTCTCGCCGCCCGGCCTTCCCCATTGATCCCAAAGTAAAATTCGGTCGAAATCCTATTTTTAGGGTTTCGGCCGATGGCGGACGACCGATGGCTGCCGCTGGAGCTTGTACAGTGTTCGGACACAATGTCCGGACACAGTGTCCAAACACTAGACTCCGACGCCACAAATGATATTTTTATAAATTTTTATTTAATTATTTGTTTAATTGTTTAATTGTTTAGATTAATTGTTTAATTTGTTAGATTAATTTTCAGAGTTTAGATTAATTTTTAGATTAATTTTTAGAGTTTATATTAATTTTTAGTTTAATTTAGTTAGATTAATATTTAATAATGGTAGGTTGATTATTTAAATTAGTTAAAATGTTGTAGATTAATATTAATTAATTAGTTAAAATATTGTTAATTAGTCCGGAGTTGTCCTCAATGGACTCGCATCGAAATTGTCTACTTCGGACGCGCGCCGGAATCGTTCATTTCGGACTCCCGCCGGAATCGTCTAATTTGGACTTATGTCGGAATTGTCCAATATGGACTCGAACTGACTCGAAATATTTAGAAAATAATCATCCATCCGACGAGTTGATATGTTTCACATACGCATCGATGAGTCAGATATGATTTAGCAAAACCTTAGATCCATTCGGGTGTTGTATAGTCGTGTAAAAGAAGTAGATGATTTTTTATACGACGTACAATCCTTGAATTATCCTTGATTGGACAATTTGGGAATATAGTTATTTGTACTGCACTTACATTTTTCTTTTAACCGTTAACTCACTACTAGAAATTGGGTCTTCAACAACAGCTATCCAAGCCGTTGCTATTTGCAACGACATTCTTACGGTCGCTCACGCCGTTGCAGATATGTTGTATCTGCAACGGCTTTCTAACGGACATACGAGCCGTTGCTGATGATGTTAATTATCGGCAACGGTTTTCTAATGGACAAGTGAGCCATTGCTGATGATAACTTATCAGCAACGGCTTTCTAACGGGCGAGTGAGCCATTGCTGATAAGTTTATATAGGTCGCAGATCACGTCCGTCCCCCTTCTTCCTCCCGCTGCTGCCGCCGCCTGCTCCTCCCGCATCTCGCCGCCGCTGCCGACGCCGACGCCGTCGAGCTGCCCCTGTCGTCCGTCCTTGACCGCCGATTTCAGGTATTCCTCGTCGCTCGGCCATCTCTTGTCGTTGATCCCTAATGAAATCCGATCGAAACCCTATTTATAGGGTTTCGGCGGGCGGCCATCGGTTGTGGACGGCCGATGGCCGCCGACGGAGTCCGCAGGACTCCAACGCCGGAATTATTAGTTTTAGATTTTTTTAATTATTATTTAATTGTTAATTAATTATTTAGATTAATTTTTAGGTTTAGATTAATTTTTAGTTAAATTTAGTTAGATTAATATTTAATAATGGTAGGTTAATTATTTAAATTAATGAAAATGGTGTAGATTAATATTAATTAATTAGTTAAAATATTGTTAATTAGTCCGAAGTTGTCCTCAGTGGACTCGTGTCAGAATTTTCCACTTCGGCCATGCACCGGAATCGTCCACTTCGGACGCGCGCCGAAATAGTTCATTTCGGACTCGCACCGGAATCGTCTAATTTGGACTTGTGTCGAAATTGTCCAATATGGACTCGATCGAACTGACTCGAAACATTTAGAAAATAATCATCCATCCGACTAGTTGATATGTTTCACGTACGCATTGACGAGTCGGATATGATTTTGCAAAACCTTAGATCCGTTCGGGAGTTGCATGTTCGTGTAAAAGAAGTAGATAATCTTTTATACGACGTACAATTCTTAAATTATCCATGATTGGACAATTTGAAAATATAGTTATTTGTACTGCACTTACGTTTTTCTTTTAACCGTTAACTTATTCTAAATTTTGGCAACATCTCTCTTGTTCTCCGATACGCGCCCAGATGATATTCGTATTCGGAGGACCGTAGGGAGATGCTACCGAAATTTAGAATGAAGTTAGCGGTTAAAAGAAGTACTTAGTGCAATATGAATAACATAAATCCAGAATGGAATAGGACAATCTCACTTAAAGACATTAACCAAAGAAATTATCATTGATTGACATAATCATGTCGGTTGATCGAAGTTGGATGTACCGACGTCTTGATCGGTGAGACTGCAGCACTTACTCATGCTGCTGATCCTCCTACCGAATGATAGAGCTGAGGCTAGTACATCCAGACGTAGGCGGCCACGCGGGCCGAACAGGTGGCAGCCTCCACCAGCCACAGAGTCACGTAGATTTATTAGCGTGATTGGGGAGCGGTAATATATCATGAATTACGACAATTATACAAATTCATTATATCATAATATAATATTAAATTTTATTTTTGTTGTGCAGGTTCGAGCAAGAAGAAGTGCCGATGAGCATTTCTTCTACTATTCGACGATACATGCATGGGGCATGGCCTACGTGGTCTCACGTGCCTAGTGAGCACGTCGACATGTTATGGCACGAGTTTGAGGCACGTATTATTTTTTTTAATACATGCATGATGATTAATATTGGTACTGATATTATTATTATGCAGGCTCGCTATACATGGGCTGAGGACCAGAGGTCCTTCATTTACGCTGCCTGGGAGGTTATTTCCCGGGCGAGGTACAACGGGTAGCTGGGGCAAGCTCGGTCCCAGGCGATGGAATGAGCTGGGACTAGTAACATCGCGGAGACTCGGGGATACGACCCCGATTGGATCACTCCGGATATATGGGACCAGCTCGTGGGAATATGATCGACGGATCGATGGCAGGAGGTTTCTAGGAATGCGGCTAGAAATCGCATGGCGGGGGGAGCAACGCGTCACACCGGCGGCTCTATTTCATTTGTAGTGCATGCGAATCGTATGGTAAGTATACATTTTAATTACATATATTATTTGTTACTATATGTACTAATTAATGTATTTGTTTTGTAAATGTAGACGATAGTGTCGGATGACTGGACTGTCCAGCGACCCTCCCCGTTGGCGGTGTTTGAGCGGACTCACCGTCGAGTACATAGGACGAGGGAGTACATCGACAACCGCGCTGCATACGTTATGGCAACTATATATTTGTTTAAATTATTCATTATATATTTATAATTTAAGTTTTATGACAAATATTAAATAAAAAATCAAATTGGAGTAGTAGACCTATAACCAGACGGTGGTGCAGCGCGGGGGCACCCCCGAGGACTTTGACGCAGCAGCGTGGGTCGAGGCCGCAGGTGGCTGGGAGCATGGCCGCGTATATGGCTTTGCAGATAGTGGTCATGCGCGAGCCGTGCTAGGGCCACTAGGGGCACCGACCCCTCTGGTCGCTGGTGAGCGTCCGTCCACCTCCAGATCCAGTTATGATCATAGTACTAGGATAAGGACAATAGAGGAGACGGTCGCACGTCAGACTGAGATGATGGAGCGCCAGGGTCATATGATGGCAGATATACAAGCTATGCTACGCAACATGTCAGGTTATCCCGAAGCAGGCATCTCTTTGGCATCATCTCATCCATCATCCTCGAGTCAGTCCACGCCGGTGTACACTCAAGCACTCCAGACTCCGCCATATGATCCAGACCATCCTTCATCGTGATCGTGAGATTTTTTTATATATTGACTTTGTTACTGAGATACTATACTTGTTTAATTTTTTTTGTTTGGATATTGATATTTCAATTTTGCATTTGAATAGTTTTTATACTATTGTTGATAATTATAAATATAAGTATAATTATTTTGATGTATATCTTGGTGTATTTGTGATGTGTGAATGATTGTGTGTATGAGTGTGTGAGTTATGTATCAGATAATGTATCAATGTATCAATGGAAATTTGGAATTTTAATTTTTTTTCGTTTGCAGGTTCACATCATCAGCAACGGCTTTCCCATGGCCGTCCATGGGAAAGTCGTTGCTAAAAGTGTATCGAAAGCCGTTGCTGAAGACCTACAGCAACGGCTTAGCAACGATCTTTTACTAACGGCGTTGCTACGAGCTCACTAGCCATTGCTAATAAAGTTATCAGCAACGGCTCCGTGTCCGTGGCAAAACCGTTGCTGATAATATTTTTAGCAACGGCCCGAGCGGTCGTTGCTAAGTTATCAGCAACGCGCTTTTCTGCCACGGCTCCGTTGCAACGGGTGGGGCCATTGCAAGCCGTTGCTGATGGTTTTTCAGCAACGGCGCAACAACGGCTTCTGCCTTTACTGATGCCCATGTTTCCAGCAGTGACTTATTCTAAATTTCGGCAACATCTCTCTTGTTCTCTGATTCGCGCCCAGATGATATGCGTATTCAGAGAACTGTAGGGAGATGCTGCCGAAATTTAGAATGAAGTTAACGGTTAAAAGAAGTACTTAGTGCAATATGAATAACATAAATCCCGAATGGAATAGAACAATCTCACCTAAAGGAATTAACCAAAGAAATTATCATTGATTGACAGAATCATGTCGGCTGATCGAAGTTGGATGTACCGACGTCTTGATCGTGGAGCTTTAACGAATGAGTTTTGATTAGGCGTAACGAACTTCCTAAATTTTGCCTATTCGAATAGGAAATTCATTAGCGTCGGTGATAAAATCCGATGTCCGTGTTGTATTTATTTTAATGGACGATTTTTGGATTGGGAGACTGTCACTCTGCATCTATATAACAAAGGATTTGTACCAAGATATTTTCTATGGACTTGTCACGGAGAGTCACGTGAAGTCGGGACATCGAGCAATCCTATCGTTCAAACATATGGTGAATCTTCATCTGCTGGTGCTTCTTCATCCAGTCAATCTAATCCTTATAGAACTATTATACTTGATAGTCTTGGGGGTTAATTCCACCTGAATGATAATGTTGATCGACCAGTTACTCAGATATCACTCCCACCAGATACTACAACGGTTGATATCACAGAAGTACAAACTGGGGTAGAGATTGAATTGCCGAATAAAGAAGCTGCAAAATTTTACAAGATGTTGAAAGCTGCCAATGAACCTTTGTATGAGAATTATCCTAAATACACTAAACATCAAGGCGGATTGTAATATCAACGGGGTTGCGTATGATCGGATTGCAGGATTGATTAATGGAATATTGCCTACAGATAACAAGTTTGAGCCAACTTTTTATAAAACTAAAAAACTGATGAGAAAATTGGGGCTTGAGTACGAAAAAATACACGCGTGCCAAAATAATTGCATTTTATATTATAAAGAAAATGTGCAGTTGGATAAATGCCCTGTATGTCAATATCCTCGTTACAAGGCGAAGAAATTGGTTCGACAGAAAAATATCCCGTTTAAGGTGCTTCGGTATTTTCCACTAACACCGAGGCTTCAAAGATTATTCATGTCGGAAAAGACGGCCCCCTACATGAGTTGGCATGCAAGAAGTCTTGATGATACAGTAATGACTCATCCATTCGACAGTGAAGCATGGAAACATTTGGATACACGTTATCCTTCATTTGCTAGGGATACTAGAAATATCATATTGAGAATGTGCACAGATGGTTTTAATCCGTTTGAACATTCTGCAACTCCTTATTCAGTTTGACCAGTGCCGCTGACAGTTTATAATTTGCCACCGTCAATATGTATGAAAAATTAATTTATTTATCATTCGATGATTATTCCGAGTCCTAAGGGTCTGCGAAAAGAAATTGACGTGTTTCTCAGACCCTTGATAGATGAATTGAAAATATTGTGGACTGAGGGAGCCGTCACTTATGATTGTCATCAGAAGCAAAACTTCAATTTAAAGGCCGCGGTCTTGTGGACAATCAATGATTTCCAGGCGTACGGCATGTTGTCAGGTTAGAGCACTCACGGCCGACTCTCTTGTCCGTATTGTATGGAACACTCTAAATCAATCAGTCTTCAGAACGAACGAAAAATCTCATTCTTTCATTGTCATCGGCGATTCCTACAGGCTAACCATCAGTATCGAAGGAATCGTAATAAATTTACTAAGGGCAGAGTCGAAAGAGATGGGCCACCACCGATGTTGTCTGGTGAACAAATGTTAGCACGTGTTTCAACACTTCCAGAGATAGTATTTGGTCGCAATGAAAGAGTGTCAGACTTTGATCAAACACATAACTGGGTGAAAAAAAGTATCTTTTGGGAATTGCCCTATTGGAGTTCATTACTGATTCGACATAATTTAGATGTCATGCACATTGAAAAAAATATGTTTGATAATATTTTCAACACTTTGATGGATGTTTTCAGAAAAACTAAAGATGATGTCAAAGCCCGACATGATATGAAAATACTTTGTAAAAGACCAGAGTTGGAGTTACAAGAGGTCAACGGACGATATCTGAAGCCGAAGGCCCCGTATGTGTTAAATAAACAACAGATCAAAGATGTTTATCAATGGGTAAAAGAACTCAAATTACCCGATGGATATGCCTCTAACTTATCTCGATGTGTGAACGTCGATGATTGCAAAATATCAGGGATGAAGAACCATGATTGTCATCTATTCATGCAGAGATTGCTTCTGATCGCATTTCGAGATCTTCTACCTAATAATATTTGGGGTCCGTTGACTGAATTAAGTATGTTTTTTAGAAACATCTGTGCAAATGTCATTCGAGTCGAAGATATGTCAACACTTGAAAGTAATATTGTTGAAATCATATGCAAGCTGGAGCAGTTTTTCCCTCCTGCCTTTTTTGACTCAATGGAGCATCTACCGATACACTTGGCATATGAGGCACGAGTTGGTGGCCCCATTCAATATCGGTGGATGTACTTATTTGAAAGATAGATGAATCGTCTAAAGAAAAAAGTAAAGAACACCGCAGCTGTTGAAGGATCAATATCTGAATCGTATATCATCCAAGAAATTTCAATATTCTGCTCATTTTACTTTGAATCGACAGTACAAACAAGATTTGATCATCTTCCACGTAACGACGACGGGGGTGTTCGATATTTAGATGAACGTTTAAATATATTTTATCACTCTGGTCGTGCTTTTGGTTCTCGTCTATCTCGACACTTAAGCAAGGAAGAGTATCATTTGGCACATTTGTATGTATTTCTCAATTGTCCAGAGATTGAACAATTCATTGAAATATTTGACATTGAGATGGTGCAAAAATACTCTATTCACAACAATGAAGAATCGGAGAGATTACGGAATCGTGATTTCCCTACTTGGATTCAAACTTACAGCAAAGATCACAGAGCTGAAATAGATGAAAGAATATTTGAGTTTGTTAGTGGACCATCGCGACTAGTGTCGTGCTATAGCGGATATTTTGTTAATGGTCGGGTACAAATTTCACACGGCGGAATATGCTTTTACAAAGAAGACGATGAATGCCGGGGTCTGCGTGAAAGGGACAACATATGTTGAATGTAATATAGATTTTTATGGACTGGTGGAAGAAGTGATAGAGTTGCACTACTTCGATTTGAAATCAGTTATCCTATTTAGATGTCATTAGTTTGATACAACAAAAAGGGGCATGAAAGTTCCTCCAAAATACAAACTTATTGAGATTAATTACAAATCTAAATTGGCAGCAAATGAGCCTTTTATATTGGCATTACAAGCTGAACAAGTATATTACACGAAGTATCAGGCTCGAAATAAAGATAGAGCAGATTGGTGTGTAGTCTGTAAGACTAAAGGTAGAGGAAAAATTGATCCGATAGCAGGAGAAAATGAGCTGATACCTGATATGACAGATGGTTTCTATCAAGAAGATGATCCTCCTGCTATATATCGTATTATTCCAATACTCGAGGATGCAGACACAACGTCAATTCAATTAGAAGTTGAATATGCTGATGATGACGATCATGAAATTGAGAAAGCTGGAGATGAAGAAGATGAAGAAGAGGAAGAAGAGGAAGAATTTGAAGACTATTACTCAGTTGATGAGGAATAATTATAAAGTATATATATTTTATTAAATATCACTACTAGAAACTTGGTCTTCAGCAACGGCTATCAGCAACGGCCGCTCAAGCCGTTGCTATTTGCAACGGCATTCTTACGGCCGCCCGAGCCGTTGCAGATATTTGTATCTGCAACGGCGTTCTAACGGACACCCGAGCCGTTGCGGATTATTTTAATTATCAGCAACGGCTTTCTGACGGAAAGGCGAGCCGTTGCTGATATTTTAATTATCAGCAACGGCTTTCTAACGAATAAGCGAGCCGTTGCTGATGATAACTTATCAGCAACAGCTTTCTAACGGGCGAGTGAGCCATTGCTGATAAGTTTATATAGGGCACCAGTCGCGCCCGACCCTTCTTCCTCCCGCTGCTGCCGCCACCGCTGCTCTCGCCTCTCGCCGCTGCTGCCGACGCCGACGCCGACGACGCCTCTTCCTCCTCCCGCTGCTGCCGACTTGTTCAGGTATGCCTCGTCGGCCGGCCGTCTCTTCCCGTTGCGGCCGACGGGAATCAATCCGACCGAAACCCTATTTCTAGGGTTTCGGCCGGCGGCGGTCGGCCGATGGCCGCTGCCGGACCTTGTACAGTGGCGGGACAGTGTGTCCGGCCACTGTACGCCGGCGCCGGAGGGTGGACTCCGGCGCCGGAATTTATAATTATATATATATTTTATATTGTTTTATAATTGTTTTATAATTGTTAATTAATTGTTAATTAATTGTTTATATTAATTGTTTAGATTAATTGTTTAATTTGTTAGATTAATTATTAGGGTTTAGATTAATTTCGAACGCGCGCCAGAATCATCCAATTCGGACTCGCGCCGAAATCGTCCACTTCGGACGCGCGCCGGAATCGTCCAATTCGGACTCGCGCCGGAATCGTCCACTTCGGACGCGCGCCGGAATCGTCCACTTCGGACGCGCGCCGAAATCATCCAATATGGACTCGAACTGTCTCGAAACATTTAGAAAATAATCATCCATCCGACGAGTTGATATGTTTCACGTACGCATCGACGAATCGGATATGATTTAGCAAAACCTTAGATCCGTTCGGGAATTGTATGTTCGTGTAAAAGAAGTAGATGATCTTTTATACGACGTACAATTCTTGAATTGTCCCTGATTGGACAATTTGGGAATATAGTTATTTGTACTGCACTTACGTTTTTATTTTAACTGTTAACTAATTATTCTAAAATTCGGCAACATCTCTCTTGTTCTCCGATACGCGCCCAGATGATATGCGTATTCGGAGAACTGTAGGGAGATGCTGTCGAAATTTAGAATAATTAGTTAACAGTTAAAATAAAAACGTAAGTGCAGTACGAATAACATAAATCCCGAATGGAATAGGACAATCTCACCTAAAGACACTAACCAAAGAAATTGTCATTGATTGACATAATCATGTCGGCTGATCGAAGTTGGATGTACCAACGTCTTGATCGTGGAGCTTTAACGAATGAGTTTCGATTAGGCGTAACGTACTTCCTAAATTTCGCCTATTCGAATCGGAATTTCGTTAGCATGGGTGATTAAATCCGATGTCCGTGCCGCATTTGTTCAAATGGACGATTTTTGGATCGGGAGACTGTCACTCTGCATCTATATAGCAAAGGATTTGCACCAAGATATTTTCTATGGACTTGTCACGGGGAGTCACGCGAAGTCGGGACGTCGAGCAATCCTGTCGTTCAGACATATGGTGAATCTTCCTCTGCTGGTGCTTCTTCATCCGGTCAATGTAATTCCTATAGAACTATGATACTTGATAGTCTTGGGGGTCAATTCCGCCTGAATGATAATGTTGATCGGCCAGTTCTTCAGACATCAGTCCCACCAGATACTACAACGGTTGATATCACAGAAGTAGGGGCTGCGGTAGAGATTGAATTACCGAATAAAGAAGCTGCAGAATTTTACGAGATGTTGAAAGCTGCCGATGAACCTTTGTATGAGAATTGTCCTAAATACACTAGGTTTTCAGCAATGACACAGCTCTTAAACATCAAGGCCGATTGTAATATCAGCGGAGTTGCGTATGATTGGATTGCTGGATTGATTAATGGAATGCTGCCTACTGATAACAAGTTTGAGCCTACTTTTTATAAGACTAAAAAGCTAATGAGAAAATTGGAGCTTGGGTACGAAAAAATACACGCGTGCCAAAATAACTGCATTTTATATTATAAAGAAAATGTGCAGTTGGATAAATGCCCTGTATGTCAGCATCCTCGTTACAAGGAGAAGAAATCGGTCCGATAAAAAAATATCCCGTTTAAGGTGCTTCGGTATTTTCCACTAACACCGAGACTTCAAAGATTATTCATGTCGAAAAAGACAGCCCCCTACATGAGTTGGCATGCAAGAAGTCGTGATGATACAGTAATGACTCATTCATCTGACAGTGAAGCATGGAAACATTTGGATACATGTTATCCTTCATTTGCTAGGGATACTAGAAATATCAGATTGGGATTGTGCACAGATGGTTTTAATCCGTTTGGACATTCTGCAACTCCCTATTCCGTTTGGATATCTGAAACCGAATGCCCTATATGTGTTAAATAAACAACAGATCAAAGATGTTTGTCAATGGGTAAAAGAACTCAGATTACTCGATGGATATGCTTCAAACTTATCTCGATGTGTGAACGTCGATGATTGCAAAATATCAGGGATGAAGAGCCAAGATTGTCATGTATTCATGCAGAGATTACTTCCGATAGCATTTCGAGATCTTCTACCTGATAATATTTGGGGTCCGTTGACTGAATTAAGTATATTTTTTAGAAGCATCTCTACAAATGTCATTCGAGTCGAAGATATGTCAACTCTTGAAAATAATATTATTGAAATCATATGCAAGCTGGAGCAGTTTTTCCCTCCTGCATTTTTTGACTCGATGGAGCATCTACCGATACACTTGGCATACAAGGCACGAGTTGGTGGCCCCGTTCAATATCGTTGGATGTACTTATTTGACAGATGCTCCATCGATGGCCCGAGCTGGGACCACTAACATCGCGGAGACTCGGGGATACGGCCCCGGTTGGATTACTCCGGATATATGGGACCAGCTCGTGGGGATATGGTCGACGGATCGATGGCAGGAGGTTTCTCGGAATGCGGCTAGAAATCGCATGTCGGGGGGAGCAGCGCGTCACACCGGCGGCTCTGTTGCATTTGCAGTGCACGCAAACCGTATGGTAAGTATATCTTTTAATTATATATTTTATTTGTTATTATGTGTACTAATTAATGTATTTGTTTTGTAAATGTAGACGACGGTGTCGGATGACGGGACTGTCCAGCGACCCTCCCCGATGACGGTGTTTGAGCGGACTCACCGTCGAGCACATGGGACGGGGGAGTACATCCACAACCGCGCTGCATACATTATGGTAATTATATATTTGTTTAAATTATTCATTATATATTTATAATTTAAGTTTTATGATAAATATTAAACAAAAAATCAAACTCGAGTAGGAGACCTACAACCAGACGGTGGTGCAGCGCGGGGGTACCCCCGAGGACTTTGACGCAGCATCGTGGGTCGAGGCCGCAGGTGGCTGGGACCATGGCCGCGTATATGGCTTCGCAGATAGTGGTCATGCGCGAGCCGTACTAGGGCCACTTGGGGCATCGACCCCTCCGGTCGCTGGTGAGCGGCCGTCCACCTCTAGATCCAGTTATGATCATAGTAGCAGAATAAGGACTCTAGAGGACACGGTCGCGCTAGAGACTGAGATGATGGAGCGCCAGAGTCAGATGATGGCGGATATACAAGCTATGATACGCAACATGTCAGGTCATCCCGAAGCAGGCATCTCTTCGGCATCATCTAATCCATCGTCCTCGAGTCAGTCCACGCCGGTGTACACTCAAGCACTCCAGACCCCGCCATATGATCCAGACCATCCTCCATTGTGATCGTGAGATTTTTTGTTTGGATATTGAACTTGTTACTGAGATATTGAACTTGTTTAACTTATTTTTTTTGGATATTGATACTTCAATTTTGCATTTGAATTGTTTTTATACTATCGTGGATAATTATCAATATAAATATAATTGTTTTGATGTATATCTTGGTGTGTTTGTGATGTGTGAATGAATGTGTGTATCAGGGTATGGGTGTGTGAGTTATGTATCAGATAATGTATCAATGGAAATTTTCAATTTTCAAATTTTCTGTTTCCAGGTACACATCATCAGCAACGGCTTTCCCACGGCCGTCCGTGGGAAAGCTGTTGCCAAGAGTGTATCGAAAGTCGTTGCTGATGACCTACAGCAACGGCTTAGAGACGGGCTTTTACTAACGGCGTTGCTACGGACTCAGCGGCCGTTGCTATTAATGTTATCAGCAACGGCTCCGGGTCTGTGGCAAAACCGTTGCTGATAATATTTTTAGCGACGGCCCGAGCGGCCGTTGCTGATAATGTTTTGAGCGACGACCCGAGCGGCCGTTGCTGATCCGTTGCTAAGTTATCAGCAACGCGACTCTCTGTCACGGCTCTATTGCAACGGCGCGGCCGTTGCTGATGCTCTTCAGCAACGGCTCAGCAACGGCATCGGCCGTTGCTGATGCCCATTTTTCTAGTAGTGTATATCTCTACTATTTATACAATAATATGATTATATGTCTATTCGACAGATATGTCTGGTCGTGGTTATCGTTGCAGGAGAGCTTCAGAGTCTCCGATCGGTGAGACTCTAGCACTTACTCGTGCTGCTGATCCTCCTACCGATGATACTGCTGAGGCTAGTACATCCAGACGCAGGCGACCACGTGGGCCGAACAGGTGGCAGCCTCCACCAGCCACAGAATCACGTAGATTTATTAGCGTGATTGGGGAGCGGTAATATATCATGAATTACGACAATTATACAAATTCATTATATCATAATATAATATTAAATTTTATTTTTGTTGTGCAGGTTCGAGCAAGAAGAAGTGCCGAGGAGCATTTCTTCTACCATTCGACGATACATGCACGGGGAATGGCCTCCGTGGTCTCACGTTCCTATTGAGCACGTCGACATGTTATGACGCGAGTTTGAGGCACATATTATATATATATATATATGCATGATGATTAATATTGGTACTGATATTATTATTTTGCAGGCTCGCTATACATGGGCTGAGGACCAGAGGTCCTTCATTTACACTGCCTGGGAGGCTATTTCCCGAGCGAGGTACAACGGGAAGCTAGGGCAGGCCCGGTCCCAGGCGATGGCACGAGCTGGGACTACTAACATCGCAGAGACTCGGGGATACGACCCTGATTGGATTACTCCGGATATATGGGACCGGCTCGTAGGAATATAGTCAACGGATCGATGGCAGGAGGTTTCTAGGAATGCAGCTAGAAATCGCATGTCGGGGAGAGCAGCGCGTCACACCGGCGGCTGTATTGCATTTGTAGTGCACGCGAACCGTATGGTAAGTATACATTTTAATTATATATTTTATTTATTACTATGTGTACTAATTAATGTATTTGTTTTGTAAATGTAGACGACGGTGTCGGATGACGGGACTATCCAGCGACCCTCCCCGATGGCGGTGTTTGAGCGAACCCACCGTCGAGTACATGGGACGGGGAAGTACATCGACAACCGCGCTGCATACATTATGGTAACTATATATTTGTTTAAATTATTCATTATATATTTATAATTTAAGTTTTATGATAAATATTAAACAAAAACTCAAACTCGAGTAGGAGACCTACAGCCAGACGGTGGTGCAGCGTGGGGGCACCCCCGAGGACTTTGATGCAACAGCGTGGGTCGAGGCTGCAGGCGGCTGGGACCATGGCCGCGTATATGGCTTTGCAGATAGTGGTCATGCACGAGCCGTGCTAGGGCCACTTGGGGCACCGACCCCTCCGGTCGCTGGTGAGCGGTCGTCCACTTCCAGATCCAGTTATGATCATAGTAGCAGGATAAGGACACTAGAGGAGACAGACATGCGTCAGACTGAGATGATGGAGCGCCAGAGTCAGATGATGGCGGAGATGCATGCTATGCTACACAACATGTCAGGTCATCCGGGAGCAGGCATCTCTTCGGCATCATCTGATCCATCATCCTCGAGTCAGCCCACGCCGGTGTACACTTAAGCATTCCAGACTCCGTAATATGATCCAAACCATCCTCCATCGTCATCGTGAGATTTTTTTATATTAACTTTGTTACTTAGATACTATACTTGTTTAATTTATTTTGTTTGGATATTGATACTTCAATTTTGTATTTGAATAGTTTTTATACTATTATGGATAATTATAAATATAAGTATAATTGTTTTGATGTATATCTTGGTGTATTTGTGATGTGTTAATGAATATGTGTATGAGTGTATGGGTGTGTGAGTTATGTATCAGATAATGTTGATATGTATCAATGGAAATTTGGAATTTTAAATTTTTTCGTTTTCAGGTTTACATCATCAGCAACGGCTTTCCCACGGCCGTCCGTGGGAAAGCCGTTGCTAAAAGTGTATCGAAAGCCGTTGCTGATGATCTATAGCAACGGCTTAGCAACGGTCTTTTACTAACGGCGTTGCTACAGACTCACTAGCCGTTGCTATTAATGTTATTAGCAACGGCTCCGTGTCCATGGCAAAATCATTGCTGATAATATTTTTAGCAACAACCCGAGCGACCGTTGCTGATCCGTTGCTAAGTTATCAGCGACGCGATTTTCTGCCACGACTCTATTGCAATGGTTGGCGCCATTGCTAATGCCCATTATTCCAATAGTATAATTAGATTATTATATATATAGTAGAGATATATTTAATATAAGATATACTTTACAATTATTCCTCATCATTTGAGTAAAAGCTTTCGAATTCTTCATCTTCTTCATCTCGTAAAATTCTACAGCTTTTTTATTCGACAATTCAATCTCTACCGCAGTTTGTACTTCTGTGATATCAACACCTATAGTATTTGGTGGCACTGACGTCTCAGTAACTGGCCGATGGACATTATTATTCTGGTGGAATTGACCCCCAAGACTATCAAGTATCATAGTTCTATAGGGATTAGATTGATTGGATGAAGAAACACTAGCAGAAGAAGATTCACAATGTGTCTGAACGACAGGATTGCTCGACGTCCCGACTTCACGTGACTCCCCGTGATAAGTCGATAGAAAATACCTTGGTGCAAATCCTTTGCTATATAGATGCAGAGTGATAGTTTTTCGATCCAAAAATCGTCCATTCAAGCAAATGCGGCACAGACATCGAATTTTATCACTTACGCTAATGAATTTCCAATTCGAATAGACGAAATTTAGGAATTAAGTTATGCTTAATCGAAACTCATTTGTTAAAGCTCCACGATCAAGACATTAGTACATCCAACTTCGATCAGCCGACATGATTCTGTCAATCAATGACAATTTCTTTGGTTAATGCCTTTAGGTGAGATGGTTCTATTCCATTCGGAATTTATGTTATTCATATAGCACTAAGTATTTCTTTTAACTCTTAACTTCATTCTAAATTTCGGCAGCATCTCCCTACCGTTCCCCGAATACGCATATCATCTGGGAGTGTATAGGATAATAAGAGAGATGCTGTCGAAATTTAGAATAAGATAACGGTTAAAAGAAAAAACTAAGTGCAATACAAATAACTATATTATCAAATTGTCCAATCAGGGACAATTCAAGAGTTGTACGTCGTATAAAAGATCATCTACGTACTTCTTTTACACGAACATACAACCCCCGAACGGATCTAAGGTTTTGCTAAATCATATCCAACTCGTCGATGCGTATGTGAAACGTATCAACTCGTCGGATGAATGATTATTTTCTAAATGTTTCGAGTCAGTTCGAGTCCATATAGTAGACAATTCCAACACGAGTTCAAAGTTCGGCACCGGCGTCCAATGTTCGAACACTGGACAACTATCCGGCCAACGACCGCTTGCCGAAACCCTATATTTAGGGTTTCGACCAGATTAAATGGGAAGGAAGGGGCGAGAGGCGGCGAGGAATACCTAGAATAGACGGGGCGGCGGCGTCGGCAACGTCAGCGCTGGCAGCGAGCGGCGACAACAGAGGAAGAGGAAGAAGAAGAAGGAAGGGCCGAGCATGGACGCCTGCCCTATATAAATTTATTAGCAACGGCTCACTCAACCGTTAGAACGCCGTTGGTGATAAGGTAATCATCAGCAACGGCTCACTTGTCCGTTAGAAAGCCGTTGCTAAGGTAATTAATATCTCCAACGACTCACGTGTCCGTTAAAAAGCCGTTGCAGATACAACATATTTGCAACGGCTTGAGCGACCGTACGAACGCCGTTGCAAATAGCAACGGTTTGAGCGGTCGTTGCTAAAGAACTAGTTTCTAGTAATGTAGGAACCTATTCATTTATAGTTCCAATAGGTTTCAGTATATGTTTCACAACAAGTTCCAGAATAAGTTTCAAAACAGATTCCAGGGTACAAGTTTCGAGTACCGATTTCGATCCTGGATACCCGATATGTTGGATCCGAAATCGATTTTAACAGATTCCTTAATTTTTGTTCCAGACTCTACTCGAATTTAATTCAAGTCTATCCGAAACTTATTTGATCGAATACATTTTAATCGATTCCGAATTTAGTCGGTATTCATGCACACCCCTAGTTGGCATACTTCATTTCTGCTAGGTTGTGGAAGCTTTAATTACTTCCTCTCAATAATTCCAAATGAATATAAATAATTACTAGCTATAAGTTGCGTCAAGTAGAAAACCAACAATAAACCATATGATTATAATTAGACATATTCTTATTTGGTTGTTAATTATAAATACTCGAATTTTGATATGAAATAAAGAATATTTCATCCATGCACCCTCTGATGATTTCTCCTTAGGAAAGAATACTAACAAATTTTTATTTATTTTCAAAAGAAACTTGTTTGAGCAATTTTCAAAATTCATAGTATATATGGATGAAATTTCCAAATTCATAATTAGGAACGCAAAATTTTTATATCCAAGAAATAATAATTTTAGCGATTAATAAATGTTTACTAAAAATATACTATAAAAATTGCCAAAAAATTAATTTTTGTCACACTTAAATATTTTAAGCAATTAAATTTTTTATTAAAAAAATTAACAATTAATATTTTTAGCCACAAAAAAGTGTTTATCCAAAAAAATTAAAATACTTAGCTAAAAATAAATTCATGATATACTTAATAAAAAATATTTCATTTTAAACCACTTATAATTTTTTTTCTCGTGATAAAATGGATTGAATCATATTTAGAAATTAGGATAAATTACACTGACCTCCCCTGAGGTTTAGTGAAATTACACTGACCTCCCCTCTATTTGTAATTTTATCTTATAACCTCCCTGAGTTTTGTAAAAGATTACACAAACCTCCCCTATTACGAAATAAGATTACACAAATCTCCCCTGAGTTTTGTAAATTATTACACAGACCTCCCCTAAAATAATTATTCAAAGTTTACTCAAGGGAGGTGATTGTAACCTAGACAAATAGAGGGGGGGTCAGTGTAATTTCACTAAACCTCAGGGGTGGTCAGTGTAATTTACCCTAGAAATTATAGTGAAAATTTTAATTTCTAGGACATTTTGGGTATTTCAAAAAAGTACTATTGATTTGAAAATTTTAAATTCTTTATTATGCATCTGGAAAGTTCATATATTCAATATTATGAATTTGAGAATTTACGATCAATTTATTTTCTTATCTATTTATACTTTTATTTTATAAAAATTTCTTATTTATCAAGTTTTTTTATTAAAAAATAATAGATAATAAACAACTTAGGAAAAAAACTAGATAATAAAGTCTAGATGCGCGCTGCAAATCAAAAAATTGATCCTTATTTGTAGCGTTTTGTACACGTGATTTCCTTCTTATGCAGTAATTTTTTGCATTATCTATAATGCAATGAAAGAATTAGTATATTTTTCAGAAAAAAATAATTATTGAGTATAGGGCCGAGGCACGTTAGTGGAAGGGGGAGGGGTCAATTGCTTCTCTCAAATTTAAAAATTTCCTACTTATATAAAGTGAAAATTGACTTTGCCCCCTCAAATTAATTAAAGATTTGTTCTCTCCTCTTTTAAAATTTAAAATTTTTTACTTATAAGATGAAAAATCAATTTGCTTTTTCAATTTACCTCCCACCCAAGATCTTTAACCGCAATTGGCCCGTTGGAGGAGTTGCCAATCTTGGTGCTTAAAGCTTAATTATTTGATGATGTAAGAGCTTGCCTCCTCATTCTAATTCGTGACTCCGCCTCTGATTGGTTAGTTATTAAAATATTCATGCAATTAATCCTAAGTAAAAAAATTCAACATAAAAAAATAACCCTAAATATATGCTTGTTTGAGTTTAGTAAAACACTCTTCTTTTTACACTTCTTTTCTGTAACAACAATTAAGTAGCATTCAGTATAAACTAATTAAAAGATGATGTAAAACTGAGACAGATTGGATTGACTGCTCTAACTCCTCTAAGTAAAAAGAGCAAGCAGGGGTAGAGATTTTTTGTCTCCTGCAAATATGCAGCGTAGAAGTGTGGAAGAGAGCAGCAGCAGCATGGAATCCCAGGCGATATGAGCCCATGCATGCCATGCCCAGGCCTTGGTTCAAGTGAGACATTTTTTGCGGCACTTTTTAGTGGATTGGCAAATATCCATCAAACAGGCATTTTTAAAAAGAAGAGATGCTTTTTAGGCTCTTTTTCTTAGGGTTCCTTCGCTTTTCAAGATGGGGATTGGGAGTATCCTCCAGCCTTTCAGATCCTGTTGCAAAAGAAACAAATAAAATAAATAAAAAGTGCTATCTGCTTTAACTCAGTTTGAATGGATTCCTGTACTCTTTTCTTTTACAGAAAAAAAAGGTAGATTTATTTTTGAGAATTGAGAGTAACCGGAATATATAATGCAGGATGCATCAAATTAAATAAATTCTAAAGGATATATACGTTTGAAAACTTGATAAACCAATGCATATAAAAGACGAAATTGCATGAAATGATCCTTTTAGATAAGTAATTTAAAAATTGATCACCCATATATAACTTCAAACTAAATTTTGTATAAATGGATAAAAATACTTTTCATCCTTATCTTCTTTTTTTCTTCCGTCCCTTGCTCATCTATCTCCTTCCTTTGTAGGGATGAGTATGAATCGGTTAATCGGTCTATTAGCAAATTTATTAACCGGTTCATTTACTTCAATTTTTCAAAATCATTAACGGTAAATCAGTCCATTAACTTCAGTTAATCGTCATTTTTATTTTCGGTTTTTTCTGTTCGGTTAACCAATAATTTTTTTTAATTTACAAACATAATAATATTATGCAAATTACATATGGAGAAAAATTCAAACAAATATCGAATTCTCATTGAGAAAAAAGAAATAAAAGTGAAACCACTTGAACCAAGATAATGTGCTGCAAAAATAAATATTTTTTTATTTTTTAAATCTTTATAAATCTTTTTAAAATTTTTATTTTTTATTTAAATTTTTTATACTTTTTATAAGAATTTTTTTAACTTTTTTTAACTTTTTTTAACTTTTTTTATAATTTCTGTATTTTTTATACTTTTTTATAATTTTTTAAAACTTTTTTATAGTTTTTTTTATAATTTTATGTATTTTTTATATTCTTTTTATAAATTTTTTTCATTTTTTTCATATTTTTTATATAATTTATAATTTATATAATTTGTTATAATTTATAAATCATTTGATTAATTTTTTTAATTTATATATCATTATTGTGTATATATTATTAAAAATTAATAAATTATATTGAACTGATCGATTAATCGAAATCGGTGAATTTTTTACATCTTGGATCGAAATTGGAATCGAAAACTAATTTTTTCAAAAATATAAACCGAAACCGAAAACACCGGTTCGATTAATTGGAAAAACCGATTTGATTTCGGACCGATTTTCCAATTAATCGAAAAACTTTTTTTTTTCTCACCCCTACTCCCTTGTTCTCTCCCTTGTTCGCTGGATCCTCTACCAATGGTCGTCCCTAACCACCCCCACCCCCTCCTGTCATAGTCGGCGCTGCCTGAGCCCACCTTCGGCTGATTGAGGTTGAGATTGCCACCCCACAATGCCTGCCAATGTGGCCAGAGTGGCTGCAAAAACCACTACAGTCGACATTGGGCCACCGCAGCACGCCGGTGCCACGCGGGCCAGTGGTCGCCACCCGGCCAACCTTACTTGGCCAGCAGTTGCGGCCAACGTATAGCTCTGCGTTGTGATTTTGTCGTCCCGTCTTTGACATCTCACAATTATCTTTGGCATGAACTATATTCTCCTCTTCCTTATATCATCTACATCACAAATAAAAATCACACAAACAACAAAAATACCAGTGCATGATGTTTTGTCTTTGTCCTCGGTTGTTGGCTCCATCGACGGGTTGTCCCGAGTTTTCCTGGATTGTCGACATCCAAGGCAAGATGTGTTTGTCTTTGTCCCTTGTTGTTGGCATATGGATTGGGTGTTCCCGGATTGTCCTAGATTAATTGTTGACATCTAGGACAGGGTGTGTTATTTTTGTCCCTTGTTTATTGACATATCGACGAGTTGTGCGGTTTGTCTCGGATTGTCGACACCTCAGTGAGTTATTGAAATAGACACATCTTTTATCATACGGGTCGGGTATCAATAGGGACAATTTTGTCCAAAAAATTATTTTCTTAATTAGATTTTATTAAACTTATAAAGATGATCAATTTTTAGAACGTTTATACCAAAAAGTTCATATAAAAAAGCTTCCCAATATAAAATATCTACAATACTCCTACTTTATACAATAGTTATTTATTTTAATAAAAATTTTAAACTTGAGGTAATTAAGTGCTTTTTGAGGAATTAGTATATAAAACTTGATAATATTAAATATGAACTTTTTTGTGTATACTATTAGATTACGCATTAGAAAATACACTAATACTTCTAAAAATGTCAGGGATTTTTATAGTGAAATGTGTTAATTCGGTAAAAAATTAGTTTAGTCAATTAATTAATCCAAAAAGTATAATTAAATAATTAATTAGGAATAATTAAAAAAAGAGTAAATACCCAAAAAAAAAATATGAACATTGAACATTTTCTCATTTTTAGCATAATTTTTTTTCATTAGCAAGAAAATACACGAACTATCATTCCGTTACCCCGTTTAGCACGCACCGTCATTTTGGACGGTTTTTGCTTACTTGGACGTTAACGACGACGACGTGACAATTTTTATCTTATGTGAAATATTATTTTATTATTTTAATAAGTTTTATTATTATATTATTATTAATAAAAAATTTCTTTACTGAGCAGCTCGATGGTCACCCACTGCACCACCACGTCGGTGAGCAGCTCGAGGAGGACGCTGAAGCAGTAGGGCGACCAGCGATGGCCTCCGGTGAGCGAAGGGCCTGTATCGCTGTCGCGGTTGATGAGTAGAGAAGATAATGACAGGGTAGCAACCGAAGAAGGCTTCGGCGATGATGACGCCAACCCCCGACACAAGGCTGGTGCAGCTGCTGACGATGTTTTCGATCTGCGCCGCGTCGATGCTCTTCAGGTTGTACTCCTTTATCAAATACACTATTAGGTTGACTAATGCTCCCGTAAGACCCACTAATATCCCCAAGATGCTCCCTACAACACTTCATTTTGTTTGCTCTGCTGCTTGGGTTTTTATCCCTTCTTCAATTCGTCTTAACTCGTAGGTAGTAGGTACGAAGTAGGAGAAGCAGGCAGAGCTGAATTAAAGTAGGATGAAGATGATGTGTACCATTTGGAAATAGATAATAAAAAGGTTGGTTTGACTAAGGATCGGGATATTTTACCTGATCGGATAAAAAGATATCCCAATCAGGCATCATTTTACCCGATCGGATTATCTTTTTACCCGATCGAGAAGAGCTTTATCCGATCGGGTAAAGTGATACCGATCGGGATATCTTTTTACCCGATCGAATATCACCACGCCGTCCCCCACCTCCATGTCCTCCCTCGCCTGCCTCTGCAGTATAGCCTCAGCACCTCGTTCCACACCCATCCCATCTGCATGCGCCATGGCATGCAGGCCCTTGAGCGACCAGATAAACTCCACCCTGCTGGCCTCCAACCTTGGCCCTTGCGCGGTGTGGGAACAAAGGGCGGTGCGAGTAGATGCAGAGGGCTGAGTGATAGAGACTTGGAAAACTTGGTTGCAAAGTCGGCCTCGATGGCCGGATCGAGGCTTTCGAAGGTGTTGAGGAGGACGTCAACAACTTTGGGGAGGGTTCGGGCCATTCGATGGAGGAGGCGCGAAACGGGAGCGTCAAGGTCGTCGAAGACGATGCCCACAGGGAGGTCGCATACGCAGTGGGCGTCGAGTATGGGTGCAGTGCGAGGAAGAGCAGGGTCCATGAGAGGGCGAGAGTGATGGTCTCGTGGCCGCCGAAGAAGAAGGTATTGCACTCGTCGATGAGCTCCCGAGTGGTGAGCTTCCGCTTGAGCTGGGCGTTGTCCTGGTTCCCAGCGACCATCACGGTGATGGAGGGGGGAAGGAAGTAGGATTTTTTTTAATAATATAATAATAATAAAATTGATTAAAATAATAAAATAATATTTCACGTAGGACAAAAATTGACACATTATCGTCGTTAACGTCCAGGTCAAAAAAAACCGTCAGAAATGACGGTGTGTGCTAAACGGGGTAACAGAATGATAGTTCGTATATTTTCTTGCTAACGGAAATTCTCATACTAAAAATGGGAAAATGTCCAAAGTTCATTTTCTTTTTGGGTATTTACTCTTAAAAAATACTACTCATGGTAATTTTAAAATGATTAATGAGACAATTGGTTACAATTTATAATTATAAAATGCAATGTAAAAGATGTTATATATAACTTATTATATATATATATATATAACACTTAGGTATTATTTGGCGCAATGTATATCACATGATAAGAAAAATTAGATTTACTATACAATTAGAGCATGTTTATTTCACAAGATAAGGACATTGGATAGGGGATGAGATTTTAATTTCATATTTGTTTAGTATTCATGCTTGAGAGTCGGAGCAGTGCGGTTTGATTCGGTGTCTCCTGGTCATATGTAACTCCGGTAGGGAACCTGTAATAGAAATTAGAGTCTAGGTTACTTGAGGTATTTTGTGTCTGTATATATTGTAGGATGAGAAAGGGAAGCCGACAATGCCGACAGTAATCTCGTTAGGATGTTCTAGCTCGAAATGGGCCGAGTTGATCTCGGAGATGTTGAGCTCGTGATGACGAATCATTCGTGATTAATGAGGATGTCGGTGTCCTTGTATGGTCGAATGGAGCCCCCGGGCTAAGTTTTCTAGCTTGGTTTGAGTCTAGTTCATGAGTGCGGATGCTGTTGGGCCTAATCTCGCCGGGCCCAGTAGTGCCGATTTGATCCATTTAGTGTATGAATTAGAAGGAAATAAGATTGAAAAATATAAAATTAATATTATATCGACTGTATACGGAATTAAAAATCATATCCAACACACTTTTGTATAACTGTTATCGTATCCTATTCTATCATGTAAAAGAAATGAGCCATTAGATCTTACTTATACAATGTTTTTGCATAGTATTTTATAAGATTATATATATATATATATATATATATATATACATATATATATATATATACATATACATATATATATATATATATATAGTGTAAGAGTATTTTGTGGTTATTGACTTATAATTTTATACGAGATTGAATTTTTTTTATGAACGCCGATAAGAAAAGAATATACATGCTTGCAATAAAGAAATTATATCTATTTTCTATATTTGAACTCGAAGAATATGATAATTTGATTATTATTATTATGCTATATTAAATGATTTTTTATAATCAATGTATTATAATTAAAAGATTTTCTTCACTCTTACATGAATTTCTCATTCTTGTGATGGTCAAAAAAATTACCTTTATTGAGAAATATTAAAAATTATTATATCAAGTCCTATACGATGCACCATAGTATTAATGTTATTGTCCTATTAGATATAATATTATAATAATAGGAGAAGAATTATATGTTGAAATAATTTTATTAATCTTAGTGTGAATTAACATTAATTAATTATTATGATTTTAGTGATTATATTTTGACTTTTTAATTGAATCTAGATTGTAATTAATTAGGATCTTATAAATGTGAGTGAATCATGATAAGTTGATCCACTTACAAATCCTTTGAATAAAGACCCAACTCACAGCCCAATCTGCAGCTATGTACGCTCTATCACATGCTTGGCATGTGAGGGGACTTAGAGGTTTAATAACACATCGTATATTGCTATTTATAGCAATGCAAGTGACCTAAGGTTAGGTTGGCTGGTCTCTTTCCTCCTCACCTTTTGTTTACAGTTGGGAATGTGAGTTGCTATTCATCAATTTTAATTTTTTTTTAATGTTCATCCTATCTCAAATGTATTGGTAATTTAAGTTTGTTAATCATTTTTATTAACCTTTTATGGTTTTCATTGAATATACAAGTATGTTTTCAATATGTTTATCTTCCAAATATTTTAGCAAATGGTATCATATGTGGCTGTCTTGGGCCTTGTTTAGTAGGCCGCTTTTCATGCGTTTACAATTTTTTTCCAATATATATATATTTGTATTTTCAGACAAAAAATATATAGATATTAATAAATTTTTGAATAATATCATGAGAATTTTTTACACCTAATGATTGTGTACTCACCTATCGTGGGTCCAATTACGACGGTGTATGTAGGTTGAAAATAACTTAAGTTTGTTTAATAGATTTACCCTATTAGTGTAACATTAACGATATAATTTTGGATAATTTCAACATTTTTAATAATCCTTCTAATTTTAATGTTTTCAATATTTCTTATATCCCATCAATGCAGAAATATTGATTACATTTGTGGTGTGAAGAGAATTACTTTCTCTCTTTTTATTATTTAATTAATTAGAAATCCCGTTTGAACTCTTTTTTTTTATTTAAGGCCTAGCGTGAATCTTGACTCCTGAACTGCCATGGATTATTTGTTCGGTATTGCTGGGATCAAAATGATGCAATTTTTTGTTGCCATACTCACTACTAGAGTCATCGAGTTCAATCAAATATTTTACTTTGAGGATGACTTAGATAGTGGAAGTCTTGAAGGGGCGTATGGACATTGGTAAATGGGGGACATTTTATCCCCCATTTTTTTTTCAAAAAAATTAAAAATATATGTACCCGACCCATATGTCACTTACCCGGCCCAAAATTATGAATCCAGCCCGGTAATACTTACCTATTCTCATCAAAAAATAGCGACGAAAAACCTTGAAAAGTTATACAGTTATATTATACTATACCGCGGGGCAAGCCCCCACACCTCCAAATTATAACTGAACACTCTAATTTTAATTTTAAATTTCTCTATGTCCTCCATTTTTAAAATCCTGCATACACCCAGTCTTGTACCTAGGACCTAGGGTCATTGATCTTCGTGATAAAAATACCATATTTCCTATACCCATCAGTTGATAGAAATGAGGTCATTGATGAGAATCCAATTGACATTGATACTTATATGGGTCTTTAAGACCAAGCGAGGGTCTATTGGTGAAATTGAAAGATATAAAGTCAGGCTTGTACGTAGCTAAGGGCTACAATCAGAAAGAATGTATTAATTACATAGAAACTTTCTATCCTGCATCTACTAAAGATGCTTTCTAGAGTGGTCATGGCTCTTGTTGCACAACTCAAGCTTGAACTTCACCAAATGGATGCCAAAATTGCTTTTTAGAATGGAGACTTATTTGAGAAAGTTTATATGGTTCAACTTGATATTTTGTTGAATCTGGAAAGGAGCATTTGGTGTGCAAATTGAACAGATTTATATATGGGCCGAAGCAAGCTCCAAGGCAGTGGTTTCTGAAGTTTGATGAGGTTGTTACCTCTTTTGGGTTCATTATGGATGCTTCATATTAGTGTATTTATTAAAAAATTTATGGGAGTAATTTGGATGCTCTACATCGATGATATCTTACTGGCCAACAATTCAATGAACCTTCTAAATAAGACAAAACACGTGCTTTCATGTAGTTTTGACTTGAAATATCTTAGTGAGACCTCTTTTGTTTTTGGAATACAGATCCATCGTGATAGACCTCTTGGAATCCTTAGTTTGTCTCTAGCAACCTATTTTGATTGAGTGCTTAAAAGTTTAAACCTACACTCTCGCACTCCTTGTGTGACACCTGTTCAGAAAAGTGAAAATGTTGTCCAAATCACAGTGCCCTCAAAGTGATGCTGAGAGGGATGAGATTTACATAATTCCACATGCTTCTACTATTGGCAGTCTTATGTATGATCAAGTATGCACTTGCTCGAATATAGCTTTTGCTATAGGCGTGCTTGGTAGATACTTGAGCGATCATGGCAAGTATCATTGGAGAGTTGCAAAGAAAGTCATGAGGTATCTGTAGGGTACTAAACATTATATGTTGACTTTCGAAAGATCTGACCCTTTTGAGATTGTAGGGTACATAGATTCACACTATGCATCTTGTGTGGATGATCGTAAATCCACTTCTTGATACATCTTTATAATGTCTGGAAGAGTTGTTTCTTGGAATAGTGTCAAGCTAACACTCACAGCTACCTTAGTTATAGAGGCAAAGTACATCGTATGTTATGAAGCCACTTGTGAGACTATATGGTTGAGAAAATTGATATGCAGTATGCATCTTGTCGATTTTATATCGCAACCTCTAACCATCTATTGCGATAGTTCGTCTGTAGTGTATTTCTCTCAAAATCACAGGAACTCTAGTTGTACCAAACCTTTTGATGTTAAGCTTCTGTTTGTTTGAGAGAAGATTGTTAAATCACAGGCTCGTGTGGTTCACATTCATGGTGAACATATACTTGCAGATCTAATGACCAAGGGTCTATCCGTAGGAGTATTTCTAAATCATGTTACTCATCTGGATCTTGTTAAAAATTTTAATGTAACCTTGGTCTAGTGGGAGTCTGAGTTGTGTCCTTAAGGGGCATTTGTGATGTAATTTTGACATCTTATCATTTATATGGTTTTGTTCTATTCAGATATTAAAACTTTGTATCATTTGTTTTCCTATCGGATTCAATGATCTTATATCGTTTCATTTCTAAATTTTGTATTGGATTGATGTATACTGATCGCTTGACATTTGCATTGGTTAAATTCCATTTATATGATTTTGTTCTATTCAAATATTGAAACTCTATATCATTTGTTTCCCTATAGGATTCAATGATCTTGTATTGTTTCATTTCTGAATCTTGTCTTGGATTGGTGTATATTGATCGCTTGACATTTGCACTGGTTAAATTTCATTTATATGATTTTGTTTTATTCGGTATTAAAACTTTATATCATTTGTTTCCTTATCAGATTCAATGATTTTGTGTTACTTCATTTCCAAATCTTGTTTTGGATTGGTGTATATTGATCACTTGATATTTGCTAAATTTTGTTATTACGTCAATTGTAATTGGATTAATTTCATTAATCTTAGTCTGGATTAGCATTAATTAATTATTATGATCTTAGTAATCATGTTTTGACCTTTTAATTGAATTCAGATTATAATTAATTAGGTCCTTATAATTGTGAGTGAACCATGATAGGTTGGGCCACTCACAAGTGTTGACTTTAGGTTTTCAACCTTAGCATTAATCTCGGTCTTGGTTTTGATGATAACAAAAATGGGACTAATGATTTCATTGAGAATATCTTTCAGGTTCCATATTGGTTAGCGCGCGACATCCGCGATCGGAGAAATCGAATAAATCGACAAGGATGCTCGTCGGTGCTCGGGAATCTTCAAGAAAGGGAGTTTAGGTTTAGGGTGTCTAGAAATTAATGTAATTCTCATGATGATGCATAAGAAACCAAAAAAACCTATCCCGAACTCCTAAACATGAAATTTCGGAACCACCCTGAAACTCACTAAGGCTAGGGAGCTCATTGGAGAGCTATATGTCCTAGACCTTTTCTTGAAATAAAAAATGGCGGCAATTATTCCTTGGGTCAAAACTAGATAACGAGGTATTTTTAAAGAATTTTTGGAAGCCTCTAGCATACCCATATTTGACCCGAAAAATTAAAAAAAATTCTGTTTTCAAAAAATTTGTACTAGACCCAAAAAACTAGATTTTGATTCTTAAGGATTTTGATTTTTTAGATATTTTTATTGAATCCAAATGGGAGTTAATCCTTATATAACATTTATGTTTTAAAGTTATCATGTTATAAAGTTATTTAACTTTATAACAACCAATCCAAGTGAGCTGTCTGCCTTGTTCAGCTCAGGTTCGATCGACCGACCGAAGCCCAAAATGGGCAGTAAGGTTGGCGGTCGACCGACCTGCGTATAACCCGAAGCTCAGGTTCGGTCGACCGACCGAAGCTCAGGTTTGGTCTATCCATTGCAGGCCCCCGGTCGAATGGTCGGTCGGTCGCCCACAGAGAGAAAAGAAATGATCGAATGACTGGTCAATCGACCGACCATTCGATCGGGGGCCTGAAACGGATAAAAAACTATCCGTTGAGCTGCCGTTTCTTCAGCAGGGTATAAATACACCCTTATATGATTCATTTAACTACTTCCTTCATTCTTACAAGTTTATTGAGCTATCAAGAGGAAGATTCAAAGCCTTCCAAAAGATTTAAAGCTTGCGCTCTCTTCCCTGCCGAGTTCATCCTTTAAGCGCCAACTGTTGTTGCCTCTCATCTCGGGTGTTGTCCAAGCTCCACTTCTTGGCGAGTTGAAGGTTCCAAGGCCTGAAAAGAGCATTGATATTTGGTTTCATTCTTTAGCTCTTTTTAATTGTAATTTTAATCGTTGTTTGAAATCGATTTTGAGCTGAACGTGTAGAAGACTTTGTGATAGGTCTTGTTGTTTAAGTGGTTACCTTGCAAGGTGTAAAACCACTTGTGTGTGTAAACTTAGAGCTTACTAGGATTAGTTCTAGTTGTCCCTTAGGTTGAGGTGGGAAAATGCTCTCGGTAGGAAGACGGGATACTTCTGGTTGTGGAAGTGCCTTCGGTTGGAGAGCGGAGACTTTTTGGGGAAAAGTCGTCGTTGTAAGGAAAACTTAAATTAATCTAGTAAAACTAGTTTGAAAATCCTAAGCGAAGTGCTTAGGTAGTGGAGTAAGCATTGGAGCCGAACCACTATAAATATCGTGTTTGCATTGTTTTATTGTTTGTCATAATTGTTTTATCTTTATATCGCTTCCGCATCCAATCATAAGATCGCAAATTGACTAAATAATTTAAGAATCGATTAAATCGGAATTTAGGCTAATCGAATTAGTAAACATACTATTGACCCCCCCCTCTAATGTCGCCATTTCGATTTCAACAAATTCTTTGGATAGAGGCTCAACTCACAGCCCAATATGCAACAATGCATGCCCTATCACATGTTTGGCGTGTGAGGAGACTTAGGAGTTTAATAATCCATCGTATATTACTATTTATAACAATGCAAGTGACCTGAGGTTAGGTTGGCTGGTCTCTTTCCTCCTCACCTTTTGTTTTTGGCGGCTGGGAATGTGAGTTACTATTCATCCATTTTAATCATTTTCTAATGTTCATCATATTTCAAATGTTATGAGCTATTCAGGTATATTAATCATTATTATTAACCTTTTAGGGTTTTCATTGAATATGCAAGTATGCTTTTAATATACTCATCTCCCAAAATATTTTAATATTATATTAAATATATTTTTATTCATATTATAATTAATATATCTATAATTGCTTTATATATAATATATAAAGAATATTACTTTTAAAGGTTATGGATAGGGGCGGCAATTTGTGTCGTGTCGTGTTTAAATATGTCGTGTATAAATGTGTCTCGTGTTGTAAAAATCTAAACCCGAACCTGACCCCTTTATTAAATGTGTCTGAATATGCAAATTCGAACCGGCTCTTTTATTCCCGGGTTGACACGACACGACACACTTAACCCGTTTAAGTAAATGTGTCTAAACGTGTACATGTGTACACCTATGCAATACAACATAATAAATATAATTTCAATAGTGAACAAAATGAAAACTACTGAAATTAAAAATCAAACACAGTAGAAAGACTATTAATAACAAGATATACTCAACATCCATAACTTTTTACTTATTATATATATATATATATATATATATATATATATATATATATATATATATATATATATATATATATATATATATATCCTTATAAACGGGTAAATGGATTAAATAAGTTTAGTAACACGATTAAACACGTTTAGTTAAATGAGTTTAATCGTATTTATACGGGTTACATGGGTTCAACCCGGATTAACACGATTATTTAATCATGTTAATCCGGGTTGAATCCGTTTAATCAAAACACACATTTAACCAAATCCGAACCTGTGTAACTCCGTGTCGTGTCGGGTTATCGTGTCGTGTCAAAAATTGCCAGTTCTAGTTATGGGAGAAGCAATGTATAAAGCTCCGGACAGATTTATTAGTTCAATTAATTGTTTCATCTGGATATGGAATTCAAAGCTTCCCTTCAATCTTATTTCCTTCGCTAGCTGCCAGAACTAAAATACAGAGTAATCAATAAATAAAACAACCTTAGAGAAAAAGAGAACCATGATTCTTCTATCGCAAATATTGCAGAAAAAGAAGCAAATAAAAAAAAAGATTCTTCTATAACAAAGGTATCAACAAAAAATAGACTTTGTTTTTGCTAAATAAGAAAGAACGCATATGTAATAGCCATAAAAAGATTAAGATCTCGTTTGATTGATATGGAAAGTAATTTTTTACAGAAAATTATAATTCTCATGAATTAACTTCCTACGTGTATTTCTCAGGAAATACCTAAAAAGTATTTGGTTGACAAAAAATTAATTCATAAGAAGTGTAATTTTCCACCTATAATATGTTTGGTTGACATGAGTACTTCCTAGGAAGTACATATGAAATGACCAATATATCATTCTTTTTATAAATTAATATTTTAATTTATATGCGTGAGTATATATATAAAAATAAATTTTATTTATAAATAAATATTGTAATATGTAAAATATAATATAATATTTTCACATATAATTAATATAATATATATTTTATTATATAGAAAAAATAATTTTATTTATAGTTAATATAAAAAATTACATATTTTACTAAAAATAAAATAAATATGTGGAGAATTCAAAGATTATTTAATCTCATAATGTTGATAATATAAATTATAAATTTTGCATTAAATGCAAATGTGAGACTAATATTGATTTTTTCTTTCAATTACAATGCAGAAAGTGCAACTTACTTAGGTCCCCCTAGGTAAGTTACTTCATGTGTTTTGCGGAAAGTTGCACTTGCTGAGGAAGTTGTACTTCCTGCAAAATGCAGAAAGTGCGTCAACCAAATAAGAACTATTTTAGCTACTTTCTGAGAAGTACAACTTCATGCAGAAAGTTATGTCAACCAAATAAGGCTTAAATATATCAACCTCGCCAGTTGAAAGCAAACATTTCAGTAGCTTAGTCTCGTCTGTCCAGGTGCCAATATGTAACTTATCAATATCACTTGTTATGTAGGCAAACATTAATCTCATCTAAAACACTTAAGAGCAAACCTACATAAATCACATAGTAAGGATCGATATTCTAAGAGATACCATGTTCCTTACTAACACCATCAACCAAGACTTGACAATCAGATTCAATGAGTAATCTTCGAGCTCTAGCATGGATTGCCAAATGCAGCATGTTCTTCGATCATACAACAAACGAGTGAATGTGCGATCCTCTGTTTGCAGGTGCATATGCATGTATTGAGCATCTATTTTTTAACTGTGAATGCACAATTGCGGGATGGAGTACTTTCTTCGTTTCATTGGCGGCTCGAATCTAAGTATGAAGTAATGTATTAAAATTTCACATTGGTTAAAAATATGATCAAAATAGTTTTTAAATAGTTTGAACAATTTTCTCCTCATGAACTAAAATGAGTTAGGTTCACTAACTTCTTAACATAATCAATCTTGGAATGAGGCAAGTGATCTCACATAGAACGGCAATAGAAGCTAAACCAATTTGCGGAAGAGTGTTATTTGGCAGTGGTGCATGCATTTTTAACCAGAGGAGTAGATCGGCTGAAGGTCTTGCATGCGCCGTGGCCTCTGATCTAGAATTATGTGTGTATTTTGTTTACCGTATCCCATGCATCTACCCGGTACAACTGCACAATGAACCTCCAACCTTGTGCCTCGTTCTCCCAAGTCCTAAGTAGTGTAAGTTGGCAAGCAACCCCAAATTTCTTATTTCTGCCCTAATTATTTGCATTGGGTTTAATATTGGGGCCTTCTTTGCTGGCCCAATATATAAATGGAGGTTTCTTGAACTTTCTTTGCTTTCTAAAGGCGATTAATGACATGACACATCTCCTTCGTTCTTGATGGCACAATTACCTATTCTGGTCCAGTCAAATGAACATGTACTTGAAAGTATGAATGATGTCACCGGTAACCAACTAAATCTATTCCAAAAAAAGAACATCAAACCGCAGACAAGTACGAATAAAAAAAAGGATAATTAATTGAATATATAATGAATTATCAATTTTGTAACAGATATTATTATGAACTTTAATTTTTTCAAATTATATAATCAATTATTAGATTTGTATCAATTATATTTCATCACTAAAATTTCATCAGCTACCTTGTTAATCGTCACGTCATGCACACGTGGATTAATTTTTTTCTAATAAAGATAGAAAGTCACAATAGGTAATCATACTAGGGATCGAATCCTAGATCTTTAGGCAACATACAATATGTTGTCACCAATTGTGCTACCCACAGTTGGCTCACATGTGGATTAATTGATGAAAAAAGAAAAGATAATTAATTGAATATATCATGAATTATCAACTTTGTCTCGAATGTATCATGAACTTTAATTTCATCAAATTGCATCATCAATTATCAGATTTGTATCAATTGCATTCCACCGTTAAAATTCCGTCAGCTACCTCGTTAATCGTATGACGTGACATGCACACGTGGATTAAAAAAATAATTTTTATTCAAAGTCGATTAAAATATTATAAACTTTTTTGATGTCCACGTATGCAGAGCTACACACGTGGATTAATTATTATTATTTAAATAATATGAATAAAAAATTATTTTTAAAAAATAATACGAATAAAAAATTATTTTGTCCACTTTTAAAGCATCTTCCCTGACCACCCTTCCTTCAGCGACGCCGGCATGATGCCGCCGCTGTCAGAAAAATGGAAATGACGGTGCGACTTCAAAGCTTTGAGCTGCAACAATAAGCTCATCCACTACTGGAATAATGGGCATCAGCAACGACATGCAACGACCCGACCCATTGCAACGGAGCCGTGGCAGAAAAACGCGTTGCCACTACTAGAAAAATGGGCATCAGCAACGGCTGATGCCGTTGCTGAAGAGCATCAGCAACGGCCGGGCCGTTGCAATAGAGCCGTGACAGAAACTCGCGTTGCTGATAACTTAGCGACGGATCAGCAACGGCCACTCGGGCCTTTGCTAACAATATTATTAGCAACGGTTTTGCCACGGACACGGAGCCGTTGCTGATAACATAAATAGCAACGGCCGCTGAGTCCGTAGCAACGCCGTTAGTAAAATCCCGTCACTAAGCCGTTGCTGTAGGTCATCAGCAACGGCTTTCGATACACTTTTAGCAACGACTTTCCCACGAATGGCCGTGCGAAAGCCGTTGCTGATGATGTGAACTTGGTAACGAAAAAATTTAAAATTCCAAATTTCCATTGATACATTGATACATTATCTGATACATAACTCACACACCCATACACTCATACACACATTCATTCACACATCACAAACACACCAAGATATACATCAAAATAATTATATTTATATTGCTAATTATCCACGATAGTATAAAAACAATTCAAATGCAAAATTGAAGTATCAATATCTCAGTAACAAAGTCAATATAAATTAAACAAGTTCAATATCTCAGTAACAAAGTCAATATAAAAAAAATCTCACGATGACGATGGAGGATGGCCTGGATCATATGGCGGGGTCTGGAGTGCTTGAGTATACACCGGCGTGGACTGACTCGTGGACGATGAATTAGATGATGCCGAAGAGATGCCTGCTTCGGGATGACCTCACATGTTGCGTAACATAGCTTGTATATCCGCCATCATCTGACTCTGGCGCTCCATCATCTCAGTCTGACGCGCGACCGTGTCCTCTAGAGTCCTTATTCTGCTACTATGATCATAACTGGATCTAGAGGTGGACGGCCGCTCACCAGCGACCGGAGGGGTCGGTGCCCCAAGTGGCCCTAGTACGGCTCGCGCATGACCACTATCGGCAAAGCCATATACGCGGCCATGGTCCCAGCCACCTGCGGCCTCGACCCACGATGCTGCGTCAAAGTCCTCGGGGGTACCCCCGCGCTGCACCACCGTCTGGTTGTAGGTCTCCCACTCGAGTTTGATTTTTTGTTTAATATTTATCATAAAACTTAAATTATAAATATATAATGAATAATTTAAACAAATATATAATTATCATAATGTATGCAGCACAGTTGTCAATGTACTCCCCTGTCTCATGTATTCGACGGTGAGTCCGCTCAAACACCGCCATCAGGGAGGGTCGCTGGACAGTCCCGTTATCCAACACCCTCGTCTACATTTACAAAATAAATACATTAATTAGTACACAAAGTAACAAATAAAATATATAATTAAAAGTAAGGTATACTTACCTTACGGTTCGCGTGCACAGCAAATGCAACAAAGCCGCCAGTGTGACGCGCTCCTCCCCCCGACATGCGGTTTCTAGCCGCAGTCCTAAAAACCTTCTGCCATCGATCCGTCGACCATAATGCCACGAGCTGGTCCCATATATCCGGAGTAATCCAATCGGGGCTGTATCCCCGAGTCTCCGCGATGTTAGTGGTCCCATCTCGGGCCATCGCCTGGGACCGGGCCTGCCCCAGCTGCACGTTGTACCTCGCTCGGGAAATAGTCTCCCAGGCAGCGTAAATGAAGGGCCTCTGGTCCTCGGTCCATGTATAGCGAGCCTGCAAAACAATAATATCAGTATCAATATTAATCATCATGCATAATAAAAAAATTTTAATATGTGCCTCAAACTCGCGCCATAGCATGTCGACGAGCTCACTGGGCATGTGAGACCACGTGGGTCATGCCCCGTGCATGTATCGTCGAATGGTAGAAGAAATGCTCCTTAGCACTTCTTCTTGCTCGAACTTGCACAACAAAAATAAAATTTAATATTATATTATGATATAATGAATTTATAATGATTCATAATTCATGATATATTACCGCTGCCCAATCACGCTAATGAATCTACGTGACTCTGCGGCTGGTGGAGGCTGCCACCTATTCGGCCCGCGTGGTCGTCTGCGTCTGGATGTACTAGCCTCAGCAGTATCATCGGCAAGAGGATCAACAATAGGAGAATCAGCAGCATGAGCAAGTGCTGGAGTCTCACTGATCGGAGACTCCGAAGCTCTCCTGCGACGATAACCACGACCAAACATATCTGTCGAATAGACATATAATTAGATTATTATATATATAGTAGAGATATATTTAATATAAGATATACTTTACATTTATTCCTCATCATCTGAGTAATAGTATTCGAATTTTTCCTCTTCTTCATCTTCTTCATCTTCTTTATCTCTAGCTTACTCAATTTCATGATCGTCATAATCAGCATATTCAACTTCTAATTGAATTGACACCGTGTCTGCATCCCCGAGTATTGGAATAATACGATATACAGTAGGAGGATCATCTTCTTGATAGAAACCATATGTCACATCAGGTATTGGCTCATTTTCTTCTGCTATCGGATCAATTTTTTCTCTACCTTTAGTCTTACAAACTACACGCCAATCTGCTCTATCTTTATTTCGAGTCGGAAACTTCACGTAATATACTTGTTCGGCTTGTGATGCCAATATAAAAGTCTCATTTGCTGCCAATTTGGATTTGTAATTAATCTCAACAAGTTTGTATTTTGGATGAACTTTCGTGCCCCTTTCTGTTGTATCGAACCAATGACATCTAAATAGGATCACTGATGTCAAGCCGAAGTAATGCAACTCTATGACTTCTTCCACCAGTCCATAAAAATTCATATCACATTCAACATAGGTTATCCCTTTCACGCAGACCCCGGCATTCATCGTCTTCACGTGTGTCTGAACGACAAGATTGCTCGACGTCCCGACTTCACGTGACTCCCCGTGACAAGTCCATATAAAATATCTTGGTGCAAATCCTTTGCTATATAGATGCAGAGTGATAATTTCTCGATCCAAAAATTGTCCATTCAAGCAAATGCGGCATGGACATCAAATTTTATCACCGACGCTAACGAATTTCCGATTAGAATAGGCAAAATTTAGGAAGTATCGGAGAACTAGAGAGATGTTGCCGAAATTTAGAATAAGTTAACGGTTAAAAGAAAAAACTAAGTGCAATACAAATAACTATATTCCCAAATTATCCAATCAGGGATAATTCAAGGCACTACCAGAAAAATGGGCATCAGCAACAACTGCAGCCGTTGCCAAAAACCATCAGCAACGGCCCCGCCCGTTGCAAAGTAGCCGTGGCAGAAAAGCGCGTTGCTGATAATTTAGCAACGGCTCTGCAACGGCCGATCGGGCCGTTGCTAATAATATTATCAGCAACGGCTTTGCCACGGACACCGGGCCATTGCTGATAACCTTATTAGCAACGGCCTGTGAGGCCGTGGCAAGGCCGTTAGTGAAAGACCGTTAGTAAGCCGTTGTTGATGTTATACAGCAACGGCTTACGATACACTTTTAGTAAAGGCTTTCCCACGGACAACCGTGGGAAAACCGTTGTTGATGACTAAAACCTAGAACAGAAAAAAATTTAAAATTTAAAATTTCTATTAATACATTGATACAATCTGATACATAACTCACACACCCATACACATCCATTCACACATCACAAATACACCCAGATATATATCAAAACAATTATACTTATATTTATAAATATCCACAATCGTATAAAAACTATTCAAATGCAAAATTGAAGTATCAATATCCAAACAAAACAAAACAAAAATATATATAGTATCGAAATAACAAAGTCAATATAATAAAAAAACAATAAATCTCACGATGACGATGGAGGATGGTCTGGATCATATGACGGAGTCTGGAGTGCCTAGGTGTACACCGGCGTGGACTGACTCGAGGACGATAGATCAGATGATGCTACTCCGTGATGACTTGACAAGTTGCGTAGCATAACTTGCATATCTGCCATCATCTGACTCTGACGCTCCATCAACTCAGTCTGACACGTGACCGTCTCCTCCAGTGTCTTTATCCTGTTACTATGATTATCTCTGGACCTGGAGGTCGACGGTCGTTCACCAGCATGCGGAGGGGTCGGTGCCCCAAGTGGCCCTAGCACGGCTCGCGCATGACCACTATCTGCAAAACCATACACGCGGCCATGGTCCCAGCCACCTGCAGCATCGACACACGCTGCTGCGTCAAAGTCCTCGGGGGGTGCCTCCGCGCTGTATCACCGTCTGACTGTAGGTCTCCTACTCGAGTTTAATTTTTTGTTTAATATTTTTCATAAAACTTAAATTATAAATATATAATGAATAATTTAAACAAATATGTTTACCATAATAAATGCAGCGCGGTTGTCGACGTACTCCCCCGTCCCATGCACTCGACGGTGTGTCCGCTCAAACACCATCGTTGGGGAGGGTCGCTGGACAGTCCCATCGTCTAACACCGTCGTCTACATTTACAAAACAAATACATTAATCAGTACACAGAGTAACAAATAAAATATAAAATTAAAATTAAGGTATACTTACCATACGATTCGCGTGTACAGCAAATGCAACAAAGCCGCCAGTGTGACGCGCTCCTCCCCCCGACATGCGATTTCTAGCCGCAGTCCTAGAAACCTCTTGCCATTGATCCATCGACCATAATGCCACGAGCTAGTCCCATATATCTGGAGTAATCCAATCGGGGCCGTATCCCCGATTCTCCGCGATGTTAGTGGTCCCAGCTTGGGCCATCGCCTGAGACCGAGCCTGCCCCAGCTGCCTGTTGTATCTCGCACGGGAAATAGCCTCCCAAGTAGCGTAAATGAAGGGCCTCTGGTCCTCGGCTCATGTAAAGCGAGCCTGCAAAATAATAATATCAGTACCAATATTAATCATCATGCATGTCGATGTGCCTTAAACTCGCGCCATAGTATGTCGACGTGCTCACTGGCACGTGAGACCACGTGGGCCATGCCTCGTGCATGTATCGTCGAATAGTAGAAGAAATGCTCCTGGGCACTTCTTCTTGCTCGAACCTGCACAAAAAAAATAAAATTTAATATTATATTATGATATAATGAATTTTTAATGATTCATAATTCATGATATATTACCTCTCCCCAATCACGCTAATGAATCTACGTGACTCTGTGGCTGGTGGAGGATGCCACCTGTTCAGCCCGCATGGCCGTCTGCGTCTGGATGTACTAACCTCAACAGTATCATCGGCAGGAGGATCAGTAGTAGGAGGATCAGCAGCATGAGTAAGTGCTGGAGTCTCACCAATCGGAGACTCCGAAGCTCTCCTACGACGATAACCACGACCAAACATATCTGTCGAATAGGTATATATGTATATATATATATTAGAGATATATTTAATATAAGATATACTTTACAATTATTTGTCATCATCTGAGTAATAGTCTTCGAATTCTTCATCTTCTTTATTTTCTTCATCTTCTTCATCAATTTCATGATCGTCATCATCAGTATATTCAACTTCTAATTGAATTGACGCTGTGTCTGCATCCTCAAGTATTGGAATAATACGATCTACAGCAGGAGGATCATCTTCTTGATAGAAACCATCTGTCACATTAGGTATCGGCTCATTTTCTCCTACTATCAGATTAATTTTTCCTCTACCTTTAGTCTTACAGACTACACGCCAATCTGGTCTATCTTTATTTCGAGCCGGATACTTCGCGTAATATACTTGTTCGGCTTGTGATGCCAACATAAAAGGCTCATTTGCTGCCAATTTGGATTTGTAATTAACCTCAACAAGTTTGTATTTTGGATAAACTTTTATGCCCTTTTCTGTTGTATCGAACCAATGACATCTAAATACGATAACTGATTTCAAGCCGAAGTAGTGCAACTCTATCACTTCTTCCACCAGTCCATAAAAATCCATATCACATTCAACATAGGTTGTCCCTTTCACACAGACCCCGGCATTCATCGTCTTCTTTGTAAATGCATATTCCACCGTGTGAAATTTGTATCCATTAATAAAATATCCGTTATAACAGGACACTAATCGCGACGGTCCACTAACAAACTCAAATATTCTTTCATCTATTTCAGCTCGGTGATCTTTGCTATAAGCTTGAATCCATGTAGGGAAATTACGATTTCGTAATCTCTCCAATTCTTGATCATTGTGAATAGAGAATTTTTGCACCATCTCAATGTCAAATATTTTAATGAATTGTTCAATCTCTAGACAATTGAGTAATACGTACAAGTGTGTCAAATGATACTCTTCCCCGCTTAAGTGTCAAGATGGACGAGAACCAAAAGCACAACCAGAGTGACAAAATATATTTAAACGTCCATCTGAATGTCGAACTCCCCCGTTGTCGTTACGTGGAAGACGATCAAATCTTGTTTGTACTGTCAATTCAAAGTAAAATGAGCAGAATGTTGAAATTTCTTGGATGATATACGATTCAGATATTGATCCTTCAACAGCTGCGGTGTTCTTTACTTTTTTCTTCAAACGATTCATGTATTTTTCAAATAAGTACATCCACCGGTATTGAACGGAGCCACCAACTCGTGCCTCGTATGCCAAGTGTATCGGTAGATGCTCCATCGAGTTAAAAAAGACAGGAGGGAAAAATTGCTCCAGCTTGCATATGATTTCAACAATATTACTTTCAAGTGTTGACATATCTTCGACTCGAATGACATTTGCACAGATGTTTCTAAAAAACATACTTAATTCAGTCAACGGACCCCAAATATTATTAGGTAGAAGATCTCGAAATGCGATCAGAAGCAATCTCTGCATGAATAGATGACAATCATGGTTCTTCATCCCTGATATTTTGCAATCATCGACGTTCACACATCGAGATAAGTTTGAAGCATATCCATCGGGTAATCTGAGTTCTTTTACCCATTGACAAACATCTTTGATCTGTTATTTATTTAACACATATGGGGCCTTCGGTTTCAGATATCGTCCGTTGACCTCTTGTAACTCCAACTCTGGTCTTTTACAAAGTATTTTCATATCATGTTGGGCTTTGACATTATCTTTTGTTTTTCCGGAAATATCCATCAAAGTGTTGAAAATATTATCAAACACATTTTTTTCAATGTGCATGACATCTAAATTATGTCGAATCAATAATGAACTCCAATAGGGCAATTCCCAAAAGATACTTTTTTCATCCAGTTATGTGTTTGACCAAAGTCTGACACTCTTTCATTCCGACCAAATACTATCTCTGGAAGTGCTGAAACACGTGCTAACATTTGTTCACCAGACAACATCGGTGGTGGCCCATCTCTTTCGACTCTGCCCTTAGTAATTTTTTTACGATTATTTCGATACTGATGGTTAGCCGGTAAGAATCAACGATGACAATCAAAGAATGATATTTTTCTTCCATAATGAAGACTGATTGATTTAGAGTGTTCCATACAATACAGACAAGAGAGTCGGCCGTGAGTGCTCCAACCAAACAACATGCCGTATGCTGGAAAATCATTGATTGTCCACAAGATCGCGGCCTTTAAATTGAAGTTTTGCTTCCGATGACAATCATAAGTGACAGCTCCCTTAGTCCACAATGTTTTCAATTCATCTATCAAGGGTCTGAGAAACACGTCAATTTCTTTTCGCAGACCGTTAGGACCCGAAATAATCATCGAAAGATAAATAAATTCATCTTTCATACACGTTGACGGTGGCAAATTATAAACTGCCAGCAGCACTGGCCAAACTGGATAAGGAGTTGTAGAATTAATGGCAAAACGGATTAAAACCATCTATGCATAATCCCAATCTTATATTACTAGTATCCCTAGCAAATGAAGGATAACATGTATCCAAATATTTTCATGCTTCACTATCGGATGGATGAGTCATTACTGTATCATCACGGCTTCTTGCATTCCAACTCATGTAAGGGGCTGTCTTTTCCGACATGAATAATCTTTGAAGCATCAGTGTTAGTGAAAATACCGAAGCACCTTAAACGAGATATTTTTCTATCGGATCGATTTCTTTGCCTTGTAACGAGGATATTGACATACAGGGCATTTATCAAACTACACATTTTCTTTATAATATAAAATACAATTATTTTGGCATGCGTGTATTTTTTCGTACCCAAGCCCCAATTTTCTCATCAGCTTTTTAGTTTTATAAAAAGTTGGCTCAAACTTGTTATCAGTAGGCAACATTCCATTAATCAATCCTGCAATCCGATCATACGCAACCCCGCTGATATTACAATCGGCCTTGATGTTTAGGAGCTGTGTCATTGCTGAAAACCTAGTGTATTTAGGACAATTCTCATGCAAAGGTTCATCGGCAGCTTTCAACATCTCGTAAAATTCTCCAGCTTCTTTATTCGGCAATTCAATCTCTACTGCAGTTTGTACTTCTGTGATATCAACCGCTATAGTATCTGGTGGGACTGATGTCTGAGTAACTGGCCGATCAACATTATCATTCAGGTGGAATTGATCCTCAAGACTACCACGTATCATAGTTCTATAGGGATTAGATTGACTGGATGAAGAAGCACCAGCAGAGGAAGATTCACCATATGTCTGAACGACAGGATTGCTCAACGTCCCGACTTCACGTGACTCCCCGTGACAAGTCCATAGAAAATATCTTGGTGCAAATCCTTTGCTATATTGATGTAAAGTGACAGTCTCCCGATCCAAATATCGTCAATTCATACAAATGCGGCAAGGACATCGGATTTTATCACCGACGCTAACGAATTTTCGATTCGAATAGGCAAAATTTAGAAAGTACGTTACGCCTAATCGAAACTCATTTGTTAAAACTTCACGATCAAGATGTCGGTACATCCAACTTCGATCTGCCGACATGATTCTGTCAATCAATGTCAATTTCTTTAGTTAATGCCTTTATGTGAGATTGTCCTATTCTATTCGGGATTTATGTTATTCATATTGCACTAAGTACTTCTTTTAACCGCCAACTTCATTCTAAATTTCGGCAGCATCTCCCTACAGTTCTCCAAAACGTAAGTGCAGTACAAATAACTATATTTCCAAATTATCCAATCAGGGACAATTCAAGAATTCTACGTCGTATAAAAGATTATCTACTTCTTTTATACGAACATACAACCCCCGAACGGATCTAAGGTTTTGCTAACTCATATCCGACTTGTTGATGCGTACGTGAAACATATCAACTAGTCGGATGGATGATTATTTTCTAAATGTTTCGAGTCAGTTTGAGTCCATATTAGACAATTCTGACACGAGTCCAAATTAGACGATTCCGGGGGGAGTCCAAAATGAACTATTCCGGCGCGCGTCCGAAGTGAATGATTTCGGCACATGGCCGAAGTGGACAATTCTGACGCGAGTCCACTGTGGACAACTCCGGACTAATTAACAATATTTTAACTAATTAATTAATATTAATCTACATTATTTTCATTAATTTAAACAATTAACCTACCATTATTAAATATTAATCTAACTAAATTAAACTAAAAATTAATATAAACTCTAAAAATTAATCTAAACATAAAAATTAATCTAACAAATTAAACAATTAATCTAAACAATTAATTAAATAATTAATCTAAATAATTAATTAACAATTAAATAATAATTAAAAAAATCTAAAACTAATATTTTCGGCGCCAGAGTCCGCCGGACTTCGGCGCCGACGTCCAGTATTCGGACAAGCTCCGGCGGCGGCCATCGGTCGTCCGTCGCCGGTCAAAACCCTATAAATAGGGTTTCGGTCGGATTTCATTAGGGATCAACGGCAAGAGATGGCCGGATGGCGAGGAATACCTGAAATCGGCAGTCGAGGACGGACGGTAGCGGCAGCTCGACGGCGTCGGCGTCGACAGCGGCGGCGAGATACGGGAGGAGCAGGCGGCGGCAGCAGCGGGAGGAAGAAGGGGGGCGGGCGCGATCTGCGACCTATATAAACTTATCAGCAACGGCTCACTCAGCCATTAGAAAGCCGTTGCTGATAAGTTATCATCAGCAACGGCTCACTTGTCCGTTAGAAAACCGTTGCTGATAATTAACATCATCAGCAATAGCTCGCATGTCCGTTAGAAAGCTGTTGCAGATACAACATATTTGTAACAGCGTGAGTGGCTGTAAGAATGCCGTTGCTGATAGCCGTTGCTGAAGACTCAATTTCTGGTAGTGAGGGTTGTACGTCATATAAAAGATCATATACGTACTTCTTTTACACGAACATACAACCCCCGAACGGATCTAAGGTTTTGCTAAATCATATCCAACTCGTCGATGCGTACGTGAAACGTATCAACTCGTCGGATGGATGATTATTTTCTAAATATTTTGAGTCAGTTCGAGTCCATATAGTAGACAATTCCGACACGAGTCCAAAGTGGACGATTCTGGCGGGAGTCCGAAATGGATGATTTCGGCGCAAGTCCGAAGTGGACGATTTCGGCGCGAGTCCTCTGAGGACGACTCCAGACTAATTAACATTTTAACTAATTAATTATATTAATCTAAAATATTTTAATTAATTTAAATAATTAACATACCATTATTAATCTAAAAATTAATCTAAACTATAACAATTAATCTATAAATTAAACAATTAATTAAAAATTAAATAAATAATTAAAAATCCATAATTAATGGATTTCCGGCGTCGGAGTCCGGGTGGACTCCGGCGCCGGCGTCCAATGTTCGGACACTGGACAACTATCCGGCCGGCAACCGAAACTCGATATTTAGGGTTTCGACCGGATTAAATGGGAAGGAAGGGGCGAGTGGCGGCGAGGAATACCTAGAGCAGACGAGGCGGCGGCGGCGGTCGGAATCAGCGGTCGACAATAGGGCTGGCAACAGAGGAAGAGGAAGAAGAAAAAGAAGAAGGAAGGGCCGGGCGCGTGCCCTATATAAACTTATCAGCAACGACTCACTCAACCGTTAGAACGCCGTTGCTGATAAGGTAATCATCAGCAATGGCTCACTTGTCCGTTAGAAAGCCGTTGCTATGGTAATTAATATTTGCAATGACTCGCATGTCCGTTAGAAAGCCATTGTAGATACATTATATCTGCAACGGCTTGAGCGGCCGTACGAATGCCGTTGCAAATAGCAATGGCTTGAGCGGCCGTTACTGATAGTCGTTGCTGAAGAACTAATTTCTAGTAGTGATCGGAGCGAGAACCTTCCTCAGCAGTGCGACGGCTGACGCAGCGGCGAACGACAAGCGCTTGGCATCTGAGTCTTCGACGAGGAAAGATGCCATCCTCGGCGAGGGCGATTGGCATCTGGCATCAGGGAAGATGCTTCACACAAGGGAAGATGCCACCCTCTCCAGAACTTGCTCCGCCCCCGCCACCTTCGCCTAACCCTAGAACCACAGGCTCCCCTGGCTCATCCAGTATAGTGCTGCCACGCAGTGCTCCTCGGCGATAGCCGACAACGGCGATATCCCCCTCATCAAATCCAACAGCGCGGACACCACCCCGGCGTCCATCAGTGCCGCACACCCTTCATTGCACCCGGTGAGGTTGTGGATCACCATCATTGCTATCCTCACTAGGTTAGACCCTGTCCTTGCTCTGTTGGGGCCGCCGCCACCTCCTCTTCCCTCTCAGCTGCCACTTTGAGCAGCGCGGGCACCATTCTTGGTATGCGCACAATCTTGAACTTGTTAGCTGCGGCGAAAGTTAGGTGGTACAACGCCATGCCGGCATCGCGTCGAGCGCGGGTTCTGTCGATGGAGGGGCGGGTGAAGAGGTTGAGGAGCAACAGGATTGCGCCCAGGACACGCATCGCAGCGCAATTCTCATCCTCGACGGTGAGACCGAAGAGGGAACCGACAGCGTGGTAGCGAGCCTCTACGGAGCCACTTCGACAAGAGCCGGTACCATCCCTGATCTCAAAATCCTAACTTTATTCACCGGTTCCAACGAAAGGTTCACCATGGAGGTGACAGCGTCGACCTGGACAGTGGCGCAGTGCGAAAGAAGCATGGGGCGAATAACACCCAGGAGGCGCGACGTGCAAAGGGCTACACACTGGTTGTTGCTCTCCCTTGTAGCATGCCAGAGGGTGGCCGCTGCGGTTCCTGCTCCACGACATCCAAATCCCTCAATTTGACCAACATCTCTTCCAGCGCATCGGTCGTCCTCCGTGATGGTGAATTTTTGACTCTTGTAGTTTTGTCTTGATTTATTGTTTCATCGATGGCGACGATCTCCGAAGAAAAAGAGTAGGATGACGATGAATGACAGGAGGATGTCGAAGGAGTATAGGCTGATAAAAAGCTGGAAGATTTGTTGCTATCTCACTCTCTCTTGGTGAGAGTGGGAGGATTGATGGGAGTCATCGTCTCCTTCGATCCCTCCTCCGCTAGGGAAGGCAAAATGCCGGAGGTTGAAGTCACACCGTCCTTTCCACTTCGTTGGCGCCGGTGGCATGCTGGTGTCGCCAAAGGAAGGGTGGTCAAGGAAGATGTCGGTCAGGGAAGATGTTTCACAAGTGAACAAAATATTTTTTTTAAAAAATAATTTTTTATTTATGTTATTTAAAAAAAATAATTTTTTTAATCCACGTAGGCAACACACATGGACATAAAAAGATTTTGAACAAATAATAATTTTTAATCAATTTCGAATAATTTTTTTTTTTAATTCACGTGTGCAAGCCACGTCACACGGTTAACGGGGTAGCTAGTGAAATTTTGACGATGGAAAGCAATTGATACAAATCTGATAGTTGAGGATGCAATTTGGAGAAATAAAAGTTCGATACATATGAGACAAAGTTGATAATTCAGGATATATTCAGATAATTACCCAAAAAATTACTTTGGGTCGGACTCTATAAATATTTTACGGAGTGAACCTAACATGATTAAAAATGAACATAGCATTATTAAGACCGAACCTAAAGCAGAAGTGTTAGGTTCATCGTTTCAAAACATATGCTCATTCTTACTTTAGATTCAATTTTAATCATACTAATCTCAATCTTAATAAGATTAGATACACTTTTACGGGAGGCTCCAGAAATTGCGCCGGTGAATTGAAAAATTGGAAAGCCACCAATAGCAAATTCATTACATGGATGTCAAATATTATCTCCACCCCTATAGCCATGGAATTTAGCAGTCTATTCTGTGTCAAACATATTTGAGACCACCTACTCAATCGTTATTGCTTTAGATATAGCCAATAAATATCGCCAAATATATTTGAGACCACTAGCACGATCGTTATTACTTTAGATATTTAGCCAAGAAATATCGCCTAACCCAGAGGTGGCAAAATGGGCCGAGCAGCAGTTAGCGGGCCGGGCCAGCCTGACTCGATAAGGTAGCGTGCCGAGCCGGCCCGGCCCGCTAACACCGTGGACCGAAAATTCGTGGCCCGGCCCGCAAGATTTTGCAGGCCACCCGGCATGGCCCGTGAGCTCGTTTATCAACTAAAAACTTGTAAAAAAAATTAATTTAAAATATTTGAGAGACTAAATAAGTACCAAATATGATATTTCACATGAAAAACTCAATGGATTAACTTCACCTTCAATTTTAAAGTACTAAACTAGATTTGAAATTAATTTTTTTAATACTTAGCAGGCCAAATCAGCCGAGCCTGCCTGATAAGAGCCGGCCCGTGTCGGCCCATAATATTTTCATGCAAGGCCGGCCCGGCCTGATAAGCTTATCGGACCGAATTTTTTAGCTCGGCCCGTAGTTATTTTACTGTGCTCGTGCCGTGTTATCGTATCGTGCCCATTTCTGCCACCCCCAGCATAATCCAATAACTTCTCTCTCAAACAACTTTGGACAATTGATTGTGGACTATTTTTCCAAATTGTCAATTACCTGGAAACAACTCGATCAGATAAAGCCTTCTCTTGACTAAAATACTGATAGGAAAATGGACAAGCTAATGATACTGAAAAATTACTACAGTTGATCATGCACTTTCATCTAATGTTGAATCGGCTCACACATCAATACTTCATCGAAATTTTCTCCATTAAATGAGCTTTATATCTGAAGAGATTTGCAAAGGCATACTTGTCTACTATAATAAATCTAATAATAAGGCATACTTGTTCACGACACAACCAAAAAATAATAATAAATGAGGCGTAAATTTATTCGTGCCTGTGGCAGGCGCCGGGTTGAAACTAGCGCCAAGACCAAGCATCAGCACTTGGAAAATTGACGCATGTATAGGCGTCGATTTCATGAAAGCTGACACCTATTAAAACTGGTGCCAGCTCTAAGCTAGCGCCCAATACAGGCATTAGTTTCCCAAGTACAAGCGCCAGCTCCAAGCTGGCGTCGGATTTCGAGAAACTGACACCTAAGCAAGCGTTCGTTTCTCAAAATTTCTGCTAAAAGTAGTAGATTTAATTCTATTAAATAAAAAATTATAAATTATAAAAAAAATATTTTTAGTACCACATTGATAAAAATATATTTTTTAAATAATTCTTTATTATTACAAGTATCATGTTTATAGTACCACGTTAGTTAATTTTTTTCTATTACTTTTACCTATTATAAATATCTTGTTAAACATATAACTTTTTACCAACTTATAAAAAAAATAAAATATCTTAAATATTATATTTATATAACAAAATATAATATGCTATATATTTTATAAAATTAATAATATAAATAAAATTGATATATGTTATTAACTAATTTTTTTTAAAAATATTTGAATACCGACACCTACATTTGGCGTCTGTCTTTTGGTTTTGTATTATTTTTTCACTAAGAGCTATTTGCCCTCAAACCGGCCCTTTTAAGTGCAACTAAACTCATATTTCGACCTAAAAAAGAGTTGATTTCTCTATCTTCCTCAATCGACTCTTTTAAGTGCGACTGAATTTATATTTCAAACTCAAAAAAGAGTTAATTATTTTATTAAAATGTGTCGGAATTATATTAATTTATTGTAGTGTGACCATTATGGTCTTGCTTACCATCGAATAATGAGTTAGTTTCCTTTTTTTCATAAAAAATAACCTATCAAATTTAGTTAAAATTAACCAAAGTAATTTACTTTAATCGAATTAAAATAATCATAGTAATTTAATATGATTAAAATTTACATTACGGGTAGGGGTGTTCATGGGTACCGGATAGACATGAAATCGGTTGGAACCTACTCGATATGTTAGGTTTCAAATAGATCCGAATTAAATTTGGGTAGGATCCGAGACAATACTTAAAGAATCGGTTAAAATCATTTCCGATTCTGGTCCAACATATCAGGTACCCGGAATCGGTACCCGAAAGTTGTACCTTGAAAGCTGTTCCCAGTTGGAACTTGTACCCCGGAATCTGCAAATCAACAGGTTCCAACAGGATATTCGGAACTTGTACTACACCACATGTTTCGGTAGGGTCCGCTTTCAGGTTCTAACAAGATAGGATCCGGGTCAAAAATGTAGGAACTGGTCCTATATAGGATAGGGTCCGGTTATCATAAAAATCATAGGGTACTCGGACCCACTCACCCCTAATTATGAAAGACTTTTTTCCTCCATTATTATCATTTTAAAAATATAGTAATTCGATTTAATTGAGGTTAACCTAAGAAATTTAATTTAAACAAAATTAATATAAGTAATATAATTTAATTAAAATTAGTCAAAGAAAGTTAATTAACCAAAGTTAACTTAAATAATTAAATTAAACTTCCGCTATTTATCCCAACTAAAAAAAGAAAGCTTTTATTTTAATAAATAAGGCTGTCAAACTAGATATAAGATCTGGATAGCAAGAGGTTGCTTTCTCCTCCTAGCCATGCATCATAACCATGTGTCTGAATTACAAGCTGGATGTGTTCACGGAAGTCATGGATGCTTATTGTGATGTCGGGAGCCGTATAGCCCAATTGCGTTACAGACGTGAGGTCGACTTCCATAGAGCTGATGACCGAACGGTCATCAGACCATCTAGTATCCCTAAGAAATATTAGGGCGTTGACACCAGCACTTCGTCGGTGTAGGGTATGTAATCGGACCATGATCATACCCATGTGAAGGTGTTGTAATCCTTCCTGTACTAGCACAGAATAACTTTGATCAGTAATGAAAGGGAGTTCGAGTTGTGAACCTTCTGTGACTAGAATCCGTTCATCGGAGTAGTGTTGGTACACCCGATGGTTCCTTTCTGCCCAGCCTGCTTGATAGAGAGTTTCTGCAGGTACTTGTTGGGCTCTCTGGTACTGAGAAATGGTGAGTTCAGCGTTTGGGTCTATTTGCGATTCGAGGCTTCGCCGGAAGCCAGATCGCCTGTTATTGGAGGCCACTCTTCTTTGTACTTCGTGCCTCAAGCGGTTGCTGAGACGATAGCTGCGGATCTGGTCATCTATCGTCGGTTGTCTGTTGTTGTTGTCGGAGATGGAAGGTCGTGGAGCAATGACTTCGGTTCTTGTTGTGGTTCTGCTGGTGGAAGTCATTGTTTTGCTCTTTCTTTTTCTTGTTCAAAGATTACCTTGGGATCCATGAAAACGTAAAGTTTCCCGGGAGGCTTCGAGGTTCTCTTTTCTGATGAATCTCCGATCTTTAGCTTCTGCAGATCCTTTGCTAAAGAGTCAATAGAATCGGCAATAGATTGTGGACTGGCCTTTTCTTCAGTATTTTTACTTCGATGGCTAGTTCGTCCAACTGTTCTTTAATTTTGCAAGTAAGTTGGATGAGTGTATTTAATTGTTTAGCGATGCTTTCAGAGTGTTTAGTAGTGATCAAGGCAGGTTTAACAAATCCCTCATCTGGTGTGCCAAGAGAGTCAGTAGCCTTAAGAGCTTCTTTGTAGATGGAGCTTGCAGTACCCTCGGAGGAGCATCCAATCTTAATGAACTCGGACGAACAAGTAGTCTCATGAAGATGCAAAAGCTCACAGGAAAGATCATGTTCAGGGAACCTCAATCAATGGACCAGCAAGACAAATGGGCACACAAAGCATTTCAACTCCACAGCGCTCAAACTCAAAAAACAATATCAGAGTTGGAGCAATTATTGGCGATGGCTTATCTACAGAAAGCCCGGTTAGAACAAGCTGCACCAACTGATACCTATGCCTCAGACGCACTTCAGCCGATAATTCACCATATCAAGAATCTTGAGATATGTCACAAGATGATTAGTGGCAGCAAAAACAGTAACTCCTATTGCCATATTCGCTTCACCGAAAGATAAAGACTGAAGGAGACAAGACGAGATAAGATTCCCTGGAGATAAGCTCGAAGGACAGCAAGTCACTATCACCTAGCTGTAAAGAAGTGTGTATTATTAAAGTGTGTATTAAAGTAATGTACGAAGGAGCACTAATTCTGAGTGGGCAGGACCCACTCAATTATTTTGCTTGCTCGCGAAGCAACCTTCGGTCTATATAAGACCATGTATAGAGAGTTGCAGAGGCAGACTGGCAACACCAGAAATCCTCTACTTCTCTAGCTATTCAAGTTCTGGCTGTGAGTTTAAGCTTGCAAGTTTGTAAGAGTGTGAAATAATCAAATCCTAAGCTTTCAGAAACCTTGTTTCCACTTGTGTCCACTTGTTCCTGCGTCTTTTATGACCCGAGAACGAAATTGATCCATTACTACTGCTACCTGCTACTTCCTTCCGCAACAATTCCACCTGGTATCAGAGCTTGTTAATTCTGAAGGTACTTGCTTACTTTTACTTGTTTATACTTTAAGGTTAAAATTAGCTAGGATAGACGATAAAGGGGATAACAGTACCCGAAATAGGAGAATATTTTCCATACATTCGCAATCCTAGTTAAGATTAGCCCGTAAGTATACACTCTTCTAATCCCTCTATGAGTGATTGGAACCTTACTGCTGCAAGCTCCATCTACAAAGAAGCTCTTAAGGCTACTGACTCTCTTGGCACACCAGCTGAGGGATTTGTTAAACCTGCCTTGATCACTACTAAACATTCTGAAAGCATCGCTAAACAATTAAATACACTCATCCAACTTACTTGCAAAATTAAAGAACAGTTGGACGAACTTGCCATCGAAGTAAAAATACTGAAGTTAGCCAAAGAAAAGGCCAGTCCACAATCTATTGCCGATTCTATTGACTCTTTAGCAAAGGATCTGCAGAAGCTAAAGATCGGAGATTCATCAGAAAAGAGAACCTCGAAGCCTCCCGGGAAACTTTACGTTTTCATGGATCCCAAGGTAATCTTTGAACAAGAAAAAGAAAGAGCAAAACAATGACTTCCACCAGCAGAACCACAACAAGAACCGAAGTCATTGCTCCACGACCTTCCATCTCCGACAACAACAACAGACAACCGACGATAGATGACCAGATCCGCAGCTATCGTCTCAGCAACCGCTTGAGGCACGAAGTACAAAGAAGAGTGGCCTCCAATAACAGGCGATCTGGCTTCCGGCGAAGCCTCGAATCGCAAATAGACCCAAACGCTGAACTCACCATTTCTCAGTACCAGAGAGCCCAACAAGTACCTGCAGAAACTCTCTATCAAGCAGGCTGGGCAGAAAGGAACCATCGGGTGTACCAACACTACTCCGATGAACGGATTCTAGTGGATATCTGCGCAGATGCAGATATTTTATTCATGGACTCTGAGTCTTGAAAAACTACTCTCTTTTGAGTCTTCCATTCTTTGGGCGCTTCTTCAGTTTCTGGAAACTTTCCTTTCTTTTGTCTCATCTCTTCTTCTAGACTTAAATTGTTAAATTCTTCCTCTAAATCTTCAATTTCTCCTTGACCTTTTAGTCTTTCAATTTCTTCCTTGAGCTGCTTGTTTTCATCCTTGAAGTATTCATTTTCAGCAATCAAGTTTTTGGTATAATTCTCCAGAAATTACAACAGGCTGTGAACGCTGTACATGTTGCAAAGAGTTCACTAACCCGATGATGAGAGCGCACTGCAGAAACTGCCTACTTACGGTATGTCCTATGTGCTCTCGCTTTAACATTGGTAGGAAGCTTACAATAATCAGATCAAATTTTCCACCGTATCAAGACAAAGATATTCTGATTAAAGAGCTACTGGACTATACCAAATACTTGATTGCTGAAAATGAATACTTCAAGGATGAAAACAAGCAGCTCAAGGAAGAAATTGAAAGACTAAAAGGTCAAGGAGACATTGAAGATTTAGAGGAAGAATTTAACAATTTAAGTCTAGAAGAAGAGATGAGACAGAAGAAAGGAAAGTTTCCAGAAACTGAAGAAGCGCCCAAAGAATGGAAGACTCAAAAGAGAGTAGTTTTTCAAGACTCAGAGTCCATGAATAAAATATCTGCATCTGCGCAGGTATCCGACCTCCCTCAAGAATTTGCATCCATAGCTGACAAAGTGGATCAGCCAAAAGGAAAAAGAGTTCTGAATCGTTTATACAATATGACGATTATTATGGAAATTCCTCAAGTAAAATCGTTCAGAATTCAGGCCATCTTAGACACTAGCGCTACGGTCTGTTGCATAGACCAGGACTCTATACCAGAAGAAGCTTTAGAGCCGAGCACATACCCTATATTGATTAATGGGGTAAATTCACAACAGATGGCAAGCAAAAAATTGAAGAATGGTTATATGTCAATAGAGGAGAATCGATTCTCTATTCCTTTCACTTACGCCTTTCCCATGAGTAAGAAAGACGGCATCCAGATGCTCGTAGGATGCAAATTCATCAGAGCAATGAAAGGTGGCGTAAGAATCGAAGAACAGTCGATCACCTTCTATAAGAAAGTAACTACCATCATGACCAGAACTGATGCTGAAGTATCTGCGGTCGCCTCAATGGAGGAATTCAACCTAACGGAAGAAGAATACCTGGACGTATTAAGTACAACCGCATATGAATATTTTAAGGAGTCCGAGAGGTTTCAAAGAAGATTCAAGCCATTACTACAGCAGATGGAAGATCAAGGTTATATTGGGGATAACCCTATTGCTCACTGGAGCAAAAATCAAATTACGTGCAAAATCGACATTATCAACCCTGACTTGACCATTCAAGATAAGCCTTTAAAGCACGTAACCCCAGCAATGAAGGACCAGTTCAGCAAGCATATCCAGAGTCTGCTACAAATAGGAGCCATCAGACCCAGCTCAAGCAGACATAGGACTATGGCAATGATAGTCCATTCCGGAACGAGCATTGATCCAATAACATCAAAGGAAGTCAAAGGGAAGGAAAGGTTAGTATTTAACTACAGAACCCTTAATGACAATATGTATAAGGATCAATACAGCTTGCCTGGCATCAATACTATTCTAAAAAGAATAGGTAACAGCAAGATTTTCTCAAAGTTTGATTTAAAAAGTGGATTCCATCAAGTGGCGATGGATCCAGATTCAATTCCTTGGACGGCCTTCACCGTACCTGGAGGACTTTATGAATGGCTGGTAATGCCATTCGGACTTAAAAATGCCCCCTCTATTTTTCAGAGAAAGATGGATCGGTGTTTCGAAGGCACTGAGGAATTCATAGCGGTATATATCGACGATATATTAGTCTTTTCTGAGACGGAAGAAGATCATGCAAAGCATCTAAGAAAGATGCTAGAAATCTGTAAACAATGGGGACTCGTTCTGTCGCCAACAAAAAGGAAGATAGCAACAGGGGAGATCGATTTTCTGGGAGCCGTCATTGGAAGAAGTAAGATCCGGCTTCAATCGCATATCATTACAGCTAGGTGATAGTGACTTGCTGTCCTTCGAGCTTATCTCCAGGGAATCTTATCTCGTCCTGTCTCCTTCAGTCTTTATCTTTTGGTGAAGCGAATATGGCAATAGGAGTTACTGTTTTTGCTGCCACTAATCATCTTGTGACATATCTCAAGATTCTTGATATGGTGAATTATCGGCTGAAGTGCGTCTGAGGCATAGGTATCAGTTGGTGGAGCTTGTTCTAACCGGGCTTTCTGTAGATAAGCCATCGCCAATAATTGCTCCAACTCTGATATCCATAACAAGTCAAACCAGAACAAGCCATCAAGGGTAAGATGGCTCAATTTTGTGGATTTTATAGCAGGGACTGGAATTCAAATACATTTTGAACATATAGAAGGCAAACTCAACGTCCTAGCAGATGCCTTATCCCGACTCACCACAAAGCTCGTTGTTCTAGAAGAGATCCCAGCATACATGATGGAATACATCAAAGATCTTGAGGCAGCAATAGAAGAAACTCAAGATGCACCTATGACAATTGTTGAAGCATTAAGTACGACTATCAATTCAATTAGCGACCTCCTGCTACCAGAAGAATCAGTCAACGCACTCTACTCCTGGGATGATGAAATCCAAGAGATAATCGACGACAACAACACGGCCATAGAAACCGAAACTGAGGAATTCATAGCGGTATATATCGACGATATATTAGTCTTTTCTAAGACGGAAGAAGATCATGCAAAGCATCTAAGAAAGATGCTAGAAATCTGTAAACAATGGGGACTCGTTCTGTCGCCAACAAAAAAGAAGATAGCAACAGGGGAGATCGATTTTCTGGGAGCCGTCATTGGAAGAAGTAAGATCCGGCTTCAACCGCATATCATTAAAAAAATCGTTTCCTTCGATGAAGAGAATCTGAAAACAAAGACAGGATTGAGGACTTGGTTAGGAATTCTAAACTATGCGCGGAGCTACATTCCCAACATGGGAACTCTATTGGGTCCCCTCTATTCCAAAACGGGACCCCACGGGGACAAAAGGATCAAAGAATCAAATAGAGACCTGATCGCCAAGGTGAAAAATCTGGTGCAAAATCTACCAGACCTAGAGTTACCCCCCCTGATGCCTATATAGTCCTTGAGACAGACGGCTGTATGGAAGGATGAGGTGGGATATGCAAATGGAAACCCAAGAAACATGACAAAAGACAGTCGGAGCGCATCTGCGCATATGCAAGCGGAAAGTTCCCAGTCGTCAAAGCCACCATTGATGCAGAAATCCATGCTTGCATGGAAACCTTAAATGCACTGAAAATACATTATCTGGATAAGAAGGAACTGACGCTCAGAACGGATTGTCAAGCCATCATCAGTTTCCATAACAAGTCGAACCAGAACAAGCCATCAAGGGTAAGATGGCTAAATTTTGTGGATTTTATAACAGGGACTGGAATTCAAATACACTTTGAACATATAGAAGGCAAACTCAACGTCCTAGCAGATGCCTTATCCCGACTCACCACAAAGCTCGTTGTTCTAGAAGAGATCCCAACATACATGATGGAATACATCAAAGATCTTGAGGCAGCAATAGAAGAAACTCAAGATGCACCTATGACAATTGTTGAAGCATTAAGTACGACTATCAATTCAATTAGCGACCTCCTGCTACCAGAAGAATCAGTCAACGCACTCTACTCCTGGGATGATGAAATCTTGGAGATAATCGACGACAACAACACGGCCATAGAAACCGTTATGGAAGAAGGGCTCATCCACAGGTATGAATATCAGCCACCTGAGCCTTATTTACCCAGATGGGCAGATATCCCATACTGGGATGAACTAGATGAGGGTGACGATATTACCCTCAGAGTGGCTAGATATGACCAGTATTTTTCCTTGGATGGAAATTATTTTGACCACCGAGACAGAGAATTCACGGAAATCATGAACCAGAAAGAGCAACCTGAATGCTCTTCTAAAAATGAAGTACCCAATGATCCAAACACTATGTCAGGAGAGTTATCGAAGAAGAAAACCAATATGCAAAGGCCATGAGAGAACTCTATGAAGAAACAGACGACTTCTACAAAGAATGGGAAAAACAATTTCCTGGCACTTTTACTAGACCATCTGAGCTCCTGAATACACTCAGGACAGAAGCAAGGATACAAGAACGGGATGCTGATGCCCTGCGTAAGGGAAAATATCCCGCAGAAGATGATGATTAAGACCAAAGCACTTCGGGGAAGCGGAAACCCCTTAACAAATATCCGTGGTTATCTTAGCTAATCTTAATATTTTGTTGTTTGTTTCCTTTTAGATGATTTTTGATGAGCTAAACCGCTTAGCTGATACCACCCGAGGAACATATGCAACAGCCAGAAGAGCAATAGGTACTGCACAACATTGGACGGTCCTCGAAGGAGCATCCAATCTTAATGAACTCGGACGAATAAGTGGTCTCATGAAGATGGAAAAGCTCACAGGAAAGATCATGTTCAGGGAACCTCAATCAATGGACCAGCAAGACAAATGGGCACACAAAGCATTTCAACTCCACGGCGCTCAAACTCAAAAAACAATATCAGAGTTGGAGCAATTATTGGCGATGGCTTATCTACAGAAAGCCCGGTTAGAACAAGCTGCACCAACTGATACCTATGCCTCAGACGCACTTCAGCCGATAATTCACCATATCAAGAATCTTGAGATATCTCACAAGATGATTAGTGACAGCAAAAACAGTAACTCCTATTGCCATATTCGCTTCACCAAAAGATAAAGACTGAAGGAGACAGGACGAGATAAGATTCCCTGGAGATAAGCTCGAAGGACAGCAAGTCATTATCACCTAGCTGTAAAGAGGTGTGTATTATTAAAGTGTGTATTAAAGTAATGTACGAAGGAGCACTAATTCTGAGTGGGCAGGACCCACTCAATTATGTTGCTTGCTCGCGAAGCAACCTTCGGTCTATATAAGACCATGTATAGAGAGTTGCAGAGGCAGACTGGCAACACCAGAAATCCTCTATTTCTCTAGCTATTCAAGTTCTGGTTGTGAGTTTAAGCTTTCAAGTTTGTAAGAGTGTGAAATAATCAAATCCTAAGCTTCCAGAAACCTTGTTTCCACTTGTGTCCACTTGTTTCCACTTGTGTCCACTTGTTCCTGCGTCTTTTATGACCCGAGAACGAAATTGATCCATTACTACTGCTACCTGCTACTTCCTTCCGCAACAATTCCACCTGGTATCAGAGCTTGTTAATTCTGAAGGTACTTGCTTACTTTTACTTGTTTATACTTTAAGGTTAAAATTAGCTAGGATAGACGATAAAGGGGATAACAGTACCCGAAATAGGAGAAGATTTCCCATACATTCGCAATCCTAGTTAAGATTAGCCCGTAAGTATACACTCTTCTAATCCCTCTATGAGTGATTGGAACCTTACTGCTGCAAGCTCCATCTACAAAGAAGCTCTTAAGGCTACTGACTCTCTTGGCACATCAGCTGAGGGATTTGTTAAACCTGCCTTGATCACTACTAAACACTCTGAAAACATCGCTAAACAATTAAATACACTCATCCAACTTACTTGCAAAATTAAAGAACAGTTGGACGAACTAGCCATCGAAGTAAAAATACTGAAGAAAAGGCCAGTCCACAATCTATTGCCGATTCTATTGACTCTTTAGCAAAGGATCTGCAGAAGCTAAAGATCGGAGATTCATCAGAAAAGAGAACCTCGAAGCCTCCCGGGAAACTTTACGTTTTCAAGGATCCCAAGGTAATCTTTGAACAAGAAAAAGAAAGAGCAAAACAATGACTTCCACCAGTAGAACCACAACAAGAACCGAAGTCATTGCTCCACGACCTTCCATCTCCGACAACAACAACAGACAACCGACGATAGATGACCAGATCCGCAGCTATCGTCTCAGCAACCGCTTGAGGCACGAAGTACAAAGAAGAGTGGCCTCCAATAACAGGCGATCTGGCTTCCGGCGAAGCCTCGAATCGCAAATAGACCCAAACGCTGAACTCACCATTTCTCAGTACCAGAGAGCCCAACAAGTACCTGCAGAAACTCTCTATCAAGCAGGCTGGGCAGAACGGAACCATCGGGTGTACCAACACTACTCCGATGAACGGATTCTAGTCACAGAAGGTTCACAACTCGAACTCCCTTTCATTACTGATCAAAGTTATTCTATGCTAGTACAGGAAGGATTACAACACCTTCACATGGGTATGATCATGGTCCGATTACATACCCTACACCGACGAAGTGCTGGTGTCAACGCCCTAATACTTCTTAGGGATACTAGATGGTCTGATGACCGTTCGGTCATCAGCTCTATGGAAGTCGACCTCACGTCTGGAACGCAATTGGCCTATACGGCTCCCGACATCACAATAAGCATCCATGACTTCCGTGAACACATCCAGCTTGTAATTCAGACACATGGTTATGATGCATGGCTAGGAGGAGAAAGCAACCTCTTGCTATCCAGATCTTTATTGGGAAGACTCTCCAATACCAGCCACACAAACTTTCGCTACAATGTGCAACATGTAGCGGATCACCTTGCAAGCCGTGGGATTCGGGCAATCCCAGGACAAATCAGATCAACAGAGAATCTGCAAGGACAACATTGGATCATTCGACCAGCTTCTATAGCAGCCATACGCAACCCGCAGACATCCAGTATCAGAACAAGGACGGATGGCGCTCTTGCCGTCCAGTTTGCGGATTATGCTGTGCAACCCTCAACTACTACAAACGATGATCTCCAAGAAGAGTTCGCTGCCATGCTCTTTGACCAAGAGGAGCCTTTCTATGATGACCGAGAGGAGCCTTTCTATGATCGACCCCCCCGTTGGGATACCTCCGATAGTGCGCCTGATCAGGGCACATTGGGCCGAACTAAGATTAGGTGGGACCTAATCTCACCGGATGGGGAGGAGGAGGAGGTGACAGATCAATAACATCAAAGGAAGTCAAAGGGAAGGAAAGGTTAGTATTTAACTACAGAACCCTTAATGACAATACGTATAAGGATCAATACAGCTTGCCTGGCATCAATACTATTCTAAAAAGAATAGGTAACAGCAAGATTTTCTCAAAGTTTGATTTAAAAAGTGGATTCCATCAAGTGGCGATGGATCCAGATTCAATTCCTTGGACGGCCTTCACCGTACCTGGAGGAATTTATGAATGGCTGGTAATGCCATTCGGACTTAAAAATGCCCCCTCAATTTTTCAGAGAAAGATGGATCGGTGTTTCGAAGGCACTGAGGAATTCATAGCGGTATATATCGACGATATATTAGTCTTTTCTGAGACGGAAGAAGATCATGCAAAGCATCTAAGAAAGATGCTAGATACTCCATTCCGGAACGAGCATCACCCTCATCTAGTTCATCCCAGTATGGGATATCTGCCCATCTGGGTAAATAAGGCTCAAGTGGCTGATATTCATACCTGTGGATGAGCCCTTCTTCCATAACGGTTTCTATGGCCGTGTTGTTGTCGTCGATTATCGTTCTTAGATGCTTTGCATGATCTTCTTCCGTCTCAGAAAAGACTAATATATCGTCGATATATACCGCTATGAATTCCTCAGTGCCTTCGAAACACCGATCCATCTTTCTCTGAAAAATAGATGGGGCATTTTTAAGTCCGAATGGCATTACCAGCCATTCATAAAGTCCTCCAGGTACGGTGAAGGCCGTCCAAGGAATTGAATCTGGATCCATCGCCACTTGATGGAATCCACTTTTTAAATCAAACTTTGAGAAAATCTTGTTGTTACCTATTCTTTTTAGAATAGTATTGATGCCAGGCAAGCTGTATTGATCCTTATACGTATTGTCATTAAGGGTTCTGTAGTTAAATACTAATCTTTCCTTCCCTTTGACTTCCTTTGATGTTATTGGATTAATGCTCGTTCCGGAATGGACTATCATTGCCATAGTCCTATGTCTGCTTGAGCTGGGTCTGATGGCTCCTATTTGTAGCAGACTCTGGATATGCTTGCTGAACTGGTCCTTCATTGCTGGGGTTACGTGCTTTAAAGGCTTATCTTGAATGGTCAAGTCAGGGTTGATAATGTCGATTTTGCACGTAATTTGATTTTTGCTCCAGTGAGCAATAGGGTTATCCCCAATATAACCTTGATCTTCCATCTGCTGTAGTAATGGCTTGAATCTTCTTTGAAACCTCTCGGACTCCTTAAAATCTTCATATGCGGTTGTACTTAATACGTCCAGGTATTCTTCTTCCGTTAGGTTGAATTCCTCCATTGAGGCGACCGCAGATACTTCAGCATCAGTTCTGGTCATGATGGTAGTTACTTTCTTATAGAAGGTGATCGACTGTTCTTCGATTCTTACGCCACCTTTCATTGCTCTGATGAAGTTGCATCCTACGAGCATCTTGATGCCGTCTTTCTTACTCATGGGAAATGCGTAAGTGAAAGGAATAGAGAATCGATTCTCCTCTATTGACATATAACCATTCTTCAATTTTTTGCTTGCCATCTGTTGTGAATTTACCCCATTAATCAATATAGGGTATGCGGTCGACTCTAAAGCTTCTTCTGGTATAGAGTCCTGGTCTATGCAACACACTACTACAAACTTGGTCTTCAGCAACGGCTATCAGCAACGGCCGCTCAAGCCGTTGCTATTTGCAACGGCGTTCTTACGGCCGCTCGAGCCGTTGCAGATATCTGTATCTGCAACGGCGTTCTAACGGACAACCGAGCCGTTGCGGATTATTTTAATTATCAGCAACGGCTTTCTGACGGAAAGGCTAGCCGTTGCTGATTATTTAATATTCAGCAACGGCTTACTAACGGATAAGTGAGCCGTTGCTGATGATAACTTATCAGCAACGGCTTTCTAACGGGCGAGTGAGCCGTTGCTGATAAGTTTATATAGGGCACGCTCTCGCGCCCGACCCTTCTTCCTCCCGCTTCTGCCGCCGCCGAGACCTTGCCGCTGCTGCCGTTGCTGCCGACGCCTCTCGCCGACGCCTCGCTGCCGCTGCTGCCGGTATGTTGATCGGCCGGCCTATACGGTTTCGGCCGGAGATGTTAAAATCCGACCGAAACCCTATTTCTAGGGTTTCGGCCGGCGGCGGTCGGCCTATGGCCGCCGCCGGACCTTCTACAGTGGCCGGACAGTGTGTCCGGCCACTGTACGCCGGCGCCGGAGGGTGGACTCCGGCGCCGGAGGGTGGACTCCCGCTTCTGCCGCCGCCGAGACCTTGCCGCTGCTGCCGTTGCTGCCGACGCCGACGCCTCTCGCCGACGCCTCGCTGCCGCTGCTGCCGGTATGTTGATCGGCCGGCCTATACGGTTTCGGCCGGAGATGTTAAAATCCGACCGAAACCCTATTTCTAGGGTTTCGGCCGGCGGCGGTCGGCCTATGGCCGCCGCCGGACCTTCTACAGTGGCCGGACAGTGTGTCCGGCCACTGTACGCCGGCGCCGGAGGGTGGACTCCGGCGCCGGAATATATATATATATATATATATATTTATTGTTTTGAAATTGTTAATTAATTATTTTATAAATGTTAATTAATTGTTTAATTTGTTAGATTAATTATTAGGGTTTAGATTAATTTCGGACGCGCGCCGGAATCGTCCACTTCGGACGCGCGCCGGAATCGTCCAATTCGGACTCGCGCCGGAATCGTCCAATTCGGACTCGCGCCGGAATCGTCCACTTCGGACGCGCGCCGGAATCGTCCACTTCGGACGCGCGTCGAAATCGTCCAATATGGACTCGAACTGTCTCGAAACATTTAGAAAATAATCATCCATCCGACGAGTTGATATGTTTCACGTACGCATCGACGAATCGGATATGATTTAGCAAAACCTTAGATCCGTTCGGGGATTGTATGTTCGTGTAAAAGAAGTAGATGATCTTTTATACGACGTACAATTCTTGAATTGTCCCTGATTGGACAATTTGGGAATATAGTTATTTGTACTGCACTTACGTTTTTATTTTACCTGTTAACTAATTATTCTAAAATTCGGCAACATCTCTCTTGTTCTCCGATACGCGCCCAGATGATATGCGTATTCGGAGAACTGTAGGGAGATGCTGTAGAAATTTAGAATAATTAGTTAACAGTTAAAATAAAAACGTAAGTGCAGTACGAATAACATAAATCCCGAATGGAATAGGACAATCTCACGTAAAGACATTAACCAAAGAAATTGTCATTGATTGACAGAATCATGTCGGCTGATCGAAGTTGGATGTACCGACGTTTTGATCGTGGAGCTTTAACGAATGAGTTTCGATTAGGCGTAACGTACTTCCTAAATTTCGCCTATTCGAATCGGAATTTCGTTAGCATGGGTGATCAAATCCGATGTCCGTGCCGCATTTGTTCGAATGGACGATTTTTGGATCGGGAGACTGTCACTCTGCATCTATATACCAAAGGATTTACACCAAGATATTTTCTATGGACTTGTCACGGGGAGTCACGCGAAGTCGGGACGTCGAGCAATCCTGTCGTTCAGACATATGGTGAATCTTCCTTTGCTGGTGCTTCTTCATCCAGTCAATGTAATCCCTATAGAACTATGATACTTGATAGTCTTGGGGGTCAATTCCACCTGAATGATAATGTTGATCGGCCAGTTCTTCAGACATCAGTCCCACCAGATACTACAGCGGTTGATATCACAGAAGTAGGGGCTGCGGTAGAGATTGAATTACCAAATAAAGAAGCCGCAGAATTTTACGAGATGTTGAAAGCTGCCGATGAACCTTTGTATGAGAATTGTCCTAAATACACTAGGTTTTCAGCAATGACACAGCTCTTAAACATCAAGGCCGATTGTAATATCAGCGGAGTTGCGTATCATCGGATTGCTGGATTGATTAATGGAATGCTGCCTACTGATAACAAGTTTGAGCCTACTTTTTATAAGACTAAAAAGCTAATGAGAAAATTGGGGCTTGGGTACGAAAAAATACACGCGTGCCAAAATAACTGCATTTTATATTATAAAGAAAATGTGCAGTTGGATAAATGCCCTGTATGTCAACACCCTCGTTACAAGGAGAAGAAATCGGTCCGACAGAAAAATATCCCGTTTAAGGTGCTTCGGTATTTTCCACTAACACCGAGGCTTCAAAGATTATTCATGTCGGAAAAGACAGCCCCCTACATGAGTTGGCATGCAAGAAGTCGTGATGATACAGTAATGACTCATCCATCTGACAGTGAAGCATGGAAACATTTGGATACATGTTATCCTTCATTTGCTATGGATACTAGAAATATCAGATTGGGATTGTGCACAGATGGTTTTAATCCGTTTGGGCATTCTGCAACTCCTTATTCAGTTTGGCCAGTGCTGCTGACAGTTTATAATTTGCCACAGTCAATGTGCATGAAAGATGAATTTATTTATCTTTCGATGATTATTCCGGGTCCTAAGGGTCCGCGAAAAGAAATTGACATATTTCTCAGACCCTTGATAGATGAATTGAAAACATTGTGGACTGAGGGAGCTGTCACTTATGATTGTCATCGGAAGCAAAACTTCAATTTAAAGGCCGCGGTCTTGTGGACAATCAATGATTTCCCCGCGTACGGCATGTTGTCGGGTTGGAGCACTCACGGCCGACTCTCTTGCCCGTATTGTATGGAACACTCTAAATCAATCAGTCTTTAGAACGGACGAAAAATCTCATTCTTTGATTGTCATCGTCGATTCCTACCGGTTCATCACCAGTATCGAAGGAATCGTAATAAATTTACTAAGGGCATAGTCGAAAGAGATGGGCCACCACCGATGTTGTCTGGTGAACAAATGTTAGCACGTGTTTCAGCACTTCCAGATATAGTATTTGGTCGCAATGAAAGAGTGTCAGGTTTTGGCCAAACACACAACTGGGTGAAAAAAAGTATCTTTTGGGAATTGCCCTATTGGAGTTCATTATTGATTCGACATAATTTAGATGTCATGCACATTGAAAAAAATGTGTTTGATAATATTTTCAACACTGTGATGGATATTTCTGGAAAAACTAAAGATAATGTCAAAGCCCGACATGATCTGAAAATACTTTGTAAAAGACCAGAGTTGGAGTTACAAGAGGTCAACGGACGATATCTGAAACCGAAGGCCCTATATGTGTTAAATAAACAACAGATCAAAGATGTTTGTCAATGGGTAAAAGAACTCAGATTACCCGATGGATATGCTTCAAACTTATCTCGATGTGTGAACGTCGATGATTGCAAAATATCAGGGATGAAGAGCCATGATTGTCATGTATTCATGCAGAGATTACTTCCGATCGCATTTCGAGATCTTCTACCTGATAATATTTGGGGTCCGTTGACTGAATTAAGTATGTTTTTTAGAAGCATCTGTGCAAATGTCCTTCGAGTCGAAGATATGTCAACACTTGAAAATAATATTGTTGAAATCATATGCAAGCTGGAGCAGTTTTTCCCTCCTGCATTTTTTGACTCGATGGAGCATCTACCGATACACTTGGCATACGAGGCACGAGTTGGTGGCCCCGTTCAATATCGTTGGATGTACTTATTTTAAAGATACATGAATCGTCTGAAGAAAAAAGTAAAGAACACCGCAGCTGTTGAAGGATCAATATCTGAATCGTATATCATCCAAGAAATTTCAACATTCTGCTCATTTTACTTTGAATCGACAGTACAGACAAGATTTGATCGTCTTCCACGTAACGACGACGGGGGTGTTCGACATTCAGATGGACGTTTAAATATATTTTGTCACTCTGGTCGTGCTTTTGGTTCTCGTCCATCTCGACACTTAAGCGATGAAGAGTATCATTTGGCACACTTGTATGTATTACTCAATTGTCCAGAGATTGAACAATTCATTGAAATATTTGACATTGAGATGGTGCAAAAATACTCTATTCACAACGATCAAGAATTGAAGACATTACGGAATCGTGATTTCCCTACATGGATTCAGACTTACAGCAAAGACCACAGAGCTGAAATAGATGAAAGAATATTTGAGTTTGTTAGTGGACCGTCGCGACTTGTGTCATGCTATAGCGGATATTTTGTTAACGGGTATAAATTTCACACGGTTGAATATTCATCTACAAAAAAGACAATGAATGCTGGGGTCTGCGTGAAAGGGACAACCTATGTTGAATGTGATATGGATTTCTATGGACTAGTGGAAGAAGTGATAGAGTTGCACTACTTCGGCTTGAAATCAGTGATCCTATTTAGATGTCATTGGTTCGATACAACAGAAAGGGGCATGAAAGTTCATCCAAAATACAAACTTGTTGAGGTTAATTACAAATCGAAATTGGCAGCAAATGAGCCTTTTATATTGGCATCACAAGCCGAACAAGTATATTACGCGAAGTATCCGGCTCGAAATAAAGATAGAGCGGATTGGCGTGTAGTCTGTAAGACAAAAGGTAGAGGAAAAATTGATCCGATAGTAGGAGAAAATGATCCTCCTGGTTTCTATCAAGAAGATGATCTTCCTGCTGTGGATCGTATTATTCCAATACTCGAGGATGCAGACACAACGTCAATTCAATTAGAAGTTGAATATGCTGATGATGACGATCATGAAATTGAGGAAGCTGGAGATGAAGAAGATGAAGAAGAGGAAGAAGAGGAAGAAGAAGAAGAAGAATTCGAAGACTATTATTCAGATGACGAGGAATAATTGTAAAGTATATATTTTATTAAATATATCTCTACTATTTATACAATAATCTGATTATATGTATGTTCGACAGATATGTCTGGTCGTGGTTATCGACGCAGGAGAGCTTCGGAGTCTCCGATCGGTGAGACTCCAGCACTTACTCATGCTGCTGATCCTCCTGTTGCTGATCCTCATGAGGATGATACTGCCGAGGCTAGTACATCCAGACGCAGGCGGCCACGCGGGCCGAACAGGTGGCAGCCTCCACCAGCCACAGAGTCACGTAGATTGATCAGCGTGATTGGGGAGCGGTAATATATCATGAATTATGAATCATTACAAATTCATTATATCATAATATAATATTAAAATTTATTTTTGTTGTGCAGGTTCGAGCAAGAAGAAGTGCCGAGGAGCATTTCTTCTACTATTCGACGATACATGCACGGGGCATGGCCTACGTGGTCTCACGTGCCTAGCGAGCACGTCGACATGTTATGGCGCGAGTTTGAGGCACGTATTATTTTTTTTTTTACATGCATGATGATATATTAAGAATTGGTACTGATATTATTATTTTGCAGGCTCGCTATACATGGGCCGAGGACCAGAGGTCCTTCATTTACGCTGCCTGGGAGTCTATTTCTCGGGCACGGTACAACGGGCAGCTGGGGCAGGCTCGGTCCCGAGCGATGGCCCGAGCTGGGACCACTAACATCGCGGAGACTCGGGGATACGGCCCCAGTTGGATTACTCCGGATATATGGGACCAGCTCGTGGGGATATGGTCGACGGATCGATGGCAGGAGGTTTCTCAGAATGCGGCTAGAAATCGCATGTCGGGGGGAGCAGTGCGTCACACCGGCGGCTCTGTTGCATTTGCAGTGCACGCAAACCGTATGGTAAGTATATCGTTTAATTATATATTTTATTTGTTATTATGTGTACTAATTAATGTATTTGTTTTGTAAATGTAGACGACGGTGTCGGATGACGGGACTGTCCAGCGACCCTCCCCGATGGCGGTGTTTGAGCGGACTCACCGTCGAGCACATGGGACGGGGGAGTACATCGACAACCGCGCTGCATACATTGTGGTAATTATATATTTGTTTAAATTATTCATTATATATTTATAATTTAAGTTTTATGATAAATATTAAACAAAAAATCAAACTCGAGTAGGAGACGTACAGCCAGAGGGTGGTGCAGCGCGGGGGTACCCCCGAGGACTTTGACGCAGCATCGTGGGTCGAGGCCGCAGGTGGCTGGGACCATGGCCGCGTATATGGCTTCGCAGATAGTGGTCATGCGCGAGCCGTGCTAGGGCCACTTGGGGCACCGACCCCTCCGGTCGCTGGTGAGCGGCCGTCCACCTCTAGATCCAGTTATGATCATAGTAGCAGAATAAGGACTCTAGAGGAGACGGTCGCGCGTCAGAGTCAGATGATGGAGGAGATGCATGCTATGCTACGCAACATGTCAGGTCATCCCGCAGCAGGCATCTCTTCGGCATCATCTAATCCATCGTCCTCGAGTCAGTCCACGCCGGTGTACACTCAAGCACTCCAGACCCCGCCATATGATCCAGACCATCCTCCATCGTGATCGTGAGATTTTTTGTTTGGATATTGAACTTGTTACTGAGATATTGAACTTGTTAAATTTATTTTGTTTGGATATTGATACTTCAATTTTGCATTTGAATTATTTTTATACTATCGTGGATAATTATCAATATAAATATAATTGTTTTGATGTATATCTTGGTGTGTTTGTGATGTGTGAATGAATGTGTGTATGAGGGTATGGGTGTGTGAGTTATGTATCAGATAAATGTATCAATGTATCAATGGAAATTAGAAATTTGAAATTTTTCTGGTTGCAGGTATAGGTCATCAGCAACGGCTTTCCCACGGCCGTCCGTGGGAAAGCCGTTGCTAAAAGTGTATCGACAGCCGTTGCTGATGACCTACAGCAACGGCTTAGCCACGGGGTTTTACTAACGGCGTTGCTACGGACTCGAGGCCGTTGCTATTAATGTTATCAGCAACGGCTCCGGGTCTGTGGTAAAACCGTTGCTGATAATATTTTTAGCAACGGCCCGAGCGGCCGTTGCTGATAATGTTTTGAGCGACGGCCCGAGCGGCCGTTGCTGATCCGTTGCTAAGTCATCAGCAACGCGACTTTCTGTCACGGCTCTATTGCAACGGCTCGGCCGTTGCTGATGCTCTTCAGCAACGGCTCAGCAACGGCATTAGCCGTTGCTGATGCCCATTTTTCTAGTAGTGACAGACCGTAGCGCCAGTGTCTCAGATGGCCTGAATTCTGAACGATTTTACTTGAGGAATTTCCATAATAATCGTCATATTGTATAAACGATTCAGAACTCTTTTTCCTTTTGGCTGATCCACTTTGTCAACTATGGATGCAAATTCTTGAGGGAGGTCGGATATCTGTGCAGATGCAGATATTTTATTCATGGACTCTGAGTCTTGAAAAACTACTCTCTTTTGAGTCTTCCATTCTTTGGGCGCTTCTTCAGTTTCTGGAAACTTTCCTTTCTTCTGTCTCATCTCTTCTTCTAGACTTAAATTGTTAAATTCTTCCTCTAAATCTTCAATGTCTCCTTGACCTTTTAGTCTTTCAATTTCTTCCTTGAGCTGCTTGTTTTCATCCTTGAAGTATTCATTTTCAGCAATCAAGTATTTGGTATAGTCCAGTAGCTCTTTAATCAGAATATCTTTGTCTTGATACAGTGGAAAATTTGATCTGATTATTGTAAGCTTCCTACCAATGTTAAAGCGAGAGCACATAGGACATACCGTAAGTAGGCAGTTTCTGCAGTGCGCTCTCATCATCGGGTTAGTGAACTCTTTGCAACATGTACAGCGTTCACAGCCTGTTGTAATTTCTGGAGAATTATCCTCCCAGCGGTGGACACAGTTGTTCATGTTCTCAGGAAGAGTTACGTTCGTTCTCCAGTTGTTCTCTGATTTCTGCCAAGTATTCTCCACTGTTGTTGTACTAGTAGAAGTTACTACGAAAGCTGATTCATACGGTAGATCGGCTTTATCTAGGGACAAAGTATGCGCTGTCCCGCTTTCCCCTTCAGAAAATGAGCAGATTGTGTTGCTGTCTGGCTCATTAAGATCCACCGAAAGGACATCCCAATCTTCTGGTAATTCTAGGTTATCAATAATTGCCGCTCGGGCAATGTTTCCTTGTTTCTTCCTGCAATCGCGAGCGTAATGACCTTCTTCGCCGCAGATGAAGCATTTGCATTTCTTCATCCTATCCGAGTGTTTTCTCTTGAAGATTCTGACATGGGTGTCATGCGGCTTACCCTTATAGTTTTTAGCTTTTCTCAAGCTAAACTTCTTGCTCTTGTTGTAGTATCCTGGTATTGGGATTTTGCTACAGATTGATAGGTCTTTCAAACTTCTCTGGAATGCAGCACGTTTGCACTGGTCTTCCAGATATTGGTAGGTAAAGTGAATACGGGGTATTACCCCAATTGTGTTACCTGGGTGCTTCAGCTTAAAGGCTGCCTCCAATTCTTTGCCTATTATTGGTGGCATCTTTCGAAAAATCTTTTCAGACATTTCCGTAGAAATGTACATTCTGTCTGATTTTGAAGCTAGCACTCTGTAATCATTCAGATAATCGAAGAGATCCTTGATATTTGTGCAGGTTAATCTCTCCAAGTCTTCATAGGCTCGATTTTGTTCATCAGTTGAGCCAGTAGTTGGATCTTCTAGTAAGATCATTCTTCGTACCTGAGAAAGGACGTTCTGAGGATCGTCAGCTATATTGGTTAATTCCTCATATTCAGCTGGATACGCCATCCTCCACTGGATCCACATTTTCTTTTCGTTTTCTCCCAGTAGATTTTCTATGAAACAGATCTTCGCCTTGTTATCTGTCCATGTCCTTTCATTTACCAAATTTAACGTTATAGACTCCCATCTGGAGATAACGTCACTGAACTGTCCTACGTGTTCCGGGAGAACCAAGATAGCCCCAGTATTTGTTTGGGCTGATGGTAAGGTGTATCTTTCATTGTAGGATTTTGCATATCCTCCTCTGAGGTTATTGATCTTTGCATTCATCATGCTAGAATCCCCATGGTAGAAAGGTCTTGGCATATTGCTACTTGGCGGATACATAGCCGATCCCATGATAGGTTCTCTGGGAATTTGTGTTACTGACGAGGATTCACCAGTTGTGAATGCTGACTCCGTCTTGTTTACTGGTTCTGTCTTTACGGCTTCCTTCAGTTTTCTGAAGACGGGATATTCAAGTTCCGCCGCATAAACAACTTCTCCATTGGTTGCTGCTAGATTTAACCGATTGAATCTGGTCTCAAAATGTAGCTCCGCGCATTTTGGGAATGTGGGAATGTAGAGTTCCGCCCATAAACAAGTTCCGCCCAATAGAGTTCCCATGTTGGGAATGTAGCTCCGCGCATAGTTTAGAATTCCTAACCAAGTCCTCAATCCTGTCTTTGTTTTCAGATTCTCTTCATCGAAGGAAACGATTTTTTTAATGATATGCGGTTGAAGCCGGATCTAAATTCTTCCAATGTAACATAAATTCCCAGAGAACCTATCATGGGACCGGCTATGTATCCGCCAAGTAGCAATATGCCAAGACCTTTCTACCATGGGGATTCTAGCATGATGAATGCAAAGATCAATAACCTCAGAGGAGGATCTGCAAAATCCTACAATGAAAGAAACACCTTACCATCAGCCCAAACAAATACTGGGGCTATCTTGGTTCTCCCGGAACACGTAGGACAGTTCAGTGACGTTATCTCCAGATGGGAGTCTATAACGTTAAATTTGGTAAATGAAAGGACATGGACAGATAACAAGGCGAAGATCTGTTTCATAGAAAATCTACTGGGAGAAAACGAAAAGAAAATGTGGATCCAGTGGAGGATGGCGTATCCAGCTGAATATGAGGAATTAACCAATATATCTGATGACCCTCAGAACGTCCTTTCTCAGGTACGAAGAATGATCTTACTAGAAGATCCAACTACTGGCTCAACTGATGAACAAAATCGAGCCTATGAAGACTTGGAGAGATTAACCTGCACAAATATCAAGGATCTCTTCGATTATCTGAATGATTACAGAGTGCTAGCTTCAAAATCAGGCAGAATGTACATTTCTACGGAACTGTCTGAAAAGATTTTTCGAAAGATGCCACCAATAATAGACAAAGAATTGGAGGCAGCCTTTAAGCTGAAGCACCCAGGTAACACAATTGGGGTAATACCCCGTATTCACTTTACCTACCAATATCTGGAAGACCAGTGCAAACGTGCTGCATTCCAGAGAAGTTTGAAAGACCTATCAATCTGTAGCAAAATCCCAATACCAGGATACTACAACAAGAGCAAGAAGTTTAGCTTGAGAAAAGCTAAAAACTATAAGGGTAAGCCGCATGACACCCATGTCAGAATCTTCAAGAGAAAACACTCGGATAGGATGAAGAAATGCAAATGCTTCATCTGCGGCGAAGAAGGTCATTACGCTCGCGATTGCAGGAAGAAACAAGGAAACATTGCCCGAGCGGCAATTATTGATAACCTAGAATTACTAGAAGATTGGGATGTCCTTTCGGTGGATCTTAATGAGCCAGACAGCGACGCAATCTGCTCATTTTCTGAAGGGGAAAGCGGGACAGCGCATACTTTGTCCCTAGATAAAGCCGATCTACCGTATGAATCAGCTTTCGTAGTAACTTCTACTAGTACAACAACAGTGGAGAATACTTGGCAGAAATCAGAGAACAACTGGAGAACGAACGTAACTCTTCCTGAGAACATGAACAACTGTGTCCACCGCTGGGAGGATAATTCTCCAGAAATTACAACAGGCTGTGAACGCTGTACATGTTGCAAAGAGTTCACTAACCCGATGATGAGAGCGCACTGCAGAAACTGCCTACTTACGGTATGTCCTATGTGCTCTCGCTTTAACATTGGTAGGAAGCTTACAATAATCAGATCAAATTTTCTGCATCAATTAGCAAATATATGCATATATAAATTAATTATATTAAAGATTTGAGAGTTGTAATATACTCCTTTATATGTGGCTTTGCCTTTGAGTATTTCTATCAACTTTCTAAGGGAAGAAAATCTAAGTATGGACGAGTTTTAACAATGAAACTAATACAAGACTTTCTATCAACCCTAAGGGGATCTTCAATTGACACAAATGAAATGGTAAGAATTATCGAAACAACGAATAGAATTAGACAAGAAATAAAATAGATAATAAATATTATTAGTAAGAGCATCTATACTTTGGTTTGCTTAATAGGAATTTCGTCAGAGATTTTAGCCGAGTTTGATTATCTATGTGATGGAATATTAAAGATTATCAAAATATAAACGGTAAGAATTATCGAGACAAGGAATTGAATCAGAATAATGAATTATAAGAAAAATGATCAAAATATCATATTAACAATATTTAGCATTTATGCAAAAATAATGTGCACTGAACCGACTCTCTGGGCCCGATCGGACCGGCCTCGGAAGCAACTCAAGTCGCAAACAAGACCTAGATTAAACCATGTATGACTCGGCCCAGGGGCTCCACTAGACCATGCAAGGATATTAACATTCTGCATTTGTCCTCAATAATTCGGTAGTAATAACACAGCAATTTAGAGGATAGCAATCGACCTATTCAAGGCATATTTATGTAGAATTCCAAGAGATATCCTCGCTAAATATCTCGACCTGCTCCACAAAATAGACATTACACACACACAAGTATACTCTCTATTCCAATTCTCATACACACCACCTTAAATATGTCCTTACTTGAGCATTAGAGTGTCTTTGCAGGTCGTCTTTGAGCTATGTCTAGCCAGAAACCATAAAGGCTTGCAACACCTCCGATCTCAGGCGAGAACATTTGGCGCCCACCGTGTGACCGAGTAAATCTTACATGCCCCACCATGGTAGATAGCCAAAGCCAGGCAAACATCGCCAGCAATAGGCAGTAGCCCAGTAGTAGCGTTCCCCCGCTACCTCGAGATGCTACCACAATAAGGAGTGACGCTCTAGTGACCACCAACTTAGCTCTGCAGGAGTTACGAAGCATGATCATTAATCTCTAGACATAAAACCAAAGGCTCATAGCCCAGGTCGACGCGTTGGTACAATCCAAAGAGCAACAACCAACTGAGTGCGAGCATTGCCTCTCAGAGCACGAAGAAGACAACCATCATGAAAGAATTGGGAGGTCAATCTTGGCTTTGAGAGATGAGATATCCCATACGCAACAACAACCATCATTAAGGGACCAGGGCCATGGAGGTTGTTCATCCTCCCATCGTTGACTCGGGACTGTTTGCAAAGCACATCATGGCAGTTCCTCTCCCTAATAATTTCAAGTTGTTGACCACCCTCCAACCTTATGACGGCATGGGTGATTCGATCACCCATGTGACAATGTTTCGTTCAAAGATGATTTTCAACGGCGCTACCAACCCCATCATGTGCTGAGCTTTTCCTACCTTATTGGAAAAGGCTGCCGACCTACTATGGTTCTCCATCCTCCCGGCAGCTTCTATTCACACTTTCCATGAGCTCTCCAGGGCGTTCATCAACTAGTTCTCCTCCTCTCGGATATATTCCAAAACCGAGGACTTCATCCACTACATCAAGCAAAGGCAAAATGAACCATTGAGGGAGTACCTAAAGAGCTTCGACGTCGTAACCATGGAAATACCCCAACCTCGACTCCCATGTCTAGCTATACTCCGTAAAATACAGATTGAAGCCCAAACAATTCGCAGATCAGATAGCCTTATCTAAAACAAGGACCATGGTAGAGTTTCGAAAACGAGGGGTATGCCACATAGAGATGGAAGAACTCAGAGAAGCCAGAAAGCTGATCGGCAGACCAATGAATAATGCCAAAGACAAGAAAGAAAAGTGACCCGATAAAAGGGGGGAAGGGTGAGATCACTGTGGACAAGATGAAGACAAAAGAAAGAGATCGCCTCCCCGATCTAATGCCATATATGGTGAATACATCATGCTAAATGTCAAAAGGGAGAATATTCTCTAAGAAATAAACAACATGCAGCTAATCAAATATCCAAGCAACGCTGGGAACTAGAAGGTCCCGCATAACGCCGATAGAAGCAAGAAGTGCGAGTTCTATCACACCTATGGGCACACAACCGAGTAATGCATGTTACTCAAAGCCCAAATCGAGTGCTTGGTACGAAATAGCCATTTCGACTACTACATTAGTTGCAGAAGAAGGTGTAGTCGGGACCGACACGACTACAACACCCGACGCCGAAGTCAGAGCAGAACACCCCCGAGGGGCACTAGAGGCCATCGGGACATCGGCAGAACAAATCAGCCAAATAATGAAATCTGTGGTGTCATCGACCACATAGCCAGAGGATTTACAAGAGGAGGCGAGACAAGCTTGACCAGAAAGAGATCATTACGAGCAATCATGGTAATTGACGACACAACTCGCTTGCAGAGAGCCCGCGGCAAAACCCCGGTAATAACATTCTATAAATTTGACTTCTAGGAAATTGACAAAAACCTACATGACCCTATCGTTATTTCTGTAATTGCTGGCAACTTCATTATCGAAAAAGTTCTGGTAGACTAGGGGAGCTCGGCCAACATCTTATTTTACTCGACATTCTTAAAGATGTAGCTGATTGAGACCTCCCTCCATCATTATAACAGAGACCTTGTCGGATTCTCTGGAGAGTGAGTCAACGCCCGAGGCTATGTATGGCTAAGGACGATGTTTGGCTCCTAGCCAAAGACTAAGACGACTCATGTCCATTACCTGTTCATCGACTGCGCTAGCCCCTACCGCATGATCGTGGGGCGGCCTTCATTAAATGACTTGGGAGCCATTGTTTGAGCACCCCACTTGGCACTCAAATTCCCAATTTCAGAGTCAGAGGTGGGAGTGGTAACGCCGACCAGAAAGAAGCCAGCCTATGCTACAACGAATGCCTAAAACAAAATTCAGCTAGAATAGAAGAAGCGCCAATCACTTCATCCCAGTGGGTAAACTCTGTATTCCACATAGAACAACAACCAAAGATACCAGAACTTGACCCAAGAGGAGATGTCCAAGAGCGACCCCAGCCTGTCGATGGCTTAGAACCTGTGTAGGTTGGAGCGTCATTTGAGCAGGTGACTTTCATTGGAGCTCACCTCTTAGTCGAGCTCAAATCCCAACTCGCCACTCTTCTTAAAAACAATGCCGACCTATTTGCGTGGACACCTGTTGACATGCCGGGGATAGATCCCAAAGTTATCTACCACAAGCTCGCCATCGTCCCTCAACCCTCGAGCCAAGCCCTTGTCACAAAAGAAGCGGAAGCTCGGAGCTGAGCGTCAACTAGCATCTCTGTAAGAGACCAAGAAGCTACTGAAAGCTGGATTCATTAGAGAAATCAGATTCACCACATGGCTCGCAAACATCGTGATGGTTAAGAAAAGTTTGAGAAAGTGATGGATGTGTGTAGACTTTATCGACCTAAACAAAGCATGCCCGTAGGACTCTTATCCTTTTCGAAGCATAGACAAACTCGTTGATGGCTCTTTGGGGTACCAATACCTGAGTTTCATGGACATATATTTAGGCTACAATCAGTTTCAGATGCACCCAAAGGACGAGGAAAGGACGACTTTCATCACTGAGCACACTAATTTTTGCTATAAGATGATGCCCTTCAAACTGAAGAATGCAGGGTTCACGTACCAGCGTCTAATGAACAAATTTTCAAGCAACATATCGACAAGAACCTGGAGGTATATGTGGATGACATGGTCGCGAAGACACTAGTTGTCGAAAACCATTGCGACGACCTCATTGAAATCTTCTACCAACTCAAACGTTATAATATGAGGCTCATCCCAAAAAAGTGCGCCTTCGAAGTCTATGGCGGTAGGGCTGTCCATTCGATTCAAACCGAACTGAACCAAATCGAATTATACTAAACCAAACCAAATTTTTTTAAAACTGAAAATTCCACCTAAAAAACCAAACTGATTACATAATAAACCGAACCAAACCGAATGACAATAAACACTAAACAAGGTAAACATCAAACATACATCCCACAAGTAAGATGCCTCAGGAATGCCAAAGATGATTCAAAATCTTCATATTTTTAGTGGAAAGATGTACAAAAATTCCCCTGACATTTTCTCGCGGGTACTAAAATACCCCTAACATTTTTTTGTGATAAAAAATATCCCTCACGTTATGAATTGGGTACAAAAATGCCCCTATAAGTAAACGGTGTTATTTGAGAGATAACGGAGCTGACGTGGCTGATGACTAAGACTGATGACGTGGACAACTGACGTGCATGCGGGCCAAGACATTTTCTCACGGGTACTAAAATGCCCCTAATATTTTCTCACGAGTACCAAAATGCCCCTAATATTTTCTCACGAGTACCAAAATGCCCCTAATATTTTCTCACAGGTACAAAAATACTCCTAACATTTTTTTTGGACCTAAAATACCTCTGAGATTATTGAAAATGATATAAAAATGACATCAGACTAACTTTTATTAGGTGAGACTTAACAGAGATATCATGGATGCTGACAAAAATGTTAACTTTGCACGTGGCGCATATGCAAAGAACAACTTGCCACACAATCGTAGGGGTGAATAAAAAAATAAAAAATTTGGTTAATTAAAAAACCGATTTGAAACCGAACCAAATTTTACAGTTTTTGATTTATCATGTATCGCTTACGTGATAAGTTGCTCTCTACATATGTGTCACATGTAAAGTCAACATCTTTATCAGCATCCATAACATCTCCGTTAAGTCTCACCTAACAAAAATTAGTCTGATGTCATTTTTTTACCATTTTCAATAACCTCTAGGGTATTTTAGGTCCAAAATAAACGTTAGAGATATTTTAGTACTCGTGAGAAAACGTTAGGGGTATTTTTGTACTTGTAAGAAAACGTTAGGGGCATTTTGGTACCCGTGAGAAAGCGTCAGGGGCATTTTAGTACCCGTGAGAAAACGTCTTGGCCCGTATGCACGTCAAATGTCCACGTCATCAATCCCAGTTATTAGCCACATCAGCTCCGTTATCTCTCAACTAACACCGTTTACTTATAAGGGCATTTTTGTACCCAATTCATAACGTGAGGTAGGGGTGAGCAAGAAAAACCAGTTTTCTGGTTAACCGGAAAACCGGTCCGAAACCGAACCGGTTTTTTCGGTTTCGGTTTTTTTTTTGGAAAAATCGGTTTTCGGTTTCGGTTTCGGTCCGAGAGGTAAAAAGTCCACCGATTTCGGTTAACCGACCGGTTGGATATAATTTATTAATATATATATATATATATATATATAATAATAATAATAATAATAATGTATAAATTATGAAAAATTATAAAAAATTTAAAAAAATCAAAAAATATTTTTTTTTATAAAAAAAATATTAGTTTTTGTAAAACATTATCTTGATTCAATGGTTTCACTTTTTTTTCTTTTTTCTCAATGAGAATTTGCTATTTATTTAGATTTTTCTCCATGATTTGCATAATATTATTATGTTTGTAGGTTAAAAAAATTTATTGGTTAACCGAAAATTATCGGTTAACCGAACCGAAAAAACCGAAACCGAAATAGCGGTTAACTGAAGTTAATGGACCGATTTACGGTTAATGATTTTGGAAAACCGAAGTTAATGGACCGGTTTTTTTTTTTGCTAATGGACCGGTTAACCGGTCCATGCTCACCCCTAACGTGAGGGGTATTTTTTATCCCAAAAAAATATTATAGGTATTTTAGTACCCGCGAGAAAATGTTAAAGATATTTTTGTATATTTTCCCTATTTTTAGTATACTCTATAATTTTAGCATAATTGATATTTAATTTTTGCAAGACCAATGCTTTCCTTGAACTAGAGTTAGTCATATTTGGATTGTGTAGACAAGATATCATTTTACTAATACTGAACACCATTTTTACTAACACATGGAGGATAAATTGGTCAGCTAAGTATGCTCCGTGCAAAGTGTTGAAAATAGGTGTTGAAGCAAGAAGTCATGAGTTGGAAATTTCTCAAATTTTGTTGTCCTATACTTTTGGTCTGAAACAAAAAACTGAATGGTTGCCTATTGACCATAGTTTTATGCTTAATTGAGTGCTGAAAATGAATGATTCTTTATAGTATGTTGGATAATGCTTATACATTGTCTTCTTATCTAACTCACTATTTTACATCAATTTAGGCCCTTGAATATTACTCATTTGCTTAAAATTATTATCATTTTTATTTTATTCGATTCGGGTCGGTTCCCGAATTTTGAGAACCGAATACTAGTATTCAGGTTCGGTTTGGGTCAAGAATCGAACCTATTGATGTCGAAATCGAATTAGACAGAATAATTTGGTTCGGTTTTTCGATTCGGTTCGGTGTGACCCAAACAGTGGACAACCCTACAAGGCAGCAAGTTTTTTTGGATTCATGCTCATGAACCGAGGGATTGAGGCCAATCCCGAAAAATGCCGAGAAATACAAGAGCTGCGCAGCCCATGAAACATAAAAGAGGTACAACAACTGACAAGGAGAATGATCACGTTGTCAAGATTCCTCTCCATATCAAAAAATTGGACTGTCCCCTTCTTCAAGATCCTAAGGAAGAAATAGGACTTCCAGTGGAATGAGGAGTGTGACTAAGCATTCAAGGAGCTTAAAGATTTTCTCACCAGCCCCCCGGTCTTCGACAAGCCCCAATAGGAGGAAACGCTCTTCCTCTACCTCACAATCATGGAGAACGCCCTCAGCTCTGTATTGATCCGAGAATAAGGGATAGAACAAAAGCCGATCTATTTTGTCATCAAAGTGCTCCAAGGCCCAGAAGCAAGCTAGCAGAGGCTAAAGAAGCCACACTTTCCCATGGTTGTCTCAGCAAGAAGGCTAAGATCGTACTTCCAAAGCCACCACATCATGGTGCTCATTGAACATCCAATCAGGCAATTCCTCGCCAAGCTCGAGCTCGCGGGACAGATGATATGGTGGTCAGTGGAGCTCTCTGAATTCAATATAGAGTATTAGCCGAGGGGTCCCATCAAGGCTCAAGCACTGGTGGACTTCGTCGTCGAACTCACAGAGAAAGAAGGCGGCGTTGACCACAATGAAACCTGGACGTTGTCTATAGATGGTGCCTCGAATGAAAAGGGAAGCGAAGCCAACATCATCCTCGAGAATGACCAATGAGTCGCCATAGAGTAATCCCTACATTTTTTATTCAAAGCAAGCAATAACGAGGCGAAATATGAAGCCTTGGTGGTCGGGTTTAAACTTGCTCGGGAGATAGGAGCACAAAAATTGATCATGAAAGAAGACTCACAACTTGTTGTAGGGCAAATTAACATCAGCTTCCAAGCAATAGACCCCTCCTTGAAAAGGTATCTATCCCTTAGTTCATTCATTAATGACTAACTTTGATGATTGTATGATCCAGCACATACATCGGGAGAAAACACTCGGGCCGATCTGTTATCTAAGCTCACCAGCACCAAGAAGCCACAAAATAATAGGTCGGTCATTCAACAAGTCCTCGGCCAGCCAAGCATTCAGTCGATTGGCACCTCGATTGAGGTTCGAACAGTCGATCAACAAACCAACTAGAGGACCCCCTACCTTGCCTATCTTAGGTAGGAGAGATACCAGACCACATTCCGGACCAGAAGAAATTTCGGAGGATGACATACTACTATACTCTACTAAAAGATCTATTATACATAAGAGGATATTTCCAGCCACTACTCAAATGCATCGAGCAACCCCAGATAGCACTGTGATAGCAGAAGTACATGAAGACATTTGTGACAATTACCTCAGAGGAAGATCACTAGTAGCCAAAACCCTCTATGCTGGATACTTTTGGCCGACCATGAGAGAAGATTGCAGTCTGTATGTCAAAAGTGTGATAAGTGCCAGAGATTCTAAGAAGTATCGCAGAAGCATCCCGAGCCACTGCATAGTTAAAAACCCAGCCAGCCATTCTATAGATGGGGGATCGACATCGTCAACCCCCTTCCTCTAGCCCCGGGACAAGTTAAATATTTGGTAGTAGCCATCGACTACTTTACCAAATGGATAGAGGTCGAGCCACTAGCCTCAATCACAACTGAAAAGATCAAAAAGTTTATGTGTAAGAAGATCATTTGCAAATATGACATACCACGCGAACTCATCAGCAACAACAACACGCAATTCATGGATAGAAGATTCAAATAACTCTTCTGTGGCCTCAACATCCATCAACTCTTATCCTTGGTAGAGCACCTGCAAACCAGCAGTTTAGCCGAGGGACTCAATGAAGTCTAAGGGTACTGGGCCGAAGAGCTACCCGATGTGCTATGTGGTTACAATACGACTGCACAATCATCCACACAAGAAACTCCCTACAGACCCGTCTTCGGGGCCGAAGCCATGATCTCAGTAGAGATTGCGAAGCCCAACCTTCGGAGAATAATTTTTGATGAGCAAAGCAACTCCGAAGCCCGTGAAGCCGAGCTTGACCTCATCGAAAAAGAACGAGAGCTTGCCCGAATCAGGGAGGAATTCATGAAACTCAAAATAGCTCGAAATACGACAAACATGTCAGACTGGGGAGTTTCAAGGAGAGATCGAGATCTGGTGCTAAGAAAGATTGAACTCTAGAGAATGCCGATCGAGAAAGGAAAGCTTGCCCCAAATTGGGAAGGTCCATACAGAGTCACAAGGGACATAGGAAGAGGAGCCTATAAGATCACCGAAATCTCAGGACGAAAGCTTCCATGCTCGTGGAACACAGCCTCCCTATGGGCCTACTACAACTAAGCAACACCCTTAAACTACAAGTGGTTGGTGCACGTTTTTTCCTCCACTCAGGTTTCTTCCCATAAGATTTTCTTGTTGAAGGTTTTAACGAGGCATAACCATGCATAGGCTAAGCATCTAGCTCGGTGGGACTTAATGTCTTCTTCATTCCTATTTATTCAAAAATATTAATGTTTTCCACATCTATATGTGTACGTGCAGACAATTTACAACTATCTCATAAAACACGACGAATAAATTACCACGATCTCGCGACGGGAACACCACCCCAAAATGGTAGCAACCTTACTCCTGCACAGGCATCTATTCTCCTTGACCCCATGCATGGTCTTGCTTTACGCTCATTGGAAGCTCGGCTTGACCCCAGGCATGGTCCTCGACCCTAAATGTGGCCCCAACATCCTCGGCATCCTCCTCAACCTTAAATGCAACCTCGGCATCCTTAGCGAACTCCTCGACTTCGGCGTCCTCAAACCAGTAGCAACAAGAGGAGCATTACTTCCAAAGGCGTTTGTGACAATTACAGGGACTGGAGGAGAAGTCGACTCGGCAATGTTCACCGAGGACTCTCCCTCGACTTCCCTTGTCGGTGCAGGAGTCTCCTCCTCCTCCGTGGCAAGCTGATCCACCAGGGTATTGTCCCAAACCTCCTTGAAATACCCAACCTCTAAGAAGTCAGACTCCAGGCCGAGGAATTTGGCTTGCTCCAACACTCTATCAAAACCTAGAACATATTGAAGATTAGCCTCACCTTGATAGTTGTACACCTCCACTTCGAGTTGAGGTACCTCCCCACTAAGCCTTTGGACATCAGCCCGGAGATCGATGACCTTGGCCTTCAGCTTTACCTCTGCCTCTGCCGCAATGCTAACTTTAAGCTTTGAGGCCACCAGTAAGCTCCGAGGTCACTAGAGTCAACTTTAGGTCTTCGGCCTTTCTTCGGAAAATATCGACCTCTCCCTTGGCATCTCTTACCTCCCCCCTCAGCCCGATCACATTCTCCCCGACCTCAACGAGAGTATTAAGGAGATGTAGAATTTCATCCTCTTTCGCCTTGAGCCTCCTCCCCCTCTCCTCCAGCTCGGCCTGATGGGATAGCTTCAAGACTCAAACTCCCGAGTTCGACCCTCGATCGCTTCTAGTACAGTAGATATGTTCTTCTCTAACTGCCTCGCTAGGCCTATCAGACGAAGTCCTTGAACTTCAATATACTTAATCATCTCGGCCGAACACACCCCCTCAACATATTGACAGTAGCATCTTGCAATAGATGCTAGTCGCACTGAATATCAAAGGAGAACTCCTCGGACCACGGGGAACTGGACCCAACCTAGGCGTTCTGCACATACAATCCTTGCTGAGCCTAGGGAGTGTTGGTTGTGCCAAGGTGCCATTGAGCTTGGGAACTTGCCAGCGTCACTGCCACCGCCGCCGCAACCCCCATGGCCAGCTTCGGGAGGGTAACCTCCCAAGAAGGCAGCTCCTCCTCCTCCTCCAAAATGACGATGCCCGGAGCCATATCCCTCATCCGCTTAAGAGGAGGGGGAGAAGGGGAGGGGGGTGGAGAGCGTGAAGGGGTCCTCGACATGTTCGTCACCTTCTTGTTGGAGGATTCGGCCTGGGGGCCCATAAATCTCACTGGCTTTGGCGGAGACGGGCGAGGGGGGGGGGGGGGGGGCTCGGTCGTCGACCTCTTCCCCTTCTCAACTGCTGGTGCCTTCCCTTTTGACTCTCTCAGTCTAGCCTAGAGGGTTGTCAGGTCCATCTTCAGAGCCATATTGCTTGTAAAAAACAATTCAAATTAGCAAACTAAGGAAACAATTAAAACAACAAGCAAATACCTCACGATCGCAGAGTTACTTATATAACTTATGACTGAGGACTCGTTCTAGTCCCACCTCAATAGTTCTTTGCAAGAAAAAGGAATGGAGGGCCCTCACTGATCTAGAAATCTTATCACTAGCCTCTTCTCAAGCAAAATAGCCTCCTCCTCCTAGGTCAGAATGATGGTCGGATTCTACCTCCAGAGCAAAAAATTGCTAATCACTCGGCCTCGAGCTCATCTTGAAGAACTATTTTTTAAAATTATTGTAGGAACTCCTGCATAGACCAAAGAGTTTCCTCCTCAGAGTGCTGCAAAAGGGAACTCACTGGCCCTTTTGTGTCCCTTTGGCTTGATAGAACGAAAAGAACACGCCAATTCTCAGCTTGATGCCTAAAAATTCTATCAAAATCTCGAAACAACGGACGAACGCCTAGTTGTTCGGGTGAAGCTATGTCGGGGTGAAGTTCACTTGGAGCAGTACCCACACTCAAAATCCGTAAAAGGCAGTTTGACACCAAGGTCCTCGAACATGATTCAGCATACAAAAGTGAACTCAGGATCCATCCACCGATTTTTTGTTCAAAATTTGTAACCAAATAAGACACAGATGGGCCACCAAAAATACTATAAATTTTACCAGATATATACTCCCTTAAACATCATATGCATAAATGAAAATCCAGCATTGGTTCCATCATATGCATAATTTGTAACTAAACACTCCCTTGTAATCCTCACTGGTCAAACTTGCAACAATTTGGTGTCAATATGATAAATTATTTCTCTTTCGAAATAAATTAACAAAGGAGACATGGGAACGTAGTGAGTAAGTATTTTTAATTATCTTGATATGGAAATCCAGTATTCATTTCAACCTTATCATGTGGTGTGGGGTAAAGAATTGCTTAATCATTACTTTGCCATCAAATGGTCCAATACCACACCTCCCCCTTATTAATTGTGATAGTCAATTTGATGGACAAAGAAAAATTAGTTATTACTTCCCCCTGTACTTGTTCCAATTGGCCTAAAAAACCAATTTCAACATATATATGATATATTCACCAATTTAAAGAAAATTAGATTTACTTTTAACTTTTGTTAATAAGAAAATTAAGAATGAATCTTAAACATATACATGGGAAATCATTTATGCTTGCCTGAAATGACAGTTGAAAAATAATGCAATTTGATGTGATCAAAAGACAGATGGGATATTTTGGTTATGTTTTGCATTATAATTTAGGTAAATAGTGCATTAATTGTGGTAGGCTGAATCATTAAATCTTGTTAGGATAATTAAATATTTATGTAGGAGAACCTGCTTTGAGATCTGGTCCCAAATACACTGATGAAAGGGAGTGATAGGAATAAAATAAGATCTCTTCTAATGCCAAATTTAATATAGTTTTGAAAGTGATCTTACGTCTATATACTTCAATTTAATTACTTAATACATAGTTTTTTAAACAATTTCATATATATGTTCATATAAACATTAGCACAATATATATAAAGCTAGCTAATTTCATATTGCAATGATCAACTGCAAACAAACTCCTTTATATATCCTCAGGATCATTCAATACAAACCCAATTTTGGTGGTGGATTGTGGTTATGCTCTTTAAGTTTTCTCCAGCTACGAGCCTATGATAGATGAGCAGTACAAGCACCTTTGGATAGTCTCTATCAGTGAGCTGTTTAATTGGTTTAACCTCTGCATTTAATCATCAAGGGGTTATTCTAACCTCGTATACTTTACCAGAGCATGGCATGGCATCAATTCTTTAGCTTGTACGTGACAAACTGAGTTTTAGATTACATCCCTTCTCTGACATGTCCTACTAGAATAATGGTTTTCAACGACAGCTGCGATCGTTGCAGATATATCACATATGCAACAGCCTACGTACGGCCACTCGGGCCGTTGCCAACAAGTAGATGGCTCGAACGTGGTGCGCAAATAAAATAATTCATCAGCAATGGCTTACGTACAGCCGCGTCGGTCGTTGCTAATGATATTATCATATTAACAATGACTTACTTACGATTTTTGTATCCGTTACTTTTTAGTCGATGGGGTGCTCGCGGCGTGAAAATGAAATACTTATCAGCAACGGATTAGTGAGCCGTTGGTGATGTGTCGTATTTATTAGCAACGGCTTTGCAACGGCTAAGTGAGCCGTTGCTGGTGAGTTTATTTAACTCGCGATCGCGCCCGACCCTTTTCTTCCCTACTTCTTCTTCCTTCTCTGCCGACGCCGTTGACCCCTGCCGCCGTCTTCGTCCACCGACGACACCTGCCAATGTCGCACCCTTTGACGACGAACCATTTCCAGGTATTAGCTCCCCTCTTCTCTTCTCCATTACTAGGGTTGGCCGTCGGACGCCGAACCAATGTCCAGTGTCTATTGTCATGTCAGACACTGGACAACGGCACCAGAACACTGTTGGTTAGAGTTTTATTAAACCATAATTAAAAGTTTATTAGGCTTCAATAATCTATGTTAATTGTTTACTGTTTAGATAATTTTTTCATATTTTAGATCAATTTTTCATGTTTTAGGTTAATTTTTCATGTTTAGATTAATCTAGGTTAAATGTTTAATGTTTAATGTTTAGATTTATTTTCATTATAGATTAATATATTTTAATGTTAATTAAATTTAGATTTAATTTTAGATTATATCTGTTAATTAATTTTAGTTTAGATTAATTTTAATATTAATATTTAGATTTAAATTAATTAGAATCGTTCACTTTGGACTCGCGCTCGAATCGTCCACTTTGGACTCATCTCAGAAACGTCCACCGTGGACTCGAACCGACATCGAAAAATTTAGAAAATAATCATCCATCTGACGAGTTGATACGTTTCACGTACACATCGACGAGTCGGATATGATTTAGCAAAACCTTAGATCCGTTCGGGGGTTGTATATTCGTGTAAAAGAAGTAGATGATATTTTATACAACATACAACCCTTGAATTGTTCCTAATTGGACAATTTGAGAACATAGTTATTTGTATTGCACTTAGTTTTTTCTTTTAATTGTTAACTCATTCTTAAATTTTGGTTATTGTATCTCTCTTGTTCTCCGATACGCGCCCAGATGATATGCGTATTCGGAGAACTATAGGGAGATGCTATCGAAATTTAGAATGAAGTTAGTGGTTAAAAAAAATACTTAGTGCAATATGAATAACATGAATCCCGAATGGAATATGACCATCTCACCTATAAAGACATTGATTGAAGATATTGTCATTGATTGACAGAATCATGTCAGGCGATCGTAGTTGATGTACTGACGTTTTGATCGTGGAGCTTTAATGAATGAGTTTCGCTTAGGCGTAACTTACTTCCTAAATTTTGCCTATTTGAATCGAAAATTCGTTAGCGCCGGTGATAAAATTCGATATCTGTGCCGCATTTGCATGAATGCACGATTTCTGGATCGGGAAACTATCACTCTGCATCTATATATCAAAGGATTTGCAAACAAGATATTTTATATGGACTTGTCACGGGGAGTCACGTGAAGTCGAGACGTCGAGCAATCCTATCGTTCAAACATATGGTGAATCTTCCTCTGCTGGTGTTTGTTTATCCAGTCCATCAAATCCGTATAGAATAATGATACTTGATAGTCTTGGGGGTCAATTCCAACTGAATGATAATGTCCATCAGCTAGTTACTGAGACATCAGTGCCACCAGATACTACAGGTGTTGATGTCACAAAATTGCCATCAGGATTATAACCTGCGGTAGAGATTGAATTACCGAATAAAGAAGTCGCTGAATTTTACGAGATGTTGAAAGCTGCCGATGAATATTTGTATGAGAACTGTCCTGAATACACTAGGTTTTGGGCAATGTCGCAACTCCTGAACATCAAGTCTGATTGTAATATCAGCGGGGTTGCGTTTGATCGAATTGCGGGGTTGATTAATGGAATACTGCCTACTGATAACAAGTTTGAACCAACTTTTTATAAGACTAAAAAGTTGATGAGAAAATTAGGGCCTGGGTACAAAAAAATACACGTGTGTCAAAATAATTGCATTTTATATTATAAAGAAAATGCACGGTTGGACTGAAAAATATCCCGTTTAAGGTACTTCGATATTTTCCACTGATATTGATGCTTCAAAGATTATTCATGTCAGAAAAGACGGCCCCCTACATGAGTTGGCATGCAAGAAGTCATGACGATACAGTAATGACTCATCCATCCGACAGTGAAGCATGGAAAACATTTGGATAGATATTATCCTTCATTTGCTAGGGATACTAGAAATATCAGATTGAGATTATGCATGGATGGTTTTAATCTGTTTGGTTATTCTGCAACTCCTTATTCAGTTTGGCCAGCGTTGCTAACAATTTATAATTTGCCACCGTTAATATGTATGAAAGATGAATTTATTTATCTTTCGATGATTATTCTGGGTCCTAAGGATCCGCGAAAAGAAATTGATGTATTTCTGAGACCATTGATAGATGAATTGAAAACATTGTGGATTGATGGAACTGTCACTTATGATTGTCACCATAAGCAAAATTTCATTTTAAAGGCTGTAGTCTTGTGGACAATCAATGATTTTCCGGCCTACGACGTGTTGTCTGGTTGGAGCACTCACGACCGACTCTCTTGTCTGTATTGTATGGAATACTAAATCATTCAGTCTTCAGAACAGACGGAAAATCTCATTCTTTGATTGTCATCGTCGATTCCTACTGGCTAACAATCAGTATCGAAGGAATCGAAATAAATTTACTAAGGGCATAGTCGAAAGAGATGAGCCACCACCGATGTTGTCTGGTGAACAAATGTTAGCACGTATTTCAGCACTTCCAGAGATAGTGTTTGGTCGGAATGAAAAAGTGTCGGACTTTGGTCAAACACATAACTGGGTGAAAAAAAGTATCTTTTGGGAATTGCCGTATTGGACCGGAGTTCATTACTGGTTCGACATAATTTGGATGTCATGCACATTGAAAAAAATGTGTTTGATAATATTTTCAACACTTTGATAGATGTTTCCGAAAAAACTAAAGATAATGTCAAGGCCTGACATGATATAAAAATACTTTGTAAGAGACCGGAGTTGGAGTTAGAAGAGGTCAACGGACGATATCTGAAGTCGAAGGCCCATATGTGTTAAATAAACAACAGATCAAAGATGTTTGTCAATGGATAAAAGAACTTAGATTATTCGATGGATATGCCTCAAACTTATCTCAATGTGTGAACGTCGATGATTGCAAAATATCAGGGATGAAGAGCCACGATTGTCATGTATTAATGCAGAGATTGCTTTCAATCGCTTTTTGAGATCTTCTACTTGATAATATTTGGGGTCCGTTGACTGAATTAAGTATGTTTTTTAGAAACATTTGTGCAAGTGTCCTTCGAGTAGAAGATATGTCAGCACTTGAAGGTAATATTGCTGAAATTATATGCAAGCTGGATCAGTTTTTCCCTCCTGCCTTATTTGACTCGATGGAGCATCTACTGATACACTTGGCATACGAGGCACGAGTTGGTGGCCCCGTTCAATACCGGTAGATATACTTATTTGAAAGATACATGAATCGTCTGAAGAAAAAAGTAAAGAACACTGCAACTGTTGAAGGATCAATATCTGAATCGTATATATATCATTCAAGAAATTTCAACATTTTGCTCATTTTACTTTGAATCGATAGTACATACAAGATTTGATCATTTTCCACGTAAAGACGACGGGAGAGTTCGACATTCTGATGGACGTTTAAATATATTTTGTCACTCTGGTCGTGCTTTTGGTTCTCGTCCATCTCGACACTTAAGCGACGAAGAGTATCATTTGGCACAATTGTACGTATTACTCAATTGTCCAGAGATTGAACAATTCATTGAAATATTTGACATTGAGATGGTGCAAAAATACTCTATTCACAACGATGAAGAATTGAAGAGATTACGGAATCGTAATTTCCCTACTTGGATTCAGGCATACAGTATAGATCACAGAGCTGAAATAGATGAAAGAATATTTGGGTTTGTTAGTGGACCGTCGCGACTAGTGTCGTGTTATAGCGAATATTTTGTTAATGAGTATAAATTTCACATGGTTGAATATGCATTTACATAGAAGACGATGAATGCCGGGGTTTGCGTGAAAGGGACAACATATGTTGAATGTGATATGGATTTTGATAGACTGGTGGAAGAAATGATAGAATTGCACTCAGTTATCCTATTTAGATGTCATTGGTTCGATACAACAGAAAGGGGCATGAAAGTTCATCCAAAATACAAACTTGTTGAGGTTAATTACAAATCGAAATTGGCAGCAAATGAGCCTTTTATATTGGCATCACAAGCTGAACAAGTATATTACGCGAAGTATCCGGCTAGAAATAAAGATAAAATAGATTGACGTGTTGTCTGTAAGACTAAAGCTAGAGGAAGAATTGATCTGATAGCAGAAGAAAATGAGCCGATACCTGAAGTGACAGATGATTTCTATCAACAAGATGATCCTCTCGTAGTAGATCGTATTATTCCAATACTTGATGATGCAGACACAACGTTAGTTCAATTAGAAGTTGAATATGTTTATGATGATGATCATGAAGTTGAGGAAGCTGGAGATGAAGAAGATGAAGAATTTGAAGACTATTTCTCAGATGATGAGGAATAATTGTAAAGTATATCTTTTATTAAATCTATCTCTACTATATATATAATCTAATTATATGCTTATTCGACATATATGGTGGGTTGTGGTTATCGTCGGACGAGAGCTTCAGAGTCTTTGATCGGTCAGACTCCAGCACTTTCTCCTATTGCTAATCCTCCTACCGATCCTCATGCCGCCGAGGCTAGTTCATCAGGGCGGCCACGCGGGCCGAACAGGTGGTAGACTTCGCCAGCCACAGAGTCACGTAGACTCATTAGTGTGATTTGCGAGCGGTAATGTATCATGAATTATGAATTATTATAAATTCATTATATCATAATATAATATTAAACTTTATTTTTGTTATGCAGGTTCGAGCAGGAGGATGTGCCGAGGACCATATTTTAAACGATCTAACGATACATGCATGGGGCATGGCCCACGTCGTCTCACGTGCCCTGTGAGCACGTCGACATACAATGGCACGAGTTTGAGGCACGTATTAATTTTTTTTTTTTATACATGCATGATGATTAATATTGGTACTGATATTATTATTTTACAGGCTCGCTTTACATGGGCTGAGGACCAGAGATCCTTCATTTACACTGCTTGGGAGGCTATTTTCCGACAGAGGTACAACAACCAGCTGGGGCAGGCCCGATCCCAAGCGATGGCCCGAGCTGAGACCACAAACATCGCGGAGACTCGGGGGATACAACCCCGATTGGATTACTCCGAATATATGGGATCAGTTCGTGGTGTTATGGTCGACGGATCTATGGCAGGAGGTTTCTAGGATTGCGGCTAGAAACCGCATGTCTGTGGGACGAGCGTGTTACATTAGCGGCTCAATATCATTTGTAGTGTACAGTCGTCGTATGGTAAGTATTATACCTTAAAATTAATTATATATTTTATTTGTTACTCTGTGTAATAAATAATGTATTTATTTTATAAATGTAGACGACAGTAATGGATGACGGGACCGTCCAGCGACCCTCCCTGATGGAGGTGTTTGAGTGGACTCATCGTCGAGGACATGGGGCGGGGGAGTACATCGACACCCGCGCTGCAATCATTATGGTAAGTATATTTGTTTAAATTATTCATTATTTATTTATAATTTATGTTTTAGGAAAAATATGAAACAAAAAATCAAACTCGAGTAGGAGAGTTAAACTCAAACGGTGATGCAGCGCGGGGGCACCCCCGAGGACTTTGACGCAAGAGCCTGGGTCGAGGCTGCAGGTGGCTGGGACTACGACCGCGTATATGGCTTTGCAGACAGTGGTCATGCACGAGCCGTGCTCGGTCCACTTGGGGCAACGACCCCTCCGGTCATTGGTGAGCGCTCGTCCACATCTAGGACTAATTATGATCAGAGCAGCAGGATAATGACACTAGAGGGGACGATCGCGCGTTAGAGTGAGATGATGGAACATAAGAGTTAGATGATGACGGAGATGCATACTATGCTACGCAACATCTCAGCTCATACCGGAGTAGACATCCCTTCGGCATCATCAAATCCATCGTCCTCGAGCTAGTTCACGTCGGTGTACACCCAAGCACTCCAGACCCCGCCATATTATGATCCAAATCTTCCTCCACCGTCATCGTGAGGTTTATTGTTTTGTTTGGATATTGACTTTGTTATTTGGATACTACTTGATTGACTTGTTTTGTTTGGATATTGATACAATAGTTTTGAATTTGAATAGTTTTTATATGATTGTGGATAATTATAAACATAAGTATAATTATTTTGATATATATCTGGGTGTATCTGTGATGTGTATATTATGTATGGTAATGTATTAATGTGTGTGTGAGTTATGTATCATGTTAAATGTATCAATGTATTAATGAAAATTAGAAATTTTAAAACTTTTCAGTTACACGTTAACATTATCAGCAATGGCTTTCCCACGGTTGTCCGTGGGAAAGCTGTTACTGAAAGTGTATTGTATTTTCTGGGCCGCAACCTCAAAGCCGTTGCTGATGACCTACAACAATGGCTTAGCAACGAGCTTTCACTAACGGCCTTGCCACGACAACCAAGCCATTGCTGATGTATATATCTACAATAGTCGTACAACCGTGGCAGAACAGTTGCTGATAATGTTATTAGTAACAGCCGCTCTGGCCGTTGCTGATCCGTTGTTAAGTTATCAGCAACGCGATTTTCTGCCACGGCTGCGTTGCAACGGGCCGGACCATTGCACGCTATTGCTGGTGGCTTTCAGCAACGACTCAGCAACGGTTGGAGTCGTTGCTGATGCTTGTTATTCCAGTAGTGATGATCAATCTATTATTTTTATCGGTTTTCTCCAAAGAGACACAAGGACCTATTAACTATGCAGTAAATTTCATGTTGTTAAAGTCTCACATTGGTTAAAAATATGGCCAATATAGCATTTAAATAGTTTGGGCAATCCTTTTCTTATGAGCTAGCTTTTGGGTGAGTTAGACCCACTAATTTCTTAACACGTTATCAGAGTCAATTGTGTGGTTGATATTGTGTCATCCGCAGATGTCCAGTCTTGCAACACTCTATGCTCCAGATATCCAATCCTGGACGTGAGGGGGGTGTGTTAAAGTCTCACATTGGTTAAAAATATGGCCAACATAGTTTTTAAATAGTTTGGGCAATCCTCTACTCACAAGCTAGCTTTTGGGGTGAGTTAGACCCACTAATTTTTTAACACATGTACCGAGGTACTCAGGGGCGGACCCACACTAGGGCCAAGGGGGTCATTGGCCCCCTTGAAATTTTCCAAAATATCAAATATTAAATATAATTTGATAATTTTTTAAAAAAATATGGTAAAATAGCATTATTATTATTAATTTTAACTTCTTTAACTAATGTATTCATAGCCTAATGGTTAGTTATTTTAATTTTTTGCTTATAGATCTTAGGTATGAAATTCATCTCTTGTCTTCTATATTCATTATTTACTTTTTTCGTAATGGCTAAATATAAAATCTAATTTTTTAATTTAAAAAATTCTAATTTTTTTTTTATTAATTTCTCACTTAACTATAAAATTTTCTCTATTAGTTTATAAGCTAAATTCAAAATTTTCTTCATTAATTTTTTACATCTAAAGCTCTCCTGTTAATTTAATTTATTTTTAATATTTTTTAATATACTATTATACATGCTCATACTATAAAGTTTGTGAACTTTTGAGTATGAGTTATTCAATATATGATTGAATAATTAATTTTCTCATCGAGCATCCAAGAAAATGAATAAAATTATGTTATATTTCATCTATGATTGTGAAATTTATTTAATTGAGAATCTAAATCTAAAATACATCTATATTAATTATATAATACATTTTCATGGTGTTAAATTAGTTTTTATTTTTAATGTAATATTAAGTACTATTAATGCAACAAAGAACAATTATTTTTCTGTATGTATTTGTAATTTTTTTAATATTTTACTATTTTTTTATTTTTCTTCGTGTAGCTTCATAAAGTTGCATTCAAGATGAGTAAGACGACGACCGTATCATAGTAGATCTTGCTTTGAATAATTTAGATAAAAGAATTTTGACAAGAACTTTAATTATTTTAGATTTAAATATTTTAGTAATATTTTTTAAAATATAAAAAAAAATTATACTATTATAAATTATGATTTTAATTAAAAAAATTAAAAATTAAAAATTAAAATAATATTTATTAAATTTTTATATCCTAAATTAGTGCTCGTTGAAATTTCTTAGTCCGCTGTGTACTTCACGAGGACGGAACAAGAGCAGCTGCTCATGTGCGCTTTAATTTCTATTAGGAGTTGCAATATTAAATCTTCCCAGAGTTAATTTTCATTAATGAGACGAGGAAGTAGGTCTACGTAAATCTAAATGCACGCATTAGTGATGAGGATCAAATGGGAGAGGCGCATTTAATAGGCAAATCTGCAAAGCCGGTGGCAATGTTTGCTGAAGCTTGAAGTCACTTGTCGGCCACTGTGCTCATTTGCGTATATAAATTGGAATGTAGATTTCTACCGGAAAGCATCACAACCTGCTTCTTCCTCTTCTTCGAGTTCCATCATGGGGACTCTCCTCAGAAGCATCTTGTTTAGCTTGTATGCAGTGCTGGTGATGATCCAAGTCTCAAATGCTGCATCGCAATCTGAAGCTTTCCTCAGTGTAGTTGGTAATACCGAATGCCTAGACTGCGCGCAGAAGAGCATCAAGACTGAGAATGCAGTCAAAGGTACCATTTTTCTCTTCTTCTTCTTCTACTTCTTGATTGATTGAAGTGTTAATTTAACTGCATTAACTACTGAAACTTCATGAGAGCAGGACTGCGTGTGGCGATCAACTGCAAAGTGAGCAGCGAACAGTACGAGACGAAGGCCATAGGCGAGCTCGACAACAAGGGCGAGTTCAACGTCAAGCTCCCCAGAGAGCTCCTCAACGACAACGGCGAGCTGAAGCACGAGTGCTTCGCGCAGCTCCATAGCAAATCCAACAAGCCGTGCCCTAGCAAGAACGGGCTCGTCCCGTCCAAGCTGGTTCTCAAATCCAAGGACGCCGAATCTGGACAGCACACCTTCTCCGCCGCCTCCGGTAAGCTCTCGTTCTCGTCGGCGACGTGCGCCTCCGCCACCTTCTTGCCGTGCCCGCCGCTGTCATGGAAGAAGAAGTTCCCCAAGTTCCACATACCCCACTTCAAGCCGCACTACCATCCGCACCCAGAGTACCACAGCCCGCCAACTTACAAGCCGGCGCCATCACACGGATACTACAACCCGCCGGCGCCGGTGTACAAGCCGCCAACTCCGTCAGGTGGGTATTACCAGCCGCCGGCTCCCGTGCACAAGCCGCCCTCAGGTGGAGGATACTACAACCCACCGGCGGCGCCGACCTACAAGCCGTCGCCGGTGCATTACCACGACCACGATCACTACCAACCAATATCCAAGAAGCCGATGCCGTCCTACCACCATGGGCACGACCACCCGGGCTATCCGCCTCACCGCAAGCTGTAGAAGAAGGTCGCGATTAAGATATATGGCGTTCCCCGTTGTGTTTGATGAAATGCTTGTGAGAGATTGCAGTGCTCACAGTGTAATAATTCCGTTCTTAGGATTTGCGTGAGATAGTACGTGGAGGGTTTTAATTATTTCCTACTGCTGCTGAACTTAAAAGCGTGCATTATTAGTGTGTGGTAAAAGCTTTAAATTGTATGTTTGGGTTACTTTTGGTATAATGGTTTAAATAATTGGAAAATTTGCTTTTTATGCATATAACTACTGTTCCATTTATTTTCTTACTTATATATTTTTGATGAAAAAATCGATAAATAATCGTCATATATTTTTGAACAATTTTTGATAATTACAACAGGAATACATCGATGATAATTTTTGTTATTATAAAATTAATTCAAAATTAAGTAATTCAAAATTAATTTATATTTTTATATTTTCAAATTAATATTTTATTTCAAAAATTATTTTACATAATTAAAATAAAATAATGATATATATTATGTTATTTTGAATATAAATATTTAATATCGTTAGTAAGAATATTTTGATCAATTTTCTCTCTTCCTTAACTATTCCATATAGTAAGTGGCAAAGCAAAAATCACGAATTAAGGGATGCACTATATATTTTTAAGTATACTATCAATAATATACGAAGAAAGTAACCAAAATAAAAGTACGTCAAATAAGATTTATGTACACATCAAATTTTATCAATCCAAAACAAAAAAAAAATATAATAAAGAAAAATTATAAAATTACTTTCATTATTGTCCTCTATGAATAGTTTTCATATTATGAAAAATAATACAAAATTAACTCATTAATATTAACATAAGTAATTTAATTAAATATAATATATAAAAATAATTTTATAATAATTAAAATGAAAATAATTAATTTCATTTAATAAAATTTGCCTTAAGAAATTGAATTATTATTGACTTACGTAATTTAATTTAACTAAAATTAACACATTTAATTTAATTTATTATGGTAGACTTTTATCTTCCATCATATTAAAAAACTAACCAATTTAATTAAATTGAAGTTATATAACATAAAATGTTCAATTTAGACAAAATTAATATAAATAATATAGTTATAATTAAAATTAACCAATGGAATTTAATTTAATTAACATTAACTTAAATTCTTAAATTAATATAATAAACATTAACATAAACTACTACTACTACTACTACTACTTCCGTCTAGCAGCATGCTCACAACTAGAATTTAGCCCAATTACTATGGATTATTAACAACGATAGATGAAGAAGTTGCTAACAATAACGATATAACATAGGTCGTATCAGTCGTTGCTAATATATGTGACAGAATTAGCGACGGCCTCTAGCGTCGTCGTTGATTAAATACTTATCAACGACGACATAGAACGGACCACTAAAAACTACCACTCATCAAAAACGACTTAGCAAAGGTCGCTCAAGTCGTGGCTAATAAATAATTATCAACGTCGGGCGCAGCTGATGGCCTATATAAGTCATCGACAATGTCGTTTCCTCATTTGGTTGCCTCTCCTCTCCCACTCTCCTCTCCTCTCTCTCTCTCTCTTGCCCTTTGTTGCTGCGCGTTACCGTCCTCAGTTGAACACCGCCATTTGCCACCGCTTCTGGAGGTAGGACTACTAAAAAATAGTTGAATTGCTACGATAATCAAGCGACGACCGCTACAATCGTCGCCTATTACACACTTGAGCGACAATTCAGCGACAGTTGCTCGAAGTCGTTGCTGATAGGTAGAGGGTGCGGGTACGACGTCAAACTAAAATACTTATCAACGATGTCTTTGAGACAGTTGTGGTGGCGATCGCTGATAAGTCTTTTTATTTCACCTCGCGACCACGCCCTCCCCTTTCCTCTTCTTCTTCTTCTTCTTCTTCTTCTTCGTGTCGCCGCCGATCTATGCCAGTGGTCTCGCCGATCTCCGCCGCTCACCATCGCTCGCTCGCCGCCGACGTCTCCCCTTGCCCAGATACGCCGCCCCTCCCCCCTTCCCCTCTCCTATCATAGTTAGGGCCGAAACCATAGGTTTCTGCCGTGTGATGTAAATTAAAAAAATATTTTGTTTGTTTAATTTGATTGTTGATTAAATTAGTTGTTGATTAAATATGTTAATTTTTTATTGAATGTTGACTAAATGTATAATGTTTGATTAAATGTATTGATTGAATGTTTATTTTTTGATTAAATATTGATTAGAAGTATTTTTTTATTAAATGTTGATTAAATGTATTGATTGAATGTTTAATTTTTGATCAAATGTGAAATATTTAGGGTTTAATTAATCTGTTATAATTAATTAAATTAATTAAAATTTGTAATTAATTTAAAATTAAAATTATATATATATATAAACTGAAATTTATTATATTATATATATTACGGTTAATTTTTATATAATATATATTATTGGATTGGACTAATACTTTGGGCCCAGTCGGATCAGGCCTAGAAGCGCCCACACTCATAAACTAGACTCAAGTCCAACCAGACACACTACTTAGCCTAGGAGCTCTACCCGGCCATACAAGGATATTTATGTCATCATCAATACATGGGGATTTGTTAGTATGAACCCGACATCTATGGGATTAATCTCGATCCATTCTAAGCACATCCCTACGAGATTCCGGAGGCGTTATCACCAGACATGCCTTAATCATGCACTATATACAAACACGACGTACACCAGGTACATCTAGATTCCAATTTCATATACCCACCTCTAGAATTCCTTCTTACTTGAGAATCAGAATGTCTTTGCGTTTCCCCCCGTCGGAGGCGCGACGAGCCGTAATGCATCACCCCGCGACTTCAGGAAAGAATAATTATATATAAAAAATTGAAATTATCTATTAATAATTGTAATATATTAAAATCCAGGTCCACCGTGGACGCCACTGCTGGTGTTGGGGGGCAACATATGACTAAATTGACAATAATCATCACAAGCGATTTGATACGTGTCACATACATATCGACGAGTCAGGCATGACTTTGCAAAACCTTAGATCCGTTCGGTGGTTATATGTTCGTGTAAACGAACTAGATGATCTTTTATACGATGTACAACCCTTGAATTATTCCTAATTGGACAGTTTGATAATATAGTTATTTGTATTGCACTTAGTTTTTTTTCTTTTAGCCGTTATTCATTCGTAAATTTTGGCTTGTGAAACTCGCTTGTTCTCCGATACGCGCCCAGATGATATGCGTATTCGAAGAAATGTAGGGAGATACTGTCGAAATTTAGAATAAAAAATGACTAAAATGAATACTATTGTAATATCACACCAAGATATTATTGATGAATTTGTCATTGAGAGTCACATGATGTTGGAACATCGAGCAATCCTATCGTTCAAACTCATGGTGAATCTTTTAGGGTCGTTGTTTCTTCATCCAATCCCCATCTAATTCTTATAAAGCAATGATACTTGATAGTCTTGGTGGTCAATTCCATAGCGTCAGTTACTGAGACGTTAGTGCCAAATACTATATAAGTTGATGTCATAGAAGAACAACATGCGATAGAGATAAAATTACCAAATAAAGAGGCCGTAGTATTTTACGACTTGTTGAAAGCTGCCAATGAACCTTATATTATATACAATGACACAATTTCTGAACATCAAGTCTGATTGTAATATCAACGTGGTTGCGTTTGATCAACTTGCGGGCTTTATCCATCAAGTATTTCCTAAAAATAACAAGTTAGAGCCAACTTTTTATAAGACAAAAAAGTTGATGAAAAAATTAGGACTTGAGTATAAAAAGATACATGCCGACGTTGGCACCATAAACATTGCGACGAAAGCCAAAAGGGCCTAACTGAATTCTCCCTCCGCCAAGCGAGGGACAGCCATGCAGAATGATTAGTATGCATGGCCAGAAGTTCGTAATTTATAATTTATTAATTATTATTTATATATAATTCAATATATGATAATATATTATTGTACTTTTTTTTTTGCAGGTTCGAGCAATAGGACATTTCCTGCACTATAGCGGGGACGATTCGACTTTTCAAACACAGTGTATGGCCTACGTGGTCTCACGTGCCCCTCGAGCACATTGACATGCTATGACAAAATTTTGAGGTACACATAAAATATTTTTAAATCAATGATAATTATAATTATCTATATTAACATTATTGTTTTATTTCGCATGCTCATTATACATGGGCTGAGGATCAAACGCCATTTGTAGAGAGCGCGTGGGAGGCGGTTGCCTATGCTCGTTGCAACGGGCAACTGAATCAGACCCAAAGCATCGTGATGAGTAAATAGATAATGGCATTGTGTTTAAAATATATTCCATTTCAAGATTAAAAATATATTGCATCAAATTTATTATAATTTTTATTTCATGAATTCCTGCATCTTTCGTTTGGATTTTCTTAGAAATTCGGTGGTCAAGTGCACTAGGCTTCCTCCAACGTGGGCGGCTAATTTAGAATTTTCATACATTAATATTTAGTTAAAGGGAAAATTATACTTTTAGTCCCATAGTTTTTTTTTAATTTTGGTTTTGGTCTTTATAATTTTAAAATTTTAGTTTTAGTCCTCACACTTTACTTTTAGTCCCCATAGTTTTTTCCAATTTTCACTACAACAAACCGCTTATATTTTGACGTCAAAGTAAGAAAGTATTTCGACGCCAACGATAGTCAAAAATGATATATTGACGTCAAAAAAAATGACGAAAGCGAGTGCAAAATAATGACAGCTAAAACGAACATTTCGACGCCTGCTTAGACGTCAAAATGCTCGACATATCGACGCCTATTGATAGGCGTCAGTAGGCATCAATATCAACATAGCGACGTACAATGACAGACGTCAAAATATTTTTTAAAAAAATAAAAGTTTGCATATCGACGCCTGTTAAGGCGTCGATATGCAAAAAATAAAAATAAAATAAAAAAATTTGAGCCGCCGCTGCCGCATCACCAGCGCGGCCTTGGTGGCGTGAGCATCTCCAAGCACTCCCCGCTCGCGCCGTCCCCTCCCGCCGCTGCCCAGCGTGGCCTTGGCGGCGTACGCGCTGACGCCGCTCTTCACCTGCTACATCCTGTTCATCACTGAGCACTCCGCGACGACGGGAGGCGGCGCGGCGCCCTCGAACATCTTCCTCACAAGGAGGCCCTCAATGTCTTGCTGCCAACATCGGGCACCCAGAAGTCCCCTTCCGGCACAAGGTCGCCCTCCGGCGTCGAGGACTGCCTCGAGCTGCTCGAGATCACCCTCAACCAGCTCAACACTACTAGAAACTTGGTCTTCAGCAACGGCTATCAGCAACGGCCGCTCAAGCCGTTGCTATTTGCAACGGCATTCTTACGGCCGCCCGAGCCGTTGCAGATATCTGTATCTGCAACGGCGTTCTAACGGAAAACCGAGCCGTTGCTGATTATTTTAATTATCAGCAACGGCTTTCGGACGGAAAGGCGAGCCGTTGCTGATTTTTTAATTTTCAGCAACGGCTTGCTAACGGATAAGTGAGCCGTTGCTGATGATAACTTATCAGCAACGGCTTTCTAACGGGCGAGTGAGCCGTTGCTGATAAGTTTATATAGGGCACGCTCTCGCGCCCGACCCTTCTTCCTCCCGCTGCTGCCGCCGCCGCCTCCTGCCGAGAACTTCGCCGCTGCTGCCGTTGCTGCCGACGCCGACGCCTCTCGCCGACGCGCCGCTGCCGCTGCTGCCGGTATGTTGATCGGCCGGCCTATACGGTTTCGGCCGGAGATGTTAAAATCCGACCGAAACCCTATTTCTAGGGTTTCGGCCGGCGGCGGTCGGCCTATGGCCGCCGCCGGACCTTCTACAGTGGCCGGACAGTGTGTCCGGCCACTGTACGCCGGCGCCGGAGGGTGGACTCCGGCGCCGGAATATATATATATATATATATATATATATATATATATATATATATATATATATATATATATATATATATATATATATTGTTTTTGAAATTGTTAATTAATTATTTTATAAATGTTAATTAATTGTTTAGATTAATTGTTTAATTTGTTAGATTAATTATTAGGGTTTAGATTAATTTCGGACGCGCGCCGGAATCGTCCACTTCGGACGCGCGCCGGAATCGTCCAATTCGGACTCGCGCCGGAATCGTCCAATTCGGACTCGCGCCGGAATCGTCCACTTTGGACGCGCGCCGGAATCGTCCAATTCGGACTCGCGCCGGAATCGTCCACTTCGGACGCGCGCCGGAATCGTCCAATTCGGACTCGCGCCGGAATCGTCCACTTCGGACGCGCGCCGAAATCATCCAATATGGACTCGAACTGTCTCAAAACATTTAGAAAATAATCATCCATCCGACGAGTTGATATGTTTCACGTACGCATCGATCAGTCGGATATGATTTAGCAAAACCTTAGATCCGTTCGGGGATTGTATGTTCGTGTAAAAGAAGTAGATGATCTTTTATACGACGTACAATTCTTGAATTGTCCCTGATTGGACAATTTGGGAATATAGTTATTTGTACTGCACTTACGTTTTTATTTTAACTGTTAACTAATTATTCTAAATTTCGGCAACATCTCTCTTGTTCTCCGATACGCGCCCAGATGATATGCGTATTCGGAGAACTGTAGGGAGATGCTGTCGAAATTTAGAATAATTAGTTAACAGTTAAAATAAAAACGTAACTGCAGTACGAATAACATAAATCCCGAATGGAATAGGACCATCTCACCTAAAGACATTAACCAAAGAAATTGTCATTGATTGACAGAATCATGTCGGCTGATCGAAGTTGGATGTACCGACGTTTTGATCATGGAGCTTTAACGAATGAGTTTCGATTAGGCGTAACGTACTTCCTAAATTTCGCCTATTCGAATCGAAATTTCGTTAGCATGGGTGATCAAATCCGATGTCCGTGCCGCATTTGTTCGAATGGCCGATTTTTGGATCGGGAGACTGTCACTCTGCATCTATATACCAAAGGATTTACACCAAGATATTTTCTATGGACTTGTCACGGGGAGTCACGCGAAGTCGGGACGTCGAGCAATCCTGTCGTTCAGACATATGGTGAATCTTCCTCTGCTGGTGCTTCTTCATCCGGTCAATGTAATCCCTATAGAACTATGATACTTGATAGTCTTGGGGGTCAATTCCACCTGAATGATAATGTTGATCGGCCAGTTCTTCAGACATCAGTCCCACCAGATACTACAGCGGTTGATATCACAGAAGTAGGGGCTGCGGTAGAGATTGAATTACCGAATAAAGAAGCTGCAGAATTTTACGAGATGTTGAAAGCTGCCGATGAACCTTTGTATGAGAATTGTCCTAAATACACTAGGTTTTCAGCAATGACACAGCTCTTAAACATCAAGGCCGATTGTAATATCAGCGGAGTTGCGTATGATCGGATTGCTGGATTGATTAATGGAATGCTGCCTACTGATAACAAGTTTGAGCCTACTTTTTATAAGACTAAAAAGCTAATGAGAAAATTGGGGCTTGGGTACGAAAAAATACACGCGTGCCAAAATAACTGCATTTTATATTATAAAGAAAATGTGCAGTTGGATAAATGCCCTGTATGTCAACACCCTCGTTACAAGGAGAAGAAATCGGTCCGACAGAAAAATATCCCGTTTAAGGTGCTTCGGTATTTTCCACTAACACCGAGGCTTCAAAGATTATTCATGTCGGAAAAGACAGCCCCCTACATGAGTTGGCATGCAAGAAGTCGTGATGATACAGTAATGACTCATCCATCTGACAGTGAAGCATGGAAACATTTGGATACATGTTATCCTTCATTTGCTATGGATACTAGAAATATCAGATTGGGATTGTGCACAGATGGTTTTAATCCGTTTGGGCATTCTGCAACTCCTTATTCAGTTTGGCCAGTGCTGCTGACAGTTTATAATTTGCCACCGTCAATGTGCATGAAAGATGAATTTATTTATCTTTCGATGATTATTCCGGGTCCTAAGGGTCCGCGAAAAGAAATTGACATATTTCTCAGACCCTTGATAGATGAATTGAAAACATTGTGGACTGAGGGAGCTGTCACTTATGATTGTCATCGGAAGCAAAACTTCAATTTAAAGGCCGCGGTCTTGTGGACAATCAATGATTTCCCCGCGTACGGCATGTTGTCGGGTTGGAGCACTCACGGCCGACTCTCTTGCCCGTATTGTATGGAACACTCTAAATCAATCAGTCTTCAGAACGGACGAAAAATCTCATTCTTTGATTGTCATCGTCGATTCCTACCGGTTCATCACCAGTATCGAAGGAATCGTAATAAATTTACTAAGGGCAGAGTCGAAAGAGATGGGCCACCACCGATGTTGTCTGGTGAACAAATGTTAGCACGTGTTTCAGCACTTCCAGATATAGTATTTGGTCGCAATGAAAGAGTGTCAGGTTTTGGCCAAACACACAACTGGGTGAAAAAAAGTATCTTTTGGGAATTGCCCTATTGGAGTTCATTATTGATTCGACATAATTTAGATGTCATGCACATTGAAAAAAATGTGTTTGATAATATTTTCAACACTGTGATGGATATTTCTGGAAAAACTAAAGATAATGTCAAAGCCCGACATGATCTGAAAATACTTTGTAAAAGATCAGAGTTGGAGTTACAAGAGGTCAACGGACGATATCTGAAACCGAAGGCCCTATATGTGTTAAATAAACAACAGATCAAAGATGTTTGTCAATGGGTAAAAGAACTCAGATTACCCGATGGATATGCTTCAAACTTATCTCGATGTGTGAACGTCGATGATTGCAAAATATCAGGGATGAAGAGCCATGATTGTCATGTATTCATGCAGAGATTACTTCCGATCGCATTTCGAGATCTTCTACCTGATAATATTTGGGGTCCGTTGACTGAATTAAGTATGTTTTTTAGAAGCATCTGTGCAAATGTCCTTCGAGTCGAAGATATGTCAACACTTGAAAATAATATTGTTGAAATCATATGCAAGCTGGAGCAGTTTTTCCCTCCTGCATTTTTTTGACTCGATGGAGCATCTACCGATACACTTGGCATACGAGGCACGAGTTGGTGGCCCCGTTCAATATCGTTGGATGTACTTATTTGAAAGATACATGAATCATCTGAAGAAAAAAGTAAAGAACACCGCAGCGGTTGAAGGATCAATATCTGAATCGTATATCATCTAAGAAATTTCAACATTCTGCTCATTTTACTTTGAATCGACAGTACAGACAAGATTTGATCGTCTTCCACGTAACGACGACGGGGGTGTTCGACATTCAGATGGACGTTTAAATATATTTTGTCACTCTGGTCGTGCTTTTGGTTCTCGTCCATCTCGACACTTAAGCGATGAAGAGTATCATTTGGCACACTTGTATGTATGACTCAATTGTCCAGAGATTGAACAATTCATTGAAATATTTGACATTGAGATGGTGCAAAAATACTCTATTCACAACGATCAAGAATTGGAGACATTACGGAATCGTGATTTCCCTTCTTGGATTCAGACTTACAGCAAAGATCACAGAGCTGAAATAGATGAAAAAATATTTGAGTTTGTTAGTGGACCGTCGCGACTTGTGTCGTGCTATAGCGGATATTTTGTTAACGGGTATAAATTTCACACGGTTGAATATTCATCTACAAAAAAGACGATGAATGCTGGGGTCTGCGTGAAAGGGACAACCTATGTTGAATGTGATATGGATTTCTATGGACTAGTGGAAGAAGTGATAGAGTTGCACTACTTCGGCTTGAAATCAGTGTTCCTATTTAGATGTCATTGGTTCGATACAACAGAAAGGGGCATGAAAGTTCATCAAAAATATAAACTTGTTGAGGTTAATTACAAATCGAAATTGGCAGCAAATGAGCCATTTATATTGGCATCACAAGCCGAACAAGTATATTACGCGAAGTATCCGGCTCGAAATAAAGATAGAGCAGATTGGCGTGTAGTCTGTAAGACAAAAGGTAGAGGAAAAATTGATCCGATAGTAGGAGAAAATGATCCTCCTGGTTTCTATCAAGAAGATGATCTTCCTGCTGTGGATCGTATTATTCCAATACTCGAGGATGCAGACACAACGTCAATTCAATTAGAAGTTGAATATGCTGATGATGACGATCATGAAATTGAGGAAGCTGGAGATGAAGAAGATGACGAAGAGGAAGAAGAGGAAGAAGAAGAAGAATTCGAAGACTATTATTCAGATGATGAGGAATAATTGTAAAGTATATATATTTTATTAAATATATCTCTACTATTTATACAATAATCTGATTATATGTCTGTTCGACAGATATGTCTGGTCGTGGTTATCGACGCAGGAGAGCTTCGGAGTCTCCGATCGGTGAGACTCCAGCACTTACTCATGCTGCTGATCCTCCTGTTGCTGATCCTCATGAGGATGATACTGCCGAGGCTAGTACATCCAGACGCAGGCGGCCACGCGGGCCGAACAGGTGGCAGCCTCCACCAGCCACAGAGTCACGTAGATTGATCAGCGTGATTGGGGAGCGGTAATATATCATGAATTATGAATCATTACAAATTCATTATATCATAATATAATATTAAAATTTATTTTTGTTGTGCAGGTTCGAGCAAGAAGAAGTGCCGAGGAGCATTTCTTCTACTATTCGACGATACATGCACGGGGCATGGCCTACGTGGTCTCACGTGCCTAGCGAGCACGTCGACATGTTATGGCGCGAGTTTGAGGCACGTATTATTTTTTTTTTTACATGCATGATGATATATTAAGAATTGGTACTGATATTATTATTTTGCAGGCTCGCTATACATGGGCCGAGGACCAGAGGTCCTTCATTTACGCTGCCTGGGAGTCTATTTCCCGGGCAAGGTACAACGGGCAGCTGGGGCAGGCTCGGTCCCGAGCGATGGCCCGAGCTGGGACCACTAACATCGCGGAGACTCGGGGATACGGCCCCAGTTGGATTACTCCGGATATATGGGACCAGCTCGTGGGGATATGGTCGACGGATCGATGGCAGGAGGTTTCTCAGAATGCGGCTAGAAATCGCATGTCGGGGGGAGCAGCGCGTCACACCGGCGGCTCTGTTGCATTTGCAGTGCACGCAAACCGTATGGTAAGTATATCGTTTAATTATATATTTTATTTGTTATTATGTGTACTAATTAATGTATTTGTTTTGTAAATGTAGACGACGGTGTCGGATGACGGGACTGTCCAGCGACCCTCCCCGATGGCGGTGTTTGAGCGGACTCACCGTCGAGCACATGGGACGGGGGAGTACATCGACAACCGCGCTGCATACATTGTGGTAATTATATATTTGTTTAAATTATTCATTATATATTTATAATTTAAGTTTTATGATAAATATTAAACAAAAAATCAAACTCGAGTAGGAGACGTACAGCCAGAGGGTGGTGCAGCGCGGGGGTACCCCCGAGGACTTTGACGCAGCATCTTGGGTCGAGGCCGCAGGTGGCTGGGACCATGGCCGCGTATATGGCTTCGCAGATAGTGGTCATGCGCGAGCCGTGCTAGGGCCACTTGGGGCACCGACCCCTCCGGTCGCTGGTGAGCGGCCGTCTACCTCTAGATCCAGTTATGATCATAGTAGCAGAATAAGGACTCTAGAGGAGACGGTCGCGCGTCAGAGTCAGATGATGGAGGAGATGCATGCTATGCTACGCAACATGTCAGGTCATCCCGCAGCAGGCATCTCTTCGGCATCATCTAATCCATCGTCCTCGAGTCAGTCCACGCCGGTGTACACTCAAGCACTCCAGACCCCGCCATATGATCCAGACCATCCTCCATCGTGATCGTGAGATTTTTTGTTTGGATATTGAACTTGTTACTGAGATATTGAACTTGTTAAACTTATTTTGTTTGGATATTGATACTTCAATTTTGCATTTGAATTGTTTTTATACTATCGTGGATAATTATCAATATAAATATAATTGTTTTGATGTATATCTTGGTGTGTTTGTGATGTGTGAATGAATGTGTGTATGAGGGTATGGGTGTGTGAGTTATGTATCAGATAAATGTATCAATGTATCAATGGAAATTAGAAATTTGAAATTTTTCTGCCTGCAGGTATAGGTCATCAGCAACGGCTTTCCCACGGCCGTCCGTGGGAAAGCCGTTGCTAAAAGTGTATCGACAGCCGTTGCTGATGACTTACAGCAACGGCTTAGCGACGGGTTTTACTAACGGCGTTGCTACGGACTCGAGGCCGTTGCTATTAATGTTATCAGCAACGGCTCCGGGTCCGTGGTAAAACCGTTGCTGATAATATTTTTAGCAACGGCCCGAGCGGCCGTTGCGGATAATGTTTTGAGCGACGGCCCGAGCGGCCGTTGCTGATCCGTTGCTAAGTCATCAGCAACGCGACTTTCTGTCACGGCTCTATTGCAACGGCTCAGCCGTTGCTGATGCTCTTCAGCAACGGCTCAGCAACGGTATCAGCCGTTGCTGATGCCCATTTTTCTAGTAGTGCAACTCCGTCCTCCACCGGCATAAGACTGCCACCTTCCACGACTCCCACACCTGGCTCAGCGCCGCGCTCACGAACCAGGCCACCTGCTCGGAGAGCCTCGAGGCCGTCCAGGCCCTCAGCGATATCAGCGCACGAGTGCAAGTCTTGGCGGAGCACATCAGGAACTTGCTGGCGCTGCACAAGATGGTCGCGGACAAGATCGAGGAGGACGTCGTCGCTGCCGCAGGGGGAAGCGCCGTCGGCAACCGAAAGTTAATTGCTGTCGGTCGACGATGGGTTCCCCGAGTGGCTGTCGGCGGGAGACCGGAGGCTCCTGGAGGCCTCGCCAGAGGAGATTCAGGCCGATGCGGTGGTGGCGCAGGACGACAGCGGGACGCACTCCACTATCCGCGAATCGATCGCCTTTCTCTCCTTGGCGTCGAACGGCGGCGACACGAAGGTGAAGAAGAGAAGAAGAAGAAATCTGCAGACGTCAGCCTGCCTAGGAAATCTCCAGTGATTTTTTTTTTTAAAAAAAAAAGCAGAGGCGGGAAATCTCCCGCCTCCTGCCTAGGCGGGCAAGCGCGCCACACGCGCTCGCCCGCTTACCCACGATCTGGCGCCAAATTGTTTCTTGGCGTCTGCTGTAGCGTTTCGACGTCTGAGAGCAGACGTCGAAATTTTTTGACGTCTACTCTCAGGCGTCAAAATTTATAATATTAAAATATTTAATTGCTTTACTTTTCGATGCTTATTATAAGCGCAAAAAAATTGACGTTAGAATCGGCGTCAAAACGCCGCAGCGGTGAAAAAAATTTAGACGTTGACGTCAGAACAATCGTCGAAAGATTTCGACGTCTGTTCTCAGACGTCGAAACGCTACAGCAGACGAAAAAAATTTCAACGTATTTAAGTTAACGTCAAAATAGACGTCGAAAAATTTCGACGCCTGTGAGAGATGTCGAAATTTATCATATTAAAATATTTTAATTGTTTTACATTTCGACGCTTATAATAAGCGTCAAAAATTTAACGTCAATATATAAGGATTTTGTTGTAGTGTTTGGTTTTAGTCTCTATAATTTTAGTTCATACACTTTACTTCCGTTTAGGATTTGGTCCCTACCGTTAAATAAGATTTAAATGGTGCTAACGTGAATAACATGTGTTGACTGGACAATGCTGACGTGGAGCCTGCAGGGACCAACTTTGTAAACTATAGGGACTAAAATCAAAATTTTATAAACTATGAGAACTAAAATCAAAATTTTGTAAATTATAGGGACTAAAACCAAATTTTAAGTAATTATTTTTCCTAATAAATATAAAAAATTATATGATATTACTTGGCCTGGCTCAGCCTGGTTCAAAAAAATTCGTGCCTGACTTGGCTCGGCTCGAAAAAATTCGTGCCCAATCAGGCCTGAAAAAAATTCGTGCCCGACTTGCCCAAACAAATTCGTGCCTGACCTGGCCCGAAAAAATACGTGCCCGAGCCGGCCAGAAAAAATTCGTGCCCAACTCGGCCCGAAAAAATTTGTGCCCGACCCGACCCGGCCCGAAAAAATTCGTGCCCGACTGGACCAGGTCGGGCACGAATTTTTTCGAGTTGGGTTGGGCACATGAGTCGAGGACGAATTTTTTCGGGTCGGACATGAATTTTTTCGGGTCAGACACGTATCTTTTCGGGCCAGGTCGAGCACGAATTTTTTCGGGCCAGGCTGAGTCGGGCCAAGTAATATCATATAATTTTTTATATTTATTAGGAAAAATAATTAATTAAAATTTGATTTTAGTCCCTATAGTTTATAAAATTTTGATTTTTGTCCTCAGTTTATAAAATTTTGATTTTAGTCTCTATAATTTACAAAGTTGATCCCTACAGGCTCCATGTCAGCATTGTCCAGTCAGCACATGTTGTCCATGTCAGCACCTTTTAAACCTTATTTAACGGTATGGACCAAATCCTAAACGGAAATAAAGTGTGGGGACTATAATCAAAATTTTAATACTATAGGGACCAAAATCAAAATTGGAGGAAACTATGGGATCAAAAATATAGTTTTCCCTTAGTTAAATCAACCCAACTAGTAAATTCAATGCTTGAGTTTCTTGATGGAAAACCAATTTTCTAGTGGACCTACTAACTTTCTTGGAATTAATTAGCTGGTAAACCAATTCTGTTTTGAACAAGGTTATTTGAAGATCCTATTATGCTATTAGTACGCACAATTGGTGTTTATTGGAAGATCCAATTCAGTATTTAACACGGTTATTGGAAGGTTATTCAAATACTATTAGTCATTAAGGGTTCGTTCGGTAGTCTATATAAGCCTACGTATAGTAGAGGTGGCAATGGGTCATGTCTGGGCCGACCCAGACCCGGCTACCTCCGGGCCGTGCTTGGCATGACCCGAGTGTTAACTGGGCCATACCAGGCACAGCCCGACAGTTCAAGGGGTAGGCCCGGCTCGGACCGGCCCGAAACTTTTAAAATTTTAAAAATAATATTATTTTTAAAAAATTAATTAGGTCTGGCTCGATAGAATTGTGGGCCATGCCTGGCAAGGCCACGTGCCCCAGGGGGCGCCCCTTGGGCACAGACAAGCCGGGTCAAGTACTATATATATACTGTTTGGAACCTTTTAAAAAGGAATATTAATTAATACATGGATTGGAAATAGTACCTCATATGGTGTATTAATAATACACCATGAGATCCATTATTAGGTTGTATTAGAAAAATAATAATTTTTCAAAATCGAATTTTTGTGTGAAAATTCTCAAATCCTGATCTTGGAAGTGAAAATTTTCAAATTCGAACGTAATATTTTGAATATTCATTTTGCTTTAGGCCAAAAATTAAAAATTAATAAAAATATATAAAAAGTTTTAAAAAATAATTTTAATTTTATGAAATATTTTTTAATGATACAATATATTATATTATATTATATTATATTATATCTATGGAAATGATATTTTCGTAAAGTAGATACTCTAATGCATTAGAGACTTTTGTACAAAGTCTATAAATTTAAATTTAAATTTAAACACTATGAAATATTTTAATGAATTTTTTTTAAAAAAAACCACAACACCTCTTTTGTATTATAATAAAGTTTATTTCATTAATTAAAATACTAAATAGTTATACTTGCTCATTATACATGTCTGCACCAAACACTGTATAATAATAGTACAATACAGGCTAGTACTATATAGGTTACACTACTAGAATTACGACCTTCACCGACGGCCCAGTTTGTTGGAAAGCCGTTGGTGAAGACCATCACCAACGGCGAGCGACGGTCCGGCCCGTTGCAACAACACCGTGGCAGAAAAGTGTGTCGCTGATAAGTTAGCAACATCAGCACCCCGCCGCTGCTGTTAACATATCAGCAACGGCCCTGCTGGTATGGTTTTTAGCCACGGGGCCGCAACGGCGACAGCTGTTGGTGATATCATTATCAGCCACAGCTCAGTAACGACCCGGGCTGTTGCAGATATTGATATAGCGATAGCCGACCAGCGAGGTAAGCTTTCAGCGATGGCTTTCAAACGAACAAACGTGGGTAAGCCGTCGCTGATGCTATTAACTTGTAACTGGAAATTTTAAAATTAGAAAATTCCCATTGATATATTTATAAGGGATAATAGACTAAAAAATCACAAGGTTTGCAAAAATTTTACGTTCTACTCGCATTTTCAAATTTCGCCTGTAATTGCACAACCTTTACTTCTGTTTATGCCATCTACCAAATCATCACGCGTCGTCTCAACTTAGCTGACGTGGAGATAAACGGCGCGTGCGTGGTCTGACGGCGTCATACGTGGTAGACGATCCCACCTTTTTTTCTTTCTCTCTCTCTCTCTCTCTCTCTCTCTCTCTCTCTCTCTCTCTCTCTCTCTCTCTCTCTCTCTCTCTCTCTTCTCCCTTCCAACTGCTGCCACCTTTTTTTTAATTCTTATTCTCCTCCTCCTCATATGGCTCTGCACCATCCTCTACTCCGTAGTCTTCACCCAAATGGCCTCCCTCTTCGTCGTTCAAGGCGTCGCCAAGCGCACCGCCGTTGGCGCCTTCATCCTCCTCTCCCGCCGCCTCCTCCAGCTACTCATTTGTCAGCTCCGAAAGAGCGGAAGCAGGCTCACTGAGCTGCAGCGGATGAGCGTCAGGCTAGTTATCGCGGCGACAACCATGATCGCCGCCGGCACGGTGCAGCGCTTCAGGCTAAAGCAGGCCACAGCAGAACATCAATCCTCAGCGTCGAGGAGCCCTCAGAGAAGGTCGGGTACAACTCAAACCTCATACAACAACTCTCCTTGAGCACCCTCCCTCCCTGCCTCCCCACGAATTCCTTCGGCATCGAGATGTACAGAGACTGCACGCACTGCCCGCACTAGATCGCCGACAGGTCCCACTTGCACTACAACACTTGTTTTAATGACTGCATCATGTTTAATGATCTGCATCACTTGATCTAAATCACAAGAACTCATAGTCCAAAAACAAGAGCAAAAACTTCTTAGATTTAGGAATGAAATCAAAACAAGATGACCTGCTGTGGTCAAAAGTTGTAGTAAAATATCAAATCCTTGTGTTCAAATAATTAACCCAAACCTTGCAAAAAAAACAGAGCAATCAATACACCAAGCACACTTTCCAAGCTGTCAATAACACTCTTTTCTCTTCTCTTTATCTTCAACCTTTCTTTTCTTTGCTTGCAGAGTTGGATCTTCTCTTTGAGTTACCTCTTTTGATCACTGTTTATGTACATGACCCACTTGGGGAAGCATGATTTCAATATACAAGAAGCCTAAGAACAGGACTTGATCAAACCTAAGTTGTATAGGTTTCAATACATAGGCTCTCTCAGAACGTTCGGGTTACTTCCGAGAGCAGCCCCGGCCGGTCCTCCATGCAAAGTTCTAATCTTTGTCCATGTTTTAAGAAAGCAAGTTAGAGTTTTAGCGAAAAAGTTCTTAGCGGAGCTCATCCTTGACGGAGACGAGGCATGCGATGTGGCCACTGTGGGTCCACACTTTGGCCTCCACGACACTGCATTCGAGGTTGGTGAGCACGGCGAAGACCTCGGAGAGGAGTCTGAGGCGGTCGATGATCATGGTCATTGCCGCAATGACGAGCTCCATGCCCATCTCTTGCAACTCTGTGAGCCCGCCTCCGCTCTTTCAGAGCCAACAAACGAGTGGCTGGAGGAGGCGGCGGGAGAGGAAGATGAAGGCACCGGCGGCGGTGTGCATGGCGGCGCCTTGAACGACGAAGAGGGAGGCCATTTTGGTGAAGACCACAGAGTAGAGGATGGTGCAGAGCCATATGGGGAGGAGGAGGAGGAGGAGGAGGAGAAGGAGGAGGGGAATAAGAAATTTAAAAAAAGTTGGCAACAGTTGGAAGGAAGAAGAGAAGAGAGAGAGGAAAAAAAAATGTGGGACCGTCTGCCACGTATGACGCCGTCAGACCACGCAAGCGTCGTTTACCTCCATGTCAGCTAAGTTGAGACGACGCGTGACGATTTAGTAGATGGCATAAACAGAAGTAAAGGTTGAACATTTATAGGCGAAATTTAAAAATGCGGGTAGAACGTCAAATTTTTGCAAACCTTGTGATTTTTTTGTCTATTATTTTATAACTCACACACCTATTCATTCATATCACAGAACACCAGATACACATCAAAATAATTATATTTGTAATAATTACTATCAACAATCATATAAAAAAATATACAGATTAAAATTATCGTATCAACACGATACAATCAAAAGATAGTAACTCAAGTATATGTGCCAACAATATAAACAAGAGTCATAATAAAATATTCAAATCATAAACAAGTCAAGTCTAGTCATAAACAATATAAAGTATCAATGCGATGGTGGAGGATGGTCAGGACTAGGTCGAGGACAATGCATCTGGTGTCAAATGCATGCCAAAACCGGTATGAGCTGAGATATAGCGTAACATGGCATGCATTCCGCCATCATCTGACTCTAATGCTCTATCATCTCACTCTAACGCGCGAACGTCTCCTCCAATAGCCGCTCATCGACGACCGGAGGGGTCGGTGCCCCAAGTGGCCCGAGCACGGCTCGCGTATGACCACTGTATGCGAAGCCATATACGCGATCGTGGTCACAACCACCAGCAACATCAACCCACGCTTTCGCGTCAAAGTCATCGGGGGTGCCCTCGCGCTGCATCACCGTCCGAGTGTAGGTCTTCTACACGAGTTTGTATTTTTGTTTCATAATTTTCCTGATTATAAAATTAAATTATAAATAAATTGCATAATTGAAACAAATATACTTACCATGATTATTACAGTGCGGGTGTCGATGTACTCTCCCATCCCATGTCCTCGATGGTGTGTCCGCTCGAACACCTCCACCGAGGTGGGTCGCTGGACACTCCCGTCAGCCATCACCTGCGTCTACATTTACGAAACAAATATATTAATTAATTAGTACACCGAGTAACAAATACAATATATAATTAAAATTAAGGTATAATACTTACCATACGACTCTCAAGCACTACAAATGATATAGATCCGCCAGTGTGGCACGCTCCCCCGGACACTATGGATGTAGAGTGATAGTTTTCCGATCCAAAAATCGTGCATTCGTGCAATTGCGGCACATGCATCGAATTTTATCACCATTGATGATTTTTCGATTCAAATAGGCGAAATTTAGGAAGTAAGTTACGCCTAATCAAAAATCATTCATTAAAGCTCCATGATCAAAATGTCGGTACATTCAACTTCGATCGCCCGACATGATTCTATCAATCAATGACAATATCTTCAGTTAATGTCTTTAGGTGAGATGATCCTATTCTATTTGGAATTCATGTTATTCATATTGCACTAAGTATTTTTTTTAGTCGTTAACTTCATTCTAAATTTCGGCAGCATCTCCCTACAGTTCTCCGAATACGTATATCATCTGGGCACATATCAGAGAGCAAAGGAGATACGGTAGCCAAAATATATGAATGAGTTAACGATTAAAGAAATAACTAAGTGCAATACAAAAAACTATGTTTCCAAATTATTCCATTAGGGATAATTCAAGGGTTGTATATCGTATAAAAGATCATCTACTTCGTTTACACAAACATACAACCCCCGAACGGATTTAAGATTTTACTAAATCATATCTGACTCGTCGATGAGTACGTGAAACGTATTGACTCATCGATGCATACGTGACACGTATCAACTTGTCAGATGGATGATTATTTTTTAAATTTGTGAATGTCGTTGCAAGTCCATAGTGGCGCGAGTACACAGTGAACGTCGGCGCGAGTCCTTAGGTTTGGGACCCAATGCCGATGACAACGTCCATAATGGTTTAATTTTATAGACTCGAGTATTAATTGGACTAACAATAATTGAATTAACACTAAATAATACTAACATTAATATTTATACCCGAATTAACAAATTAACATTAACAAGAAATTAAACAGAATAAAGAGATTAACATTAACACTAACACTAATTAACATAAATAATTAGCAATAATTAACACTAATTAACACTAACACTAATTAATAGAAATAAAAAAATAATTAAATTAGGGTTTAATCAAACCCTAATTTAAAAATACAAAAATAGGCTAACAGTAGACACCCAATGTTAGCACACAATTTGGGTGCTAGCATCCAGTGTCCCATGTCGGACACTGGACGATTTCGGTCGACCCTAAAGATCCTTATTGGATGGAGAAGAAACCCTAGCTAAGGATCGGAGAAGAGTTTACCTTGAGGTGCGGCAGCAGTGGGCGCAGCGGCGGCGTCAGCGAGCAGTGGCAGCAGCGGTAGAGTTGGCGTCGGCGCGGAGGAGAAGGAAGGAGGAGAAGAAAGGGGGGAGGAGAAGGAAGGGGGCACGTGTGAACGCAGAGATAAATATATCTATTACCAACGACTGACTTGTTTGTTGGTGAGCCATTATAGATAAATATCTATATTATAGACAAATAATATCATCCCGGTCCTGTCCTGATTTTTAATCGGGATGGACATATTTGTTCCAGTCCCGTCCCGATTTTGAATCGGGATGGGATTTGTCCCGACTTTTCGGGTCGGGCCGAACCGGGACGTCCCGACCCGTGCTCATCCCTAATTTCAACCGAACATAAAATTTGCTATTCATGCACATCCAACCTTATCTGAAGTTTTGGACGAACTCTTCAAGATAAAGATCTTGTCTTTAAATTGAAATATCGTAGATGATGTCCACTAAAATTTCAATATCCTTGCCGACACGAAGCGTCTTATATCAATTAATTGTTAAATTCACATAAGGATAAAATGTTTTACTCAAATAGATAAGCTACAAGTTGTGAATAATGCTTTCACAGCTCATGATTATTTTTGTTGTTTTCAGTTATAAGAATCAGATGTTGATCTTATATCCTTAAAATTAAGGTCTTTTGCAGTAACAATAACTAATTCAATCACATAAATAAAAACCATATTGGAGGATATGAACAAATAATTGGCATCTCTAAACCTTTATAAAATAGGTTCCAGAAGCACTGTTTGTTTGATTTCTTGGGCCTTCATGCATGTTCCAGCATGCATAATCTCTTAACCTTTCAATCTGAATTATGATATCATTCCCTGGAATTTTGTGAACAATGAGTCATCTTATTGAATGCTACATTACTAATTAATGCATTGCTAGCATATTTATAGTAGGAGTCCCTACTAGAAATTGGTTTTTTAGGTTTACTGTGGATGTTTAATTCATTTAGAAATTGGTTGGTTCAAATTACTTCCGTTCAAGCAAGGATAATATCTTTCTTTTAAGGTTTGGACTTGAGTTTCAATGTTTAAAGAACTTGTGAATCATTTTGAAATTAGGAGTCTTCTTGAATTATATGAACCTGAGGTTTGGACTCAGAGATGTTGGAGTATTGAGTCTCTTTCTCCTTCAGTGTTTTCTTTTGCAGTATTAATTTCATTCACCAAAATACCTAAGCTTATCAACATTTTTTGAAGCATAAATATTTAATAGTAAAATTGTTAGAAAATAAGCTTTGGACCTAACTCCACCTCTAAAGTTAGCTCAAGGGAGAAGAATTACTCATTCTATTTAAATGTTATCTAAACCACAACCTCAACTAATATGGTGTTGCGAAAATTTAGACCTTATTGTGTGATTAAGAATGAGATTGACCAAAAGCAATAGTAAACAAATGATTTGCACTATACAAATATGTTTATAATATTTCCTCACTCAACTAGGTGGATTATAACAATTCACACAAACTTCTTCGGTATAAAACTGGCTCTCTCACAAGTTTGAATTTAGTGAGAACTCAAACTTTTTCACTCTATTTGGTAGATCTCTACTTAATTTTTGTGATGATGAACTTTCTTTACCTCTTCTCCTTTTATAGTGTGGAGGAGTCACAAAAAGCACCTCTTAGAAATGGATGCATCTCTTAGTAATAGATGCACCTCTTTGCCACACCCCTTAAGATATACATGCATCTTTTAATTTGTACATGTATTTTACTAGGTTCATTTCCTAATTAATGGAGGAACCTAACATATGGGACTTTAATTAACATAATGGCCAGAGTGACAATTCATATTTTACTATATTCATCTCCCAATTAATGGAGGAACCTAACATATGCGACTTTAATTAACATAATGGCCAGAGTCACAATTCAAGCTGAACTAGTTGCTCAGAAATCATGATGCCATTTCCATGTCATTGTGAACTTGATAAGATGATAGAAAAGCTTTCCATACAACTGGATAGTGGCTGATGCAGTTTTCATGTATAAAATTCCTGCCTCAATGAGTAGACCAGCTCGATCAAGGAGATCAACCATACATGTAAACTGCTCAATGCTTGGAACTATATATTCCATATTCTTCTTGCATTGATTTAAAGAACGCATGGTCTTTGTCAACCAATCCTACATAGAACAAGACTGGAAATGTGTGTGTGGAAGAACTGATTGATTAATTACTTTGGGTATATATATACATAAACAATTTTCATTAACATACTTAGGCCTTATATTAGACAAGCTTAATTTATCTCCATGAGTTACTTAGGCAGTTAGGCCTAATGTAGGTGCTGGTATTTCAAAAAATTACTAAACCAATGTTCGAAGAGGGTCGATTTTGTATTTTCATTCTCTGCTATTTTTTATCCTAAAACTGACTCATTTAAGTGCGTTAGAACTCATATTTAGGCCTTAAAAAGAATTGATTTCTCTATTAAAATGAATCCATTTCTAACTACTTTGTTGTGGTAACCCGGACGAATTTTGAATTATTACAAACAGATTTCATCTACGTTGATACCTTATTTTTTCTGTAGTGTTAAAAAATGTTTTTTGATTATATCGCATGTGCTTTTTGATGATTCAACCAATGTGATTTATTGATCAACTCCAGTTTTGCAGAAAGCTATTAAACCAAATAAATATTAGGCTATTGATAATTAAGTTTTATATTTTTTTTTCTTTGAACCATTAATGCAATAAAAAAGAAAACATATGAATTTAAAAACAATACTGGCATACTGCCTCTAGTACAAACAGCCATAATTGCCCAACAATCTCGCACGACAAGCACAGAGACAGAGCCCCACACACAGAGACAGACGCAGAGCCATGCCTTCCTCGCCGTTTACATTCTCTTGAACCGTGACACCATCTCCGGATCTCGCCCTGCACTTTTCCCAGCCGCCCATTGCATCGGTTGTCACCTGTCACACTTGTTCTCAACCGCAATAATCAATGGAGCTCTATACCTGTCAATGATTACACTTGCTTAATTTTCGTACGAAACTTTTTAAACTCTTTAAATATTTTAATAATTTTATAAAAATCATAAAAAATACATTCTAAAATTCTTTTAAAGAATTATAAAATAATCAAATAGCCACTTCACTTTAAACTCTTGAAATTTTAGTATAAGAATATATTGAATTTTTTGTAAATTTAATTCTGATTTTAAAATTTTAAATGATTATTTTCGATTTTGAAAAATTTCTAAAATTCATAATCTAATTTAAGAAAATTCTTGTTTATAAAATAGGGATAGCGCCAACGATAATATAGCCGTTATGCATTAACAACGATTACTTTCCACGGACAGGCGAGAACTCTTAGATAAAATCATATAATATTGTGACAACAATTCAACTTTGACTCATCAAGGAAATAACTACAACAACACGTATAATACTGGGACATATCTTGATGCATTAGGCAGATGTTTGAAACTCGTGCAAAATCCAAGATAGATTTTTACATTTATCCCCATAAGTACCTAAATCTTCTCAAGAATGAACGATCCTTTGAGGTAGATGGATGTAAACAAACGTCAAGGCATGTTCCAAATTACTAGATAAATGTACATAAAATAAAAAATAGAAACTGGACATAAAAAGACTATAATAAATAGTATTATCTTCGTCCATGCCATAATTTGCACGTTATTACTACTTGTCTCATGCTATTTGATTATCCATTACTTTTTTTCATTCAAATTAGTAATGTAAATTGGAAAAATTGAACTGAACCGTTCCGGTCTTACCAGAAATCTATACGGTTCAGGCGAACCAGATTTATGCCGATTCGAAAAAGACCGATTTAAAGCCAAAGCCAGCCCCCGCTCATATAACGTACGAGTGGGGCATTAAAAGTACACACGCACCAACGCATCACGTGATCCACACTCATCAGAAACAGAATCACTGTCGATATTTTTATTTCTATTATTTTATTTTATTTTTCCTCCACGAGCCCCCAACTTTTTCAATTCCAAAATTTAGACCACTTTCCCAGAGCTAGGTAAATAGCAAAGGAACAAAATCCACTCAGCTACATGAGCAGCTAAAACTTATGCAAAGAGCAGACAAAGCTGAGTCACTGCTACATTCTACAATGCACCATTATCAACAGTCAACACCACTACCAAAATAACAATACAAAAAGGAAGATAAAAAAACAAATAGTAAAAGCAAGCAGCTACAAATTACAAACTACAAATATAAAAACGTATCCTGAACAATATTATTTATTAATATTATTTTTGGATCTCACCTCCCGAGCTCCACCTACCAACAATCGGCGGGCTCTCTCAGAGTAGTCTCAAGAAGAACACACTTGTCACTGCTGCGATAGCCGATACCACCGACCACAGTTGCCAATTCTGTCGCCCATCGTGTTATTAGTTATAATTCAAGCAGAAATGCACATTTTCTAGTATAATAAGTGCGCATAAAATGGTTATGCGGTTTAACGTACCGGCGACGCCGCCGAGAAGCTGAAATAGCCGGACGCCTCGTCCGGACCGCCCAACGATCCATCGCCGCCGCCAACGCCGCCGCCGGCACCACCGAAGCCGGAGTTAGAGGAGTAGTTTCCGTCCTGGTGCGGCGAGAGGCCGGCGATCTGGTAGACCGGGGTGCCGTCGGGCTTGAAGAGGCCGTAGTTGCGCTCGGAGGACGGACCGGGCTTCTGGTTCTCGTTGTAGAGGGCGAAGACGTAGGCCCGGAGCGGCGTGCCGGGCACCAGCGGCGTCCCTTTCTGCGCCGCCACCAGCTTCATCAAGTTGCTGTTGTACCGCGCCGCGTTCGCCGGCGTGGCCCCCGTCTCGTTGGCGTCGCCGGCGGACGGCCATCCCGTTTCCGACACCCGCACCTCCACCGCGCCGCATTTGGAGGACGGCACGGCTGCGGTGATGGCGTGGTACACGGCGTCGACCTGGGCGTGGAGCAAGTTGGAGTAGCGGAGGCCGGTGGCCGGGTCGGTGAAGGCTGCGGCAGCCGGGTCGAGGAGGGCGTACTCGAGAGCGACGCCGGAGGGATCCTCCGCGTAGGCGAAGTAGGGGTAAGCATTGACGTATAGCGGAGAGCCGGTGCGGGCGTGGAATGCGAGGAGGGGACGAACGTAGGGCAGGAGATCGGAGCGGAAGACGGCGCCGGAGGGCGGGTAAGACGGGGTGGCAAGGACGGCCAGGGAGTGGGCGGAGGTGATGATGACTTCGCGGTCAAGGCCGAGGGAGGCGAGGGCAGAATGGAGGTTGTCCATGGCGGGGACGAGGCAGTGGGCGAGGGTAGAGGCGTTGACGCCGGTGAGTACCTCATTTCCGACGGTAATGGCGGCGATTTTGGTGGCGGGGTGGAAGGCCTGGATGTGATAGGAGACCCAAGCGACGGCTTCTTTAGGATCAGCGGCAACGGAGGGGAGGCAACGGTCGGGAAGGCCGACGACAAGCTCGACACCAGTGTTAGCGAAAGCGCGGAGGACGACGGGGTCGGCGTCGTAGAGGCGGACGCGGCCGACACCTACGGAGGAGACGAGGCGGGGGACGGTCTCGGGCGGGGGCAGATTGTTGGCGACGCGACCGTAGTTGATGCCAACGAGGGCGGAGGAGGTAGCGGCGGAGGGGGCCGCAAGGGCGAGGAGGAGGGCGGCAATGAGGAATGCCAGATTGGAGTAATGCAGGGCCATCGCGGTTCAGAGCAGAAGTGAAGTGTGAGTGAAGTGAGGTGAGGTGGGTGGAAGTGCAAAGTGGTGAGGAGAGCAGCAGAGGTTGACGGGCTGATGGGAGGAGGGGGCAGGAGCCAGGAGCAAGTGGTGGTGATGCATAGCTGGACTATTTTGTCAGAGAGAGAGAGGGAAGGAGAGAATCGAACCGGATTGGTAATGTGAGACACAAGTGGACAAGGGCGAGGAGCGTCTCTTTGCTCTCGACTTTTTAACTCAGGGCTCTTATTATTACATCAGCAGACATGCAACTTTTCACGGAGGACTTTTTAGCTTTACCCACTATTTCACCCAATAAATCACTAACTCGGACGAGCAGCTTTTTGCCTTTCGTTTAATTGCCAGGTTCTCTTGTCACGTCGACGAGGTCGCTCCTCCATGTGCGTCGCTAAATCCAACGATTTCAATATTATTTGGCTAGCTAGTAATTAGAAGGCAAAAATCAAACGATAATATTAAGATAGATACATGGACTGAACTAGTTCATCGGGCTCGGATGAATTAAGCCTAAAAATGCTTTAACTCATCAAATTCAGATCGAATCAATTATAATTTAATCCGAAGGTTTCATTCGACCTATCAGAGATGACAAAATGTATTTGAAATTCCTTGTCCAGGTGAGGGCTATTCATTCGTTATTTATAATGATGTACATTGAGATTCTAGAGTTATATGCAATAAATATCCTATCATCCTTGCATACAATTCTCAATTAGGAATGACAATGATTAAACTAATCGTATTCTTGGAGATTAATCGAAATTGAAACCGATTTTTAAATTCGCTAATTGAAATCGAAATCAAAATCGATCGGATTCAAAAATCTATATCTGAAATAGAAATCGGCTCGATTTCAATTATTCGCAGATAATCGAAATCAAATTTTTCGATTTGAATAGAATCCATTATGTGTTTATTAATTGGTTAACCGATAATAAATATATTATCGATTCAAAGATTTGGAAAACAAAATAATAAATTTTGAAAAGAAAACTCTTAAGCTCCATATTCTATTTTCAACTTTATATTTTACGGACAAAATTCAACACTGATCATAAACCATTCTTATTCTATTTTCTTCATGCTTCGTAACATATATTAACCTATATTGAAAAAAGAATAGGAGCTCTTTCCAACATTTACAAATAGCTTTAGGACAAGTTTATGAACTAACAACAACATGCATAAATATTCAACTTTAGGGTGAGTCCATATTATTGCAGAGCATATAAGTTGATACTTGTGAAGAAATGCTCTTCCATTCCCAACTTTGAATAACTTTTTACTAGTTTAATTACCTACGCGATGCGCGATGATCTTAATTAATATTAGATCTAATAATTTTATTATTAATATATATTAATATTTAAAAAATAATATTGTGTAGAAATAAAAAAATAATATAAAAATATTTTTTTTAGAAATTACAGAAAACTTATTGGTATACAACATTTGTAGTTTCTTTTTCCATATGATATTCTAAATTACAAATCAAAGTCTGGTATATGGATCTGATTCAACAAACTTCCTTCAGAATTTGATAAGCAAGTGTTATTTGAGCTCAAAAATATCGTTGACTCTTTTTTATTTAGAAAAATCATATAGTTATTAATCGTTTCAATCATATCTAAAATTAACATAATTCAAACTATCCCATAACCATTACCAAGAGTCCAAGAACACCTATCTTTTCGTCATCAATCAACAATATTCAATCCGAAAAACTTTTCAAATCATCTGTATTGTCATCGGAGTTATTTATAGTGGGACACATATTTTCATTACTAGAAATTTGGTCTTCAGCAACGGCTATCAGCAACGGCCGCTCAAGCCGTTGCTATTTGCAACGGCATTCTTACGGTCGCCCGAGCCGTTGCAGATATGTTGTATCTGCAACGGCTTTCTAACGGACAAGTGAGTCGTTGCTGATGATAACTTATTAGCAACGGCTTTCTAACGGGCGAGTGAGCCGTTGCTGATAAGTTTATATAGGTCACAGATCGTGTCCGCCCCCCTTCTTCCTCCCGTTGCTGCCGCCGCCGCCTCCTCCCGCCTCTTGCCGCCGCTGCCGACGCCGACGACACCTCTTCCTCCTCCCGCTGCTGCCGACACTTTCAGGTATACATCGCCGGCCGACCGTCTCTTCCCGTTGCGGCTGGCGGGAAATCCGACCGAAACCCTAAAAATAGGGTTTCGACCGGCAGCGGTCGGCCGATGGCCGCCGCCGGACCTTGTACAATGGCCGGACAGTGTGTCCGGCCACTGTATGCCGGCGCCGGAGTCCACCTAACTCCGGCGCCGGAATTTGTAGATTTAAATGTTTTTTTTTTAATTATTTTTAATTGTTAATTAATTAATTAATTAATTATTTAGATTAATTGTTTAATTTGTTAGATTAATTATTAGAGTTTAGATTAATTTCGGAATTGTCCACTTCGGGCGCGCGCTGGAATTGTCGAATTCGGACGCGCGCCGGAATCGTCGAATTTGGACTCGTGTCGGAATTGTCCAATATGGACTCGAACTGTCTCGAAACATTTAGAAAATAATCATCCATCCGACGAGTTGATATGTTTCACGTACGCATCGACGAGTCAGATATGATTTAGCAAAACCTTAGATCCGTTCGGGGATTGTATATTTGTGTAAAAGAAGTAGATGATCTTTATGGACAACCTATGTTGAATTTGATATGGATTTTTATGGACTGGTGGAAGAAGTGATAGAGTTGCACTACTTCGGCTTAAAATTAGTGATCCTATTTAGATGTCATTGGTTCGATACAACAGAAAGGGGCATGAAAGTTCATCCAAAATATAAACTTGTTGAGGTTAATTATAAATCGAAATTGGCAGCAAATGAGCCTTTTATATTAGCATCACAAGCCGAACAAGTATATTACGCGAAGTATCCGGCTCGAAATAAAGATAGAGCAGATTGGCGTGTAGTCTGTAGACAAAAGGTAGAGGAAAAATTGATCCGATAGTAGGAGAAAATGAGCTGATACCTGATATGACACATGGTTTCTATCAAGAAGATGATCCTCCCGCTGTAGATCGTATTATTCCAATACTTGAGGATGTAGACACAACGTCAATTCAATTAGAAGTTGAATATGCTGATGATGACGATCATGAAATTGAGGAAGCTGAAGATGAAGAAGATGAAGAAGAGGAAGAAGAGGAAGAATTCGAAGACTATTATTCAGATGATGAGGAATAATTGTAAAGTATATATTTTATTAAATATATCTCTACAATTTATACAATAATCTGATTATATGTTTGTTCGACAGATATGTCTGGTCGTGGTTATCGACGCAGGAGAGCTTCGGAGTCTCCGATCGGTGAGACTCCAGCACTTACTCATGCTGCTGATCCTCCTGTTGTTGATCCTCATGCGGATGATACTGCCGAGGCTAGTACATCCAGACGCAGGCGGCCACGCGGGCCGAAGAGGTGGCAGCCTCCACCAGCCACAGAGTCACGTAGATTGATTAGCGTGATTGGGGAGCGGTAATATATCATGAATTATGAATCATTACAAATTCATTATATCATAATATAATATTAAAATTTATTTTTGTTGTGCAGGTTCGAGCAAGAAGAAGTGCCGAGCTAGGAGCATTTCTTCTACTTTTCGACGATACATGCACGGGGCATGGCCTACGTGGTCTCACATGCCTAGCGAGAACGTCGACATGTAATGGCGCGAGTTTGAGACACGTATTATTATTTTTTTACATGCATGATGATTAATATTGGTACTGATATTATTATTTTGTAGGCTCACTTTACATGGGCCGAGGACCAAAGGCCATTCATTTACGCTGCCTGGGAGGCTATTTCCCGTGCGAGGTACAACGGGCAGCTGGGGCAGGCTCGGTCCCAGGCGATGGCACGAGCTGGGACCACTAACATCGCGGAGACTCGGGGATACGGCCCCGATTGGATTACTCCGGATATATGGGACCAGCTCGTGGGAATATGGTCGACGGATCGATGGCAGGAAGTTTCTCGGAATGTGGCTAAAAATCGCATGTCGGGGGGAGCAGCACGTCACACCGGCGGCTCTGTTGCATTTGGAGTGCACGCGAACCGTATGGTAAGTATACCGTTTAATTATATATTTTATTTGTTACTATGTGTACTCATTAATGTATTTGTTTTGTAAATGTAGACGACGGTGTCGGATGACGGGACTGTCCAGCGACCCTCCCCGATGGCGGTGTTTGAGCGGACTCACCGTCGAGCACATGGGACGGGGGAGTACATCGACAATCGCGCTGCATACATTATGGTAACTATATATTTGTTTAAATTATTCATTATATATTTATAATTTAAGTTTTATGATAAATATTAAACAAAAAATCAAACTCGAGTAGGAGATCTACAGCCAGACGGTGGTGCAGCGCGGGGGTACCCCCGAGGACTTTGACGCAGCAACGTGGGTCGAGGCCGCAGGTGGATAGGACCATGGCCGCGTATATGGCTTCGCAGATAGTGGTCATGTGCGAGCTGTACTAGGGCCACTTGGGGCACCGACCCCTCCGGTCGCTGGTGAGCGGTCGTCCACCTCTAGATGCAGTTATGATAATAGTAGCAGAATAAGGACTCTAGAGGAGACGGTCGCGCGTCAGAGTCAGATGATGGCGAAGATGCATGCTATGCTACACAACATGTCAGGTCATCCCGAAGCAGGCATCTCTTCGGCATCATCTAATCCATCGTCCTCGAGTCAGTCCACGCCGGTGTACACTCAAGCACTCCAGACCCTGCCATATGATCCAGATCATCCTCCATCATCATCGTGAGATTTTTTTATATTGACTTTGTTACTGAGATATTGGACTCGTTTAATTTATTTTGTTTGGATATTGATACTTTAATTTTGCATTTGAATAGTTTTTATACTATTGTGGATAATTATCAATATAAATATAATTATTTTGATGTATATCTGGGTGTATTTGTGATGTGTGAATAAATGTGTGTATGAGTGTATGTGTGTGTGAGTTATGTATCAGGTAATGTATCAATGTATCAATGGAAATTTAAAATTTGAAATTTTTTCGTTACCAGGTTCACATCATCAGCAACGGCTTTCCCACGGCCGTCTGTGGGAAAGCCGTTGCTAAAAGTGTATCGAAAGCCGTTGCTGATGACCTACAGCAACGGCTTAGCGACGGTCTTTTAGTAACGGCGTTGCTACGGACTCAGCGGCCGTTGCTATTAATATTATCCGCAACGGCTCCGGGTCCGTGGCAAAACCGTTGCTGATAATATTTTTAGCAACGGCCGCTCGGGCTGTTGCTAAATTATCAGCAACGCGAGTTTCTGCCACGGCGCCATTGCAACGGCTCCGGCCGTTGCTGATGGTCTTCAGCAATGGCTCAGCAATGGCATCAGCTGTTGCTGATGCCCATTTTTCTAGTAGTGTTTTTGTTAGTTCCAAAACTTCACAGTCGTCTCATAAGTAAGACGAATTAAGTGTAGCATTAACATATTTTGTCTGCTTTCCTTAGAAATGATAGATAAAATTTATCTGAAGTCTCCACCAAATACTATAGTCTTACCTCTAAAAGAATTATCATTGTTGTTTGAATTTTTAAAATGCATAACATAATGCAATGTTCTATTAAGTGCTTCAAAATAATATCTAAAATTAATAGAATCAGATTATTAGATTTGTACAAATTAAACAGATAACAGCATAATACCTATTCATCATTGGAGCATAATTAAACTTATTTTGACCAATAAATCAGTCAGCAAAGAAGCTTGTTTAATATTGCAAGTGTAATTCTCATCCAGATTAAGAGGGCTTGCAAATCGAGAATGTGTTGTTCTTCCACCATGTAATAATAAAGATGTTATCCCACTGGACGCAACTGTTAAAATAATTTCTCATTCGGACCGAAGTGCATATGCAAGAGTTACAAAAAAATATCTTACCGGTTCTACCATAATCGTAGAAAAAAAAAACACCCCATTGTTGGGTGAAATGACCTACACTAGAGGGGGGTGAATAATATGTTTACTAATCTTTTTTACCTAAATTTGGTTTTAATCGTTTCTTTGGTTACTTAGGCTAATTACAAGATGAGTAGCAAGTAAAGGCAAAGTAATGCGATAATGAAATAAACACAAGTAGAATCAATGCAGACACAATTATTTATAGTGGTTCGGCCCCAATGACTACTCCACTACCTGAGCACCGCGCTTAGGATTTTCAAACTAAACTTTACTAGATTAATCTTGTTTCCCTTACAACGAGGACTTTGACCCGAAGAGTCTCGCTCTCAACCTAAGGCACTTCAACACCCGGAAGTCTCTGCCTTCTTACCGAGAGCACTCTTCCACCTCAACCTAAGGGACAACTCAATTAATCCTAGTAAACTAAGTTTACACCGGTGGAATTAAGCCTCAAACACAAAGGCAACCACTCAATTTCAAGACCTAACAATCTAGGTCTTCACAAGCTCAAATCCAATGAAATAAACAAGAAAATATACAAGTAATGGAGCAAAAATACAATAACATAAATACTTAGCTCCAACATAATGAATCCTAGCTCCTCTTGATGCCTTGATGATGAATCAAATCAAGCTTGAAGGCAAACTCAAGGAATGAGAGACCAAACTAGGATTTCTCCAAGTAATGACTCAATGAAGTGTAGGAGTGATCAAAAGTGTCAAAGGAAGGCTTAGACATAGGTATTTATAGAGCCAAGAAGAAGGCTCGGGTGAAGCGCCGTTCAATGGCACGAAAACTAGCCATTTTTTGCCTTCCGATCGATTGCCGATCGATCGTTGGTCAACCGACCGAGCGAGCACCGAGCGATCGATGGCAATCTATCACTTTTGGGCAACGTTCGGTCGACCGATCGGTTGACCGAAATGTCTTCTCCTTCGGTCGGTCGACCGAACCTGGGCAGGGCAGATTTCTTTGCTTTGTTTGTTCATTTTTTGGTCCCGTCTTCGCTAAGTTTACTTATATAATATTTTTTAACTTTAAGTTAATAATTTTAAAACATAAATATTATATAAGGATTACCCCCCATTTGGATTCAATAAAAATATTTTAAAAATCAACATCCTTAAGAATCAAAATCTAGTTTTTGGGGTCTAGTACAAATTTTCGGAAAACGAAAATGTTCTAATATCCCGGGTCAAATATGGGTATACTAAAGGCTTCCAAAAATTTCTTAAAAATATTTCGTTATCTAGTTTTTACCCAAGGAACAATTATCGCCATTTTTTGTGTCAAGAAAATGTCTATGTCATATAGCCCTCCAAGGAGCTCCCTAGGCTTAGTAAACTTCAAGGCCGTTTCCAAGATTTCATGTTTTGGGTTTGGATTTGGTTTTTGGGTTCTTTGCATCATAAAGAGGATTACATTATATTCTAGACACCCTAAACCTAAACTCTGACTTTTCGAAAAATCCCGAGCGTCGACGAGCGTCGACAAGCGTCCTTGCCGATTTCTCCGATTTCTCCTATTTTTCCGATCGAGGACGTCGTGCGCTAACCGATATGGAACCTGAATATAATTCTCTATGAAATCATTAGTTTCATGTTTGTTATCATCAAAACTGAGATTATGATCAATGTAGAAAACCTTTGGCCAACACTCCTTTTTTTCCTTTTAAAATCATCCATTATTTTATCATAAACTTGTCTATATAACGAAGATAGGTGTTGAACTTCTTCTTGATTTTCTTCTGTCAATCTCTTCTAACTGTAGCGTGACTCCCCAGCAATTAAGTGATTGTTAATATTTGTAGATGCTCCTAGAAGATTATTTTGGCATTGTAGGAAAGTCATCCAAACTCTTGTCGCATGCTTGTAGAATTAAATCAATTTTCTGCAAATAATCATCTCTGAGTTCATCATCAGTAATGACAATATTTGAAATTCAAAACTATATAAATTTAATATATTAATTGGTAAGAAAAAATAATACATTATTAAACATACGAATCATAATAAATATATATAACAAAGATATAGCTTTCGTACCTTCCCTTGTAACACTTGCTTTATCAAATAAGGTATGTCTTCAGTTAATAATTTCCAAGTATCCTTCCAAACAAATTCTAGTCTAGATATCAAGTTTGATAATAATAATGTAGCAAACAATTTTCTAAAAGAAAAACATGATTCCCGTGCATTTACTTTTTTAATTGCATCTATATAATTTTTGTCATCGTCAATCAATCCTAAAGTACAACATGTATCTCTGAAAATTGGATAAACTTTACCATTGACAGTTCTAATATCCTCGAAAGATGTGGACCCCTGACCACGTTCAGTAGATTTCTCAAATAGTATAACTCATATATTCTTGGGGGAACAAATTAAGAATATTCTTCCAATCGAAAATTATCTTGTCTCTCTTTCAAGTCCAACGCCTAATGTCTTGCTTTCATGAAAACAATAAAGAAAATTCAACACATGTTAAGCTTATTGCCTTTGGAAAATATTTGTTAGCTTCGAACCAAGCTAAAAATTGAGACTCGTTAATTGTTGGTCGATTTACCACTTCAGATATTGGATCGTCATCATTGAAAACTATAGTATGTTTATTTGAAAAATGAAACGTCAATCTTGCACAAATGGATATTTGTAATGAATGTCGAAACTGAAAATTCTCCAGATCTCTTCACACAGTGAGATATACCCGCAATCATAAAATATTTTGATCTCATCAACAGGAGCTTGTATTTCAGACTGTGATGTTGAGTCAACAAATGTGGCAGTGACACGATGATGACCTTTATTCACATATTTGAAAATATACTTAATTGATCTCGATTTGTTGCAGCATTCGACATTTAATGTGTGCACCATATATATTTCAACAACAGGTATCTATTATGAGGGACAACAAAACATTTGTCCAAAATCAATCTTCCCATTTTTAATTGTCCAGTCATTTTCTCTTCTTCTATAAATTGGATATCCATCATCGAGGATATTTGTCTACAAACTTATTTGAAAAATATCGTATACATCTACCATCTTGCATGTTATGAGAATTTTTTTGTGCAGCACCACACATGTCATGCATCATTATATCCATGATCGATTCATAGTAATGATGATTAGTCGATTTCTGAGAGACACTTACTAACCCTTTTGGTGGTTTTTAAGCTTTTCTTTTTTTTTTCTCCATATTCTTCTAGGACCGCCCTTAATATGCTATCTCTCAACTTTCAATGTTATTTAGAATTTGTATGAAGGAATTTAAAGAAATGGGATATATGGAGATAGATATAGAGTTAAAGAGATGAGATATTGGAATTTGATCTGTTACCTTTACACCTATATAATGTGTATATATTAACAAATATTTAACTAAAATTTAAAACAAATTAAAAAATATAATAAATAGATAAATAATTAATTATTTTATATTTTTATAAAATAATAATTTTATGACAGTTTAATAATATTTTTATAAGATATATATTAACTATGATATATATATATATATATATATATATATATATATATATATATATATTATTGATAGAGGCCAAGACAATATCTTGTATGCTTCCTAGAGGTCTAGGGTTCAAATCCTAGTATGGTCAACTATTGTGACTAACTATTTTTGTCAAAAAAATATATTGATAGAGACATGGTCGTATTTCTTACAATCCGTATTTTGATGAAATAATATTTTTATGATATTTTAATAATATTTTTCTAAGATATATTTATTTTCTAAGATATATTGGTAGACATTAAAAAAAATATATATATTACACATTTTAATAAATCCAATAAAGAGAAACATGACTAAATTATTTGTATTTTTATAAAATAACATATTTCTAAAATAATTTAATAATATCATCATAAGATATATTATGAATATGGAGAAACTAAAATATATTCAAGTTTGATGGTGTATACCAATAAGTTTTTCGTAATTAAATAATTTTTATTTTTATAAAATAAAATATTTCTAAATCAAATTTAATTTGTTATAAATTTAACTTTATATTAAATCCAATTTTTTATGCTTAGTTGTTATACGTGTAGTTGAGAATTTATTTTTATGATTAATATATGTTTTAAGTATTTGTTACTATATGAATCATATTTTTATTAAATAATATTTTTAGCATAATTTATTAAAAAGTTACTATATGTACGTAATTTACTAGACTAAATATTACTATATGTAATCGTATCAAAATAAAATAATATTTTTATCATCTTTATTAATTGTTCCCTATAGTTATTTCTTAAATTTTAATCTCTCTTTTGATATTTAATTTTTAATCAATGTACTCTTAATTAGGTTTGTTGCTATTTTTGAATTTACTTTTATTCTTTTTCGAAAAAGAACTCTCTATCCTTTTTAATTAAATACTCTCTTTTTTTCTCTCTCCACTATTTAAATGTGATTTAATTAAATATCATCATCTCTTTACCTAAGGAAATGCATGAGCTTATTACTAACACATTATTTAATACTTTTGTATTGCTAAATATAAATAGTACAAATTACAATTTGACATAGTTCTTATCATGACACTTGGGTATGATAAGAAGACTAGAGTACTTTCTTTTATATATATATATATAGATGTTCTAATTAAGATCCAAGAAGAACACAACTAATTAGAGCATAGTCAAACTATGCAACTCATCAGTTAAGAGACAACATTGAAATCATTGAATTCAATCATTTATTTTTGTCCTTGATATGCATGCAAATAAGTATACCTTCAACTGATTTGGAGCATATGAACTTATCACTCTTCCTTATTGAATACTGGAGCAAATTCCAAGCTGCCTATATGAATTCACAAAACAAAATATGAAAGAAGCTTTCGAAATCAGTGCAATGAGACCAAAAAATTAATGCAATGAAAGGAGCAAACCAGCTAATATCTTTTTACCCATATCAATTGTGCCAAAGCTTTTTTTAGCTCCGCAAATTGAGGTGTCATATGTTGATTCAAGTCAGACAGTGGAATGCTTGCCTCCGAATTTAAGTAACTAAAAATAAATAATACCAAGAAGTAACAAGACCAAAAAAAGTATAAACAAGATATAAATTCTAATTGAAATCAACTTCCCTATCGAAATAGAGTAATACACCAAGAGTAGAAGAGGGAAATCAACTTTCACATCATTAAAAGACCATCTTGAAGAGATAAACATAGTCCACCACAAGTAAATATTACATAAACATACTCCATATTCATAGTCTATAAACATAAGCAAGTCAAAAGTTCAAATGTCCAAGAAAATAAGAAAATTCCAAGACCATAAATTTTCATAAACATAAGCAAGTCTAATATTGCATTTGAAGCTCCACCTTCTTCAAGCCTACAACCAAATAATAAAATAATGTTATTAATGCTAATGCTAAAGAACAAAACATTAAATTACCAAATAAATTCAAACCAATAATGCTTATTAACATCTTCTTCTTCATCGATCAAGCAAATACAGTTTGAGTCTACAGTAGAACATAACTCTACATTAAAGAAAAAAATATAAGTATATTAATATTAATATAGTTTATCTAGAGACAATGTATGATACTAAAATTTACTATCATACCTTCCATGTTGATGAATAACCAACTTTGTGTGCACATCAATGCTTCTAAAGTATCTGAATGAAGTATACTTCAATGAGCACTAACTATCCTCCCACTAGTGCTAAAGGTAGCCTCTAAGGCAACTGTAGAAACTGGAATGACAAGAAAATCTCGAGCAATTCTTTGTAGAGTAGAATATTTCAATCCATTTGACTTCCACCAACTAAGAATATCGTAGTCACGAGTTAGTGACAAACGACCATCATCCAAATACCGATCAATCTCATATTTAACGACCACATCACCCGGGGATTCAAGGAAATCACACAAGTTCTCATCTACATCATCAACCATATCTGTATGTTGAGCATGAGAAACTTAAGAAGTGAGACTTTGAGAATTGATGGCCCTAGATTGATACTCATGTAATAGATCAAAAAAAGTTCTTTTGGCCTTTTTAATCTCTAGATATGCGGTGTCACCATAAATTGTAAGATAATAATATTCCACAATTCTAAATTTGTACATCGGATCTAAAAAAATTGCCACAATCAATACAATACGAACAACATTTCAATACTTTTCAAACATTTTTTCTGTCATTTTTCTAATAACCTCTTCTTCTGAAATTTTCCATGAAAGTACTTCGTTCCAAAGTTTACAAACTCGAGTGAAATACATTAGCTGTAGGATAATCTCTCCCCGAAAATAATTCAGTTGTATTTAAAAAGTGCTGCAATTTCAGTACAAGCTTCATTGTCATTTCTCAATCCTTCTCTGTCGGTAATGTATAATAAGCTTTTTCTCTAAGCTTCAACCTAGGAAAAACATCCTTGTATTTTAAGGCAGTTTGAAGCATCAAATAAGTAGATTTTCATCGTATTTTGCAATCAAGAGAAAATTTCTTTGTACAAGAAATTCTTAATTGACAAGCAACATCTTCAAACTTATCCACTCTTGATGGACTAGCAGACCAAAATGATACACTATCACGAATTATTTCAATTGAACCTTCTATAATAGACAAGTCATCTTTCACAATAAGATTCAAAATGTGAGCACAACAACTCATATTAGGAATTTTTCCTTGAAGTAATAATTGTTGGGTGAAATAGCCACACTAGAGAGGGGTGAATAATGTATTAACTAAATAATTAGTCTAAATTAGGTTTTAATCATTTTCTTGAACTATTTAGGCAATTTATAATTCGACGACTAAATGCGGAAGCGAATAATGATGATAAATAATGAAAGCACAAAGAGAACAATGCTAACACAATTATTTATAGTGGTTCGGCCCCAATGTCTACTCCACTACCTAAGCACCCCGCTTAGGATTTCCAAACTAGCTTTACTAGATTATCTTATTTCCTTTACAATGAGGACGTTTTCACCGGAGAGTCTCCGCTCTCACATCGAAGGAACTTTCACATCCGAAAGTCTCCGCCTTCCTACCGAGAGCACTCTCCCACCTCAATCCTAAGGACAACAAGAACTAATCCTAGCAAACTATGTTTACACCGGTGGAATTAAGCCTCAAACACAAAGGCAACAACCAACTCAATCAACCTAGCACTCACTACTAGAAAAATGGGCATCAGCAACGGCTGATACCGTTGCTGAGCCGTTGCTGAAGATAATCAGCAACGGTCGCGCCGTTGCAATAGTGCCGTGACAGAAAGTCGCGTTGCTGATAACTTAGCAACGGATCAGCGACGGCCGCTCGGGCCGTCGCTCAAAACATTATCAGCAACGACCGCTCGGGCCGTCGCTAAAAATATTATCAGCAACGGTTTTACCACAGACCCAGAGCCGTTGCTGATAACATTAATAGCAACGGCCGCTGAGTCCGTAGCAACACCGTTAGTAAAACTCCGTCGCTAAGCCGTTGCTGTAGGTCATCAGCAACGGCTTTCGATACACTTGTAGCAACGGCTTTCCCACGGACGCCCGTGGGAAAGCCGTTGCTGATGACGTATACCTGCAAACAGAAAATTTGAAAATTTCAAATTTCCATTGATACATTGATACATTTATCTGATACATAACTCACACACCCATACCCTCATACACACATTCATTCACACATCACAAACACCTCATACACATTCATTCACACATCACAAACACACCAAGATATACATCAAAACAATTATATTTATATTGATAATTATCCACGATAGTATAAAAACAATTCAAATGCAAAATTGAAGTATCAATATCCAAACAAAATAAGTTAAACAAGTTCAATATCCAAACAAAAAATCTCACGATCACGATGGAGGATGGTCTGGATTATATGGCGGGGTCTGGAGCGCTTGAGTGTACACCGGCGTGGACTGACTCGAGGACGATGGATTAGATGATGCCGAAGAGATGCCTGCTTCGGGATGACCTGACAAGTTGCGTAGCATAGCTTCTATATTCGCCATCGTCTGACTCTGGCGCTCCATCATCTCAGTCTGACGCGCGACCGTCTCCTCTAGTGTCCTTATCCTATTACTATGATCATAACTGGATCTGGAGGTGGACGGTCGCTCACCAGCGACCGGAGGGGTCGGTGCCCCAAGTGGCCCTAGTACGGCTCGCGCATCACCACTATCTGCGAAGTCATATACGCGGCCATGGTCCCAGCCACCTGCGGCCTCGACCCACGATGCTGCGTCAAAGTCCTCGGGGGTACCCCCGCGCTGCACCACCGTCTGGCTGTAGGTCTCCTACTCGAGTTTGATTTTTTGTTTAATATTTATCATAAAACTTAAATTATAAATATATATGAATAATTTAAACAAATATATAATTACCATAATGTATGCAGCGCGGTTGTGGATGTACTCCCCCGTCCCATGTGCTTGACGGTGAGTCCGCTCAAACACCGCCATCGGGGAGAGTCGCTGGACACTCCCGTCATCCGACACCGTCGTCTACATTTACAAAACAAATACATTAATTAGTACACATAATAACAAATAAAATATATAATTAAAAGATATACTTAGCATACGGTTTGCGTGCACTGCAAATGCAACAGAGTCGCCGGTGTGACGCGCTGCTCCCCCCGACATGCGATTTCTAGCCGCATTCCGAGAAACCTCCTGCCATCGATCTGTCGACCATATCCCCACGAGCTGGTCCCATATATCCGGAGTAATCCAATCGGGGCCGTATCCCCGAGTCTCCGCGATGTTAGTGGTCCCAGCTCGGGCCATCGCTTGGGACCGAGCCTGCCCCAGCTGCCCGTTGTACCTTGCCCGGGAAATAGCCTCCCAGGCAGCGTAAATGAAGGGCCTCTGGTCCTCGGCCCATGTATAGCGAGCCTGCAAAATAATAATATCAGTATCAATATTAATATATCATCATGCATGTAAATAATAATAATAATACGTGCCTCAAACTCGCGCCATAACATGTCGACGTGCTCGTTTGGCACGTGAGACCACGTAGGCCATGCCCCGTGCATGTATCGTCGAATAGTAGAAGAAATGCTCCTCGGCACTTCTTCTTGCTCGAACCTGCACAACAAAAATAAATTTTAATATTATATTATGATATAATGAATTTGTAATGATTCATAATTCATGATATATTACCGCTCCCCAATCACGCTAATCAATCTACGTGACTCTGTGGCTGGTGGAGGCTGCCACCTGTTCGGCCCGCGTGGCCGCCTACGTCTGGATGTAATAGCCTCGGCAGTATCATCCTCATGAGGATCAGCAACAGGAGGATCAGCAGCATGAGTAAGTGCTGGAGTCTCACCGATCGGAGACTCCGAAACTCTCCTGCGTCGATAACCACGACCAGACATATCTGTCGAACAGACATATAATCAAATTATTGTATAAATAGTAGAGATATATTTAATAAAATATATACTTTACAATTATTCTTCATCATCTGAATAATAGTCTTCGAATTCTTCTTCTTCTTCCTCTTCTTCCTCTTCTTCCTCTTCTTCATCTTCTTCATCTCCAGCTTCCTCAATTTCATGATCGTCATCATCAGCATATTCAACTTCTAATTGAATTGACGTTGTGTCTGCATCCTCGAGTATTGGAATAATACGATCCATAGCAGGAAGATCATCTTCTTGATAGAAACCAGGAGGATCATTTTCTCCTACTATCGGATCAATTTTTCCTCTACCTTTTGTCTTACAGACTACACGCCAATCTGCTCTATCTTTATTTCGAGCCGGATACTTCGCGTAATATACTTGTTCGGCTTGTGATGCCAATATAAAAGGCTTATTTCCTGCCAATTTCGATTTGTAATTAACCTCAACAAGTTTGTATTTTGGATGAACTTTCATGCCCCTTTCTGTTGTATCGAACCAATGACATCTAAATAGGATCACTGATTTCAAGCCGAAGTAGTGCAACTCTATCACTTCTTCCACCAGTCCATAAAAATCCATATCACATTCAACATAGGTTGTCCCTTTCACGCAGACCCCAGCATTCATCGTCTTCTTTGCAAATGAATATTCAACCGTGTGAAATTTATACCCGTTAACAAAATATCCGCTATAGCACGACACAAGTCGCGACGGTTCACTAACAAACTCAAATATTTTTTCATCTATTTCAGCTCTGTGATCTTTGCTGTAAGTCTGAATCCAAGTAGGGAAATCACGATTCCGTAATCTCTCCAATTCTTGATCGTTGTGAATAGAGTATTTTTGCACCATCTCAATGTCAAATATTTCAATGAATTGTTCAATCTCTGGACAATTGAGTAATACATACAAGTGTGCCAAATGATACTCTTCATCGCTTAAGTGTCGAGATGGACGAGAACCAAAAGCACGACCAGAGTGACAAAATATATTTAAACGTCCATCTGAATGTCGAACACCCCCGTCGTCGTTACGTGGAAGACGATCAAATCTTGTCTGTACTGTCGATTCAAAGTAAAATGAGCAGAATATTGAAATTTCTTGGATGATGTACGATTCGGATATTGATCCTTCAACAGCTGCGGTGTTCTTTACTTTTTTCTTCAGACGATTCATGTATCTTTCAAATAAGTACATCCAACGATATTGAACGGGGCCACCAACTCGTGCCTCGTATGCCAAGTGTATCGATAGATGCTCCATCGAGTCAAAAAATGCAGGAGGGAAAAACTGCTCCAGCTTGCATATTATTTTCAAGTGTTGACATATCTTCGACTCGAAGGACATTTGCACAGATGCTTCTAAAAAACATACTTAATTCAGTCAACGGACCCCAAATATTATCAGGTAGAAGATCTCGAAATGCGATCGGAAGTAATCTCTGCATGAATACATGACAATCATGGCTCTTCATCCCTGATATTTTGCAATCATCGACGTTCACACATCGAGATAAGTTTGAAGCATATCCATCGGGTAATCTGAGTTCTTTTACCCATTGACAAACATCTTTGATCTGTTGTTTATTTAACACATATAGGGCCTTCGGTTTCAGATATCGTCCGTTGACCTCTTGTAACTCCAACTCTGGTCTTTTACAAAGTATTTTCAGATCATGTCGGGCTTTGACATTATTATCAAACACATTTTTTTCAAACACATTTTTTTCAAACACATCTTTAGTTTTTCCAGAAATATCCATCACAGTGTTGAAAATATTATCAAACACATTTTTTTCAATGTGCATGACATCTAAATTATGTCGAATCAATAATGAACTCCAATAGGGCAATTCCCAAAAGATACTTTTTTTCATCCAGTTGTGTGTTTGGCCAAAACCTGACACTCTTTCATTGCGACCAAATACTATATCTGGAAGTGCTGAAACACGTGCTAACATTTGTTCACCAGACAACATCGGTGGTGGCCCATCTCTTTCGACTCTGCCCTTAGTAAATTTATTACGATTCCTTTGATACTGGTGATGAACCGGTAGGAATCGACGATGACAATCAAAGAATGAGATTTTTCGTCCGTTCTGAAGACTGATTGATTTAGAGTGTTCCATACAATACGGGCAAGAGAGTCGGCCGTGAGTGCTCCAACCCGACAACATGCCGTACGCGGGGAAATCATTGATTGTCCACAAGACCACGGCCTTTAAATTGAAGTTTTTCTTCCGATGACAATCATAAGTGACAGCTCCCTCGGTCCACAATGTTTTCAATTCATCTATCAAGGGTCTGAGAAATATGTCAATTTCTTTTCGCGGACCCTTAGGACCCGGAATAATCATCGAAAGATAAATAAATTCATCTTTCATGCACATTGACGGTGGCAAATTATAAACTGTCAGCAGCACTGGCCAAACTGAATAAGGAGTTGCAGAATGTCCAAACGGATTAAAACCATCTGTGCACAATCCCAATCTGATATTTCTAGTATCCATAGCAAATGAAGGATAACATGTATCCAAATGTTTCCGTGCTTCACTGTCAGATGGATGAGTCATTACTGTATCATCACGACTTCTTGCATGCCAACTCATGTAGGGGGCTGTCTTTTCCGACATGAATAATCTTTGAAGCCTCGGTGTTAGTGGAAAATACCGAAGCACCTTAAACGGGATATTTTTCTGTCAGACCGATTTCTTCTCCTTGTAACAAGGGTGTTGACATACAGGGCATTTATCCAACTACACATTTTCTTTATAATATAAAATGCAGTTATTTTGGCACGCGTGTATTTTTTCGTACCCAAGCCCCAATTTTCTCATTAGCTTTTTAGTCTTATAAAAAGTAGGCTCAAACTTGTTATCAGTAGGCAGCATTCCATTAATCAATCCAGCAATCCGATCATACGCAACTCCGCTGATATTACAATCGGCCTTGATGTTTAAGAGTTGTGTCATTGCTGAAAACCTAGTGTATTTAGGACAATTCTCATACAAAGGTTCATCGGCAGCTTTCAACATCTCGTAAAATTCTGCAGCTTCTTTATTCGGTAATTCAATCTCTACCGCAACCCCTACTTCTGTGATATCAACCACTGTAGTATCTGGTGGGACTGATGTCTGAAGAACTGGCCGATCAACATTATCATTCAGGCGGAATTGACCCCCAAGACTATCAAGTATCATAGTTCTATAGGGATTACATTGACCGGATGAAGAAGCAGCAGCAGAGGAAGATTCACCATATGTCTGAACGACAGGATTGCTCGACGTCCCGACTTCGCGTGACTCCCCGTGACAAGTCCATCGAAAATATCTCGGTGCAAATCCTTTGCTATATAGATGCAGAGTGACAGTCTCCCGATCCAAAAATCGGCCATTCGAACAAATGCGGCACGGACATCGGATTTGATCACCCATGCTAACGAAATTCCGATTCGAATAGGCGAAATTTAGGAAGTACGTTACGCCTAATCGAAACTCATTCGTTAAAGCTCCACGATCAAGACGTCGGTACATCCAACTTCGATCAGCCGACATGATTCTGTCAATCAATGACAATTTCTTTGGTTAATGTCTTTAGGTGAGATTGTCCTATTCCATTCGGGATTTATGTTATTCGTACTGCAGTTACGTTTTTATTTTAACTGTTAACTAATTATTGCCGAGATGTTGCCGAATTTTAGAATAATTAGTTAACAGTTAAAATAAAAACGTAAGTGCAGTACAAATAACTATATTCCCAAATTATCCAATCAGGGACAATTCAAGAATTGTACGTCGTATAAAAGATCATCTACTTCTTTTACACGAACATACAATTCCCGAACGGATCTAAGGTTTTGCTAAATCATATTCGATTCGTCGATGCGTACGTGAAACATATCAACTCATCGAATGGATGATTATTTTCTAAATGTTTCGAGACAGTTCGAGTCCATATTGGACGATTTCGGCGCGCGTCCGAAATGGACGATTCCGGCACGAGTCCGAAGTGGACGATTCCGGCGCGAGTCCGAATTGGACGATTCCGGCGCGCGTCCGAAGTGGACGATTCCGGCGCGAGTCCGAATTGGACAATTCTGGCGCGCGTCCGAAGTGGACGATTCCGGCGCGAGTCCGAATTTGACGATTCCGGCGCGCGTCCGAAGTGGACAAACCGGCGCGCGTCCGAAGTGGACGATTCCGACGCGCGTCCGAAATTAATCTAAACCCTAATAATTAATCTAACAAATTAAACAATTAATCTAAACAATTAATTAACAATTATAAAACAATTAATTAACAATTATAAAACAATATAAAAAATATATATAATTATAAATTCCGGCGCCGGAGTCCACCCTCCGGCGCCGGCGTACAGTGGCCGGACACACTGTCCGGCCACTGTAGAAGGTCCGGCGGCGGCCATAGGCCGACCGCCGCCGGCCGAAACCCTAGAAATAGGGTTTCGGTCGGATTGATTCCCGCCGGCCGAAACCTAGTGAAGAGCCGGCCGGCCGATCAACATACCTGAACAAGACGGCAGCAGCGGCAGCGGCGGCGAGAGGCGAGAGCAGCGGCGGTGGCAGCAGCGGGAGGAAGAAGGGTCGGGCGCGCGTCTGGTGCCCTATATAAACTTATCAGCAACGGCTCGCTCACCCGTTAGAAAGCCGTTGCTGATAAGTTATCATCAGCAACGGCTCACTTATCCGTTAGCAAGCCGTTGCTGACAATTAAAAAAGCAGCAACGGCTCGCCTTTCCGTCAGAAAGCCGTTGCTGATAATTAAAATAATCAGAAACGGCTCAGTTTTCCGTTAGAACGCCGTTGCAGATACAGATATCTGCAACGGCTCGGGCGGCCGTAAGAATGCCGTTGCAAATAGCAACGGCTTGAGCGGCCGTTGCTGATAGCCGTTGCTGAAGATCAAATTTCTAGTAGTGACTCTAGGTTTACACAAGTTCAATTACAATGAAAGAAACAATAAAATACAACAATAAATGGAGCAATAAATCAAATAATAAAGTACTTAGCTCCAAACAAAGTTTCCTAGCTTCCTCTTGATGCCTTTGATGGTGAATCAATGAAGTTAAGGCTTGTCTAAGAAAGCTGAGAGATCAAAGCTAGGGATTTCTCCAAGAAATGGCTCAATGAAAGTTTGGAATTGATAAACGATGGCTAAATGAAGTGTAGGAGTGATCAAAAAGTGTCTAAGGAAGACTTATGCTTGGGTATTTATAGAGCCAAGAGGAAATGAAATGAAATGACATCTCAAATCGGCGGAAAACAAGTCGTTTCCGCCGTTCGGTCGCTTGCCAATCGATCGTCGGTCGACCGACCGATCGACCGCCCAGCGACTGCTGGTTCTCTATGAATTAATCGCACTGTTCGATCGACCGACAGGTCGACCGAATGAGTCACGACTTCAGCGATCCGTAATCCGGTCGACCGATCTGTCGACCGACGCACGCACTGCCAAATTTTGGCCTTGATCGGTTTACCGACCAGTCGACCAAAAATTGGACAAACTGGGCAGACAGCTAGTTTGCTTGGTTTTCTTTTCTTGTTTGGGTTCCGTCTTCGCTAAGTTTACTTATATAACATTTATTAACTTTAAGTTAATAACTTTAAAACATAAATGTTATATAAGGATTACCTCATTTGGATTCAATAAAAATATCTAAAAAATTAAAATCTTTAAGAATCAAAATGTTATATAAGGATTACCCCCCATTTGGATTCAATAAAAATATCTAAAAAATCAAAATCCTTAAGAATCAAAATCTAGTTTTTGGGGTCTAGTACAAATTTTCCGAAAACGGAAATATCCTAATCTCCCGAGTCAAATATGGGTATGCTAAAGGCTTCCAAAAAGTCCTTAAAAATACCTTGTTATCTAGTTTTGACCCAAGTAACAATTACCGCAATTTTTTATGTCAAGTAAATGTCTAGGTTATATAGCCCTCTAAGGATCTCCCTAGGCTTAGTGAATTTTAGGGCGGTTCCGGATATTCATGTTTTGGGATTCAGGATTGGTTTTTGTGTTTCTTTGTATCATCATGAGGATTTACAATTTATCTAGACACCCTAAACCTAAACTCTAACTTCCCGAAGAATCCGAGCGCGACGACCAACGTCCTTTCGATTTCCCGATTTCTTCGATATTTCTGATTGAGGACGTCGTGCGCTAACCGATATGGAACCTGAAAATAACTCTTCATGAAATCATTAGTTCCATATTTGTTATCATCAAAACCGAGATTAAGACCAAGGTTGAAAACCTTAACCCAACAATAATTCATTGCTTAATTTTTCTTGAACAAGTCTAATCATGTCATCATTGAAATTACAATTATCAACTGTTATAGTGCTCATCTTTATTTCAATATTCCATTGTGTTAAACTTTCAATCATTTTTTAGCTAGAACATCCATAGTATGAGGTGCAGGAACATAAACAAAGTTTCCTAGCTTCCTCTTGATGCATTTGATGGTAAATCAATGAAGTCAAGGCTTACTCAAGGAGTTGAAAGATCAAAGCTAGGGATTTCAAGAATGGTGGCTCAATCAAGCTCAAGGATCATCAAAATATGACTCAAGATATGTTCAATTAGGGGTGGAAGGCTTGTTAAGTCTTTTATTTATAAGCCTTGAGGAGATGGCATAAAACAGCCGGCTCAACAGGCAGAAAACTAGCTATTTCTGCCGTCTGGTCGATGGTCGACCGATCGTCGATCAACCGGTCAATCGACCGAAAGCAAACTACCGCTTTCTGGCATACTTCGGTCGATCGAATTGGCTACTGCCAATTTTAGATCCTATTCGGTCGATCGACCGGTCGATCGAAACTGGAAAAATCAACACAATTTGCTGATTTTTCTGCTCTTCGCTGAGTCTACTTATATAACATTTATTAACTTTAAGTTAATAACTTTAAAACATAAATGTTATAACTTTAAGTTAATAACTTTAAAACATGAATGTTATATAAGGATTATCCTCCATTTGGATTCAATAAAAATAACTAAAAAGTTAAAATTCTCAAGAATCAAAATCTAGTTTTTGGGGTCTAGTACAAATTTCTGAAAAATGGAAATTTCCTAATCTTCCGGGTCAAGTATGGGTAGGCTAAAGGCTTCCAAAAAATCCTTAAAAATACCTCATTATCTAGTTTTTACCCAAGGAACAATTATCGTCATTTTTTGCGTCAAGAAAATATCTATGCCATATAGCCCTCCAAGGAGCTGCCTAGGCTTAGTGAATTTCAGGGCGGTTTTCGGGTTTTCATATTTTGGGGTTCGGGTATGGTTTTTAGATTATTTGCATCATAAAGAGGATTATATTAGATTCTAGACACCCTAAACATAAACTCTAACATCCCGAAGAATCCCAAGCATCGATGAGCGTCCTTGTCAATTTCTCCGATTTTTTCGATTTTTCCGATTGGGGACGTCGTGCGCTAACCAACTTGGAACCTTAAAGATTTCTTAATGAAATATTAGTTCCATGTTTGTTATCATCAAAACCGAGATTAAGACCAAGGTAGAAAACCTTAGGCCAACAGTATATATGAACATTGTCACGGCTTCTTCCACATAAATTTTTTTGTCCTCTAAGCCTAGTCTCCTAAGCTCACCACATAATCTTAGGAATAAAGGTGGTTCTATACGAAGATTTTCGTAACACCTTACCGGACTATGTATCAACTCTTGGACGTAGTCATCTCCTCTCAACATTGAAGTGCGTATTGCTCGTCGTGGAGGATTTAGTTATTCGTCCAATAGATTCAAAATAGTCATCATAAGTATTAATGCAAACTCAAAATCATTATCATCCTCTTCATCACTAAGTGATGGATGTGATGAATTTGATGGATGACTGATCATTCTGAAATTTCAAATAGTGCCAAGTACTGAATTAAAAAAAAATAGTGCAAGTATTGAATTCAAAAAAATAGTGCAAGTACTGAATTCAAAAAAATAGTGCAAGTATTAAAAGCAAAAAAATAGTGTAAGTACTGAATTCAAAAAAATAGTGCAAGTACTGAAAGAAAAGCTGAAAAAAAATATCAATTATTCGAATAGTGCAAGTACTGAAATATAAGCTGAAAAAAAATAGTGCAAATACAGAACAGTGAATATAAGCTAAAAAAAAAATAAGTGCAACAAATGAAAGGTGCACACACAAGAGTGCACATAGTCATGAAAACAAATAACAATATTGTTTCTGAATTGTTTACTCATTCACTATAAAGTTTTAAGCCAATTGATCAATTTATCATCTGGCAATGTCATAATAAGTTCCCGAGCTTCAGGATTACTAAGCATGAAAGTGCATGTCTTAGCATGTGTTTCTTCAGACAACCCTTGCAAATTAGATAAGCGCTCACCGTAATTTGCAAGGGTATATGAATTTGGGGGGGTTGTACCAATTGATGCGGCCTCACTTCGGGCACGACGGGCTGCAATGTGTTGACTCATAAGTTCAAACAACTTTTTCTTGTCTTGTTCTATAGATGATCGCACCGATGATTTACCTCGTTTGTTACTGTGACTTGAAGATGCACAAGTACGAGTAGGGATTTCATCGTTAGTATCCCCAGTGTCCTCCTATTCCCCCTCCCGTTCCACAACAACACGCTCCCTACCCCGAATATTCTGCCCCAAAAATTGATCCTCTAACTAACGCTCATCATCTGAATTCAAAGGCGCCTGTGTAGATGATCGACCATCCCACCAGTTGCAGATTGATTTTGAAAAATCAATTCCAATAAAGGTAAATTGGGAGGTGGCCCATTCCTAAATTATTTGAAATAATCTTTTCTTCCTCCTTTCTGCACACGAAATTTACTATATTAACATGCTACCCAATATGATACCTAATGAATAACTCTATTAACAAAAACCTACCGTGATATTCCACACAGTCTTGTCAGCATCAACCATCCTAGTATCGGAATTCCAGGTGACACCAGTGTGGTTAATGAGTTCTTGCCAATCTTTATAGAAACGATGAAGGCGAAGTTTCTTTGCCATAATCTTATCAACAGGGTACCTAGTGCCACATTTTTCCGCAAGTCTAGTGCTAATCTCTTCCCACACAGTCTTGTCAAAATTCAAATTGTCAAATTTTATTTGTCTATTATGAAGTATAAACAAAAAGGATTCAGTAGCATCTTTGGACCAATTTTCTGACTTCTCCCTCGAATTACGATGGCCACCCATTTATAATTTCTATTATCACAGAACAGTATATATATTAGAACAGTTTATATTGAACTGAATAACAATATATTGAACAAATATTTAGATAATAAAGAACAACATACATTAACTTCAAGCAGAACATATAAAAATATAAACAACATATTGAACAGATAATATAAACTGAATCATATAAGATAAGAACAACACACATTAACCATTGATCCATAATATGAACTAAATAAACTGAATCAGATAAGATATGAACAACAGATAACATATGATATGAAATGAACAACATACCAACATATATATCAGTATAAACTGCATCAAATAAGATATGAACAACATACATTGAACAACGTAAAAATATGAACTGAATAAACTGAACAACAACATATTAAACACATAAAAATATGAACTGAATAAACTGAACAACAATATATTGAACAAATAATCAGATAATATAGAACAACATACATTAACTTCAACCAGAACATATAAAAATATGAACAACATATTGAACAGATAATATAAACTGAATCATATAAGATAAGAACAACATACATTAACCCTAGATCCATAATATGAACTGAATAAACTGAATCAGATAAGATATGAACAACATATAACATATTATATGATATGAACAATAGATAACCATAGATCCAACATATATATCAGTTTAAATTGAATCTGATAAGATATGAACAACATATATTGAACAATGTAAAAATATGAACTGAATAAACTGAACAATAATATATTGATCAAATAATCAGATAATATAGAACAACATACATTAACTTCAAGCAGAACATATAAAAATATGAACAACATATTGAACTGATAATATTGAGTACACATCAAAACCCTAAAATCGGGTAACAATCAAAACCCAAGATCCAATCGTCAAAACCCTAGATCGGGTAACAATCAAAATAGAAGAGGCAATCGTCGAAACCCTAGATCGGGTACATATCAAAACCCTAGATCGAGTAACAATCAAAATAGAAGAGGCAATCATCGAAACCCTAGATCGGCTACACATCAAAACCCTAGTTCGGATAACAATCAAAATAGAAGAGGCAGTCGTCGAAACCCTAAATCGAGTACACATCAAAACCCTAGTTTGGATAATAATCAAAATAGAAGATCAAATCATCGAAACCCTAGATCGGCTACACATAAAAACCCTAGTTCGGCTAACAATCAAAACAGAAGATCAAATCATCGAAACTCTAGATCGGGTACACATCAAAATCCTAATTCGGGTAACAATCAAAATAGAAGATCAAATCATCGAAACCCTAGATCGACTACACATCAAAACCCTAGTTCGTGTAACAATCAAAACAGAAGATCAAATCATCGAAACCCTAGATCGGTTATAAATCAAAACCTTAGTTCGGGTAACAATCAAAATAGAAGATCAAATCATCGAAACCCTAGATCGTCTTCACATCAAAACCCTAATTCGGGTAACAATCAAAACAGAAGATCAAATCATCAAAAAGAATCGGAAAAAACCATCAAAAATATATCTGGAAAAAAATAGATCGAACACGAATGCATGTGGAAACCATAGATCAAATGAGCTGAACCTGTTGTGGAAAGCAAGAAAGAGGTCGTCGGGCGTTGATTTCAACAGGCGACGATCGATTTGCACCCCCGACTATGGATTCCAAGAGGTGGCGACAACTTGTCGCCTGTCAACACAAGCAATCGAGTGAAGATAGAAAGAGAGGGTCGGGCGTCGAGTGAGGAGCCCTAACGGGCGTCGAGTGGTTTTATTCGGTTTTCGGGAGAAATAGGTGAAAAGTGCGGAAATGGCATGATATTTACAAGTATGCCACTGCACTTTTCATGAGTTTTCGTGAAAACCATGAAAATTACTCCAAGTAGTTTTCGAGTTCGTGTGTTAATTGGCTTTTCGCGAAAAGCCATTTTCGCAAAACACGAACTAAAAACTCGTGATTTTTCTATCAACAAACAGGTTTTCAACCTGATTTTTATTTTCGGGCGAAAACAAAAACCCAAAAGTGGGCTAACAAACAGGCCCCAAACTGCTATGAGACATGAAAGAAATGAGATACCAAGAATGAAGTTGAAGTTTCATTACGTTACATGTCAGTAATTACATCCTTAAAAATCAAAATAAAGCCAAAAAGGAGTACTGCGTTAAGGCATTAAGGCATTAAGGCATGATCAAACCAAAAATAGGATACGGTAGAGATGCTAAATTCAAATAGAATGATCAAATTAAGGCATAAGCATAGGCATTAAGGCATATGCATGATCAAATTGAAGAAGAAGTACCGAAATCGAGTGTAGTCGTCAAGCATACTAGTCGTCGACCCTCTCTCTTATAATCCATCACCGAGGATGAAGTCGTTGTCGAGCGTAGCACTTGCAGTTGAGTGATGGGAAGTCGGAGGAAGCCGTCAAGCGTACTAGTCGAGTGCTGTCATGCTCGGAAGCCGTCATCGTCGAAGTTGAGTGGGGAGTCGGGCTAGTCGGCGAGGGCCAAGGGGGGAGTCGGGTGGTCGGGACTCGGGAGTTGGTGAGGGCCACCGACGCCGAGGGCCGAGGGGGGAGTTCGGGAGATACGAGGAGTTGATGGACTGATGGAGGTGGCGACTGCGAGCGATCAGCAAGTCAGTGAGTCGAGACGTCAAGCATTCGATGGATGAGTGAGTCGGCTGAGGCTGAGGGAAAATTAGGGTTAGGTTCAGGTTTTATATATAAGGTAATGGGTAGGTGGGTTAGTGGGTAGTAGTAACGGGTTTCGGGTTCAAATATTTTAATAACTTATATTTTTTACGATTTCGGGTACCGATTAATCGCGAATAATCGATAACTGAAACTGAAACTTATAACCGATTTTGGTTACCGGTTATCCGTGACCCGGTAACCAAAACTGAATCATTTTAAAATTGTTTTTGAGTTTCACTAACCGAAATCGAACCGCAAAATCACTATCCAAAATTAGATTTTGCAGTTCGATTAACCGATTCTAATTGCCACCCCTATTCTCAATGCTTGCGTGGTGGCTGGTGGCAGCTTTATATGGTGGCTGTCATGCATGTACAATAAATACATCATACAGTTCTCAATTTAAGCATGGCTTACATGGTAACTTTGTATGATGGCCGTCATGCATGTGTTGTCCCATTACTCCCCCGCAAGCGAAATGGGAGTGGTCGAATATTGAGCTTGAACTTAATTTGTGTGAATCATGGCATGGGAAGACCCTTGGTGAGGACATCGGCAAGCTGATCAGATGAGCCGATAAATCGAATAAGAAGTTGCTTCCAAGAGACACACTCACGAACGAAGTGATAGTCAATCTCAATGTGCTTCATACGAGCATGAAATACGGGGTTAGTAGTAAGATAAATTGCAAACATATTATCACACCAAAGAAGTGGTGGATGACGTAGAGAAAGGTCCAATTCATTGAAGAGAGATTCGATCCAAATAAGTTTTCCAGTAGCGTTTGCCAAACTCTTATATTCTGACTCGGTGCTAGAGCGAGCAACAGTATTTTGCTTCTTTGAGCTCCACGATATAAGATTATGACCAAGAAATATAGCGAACCCACTGATAGAACGTCAATTATCCGGATTCCCGGCCTAGTCAATATTAGTGAATCTGTCAAGAGTAGAGACAAAGCCCTTCTGGAAGAGAAGACCATGAGTAATAGTACCCTTCATATATCAGAGAATTCGCTTCACAGTAAGCTAGTGTGAAGTTGTAGGTCGATGCATGAATTGGCGGACCTAATTTACCGCAAAAGGTAATATCGGGTCTAGTAAGCGTGAGATACTGCAAACACCTAACTATGCGATGATAAATAGTAGGATCATGGAATAGTTCTCCATCATAAAGAGAGAGTCGAGAGCCACCAACAATGGGAGAGGTAGCAGGTTTGCAATCAAGCATCGAACTTCGACTTAAAACATCGGGAATATACTTAGACTGTATAAGATAAAGTCCATCTCTAGTGTAGTGTGCCTCTACCCCATGGAAGAAGTGGAGTGATCCAAGATCCTTCATGGCGAACTCACGCTTGAGGACATCCAAGAGGTCAACGAATGGAGCATTCGGTGTCCCGGTGAGAATGTTATCATCAACATACACTAGTAGAAAAATAGCATATGTTGTGGTCCAAAGAATAAATAAGGAAGAATCAGCACAAGAACCATGAAAACCGAACCGAGTGACAAAGGTACTTAGACAGAGGAACCATGCATGCGGGGCTTGTTTAAGACCATAAAGGGATCGCCGGAGTCGACATACATGATCTGGATTCTGACAGTCAATAAAACCCGGAGGTCTGCTGCATATATACTTCTTCATCAAGAAATCCATGAATGAATGCATTCTTGACGTCAAGTTGTCGTATTGGCCACCCCAAAGATGTGGCAATAGATAAGATCAATATGATGGTGACGAGTTTAAAGACCGTGCTGAAAGTCTCCTCATAGTCAATGTCTTCCTGTTAATTAAAATCTTTAGCCACTAATCGAGCCTTGTAACGATCAACAGAGCCATCGGGTTTCTATTTAATTTTATATACTCACTTGCAACCAATGGCATGATGGCCGCAGGGAAGATGTACAAGATCCCATGTATGATTTATCCATGAGTGCCTAAAATTCTTCCTGCATCGCAGCAACCCACCGAGGTTCCTTACGCGCCTTAGAGAAAGGCAATAGGGTGCCTAGAGATATTGAATCGTCGTGGAGGTAGAGTACCATCCTGAGATCTAGTAACCATGGCATGTGTTTGTTGAGGCTCAAGAGCTATAGTATGAGGTACATCTCCTCTAGGTGAAACATTGGTCACACCAATAGTTGGACTTATTGGAGGAGAGCTATCTCGAACAGTTGTCAAAGATGATGATATGGACGAGGAGGAAACGGGAAGAGGGAGGTCCATAGGAGGGTCAGAATTTGTACCTTGTGTAGTTTTGGGAGGAGTGATCGAGGACCCTAGAGAGGGCATATCGTCAGCAGTCCACTTGGAGGAGGATGACTAGAAAGGAAATGGATATTCATCGAATATAATAGTTTAACATATGAAAACACGACCAGAAGACAGGTTGAAACAACGATATCCTAGATAAATAGAGGGATAACCTAGAAAAACACAAGGATGAGAACGATAGTCTAACTTGTGGCTTGTGTAAGGACAAAGATAGGGATAACACAAACATCCAAAAACACGTAATAAGTGATAATTAGGTTGCACACCATGTAGAATCTGATAAGGGGAGATAAAGTTAAGAGACAGAGACTTAGTAGGAAGACGGTTAATTAAATAAATCGCCGTTTCAAATGCATAATCCCATAATTTAGGAGGTAAATGAGAGTGAGCAAGAAGTGTCAAATCCATATCAACAATGTGCCGATGTTTTCGTTCAGCAGACCCATTTTGCTGTGGTGTTTGAGGACACGAAATACGATGAACAATGACATTCTGTTGCAGCTCATTCTGAAATGGGTAAATAGACGAAAATGGCCCCAACTTTCGCGAATTTCTCAATTTTGGTCAATCCTTTGATTGGTCTCAATTCTATATATAAGAAGTTTAGGATTAGTTCCAATAATAGCCCTCCGTCAGCCCGACGTGATCTCGCCCGTTAGTTCACTGATGTGGCGATCCAATAATAATAATTTATGATCGCCACGTCACTTGTAGTTTACGTCGCTTTTAAAAAACCCGAACCCGATTTCTTTATACCTGACAACCCACTCGACTCGACAAACCCTACCACTCGATCAAACCTCGATGTTCTTCTTCTCTCCCACACGTTCTTCTTCTCTCCCGTACGTTCTTCTTCTCTGGTTCTTCTCCCGATGATCAAGTAACCAAACGAGTTCTTCTTCAACACTCGGAGTAAAAGACAAGTCTCCTCCTACCATTTCTCTGGATTGTTGGCTTAAGGTTTTCAAACTTGATCTTAATCTTGGTTTTGATGATAACAAACATGGAACTAATATTTTCATGAAGAAATATTTTCAGGTTCCAAGTCGGTTAGCGCACGACGTCCGCGATAAAAAAAATCGAAAAAATCGGCAAGGACGCACGTCGACGCTTGGGATTCTTCAGGAAGTTAGAGTTTAGGTTTAGGGTGTCTAACATGTGTTGTAAATCGTCATGATGATGCAAAGAACCCAAAATACCAAACCCAAATCCCAAAACATGAAAACTCGGAAAATTAGAAAAATCTTGAAATTCACTAAGTCTAGGGAGCTCCTTGGAGGGCTATATGACCTAGAAATTTTTTTGGCACCAAAAGTCCCGATAATTGTTCCTTAGGTAAAAACTAGATAACGATATATTTTTAAGAATTTTTTGGAAGCCTTTAGCCTACCCATATTTGAACCGGAAGATTATAAAATTTTCGTTTTTCGAAAATTTGTACTATACCTCAAAAGTTAGATTTTGATTCTTAAGGATTTTGATTTTTTTAGATATTTTTATTGAATCCAAATGGGGGGTAATCCTTGCCAACGGTTGGTAGCACAGTTGGTGGCAACATGTTGAACGTTGCATACAGATCTAGGGTTCGAACCCTAGTATGGTCACCTATTGTGACTTTCTATATTTGTTATAAAAAAAATAAAGGGTAATCCTTATATAACATTTATATTTTAAAGTTAACAAACAAACAAGCAGAAAACTCAGCCAAACAAAGCAATCTGTCTAGATTCAGATGGCCGACAGAAGGCAATTCGGTCGATTGACTAGTCGACTGAACGATGCCTATAATGGGCAGAATGCCTTCGATCGCTCGATGGTCGCTTGTTGGTCGACTGCCCGACAAGCGACCGACTATCGCCAACGAGCAAAAATCAGCCTGTTGGGAGAGCTATTTTGGCTCTCTCTTCTTGGGGCTTATATATACTAGCCCTTTAGTGCCTTCCTCCATCATCTTGACCTTCATTGAGTCATCCTTGATCATCTCTAAAGATTTCTTGAGCTATTTCTTTGCAAACCCTAGTTCTCATAATAAAAACTTGATTTTACCTTCAAAGCTTTGATCGATTCATCATTGAGGCATCAAGAGTAACTAGGACTCGTGTTTGGAGCTAAGTATAAGTTGTATTATTTATTTGCTCCATTACTTGCGTATTTTATTATTTATTTCATTGTATTTTTATTTGTGTAAACTTAGATTGCTAGGTTTGATTGAGTTGGTGGTTGCCCTAGTGTTAAGGCTTAAATTCACCATTGTAAACTTAGTTTACTAGGATTAATTGAGTTGTCCCTTAGGTTGAGGTGGTAAAGTGCTCTTGGTAGGAAGGCGGGATACTTCCGGGTGTGGAAGTGCTTTCGGTTTGAGAGCGGAGACTTTCCGTTGTAAAGTCTTCTTTGTAAGGGAAACGATATAATCTAGCAAAGCTAGTTTGGAAATCCTAAGCAGAGTGTTTAGGTAGTGGAGTATACATTGGGGCCGAACTAGTATAAATAATTATGTTAGCGTTGTTTATCTTGCGTTTCTTATTGCTTATCATTTATATCTTGCTTTCGCTTACTACTCAATTTGTGAATTGCCTAAGTAATCAAGTAAACGAGTAAAACCAAAATTAGGCGACAAGTTTAGTTAACACACTATTCATCCCCCCCCCTCTAGTGTGGCCATTTCACCAACACGGATCAGGCTCGGAGTAGAAGAAGAGGTGTGCTACTTAATCTGTGTAAGAGATCTCCTCTTACATGTGTATATGCTTTGATTGCCTAATAGTTGCAAACTATTTGTTAGTACATACATTTTATAAAGAGTGTTTAGTCTGTTTCATTTAAGGTTAGTTTGATTTAGGGTTAATTTGGTTTAGGGTTAGTTTGATTTCAGTACTTATTTTTAGGGTTTGTTTGATTTAATTAGGGTTTGTGTTTGATTTAGTTTTATTTGTTTAAATTGCATTTAGTGTTTGATTCCTAGGAATTTTGAAATGGCATCAAGATCAACATCACAAGTAGAGGAAGCATCCATAAACTCTACTGCCACAAGCCTTCTTTGTAGTCATCATATGCAAACAACATTGTTAACATCAAGGACAACAAAAAATTCGAGAAGACAATTTTGGAGATGTCTATGCTGGAAGGTTTGTAACCTTCATGTTATATTATTGGAAGTATTATTATCGTACTAATATTGTTTAGATCGCATTGTTATCAGGATAAAGGCAACAGCTGTGGGTTTTTTTGAATAGCATGGCACTGAGTATTTTGAATGAGCCAAGGAAGTATTGCAAGATTTAAGCAGCAAGAAAGATATTGAAGGAGAAAAATTTTATTATTGGAAGAGAAGAATGAGCTGCTGATGATCAAGTATGCAGAACAAGAAAGAGAGATGAAAAAGTTAGAAGCAAAAAATAGGAGACTCAAGAGATCTGTTTGTTTTATATTTATTTTTTGGATCATATTTGTCATGGCTATGGTTTTGTGTGATAGATGTTCATTTTAAAACTAGTATTTTAATCTAGTATGTTTGATTTTGCTATGTAAAATTGGAATATTGTAAATCTGGTTGGATATCAGTTTGAAACTTATAGCATGTTGAATACTTTTGTAATATGAATCTGGTTGGTTGATATCAGGTGTGCAGTGTTGGAACTAATTTACACATGAAACATACTGATACTACAGTGTAATATCAGTTACGTGCAGTGTAGTATCAGTATGTTTCATGAGTATATCATATATCAATTTTAGTGTAATGAAATAAATTGTGTTGGTATCAGTTTGAAATAAATTGTATCAGTTTTAGTATATATCAGATATCATTTTTAATTATCATATATCAATGTAATAAATTATATTGGTATCAACTTAAAATAAATTATATCAACTTTAGTGAATATTAGATATCAGTTTGAAACCCTAAACCCTAAACACTAAACCCCAAACACTAAACCCTCAAGCAAAAACCCTAAACCCCAAAACAGAAACCCTAAACCCTAAAGTAGAAACCCTAAAGCAGAAACTGATACTGATGTCAGTTTCATTGAAACTTCACTGAAACATATTGATATGTGTTTCATTGCAGCTATATTGATACATCACTGATACTGATACTACACTATATCAAACTTCACTGAAACTTCATTATTAAACTGATATGAAACTAATATGAAACTAATATGAAACAATGCCAAAAGCATTGATATCAAACTTCACATACAAACTTATACTGATAGTGCACTATATTTACAGCACTAATATGAAACAATGCCAACAGTGATACATCAACACTATATCAAATTGATACTGATACTGCACTAATATATCAATTCTAAAACATCAACACTATATCACTAAAAAAACACTAATATAACACTGAAACATCAATACTATACATGTCTCCATTCATGCGAGATGTTTGAGAAGACTGAAATCCTTGCATATCACCAGGAATGGTAATTTGTGGTTGAGAGCGTTGCTACAATTCATGAACTCTCCTATCGTGTTCTCAAACTAGTGAACCACTCCATTGTCCTTGATCTGAGCATATTGATAATCCACTTTCCAGCATCTAAAAATGAAAATAATAAACTGATAATGCCTATAAAGATTAAAGAGGTAGATATTATAGAAACTTACTCTATAATAGGTGTTTCCAGTTTCTTCACCAATGAAAACGTTATATCCTTGCATAGCTATTGATATTTCCCTAAATAATATCTATAAAGATTAAAGAGGTAGATATTATATCAATGTAAAGATAATTGATAATTGATAATCTTTTTTACTAACTTGATTTCTCCCCCTAGGTGTAGAGGCTCTCCCCCTTCTAGATCTCCCTCTAGGTCCTTGAGATGATGATGATGCTCCCATATTACTTTGAGAGAACCCCTACCGTTAAGAAGTCTAAGATTAAGCATATTGAACATCATAAGCATCTTAAGATTAAGCATAATATATATAGTCTTTACCTCCCCTTCAACATGTGCAGAAGCTAACTGGGACAAATTCTTTTGTTATGACCCTTCTGAAAGCATCTTTGACATGTCATTATTAAAGCTCTTTTGGATAATCTTGATGTTTGACTGTCATCTTCATGAGGTTCTCTTCTTCTTTTATTCTTTGGCCTTCCGTGCATCTTCTTTATGTATGGAGGCAATATGGGTGTGTCACCAACATCTGGCCATGTGTCTTTCCTAGTCAATGGTTCTATAGATAACTCATACGACTTCATGTAGGTCTCTCTTTTATAGTATTCATGCACATATTGATCGGCATCTTCTTTCATCCAATTAATGCAAGAAATTGCATTATTGCAAGGTATTCCAGATAAATCCCAAGTCCTACATGAATAACTGTGATATGATAAGTTTACAATATGAGTCTTCTCTATGCATTGAACCTCGAATTTTAAATTTCCGCAGGGTATGACAAAGTAATTTCTACTAATTTCTACATGAAATCTTGATGGACTTGTCTAGAAGTAGATGCCAATTCATTCAACACCCTGTTCAAATCTGGTTGAGTAGTATACCTAACTGTCTTCCAAAATAAAGACTTCAAGAGATGTCCATTATGTTTCTTTTTCCAATTTGCATACAAATGACGAGCACAATTTCGATTCTATGAGGCAGGCACTCTCTGACTGATTGCATGCTCTAATCCCTAAAAATTTGAAATAAATTGCATTATAGTATTGCATAAAGATGAAGATATGAAACATCAAAATTAAACTAAAAATACCTTTTGTTGATCAGTGGTGATTGTCCAACCATAGCCTTATTTAACCCCTAGATCATCAAACAACATACCTGAAAACCACTTCCATGAATCATAATTTTCACCTTCTACTATGGCCCGTGAAATTGGATACATCTGATTATTTGCATCTCTACCAATGGCTGTAAGAAGTTATCCACCTAAAAAGGTCTTCAAAAAACATCCATCAAGTTCGATAATAGGTCGTCAACCTTGAAGAAACCATTTTTTCAAAGCTTCAAATCCAATGTATAATCGTTTGAATACAAGAGGTGCTCCAGTAAATGCCCTTTGACGAACAATGTTAAACAAACTACCTCGATTTACCCTTCAAAGTTCAGCCATCTATGGACCCAACATGATATAGTGATCTTCCACTGAACCACGAAGCCTTTGTAAGGCTGCTGCCCTCACTCTATAACACTTTGTTTTACCAATAGAAAAATAAAATTTTGACTGAAATCTACACCCATAAGTTTCACATCCCAATTAGGATTGTTCCTGAATATCTCCATATAATAGTTTGCCAACAATTTCACTATAGCTTGTCGATTGTTAGAACTTCTTGAACACTTGTGTTCACTTATGTAATTCTTGATCATAAATGTGAGTTCACTTTGGTACCAACTTGCATATACTTTCCATGGGCAGCCTGAAACACAAACAACTTCCATCCTTTTTTAGAAGATTTAGCCAATTTGATGTTTACACCATTGGAAAGGGCATACTGTTCTATAGCTTTCTTGAACTGGGCAGGAGATTCAAATTTCATTCTAACTTTCAATCTCACATCATTATTATCAGCTTGAGGATTATAATCTTTGCGATGTTTTCTTCTTCTCCCATGAACATCAACATCAATATCAATATTATCTTCACTGGTCTCTGGTGTAATTTCTTCATCATCGCTTTCTTCATAGTCACTATCATTACAAGGCATCTCATTCAAATTAGGTTCAAGACGAGGAGGACCTTGAATATTACTACTTCTATCTTGCACTGGGACTACTGGGACTTTGGTTGTTTAATTGAAATCTACCATAGAACTTGAACCTTCAACCTCAATTGTAATTGGTATCGTCACTGTCATGCTTTTGTTTATTACAGTTGTCCTTTTGTTTGTCCTAGCCTCAATGAACTCATCGTCACTGTCATCCTCCTCAAATTCACTGGACACACAATCATCTGAGCTTTCCCCCATAGGTAAGTAGTTTGAATCCTTTGATGATCCATCACTCACATCATCTCCTTCTAGCTGCAGATTCATAATCAAATTTTGTGGCATGATATCATTTGTGGATGCTTGAGTATCAGCATGAACTAGAGTTTGTGTGTAATATCCTAGATATTTTAATTTTATTTTTCCTTTTATGGTTTGTGTTTGCCAGCCTAGCGGACTAGTTCGAGGTCGAGCCGAGTCAACTCAGGTCCGGTGCGAGCTTGCGAGCTCGGGTAAGTAGGATATGAATTATGTGAATTTTGCTTCAATAATTAGATTTATTTAATCATATGTTATGTTGCATAATTGTTTAATTATGAGCATGTATTGATTGATTATGTGGAGAGTAGAATTAAAAAAGTTAATTTAAGTTAGCGGGTTCGGGTTCGGCTTAAGACAGATGCAGGTTGGTTAAAAGGGTTTAGAGGGATTAAGGTTGAGGAAGGAGTATAAAATCCTCTCCCATTGGCTTGTGGCTCCCTATTTGGAGCCACACAAAATTTTAAGAAGAGGAGCCAGTCGGCTCCCTTCTCTCTCCCCTTGGAGCCGCCGCCACCAAGAGCCAAGCCGCCGCCCAAAGTCTTTCTTCTTCTTCTTCCCTTCCTCTTCCCCATTGAGCCAAGCCGAGGGAGCTGCCAGCAAGCCAGCCGCCCCCCTCTTGCCCTCTTTCTTTTCCCCTTGGAGCCGGCGGCTTGGGAGGAGCCGCCGCCTGCCCTGTCTTTCCTTTGGGTTGAGCCGCCAGATTTCGAAGCCGAAATCGGAGGCTGACGATTCGATTTTCTTCTCCAATCATATTTCCAAATTATGTGAGTGGTTTTACCCTCTCTCTTTCGGGATTTCTTCGAATTCTTGGAGCCGTTCTTGTCGGCTTGTCGTTCTTGATTCATTTTCGATGAGCTCTCGAATTTTTGCCGTGTTTCTTGTGGATTGTGCTTGAGGAGGCCCTAAACTCTCCCCTATGGGGCTCGGCAGCCCTAGGGTAAACCTAGGGATGCTCGGCCAAGGGGAAAAATGGGGTTGCCCTCAAGGTGTTCGATGAAATGCTCAAGTGAGCGTTCTTGTTTACCTTGATGTGTAAAACTTGATTTCTTTACCTAATTAGGTTCTTGATTTATGGATTGCATACCTTAGATGTAAATCTGTGAATTTTGGATAAAAATCATGTTATAGGATCAAGATCTTGACATTTATACCATGGGGATTCTTGAGAAGGGGTTCTTGATCTTGATGTTTGTTTTTTGAATAAGGTGTTGTGAATTCTTGCTAATTTTGTGTAATAAACATGAAATCTATGAAAATTATCTTAAAATTAGTATTCTGTCCTAATGATAATTAAGTATTAAATTTTTGTTAATTTTTGGATTTAATTTTATGTTATGCTAAAAATTGAATGTTGTTGGAATTTTATGTTGAGATGATGAATCTGTGCTGTTTTTAAATTATTTGTTGTGGTATGTGTATTATTCTGAATATAGTCGTGTAACATATCGTTCCGACCAAAAAATATAGTTTAAATACATAGGACATACTCTGGAGACTAGATTCGGATTAGATACATCAATTTCGGACAGAACAGCAAGCTAAAACAAAACCTTAATTCTGGTGAACTAAATTTTAATTGCATAATTAAAATTAGGTAAATTGGTCAGCATAATCTATTATGAACTAACATGAGAAGTTTATGCATGAAATAAAATCACATGAGTTTATGACATTACGGGTCTAGGAATTGGGACCAGGCATTGAAGTGTTGAGACACTTTTCAATAGGAGCACCCATGAGACACCGTAGGAAATATATGACTTTGGTCATGGTGCGCCATATCTGTATTAATGGCGGAGAGGCTCATCAAGCAACCGGATTGCAGGGTAGGCCCGGGAGGTTGGATGGCAAATTCTCAACCTACAGAATAAGTTCGGAGGGTTTTTCCCGATTGTTTTGGTTGGCCTCGTGGGATCAGTTCGGAGGGCCTACCCGATAATCCCTGAGGTGGTTTTAAGGAATAAGTTCAGATGGCCTTTTTCGATTATTCCTGTGATATTTTTTAAGAGTAAGCTCGGAGGGCCTACCCGATTACTCTTATGATATCTTAAATGGGCAAGTTCGGATGGGCGAATCCCGATTGTCCCTACGTGTCTCGTGGAGCAAGTTCGGAGGGCCTTTCTCGATTGCTCCCGAGTTTATTTATACTAGGATAAGTTCAGAGGGTCTTCCCAATTATCCTACTATGTGTTGTTTGCCTTAGGGCATGGTAGGCTTAGGCCTGCTGTTCTTCGAGCAGGTAGTGGTCGGATGGCCTGTTAGCAGGTCACTCCCTTGTGACCTTTTCCTGCTTGAGTCAGGAGTTTTACCTTATGCATCTTATCTGTGATGTTTATTTTTTTGAGGGTTGGTGGAACCGCTCACTGAGTTCTTTGAACCCACCCATTGTCGTTGTTTTATTTTGCAGAGCCTGACCGGTGAGATGGGCTAGAGCAGTTGGCGCAGCTAGAGGGCAGAGGAGCCACATGATCTCATAGCAGTCCTAGTTAGGGGTCGTAGTCGAGTCTGTAGTAGGTTGTTATGCACTGTTGTTTTGATATTTGGAGTTGTAGTCTCGTGGGGACATTTATGTTTTTTTTTGTCTTTTATTTGTTAGAAGAACTGTTGCTCTTCGATTTATTTATTTCTGCACTTGAGCTATTTATTTAAAATCTTGTTGTTTTGAAATGAAAATCTGTCTGGTTCTTTTATTAATAAAAGATGTAATTTATTCCGCTATTTTATGAGTTGACATGTGAATGTGTTAGGCTGCGAGGTATAGGCACATATACCCTGGCCGATCACATGACCCTGAACTTGGGGCGTAACATTGTGGCAAAGCATGAACTGGAGTTTGTGGCAAAGCGTCAACCAACGTTTGTGGCAAAGCATCATCTGGCGTTTGTGGCAAAGCATCAATTGACATACGTGGAAAAGGTTGAAATGGAGTCCAATTTGGAATAGCATCAATGTATATTTCTCGCCTTATAAATCTTTTTTGTGAATCACTGCTTGAATTCTCATCCCCACTATTAATTTGAACATGAACTCATCAAAATAGTATGCATACAGTGATAACAAAACATTAATAACTAAGCAAGTTTATGATTGATAAATCATTGATTAATCACTGATTAATGAACTGACATGCATTTCAATATATTAGTAGCTGAATTTAATCAATGATTAATGAACTGATATGCATTTATTATATCAGTAAACTTATATGATTAATGAACTAACAAGTTAATGCATACATGTGGCAAGAACAATTCAAAAACCATAATTTTTACCTTGTACTGATCTAAAATCAAATGCCACAAGAAAACCAAGAATCAAAGTTAAATTAATGTCACTAATTAATGATGCTTACCGGTCTTGAAGGTGATGATGTCTCGCCCTGACTCCCGACAGTACGGCGGGGATTCTATTTGAACGGTGCACAAGCTGCTGCCACCGATGACGAACCATGATTTCATCTACAGATCACCATGAAGGATGGGGAAGAAACGCAAGGAATGGTCGCCGGAGTATTCATTGAAGAAGGGGTCGGAGATGGAGACTGTTGAGAGCGCAGGTGTGTTGGAGTTTTGGTCGAGTGGGGTAGAGTTTGTCGAGTGGGGTAAGGTTTGTTGAGTGATTTGTCGGGTATAAAGAAACGGGTTTGAGTCGAGTGGGTTGTCGGGTATAAAGATATCAGGTTTGAATCGAGTGGATTGTTGGGTATAAAGAAATCGAGTTCGGGTTTTTTAAGTGACGTGGACTATAAGTGATGTGGCGATAATAAAATATTATTATTGGTTCGCCATGTCAGCAAACTAACGGGCGAGATCATGTCAAACTGACGGAGGGCTATTATTGGAACCGATCCTAAATTTTTTATATAGAATTGAGACCAATCAAAGGATTGGCAAGAAATTCGCGAAAGTTGAAGTCATTTTCGTCTATTTACCCTTCTGAAATTCATTAGATAAGAACTCAGCACCATTAGATTGAAAAGATTTAATTTTCATGCCAAAGAAGTTCTCGACCTGCAATCGAAAGGCGTGAAAGACACGAAAAATATCTGCTCTCGAGTTGAGCAAATAGAACCATGAAAATTTGTTGTAGTCATCAAGGAAATGAACATAATAAAGACGACTCGTATGAAAAGTGATAGGTACAGGTTCCTAAATATTAGTATGAATTAATGCAAAAGGAGAAGTGGATTTAGTCATAGTCAGAGGAAAAGGAGATTGAGATATTTTTGCAAGCTGACATGCAGAACAAGTATGTGACACATGATCATTACCAATGGAAATTGAAAGAGATGTCATGGCCCATTTTACAATCGAAAATACAGGATGACCCAAACGCTGGTGCCAAAGAAGAATCGAACGCGATGTAGCAAGGAAAGCTTGCGGTGAAGTACGCATGCTAGGAGACTGCAAATAGTATAATCCATCTCTAAGTGGTCCTCGAAGCAATTCGTGGTGCGTGTTTAGATCCTTCACAATAAAATGAGTTGGATGAAGTTCAAAAAAGCAATTATTATCTTTTACAAACTGATGGACCAAAAGTAAATTTTTGAAAATATCTGGGGCACACAAGATGTTATTTAATGTAAATATGTGATTAAGAGTGTAAAGGAAAGTGGAGCCATAGGATATAATGAGCAAGGATGTACCGTCACCAATTACGAGCTACTCTAGACCGGCGTGATCCTCTTTAATATTGAGATTAGAAAAATTTGACTTGGCGTGATGTGTTGCACCCGAATCAATGTAGCAATCAATATCGTGAATACTGCTCGCAGATCCATAAGAGAGAAAAGCCTGAGCACCCAATGAACAAATCTGAAAATTAGAAAGAAAAGGACAGCGTGGAACTGTATGGCCCATTTGCATAATTGACATAAGATGTTAGGAAGCAGCCCATCCAATGGAGGAAGGCCGTGGGGGCCTAAATTGATTGGGCCCAGTGTACTTAGATGCAGCAGCAACTAGTGGACTTGAGACTGAGTGAGGCCCACTCTTCATTGGCCCGCCTTGCTGTGTAAAATAGAGGATGCGCGTTGGCTAGCTCTGCGGGTTGGAAAGATGACGACCCCACTCGGTTTGACTTTCTCCTTCAGTGTTCAAATTAAAGTTGTAGCCTCTGTTCTGATATCCAGCACCACGACCACCATTCTTCTTCTTTCCTCCACGGCCTCGACTTGTAAAGAAATTTGCTGATGTCGGTGCTGGTCCTAAGAGGCTAGAGAGAGGCGGTGTGGTGTCACTTGAGGCTCGATAAGACCTTCAGGCTTCTTGGCTGGAGCAACATGGCAGAGAGTTCATCCATGGACATTGAGCCGAGGGAAGGAGAAAGACAAGGATAAGAGGTTCACATTCCTCGTCGATGTCGGAGACGATACAACGATTAATCTGTTGTGGGGTGTGAGGCTTCCCGATGAGTGCAAATTTGGAGGCAAGTTGTTTCACTTGCTTCAAGTAATCGATCATGGAAGCATCGCCCTTCCGTAGTTCGCGCCACTGTTGTTCAAGAAAGTCCTCTTGAGCAAAGGTCCGAGACTCGAACAAATTAGTGAGAGTGGTTCAAGCTTGCTGAGCCGAGGTCATACCGATAAGATTGGAGCCAACCTCAAATTTGACGTTGAGGAGACTGCAGGAAAGACAGAATTGGTCGTGAACCAGCCACATATCATACTCGAGATTGAGAGATTTAGTTTCGACATCTCCAGTTTTAGAAGTTATGGTTTTTAGTGGAGGTGGGATTGAACCATCCGCATAACCGAGAAGTTGGCATGCTCGTAGAAGAGGAGTCATTATGTTCTTCCATGAGTAGTAATTGGTCTGATTCAATTTCATGGGAATGTTGGGTACAGTTGAAGGAAGGATGTTGGAGAAAGAAAGGGTGTTGGGGAAGGACATTGCCAATTTGGTGGGGATGACGTGAAGAGCAGTGGACGAAAGAGCTACGAAGAGCTCAGAATGAGAGCTCACAATAATATTTTGGCAAGAGGAAACAGAGGCTGGTGCAGACTGATTTGAGAGAGGAGGAGATGCTGATTAAGCGGCCGTGTTCGACGGAAGTGACGCCGGTGGGGAAGGAGACGCGGGCAGTTGAGGAGGCGGCGTTGCTTGTGGATGGAAGCGGCGCCGGTGGGGGAAGGAGACACGAGCAGTTGTTGAGGCGGGCTGCTTATGGAAATGCTTAGTGCATAATGCTTTGAGAGAATGAGGAATAGTTGAAGCAGAGTAGTGTGAAGGAGGGGCTGCTTTGTGGGTGAGAGTGCAGACAGGGCAGTGGCAGAGGGCTGCAGTGATGGTTGTTGAGGAAGGAAGGCCGGCTCTCTGGTGGGAGGGGAAAGTGTTCGGCCGGAAGACAGGGAGGAGGAAGACTGCTGGAAAAAGTAGGGGTCTATTATGAAATTAATGGAGATGGTTTCGCCGAGGTCGGAAAGCTTGATGAAGCTGTCGAAGACGACAGGGCAGTAAGTGACAAAATGTATTTGTGGCCGGAGAGGAAGTTTTTGTGGAGGTCGAGGAAGCGGAGGCTGCCGAGGAAGAAGAGAAGGCCCTACGTCGCAGGAAAATTAATCTCACTAGAGGAACGAAGGCTCTGATACCATATCAGAGATGACAAAATGTATTTGAAAGTAATCCTTCCTTACCCAGGTGAGGGCTTTTTATTCGTTATTTATAATGATGTATATGAGATTCTAGAGTTATCTGCAATAGATATCCTATCATCGTTGCATACAATTCTCAGAAGATAACTTGTATGGAGCCCGGCTCCGTAGAAATAGGGCTCCACGAGTGAAATATAAATCTCAAAGCAATTTTTAAATTATTTTGAGATTTATGTTTCACTTGTGGAGCCCGACTCCATAAGATTTTCTATGCATCCGGGCTCCATTGCAATATTTCAATGCTTGTATGGTGGTTGATGGCAACTCTATATGGTGGCTGTCATGCACGTACAATAAATACATCATACCATTCTCAATGTAAGCATGGTTTGCATGGTAACTTTATAAGGTGGTTGCCATGCATGTGTTGTCCCATTACGATCAAATAAGAATATCAACATCTTTTATTTATCACTTGGGATTCAACAATAATAAACTCACGATCTAAAGGATAATAATCAATTCATTCAAGACATATATTTGTGAGATTCTGGAAGACATTATAGCTAAACACCCAGATATGCCTCATAAAATAGACACGACGTACATCAAATATACTCTCAATTTTAATTACATACTCATCATCTTGGATTCTTTCTCACTTGAGCGTCAAAGTATCTTTGTTGGTCACATCAGAGTCGTACTAGACTAGAAAACGTGGAGGCTTGCAACATTCCCAACTTCATGCGAGTATATATATATATTGGACTAGACTGGTACTATTGGACCTGGTCGGATTAGACTCAACAACACCCTACACTCTTAAACCCAAATCAAGCGAGACCAGACGGCTCCGTCCAAGTGCTCTACCCGGCTATACTCTTGAACTTGATTCGAGCCACACCGAATGGCTCTGCTCAAGGGATCCAGCTGACTATACAAGGACAACCACGTCCTTCCTTATCACGAGGGATACGACATTACAAGTATGCTATCTTCGAGATCAGCCTCAACCCAATTCTGAGTAATATCACCGCGAGATTGTCAGTCAGCGTCATCACCTCCACCTGCAATAAATATAAACATGGCATGCATCATGTAACATAAGTTCCAATTTCATTATCTCCACCTTGGAGACAGTCTAACTTGAGCACCGTGGGGCCTGGTAAAGCTTACCTCCACCACAATGGTTGTAATCTGGAGCCAGGTGATCATGTGCCGCACGCCAACGGCAACGCCCCGGCACCAATCGAACTCCCCCAGAAGCACCCCAACGTCAAATAAACATTCTGGAGGCGAAGAACAAACGATTAGCAACCTAGGTCAAGATGCTGATGCGGTTTCAGGAATAACCCCCGACCGATTGTGAGCGCCTCTGCTTGGAATATGAAGAAAGCAACCGCTCAGGAGGAGAAATATGCTTGTATTTCTGAAGCCAAGACCCCTTTTTCACAAACCTGAGAGGATGAGACTTTGCCCCCATGACGTCAACCCTTGGTCTTGGTCGCTCATCCCACGTGGCATTGAGCACTAAATAGTGGGGGTCACCCTGATTCAACACAAACTCTTTTCTAAAATGTGATATTCAAGTTATATATTATTTTCTTAATTTGGCGTTGAGGCACCCTAGGCTTTTGCATAACTCGTTGCAAAATTAATTCTACCATTGGGTGATTAATGAATCAAGAAAGACATACTAGAACTTTAACTTTGAGGCTATCGGCCAATCGTGGTTCCATTAATTGGTTGAGAATATCGTGTCGATCCAGCCAAATTGATGAGGTGGAATGGCGCACGATCAAAAATGAAGTTTTAACCTTCAAGTTTGTGTGTGTTGAAGGAGTCAAGAACAAGCTCGACTTGTTCAATTGGATAATTAAGTGTTAAAGATCAAAATCTTCTATCAGCTAATCACACAACAACACCACAACAGTTTTCATGTTACTGCATATTTTCTGTCTCTTGGAATCAAACTTTACTTACATTTATTCTCAATTGTTCTAATCCTAAATTGGTTAAAGAGTTTCGACCTATTGCTCTTTGTAATATTTGTTACAGAATTCTTTCTAAATTGCTAGCTAATAGATTGAAAATTACTTTATTTTTTTTAATTTGCAAAAAATAATTTGCTTTTGTTAAAGAGAAAAGTATTCATAATAACATCTTATTGTGCAAGAATTAGATCATTCCTTCTTTAATTCTAAAAGCAAAATCCATTTCATTATTGTTAAGCTAGATTTTATTAAGGCTTTTGATCTTTTAAATTAGGATATTGTTCTTAAAGTTCTGAATTTGAATAGTTTTCCTGAAGTATTTATTGCTTGGATTCGAAGATGTATATCTTCTACTTCATTTGCTTGCTTAGTGAGTGCTCAAGTTTCAATAAAAATTCTGCTAATAAAGGTGTTAGATAAGGGGATCCCTTACCCCTTTTTTTATATTTTAGTAGCTCAAACTTTATCTAACTTGATCAATGGGCATGTGAACAATAATATGTTTACTCATTTTAAATTAAAATCCTTAGCTATTTTTCATCTTATGTTTGCTGATGATTTAATCTTGATTTTTAAAGCTAATTCTAAAAGTATTTTTCTTTTAGATCTATCTTTTACAAATATGAAAATCTTACTGGTCAAAAAGTCAACACCAATAAATCTAAAATTTACTTTCCAAAAACTACTTCTAATGTTGTTAGAAATTCTATTCTTAATGCTCTTCAAATGAAATCTAGTAAATTTCCTTTTAAATACCTTGATTCTATGATTTCTTCTAGGAGACCTTCTCCTAGATCTAATGACTTTATCCTCAACCAGATTGATACTAAAATCAGCAATTGGAAAATTATCTTTCCCAAGCAGGATAGCTTGTCTTAGTTAAGTTTGTTCTTAATTATGTGTCAATTCATTCTCTTTCTGTTACTTGGTTTAATCATGATATTTCTGATAAAATTGGAAAAAAAAATCAAGAACTTTTTATGGAACAAGGGTATGCATATTATTAATTGGAATATTATTACCTTACCTAAGCACCTAGGTGGTTTGGGCATTCAGGATATTCAGAATAAAAATTTAGCCTTGTAAGCTAGAAGAGTCCAAGCTTACTTAAACAATGATGATACTCTTTGGGTCTAGCTTGTTAAAGCTATAAATATATGCTTATTACCTTTTATTTCAACTCCTCCACTAATGCCTCCTGGGCTTGAAAGCTTTTAACTGAAGCTTTCCTTTCTTTGAAATTTGGTTTTAACAAGTTGATTGGTGATGATTCTCATACTTCTATTTTGAATGATAAATGAATTCTTGATCTTCTTTTAGCTATGAAACCCGTTTTCATCAATGTTAATTTGTTTCATTCTATTACTCATGTTAATCACCTCATGCAAAACAATGTTTAGTATGATTTTATTGGTAAAACTGTTTGCAATGATGATTTGTCGAATGCCATTGAGGGAATAAGGTTGCCAAAAGATTCTTATGAGGATTACTATATTTAGATGAATGAGGATTCTGATAGTATTTCATCTTCTTCGGCTTACCGGTTTCTCAAATGCCAAAATATTTTCCTGTTGCTGTTGTGAATCATAATTGTAATAGAACTTGGAAATTACTTGTCTCCCCAAAGGTAAAGATTTTCCTTTGGAAGTTTTTTCACTCCCGATTATTAACTCGATTGAGATTATTTAATTTGGGTATTTTCGATTCTAAACAATGTGTTTTATGTGGTTTTTTTTATGAATCTATTGAGCATTTATTTTTGAACTACCCTTTTGCTTCAGATATCTGGTCTTTTCTAAGTTCTAAACTGAATTATGATTTTACTCCAACAAATAGTTGATGTTCTGGTATCTGGTTGCTGTTAGTCTCTTCTCTTTCAATGGATTTAGGGCCCTCAACCATTCTTGCTAACATCTTATGACTTCTTTGGTATTTTCGTAACTGTGTTTTGTATGGAGAAGTGATGCATACCATTATCACTGCTGTATATAGAATTCTCTAATTTTCGTGGCAGTCCGTGAATTTATATGTATTTGAGGAAAATAATCTTCAGACTTCTATTATTCCTCAAAGGCATCTACCTTCTAACAATTCCATTAAAATCAATTGTGATGGCTTATTTGCTGTGTGCATGAAGGAGGTGCAGGGTATATTTTAAAAAATCATTTTGGCAATTGTATCTATGCTGCTTGTAATTATTTTTGTGCTGATTTCGCTTTGTACTACGAAGCGAAGGCTGTTTGTTTGGCTCTTTCTTATGCAGCTTTTGCTAACTATGACAATCTTGTGGTGGAATCCGACTGTAAGCAGCTTTTGCTAAATTATTTTTCCATTATTAATTTTTGCTAGGTTTCCCGCAAAACAAATAAAGCAACCCAATTATCAAGGCTCGAGTTAATAAGGAGTCCAATGTTTGGACCTCCACTCGTCCAGATGTATTGAACTATACCCTCTCGGTTGTTTAATAATATATCTTTTTTTTTGTATTAAAATTTTTTCCTATTTTGAAAGCCTATATCTCTAAGCACAAGGTGCAACTATTGGATGTGTTTTGTCTTTACTCTTTACAACGATTTCTCTAAAATGGAATAAAAAATATTTTTATTCCCAAAAGTGAATCCCTATTTATTTTTTTCCTAAATCAGAAGTAAATATTCATATACTCAGATTACCCTCCGCACATCATTTTAAACAGGTTCGACCAATTTTAAACAGGTTCGAGAAATTCATCCTAAATTCATAATAAAATCAGAAGAAAAAAAATATTATTCATGGGTAAGTCACATTCATAATTTGTATAGCAAAATAAGTTTTTCAGAGTTGAATATTTTTTTTCCCACCATTTTCAATTAGTTCAAAATTGATCGAACCAGTTTAAAATTGACCGAACCAATTGAAAATTGATCGAACCAGTTGAAAATGATGAAAATAAATTAATTTTTAACTCTAAAAATCTTATTTTGTCGATACAAGTTATGAAAATGATTTACCTATGAATAATAAAATTTTTATAATTTTATTATGAATTTAGGATGAATTTCCCGAACTTGTTTAAACTTGGCCGAACTAGTTGAAAATGATGAAATAAATCTGATTTTCAACTCTAAAAAAATTATTTTGCTGATACAAGTTATAGAAATGAAATACCTCTGAATAATAGATTTTTATTTTATTTTATTATGAATTTATGATGAATTTACCGAACCTATTTAGAATTAGCCGAACCAGTTGAAAATGATCTGCAGAGGATAATATTTACTTTTTGATTTAGGAAAAAAATGAATAGAAATTCTATTTTGAGAATAAAAGTACAACAATTTGTCAAAACCGGATTTTGGGAGGGAGAAATTCTCATATTCGGATTTTGGGAATCAAAATTTTTAAAATCGGAATCTAGTGGATAGGATACCCGTTTTACTCCTGGGCTAAAGTCTCTAACTGATTAGAGACTTTGGTCAAAAATTTAAAAAAATATATAAAAAAAATATAAAAATAATTTAAATTTATAAAATATTTTTATGATAAAAATAAAATATTAAAGTATAAAAAATATATTTTCAAACTCTCTAATGCATTAAAGATTTTTGCACAAAGTCTATAAATTTAAATAAAAATTAAAAATTATGAAATATTTTGATATAAAATATTTTTTTAGATCATTGTACATATTTTATATCATTAAAAAATTATTTTATGAATTAAAGTATTTTTAAAATAATTATGAAACTGTTATAGACTTTGCATAAAAGTCTATAGTGAGTTAGAGACTCTTGTGTATAATAATTTTTTAATTATAAAAAAATAAATTTTAATTTACAAAAAATATATATGTGATATAAAATATGTGCCGGAGTCTATGAAAATATTTTGAACAAAAAATATTTTAATATTTTAATTTTAAATTTAATTTTATAGACTTTGGTTGAAAATCTCTAATGTAATAATTTTTTTTGTCAAAAGTCTATAATAATTTTATAATTAAAAAAAAAAATATAATTAATGAAATATATTTTTTAAAATACAAAAGATGTGTTGTGGTTCAAAAAAATATTTTTTATCAAAATATTTCATAATTTTTAATTTTAATTTAATTTTATAGATTTTTACAAAAAATTTTAATGAATTAAAGAATTTGAAAATATATTTTTTGAATTTAACATCTCAATTTTATTATAATTTTTTTATATAAATTAAAATTATTATTTTTATATACTTTTTAACATGTCCAAGGATAAAATGGATATCCAATCCCCTCAATTTCGATTTTAAAAATTTCTCTTCCTAAATTTAAATTAAAAAAATTGCTGATAGAAATATTTCTTGTTCCCTTCTTTAAGGGAATCGCGGTACTCTTTACGACAAAGAAGAGGAAACAAAGTGTTAGTCTATTCAGCCGAGTAGACGGCACTCCCCAAGAAAATATTCACATGTCTTCGAACAGCGTCCCACAAATTTCAATTGGGAGCAGCAGCTCTTTAACCTTTCAATTGCAAGTGATTGGGTTTGAACGATTTGCGCATCTGAACTGGTTGAATTTTCAACGGAAAATAAGTTTGTGAGTATACTACGAGTCTAGTAATCAACAATCTAAATCGTGGAGGGTTATGGAGTTAGCCACTACAACTCAAATTGTATATTTTTATCAATTTCTTAATTTCTAATTTAATAAGTATCTCTTATAATAAAATTACTCCTAAAATTTTCCGACAGACAGATTGCACTATTTCCAATAATAATAGCAACGATACGATTTGTATATCTATCGTTTATTTAGATCAACAATAGCAAGCATCGGTGCAACAATTTTAATGAAGGACAAAGGACAAAACAAAACAATAGAACACACTCATCAAAACATTAATTCTGTTTCTTCTACGGAAGACATCAAATCCTAGCCTCAAATAGCCTCAAAAGAAGCCAAGTGAAAGATTAGACTGCTCTAAAAATCTTAAAATGAAAAAAATCACCTTTACCTCAAAAAAAGATTACGGCAATCTCACGTTGCCATTACTCAACATTTCAGAGAGAGAGAGAAAAGGATGGAAGAAGAGAATCCCATCTGGATTTTGAGAAAAGAATCACCGATGAGCCGTCACCAGCGTCTCGATGAACCTGAGCCCGTCAAACCTCGGCGCATGCTTGTTGCCGGACGATCCCGATCCCTATTAAGCAATTCATCACCAACCAACGCAACAAATCAATCAAAACTAAATTTCCTTTTTCCCAAATCAAGAACCAAGAAGAATCATGCGCAATGCCTACATTATTGGAGGAAGAGGGCGGAATTGCGGCGACGAAAATGGCGACAGAGCCGACGGCAGAGGCGATCGAAAGCGAGGCGTAGAATATCCTAGATAACTCCATCTCGGCGTAATCGAGATCTCCCACCAACTTCTCTTCCCTCTTGCGATCGCTTGTTTCGCCCTCTGTCGTCGCCTCCCCCTCCATTTTATAGGTACACGCAAATCGAACCCCGCACCGAAGACGTAGTCCGCTACCGAGAAATAAACCCAATTGAAGTTGGAATTTGAGTTCCGACGCGGCCACTAGCGGCATCGACATCGTGTATTGTACCAATGGGAATTAGACACGTGTCCTGACAAAATTGCGAGGAAAATCCGGGCAGATTACTATCAGTAAGAATTAGTAAAATTGGTGAATTCTTCCCATAAATAATAAATTAATAGGGTAAATACGTCATTTGCGTCCGCCATATGTTGTGGATTTACGTCCCCATAAATATATTAATATCATAAATTAAATGTCTAGATCATGTGGATTTACGTGAAATACATTAATTTAAGAAAACTTAATGTCATATATTGCTATGTCTATAATTTACATATTAAAATATCATAAAAAGATATGCAATCTCCAAATAAATTCAAATCTACCATAAATTGCAGCACAAATAAAATATAAATCAAGGATTTTGACCACCGGTACCCCCCAAAAACGTGGGAATTATTCCTAAAATTGATTCAATTAGTAACTTACAAGTTTTAATAAAATTTTGATATAGTTGAAGTTTTTGAAGATAGATACTACTAATATTTGATGTTAGAATTAAAAATGATAGTGTAAATAAATTTTGCGCTTCTTAAAAATTATTATATCTATACAAAATACGAACAATTTTATAAATAAATTAATTAACTTAAATATATAAAATGCACATGATATTTTTTTTACAATTTTATGATTTAAATTAATATAATATTCATCATTTATATATTTTTAGTTTTGTAGTTCAAAATAATAATAATAATAATAATAATAATAATAATAATAATAATAATAATAATAATAAAGTATTAAGAAAATAATAATGATTGATAATTAATAAGTATTAAATTAGAAAAAAAATCCTATATCATAGTGCAAGGTGACTTCTATTTTTTTTTTGAAAAAGTAAAACAAAATTGATGCCTTCTATAATGCGACCAATATGATTGGTGGATTTGGATAAGCTTGGGGTTTGCATGACCGAATATATTTTGATTTGTAAAACTATCCAGGCTACAAATTTGGCCCACATACTATCTATACATGGACTCATTTCGGGCTCAATTTGAGAAGGAAAACAAGTTAAGGATTTTTTTAAAAAAATGTAAATGTAAGAACCCTATAAGAATCAAGAATTTTTTATTAATTTCTTTGTGTATTTTAATTATAGGATCCTTACTAAATTTCTTGTTAATAAACTCAAATCACGCTTGATTGATATTATCTCTTGTTATCAATTTGCTTTTCTCGCAGATGAAAATATTTATGACAATATCCTTGTTACTTAGATATTAGCTCATTCAATTTTTGATTCTAGATGTAGTTATCTTTACATTTTAATTAAGTTGGATTTAGAAAAATGCTTATAACAAACTTTCTTAGCATGTTGTATGGTTTGGTTTTGCATAAATTTAATTTTCATCCTAAATTCATTTAGGGGACGTTTGGTTGCCTGCAAGTGCAAATGCTACAAAAAAATATTTGTATGCAAAAGTAAATGCCTACAAATAAAATTTGCATCCTATTGTTTGGTTACCCGCAAGTAGAGTTGCAATTTCTATTTGCAAGTGTTTGGATGGCCGTAATTGAAAATTGCAACTACACTTGCAAGTTGCAGCTTCGTATCTAGGTCTTGTAATTTTGACAGGCCTAATAGTCCGACCCGACCCAGCACGAAAAAAATCAGGTTTGAGCCGGCTTTAATCAAGTTTGGGCCGTTATCGGGCTGGCCCGATAAGGCCCCGACCCCTCATCGTGCCGGGTCGGGCCAAGTGTTATCGAGCCAGCATGGCCCGATTGCCCGATAAACACTTTGGATCGAGTATTATCACACCCCAATTCAGGGTCATGTGATCGGCCAGAGTATACGTGTCTATACCCCGCAGTCTAAACCATGCACATGTCAACTCAATCAAATAATATAGTGAAAAGAAATAACAAGTTTTATTTTAATGAAAAGCAAACCAAAACAAAGTTTAATTCAAGTAGCTCAAATGAAATAAAAAGTGCGAAAAAATGTTTTAAGTTCAGCAGTTCAAAAGTTCATATACAATAAGACCTGAAATAAATGACATAAATGCCCTCAGGACTACAATTCCAAATCAAGCTAATACAAGTGCATGACTACTACCAAAGAACTCGACTACGACCCTAACTAGAACTGCTATGAGATCATGCGGCTCCCCTGCCCTTCAGCGGCGCCAAGTGCATCCGACCCACCTCACCGGTCAGGCTTTGCAAACCAAAAATCAAAAGACAACGGGAGAGTTCAAAGAACTCAGTGAGCGGTTCTACCAACCCCCACAATAAATAACACAGAGATAAGCAAGAATAACATCTATCTCTACAGGAGGTAAGTCACGAATGTGTGACTAGCTAATAGGCTAACTGGCCACTACCCGCCCGAAAGCAACCAACACCCATACGGTGAAGAACAACAGGCCTAAACCTACCATGCCCTAAGGCAATAACACATACTAGGATAATCGGGAAGGCCCTCCGAACTTATCATAGTATACAAAAACTCAGGAGCAATCAGGAAAGACACTTCGAACTTGCTCGACAAGACGCGTAGGAACAATCGAGATTCACCCATCCGAACTTGCCCCTTTAAGATATCATAGGAGTAATAGGGAAAGGCCCTCCGAACTTACTCCTAAAATATATCACATGAATAATCGGTAAATGCCCTTCGAACTTATTCCTTAACACCACCTCAGGGATAATCGGGTAGGCCCTCCAAACTTATCCCACGAAGCTGAACCAGAATAATCGAGAAAGGGCATCCGAACTTATTCTGTAGATTGGGAATTTGCCATCCAACCTCCCGGGCTTAGCCCGCAATTCGGCTCCTCTACAAGCCTCTCTGTCATTCATAAAGATATGGCGCACCATGATCTAAGTCATGACTCCCCTACGGTGTCTTAAAGGATGATCCTATTGGAAAGTGTCTCAACACTCCAAAACTCGACCCCAACTCCTAGATTCATAATGTCATGAACCCGTGAGGTTTTATTTCATGCATACTTTATAAATTGGTTCATAACAAATTATGCTCACCCTTAACCCTATTTTAATTATGTAATTAAAATTTAGATCACCAAGATTAGGATTTTATTTTAGGGTTTTGTTTTAGCTTACTGTTCTATCATATACTTATGAATTTAACCCGAATCTAGTCTCCAAAGTGTGTCATATGTTTCCAAACTATATTTTGTGGTCGAAATGAAATGTTACACGACTATATTCGCAGAAACACACACACCACAACAAATAAACTAAAATCAGCACAGATTTATCATCTCAGCATAAAATTTCAGCAATATACAATTTTTAGCATACTATGAAATAAATTCCAAAAATTAAACCTTAAATTATCATTAGGACAGAATACTAATCTTAAGATTTAATTCACAAAAATCATGCTTTTAATCAAGATTAACAAGAACCCACAACACTTAAAGCAAGAAGCAAATATTAAAATCAAGAACCCCTTCTCAAGAATCTCTAAGGCATCAATATCAAGATCTTAATCCTACCACATGATTTCTACCAAAAAATCTCAGATTTAATTCTAAGCATGTAATCCACAAATCAAGAACCCAAATTAGAATAATAGATCAAGATTTGCATATCAAGGAAATAAGAAAATTCATTCGGGCTTTTCATCGAACACCTTGAGGGCGACCTCGGTTTCCCCCTTGGCCGAGCACCCCTAGGTTTTCCCTAGGGCTGCCGAGCCTCCTAGGGGAGAGATTCGGATCTTCCCAAACACAAATTCCGAGAATCACGAGAATTAAGAACTTGAAGAATAAATCAAGAACAAAACATAAATACCAACCCGTCAAGAGCGGCTTCAAGAATTCGATTAAAATTTCGAAGAGAGAGGGTAAATCACTCACCTTAATTGGAAGAAAGATTAAAGAAGAAATCCTGGATGACGGCCCTCAAATCCGGCTTCAAAAGGGTAGCGGCTCGACTCAAGAAAAGGGTACAAGGGGGCGGCGGCTCACTCCAAGCCACCGGCTTAGAGAGAGAGAGAGAGGGGAAGGAGAGGGGCTAGCTTCGGCTCGGCTCCAAAAGAAAGGAAGGAGGAGAGGAAGAGGAAGAGGAAGAGAAAGCAGGCGGCTCGGCTCGGCTCTGGTGGCGACGGCTCTAAGGAGAAAATGGAAAGGAGACTCGCGGCTTGGCTTGGCTTGGTGGCTGACTCCCTTTCTCAATTCTTTGGGTGGCTCCAAAATAGGAGCCACAAGCCATGAGGAGGAGGTTTTATACTCTCTCCTCAACCGTAACCCCTTAATCCAAAATCAAACCCGCTAACTGATAGACTTAATTAATTTAATTAAACTTATTCTAATAAATCACAAGCAATTAATTAAATACACTCACATGAACATAATTAACAATTATGCACACACAACATCAAATTGAATAATTTCAAGTATCCAAGCCTAAAATTCATAAATTCATATCCTACTTACCCGAGCTCGCAAGCTCGCTCCGGACTGTGAGTCAACTCGGCTCGACTACGAACTAGTCTGCTAGGCTAGCAAACACACATAAGAGGAAAAATAATAAATTTAAATATCTAGGATATTATAGGTATTAGCAGGTTTAAAATTTATTAATTATCAGGTTTAAATCCGATTTTAAATATTTTTAGTGGTATCAGGCTAAATGAACCTATTATTTTTCATGTCGGACACTCATTATCATGTCGGGCCAGAGGATGTAGGTTCGACCTGGCTTTATAGCCTAAGATCGGCCCGAGCCCGAAGCAGCGACCCCGTGCCGGACTGGATCGCCCCTTTGGGAATTCGGGTCGTGCCAGACATGTCCTGACTGGCAACGGGCTTGGCCGGGCTCGGGACTGGGCCGACTCAAGCACGACCCATTGGAGGCACATAGATAATAGTCAAATAGAGGTAAAGGGATAAATATATCATTTTATCCCCCAACAATAATTGATCGGTTACAACATAATCAATTCGACTTATAATAATTTTATTTTATACTCTAAATCACCATTAAGTTTAGTAAAATATATTTTATATTATTTAATTATTTATCAAAATAAATTAATAATTTTTAATTATTGTATAATACTAAAAATATATTAAAAAAATTTATCAGACGATATCAAATCTAAAATCTAACACTATCATCGTGTTCAACGCTCGAAAACTTATAATTTTGATATTTATTCGGTGTCCATCCGACGACTCTAAGTCGTCAAAATTAAATATTTTTTAATACTTAAATTATTATATTTGCAGTCTTATATTATAAATTTTTTGGAGTATAATTTTATTTACAAAATGATATTAGAAATATAAGTTGTCAACTAATTAAATTGGTTGTTTAAATGTTACAAAATTAGAGGTCCATCGTTTATACTCGTGGGCAATCAATTGCCCCTATTAGATAAAAGCTTGCATGATTGCATCTTTTATAATTCCTTTGATTGTGTGGCTAATGGACAATTGTCTAAGTTTTCGAGACCTCGTCATGGGATTAGACAATGAGACTTCTTATTCACAATTTCATACATTAGCTGACCTCGTCATGGGTTGTGCAGACCTTATCTGATCTCATTAATGAGTTGTAGAAGCTAAATTGATTGTTTCTTTTAAAATCAAGAATTTAACGAGGGTTAGTCATCTAATGTTTCTTGGCAATATCTTATTAGCTGTACGTGCGATTGCTAAATCCCTTGAAAATGTTAAATAAACCTTTCAAAAATATGAATTGATTTCAAATTAGAAGATAAATTTTCTGAATTTTGAAAATTATTTTCCTCATTGTCTTCTTTCGGTAACGAAGACATTTGTGCTGCCAAAATGGGTATGGTTATTTTCCATTCAAACACCTAAGGTGCAATTAAGGATGATAATAATATTCATTAAGCGGTACCCGCGGATATATTTATTCGTTTATGACAGGTTTAGAGGTTAATATCCTATCCGCGAGGATTTCATGAATAATTTTTCTTATCCGTTTATTATATGGGGACAGGTACAAATATTATAGTACATGTACTTGCGGATACCGTTATCTATGAAAATAAGTAAATTATAAAAATACCCCTTATACATATAAAAAACTTAATGTTTATATATGAAGAGATTGTATTTATATTTGAAGATCTTAATAAAATTTTATTATTTATTAAATTGGTACCCGCCTATATTCGTAGGGATTCGTCCTCCCGCGGGGAATTAAATGGATATCCATTTTTGATACCTGCGAACAATTAAACGAATTATTATTACCCATATATTTCGTTGAATGAATAATGGATAGACATTTTTCGTACCCATCTCGTCCCATTGACATTCAACCCCTTGAAGAGCTCAAATTGCTCTTCATGATCCTAGTATTTTCTTTATCAAGTCTAGGCTTGGGGACCGGCAGTCGAACTACCTGCCTTAAGCTAGTTGGTTTATTCTTACAAATTATGTCTTGCATTCACTAACGATTACTTGGGTGCCTAGTAGTAGTATCCTTGATAAGATTGGCAAAGTTGTTAGGGATGTGATTTGGGATCATGATGAGAAAACCTTTAAATTGCATCTCATCTCGTGGGAAATATTGTTTCTTCGTGCGAACTCTAGAGATTAGAGATATGGGGGTTAGGGACCTACATCTTATGGCTTTCTCTCTTTCCGATAAGAACATTCAACCTGTCACATTCCAATTCCACAATGATGTGATCGGCCAAGATATACAAGCATACCCCGAAGCCTAACTCAAATCACAAATCACAAAAATAAAACAAACTAATCACCAACCACAGGGATAAACCAAACTTTCTATTTCAAACTCCAACCACTAACAAAAGGTTATAAAACAAATAATTTCATCATTTGTTTAAGAAATTGCGGAAACACGAATGTTTAACCGGAATAAACTTTAAAGAATGTTTGAAACAATAAATGAATAAAGAAATCGTGAATGAAATAAAGTACAAAAAGTCTCGATACAGGACTCTCTTTAAACCTGACCACTACCCTAACTCTAACTTTGACTTGTCACGAGGTTAGTCCTGAATCTACAGCTCCCAACTGCGCTACTCAGACACACCAGTGCTACTACTGGTTCTGACCTGGTGCTACAAAAGACAACAAACAAAAAGAGGGTAAGTCCATATTGGACTTAGTGAGTGGCTCGATCCTGAGCTTACAACAGTCCACAGTTAATAGTTATATGGAAAATATAATAGCCACATAATAGTTAATTTCACAATACCATGAACAATTACTTAAATCTAGAATTAAATTCTTTATCCATGTAATCCAAAGCAACCCATACATAACCCATACAGAAAAGAAACCACATATTCGCACAAGTATATTTTCAAACAATACGAGTCGGTCACTAGGACATGCCAGTGAGCTTCCCGCCCATGATTCCTGAGCTAGGCAGACCCTCTAGCCTCAGTAACACCCAAATGGTTGGGAAAACCCTCCAACCAGCGCCACTTCGGGTCGATCGTCAGTGTGGCTCGCTGACGAGCTTCCTGGTCCACACCTCACCCACTGATCAGACCAACCTAACCTCCATCACGACCAGAAGCACGAGCACAACCAATATCCACATAACAAGCAATAATAAATCCACAAAAATTAACATAATATTTCATGAGTCAAAAAAAAAGAAAAAAATGCATTGGGACTCCTAGGGTCCTCAACATGCACATAGCTCGCATGCGCATAACCATTCCACAGCCATACATCGGCCCAAGCATTGTCACATAGCACAATTTTCATTATTCAACCATACGTCTACCATACTTGACAACTTACTTGACAACTGACATACTTTACATTTTGATATATATATATATATATATATAATGATAAATATAAAGAATGCATTAAGTGTTGGCTTTAGGTTTTCAACCTTAGTCTTAATATTGGTTTTGATGGTTTTGATGATAACAAACATGAAACTAATGATTTCATTGAGAATATCTTTCAGGTTCCATATTAACTAGAGATTCGATGTCCTCGATTGGATAAATCGGAGAAATCACAAAATCGGAAGGACATTGATCATCGTGCTCGGGTTCATCGCGAAACTTCTCGAAGATCGACGGATGCACCAAGTCGCTTTGGACGAGCTCAAAGATCACATGGAAAGCTCTCCATCATGATGCTCATTAAAAGCCGGAATTCGGAAACGAAGCACGGAAGTAAAAGGCTGAAGAAAACAATCTCAGCCTAAATTCAATCGACCGAGCAATCGAGATCGATCGACCGAATAGGGTAAGAAATGGGCAGTAGCCCTAGCGGTCGATCGATCGATCGACCAAATTGAGGCTAGCCGTAGACGCAGCTTGCGTCGATCGACCGAAAGAGAAATCGCAAGCTTCTTGCATCTGTCGATCGATCGGCCCGGTCGATCGACCGAAGCCCAAAAAGGGTAGTAGGCTTGGCGGTTGACCAGTCGGTCGATCGACCTGCAAAAAGCTGAAGACGCAAATCGTGTCGATTGATTGACGGGTCAACCAAAGATCACGGATCGCGCAATTTGTGTCTAGCGGTTGACCCGTCGATCGACCGACCAGAGAGAGAATTGCAGCGATCGAATGACCGGTCGACCAACGATTCGATCGGACCACCGATCGAACATCTGTAATGGTCAAAAATAATCCCGTTGATGCCCCATTTCAGCTGGGGGTATAAATACACCTCATACACATCTTTTAATCTCTCTCTCTCACTCTTACAGAAATTATTGAGTCATCAAGAAGAGAGATTTGAGCCTTCCAAAAGAAAGATTGCTTGTGTTTTGCTCCTTCTGCGAACACCTTCTCAAGCGCCAGCTGCTGCCTCAACTCGGAAACTGACTCGAGCTCATCCCCTCGGCGAGTTGGAGGTGTCAAGGCTGTGAAAGGAGCTTGCAAACATTGGTTTTATTTTAAGCTCTTTTCAATTGTAATTTTATTATTATTTTAACTGTTTGATTTGTGCGTGCAAAGACCTAGTGTTAGGTCTTGTTGTGTGAAGTGGTATCCTTGGTGAAAATGAGTAAAGTCACTTGTGTAAACTTAGTGTTTACTAGGATTAGTTCTAGTTGTCCCTTAGGTTGAGGTGGGAAAGAGCTCTCGGTAGGAAGGCGGGATACTTCTGAGTGTGGAAGTGCCTTCGGTTGGAGAGCGGAGTTTTTTCGGGGAAAAATCCTCGTGTGTAAGGGAAACTAATTAATCTAGTAAAACTTAGTTTGGAAATCCTAAGCGGGGTGCTTAGGTAGTGGAGTAGGCATTGAGGCCGAACCACTATAAATTTGCATGTTAGCATTATTATTATTGATTGTTTTATCTGCCTAATCATTTATAGCTTCTGTATCCAATCGTAAGATTGCAAATTGCCTAAACAATCTAAGAAACGATTAAAAGTGAATTTAGGCTAATCAATTTAGTTAACATACTATTCACCCCCCCTCTAGTGTTGTCATTTCGCCCACATTTGGTATCAGAGCGGGTCGTAGATTCTGATTTCACCATCCCTTCTATAATTCGTCTCGATCTAGAAATGGCTCTAGAGAGTGTAGTATCTTCACCCCCTAGGTTCGATGAATCAAACTTTGGTCTATGAAAATCTAGGATGTACACATTTCTGAAGACTAAAGATTTTGGTGTATTTAACATGTTACATTGGGAATTTATTGAACCTAAGGTTGATATGCATGCATGGAGTGAAATGGATAAGAAAATATTTAAGTATAATGGAGATGCCATGAATTGCATACTTTGCACATTACCAAATGACATACTAGAAAAAGTCATGCATTGTTCTTCGGCTCATGATTTATGGGTTAGTTTAAATGTTTTATACGATCATGCCAAAATCGAAGAGATTGACACTTTTAATGAAGCTGGTGATGACAATGGTCACTCACCTACTACTAATATTGGTTTTGATGTCCATAGCTCTTCTAGTCAAAGAAGTAGCACCAAGAATCGAAAAAGAAAAGTAATCTGTCATGCTTGCAAAGAAAAGGGGCATGTGAAGAAAAATTGCTCAAGCATGATGAACAAATCAAGGAAGAGGTCAAGTGCTTCCACCTCTATGTCTCATTCATTCGAAGCATCCTCTATTCATGACTACGAAGCTACTTTCAAAGTGAGCCTCAAAATTGCTAATGATGAGGTACACTCTTTCGCTTCTAGTCATAATAATGATAATAATAGTACTAGCTCTTCTAGTTCATTCAATATGTCATATGAAGAACTATTTAATGAATGTCAAAAATTGCATGCATTGCTTATGAAAAAGAACAAGGAAAACAAAAAATTGAAGAAAGAAAATTCAACTCTTAGCTCTCAATTACTTGATGTAAAATTAGAAAATGAGAAGCTAAGAATTAGTGTCCCCAATCCATGCCATGATACTTTAAATATTGACACTAAGAAGTTGAAAAATAAAAATGACATATTGAAGAATGAAAATAGCATATTGAAAACTCAATTGCGTGCTATGCATAAATCCATGAATGATATGAAAAATGAGATGTTGACCTTGAGTAGGAAAGTTAACACTTCCTCTTATAATTCTAAGAATTAAAATGTCTCATTTAAGAACTCAAAAAATAAAAATGCTCATGTAAAGAATGCTAAGGTTCATCATTATTCTCATACTAAGCATTCTACACCTAAACCTCATATTCAAAATAAGAATGTATCTTTTAAGAATGCTCATGCTCAATCTAGTTCAAATGACAAGCATTCTAAGGATAAATCACATGTCCATAACAAAAATAAAAAGAAATTTAATGAACATTGCTTTTGTTGTGGCATATTTGGGCATGCCATCCATGATTGCGCATTAAAGAGAAATCCAAGTGTTGCTAGGACACTTTGGATTCCTAAGCCCTTTAACTCCCAAGGACCCAAAGTTATTTGGGTACCAAAGATATCATGCACTTTTGTAGGGGGGGGGGGGGGGGGGAACCACACAAGGGTAAAGAAATTGAAGGATTGAAGTTGACCTTAGATCTTAATGAGAAATTTCCAAGAAGTTGCAACTTCAAATCACCTTGATGTCTTAGGTAAAGTTGGCATCAAAACTATTCCGGTATCATCTCCTATATCCCTTTGCTTTATCTAAGTTGGAGTTATGATACATGCTTAAAATTGATTGATTTTGCCCGCTCTTAATAAGTTTTAAAAAAAAAATTTAATTTTGATTTCCCGGTCTCCTCAGAGACCCCGATGGCCTGTAATGGGCCTAAGCGACCTTGCGGTTCTAAATCGTACACACATTGTGGCCTTTCGGTTTTCAACCAATAAGAAGGGTTGGAGATCATATTTTTCAAATATTATTTTTGTGATCTCTTAAAATTCGTTTTGGATTCATGATAATATATTTTGAAACGAATTTGAAACTATTTAGCAAAGTATATTTTGATATTGATATTTGATCCTCATCTTTGCTATCTAGTATGATAACTTGCTAGTAGATATGATTTGATTACTATTCATAAAGTGTACTTGCAAGTTATAAGTTTTAGGAAGGCTAATAACTAAATAGAATAGATTAGTTTGGATAAACTTTCATGAATTAGGTATAACTTCTATTATTTCAAAATCTTAGTGTTATACCTCAATGCTTAGGCTTAAACTATGTCTCTATACTCATGATTAGATTTGCATGTCAAACCCTTGAAGTTTCATGGGTAGATAGAATCTTAGCACTTAGGCAAATTTCATCTAATGAAACTTGCTCTAGGTTGACCTTACTATAAGAGACATTCCTATTAAGTCCAAACTAGTTAAACATGTCTAGAGATCTTAATCTTTAAATATTTCACAATCTTAGAATCTCTTAGGTTTATTTAGATATCATGAAAACTTTCTTTGAATGAATCTTAACTATCTAGCATATGTTAAGATTTTAAATAGAACTTTGTATTGAACCCATGCTATTTAGTAAATTAGCTTGCTAGTAGTCTTATTATTTCATTATGATACTAATGAAGTCTACTTGCAAGTTAAGAATTATAAAACTATGCTATCTAGAAGTAAATGAAAAAGGAAATGAAAAAGTTGGGCAAATTTTCAAGAAAAAAGGGTATGATTTTGATTTTGAAAATATCTTAATATAATACTTAAATATGTATGCTTTAATGATGTTTTAAAGGTATGCTCATGATTGATTATGCACGATACATGTTTGAATTTTCATGAGTAGGTAAAATCTTGATAACTTAGCTCATTTCATGATATCATGATATCTATGAAATTGAACTAGGTTAAATTCTTCTTTAGAGACTTCATTTTAAGTTAAAAATGGGATAAACATGTTTAGGTGTGTTAATGATTAGTTGTCATGTGCTCAAGATTGAAAATTCATGTCTAGATGAAGAATGTGACAACTAATTCATCTTAGGGGACTTAAGCTTGAAAAGCTTGGCCCAAGTCAACAAACAACAATTGGTATCAATTGACTCGGTCATTTGATTTTAAGTTCAAAACTTCATAAACATATTTAGGAATAGGTATGACATGTTTTCATGCTCTTATAGTGAAAATTCTTATGGATATGGATAAAGTGACAATTGAGGTTAATTCATGCAAACCTTTTTTGAACCATGTTGACCCAAGTCAACAAGTTGACTTAAAGGTCTCATTTTCAATTCATACTTGTGGAACTTGTTTAGATTTACTCATGTTAGGTATCCGTAGGGTTAAATTTGAAAAATCATGAGTAAATGTTAAGATTGAAACTTAGCAAGTTTCATAAAAACTAGTTTAGTTTTAAATGAAATCATGCTAGGTTGATATCTTGACTTAAGAACTTAATTTTTATTTCAAACTTGACATATACTCTTTACATGACCATCATGTGGTGTCATGAAAGTTTGAATGAAAATTGAAAAAGTTTTAAGAATAACTTAAAATTACCAAAATATCATTTCAACCTACATTTAATATCATTTTCAGTTATTTCTAGAACAATATAGAAAATTAATTTTGAGATGATTCTTGAAACTTCACATTCACTAAAAAATCTAGTTTTATCAGTAAAAGATTCAAAAAGTTTCATCAAGAATCTAATTTAAAGTAAACTTTTTGAAGTTGGATTTCAAAACACAAAGTATCATCCTTCTTGGAACACAATCTTTTCAGATACTTTGTTTTTTTTTTTCAAAATCTTCAAATAAAAACTCATGTATACCATTTGGATTCTATTTCTAATACCATTCACATAATTTCTTGAGTAAAATCATTCCTAAAAATGATTTTGATATCTAGGATGATAGATAGAAAAGTCCATTTGTTTCATTGGAATCAATATAGGATGAAAAATGGACTTTGATTTTTAAATTCATTTTGAGTTGAATCTTGATACATGCTTTTGAAATGATCATTTAACAATTGGTATCAAAATTTTCATTCAACAATTAGTATCAAAACTTTCATTCAATATTTGGTATCAAAAATTTTCATCCAACAAATTAGTATTTCAAATTAGTATAGGTTGACCTAAGTTAACAAAGTAACTTAAAAATCTCATTTAAGTCCAAACTTAATTCATAGTCTTACAATATCTCATGTTTGATGTCTAGATGCCTAAGTTTGAAAAAAAAAAAAAGAGTAGATAGCAAAACTTGAGACGTAGCATATTCATATTTTCCATGCTTATTCCAAATGAAAACATGCTAAGTTCATAATTAGATTAAATGACATTAGTTTTACTTCAAACTTGATATACATGTTTTAAATGCCTATATCTTTGTATATTGAAAGTTTGAATGAAATCTAAAAATGTCAAGAAAAAGAAACAATATTCATTTTGATAACATACATGATTTATTTTTGAATTCAAATACTTGGTTTTTTTAACATATCATGTATGAACCTTGTTTCATATCATATATTTGTTTTTCCATCCCTTTGGTTTAGGTTTACATGTTTTATGAAAAATACTCCTTAGAGTTTCAACCTCATGTATTAATTGTGTTTCATCCCCTTGAGTAGATAGCCTTTCTTGCCCTTTTTGATTGATGTCAAAAGGGGGAGAAAATTAAGAAAAGTCTATAGAGAAAATATATGTCAAAAGGGGGAGAAATGCATAGTCAAAAGGAGGAGAAATGTATAGTTAAAATGGGGAGAAAAGTATAAGAAAGAGGAGGAAAATAGAGGATATCCATGCATATAGATAGGGGGTATTTTAATTATATAGATATGCATGTTGATAGGGGGAGAAATTCCTTAGTTGATATCCTTAATGCTTTAATGAATATATATTTTCTTCAGGATGTTTTTCATCATCAAAAAGGGGAAGATTGTTGGCGTGTAGGCCTGGAGGGCCGAGTCATCAATCACCTCGTGGCGTGTAGGCCTGGCGGGCTGAGTCACACTCGAACGCCGAGGGCGCTCGGGTCCTATACGGTATAAGATGAAGGTGCACCCTTCCCTTTCACCAATTGGTTTGGGGGTCGTTGGTTAGCGCCGAATTCTGGGAGCTGGTATCAGAGCCTGGGTCTCGGGTTCGAGTCTCGGCTGGCGATTGTTGAGGGGGAGATTATTGGCGTGTAGGCTTGGAGGGCCGAGTCATCAATCGCCTCGTGGTGTGTAGGTCTGGCGGGCCGAGTCACACTTGAACGCCGAGGGCGCTCGGGCCTTATATGGTATAAGATGAAGGTGCGCCCTTTCCTTTCACCAATTGGTTTGGGGGTCGTTGGTTAGTGCCGAATTCTGGGAGCGAGAAAATATAAGAAAGGGGAGGAAACTATATGTCAAAAGGGGGAGAAACTCATAGTCAAAATGAGGAGAAATGTATAGTTAAAATGGGGAGAAAAGTATAAGAAAGGGGAGGAAAATAGAGGATACCCATGCATATAGATAGGGGGAGTTTTAATTATATAGATATGCATATTGATAGGGGGAGAAATCCCTTAGTTGATATCCTTAATGCTTTAATGAATATATATTTTTTTAAGGATGTTTGTCATCATCAAGAAGGGGGAGATTGTTGACTTTAGATTTTCAACCTTAGCCTTAATCTCGATTTTGATGGTTTTGATGATAACAAACATTGAACTAATGATTTCATTGAGAATATCTTTCAGGTTCCATATCGACTAGTGTTCGATGTCCTCGATCGGAGAAATCACAAAATTGGAAGCACATTAATCGTCGCGCTCGGGTTCGTCGTGAAACTTCCCGAAGATCAACGGGTGCACCAAAATCGCATCGGATGAGCTCAAAGATCACATGGAAAGCTCTCCGTCATGATGCTCATTGAAAGCCGGAACCCAGAAATGAAGCGCGAAAGAAAAAGGCTGAAGAAAACAATCTCAGCCTAAATTCGATCGACCGAGCGGTCGATCGAATAGGGTAAGAAATGGGCAGTAGCCCTAGCGGTCGACCGATCGGTCGACCGGACTGAGGCTAGCTGTAGACGCAGCTTGCGTCGGTCGACCGATCAATCGACCGAAAGAGAAATCGCAAGCTTCTTGCGTCTGTCGATCGATTGGCCTGGTCGACCGACCTGCGAATAGCCGAAGACGTAGATCACGTCGGTCGACCGACGGGTCGATCGAAGATCGCGGATCGCGCGATTTACGTCTGGCGGTCAACTCATCGATCGATCGAACAGAGAGAGAATTGCAGTGATCGAATGACCGGTCGACCGATGATTCGACCAGACCATCAATCGAGCATCTGTAACGATAAAAAATAATCCCGTTGATGCCCCGTTTCAGCTGGGGGTATAAATACACCTCATACACATCTTTTAATCTCCCTCTCACACTCTTACAGAAATTATTGAGTCATCAAGAAGTGAGATTTGAGCCTTTCAATAGAAAGATTGCTTGCGCTCTGCTCCTTCTGCGAACACCTTCTCAAGCGCCAGCTGCTGCCTCAACTCGAAAACTGACTCAAGCTCATCCCCTCGGCGAGTTGGAGGTACCAAGGCTGTGAAAGGAGCTTGCAAACATTGGTTTTATTTTAAGCTCTTTTCAATTGTAATTTTATTGTTATTTTAATTGTTTGATTTGTGCGTGCAAAGACCTAGTGTTAGGTCTTGTTATGTGAAGTGGTATCCTTGGTGAAAAGGAGTAAAGCCACTTGTATAAACTTAGTGTTTACTAGGATTAGTTCTAGTTGTCCCTTAGGTTGAGGTGGGAAAGAGCTATCGGTAGGAAGGCGGGATACTTCCGAGTGTGGAAGTGCCTTCGATTGGAGAGCGGAGTCTTTCCGGGGAAAAGTCCTCGTGTGTAAGGAAAACTAATTAATCTAGTAAAACTTAGTTTGGAAATCCTAAGCAGAGTGCTTAGATAGTGGAGTAGGTGTTGGGGCTGAACCACTATAAATTTGCATGTTAACATTGTTATTATTGATTGTTTTATCTGCCTAATCATTTATAGCTTCCGTATCCAATCGTAAGATTGCAAATTGCCTAAACAATCTAAGAAACGATTAAAAGTGAATTTAGGCTAATCAATTTAGTTAACATACTATTCACCCCCCTCTAGTGACTAGTTTCATCCCCAGGTACAACTAAGTTCATCAACTTGCAAACTATGTTTACCGCTTTGCCAACTATGTTCACTGTTTTATAGATTTTTTTTTATATTGCATGAACACCAATTCAAGACGAGCATATATGAACATCATGGTAACATCCAAGAAACATTACTATAAGATACCAACTTATAAATGCAAGAAACAATCACTTAACACCAGCCATTGACAAAGGAAAATAAAAGGGAAATTGATTCCCTTATGGCAGTCGGCCATTGTAGCAAACAAGAGGAGAATTTGATTTCTCTTGTAGCAGCCACATGATCAAACATTAAAGAATTGCATCTTGTTCAGTATGAGCAATAATGCTCACATCTAATAACATAAGAACTGCACTAATGGGATGAGTAGCAGCCACATGATACTCTTGTAAAAATCAAAGAGGGAACCGATAGCAAGGGTGTCATTTTCCTCTTACTAAAATAGGTTTGCAATTAAATTGAGAACCTCTTACTACGGCAGTTTGGCAATTACATTGCATCTTATTTGAGGTAAAACAAATCCTAAAAACTCATCCCTAATCTTCCCATTTAGGGGTTCTTCACTCACGGCAAAACAGTGGAAGATTTTAGCAATGGCGGCACAAAAATCTCCTCTATATCACATACATTAACGAGAACCATCATCATGCATCAATTCATTCATTAACAATATGAATCCAAGTTAGATTGCAGTCTAGATTGATTAAAACATAAGAACTTCTTCTCATGATCTCAGCCGAACAGAGGATGGGCGGCTTGGGCAACAAAACAAGGGAGAAGAAGATAAGGCCACTCACCGGCAAGGAAAAGCCAAGAGAAGACCGGTGATCGCCAGCGTTAACATTGGTCCGTCGGCGAATCCTCTTCCGTTGCCTCCTCCGTCGCCCTCTCAATATCAATGCCTTCCCTCTTCTTTTTTTTCGACTTTGGATGTGTGCAGCTGTAGCAACCGCACCATCCATTAAACCCCCTTTTTTTTACGATTCTACCCATCACTTAACCCAACCGCGGCTTCTACCTAACTCGGCCCACACTTATCCAAATTAGATTCCGATTGAGTCGTCGGACTCGACTCAACTAATAATCCAAAACCTAAAATAAAATAAAATAAAATACAATAAAATACTAAACACGCGTAAAGACCTCACCTTAATTCATATCATCTGGCGCTTCCTCTGACCCGCTCCGACGCGCATCCACATCGTCCGGCTGAAAATAATTAAATTAAATTATATAAAAATTTACGGATATAACACAACCATATCTAAATAATCACCCTAACATCTGGCTTTAGGTTGTTTAAAGCTATAAATGGTTATGTTAACCCCTAGATCATTTAATTAGTTTTGTGGTAGAATATTGAGTTTAAGTATGATCACAGTGCTTCTGTTGCTATGTTAATACAATATCTTGGAGTTGTGTCTACGTTGATGACCTTTTTGATTGAGTTATGCTTGACCCAATTTTGACAAAGGATTTGCCCATGATCTCCTATGATGACACATAGTCTGAACAAAAAAGGCCCCGTAGATGAGTTATCACCCGATCAACTTATTACACCTTAAGGCCTATTTGTGAATTCTTAGAGGTAAACTAAGCTGTCTAAAACTCTTAGAAGACATTTGGTATGGAATAATTCGTCCAGATTGTCGACAATCTCGTGTTTAAATTGCTTGGGCCCTACACATTGTCTTGTTTGATGTCTCACTTGTGCATGTAATATGGATTATCGTAGTAATTCATATTGTTCAATGGGGTGTCTATATGGATTGCATCTGAAGTTGTAATCTTGAATTATTTTTTAGGACAAAAATGCCCTCCTTAAACCTTAACTTTTTACGAGTCCTGTGTCTCTTTCTTTCCAAAAAGAAGACGTGCGCCTCCCACAACTTCTCCTATGACATAATATTATAATACTGTATTATAATATTTTAATATAATATAATATACAGATGTAAAAAGCGGATGCAATGCGTATATATACAAATGTGCGGTGCGAATGTAGATAATACAGTATCAATTAATACACGTTAGTACTAAAGTGTCAATTGTAAGGGCAAGAATCGAGGCAAAAAAACCATATTTCAAAAGTAAAATGAAATCGTACTTTATCCAAGATGCTATGCGAGATCCAGAGGATAATAGCCCTCATAAAGAAAGATGCACAGTATCCAAAAGATAATTACCCGATTTAACCAGAATTACAATAAGCCATAACAATGATAAAACCGAGAAAAGGTCCAACGCCGCAAGCACACAGACATCAGCGGATGGACGCGACCTTAGGTGCGGATAAATAGCATATCACGCAGATTTGCGTGCGGAAATTGGCGTGCCCTCAGGGGCATAGTAATAAAAATCCGAGAAAGAGATCGGCAGAAACATTGTCTTTTGAAGATCAGCAAACCACACGAAATTTTATACAAAAAATAAACGGGTGAAAAGAATGTATACCAGGATTGATGATTGAGACAGAAATAAGCATGAATCAAAATATTATATCAAGAAGATTGGATTCTTAATTCATGTAAAAAGGCTCTGATACCAATTTTAAGAAAAAATATAATGTCACAAGAAATATTACATGAATTAAGAATACCAAAAATACAATAGAGAAATAAGGGAAGATCTTACTTGAAGAGATAGAAATACAGCGGAAGTAATTTTCTGGTCTCCAGGAATAACTAGATCTTCCTCCACATCACTTTCTCAAAAGGCTCTGCTTTGATGGGAAAAATAACAATGAGCTAGGGTTTCTAATGCCTAATTCTTACATGTATGTAGAGGGGACCTAGTCTCTATTTATAATTAATTAAATGAGCCCTCTCCATCACGGGTTTCATTAATCGGGCCCACATTTGACTAATCACACCAATCAAGGTTAAGTGTTTCGAGCTCAAGTCACATGGATCAAATTAAATTAGCCAATATGCATCTCAAATAGGATCATAAGATTAAATCATTTAAATCAAAAACCACAATTGATCGTAGCCCAAAAAAATATATATTTAAAAATAAAAAATATATATTTTAATTAAAAAATATTCTCTGCCATCCCTATATATATGCACCAATGTCATCCCATGGTGAATGGAGAGATAATGTTTGAAGGCAGTGGAATTGAAATAGCAGGTAACCTATTATATGCGGAGGCAAAAACTATATGATATGGAATTGATACACTACAACAAAAGTGACAATTAGATACAATCAAATTTATCTCTAGAAGTTAAATATTTGCCTCTATAACTTTTGGAGACAAATAAAATTGTTCGTCTCTAGAACTCCCGTCCCTAAAAGTATTAGGGACCTATAATATATTTGCCTCTAAAAATATTAATAGAGGCATATATATTTGCCTCTAAAAATATTTGTGGATGTATTTATATTGGTCTCTAAAAATATTTGTGGAGGCATTTATATTTGCCTCTAAAAATATTAATACATGCATTTATATTTGTCTTTAATATACAACCACTATAAGGAGCATATATCATATTTGCCTCTAAAAATATACATTTGTCGATAATACCAACGCATCAATAATACCAACAATAAAATATTTTCATCGATAATACCAAAGAAATTGCATCTATCGATAATACCATCAAATTTGTTGGTATTGATTTGTTTCTATGAGCAATACCAACAAATTTATATTTGTAAATAATACCATTGAGATGTGATGAAAATTCATTGAGGAGAGAACCATACAAGTAACCAATCAACAAGCTTACTTAAAAATTCAACATAGTATAACAAAGACAAGAAGTGTCAACAATATCAATAATCTCTCTATATAAGATTTCATTGAAATAAAGACATCTTTTTATTGTTTAGTTCTTACAAATAAAGCACACAAGTACCTATGGATAAAATTGTCACTCAAGACAATAAAGCTTGACTAGTAATTGTTCTAATATACACTATTTTGAAAAACTAGGTAAAAAATAAAGATGTACTTCAATCTCCACCATAAATTGACTACTCATATAACACTCTCATCTTAATTTCATTCTCTATCACTCTTGAGCTTGGAGTTGCCTCATAGACTCGTTGAGAGCCAAAGTATATTAGACTATTTTTGCTCTTGAAAAGTTCATCTTTGGGTGCTGCATGAGAACACAAACTATTTTCTCTATTAGATTGGACAAACACAATGGAAAAAAAAGAATCATGCGAGGTGTAAAGAAGATAGTGTAGCTACTAATTTATTATCTTACCAGGGTTAAGATTCTTTGAACCTCCGTTCCAAGATAATACCTATATAACAAAAAAAGTATATGTTTCTTATCAAAAAAAGTATAGTGCTTGGATGTCAAAGCAAAGAGTGTTGTCCATATATAGCTATAGAAACTAAAGTTAAAAAGGTACTATAAAAGGCAAATAAAATTATGAAATCAAAAGTACTTCAATATAAATATTCAATATGACTATCATTAATTATAATATATATGCTAATAATATAATAATATTTCACCATACATATATAACAGTATTTGAAAGTGCAAATGGTAGAGGACAACCTTCTCGATATCTTTCATTAGATAAAGAGTAATACAAAACTCTCCCTGCCATCATTATCTTGCTCACATAAGTCTCATACCTGCTTTAAGACCTCACACCAAAATAGCTTTAAAACTCACACCAAAATAACTTTAAGACCTCACACCAAAAGAACAGAGAAGTTAACCAATAAATACATATTAATTTGATAGACTTTGATTCATAAACAAAAGTTCAATAAAATTAAAATATAGGAATCAGAAACAAAGTTCAGACCTTGCTATGTTAAGAGACATTACTTCATACGATACAAAAGAAACCAAAGGGGAAGAAAAAACCTTGATGTACCTTGTCATGTTAAGTATGCTCATAAGTGGCAAGAAAAGGTAATTTGATAGTGAAAGCTAATTCTACTTCCAATATATTATTTAAAAACTGATATTAATAAAAATATAGTTTAAGATAAGAAAAAAATTATATTTAATATCACATTTACCTCAATAGAAGGATATATTTGTGTCTTTTCTCTCTTGGAATTAGAACTCTAAAGAAAAGAAAAAAATATCTTATTTTACCAAAATGTAAAATGGAATTACCTACTTAATAAATAAATTTATTACAAATCAATGGTTGTTTAATAGCATAATCATCCAACAAAAATTATTTTGCTATTAATATGATAAAAAGAATACAAACTTAACTTATGTATCTTAATAGAAGAATTTCCTTCATTTCTTCTTAAATGTCTCTTATGTAATATAGATTAAAAAATAATATTATTAAAGAACTTCCAATATATAGATATACACTTTTCTTTTTTCAAGCAGGAAAATGAAGCATCTAAATTCAAGTTTTTGACTCAAACTTATTGGAGAAACTACGTGTAAACATCAGGTAACTTGTGAATACATAGAGCCACATAACAAATGATGATCAAGTACCTTCCTAGTTGATGCTTTATATCATTCAAGAGTTTTCGGAGCACAAAATAGACGAAGTGTGTCTTTAATAGTGTGAACAAGCCTTGAACTGTTGTTGAGACCTTATTGCCTGCAACGAGAAGTGTACATGTCAAATATTTAGACGAAGAGTTGTGACAGATAGCAACTGAACAAATACAAAAAAATCATCCAAATTTCTCCAAAAGTAATTTTAATCTACAACAAAAAATCACATATTCACACAATTTCATACGGGTCTCGGTGTCAAATGGGACCAAGTATCATTTTTCATGGCATGTAATGAAGAATGCAAGTATGAAATAACATCTGCTCTCAAACTATGGTTTAAGTCTTTAAGGTACCATTACAAACTGCCCAATATAGGCAATACATAGCAGTCCAATAACACATTACTAAAATAAAATATGTGGAACTATTTTATATTGCAAAATAAAGTAGAAACGGGTCAACTTCACGAATGTGATTTCCTTTCCGTCCCATGTGCTTTATGGATACATGAAGCAGATCAAAATAAATTAATGATTTTTCAATGTAACAAAGATAATATAGTCACATGGATACGCAGGAAAGAGCTTTCAACATTGTGACTAATGCAAGAATGACATGAATAGCCCTTAACAATGTTATGCAACCATCTTGCCTGAAATTTCTTTACTAAATATCTTATATAAAATAATAATACAATCTCAAGATGGTGATCTACTCTAAAATTAAGAGCATTCCATGTAATATTGAAACTTGATATGTTTCCACTATGACTAACCCATTTGGGAAAAAATCATAGCTGATGAAGATGATACTGTACAGAAGATCAAACTTTGAATTTTGAACCCTAGAGTCTGGAGTCAATCACATTATCTACATCATTGATACAGAGCTGCAAAACATTGGTTATGCTGGACGAAGCGATGGCTCATGATAACTGAGGTTCATATTTTTCGTTGAGATCAAGGTCAATTCCAGACAATCCTTGCATATAATTTTTTAGATACATTGAACTGCTCTCAAGATATATTATACTGAGATATTGAGTGAACAATTGGAATAGTAGGCTTCAAACTTGCATGCCTCTAGCTTCACTTCCAAATAAATATCTAAAATCAATTATTCTTTTGATTTATGGAAATTGAAAATATTTTTTTTACCACATGAAAACCTATTTAAAGATACTTTTGATTTATGGAAATCAAGAAGCAGTATATTTTTTAGGGGGTAAGAACATCCGACATTAATATTTTTGTACTACTAGAAGTTATCATGATGCATCTAATCATTTTGCCTGAAGAAACAAAACCACGTAAGTTTTTATTTAGATCTCACTTAGATTTTTACAGAAAAAGCCAATACTGCAGTTCTTTCTCAAAGGTAATTGATTTAAGTAAGAGCATGTTGTCGTACCTTCCATGACAAAGATAAACTCAGAAACATGAAGAGTATATTATTCAAGACCATTTACCATCAAAGGTTAATATAGTGTATGAATTCTGATATCCCTCAACATTTTTCAGGTTTACAAAAAAGAAAATACAATTTTGAAAAGTGGACACTCAATATAAACAACCTGAATAAACCCTAAACCCTGAATAAATAAGTATAAACAAGTTAAAATAAGTTAGACGATGACCAAGAAAAGTCCAAACCTCAGCCTGCCAGATATTCCAATTGGCAAATCTTGTGTAAAACCTTTCAAAATAGCATCAAACATGATGGGATTGAAAGACTTTCCAGTCTCAACAACTTCCTTCCCATTATTCTTTGGACTTGAATCATCATGCATGTCAAATTGAGATATAAAATCAACAAAAACATGCAAGGTTGAGAAGTCAATCTAAAATAAAAAGATAGTTAGAGAAAAGAAAAAATAAATGATGATAAAATGGGAATTAAAAAACAAGAATATAAGTGTTTCAAAATGTTAAGACCTTGGGAATGGTTTTTTTCCTCAAGTCCAACAAGAGTTGAACAAATGGTGAACATGATAAAAGGCCCGCAATGTAGCAATTACGAAGCATAGATTTCCATAATTATTAGTCCTCATAGTAGTAATCTTTTAACCTCTGGTTCTTTCTTACCCGCAGTCACAGTTTTAAGAATTTCCATTGTAGGAGTCACGAGTTTTACTGAGTCATCATAGACACTCTATCTATTTGACTCCTGGATCCCATTTAGCACCTTTGGACTTGCTAAAATAGTTTATTTTTTTAATTCTTTGTTCAAACTTCTCTAGAGAAACTGAATTGGAGTTAGCATTCTCATTTTCAATAACTCCAACCGTGTGGGAAGAGCACCTTGAGTCTCCATCTTCTTGGAATCTAATATTCACTTGAATACTTTTAGATGTTGATTCAGTCGAACCTGTGTGTCCCTTTACAACTTTGATGTTTTGACTCCTTTTAATTTCACGATGAATTAGTTTCTCTAGTCTAAGTAGTAGAAACTTTGTCTAAACTTGGAAAGTTCAGATATCCAAACTACGATTCCACCCTTTCTATGGGACCTCTAGCATCTTCACCTGATTGCTTCTAGAACAACTTAGCCCCATCTTCAATAAAGTCAAACAAAGATGAACAATATAATAGCGCACAATTACTAATTTAAAATCAATTTTAAAACTTCAACACCAAATTAGACATGTTAGAGCATAACAATGTAGTATCTTCTAATGTGGCATATATTTTGATTTCCACAATGATTAGCCCTCAACGGTGTAAAACATATCATACACCAAGAAAAGAAGACAAAAAGAAAAACCAACTGTGTCTGAAAAATCTAGAGCAACACTTATTGTGCGCCATATCTAATGTGAATCAGTATTAGGAATCTTTTGCAGGAAGTATATGCTTTCATTCCACGACTAATTATACAAATATGTTAAAACTTAGGTCAACCAAATCATCCAAGTACCTCGATTGCAAAGTGGTAGATCTCTCTTACCCACTAAAGAGTTCAATGAGGATCACAATTTGGATTGGAAAGATGACTGGTACTTTTTCAAGCCAAATGGATCTGATTAGTGAGGTTAGGATCAGCAAAACAAAAATTTTAGCGTTGAAAATGAACAAACAAAAAGAACCATACACAATTAAGAAAATAATAACAATGTAATATAGATTCTTATAAGATAGAAAAACATCTATTCCTACGTGTCCTCAACTCGTCCTTTTGCTCATCTTTCTTCTACGGGACTGACCGTGAAGCTTTGCATCCTCTAAGAATGCCTAGACCAAATCCAACCTAAAAATGATTTCATCTATATCTCATACACAAAGGAAAATAAGAAAACAAGCCGAAGACAGGGCGCAGAGGGATGGTGGAGGTAGGGCGTAGTCGCGGGCTGGAGATAGCACGTGGAGAAGTGGACGACGATGAAGACTCCGGAGACGGTGCGAGTGCGAAGGTGCGTGAGGGGCGCTCAGACAAGAAATAGCAGGGGATCAAATGGCGGCGTGTGAGAGATTAGATTTGGTGATAGGGTAGTGAATTGGGTGAAACGAGAGGAGAAGGCGCGCGTCCGCCGAAAGAACGAGGGAGAGAGGAAAATTTTGGAGATCAGAGTCGGCTACCATTGTTACGGGGAGAATTAATTAATTAAATTTTTTTTATTTAATTTTGAAAATATTAAGTTTTAATAGTGATAGATTTAGAGGCTAATGTTACTTATAAAATTATAATTAAAGGCAAATTCTTTTGACTGTCTCTAAATCTTATATTTAGAGACGAATAGTTATATGTTTATAAATAATTGTCTCTAATTGAAACTTTTGTTGTAGCGATAATGAGAGGAAGAAGAGTATCAAAAATAACTAATAGCAAAAATAGATTGTCAAAGGTTGGTGAAGATATCAAATGGACAGCAAATAATCTTGGGGCATTGCAGTGCACACTGACGAAGAAGATAAAGCAACTAGCTTGAGAGTTGGAGGTGAAAGATTGGGTGTATGTAAATAGGAGGGATAATGAATTAGCCCATGAACTTGAGAAGCGGGCTTTTAAGTTCCAAAATTGATTATGTTTGTAATAATGAGGAGATGTTAGATGAAGAAGGAAATGCTATAATATGGGCTGAAAGTATATATCTTGAATAAAATTAATGGATTAGATTTTATTTTAAAAAAAAAAACTTGACATATCTACTTATAAACCAACATGCTGACCTCAATTAAACAGCTAGTAGAATTGTACATCAACATCCACCAGAATGGAGAAGGGGATCAATTCTTCTCCCATCACTATTAAACTTGTAGCTCAAATGTCTTCATCAGCAACACCTCGTTCCATCCTTTACAGGAGTGCTCGAGGACACTGAAAGCTGTCTCCCACATTGCTTGATATCTTGTCCGCCGCAGACGCGGCTTTGGAATGATTTTGGCAATTTGCAGTAGATGTCATGTGCATGCAATGCAATCCAAGAAGAAAAAAAGTTTGCATTATTCGGACGGTCCACGTTTCGGTTTATACCTAATCAGATTGAAAAACTAAATCGAATTATTCGGTTCGATTCGATTTGAACACTACTAGGTTCGATTCTTGATCCAAACATTAGTATTTGATTCGAATTCGATTCCCGAAATTCGAGAACTGATCTGAACAAAAAATTGAACTAATTTAAAAATATATATATATATATATATATATATATATTAATTTTTAACTGAACCTGATATTTCACTTGAACCCAATTAATTTTTTTTCATGTATTCTCGTGTAAATGGAATTTCGATTTTTTTCAGATAGGGAACCGAATCAAACCGAATTATTTTAGTTCGGATTTATTTGGTTTTTAGGTAATTCGGTTCGGGTTCGGATTTGGTATTCAAAGAAAAAAAAATTAATTTTGAATAATTCGATTCAATTCGATTTGGGTTGAATCAAATGGACAGGCCTATGCTTTATCATGCAAACAATAGGCATTCTTGTTGTTTTTTTTGGCTGCTGGTTAACGGTAGAATGATTGAGAATCTTTTTTTGTCTTGACATAAAAGTACTTAGGAACATATATCACGTTAAATTTATATTGATTGTTATTTATGGAAATAAAATTTGGCATGTATACGTGTTTTTAAAAATAATTTATGAGTTTTAATAAAGTATTATATCAAGTTATTTGAAAAAGAAAAGAAAATTATATTTTTTATTATATTTGGTTTTAAATCAAGACAATTAAATTTATAAAATAAAAAATTAAGCTTAACTAAGCTTTAACCACCGCATAAAATCAATTTATTTTTGGAACTAGCGTTAATGCTAGTTTTCAACCTTTTATCCCTCGTTTGAATTTTTTGTGTGTTACAGGAAATTATTTTCTGATTTAATTTTAGTAAAAATAAAAATTTAGTTTTAAAAATCTAGTTTCAATATTTTATTTTTTATTTTTTGAAAACACGTTTGGTTAATGAAAATAATTAATTTTGAAACAAGTAAATACTTATTTGATTATAGAAAATAATATTAATTTTTATTAAACAATTTTAATTGTAATAAAATTTTGATTAAATAGTAAACTAATTCATATAAAATATTTTATAAAACTTAATATAATTGCAGAAGAAAGCAACGTATTAATAAAAATAAGAGGAATCACTATTCAACACTATAATTTAAACTATATACAAATAATTAAGATAAATTTCTTTTGGTTAAATTATAAATATACTGTCTTTAATAAAATAAATTTATTTTAGAAATTAGATGTGAGTCAATTAGATATAAATTAATTTAATTAATTTATCAATTTAAGATAATAGATTGATTTGAAAATGATGATTTCTATTATAGTTTTTATAAATTAGATATAGTTTGATTTATTTATAAATTAATTAATTTTAAAAAATATATTAATAATTACAAGTTTGCTACTGTATTTTAATATTAGATTCGAAAACGCAGAAAACTACATTCTAGCATTTTTAATTTTATCAAGAAAATAAATTTCAATTTCATTTTGGTTCCGATTTAGTTTCATGAAAACGCAGAATCAAGAACGTTTCTATAAAACAGTTTGGTTTCAGTAAAATTGAAACCATGAAATCAGATCTTGTTTCACTAACCAAACAGATTCTTAGTATCTAACTAATTCATATGTTAATTGAAATTAACATGAATTTTTTTAAAACTTGATGTTTGGTTCTATGACAGATAATCTACTTATTTGCACCATCTCTTCAATTACCTATCCTAATAATTGGCGTTGGTACCAAAAATTATTCGGGTATTGTTTTTCGCTTCTATTTAGAGTCTATTGAAAATCGTCAAAATTTAAATTTTGACACTTACCTAGCGCCAATTTTTCAATAATATTAGGTGATAGTTATAATGAAATTTTTGTAAGGAGACTTTTAACAAAAAAAAGAATAAATAGTTTTCTCATATGATCAGCGTATGTATACCGTAGGGTTAGTTTGTCATCAACAGTTTATTTTGTGCTTAAATTATTTTTCATATTTCATAAATTTTAGAGAAAAAAAATAATTTGCCCTCTCATCAATTGGACTGGACAATATTTGCCTTCAACCTTTTAAAAATTGTACTTAACTACCTCACCTTTTCAAAAATATACAACTTGCACCATCTAGAGATTTTTTCGATCAAAACATGCCAAGTGCGCGGACACATGAATTTTTCAAGGACAATTGGGTCATTAGACTTGAAACAAAAAAATAAAAAAGTGGAGAAAAAAATAAACTACATGAGTATTGTTTTCTTCTTCATTAATGACGATCTCCTCATTAGGAGCTCCTCTATCTTCTACGCGACGAATATCTCTCCTGTATTTGTACAATTTGGCGCACAAGAGATAAATCCCAAAGTTTAATGATCTAATTGCCCTTGAAAAATTCATGTGCCACACACATGACATATTTTGATCGGAAAAAATCTTCGGATGATGCAAGTTGCATATTTTTTAAAATGTGAGGTAGTTAAGTGCAATTTTTAAAGGGTAAATTACACTGGCCTCTCCTGAGATTTAGTGAAATTACACTGACCTCCCTTCTATTTGTACTTTTGTTTTGTAACCCCCTTCAATTTTGTAAAAGATTACAAAGATCTCCCCTACTAACGAAAACTGTTAGTTGAGTGTCTATCATGTACAGTGCACATGCTTTCTAACGGTATTTTTGAAATATTTATTGGCATAAGGTTTTCTACTTTGGTCTTAATCTCGGTTTTGATGATAACAAACATGGAACTGATGATTTCATGAAGAGTTATTTTCAGGTTCCATATTGATTAGCGCACGACGTCCCTGATCGAAAAAATCAAAGATATCGGCAAGGATGCTCGTCGATGCTCGAGATTCTTTGGGAAGATAGAGTTTAGGTTTAGGGTGTCTAGATAAATTATAAATTCTTATGATGATGCATAAGAACCCAAAAACCAAACCCGAACCCCTAAAATATGAAAACCCTGAAATCACCCTGAAATTCACTAAGCTTAGGGAGCTCATTGGAGGGCTATATGACCTAGATATTTTTTTGACACAAAAAATTACGGTAATTGTTCCTTGGGTAAAAACTAGATAACGAGGTCTTTTTCAGAAATTTTTGAAAGCCTTTAGCATACCCATATTTGACCCAGGAGATCGATTAGGAAATTTTTGTTTTCCGAAAATTTGTACTAGACCTCAAACACTAGATTTTGATTTTTTAGATATTTTTATTGAATCTAAATGGGGGGTAATCCTTATATAACATTTATGTTTTAAAGTTATTAACTTAAAGTTAGTAAATATTAAATAAGTAGACTTAGCAAAAACGGAACCCAAACGAGCAAAAAATCCAGCCTAACCAAACTACCCTACCCAGGTTCGGTCGACCGACTGGTCGATCGACGGCATTTCGATCGACCGAACGTTGCCCAAAACGGGCAGAATGCTCCGATCGCTTGGGCAGTCGACTGACAATCGATCGGACAAGCGATCGACGGGCTATAACGGGCAAAAATTCGCACGTTGAGAAGAGATCTCTCTCTCTATTCTCTTCATGGCTTATAAATAGGAAGCCATGAGAGCCTTCCTTTATAATGTTGATCATCTTTAACCTCCTTGAGCCATCTTTTGATCAATTCTAAGCTTTCATTGAGCCAACCTTGTGAAAACCCTAGCTTGAGCCAAAAACCTTGATATTGTCTTCATTCCTTCATTGATTAACCACCAAAGGCATAAGAGAGGAAGCTAGGAATCTTATTTTGGAGCTAAGTATTTTATTGTCTAATTTATTGCTCCATTTAGTGTTGTATTTTCTTGTTTATTTATTTGTATTTGAGTTTGTGTTAGACCTAGAGTGTAAGTCTTGAAATTGGGTGGTAGCCTTGGTGTTTAAGGATATAGTTTACTAGGATTAGTTGAGTTATCTCTTAAGGTTGAGGTGGAAGAGTGCTCTCGGTAAAAAGGTGGAGACTTCCGGGTGTGGAGGTGCCTTAGGTTAAGAATGAGACTCATCAGGTCAAAGTCCTCGTTGTAAGGAAATAAGATTAATCTAGTAAAGCTAAGTTTGGAAATTCTAAGCGGGGTGCTTAGGTAGTGGAGTAAGCATTGGGGCCGAACCACTATAAATCACTGTGTTTGCATTGCTTCTTCTTGCGTTTGTTTAATTAGCATATTCACTTTGCTTTCCGCTTGATATTGGATTTATTAACACTACTAGAACATACCACATCAGCCACGGGGATCACCGACGGCCACCAGGGCCATCAGAATAATTCACGGCTTTCCGTCGGCCACAGAGGTCGTGGCTGATTTAACCAAATCAGTCGCGGCTTGCATACGGCCAAACAGAGCCGTCGCTCATAGTTCATGGCGCGCAAGGGGCGCGAAATAAAATAAGTTATTAGCCACGGCTTCGCGGGGGCGCTAGAGCCGTTGGTGATATGAATAACCAAATCAGCCGCGGCACGCATACGCCCGAATATAGTCGTCGCTTATAGTTGATGGCGCGCACGGGGTGCGAAATAAAATAAGTTATTAGCCACGGCTGGATGCCACCGTCGGTGACATGAATAAGTCATTAGCCATGGCTGGAAGCGGTCGTCGCTTATTAATTAATGCCACGAACGCAGCCAACGAATATTAAAACACTCTTCACCGACGGTTGTGAGAGCCGTTGGTGATGATAAAATTATAAATCCATGGTGTTCCGACGACTTTTGCGCCGTCGGTGAAAATCCTTTTTATTTGCGTTCACGCCCGACCCTTCCTCTTTCTTCCCCTTCTTCCTCTTTCTTCTCTGCTCGTTGTTGTCGCATGTTGCCGTCGCCGTCCGTCGCTACTTGTTGCCGTCGCTGTCAGTCACCGCCGGTGACCCTCTCCCTTCCGGTATGCATCTAGCTCCTCCTCCTCCTCCTCCTCGATCTCTCGCCTATTTATCGCTGCCCTCTCCGTGCCGGAGTTGACCTGGCCCTCTCTGCGTCGGCGTCGACCTGGCCCTCTCCGCGCCGGCGTCTAAATGCTGTCGCCATGATTTGAGGCCAATTACCATCGGCGTCTAGCTCCTCCTACTGTTGGTGCTTGATTGATTAGGGTTAATTCCCCTAATCAAACTATGATTAGGTTAATCACAGTTTGATTAGAGTTTAATTAAATCATATATATTTTTTATTTTTTTATTGTTAATTGTTAGAAATTAATTGTTAATTAGGTAATTAGTTTGGTTAATATTAATTAATAGTTAATGTTGATTAGGGTTTAATTATTTTTAGGTTAATTAATGAAATTAGTTTAATATTAATTAATTAGTATTAATGGAATCGTCCACTGATGACTTGCGCCAGAATCGTCCACTATGGACTCGTGGTCAAATCGTTCACTTTGGACTCGCGCCAGAATCATCCACAATGGATGGACTCGTGTCAGAATCGTCCACTTTGGACTCGCGCGGAATCGTCCACTATGGACTCGCACCGGCATCCATAAATTTAGAAAAAAATCAAGACGAGTTGATACGTTTCACGTACGCATCGACGAGTCAAGTTTTTATTTTGCAAAACCTTAGATCCGTTCATGGGTTGTATGTTCGTGTAAACGAAGTCAATGATCTCTTATACGACGTACAACCCTTGAATTGTCCCTAATTGGATAATTTGAGAACATAATTATTTATATTGCACTTAGTTTTTTTTTTTTTAATCATTATTTATTTTTAAATTTTGACTTGTATCTCCCTTGTTCTCCGATACGCGCTCAGATGATATGTGTATTCGGAGAACTGTAGGGAGATACTGTCGAAATTTAGAATGAAGTTGATGACTAAAAGAAATACTAAGTGCAATATGAATAACATGAATCCCGAATGGAATTGGACCATCCCACCTAAAGACATTATCTAAATATATTGCAAACTTTTTGATAGAACATGTCGAGCGATCTAAGTTAGATGTACCAACGAATTCATCGTAGAGTTATAACAGACGAATTTCGAGTAGGCGTAACTTACTTCTTATATTTCGCATACTCGAAAGAAAAATTCCTTAGTGATGATAAAATCCGATGTCCATGCCGGAAATGTTCGAACATAAGATTTTTGGACCGAGAAACTGTCATAATGCATCTGAATACAAAAGGATTCACACCAAGATATTTTCTATCGAATTGTCACGTGGAGTCATGTCAAGTCGGGACGTCAAGCAATCCTGTTGTCTAAACTCATGATGGATCTTCTTCTACTGGTGTTTCTTCTTCCAATCCACCTAATACTTATAGAATAATAATTCTGGATAGTCTTAGAGGATAATTCCATTTAAATGATAATATTGAGTCAGTTACTGAGACAGTAGTGTAACCAGATACTACGACAGTTGAAGTCACTGAAGAACAACCTGCAATAAAGATTGAATTGCTGAATAAGGAGGCTGCATAATTTTACGAGATGTTGAAAGTTGCCTATGAACCTTTGTATGAGAATTGTCCTAATTATACAAGATTTTCTGCAATGACACAACTCCTGAACATCAAGTCCGATTGTAATATCAGCATGTTGCGTTTGATCGGATTATAGGCTTTATCAATGGTATGCTACCTACAAATAACAAGTTTGAGCCAACCTTTTATAATACAAAAAAGTTAATGAGGAAATTACAGCTTGTGTATGAAAAGATACACGTGTGCCCAAATAACTGCATTTTATATTATAATGAGAATGCACAGTTAGAGCAATGTCTGATATGTGAACATCCTCGTTACAAGGAGAAGAAATCGGTCCGACAGAAAAGTATCCCCTTCAAAGCATTTTTCACTGGCACCGAGGCTTCAAAGGTTATTCATGTCGGAAAAGACTGCCCCTTATATGAGTTGGCATGCAAGAAGTCATGATGATACAGTAATGACTCATCCATCCGACAGTGAAGCATAGAAATATTTGGATAGGTGTTATCCTTCATTTTCTAGGGATACTAGAAATATCAGGTTGAGATTATGCACGAATGATTTTAATCCGTTTGGTAATTCGGCAACTCCGTATTTAGTATGGCCAGTGCTGTTAACAGTTTATAATTCGCCGCCCTCAATGTGTATAAAAGATGAATTTATCTATCTTTCGATGATTATTCCGGTTCCTAGGGGTCCTCGCAAAGAAATTGACATGTTTCTCTATCCCCTAATTGATGAAATGAATTCATTGTGGGTTGAGGGAGCTGTCACTTATGATTATCACCGGAAGCAAAACTTCACTTTACGAGCTATTATATTATGGACAATCAATGATTTTTCAGTCTATGGCATGTTGTATGGTTAGAGCACGCATGGACGACTCTCTTGCCTGTATTGCATGGAACACTCAAAATCCTTCAGTCTTGAGAACAGTCGAAAAATTTCCTTCTTTGATTGTCATCGCCGGTGCCATACCCCAACTGAGGGTGGTGTGACCGGCCATGGCCTACATCCTACCATGTAGCCTACTGTCTACACTAACATAAATGAAAAACCAGAACATATCGATAAAAGAAATCTCAACACAAACTTTATTATCGTTTTCAAAATTCACAGTTTATGTTTTCAAACCAAATAAGAAAACCAACACCGCAAAACAACTGAACGTCTCAAGTATCAAGTTTTACAAACTCTTTTCCAAATACAACTATCAATGCAGAAAATAAAAACAACATCTAAACACTAGTCTATGACTCATGAACGCCGCTACGAGATATGACACCACCTCCCGCCCACCAACTGCACCATGTCGATAGGTCAACATCACTGCTCATGCTCTGAAAAACAAAGAACAAGTCCACTTGGGACTCAATGAGTGGCTCTAGCGAGCCTCCACCTAAGCCTCAGTTATGCATGCATATCATATAAGGCAACAATATGAATGTACTAGGAGAAAAACTACTTCTAATGCGACTACCGACCCCAATGGGTCAATCACTACTAGAAACTTGGTCTTCAGCAACGGCTATCAGCAACGGCCGCTCAAGCCGTTGCTATTTGCAACGGCTTTCTTACGGCCGCCCGAGCCGTTGCAGATATCTATATCTGCAACGGCGTACTAACGGAAAACAGAGCCGTTGCTGATTATTTTAATTATCAGCAACGGCTTTCGGACGGAATGGCGAGCCGTTGCTTATGTTTTACTATTCAGCAACGGCGTACTAACGGATAAGTGAGCCGTTGCTGATAAGTTTATATAGGGCACGCTCTCGCGCCTGACTCTTCTTCCTCCCGCTGCTCGCTGCTGCCGCCGCCGCTCCTGCCGACGCCACTCGCCGCCGCTGCCGCTGCTGCCGACGCCGACGACGCCGACCGCTGCTGCCGACCTTTTCAGGTAAGTCTCTTCCCTGCTGTCGTCTCTTCCCTGCGGCCGGCGGAAATCACCTGACCGAAACCCTATTTCTAGGGTTTCGGCCGGCGGCGGTCGGTCGATGGCCGCCGCCGGACCTTCTGCAGTGGCCGGACAGTGTGTCCGGCCACTGTACGCCGGCGCCGGAGGGTGGACTCCGGCGCCGGAATTTATAATATATATATAGTTTATATTATTTTATAATTGTTAATTAATTATTTAATAATTGTTAATTAATTGTTTAGATTAATTGTTTAATTTGTTAGATTAATTATTAGGGTTTAGATTAATTTCGGACGCGCGCCGGAATCGTCCACTTCGGACGCGTGTCGGAATCGTCCAATTCGGACTCGCGCCGGAATCGTCCAATTCGGACTCGCGCCGGAATCGTCCACTTCGGACGCGCGCCGGAATCGTTCAATTCGGACTCGCGCCGAAATCGTCCACTTCGGACGTGCGCCGGAATCGTCCAATTCGGACTCGCGCCGGAATCGTCCACTTCGGACTCGCGCCGGAATCATCCACTTCGGATGCGCGCCGAAATCGTCCAATATGGACTCGAACTGTCTCGAAACATTTAGAAAATAATCATCCATCCGACGAGTTGATATGTTTCACGTACGCATCGACGAATCGGATATGATTTAGCAAAACCTTAGATCCGTTCGGGGATTGTATGTTCGTGTAAAAGAAGTAGATGATCTTTTATACGACGTACAATTCTTGAATTGTCCCTGATTGGACAATTTGGGAATATAGTTATTTGTACTGCACTTACGTTTTTATTTTAACTGTTAACTAATTATTCTAAATTTCGGCAACATCTCTCTTGTTCTCCGATACGCGCCCAGATGATATGCGTATTCGGAGAACTGTAGGGAGATGCTGTCGAAATTTAGAATAATTAGTTAACAGTTAAAATAAAAACGTAAGTGCAGTACGAATAACATAAATCCCGTAAGTGCAGTACGAATAGCAGATGATCTTCCTGCTGTGGATCGTATTATTCCAATACTCGAGGATGCAGACACAACGTCAATTCAATTAGAAGTTGAATATGCTGATGATGACGATCATGAAATTGAGGAAGCTGGAGATGAAGAAGATGACGAAGAGGAAGAAGAGGAAGAAGAGGAAGAAGAAGAAGAATTCGAAGACTATTATTCAGATGATGAGGAATAATTGTAAAGTATATATATTTTATTAAATATATCTCTACTATTTATACAATAATCTGATTATATGTCTGTTCGACAGATATGTCTGGTCGTGGTTATCGACGCAGGAGAGCTTCGGAGTCTCCGATCGGTGAGACTCCAGCACTTACTCATGCTGCTGATCCTCCTGTTGCTGATCCTCATGAGGATGATACTGCCGAGGCTAGTACATCCAGACGCAGGCGGCCACGCGGGCCGAACAGGTGGCAGCCTCCACCAGCCACAGAGTCACGTAGATTGATCAGCGTGATGGGGGAGCGGTAATATATCATGAATTATGAATCATTACAAATTCATTATATCATAATATAATATTAAAATTTATTTTTGTTGTGCAGGTTCGAGCAAGAAGAAGTGCCGAGGAGCATTTCTTCTACTATTCGACGATACATGCACGGGGCATGGCCTACGTGGTCTCACGTGCCTAGCGAGCACGTCGACATGTTATGGCGCGAGTTTGAGGCACATATTATTATTTTTTTTACATGCATGATGATATATTAAGAATTGGTACTGATATTATTATTTTGCAGGCTCGCTATACATGGGCTGAGGACCAGAGGTCCTTCATTTACGCTGCCTGGGAGTCTATTTCCCGGGCAAGGTACAACGGGCAGCTGGGGCAGGCTCGGTCCCGAGCGATGGCCCGAGCTGGGACCACTAACATCGCGGAGACTCGGGGATACGGCCCCAGTTGGATTACTCCGGATATATGGGACCAGCTCGTGGGGATATGGTCGACGGATCGATGGCAGGAGGTTTCTCAGAATGAGGCTAGAAATCGCATGTCGGGGGGAGCAGCGCGTCACACCGGCGGCTCTGTTGCATTTGTAGTGCACGCAAACCGTATGGTAAGTATATCGTTTAATTATATATTTTATTTGTTATTATGTGTACTAATTAATGTATTTGTTTTGTAAATGTAGACGACGGTGTCGGATGACGGGACTGTCCAGCGACCCTCCCCGATGGCGGTGTTTGAGCGGACTCACCGTCGAGCACATGGGACGGGGGAGTACATCGACAACCGCGCTGCATACATTGTGGTAATTATATATTTGTTTAAATTATTCATTATATATTTATAATTTAAGTTTTATGATAAATATTAAACAAAAAATCAAACTCGAGTAGGAGACGTACAGCCAGAGGGTAGTGCAGCGCGGGGGTACCCCCGAGGACTTTGACGCAGCATCGTGGGTCGAGGCCGCAGGTGGCTGGGACCATGGCCGCGTATATGGCTTCGCAGATAGTGGTCATGCGCGAGCCGTGCTAGGGCCACTTGGGGCACCGACCCCTCCGGTCGCTGGTGAGCGGCCGTCCACCTCTAGATCCAGTTATGATCATAGTAGCAGAATAAGGACTCTAGAGGAGACGGTCGCGCGTCAGAGTCAGATGATGGAGGAGATGCATGCTATGCTACGCAACATGTCAGGTCATCCCGCAGCAGGCATCTCTTCGGCATCATCTAATCCATCGTCCTCGAGTCAGTCCACGCCGGTGTACACTCAAGCACTCCAGACCCCGCCATATGATCCAGACCATCCTCCATCGTCATCGTGAGATTTTTTGTTTGGATATTGAACTTGTTACTGAGATATTGAATTTGTTTAACTTAATTTGTTTGGATATTGATACTTCAATTTTGCATTTGAATTGTTTTTATACTATCGTGGATAATTATCAATATAAATATAATTGTTTTGATGTATATCTTGGTGTGTTTGTGATGTGAATGAATGTGTGTATGAGAGTATGGGTGTGTGAGTTATGTATCAGATAATGTATCAATGTATCAATGAAAATTACAAATTTTAAATGTTTCTGTCCCCAGGTTCACATCATCAGCAACGGCTTTCCCACGGCCATCCGTGGGAAAGCCGTTGCTAAAAGTGTATCGAAAGTCGTTGCTGATGACCTACAGCAACGGCTTAGCGACAGGGTTTTTCTAACGGCGTTGCTACGGACTCGTGGCCGTTGCTATTGATGTTATCAGCAACGGCTCCGGGTCTGTGGCAAAACCGTCGCTGATAATGTTTTGAACGACGGCCCGAGCGACCGTTGCTGATCCGTTGCTAAGTCACGGCCGTTGCTGATCCGTTGCTAAGTCATCAGCAACGCGACTTTCTGTCACGGCTCTGTTGCAACGGCTCGGCCGTTGCTGATGCTCTTCAGCAACAGCTCAGCAACGGCATCAGCCGTTGCTGATGACCAAGTTTCTAGTAGTGAATCTGTACAAACTGAACATGTGATAACCTGCCATCTCGGCCTATCAAGCCTCCGGCATCCAGCCCTTGGGCCTACTTATGGAATAAATATCTCGGCTACAGCCGTCCCTACCATATCAGGTAGTATCATACTGGCCATCGGCCACATCATCTCAAGATGTAAGCAAACAATCCCTAGCCGTCGACTAGGATGGTCCACTAGTCTTCGGACATCGTCTAGGGTAAGGATAGCTAGTCTCACCCAACTGGGGTCTAGCACCTAGCGGGCCCGCTGGCGCACCTCAAGACCCAATACTGGCCAAGCTGAGCATTGGTCATTCCCGACCTCCACGCTCATCGGTGGACCATCTCAAGCACATAATACAATCAATGTCCTAAGGTTTCATATATACACTTCGGGCCATTGCCCGTATCTGACCCTAATCCGGGCTACAGGGTCAACAATTTATGTCGCCCTTTCAAAATGTGTACACCTAAGAGTTCTAGGTTTTCAAATGTTTACAAGAAGTCCTAGAAGTGATATCATCTCCTAGCGAAGTTTCCATATAAGTTCGATGAACGTCTCACGACGCCTTACATGTTATCTAACCTTCCACACTACCTTGGGTGAGGAATTCCTTGTATCGACTTTGGAATTCCGCCCATGAACATTTTTGGACAACATGTATAATCTAAAGAAAAATATTCAAATGTTACAACATCTACTATATATAACCACAATATTCATGCATAACAATTTTACACTATCTTAGGAATTAAGCTCAATAAGAAACAATTATCAAGCATGACAAGGTAGCAATGAATTCAAAAATGTAGGAAATACTAAGCATGATAAACAATTGCAACATTAAAGATCTAATGCTAAGGATGGTCATAAAGATAGCATTCCTACAATCTCATAATCAATCAATTTACTTGCTATGATTGGTGTTCTTCCTAAGTATCGTCATACCTCTATTGTTGAACCTTATAACCATGAAAGTTTCCATCTAAAGCTACCCTCTTTTCCCCCTCCCTAGTCTTGGCCGAGCCATGAGCAAGGAAAACCTTGCTCGGCCATGGCCTTTAAGGTAGAAAAGGGAAAGAGAACTCTAACCATGCCTCTAATTCTTCGATTCCGATATAACTTAATATCAAGTGGACTATTTTACCCCTTCCCTTACCCTTGGCCGAACCCTCTTCATGAGTGTAGGGTTCATTCAGCCACATCAAAGGTTTCTAGGGAAGACATGCTTCATAACACATAAAATTGATGATTAAGACTACATCATTCATGAACATGAGATCGTCCAAGGGCTTTCTTTCCGTCAAGGGAATTGGGGAAAATTTTGGCATGATCTTTCCCCTTTTCCCATGACTCAACAGCCCTAGCACTTAAGAAATCGATGAAGAAACAAGATGATCCGACAAGAACTCGTACAAAATAGTGAATCCACATCGATGAAACCAAGATCTGTCGGAAAGATAGCAAAAAAACTCATCCTATCACATCTAGTGGTTTGGCTACCCGCCTCCCCCAAGCTTTCAAATTCTAACCACTCACCTTGATTGTGGAGAACGAAAGATCGGATGACGATGACTTTAAATCTTCCGGCGACGGCGCAAAATCCCAGATCGATCCAAGTCCCCATTCTCCTTGCTCTTCTCCCTCTCTCCCTAGGCTACCTTGTGCGACTCCAAGGATGAGGGGTTTTAATCCCTCATCTAGCCTTCCATATAGGCTCTTAATTCACCTGACTCATACTCAAAACTCGACTAAATCCAAACTCAACTTGGGTTCTGACTCAACCCACAACATGAGTCGATTTAAACTTGATTTAAGGTATGATTGCATAAAAGGAAAGTCAATCACCCAATAAAATTCCATGCATCATTAGTCGAGTCATACCTTTTCACTCGAGGCGATCCTGAGGCTCGACTTGATTATCCTCGGGTCCGGCGTGTTGCACCAAAAATAAATTTTTATATTAGGAAATTTTCCCTGGTCTTATAGCCGGTCACTACCATCTAACCATCAATATTGAAGGAATCGTGACAAATTTACCAAGGGTAGAGTCGAAAGAGATGAGCCATCACTGATGTTGTTTGGTGAACAGATGTTAGCACGTGTTCAATTGCTTCCAGAGATTACTTTTGGTTGGAATGTAAGAATTTCAGGCTTTGGTCAAACACTTATCTTTTGAGAATTGTCGTATTGGAGTTCATTACTGATTCAGCATAATTTGGATGTCATGCACATTGAAAAATATATATTTGATAATATTTTTAACATAGTGATGGATATTTCTGGCAAAACTAAAGATTATGTGAAGGCCCGACATGATGGAAAAATACTTTGTAAGAGGCCTGAGTTAGAGTTGCAAGATGTCAACGGACGACTTCATAAGCCAAAGGCGCCATATGTGTTAAATAAACAACAGATGAAAGATATGTATCAATGGATCAAAGAACTCAGATTACCCGATGGATCGATATGCCTCAAACTTATCTTGATGTGTAAACGTCGATGAATGCAAAATATCGGGGATGAAGAGCCACGATTGTCATGTATTCATGTAGAGATTGCTTTCGGTCGCGTTTCGAGATCATCTACATGATAAGATTTGGGGTCCGTTGACATAATTAAGTATGTTTTTCAGAAAAATGTGTGCAAATGTACTTCGAGTCGAAGATATGTCAGCACTTGAAAATAATATTATTGAAATCATATGCAAGCTGGAGCAGTTTTTCCCTCCTGCATTTTTTGACTCGATGGAGCATCTGCGGATACACTTGGCATAAGAGGCACGAGTTGGTGGCCCTGTTCAATACCGGTGGTTGTACTTATTTGAAAGATACATAAATCATGTGAAGAAAAAAGTAAAGAACACTGCCGCAGTTGAAGGTTCCATATCAGAATCATATATAATTCAAGAAATTTTAACATTCTACTCATTTTATTTTGAATCAACCATAAAGACGAGACTTAATCGTCTTCCACGGAACGACGACGGGGGAGCTCGACCATCAGATGATTGTTTAAATATCTTTGGTTACCCCGGTCGTGCTTTGGGTTCTCGTCCGTCTTGATTCTTAAACAATGAAGAGTACCATTTGGCCTACTTGTACGTTTTACTAAACTGTCCAGAGATTGAGAAGTTCATTGAAATATTTGACATTGAGATGGTAACAAAATACTTAATTTACAGTGATGAGAAATTAGAAAGATTACGTAATCGTGAGTTCCCTAATTGGTTTCAAGCTTACAGCACCGAACACAGAGGCGAAATAGATAACCAAATCTTTGAGTTTACTAGCGGACCAGCACGACTTGTACAATGTTATACTGGTTATTTTGTTGATGGATATAAATTTCATACACTTGAATATTCATCTATAAAAAAGACTATGAATGTCGGGGTCTGCGTCAAATGGACAACATATGCTGAATGTGATGATGACTTCTATGGACTATTGGAAGAAGTCATAGAATTGCAATTTTTCAAATGTAAATCAGTTGTCCTTTTTAAATGTCATTGGTTTGATACAAGCGATAGGGGCATGAGAGTTCATCCAAAGTATAAACAGCTAGTTGAGGTCAATTACAAATCAAAATTGGCTTCAAATGAGCCATTTATATTGGCATCACAAGCTGAACAAGTATATTATATGCAGTATCCGTCTCGAAAGAAAGATAGAGCAGATTGGCGTGTAGTTTGTAAGACTAAAGTTAGAGGAAAAATTGACCCGAAAATTGGAGAGAATGAGCCAGCAGATGACTTCTATCAAGAAGATGATCATTTCGAAGTGGAACGAATTAGTCTGATACTTGAGGATGATGGCACAGAGTTAGTTCAATTGGAAATAGAATACGTTGATGACGACGATAATGAAGTTGAGGAAGGACAGAATGATGATGAGGGAGACGAAGAAAAATTTCAAGATTCCGATACAGCAGAACAAGAAGAAGAGTATTACACGTATGATGATAATGACGATGACGAATAATTATAAATGTGAAGTATATTCAATTATTAAATATATCTATTAATGTATTATATATAATCTAAATATATTAAATTTTATAGCTATGGTTCGAGATATCAGTTCCCGAGGAGGTATTCCTCGTAGGACCCCTCGTCGATTACCACCCACCCCACCTATACCCACTGACCCTTTGCCTTCCACCACCATCTCCCCACCTGATCCGTCCACCGTTCCCTCACCTGATCTGGCCACCATCCCCTCACCTCCGGCTACCATCCATTCGCCACCCTTTGCAGATCCAAGACCATCGTCTTTGAGAAGTAGGCCACCCGAGCGAGAACTGTGCAGAGCAATTAGTGTGCACGGAAGATGGTAAGTATATGCATCAATTATTTCTTATAATTTATTTATTTCAAAATATCATATTATGAATTTATATTTTGTGCAGATTTGAGCAGGAGGACATCCCTCACACGATAGCGGGGATGGTCCGAAAGTTTATGCGCGGGGCATGGCCTACATGGTCTTACGTGCCCCGTGAGCATTTGGATTTATTGTGGCGAGAGTTCACAGTAAGTATATTTATTAAATTAATATTAATGTTAAATATTCATCAGTAATAATATTTTTTTTTACAGGCTCATTATACATGGTCGAGGACCAGACCACTTTTGTTGAGGCTGCTTGGGAGCGTGTTGCCCGCGCTCGCTATAACGGGATGCTTCAGTAGGCCCGTCAAACCGTGATGAGACGGCTGGGGGCCACACAGATAGGGTAGACTCGGGGACACGCCCCTGAGTGGATTCCTGGCCCTGTGTGGGACTATCTCGTTGAGCGATGGGACACACCTAAGTGGCAGGAGGTCTCCCGGACTACGTCGAGAAACCGCATGTCCAGGGGGGACGGCACGGGCACACGCCACACTGGTGGCTCCATCTCTTTTGCGGTTCATGAGCGTCATATGGTATGTATAATTTAATTATTTTTAATTAAATTATATATTGTTTATAATGATATTAGTGTATTTGTTTTCTAATGTAAGACGCGAGTGGCAGAGGACGGCACCGTCCGACGCCCGTCGATTATGGAGGTGTTTGAGCGCACCCACCATCGTCGACGAGGAGCGGGGGAATACGTTGATAGCAGAGCCTCATATATAATGGTAAGTATTTATACCATTACACGAGGACTGTGATCGAGCGTGGAGGCACACCGGAGGAGTTCAACGCAGGAGCTTGGGTGGAGGCCGTAGGTGGCTGGTAGCACGATCGTGTTTATGGCTTTGTAGACAGTGGCCATGCACGCGTCGTGCTCGGGCCACTTGGGGCACCGACCCCTCCGGCTGTGAGTGAGCGGCCCTCGACATCCCGAGTGCAGGACGAGAGCTGGATAGCGGCCATGGAGTCGGAGCTCACCCAACAGAGACAGACGATGGAGGAGCAGAGACAGACGATGGAGGAGCAGAGGCTGGCGATGCAGGAGCATAGACGGACGAATGACGAGTTGAGACAGACGATCCATAACATGCATACACTCCTCACTCAGATTGTGTCTCACTCTGGCCTTCTATCGATAATGTCGTAGCCGTTGTCCTCCTCGACCCAGTCGACGCTCCCGACCCAGTCGTTGTTGCCTCCACCGCCTCCACCGTAGCCGTGAGATTTTGATTTATTGTATTTTATTTATATTTTGATACTTGGTTGTATATATATGATATTTTGATAATTGTTTGCCTCCGGTTTGAGGCTTAGATTGATGATATTTATATAAAACTTGTATGTTTGGTTTCAAATGCATGTGTATGATGTTTTTTGATTGTAATATGTGATTGAAAATAGATTATATTCTATATATCATTGTATACAGGAATTTATAAAATTTTCAGTTTTTTCAATTACATGATACACCTTTAGCCACGGCTTACCCACGGTTCACCGTCACTAAGCCATGGCAGAAAGCTTATTGTAAATGATCGATGGTCTGGGCAACACCAAATATCACAGTTGCTAATAGTATCACCGACGGGACTGGGTCGTGGCTAATGTATTGGTATTAGTGACAGGCGCCTAGAGCCGCCACTGATATTTTTAAATCAGCGACAATCGTGTTTCAAATCAGCGACAGCTGTGTGACGACCGTCACAACTTATCTGAGATGTGTGCATCAATGACGGCGTTTTGTCATGTCCTTTGCTGTCCGTGATAGTTATCACCGACGGGTCATCCACGGATTCAACCGTCGGTGATGACGATAATTCTAATAGTGTAAATTGCCTAAGTAACCAAGTAAATGATTAAAATCGGAATTAGGCAAATCGATTAGTAAACACACTATTCACCCCCCCTCTAGTGTAGGCCATTTTACCAACAATATTTGCATTTTTTTATTTATTTTAAATGACAAAAATACACTTATGTCATTTTTATTTCTATCAAAATTTGTATTTTAAAAATATTTTTAAAATAAAATAATTCATTTCAAATTTTTATTTTTAAAATATCTATTCAATTATTTTATGCGTATATTTTAATGACTTTTCAACAAGGGGGCATAAGAGAGAAATCACATTACTAACGGACTCCATTTAACACCGTTAGCTACAGGGGAGATGAGTGTCACCTGGACAAATAGAGGGGAGGTCAGTGTAATTTCACTAAACCTAAGTTAGTAGGCAAATGTTGCCAAGCGCCATAGGTGAGGAGGCAAACTGTTTTTTTTTCTAAATTTTATTTAGTGTTACATCATTAACAAATTTTTTTACAGTATATATTCTCGAACTTAATTTTATTTTTCTTTAATTCAAGATATTTACCTGTTTACTCAAGCTAGTACAAGTAATGAATCCTTAGTTGCAAATGTATTTTCCCCTTCTTATTTGTATACACTAGCATGAAATATAATCTTGTTGCCCATGAGGTAAAGCTAGACTTTGTAAAGAATCCGTTCTTGACTAGAGATGACAATGGGCCGAGTCGACCCATAAGTGGCCTAGACTCGTTTTGGTCTAGGCCTTGCCGTGGGATGACAAGGTCTATTTGAGGGAACAAGCTAGGTTTGTCCTTTTGCCCATAAGTCGTGCTTAACCTCACCTGAGACGCAAGTCGTGCTAGACACAAAGCTCAGCCTGCGCCAACCCAATGATTGGACCATTATAAGGATATATATATAAAAGTGTCCATTTTAGTTTATTTTACCTATTTAACCCTCTCAACAACTATAAAACGATTATTTTTAAGAGTAATTTGGTCATTTGATGTCAATCCTAACCTTATAAATACCCATTTGATTTTTTATTTCACTACTAAAAAAAACATCTTCTGCGACGGCAGAGCTTTGGCGATGACAGATAGCGGTCGCACATTTTCGTCGCCGGAGCTATGGTCGCAAATATTGTGCGACCGCAACAGAGGCCGTCACAATAAAAAAATTATTACGACGACTGATTGCCGTCGCAAAGAAATTGCGACCGCTATGCTATGCAACCAGGTCATAGACCTTCTACGACGGCATCTGCGGTTGCACTACCGTTGTAAAAGTATATTTTTTTAAAAAAAATAGTAAAATATTAATTCATGTTTACAATATTTAATTAAAATACATATCAATCAAATAAGTGACGTCAACTTATAATATTATATACATCAAATGGATATCAAAATATTATATACATCGTATCAAAACAATAATATTGACATCATATCAAAATAAAACATCAAATAAATACATCAGATGACGACGGGGAGGCGGCGAGGACAGAGGCTGCGTTTAGTGAACCATGTGCACTTCAAATCAATCTTGCTGTTATCTCCTAAAGGGGCATTGTTCAATGTTCCCGTGGAGGTGTTAGCACATTGCATTAAGTATTTTCAATTCTATTCATCCTTGCTTGTGAAATGAAACATAGAAAAAGAATGAATTAATTTGGCTCAACTTTTTGTCGAAAATGAACTGAGCCATTTAATTAGAAAGCTAATATTGAGGCTACATTTACTTCCCATTGTTATGTGCTTGAGTATTTAAATTTCATGCATTAATCAATTGCTAACCAGTTACCCAAGAATCAAGATGCCTTGCCATCATGTACAAAATTGTACAAAGGTGCAATTACTATGAAATAAACATGTAAGATCTCAATAAAGATCTAACCAGTGTTAGCTACTGTGATATACTTTTCGTTTCCCATCATTTAATTCAGAGGAGCTGCCTTAAACCAATAAGGTCCTTGTTTTATCAAGAAAAAAATTGAACTAAAAATACAATCTTTCTAATGCTACATAAAAAAATGTTATCTAATATATGAAACAAAAAAATTGAAGGGGCCGGCTGTGCTCTAATACACAACTTTCTACTCTACATTCTCCTCTAATACAATATTTTGCTCTAATACTGTTCAGGTTAATCCTTGGTCATCTAATGACCTGTCCTCTTGTATAATTTTTTTTTTACGAGATTAAGTTATGAATTGTCAACTAGTTTATATGAATCAATAAATGTAGGACTAAGAAAACTTTGCATAACATCATGCTATCTTAGATTAAAAACACTAAATTACAGTAATAAATATGCCAAAAAATTTCATAATAAGACAAGCACTCTGTTGTGGATATCTCAATTTGTATTGCTTATATTGCATCAATGGAGATCTGAAGCCACAGATATAGCAAAGAAACTAGAGCTCCCTGAATCTCATAAAAGGTGTTGATCTGAATTTGAGTCTGAAGTTGCATCTTATATTCACTTCTGATATCTTGACCTTAAGTTTGCTGCAGAAAAGTCTTGGTTGAAGGTTTAAAATCATGCTCACTCAAAGAATTGAGTGATTTGGAAGGTTAAATGGAACAAAGCTTACATAAGATTAGGGGAAGAAAGGTCGATACATATATCAGTTACACTATCACTTCATTTGCTTTCTTTAAGTTGTTATACTAATAAAAATATTTTGCTTTCTTAAGAATGAATTAACAAGCCATATATGATGACAAATTTTGGAAGTTGTGATATGTTCAACATCTACTCCAATAAATCATAATCCCAATGAAACATCCTCATTTGCATACTTGTGAAGAACATGCCTAATTCATGACAATAGAATCACAAGTACCATCTGCTCTGAAACCAAATCATATAATCGATTTCGGTTACCGGTTATCCGCGATCCGATAACCAAACTCATGCAATTGATTTTAATCAGTTTTTGAATTTTACTAACCGAAATCGAACCGCAAATCTACTGTACAAAATCGAATTTTGTGGTTTGATTAAACGATTTCAATTGCCACCCCTATCCAGGATGGCCCGAGCTTGGCTTGGGATGCTCGATCATATAAATAATCATCTATGTTTTTTTTTAATTTTAAATTGAAAATATAAAGAGTAATATTTTAGGCATTCTTGACAATGTCATTCGCTTCTAAAATTTTATCAAAAAGTTCCCACAAGATTTCTTTTTCTCCCCGTAGTAGTAAATATTGGGCATAATCCCTTCATTTCCTCATTAGTGGGCATGCATTCATATATGTTGGAAGCAACTTCTTGAGATGGAGGGATAAAATTCTCTCGGTCGGTCGATAGTAAATAATTAGAAGTTAAAAATTTTAAAAAATAATAATTTTATTAAATATAAAATATAATAATAAAAGAGATTACAAAGAAACTAAGAAGTCTGGATGAACAATTGAAATAGAGCTTAGGGAAATTTTTTAAGGGCTAAGAGATTAGAGAGTGTTTTATACGTTAAAAAATATTATTAGAAAATCAGCGATTTGTGACGGTCTTTTTGCGACCGCCGTGTGCCAAGTAGCGACGACATTGCGACCATACAAGTCGCCGTCACAAAATATTCTATTTGGGATGTGGGATGCAGATTTCTACATCAAAGTAGATGATGATGTACATGTAAATATTGGTAATTCATTATTGTACTACCTACTATATATATATATATGTATAAGAACATTAAATTTTAGATTTGCAAGCATTTTATTCTCTTACTGCATGCAACAACTCTTGGGACAACTCTGGCTAAGCACCGGTTGAAACCACGGGTGTACATTGGATGTATGAAATCGGTCCAATCCTAGCTCAAAACTAGGTTGTTGGTTTTTCTTCTATTATGGTTGATAATTAATGTGTGTTGATATTAATTAGATGCATCTATTGAACAGTGGTGTGAGATATCATTAACTTGAGTAGTGGAAATTTGGAGAGGAGGGAAATAAATATTTTCGGCATGCCACGGGTCAACTATACGCCATTTCAAAAGACTTGGCAACTTACATATCCATAAACCAGTGAGTGATTCATATTTTGCTACATATTTCTTGGATTTATGAAGAAGCTACGGCTATTATGTGAACTATATTTGATATGAAATTAGTTTGAAGAATTATTTGAAATCATCTAAAGTCGATTATCCACGATTAACCGGATAACTGAAATCGATAATAGTTAATTATTATATATATAAATAATTATATATGTTAAGTAATTATATATATTTCAAATTTGTTAACCAGTTACTCGTTTACTAATCGGTTAGTAAATGGGTAAATGGTAAGTATCCGACGGATAATCGGTAGTGAACCTATTTTGGTTTAGAATACTAGTTTTTGAAACTGAACGATTTCGGTTTTGATTTTGATTGACGGGTTTAGAAATCGATTCCTGTTTCAATTAATCACCAAAAGTGTGGTTAATTGAATCGTTGTCATCCCTAATCCTAGGTATGACCCATTTGCCACATTTACTCTTGATTGTGTTATAATCATTCAAATATACAAATGGTGGTTGGTACAAGTGGTTCGACACTTGTTTTCCTTAAGTAAGATCTTAGGTTCACGTCTTGCGAATGAAAAAAAACTATCATTATGAGAGTTTTTTACCCCCTTAGTAGGTCAATCCAAAAAAGTTTGTATTGTAGTGCTTCAAATGTGCCTTGAGGAATTAAAATTCATTGTCATTGTTTTGGAACGTCATATTTATTAATTATATTTGTTAAGGATATAATAAATATGAATTTCTTATTTGTTAAGGATATAATATAGTTGTCATATTTCCTAAACAAATATGAATTCACGAAGGAAAGTCCATATATCTTCTGTTAAATATTTTATTCTATTAAGGATACTTTTTTTTCTAAAGAATTAAGGAATGAATTAAGGAATAATATTCTTGTCATTGGATTCAAGATTGAGAACAATGGTTCTCAATTCTGACCAAATAAGAAATAATATTTTCGTCAAAAAAGAAGAAGATTAAAATGATTATTCCCATCAACCATTGTGGACCTTCATAGATATTTTGAATTTTGTTGAGTTGGATGGGCAACAGTTGTCATGGAACTTCTATGCAAATTTCATCCTCTTAATTAATTAGCTCTTGCGTTATATCCCATTCACATCAATTATTGAGTTTGAGTGTAGGTCTGTAGGATCCTCATCTTTAATGAAAAGATATTGTCTTGACCTACAATTATTTTCCCAACTTCTTAGAATTCGGGCTCCCCTCCCTTTTTCGTAAAAAAAAATTCTAGTCACGTCAACATATCATTGTGTTTCCACCTTAATAAAACGTAGGTTTAATTATATTTTTGATAACTTACAATATCATATTTTTTTTCAATTGATCATTCAAAATTTATTTTCGTTTTTGTTTGATTCATCCGTTAACTTTTCGTTAATTTTTTATGTTAAGTGCCAACATGGAATGCTGATATGGATTAAAGAAGGGTCAAACGAAAAAAATAAAATATTTTAAGAAACTAGATGAAAAAAATATATATTTTAATAATCTAAAACATAACAGTATACATTTTAATAACCTAAAGCATAACAATATATAATTATATTTTAGATTATTAATTTTTTTTTTCATTTAGTCCCTTAAAATATCTTATTTATTCCATTTGATCTCTCTTTAGTCCATGTCAGCATTCCATGTTGGCACTTAACATCAAAAGTTAATGGAGGGATCAAACGGAAACGAAAATAATTTTTGAGGAACTAAACGGAAATTTTTAAAATGAGGGACCAAAGAAAAAAAAAAAATATTTTAGGGGACCAAAAATATAATTAAGCCTAAAACGTATTATTAATCCATGTCAAGTTGAAATTCACTTACTTCTCCTTACAAACTTACAAACGTTGTGATACATAGAGGCGGCAGAAATGGGCACGACACGATAATTGCGTGCTTGGATTGAGGAGTTAAGCCGATAAGCTTATTGGGCCGAGCCGAGCCGACACGATAAAATTACGTGTTGAAGTGGGTCGATCCTTATCGTGTCGACTCGACCCGTCGACCCGCTAATTATTAAAAAAATTGAATTGAATGAATCTGTCTTAGTCTACGGAGGACAAGTGATAGAAGTCAAATTGCAATTGCATACACGCTTGCGGGCCATGCTAGGCGACCCGCAAAAATTATGTGGGTCGTGTTGTGCCGCAGATTTTCGGCCCACACAGTTAGCGAGCCGACCCGGCCCGACATGATACCTTATCATGCCGTGCTGACCCATTTTTGCCAGCTCTAGTGATGTAGGGGTGAGCGGATCTGGATACCCTGCAATTTTCATGATATTCGAACTCTATTATGAATAGGATTAGTTTCTAAGTTTTGGACCCGGACACTATCTTATTGGAACCTAGAACGAGATCCTACCCGGAACTTGTCGTGTAGTACAAATTCCGAGTACCATGTTGGAACTTGTAAATGACAAATTTCAGTGTACATATTTCAGGTACCATGTTGGAACCTATTTATTTACAGATTCCAAGTTACATGTTCCAATAGGGTACCATGAAACATGTACTATAGAACTTATAAATGAACATATTTCAGGGTACAAGTTTTGAGTACTAGTTCCGATTTCGATTCTAAGTACTCGATGTGTTGGACTTGGAATTAGAACCAATTATAATCGGTTCTTTTAGTTTTATCTCGGATCATATCCAAATTTAATTTGGATCTACTTGGAACCTACCCGATCGTGTAGGTTCCAATCGATTCCAGGTAGACCCAAATGTGAGAATCTTGTTCATTTCCTTCTACAAAATGTTATCAATTTATCATTTGAATTCCTTAATCATTTTATTTTATAATTGGCATTTTTATATCATCAAATATTAGTTTAATGTCATCAACTGTTGTTTTTTTTAGTTAATTTCCGATTAAATTGCATCCCCATTAATCTTTTTTTTCAAGTCATACATATGAGCATGCGGCATGCAAAATGAATTCAGGTACACTCGTGCGCTGGCCACTCCGTACAATTAGCACTCCACCTTTCTCACGTGTCAATGTTCCATACGTACACGACTCTCTCACGTGCCAAACGCACCACGAGTGGGTCCGACTCACCCCCAATCGAGCCCCAATCACGAACCACAATTGCCGAAGTCATTTATTATTGCAAGCACCACCACCGCATACGACCAAATCAGATCGGAAGCGGCCAGCACACGGATCCACATACGACGCAACACAGGTGACACGTCACTCTTCAAAGGGAACCCAAAATGACAACCAGGTCGAGGTCCAACCTGGGCCCCGGTTTGCTTCTCCGCTGTCGGATGCGAATCGGACGGCCGATCTCCCCGTCTGAAAGGACAAGAAAACTGGCTGTTGGATTCCGCGTGGGTCCGAGTCCGAATTTGACCTCGCTTGGACGTATTGCTGTTTGATCGAGACGCGCGTCAGCTGCACGGTTCTGGATGGCCGTTTCACCGTTCGATGCGGATCCTACGGCCGTCGGCGGAATCGTCTCCCATTGCTGCCGTCCACATGATGGCATTGAAAAAGGTCACAGGGAATGTTTTATTTATGAATTAAACGCTTTTATTAATGATAAACACACTCCTGTTTTCTAATTAAATGCTTTGTGTGTACTAAACTAGTAAACTGCTAACTACTACGGCGAGTGGTGAAAACTGAAAATTTGGGGGTGACCGGTGAGAATATAATCAAACGTGTTATTGTTCAGCTACCTTCGCTGAGTTACCTTTAGTGTACCAATTGAAGGAGAGGACAAATTTGTGTAGGACCCGCTTTAGGTACATTTTGGTGAAGGAGCCGGGTTCTTTGGATGCTCTTGGAACGACAACTGTTTACTTTTTGAGTGGGAAGCCTGACGCACTCAGTTTTTTACCCACTTTATGCTCTTTCCTTTTCGCCATCTTTCTTTTTCTCCCATCTCTATCTAGCTTCGAGTCTCCCTGCTCTTTTTGTATCAGCGCGGCAGTGGGAAGTACAGCGCATGAAGGTGAGCTAGCGAGCGAGACAGAGAAGGTGGCATAACAGAGGAGAGCAATAACTTCCTTCCTCGATCACCGCCTCCTCCTTCGTCTTTCCTCATTCTCTTCGCTATCTTTCCAGTTTTTGTCTCTATCTATCTTTACCAAACTTGTTCGTATTCCAAAACCAAGTACAAAGCAGAAGGATCATAAGGGCATGGTGGAGTCAAATTCACCCGGTTCAGCAGATTTTATTCCAGAGATCGCGTCGCGCGACCTGCATTCCAACAGGCAAGTCTCCGATTTTGGTTAGTTTGCTGAATTTTTCTCCTCCTCCTCCGACGATATATATACCTATTGCTGATTTGCTGGTTTTATTTATACGCTCTCGACGGACTTTTTCTTTTTAGATTGTTATTTTAAAGATTTGCGATGCCATTGTGCACAGAGGAATCCTCGCCTTTTTTCTCGTTACATGTTTTTGAAGAAAAGTTTTCTCTTTTCTCTTCAATCTCCCAGTTTGTGGCTATTTGTAAATGAGTTTCTTCTTCCCTTGATCATTTTTCAAAGTTAAGCTTTGTGGTTTATGTGAAAATGCTGGAACTGGGATTTTTCTTGGAAATGAGGGATTGGTGATTCCAAAGTAATTAGGCTTCACAATGAACTCCGATTCTTTAATCCACTGCTTAATATATTCCTGGGAAGCTTTCTTACTTTAAGTAAATGAATGGCAGATAAGAATCGACAGGGCAATGGTTTCTACTCTCTAGTTCCAGTGTTGAGTCACCTAATTGTATCGGGAGACATTAACAATTCTCGTCCGACTTTGTCTTCAAAGTAATTTCAACAACCTCTAGGCCAGGTATTCTCTTATGTTTCCGTGATGGCTTTTCTTATTCGCTTAGCATTTTAGGTCTAGCCTTCTTAAGTTGTAATGCATTGGATACTTGAAATGTTTGTGGATGATGCGACAAAATAATCTGGGGTTCCATTTGATTATCTAAGTCCCCGGGCAAGATAATTTGTTAGTGATTTAAATTGGATTTTAATTAACAAATAACAGTTTGGTTATGGAATTATAATCATCTTAGTACACACACCTGCTTCTTTTTTTGAATGCATTCTTACTCTACTGCAACACCATGTTTTTGGCATTAATTATGTAATGATTGTAGTACAGACTCCTGTTTCTATCTTGGATGACTTCTTTCTCTGGTGAAACACCAATGTTTTGAGCATTATTTGTGTAACCTGCAATAAGGTTAGCAAATATGTTAATTACTTGATCTAGAATTCTGAAATTTCTACATATGTGGCACATACTTATTAGGTGAGTCCTACAGGTAGCAAAATGTCCACCATGCGACCTAATACGTTGAGCATAAGGGTGTATTATCTGAATTTGATTTAAGATTTTGTATCTCCTGACATGCTCTTTATAAGAATAAAACTTAATTATTGAGTATACTGTCCATATTTGGATGAACTGTTGCAGTATTACAAAGGCTTCTTTGAACTTTAACTAGTGCATTATTTGGCAACTTCATTTTTTTCATTAACATGGACAAGCTAGTGGCAGAACTCAGTTGCTACTCTCCAATTTATATGGTAGTTAAGCTAACATTCAAAACATTGTTTCAACATTCTGTTGATAGTTTCCATTTGTGCAATCAGATAGTTATACATTAAATCTCTGAAATTCTCCTTCTGGAAAACAATATTAATGTAAAGCTGTTTCTTTTTCTTGGTAATTTTAGATGTTGTGATTTTAGTTCTCTTGTAATTTACTGAATAAAAGCATGAAACATTAGCAGATTATAGGATATCTGTCTTGTGATGGATCGGCGAAGTTGGCCCTGGAAAAAGCGATCATCTGAGAAGGCTGTGATTATAACTGATTCCTCTCATGTAACTTCTTATTCTGATAGAAATCAAGCTGAACAGGTTAGTTCTCCATTGTAATTATCTAGTTTGAACCAATTATCTCGTATTAACCTGTTATGGAAAACAAATTTTGAACATTGTTAAAGATACCAATTTGATAAGTGGTTTGGGTACAGTCTTATGGTTATAAACATTTATGATGATCATATTTCAGAATTTTCATTTGATCTTGAATTTCACGTAATATTAACCATTATTCCTCTAGAAAGAGTTCAAAGATGGATATTACATCATGCTTAGATACATTGAGCTTCCTACGGGATTCTCCTTTGGCCTATATAAGGCCACCTCTATGGAGTTGCAGAAGCAGATATATTGTATAATCTGTTCAGGATTCGCTTGCCTCTTGGTTGATCAACTTTGTCAGCCACTGTCGCGTATTCCTGAATAACTTGAAGGAGCTCGTGACGGTCAACCACACAGCACAAGCTGCAAGGAAGGATATTTCAAAGGCTCAACGCTGGGCTATCCTCAGCAGAGCAACAGGCCTTGAAGAACTCGAACGCCTCACTGGAAAGGTACTATTCCAATACCCAAGGCATTCTGACCAATTAAACAAATGGGCACGGAAAGTACAAGAAATACATCAAGAACAAACTACAAGAGCAACTGAGGAAGTAGGAAAACTGTTAGCCATAGCCCATCTCCAAAAGGCTAGGCTTGAACAGGAAGCTTCAAAAGGCCATTGGATTGAAACAAGAGGACCCAATAGAGGATCCAAGAGTAACTGGGCCGAAGACGCACTAAAACCAGTTAACCAGCATGTTGATAACTTCACACAGTGTCACAGGATGCTTTGCAGCAGCAGGAGCAGCAACATCCACTGGATGTGACAGAAGATAAGAACGAATCTTAATAATTGAGCAGTCAGTGCTGCGTCACGTCTACTTTACTTTTATTATCACGTTTCCTTAGCTGTAAAGGATAAAGGACGATAAGCAAGAATCTAATCCCATTGTGGACGTCAATAATGCAATGGACGATGGGGCCCAAAGCGCACCCGCGTTGCAATTATTGAGCTTCCTACGGGATTCTCCTTTGGCCTATATAAGGCCACCTCTATGGAGTTGCAGAGGCAGACTGGCAACCCCAGATATCCTCTACATCTCTCAAGAGTTCTAAGTGTTGAATGTTTCAGTGTATGAGCTTTTAAGCATTAATAGAAGCTTTCAGATTTGTCTATATTCCCTGTTCCCGCGTCTTTTATGACCTGTGAACTCCATTGATCCTTATTACTACTCCGCTCGCGCTCCACCGCAAAACGCTCCATTTCGACCTCCTGGCGTAGTTTAAGATTCCCAACCAGGTTCTTAACCCTGTCTTGGTCTTTAATTGTTCTTCATCAAAAGAAACAATCTTCTTGATGATATGTGGTTGAAGCCGAATCTTGTTCTTTCCGATAATGGCTCCAAGAAACTCAATTTCTTCTGTAGCAATTTTCATCTTAGTTGGTGATAGTATTAACCCCCATTGCTCACAGATTTCTAGCATCTTTTTCAGATGTCTTGCATGATCATCTTCTGTTTCAGAAAAAACCAATATATCATCTATATAGACAGCTATAAATGCTTCCGTACCTTCGAAGCACTTGTCCATTTTTCGTTGGAAGATTGAGGGCGCATTCTTAAGTCTGAATGGCATTACTAACCATTCGTAAAGTCCGCCAGGAACAATAAAAGCTGTCCAAGGGATTGAGTCTGGATCCATCGCTACTTGATGGAATCCACTTTTGAGATCAAATTTTGAGAAAATCTTGCTATTCCCAATTCGTTTCAGGATTGTGTTTATACCTGGTAGGCTGTACTGATCCTTGTATGTATTGTCGTTGAGAGTTTTGTAGTTGAAAACCAGTCGTTCTTTTCCTTTGACTTCTTTCTTTGTTACCGGATCAACACTTGTGCCTGAGTGAACTATCATGGCCATAGTTCTGTGTCTGCTAGAGCTTGGTCGGATTACCCCCTATCTGCAGCAGACTCTGTATGTGCTTACTGAATTGATCTTTCATCGCCGGAGTTACGTGTTTTAGAGGTTTATCCTGGATAGTTAAATCAGGATTTATGATATCAATTTTACACGTAATTTGATTCTTACCCCAGTGAGCGATTGGATTATCGCCAATGAATCCTTGATCTTTCAGTTGTTGTAATAAAGGTTTGAACCTTCTCTGGAATTTTTCTGATTCCTGAAATCCTTCACCTGTGGTCGTTGCACTTAGTACCTCAAGGTACTCTTCTTCAGTTAGGTCAAATTCGTCTACTGATGCTAATGCAGAAATTTCAGCATCTGTTCTGGTTGTAATTGTGGTGACCTTCTTGTAAAAGGTAATTGATTGTTCTTCAATTCTCAGACCACCCTTCATTGCTCGTATAAAATTGCAGCCAATGAGCATTTGTATGCCATCCTTCTTGCTCATAGGAAAGGCATAAGTAAAAGGGATAGAAAATCGATTCTCCTCGATCAGCATATATCCATTTTTCAGTTTTTTGCTCGCCAACTGCTGTGAATTCACTCCATTGATTAATATCGGATAGGCACTGGGCTCTAGTGCTTCTTCTGGTATGGAGTCCTGGTCTATACAGCAGACCGTTGCGCCAGTGTCGAGTATGGCTTGTACCCGAAAGGGTTTTACTTGGGAAATTTCCATTGTAACGGTTATATTGTATAATCTGTTCAGGATTCGCTTGCCTCTTGGTTGATCAACTTTGTCAGCCACTGTCGCGTATTCCTGAACCAGTCCAGAAGTTTGTGTGGAAAGTTTATTCATAGATTCATGAATACCTACTTTCTTCTGTATTTTCCACTCTTCAGGCTCTTCTTCAATAATGAGGGACTTACCCTTTCGTTGCCTCATTTCTTCTTCTAAGCTGAGGTTATTGAATTCTTCTTCAAGATCTTCTATGTCTACTCGGCTTTTCAGCCTCTCATTTTCTTCCTTGACGGTTTTGAGCTCAGCTTTAACATATTCATTTTCTGCGAGTAGGAACTTTGTGTAATCCAGAAGTTCCTTAATTAACACATCCTTGTCCTGATAGGTTGGGAAACTGGATTTGATTATTGTGAGTTTCCGCCCTAAGTTGAATCGAGAGCACATTGGACATACTGTTAGCAGACAATTTCTGCAATGAGCTCTCATCATAGGATTTGTGAATTCCTTGCAGCATGTGCATCGTTCACATCCTAATGTAATCTCTGGAGAATTGTCCTCCCACCGATGGACACAGTTATTCATATTGTCGGGAAGCGTTATACTTGTTCTCCAATTGTTTTCTGCTGTTCTCCAAGTGTAGTTTTCTGTTGTTGTTGCGGTGGTTGTTGCGGTTGTTGTGACTACCAGAACTACTTCCTCATCTGCGTGTGTGAGCAAAACTATGAAGGCAGATTCATAGGGTACATCAAATTTACCCAGGGACACAGTATGTGCAGTCCCATTTTCTCCTTCTGACAACGAGCATATTGCATCACTGTCTGGTTCATCTAAATCTACTGATAATATATCCCAATCGTCTGGTAAGTCGAGGTTCTCTATAATTGCTGCTCGGGCTATATTGCCTTGCTTCTTTCTGCAATCCCGAGCATAGTGTCCCTCTTCACCGCAAATAAAACATTTGCATTTCTTCATTCTGTCAGAATGCTTTCTCCTGAAACCCTGACATGTGTGTCATGCGGTTTTCCTTTATAATTCTTCGCCTTCCTTAGGCTATACTTCTTACTTCTATTGTAGTAGCCTGGAATTGGAATCTTGTTGCAGATGGATAGATCCTTCAGGCTTCTTTGAAATGCCGCTCTTTTACACTGATCTTCCAGATATTGATAAATAAAATGAATACGAGGTAGTACTCCAATGGTGTTACCTGGATGTTTTAGCTTGAAGGCTGCTTCCAATTCTTTGCCGATTAGAGGCGGCATTTTTCGGAAAATCTTCTCGGATAACTCAGAGGATATATACATCCTTCCTGATTTTGATGCTAGTACCCTGTAGTCATTTAGAAAGTCGAACATGTCTTTGATACTGTTGCAGGTTAATCTTTCTAAATCATCATATGCTCGGTTCTGTTCATCCGTCGAGCCTGTTATAGGGTCTTCTAGCAAAACCATTCTTCTTACTTGAGAGAGGATATTTTGCGGATCGTCGGCTATGCCCACTAGTTCATCATATTCAGCTGGGTATGCCATTCTCCACTGAATCCACATCTTTTTTTCGTTTTCTCCCAATAAATTTTCTACGAAACATACCTTGGATTTATTATCCGTCCAAGTTCTTTCATTCACCAGATTTAACGTTATAGACTCCCATCTGGAGATAACGTCACCAAACTGTCCCATATTTTCTGGTAGTACAAGTATGGCCCCAGTATTGGATTGGGCTGATGGTAGAGTGAACCTTTCATTGTTTGCCTTAGAGTATCCTCCTCTGAGGTTGTTGATTTTTGCATTCATCATGTTGGAATCTCCTTGGTAGATTGGTCTTCTTTGGTCACTACTGGGTGGGTACATGGCTGGACCCATAATAGGTTCTCTTGGTATTTGAGTGACCGAGGATGATTCGCCTGTTGTGAATGCTGACTCTGTCTTGACGGCATCCTTTAATTTTCTGAGTACAGGGTATTCGAATTCAGTAACATAGGCAGTTTCTTCTGACTTTAGGCTGAATTTGCCGAAACGTGTTTCGAAATCATCTTCTTCGTCATCATATTCAAGGCTGTCATCAAAAATAGGTCGGTCGGTGACCTCAGTCTCCTCCCCATCCGGAGAGATTAAGTCCCACTTAATCGTTGTTCGGGAAAGAACTTCTTCATCAGAAGTATCCCATCGAGGGGGTTCGTCATAGATAACTTCATCAGTGATAGTCATGAACTGATGCAGAGCCTCAAGGTCGTCCTCTTCATAGTCGCTGCTCCAATCGAGTTCATCATAAAGCATGGCGACAAATTCCTCCTGGAGATCATCATCAGGAGTAGAAGATGGTTGAATAGCATAATCTGTGAACTGGACAGCTAAAGCTCCATCTGTCCGAGTTCTTATGCTAGATGTCTGCGGGTTTCTCACTACTGGAATTAGTGCTGGTCGAATAATCCACTGCTGACCTTGCAGACTTTCGGTGGTGCGTATTTGGCCAGGGATTGCTCGAATCCCTTTGCTTGCTAAGTGATCCGCTACATGCTGAACATTGTAGCGGAAGTTGGTATGACTTGTGTTTGATAATTATCTATGCCCATTGCCCCTTGCAGTCTAGAAATCTGCACCTGCTGTCATATGAAGGTCACTTTGACCTGCTATAACACTATAGTTTGGATCATTACATGAAAGCAACTGTTAGGCTTCCATAGCCTCATCATATTTCTTATCAATCACACTCCACTAATAGAAGCACACCTCTCAAAATGGAAACTTAAATTCAATTTATACTGAGAAGTGTTGAGCAGCTTTTCTTTTGTCCTCAATGATCTGAGATGCAAAGACATCTGAAATGAGCAAGATTTCATCAGATTTCCAGCAAACTCAAAATACGGACAGTGATTAGATATCATAATGTTGGCGCCATTTGTTATTGTATCTAGTTTATTGGTTGTTCAATAAGAATAGACATTATATCTTGATTAGGTCTCATATACAAATTTAGAGTGAATTTGCTGTTAATTGTCCTATCTCGAGCCAATATATCTATTTTGTTTTCCTGTTTTCTCTTCTCTCGAGCCAATTATCTGTTTTGATTGAGTCAGTTTGCCAACTTGCAGAATGCTGATAACATTATTGATTATGTACAAATTTCTATGGAATCATATACCCACCTAACTGAAATGGAAGAGCAAGTGAAGATCTTAAATGAAAAGTTGTTTTCAGCACAAACTGAGATGACAACTAAGGATAATCTAGTCAAACAACATGCTAAAGTTGCTGAAGAAGCAGTTTCAGGTATTAACACATCTTTTACATAATTTCACATGAATGTATTATGCCGCATGTACATGCTGAAGTTGCTGAATATGTTCTGTGGACATTTATCTTGCTCTGGCTATGTGAATTGTTGCATAAATTCTGAGTGGTCTAATAAAACATTATTGTGATATCTGTGGGTTTATATGGATCTGCTTATGCAACATCAAATTTTACTATTTTGACCCACCCCAGTCTTTCATTGTTGGGTTTGCCCTTATTATCTAATAATACATGTAATAGTTAGTGCTACATTGTTCTCTTAGGCTTCTATTCTTTTCTTGTGAATTACAATTTCTTGAATCATTACATCTTATGGTTTTTAAACTCAATTTGCAATAGTTACATATATATGAAACTAACCATATAATTCTTACATTGTTGCTTATTTTTCAAATTTTTTATGAAGAAAATATTTCCAAATAGCTCTGTATCAAATGCTTATGTCAAGAAAAATAATAAATGAAGCATATCCTGCTTATGCTATTTTTGCTAACCTGTTTCCTGCATCAGTAGCTCTAAGGATATGTTTACTTGAATTGGAAGGAAAAGAGAGAGGAAGGGAAGTTGAGGAGGGAAAGGAATCTCAAAAATCTCCCTTTCTTTGTTTGCTTAGATGAAAAAGAGGAAGGAGGGGAAAATTTTAGTTTCCTTTCCTCCCAAAATTTTCCACCCAAAAGTGGGAGGAAATGGAAGAAAAGCCAAAAGTGAGTCATTTTGTATTAGTTCCTCCTTTCTTTCCTTCTTTCCTCTCAAGTAAATAAGTAATCTTTCCTTCCTATTGTAATCTCTCTTCTCTTCATCTTTTCCCTTCCCTGTTTTCTTTTTTCCCTCTTATTTTTTCCTCCCAATCAGACAAGCCCAAGCCCTAAAAGTGCTAGCTTATTTACTGGTTTTTCTTTCACATTGTTGGCTGATGGATTTGACTGTTACGATTAACATTCTTTTCTATTATTTACAAGCTTTTTTATTATGAGTTTGAAACATTCTTTTTTTCTGATTATTTTAGGTTGGGAAAAGGCTGAAGCTGAAACTTTGGCACTAAAACAACAACTTGAATCGATCACACTATTGAAACTTACAGCGGAGAAACATGCATCTCATCTCGATGGTGCCCTAAAGGAGTGCATGAAGCAGATAAGAAGTGTGAAGGAAGAAAGCGAACAAAGGTTACATGATGTAGTATTTGCCAAAACTAAGCAATGGGAAAAAGTCAAGGCAGATCTAGAGATAAAACTTGCTGACTTTGAAGAGGAATTGCTGAGAGCTTCTGCTGAAAATGCAGCACTTTCAAGGTCTCTCCAAGATCATTCAGCAATTTTGTTGAAAGTTAGTGATGAGAAGATGCAAGCTGATACCGAAATTGAAGTGCTAAAGAACAATACACAATCATGCGAACAAGAAATTAAATCATTGAAATATGAGCTACATGTTATTTCCAAGGAGCTTGAAATTCGGAATGAAGAGAAAAATATGAGCATAAGGTCTGCTGATGTGGCAACTAAACAGCACTTAGAGGATGTTAAGAAAATATCAAAGCTAGAAGCTGAATGCCAAAGGTTGCGTGGTCTTGTCAGGAAAAAGCTGCCTGGTCCTGCTGCATTAGCACAAATGAAGCAAGAGGTTGAGAATTTAGGCCGTAATTATGGGGACACTAGATTTCCACATTCACCTGCCAAGAATCCTGGTGCACATCACATGTCAGCTGCTGCTCCTGAATTTGCCTCTGAAAGCATTTACACATTGCAAAAGGAGAATGAGTTTCTCACTACAAGTTTATTAACAATTGAGAAAGAAACAAAGATGTTAAAAGAGTCTCTATCAAAGCGTAATAGTGAGTTACAGGCTGCGAGAGACATGTGTGCCAAACAAGCAAGTAAGCTTTGTAGTCTTGAAGCACAGATGTCCATCCTTAAGCAACAGAAGTTCTTGTCAAGACCAAGTATTGGTATCTCTTCTGATACTACGCTGAGCCAAAATGAAAGCAACCCATCAAGCTTGACCTCCACATCTGAAGATGGAATTTATGAGGAGGGAAGATCTTCTACATCTTGGGCTTCAACATTAATGTCAGAGTGCTCACAGTTCAAGAAAGAAAAAATTGCTGAGAAGTTCAAGAGTGCAGACGATTCAAATTATTTGGAACTTATGGATGACTTTCTAGAGATGGAGAGATTGGCTCATTTGTCAACAGGTTCCCATGGACCAATCACTATTTCTGATGATGTAACAAAAACTGCTAGCGCTACTTTAGTAGGTGATGATTGGAAGAATGATACTAGTAAAAGACAACAGCTGGTATCAGAGAAGTTAGAAAATCTGCCTTGTACTGATCAAGTCCATTCAGAAGGACTTTTGACAAATAAACTTGATTCCCCCTTGTTCAAACTTCAGACAAGAATAGCTTCTACTTTTAAGTTGCAGGGTCAGGAAGTTGATATTGGTAAAATCTTGGAGGATATAAGATGCATTTTGCAGGATGTTCAGAATGAGTTGCCTCAAAAATCTGTAAGCTGTGTCACTGAAGAACATTATTCAGTAAAATCTTCTTCTGATAGAGTTATTTCTAATGATGACATTGATGAAACTACCAACATTGACATTTATTATGAGCAAGATAACATTTCATGTGCTAATGGTAAGCATGCCTTAAGTCAAGAGTTAAAGAATGCTATATCCGAGATTGAAGATTTTGTTTTGTTTCTTTGGAAAGAAGCTACGGAACTGAAAGATAGGATATCTGGTAATCAAGGACTAAGTGAGAAAGTCAAGCAATTCTCTTCTTGTATCAAGGATGTTCTACACAATGAAAAATGCTTGAATGGTTTTATAATTTTTTTGTCTGAAATATTATCTGAAGCCAGTAAGATGGGTTTGAAAATATCCTTTGATGTTGATGAATGTGAAAATAATATAGTAGATTGCATAGACAAGGTAACATTACTAGAGAACAGGGTAGCTCAGGATCAAGGGAGAAATGATAATTTCTCAGCATTGTCTACATCTTCATCTCATTCTCCCTCTCATCCAGAGATCGAAGGACCTCTGAGTGATAACTTTGTACAAAGGAACACAACACAGAAGTTTTCCTTTAAGGAACTTGAACAGTTGAGATTGGAGAAAGAAAATATGCAAAGGAAACTGTCTACTTGTACTGAATTATTGGAAGAGACAAAACTTCAGCTGACTGAAACTGAACACAACTTGACAGAACTTGAATCTCAATTGGCTACTAGCAAAAGATCAAACAGCTTGTTTGAAACACAATTGAAGTGTATGGCTGAATCTTACAACTTGCTGGAATTACGCACAAAGGAATTAGAAACTGAAGTAAACATGCTACATGTGGAAGTACAAACATTGAACAATGAACTTCAGGAAGAAAGACATACTCATCAGGAAGATTTGATCAAATCAAGAGACATTCAAGAGCAAATTAAGAAGTTAGTGAATTGTCATCTAATTTTCTTTTTTCAGAATAATGTAGTTTTCAGTCAACCAAGATTCAAGTTCATTATATGTTATCATCTATAAATATAGTTATTAATTCTTTTCTTCTTGTTTTAACCTAAATACAGCAAGGACAAGTCTGCCAATGGCCCAGATGCTGATAGTGATAGCAAAGCAAAACAGGTAATGTGAATACTTACTTTCATCATGAAAGCACTTGGTCAAAATCTTTGTAAAAAAAGATAACTATGCAATCAAATTTTCTAAAAATCTGGTTTCCTGATAATATCAATGCTTTAAGGTACCTAGAAAGGCAGCTACATTTATAGGGGAAGCTTGGTTTCAGCTAGCTTAATTTCTTTTCTTATCATTGGTAATCAGCTAACTGTAAAACTCTGTGTTGCATGTACAAGTTGTCATATTGTATTCTAGCAAATAAACAATCTTTACTTTGTGTTCTGAAATTTGGGAAGGACCCTTGGGTAAAATGGCATTGATTTAAGTTACTAATTTATTTGTTGCAACTTTTCTCTCCCTGAAACTATGTGGATAAGAACAAGAAATTGAGCTGAAGATATGGAAAGTATGAAAATTTTATTTGTTGTTACTTTGAGGTAATCCCGAGCAAGGATAATGATACCAGTTTCCCCAGCATCTGTTAGTACATGGGTGTATAGACTGGACCCTTAGGAAAGGTTATGACCCATCAACCATTTCCTCATTAGGGGAGGTTATGCATTGACCCATTAGGGAGGCAATTACAACCAACCTTTGCCATGTAGTATGCCAGTATAGCATGGTGATTTAAATGAACTATAAGTAAGGAACATTTGATCCGGTAATTTCAAGAAAGCAATCTTACCCAGAGTGCTCTTGCTTCGCTTCTATGGACATCAAGTTATCAATGTATGCATAAAATTGTGTATTTGATTTTGTGCTAATTTAGGTTGTATGCCTACGTAAGTCTTATAAGTAAACTTCAGAATCTTTTATCTTTATGGTTGCACCTAGGTTACCACAGTGCATATTAAAGTCTAATCTAATGATGAAAGAGAATCCATGTATTTAGAAACATCAACAATTCCAAGACCCTAGAATCACTCTTCTGGCTACTACAATATATAATTTTCAAACCTTCCGAAAAATAGTCAAAGTAGAGCATTTTTTATTAGTGGAGAAACTAAAGTGTACACATGTATCAGAATAGCTGCACCATCGGTAAGGTCTTTCACTTTATTTTACTATTTGTTGTTCTGGTGTTGTGAAAGACATTTTTTGTCAAAAAGGACAATTGCAATTTCATTGCCTACTAGTACTAGTTCACATGGTTTATATCAAAAAAAGATCTTGGGAACCGAACATGACCAAGTATTTTCTGCTACATGCTTTCTGCCAAATATCTAGATGAAATATATGGTATATCTTCTAGTTCTTCTAGCCTTTCATTAACTTTTAGAACATTTCAATGTTCTACAATAGGAGAAAGAGATTGCAGATGCAGCTGAGAAGCTTGCGGAGTGTCAAGAGAACATACTTATTCTTGGGAGACAATTACAAGCAATGCGTCCACCTGCAGAATCTTCTCCAAATAATAGAAACACCGTGTTCAACAGACATTTTGAAGATTCACCACGCCCTAGTTCTTATACTTATAATGCTCATGGTTTGCACAAATCAACTCTGTCTCTGTGTGATGCAGAGATTGGCTCTGCTTTTGTAACGACAAACGAAGGTGACTCTCCATTGGATGGATATGACTTCCAAATTTGCACATCTGACACAGAAGCAGCAACTCTTCCAAGATCAGCTATCCACTCAAAGCACCAAAAGCGTAGGTCTTCCCGATCATCTTCATCTACTGCATTTCCTAATGCGTCTGAGAAGCATGGACGTAGTTTCAGCTGGTTTTTCTCCAAAGGAAAAGGCGACCACTAATTTACGCTTGAAGAGAACTGAGATAAAAAAATGAGTTCAAAGCACTTGTTCCTGGGCTAGAGATCTTCAAAATTCATTATAGTTTGGAGCCCTAAATAGAGTGCTCATTTCTAATGGCAAATTGTTACTCCTAATGGCAGATTGGCAGAGCAAAATCCATATCCTCCATGAAGATTTTTTCTTTCTCCATCCAGAAGATAAAAACATTATTGTTGAAATTTGTGATTTTCATGACACAAATCTCTGTATATCATCAATGTAAAGGAAATCCATCCTCATCTAGGAATGGAAGCTCTGTAAGTACACTATCGTGGAATCACTTTTGGTTTGCAGTAAAATGGCATCAAATTAAGCTGCTTATTTCAACATTTTATGTTCCTCATGTTAGCCTTTTGCAAGTTAAGAGTTCGATACTTGTCAAACCTCAGTTTTGAGTTACCATTACATATCAATTACTTGATCTTGTTACTGCAGATTAAGAAAGAACTTTTCCCTTTCAATTTTTGTTGCATGCTTTGAGCCTTTTAGTACTTTGTCAGCTGTTTATTAGAAAATTTTGACCTCCATATTTAGCAAGTATTCTTCATTGACACTTCAAGGTGGCAATGAAATGTGTCCAACATTCAATATAAATTAACTAATGAAAATTTAAAATTAAATAAAACTATAGTCAAATGTGGAAAATCTCTATAGCAAATCCTAACTAATACAAGATACAATAAACTAAAGAAGTCCAACATTCTAAGTGACTTCGACTTGCACTTAATCCATGCTAATGACGTACCAAAATCTCATACGACAACAAAATGTAGATGCTCAAACAATGAAAACTTCATGCCAGCTTCCTTTACCTTCTCCCCCCTTCTCAAGGATGTTACGACTCGCTTGATGAGATAGTTGACTCATCAACTTCATAGATCAACTTACTGATCTAATTAAAATGCTTAAGCTGAAGTTAATCGTCCACTTGAATCTTGATCTCGTTATCAAGATCCAAGTTGAACTAACACATAGCACTAAACCATACACACATAGCACTAATTATCACCTATTAACTTCATAGGCCTTAATCACTCGCCTAATGCTTAAGCTAGAGTTTATCGTCCCAATTGAGTCTTGATCTCACTATCAAGACCCAAGTTGAACTAACACATAATACTAAACCATACACACACCTCACCAATTATCACATATCAACTTCATAGGACTTAATCACTTGCCTAATGCTTAAGCTGGAGTTGATGGTCCATTATCTCATCAAGCGAGTCGTAATAAATGATATCAGAGCAGCATTTAGTCCTAGGTATGGTGAGGGAGCCTACGTGAGAAAGGGCTGCCTAGGTGATGGGGTGGAGCCGCTACTAGGCTAAGGCTACCTCACATGCTGCCAACCTGGGTGTGATTTTGGGCAATGCGTTAGACTCGAGTTGGGTCTTGATGAGGACGTCAAGACATAAGTGGAGGAGATTGTAATACTCCAGTTTAGCCCCGTACAGGGAGTATGTTGGATGTGGTGTTGGTTTATAAGGCTTGATGGGTGGGCTACCATCAACTTCAGCTTAAGCATTTTAATTAGACCAATAGATTGGTCTATGAAGTTGATGGGCCAGTTATCCCATCAAGTGGGTCGTAACAAAACAACTAGGGGTGAGCGGGTCCGAGTACCCTATATTTTTCATGATACTTGGACCCTAACCTTGTATAAGACTGGTTCCAAGATTTTGGAATCAGACCCTACCCCGTTGGAACCTAGAATCGGACCCTACCCGAAACCACAGGTTTCGGTTCCGGTTCCGGGTACTCTGTTGAAACATGTTCATTTACATGTTCCAAAACATGTTCTAGAATAGGTTCCAACATGTTCCAAAACAGGTTCAAGTTCCAACAAGTTCTAGAATAGATTACAATACAGATTTTAGAACAGATTCAAATAGGTTCCAACAGGGTAGCCTAATAGTACCTGTACCCTGGAACTTCTAAATGAACATGTTCTGTGTATCGGTTCTGATTTTGGCTACCCGATGTGTTGGACCCGGAATCGGAACTGATTTCCTTAATTTTTGTCCCAGACCCTATCCGAATTTAATTTGGGTCTACCCGAAACCTACTAGATCGGGTAGATTTCAACCGGTTCTGGATTTACCCGGTACCCATGCACACCCCTATAAACAACCAGGTTGGGGCTAAACTAATCAAATCGGGCAAGTCCAACTTTGGTTGATTGACAGTCAAATAGTTGATCGATTGTCCACTAGCATTTCAATACCACCAGGCGCGATGCATTTTCTAGGAGTTCTATTCACAACTCATGATTCTTCAATATGGACAGTGTGATCAAAATCTTCTAACATGCTTAGCTCATAATTCGCTTGCTAATTTAAAAACATTGCACGCATGATGTTGTAACTTCTGCATGCAGCTGGTTTTTCAAACCACTCCATCACATCAAAAGCATGCCCCTAATATTTAAGTAATCACTATCTCTGCCGGAAATCTAATGCTCTCTTTTCACATCCAGCATTGCATGCTTAATGTTGTTGGCTGAGGCCCAACAGTTAGGATGATACCGAGCCACCAATATATATGGCATACACGCCAGAATTAAGAGGGAAATAACTTTTGCAATATATTAAACCTAATTACAGTGGAGGAATTGATTCATAGGCCTTCACTTCACAGCCATGCATTAATTAGATTTGGAGGTTTTGATTCTCTGGCACTTCACAGTCACAAATTGTTGTCCTTCGTATGTTTCTTGTGCAGTATACACAGAGACCAGCCCTGTTCTCAAGACTGACTGCATTCTGAGTTGTTTGAATTATTGGTTTGTATTTTGTTAGTCTAATTGATTTGACTAGTTCAAGTCAAAAAGATAAGAAAATAAAGAATAAGAAGTAGAAAATTTGGTCTTGTTGGACTCCACTAAAAAAAGCTATATATGATAACTTTGATGATGAAGAGTTATCAGTAAAGCCAGAAAGATGATTGCAGGTTGTGGATAGAGACGCTGTCTATGCAACTGACGCTTTAGTCAAGAGCTAAAATGGAGTCAGTCGAAACAAGTAGCCTTGTAAGAGGGTAAGAATAGAAGTCCAACACAGCAAGGATCATTTGGATGTTTGGAATCAAGACAAGTCAATGTCACTGTAAACTATAAACTGCACAGCATTAGATTTGTTGGATATCAGCAGCCACTGAATTAGATATCGGGGGCCCTAATGCACCTTCTCGTTCCCAGACTCACGCAAGGGTGTCCCCTTCTCTCCAAGGGCTTTCTTTACAACACACCCAGATTCTTAAGCCAATAATTTCCCTATTACAATCCCTTTGAGGCTTTGATATATGTCTTGTCCGACAGTGCACCAACTGGTCTTTTCTGCTTTCAAGATTTGCGACAGCACTGAATGATTTGGACTTAACATAAATGCATTGAATGGTTCTTCATGTATGTGTAATCAGGAAAAGTTCATGGAAGGATGCGTTCTTTGATGGCGACACAACTGCTAAATCTGTCTTTTATTTGCAAAAGTCGGTTCATGCATAATTATACGTATTAAAATGATTCATTAATTAATCTATAGGTATTAAACTCATAATATTTGTATAATTATAAATTATATTCCGACTTTTGACGTGTTTCCTAAATCTATCATCGTTTTCCAATTTTCTCAATTCAATACACCACTTTTCAATTTGTTACAAATCTATCCCACCATCTACCCAGCATTAACTTTGCCGTCTGAATGCTGATGTGGCGCTGTTGACGTGGTTAATAATCCCAGTCAGCATGCAGACACGATTTTTTTTAACTTATTTTTTTTCCAGCCCCACCAAACCTAGTCAGCAATAGGGTTAATTACAAAATATATACCGACTTTTGACGTGTTTCTCTAATCTATCTCCACTTTTCAATTTTTCCAATTCAGTACACCACTTTTCGATTTGTTACAAATTTATCCTATCGTCTACCCAGCGTCAACTTCGTGCGTTTGAATGTTGACGTGGCTAATAATCTCAGTCAGCATTCAGACGCGAACTTTAACTCATTTTTTTTCGACCCCACCAAACCTAGTCAGCAGATCACGATAAGTTAATTAAAAAAATCCACCTTTAAAATCGCATGCTCGCCTGTTCCCTGACCTTGTCGCCTGCTCACCGCTCGCCATTCTCTCAATCCCCGACTTTGGTATCTCTCTATTAATTTTCACATGCTCGCTCGCCTTCCCCCCTTCCGTCTGGTATGATTAATATAAACTCTAAAAATTTTCCATCAGTGATGATATTATTAAATGTAGGATTTCATATGATAATGTAAAATTTTCCAATAGTGATGATATGATACTGTTAAATATGATTTGTCGTTGTAGACTTTATTTTGACAAGAAAATTTTCAACTGAAGAGAGGGATTTCTTCTCTCTGTTGAAAATTACGAAGTTGACACTGGGTAGATGGTGGGATAGATTTGTAACAAATCGAAAAGTGATGTATTGAATTGAGAAAATTAGAAAGTGTAGATAGATTAGAAAAACACGTCAAAAATCAAGATATATTTTGTAATTAACCCTTAAATGGTTGCTGACTAGGTTTGGTGGCGCCGGAAAAAAATAAATTAAAAAAATCGCATCTGAATGCTGACTGGAATTATTAGCCACGTCAGCATTCTGACGGCAAAGTTGATGCTGGGTAGACGGTAGGATAGATTTATAACAGATCGAAAAGTAGTGTACTGAATTAGAAAAATTGGAAAGTGGGGATAGATTAGGGAAATACGTCAAAAGTCGAGATATATTTTGTAATTAACTCTTAATTAAAATATAATTGTTCATAGTTATATTAAATTCATCCTTTATATATACACATTCATACATATTTACTATCGAGAAATATTAAAAAGTAAGGGCGTGTTTGTTAGCCCACTTTTCAGTTTTCGTTTTCGCGAAAAATTGAAAAGTGGGTCGAAACGGTGTTTGTTGACGAAAAGCAATCGAGTTTTCAAGTCCTGCTTCCCGAAAATGGGTTTTGGCGAAAATTGAATTAACACTGAATCGTGAAAACTACTTGAGTTGGTTTTCAGGGTTTTCGCGAAAACTGACGAAAAGTGCGGTGGCAAACTTGTAATTAAAATGAGTTTTCGTCTGTTTCACCACTTTTCACCTGAAACCCAAACAAAACCGCCCACTCTCGCGTTTAGGGCATCTCACCCTCATTGACACCTCTCTCTCGGCTCTAAGGGTGATAGGCGACAAGTTGTCGCTACCTCCCATGTTTGATCGGCAATCCACGAAAATCGTCGGCGATCCAATTCTTCAACTACAACCACCTGCTCATCACTCTCGTCGCACCTCAGGTTGGTTCCACTGTTGATTTGAGCTAGGGTTTGATGTTTTGATGTTTTTCGACCTAGGGTTTTTCGATCTAGGATTTTGTTGGTTTCCAATCTAGGGTTCCATTGTTGATCCGAGCTAGGGTTTTAATTTTTCTTCGATCTAGGATTGTGATGTTGGGTATACTTTCTGGTTTTTGATCTACGGTTTTGATTTTAATGGTTCGTTCCACTATTGATCCGAGCTAGGGTTATGTTCTGATGTTTTTCGACCTAGGGTTTTGATTATTCTTCGATCTAGGGTTTTGATGTTATTGCGTGGTTTTTTGGTTTTCGGTCCATGGTTTTGATTCTAATCGTTGGTTCCACTAGGGTTTTGCTAGTTTCCGATCTACGGTTTTGCAAGTTTTCGAGTTAGGGAAAAGATTTTAATAGTTGGTTCCACTATTGTATATAGCTATCTTTTGTTTAAACTGTCATGTTATTTGTTGTTTCATCTTATTATCAGTTGTATTCTATCTTGTATTTCTATTATATCTTCATCTTATTTGTATTCTGTCTTTATTTGTATTCTATCGAATCTAGGGTTTTTGTGTTATGTTTATTAATCTGTTTAATTTGTGTATTAATTTATACTTCTGTTTGGCAATGTTATGTGTGTTCAATTTTTGCATTTGTGCTATACTATTTCTATATTGTTTAGTGGGATAATATTTATATATCAGTTTATGATCTATTTATAAATAGGATCAGTTTACAATTTTATTACCATGCTGATACTAATTTTGTTTTCTGATAATATATATGTATATACTGATAATGATAGGTTATGTTCACTTGTTTATGTTATAATAATATATCATGTATTCTTCTTATTGTTATCTGAGTTCATGTATCAATTTCATATCAGATTCTTTTATCTATTATCATGTATATGTTTTGGTTTGTACCTATGGTTACTGTTATTCATCTATTCTTCTTATTGTTGTCTGAGTTCATGTATCATGTATTCTTCTTATTGTTATCTAAGTTCATGTATCAGTTTTGTATCAGTTTCTTTTATGTATATGTTTTGGTTTGTACCTATGGTTATTGTTATTCATCTATTCTTCTTATTGCTGTCTTGGTTTGTACCTATGGTTACTGTTGTTCATCTATTCTTCTTATTGCTGTCTGAGTTTATGTATCAGTTTCGTATCATTTTTTTAAAATCTATTATCATGTATATGTTTTGGTTTGTACCTATGGTTACTGTTATTCATCTATTCTTCTTATTGCTGTCTGAGTTCATGTATCATGTATTCTTCTTATTGTTATCTAAGTTCATGTATCAGTTTCATATCAGTTTCTTTTATGTATATGTTTTGGTTTGCACCTATGGTTACTGTTATTAATCTATTCTTCTTATTGTTGTATGAGTTCATGTATCATGTATTCTTCTTATTGTTATCTAATTAAGTTCATATATCAGTTTCGTATCAGCTTCTTTTATGTATATGTTTTGGTTTGTATCTATGTTTACTGTTATTCATCTATTCTTCTTATTGTTGTCTGAGTTCATGTATCAGTTTCATATCAGTTTCTTTTATCTATTATCATGTATATATTTTGGTTTGTACCTATGGTTACTGTTATTCATCTATTCTTCTTATTGTTGTCTGAGTTCATGTATCATATATTTTTCTTATTGTTATCTAAGTTCATGTATCAGTTTCGTATCAGTTTCTTTTATGTATATGTTTTGGTTTGTACCTATGGTTACTGTTATTCATTTATTCTTCTTATTACTGTCCGAGTTCAGGTATCAGTTTCATATCAGTTTCTTTTATCTATTATAATGTTCTCATATATATACTTTTCTGTTATAATAGAAATTATAAATGGGTGGGCATCGTAATCTGAGGGAGAAGTCGGAAAATTGGTCCAAAGATGCTACTGGATCCTTTTTGTTTATACTTCATAATAGACAATTAGAATTTGACAATTTGAATTTTGAGAAGACGGTGTGCGAAGAGATTAGCACTAGACTTGCAGAAAAATATGGCACTAGGTACCCTCTTGATAAGATTAAGGCAAAGAAACTTCGTCTTCATTGTTTGTATAAAGATTGGCAAGAACTGATTAATCACACCGGGGTCACCTGGAATCCCGATATTGGGATGATTGAGGCTGACGAGACTGTGTGGAATATCACAGTAGGTTTTTATTAATAGACTTATTTATTAGGTATCGTATTGGGTAGCATGTTAATATAGTAAATTTCGTGTTCAGAAAGGAGTAAGAAAAGATTATTTCAAATAATTTAGGAATGGACCACCTCCCAATTTACCTTTGTTAGAATTGATTTTTCAAAATCAATCTACAACTGGTGGGATGGCTCGATCATCTACACAAACACCTTTGAATTCAGATGATGAGCGTCAGTTAGAAAATTAATTTTTGGGGCAGAATGTTCGGGGTAAGGAGCGTGTTGTTGTGGAATGGGAGGGGGAAGAGGAGGACACTAGGGATACTAACGATGAAATCCCTAGACGTCCTTCTGTATCTTCAAGTTGCAGTAACAAATGAGGTAAATCATCGGTGAGATCATCTATATAACAAGACAAGCAAAAGTTGTTTGAACTTATGAGTCAACACATTGCAGCCCGTCGTGCCCGAAGTGAGGCCGCATCAATTGGTACAACCCCTCCAAATCCGTATACCCTTGCAAATTGCGGTGAGCGCTTATCAAATTTGCAAGGGTTGTCTGAAGAAACACATGCTAAGACATGCTCTTTCATCCTTAGTAATCTTGAAGCTCGGGAACTTATTATGGCATTGCCCGATGATAAATTGATCAATTGGCTTAAGACTTTGTAGTGAGTGAGTGAATAATTCAGAAACAATATTGTTATTTGTTTTCATGACTATGTGCACTCTTGTGTGTGCACCTTTCATTTGTTGCACTTTTTTTTTCCAGCTTATATTCATTGTTCTGTACTTGCACTATTTTTTTTTCAACTTATATTTCAGTACTTGCACTGTTCGGGTAATTGCTATTTTTTTCAATTTATATTTTAGTACTTGCACTGTTAGCTTATATTTCAGTACTTGCACTATTTTTTTGAATTTAATACTTGCACTATTTTTTTGAATTTAGTACGTGCACTATTTTTTTTTATTCAGTGCTTGCACTATTTTTTTGAATTCAGTACTTTGCACTATTTGAAATTTCAGAATGAATCATCCATCAAATTCATCACATACATCACTTAGCGATGAAGAGGATGATGATGATTTTGAGTTTGCATTAATACTTATGATGACTATTTTGAATCTCTTGGATGAACAACTAAATCTTCCACGACGAGCAATACGCACTTCAATGTTGAGAGGAGCTGACTACGTCCAAGAGTTGATACATAGTCCGGTAAGGTGTTACGAAAATCTTCGTATGGAACCATCTTTATTCCTAAGATTATGTAGTGAGCTTAGGAGACTAGGCTTAGAGGACAAAAAAATTTATGTTGAAGAAGTCGTGGCAATGTTCATATATACGATTTGTCACAATGAACAAGTACGAGTAGTTGTAGAGCGATACCAACACTCGACTCAAACATGCCACAAATGGTTCAAGTATGTACTTGCGGCGGTTCTAAGATTGAGAACCAAACTTATAAAACCTCGTGAACCGCGAATAGTACAATCGAAGATTCATGGAAATCCACAGCGGTTTCCATATTTTAAGGTAATGTACACCACTTAGGCACTTTAATTATTTTAGCCTTAAGAGGTCTTACTAATCCAAGAATAATTTTGTAGAATTGCATAGGGGCAATTGATGGGACTCATATCTCCGCTTTTGTTCCCGCCAACAAATCATCTTTATATCGTGGCCGTAAGGGAACAATAACACAAAATGTGATGGCGGCTTGCGCTCATAATATGCAGTTCACATATGTGAAGGCGGGTTGGGAGGGAACCACAAATGACTCGCGGATTTTTGCACATACAATATACTCTCTTAACTCGGATTTTCCGATGCCAAACGGAGGTAAAATTCATAAACCAAAGGACATTCTTGTATTGGTTTTATTACTGATACATTTTGTACATTGTATTGATAGATGAATATTACTTGGTGGATGTCGGATATCCTAATATATTAGGATTTTTGGCACCTTATCGAGGTGAAAGATATCATCGGTCAGATTATCGTAGGCGAGGTCCAACATCTAAAAGATAATTGTTCAACCAACGACATTCATCTTGTCGGAATGTTATCGAACGATGCTTTGGACTCTTGAAAGCACATTTTCCAATCCTAAAGATGATGCCGAACTACGGGGTTTCAAGACAAGAAAGTATTGTATTGGCTTGTTGTGCAATTCACAACTTTATTATTAAATATAATTTTTTTGATGAATTAGTAGAAATTTGGAACAATGAAGTTATTATTGATGATGATGATAATGAACCTACATCATCAATAGGTGAACTTTCTTCTAGCCAAAATGTAATGCATGGTATTCGTGAGGGTGTCGCTAATCAACTTTGGGCGCATCGCCGCTGATGTATTTTCATTTTTTATGTTAATAGATACAATGATGATATTTTCATGATGCTTTGAATTTTATTAGTTTTGTTAGTGCATAGTTCCAATAATATACTAACATACTTGCGATACCATAATAGAATAGTATGGCAGCTTCCTCAAGTCGCATAAGTGAAAATACAACATATTTGCGATATTAGAACAAAATATGTTATTGTGGTATAAAAGCTGTAGTATGAATAAGTGAAACTGCAAAAAACTCTAGCCGCTTATTTGCGGCTTGCTCTTCAAGTTCCAAAGGTTGTGGATTCTTTCAATGGATCACTCCCATTGCATCAACCATACGCGATGGGGAAGAAGAAGTGAATCAAACCTTCTATCAACCGTTTCATCAAATAGAGGCCAAAATTGACAAGCTCCTTGATATGAGATTCAAGGGGTTACTAGTACTTGTTTTTATTGCTATTGTATTTTTGTGTAAGTAAGATATTATTTTGATGGTATTTTTGGATATAATGTTGCTGTATATATGCTGGATGTCATTTTTTGGATATATTACTGCTATGAGCCGTAATTATAAAATGTTGTGCTGTTATTTTATAATTTTATAATTATTTTTCATCGGCGAGGAATTCGAGGCGATAACCAATTAATGGTTATGCACATTTTCCTCCTAAAGTCATAAAATAATATTGCTCATTATTATGTATTTATATGCATTGTTGTTATCAATTTGTTATTTGTTTTCCGATCTAGGGTTTTGATGTTATTGCGTGGTTGTGTTGATTTTATCATTGCGTGGTTTTGCTAATTTTATAATTGTGTGGTTATTAAATAATGAGCAAACTTATTTTTGGTGGACTATGAATTGGAGGCGGTCACCAACTAATGGTGATACGCATTTTCCTTCATAGTCCTACATTCATACAATTCCTATGTCAAATATAGCGTTAGGCGCTGTAATTTGAAATCAAAATTTATGACTTGTCTATTGAGTATGTTCTGTTGCTGGTGGTGATTCTTTTGTGTTGGTTGCTGCAAATTCGTGCGCTTGCTGCCTTGGCTGAAGCAGGCTGATGCAGGGTTAATTGGTTGTTGTTAATTGGTTGATGCAAGAGTTATGTTGGGCAGCTTGCAAATGATTGATACTTGATCCTAATTGGTTGTTGTTAATTGGCTGATGATTTCCAGAGTAGTTGGGCAGCAATTGGCTCTGTCGAACTAGAATTAATATTCCATTATTGGTTCAAAGTTCTTGATGCAGAAGTAGTCCATTTACATTATAATTCCGGCAGTATATGTTTCATTAATTCATTTCTTTCTTTTTATTTATTAAGAACAAATTTTTATGTAACACAAAGAGGGGAAACCATTTCTATTGGTGGTAGATTATTATTTTGTTTAGTGACTTATGACGATAGGATTCATAAGTGCCAGTAATATTCTTCTTCTTCTTCTTCAATATCTGCTGCAGATACAAAGCTTAATTGTGTACGAATAAAGCGAGAAAAAAAGGAAATGAAACTGCCATTAATATTCTTCTTCTTCTTCTTCTTCAATATTTGTTGCAGATACAAAGCTTAATTATGTACGAATAAAGCGAGAAAAAAAGGAAATGAAATTGCCTGTAATATTCTTCTTCTTTTTCTTCAAGTACGTGTACTTGCAAATTAATTAATGACCATGAAATTAATTAAGTGCTTAATTATATCTCCATTAATTGATCATTACCTTCTATATATCTTTTCTTGATTAGGAATATCTGTTACTTCATGTTCATTTAAGTTTTAATGCAAAATATTAAGCGAGTGAATCTTACAACGACTTCATGGTTACTTCATGATCATTCTAGTGTTAATGCAAAGTGTTAAGCGAGTGAACCTTACAACGACGGCATGTTACTTCATGTTCATTCAAGTGTTAATGCAAAGTGTTAAGCAAGTGAATCTTACAACGACTGCATGTGTAGTTGCTAAGTGTATGTTAATATATTGACAATAAGAATAAAAAGGATTTTTAATTTCAAGCATATGTTGTTTATGATTAAATTTTTTGGAATAATAAGAGAAGCTACTATCATAATTTTTTTACATATTTGGGAAGAGAGAATGATACTTCTTCACACACACAGATCAGAAGTACGGCTCCATTTTTAAAATAGTCTGTTCCATTTTTAATATAATAATTTTTAATATAAAAAATAATTTAATATAATTATATTTACATTAACTAATAAAATATTATTATTATTAATATTTATTTATGAATTAAAAAATTAAATTAATTAATACATATTTTTTAAGTTTGAGTAAAAAATTAAAAATACATATTATGTTTGACAAACAAACGCAGTTTCAGTTTTTGTCCCGAAAATAATCACTGAAAATAACACACAACAAATAAGTTTTTGATGTTTTCATTTCGCGAAATATGAAAATAGGACATGCCAAACAAACACGTTTTCGCCAAACTTCAAAACTGAAACTGAAAATCCGAAACTCGAAAACCCATTTTAGTTTTCACGAAACGAAAATTGCTTCTAAATTTTCGCAAACAAATGCGCCCATAAATTTTATTTTGAAAATTTCAAATCATGCATATTGATGAAAGATGTTTAATATATTACTAATTACATATGAATTTGCCAACCATTAATATTATATAATCAAAATTAAGGTAAAAAAGTACATCTAATAAGTTTGATAAGGTTGTGTATATATAACGAGGCATCGTTTGAATGACATGAGAAATAAATTCTTATGAAAAATTATAATTTTCATAAATTAATTTTCTACCTATATTTTTTGGGAAGTATCAAAAATATATTTGATTGACAAAAAATTACTCGATATGAAGTGTAACTTTCCACCCATAATATGTTTGGTTGACATGGGTATTTCCTAGGAAGTATCCATCAAATGACCAATATACCCTTATTTTTATAAATTAATATTTTATTTATAAATTAAAATATATGAAAAAATTATTTGTAAATAATATATATATATTAGAATATATGAAAAAATTAAAATTTATTTGTAAATTATTATTGTAACACATATATATGTAAAATATAATATAATTATATATATATATATATATATATATATATATATATATATATATATATATATATATATATATATAACTAATATAATATATAATTTATTGTATATAAAATAATTAATTTTTATTTAAAATTAATATAAAAAATTTATGAATGATCTAATTTCATAATGTTGAAAACATAAATTAAGTCTATCATTAAATATTAATGTGAGGATATAATTATCTTTTTCTTTTAAATGCAATACAGGAAGTGCAACTTACCTAGGTCCCCTAGGTAAGTTACTTCCTGCATTTTGCAGGAAGTCACACTTTCTGAAAAAATTGTACTTCCTGCAAAATACAAAAAGTGTGTCAACCAAACAAGATCAAAAACTATAATTTTCTGGGAAGTACAACTTCCTGCGAGAAGTTGAGTCAACCAAACGACACACGAAATTAGTCACTAAATAGAGGATCCCTTATTATGGATCCGAGCATTTCGTGGCTCCATATTATAGTTTTGGTAAATTGCTCAATGTGTATTAATTGTGGAATAATAACTAATAGCCTAATGTTAATCAATAAAAGTTAATCTAATTGTGCACATTTATTAACTAATTGATAATTGATTATGTAAAATTACTTATTAATTAGTGCAATTAGGGCAAAATTGGAACGGGCAGGCCATATCAAGCACTATTCACCCTGACCAACTAGACCAACGTATTATTCTACCATATTGTATGTTGCCTAGAAGATCTAAGATTCGAATTCTAGTATGGTCATTTATTGTGACTTTCTATAACTACAATACAATTGACCTAAGAGACATAAAATTAGAGATAAATTATATTTTTATTTTTAAATCTTTATATTTAGAGACTAATAGACACAAATTTTGTTCCTAATTGTTAGGAAATTTGAGGTAATTTCCTGCAAGATCTACAAAATCCGAACCCGACGAGAAAATAGAAAACCAAATCCGATAATAATAATGCAGGAAAAGCAAAAGACACAAGGGGGTTAACATGGTTCGGACTCGACGGGGTGCCGATCCTACGTCCACAGGGAGAAGAGGATACTACTTTATTAAATTCAGAAAAGAACTTTTACAATAAGAGTGTAATAATCTAAATCTCCTTCAGAATACATGAAACTGTCTTAAATTAATTAAACATGAAACTTGTACGGAGTAGAGGCACTGTCTCTGCAAGATCTGTCTTGAAACAGAACTCCTGCTGCTGTATATCAAAAACTGAGAAGGGGCACTCCTTAGGAAAAGGGTCGTAGGAGCACTCTTAATTTTTTTGGATCTCTGAAACTCTCATATGGGAAGATTTTTTCCTGGTGTGGGATTTTTTATTTAGAACTGCATATTAGACTCCTATTTATAATAGAGGGGGAGAGCCGATTCATGCCTACTTTAGTGGAGAAAAAATCTCCAAGGAATTTGCTGCTCCGTCTGATTTAATCGAATGGCTGAAATGCTTCTTTTGACCAAAGAAACTTTCAAAATGCTTGGTGGCTTCAAGTGATGCCTCCACCTTTTTCTCCATTTGACTAGTCAAAAGCAATATTTGATTTCCACATCATCAATTTGAAAACTTCTGAAGCTATCATCAATTTGAAAACTTTTAAGTGTGCTGCTGCAACATTGGCATGAGTATCTTGAGAAGATGGTGGGCTGGGCTCCCATGCCCATGATTATAAAATCATGGTTTATTTTAATTGAGTCTGGTTCAACATGGTTTAATTAAATTGGTAAATTGGTTCAAGCATATCTTGATCAAATCAACTCCGATTCGGATCCGGTCGGACTCGTTGGATTCGGTTCGGACCCAATTTGAGTCAATCTCTAACACTAATTAGTCTCTAAAGATCTATAGAAACAACAACAACAGAGTCACTTAATTGATTTGACTCTAAGCTATAGAAACACTAGCAACATAGTCACTTAATTGATCTGACTCTAAAGCTATTTTTATAGGCTAATTAGGAACACATTTTGTGTTTATTAGTATCTAAATGTGAAGATTTAGAAACAAAAAAATAATTTATCTCTAATTATGTATCACTATAGGCCGATTGTGTTGTAGTATATCTTTGTTTAAAAAAAAATTAGGGCAATATTGACTACATATAAAATTAATAAACAAATACGACTATACTAATTATTAATTAGCCCTATTAGTGCAGTTAATAAATGAACTTGACTCTTACTTTGGGTCCGACTAGATCAAGGCTTGATTACCCCGACAAGCATGAATCAAACTAAGTCAAGCCAACTACAACCTAACCCGGGGGATCCACTCAGCCATACAAGGACACACACGTCCTTCGTTAATTAATTACCAAAGATTCGACAGTAATGAGCCTCGACATCTCCGTCATAAACCTCGACCCATTCGGGGCATATCCCCGCGAGATTCAGGGAGACATGATCGCCCCGAGATATCCATAACTTGCACTATAAATAAGCACGACACACATCAGGTATATTCTCGATTCAAAATCCATCCCCACCATCTGAATTTCTTTCTTACTTGAGCATCGGAGCGCCTTTGTAGGTCCCATACCGGAGTAGCGTCAAATCAAGAGACGCGTGGACCCTCATCACCCTGACTTCAGGCAAGAACATTTGAGGTCCACTGTGGGTGTTGGTGAAATAGACACACTAGAGGGGGGATGAATAATGTGTTAACTAAATCTATTTGTCTAAATTTAATTTAAAACGTTTCTTAGATTACTTAGGCAATTCACAATTGAACAACTAAATGCGGAAGCGATTAATGATAAAATTATTGGAGAAATGACAACACTAGAGGGGGGATGAATAGTGTGTTAACTAAATTAATTAGCCTAAATTCAATTTTAATCGTTTACTTAGATCACTTAGGCAAATTAAAATTTTACTATTGGATGCGGAAACAAGATAAATAATTAAGCACAAATAGAGTATCAATGCAAACACACAAATTTATAGTGGTTCGGCCCCAATGCCTACTCCACTACCTAAGCACCCCGCTTAGGATTTCCAAACTAACTTTACTAGATTAATTCTTGTTTCCCTTACAATGAGGACTTTGACTCAAAGAGTCGCACTCTCGACCTAAGGCACTTCCACACCCGGAAGTCTCCGTCTTCTTACCGAGAGCACTCTTCCACCTCAACCCTAAGGGATACCTCAACTAATCCTAGTAAGTTATGCTTACACAAGTGGCTTTACACCTTCACACCAAGGTAACCACTTAATTTCAAGACCTACCAATCCTAGGTTTTCATAGACACAAATCCAAAGAAAATAATGTTCAAATAACAGTTAAAATTACAATGAAAATAGCTTAGAATAAAATCAAGAATATATGCTCTTTTCCAAGCCTTGGAACCTTCAACTCTCCGAGTCGTAGAGCTCGAATCAATTCCCGAGTTGAGGCAGAGTGTGCGCTTGAAGAAGTTGTCGGCGGAAGAACCAAACGCAAGCAATTAATCTTTTGAAGGCTTAAAAATCTCCTTTAAATGCTCGATTAAATCTGTAACAATGAGAGGAGAGGGTTAAATGAATTATATGAATGATATATATAACCTCTGAAAGGAACAACAGCTCAACGGGCTAAAATCTAGCTATTACAATCGCTTGGTTGATTGGCCGGTCGACTGACCGATCGACCGCTTAGAGCGACCGCTGCCTATTCTCTCTGTGCGGTCGACCGACGGGTTGACCGCCAGACGTAAACTTTGCGTTCCCTTAATCCGGTCGACCGTCCAGTCGACCGACGCAAGTTGCGTCTTCAGCTATCCGCAGTTCGATCGACCGACGAAGCTACTGCCAATTTTTGGCCACAGTCGGTCGACCGCCCGGTCGACTGAAGTAGCTATTTCTGCTTTTTACCCCTATTCGGTCGACCGAACCTAGGCTGAAATTATTTTTTCAGCCATTTTTGTTGCGCGCTTCATTTCTGGGTTTTGGCTTTCAACGAGCATCAACTTGGAGAGCTTTTCATTGAATCTTTGGACTTGTCCAATGCGACTTCGGTGCACTCATCGAGCTTCTAGAAATTTTTGCAACGAACCCGAGCGCGACTATCAATGTCCTTCCGATTTTCTAATTTCTGCCGATTTTTGCAATCGAGGACATCGAACGCTAATCGATATGGAACCTGAAAGATTTCTCAATGAAATATTAGTTCTATATTTGTTATCATCAAAACCGAGATTACGACCAAGGTTGAAAACCTAAAGCCAATAATCTCCCCCTTTTTGATGATGATAAACATCCTTAATAAAATATATACATTAAAGCATAGAGGATATCAACTAAGGGATTTCCCCCCCTATCAACATGCATATCTATGAAAATAAACTCCCCCTATCTATATGCATGGTCTTCCTATATTTTCCTCCCCTTTACCTATAATTTTCTCCCACTTTACCTATAATTTTATCCCCCTTTTGACAACAATCAAAAAGGGCAAGAAAGTTTAATCTAGTCAAAGGGATGAAAAATAAATATTTTTTCATGAAGTTGAGACTCTAAAGATTTTTCATAAAACATGACAATCTCAACCAAAGGGATGAAAAAAACAAATATTTGATATGAAACAAAATCATACATGATATGTTCAAAACTAAATATTTGAATTTAAAACAAAAACATGTATGTTCTCAAGTATGTATATTTTCATGATATTGTTTCTTTTTCATGACATTTTTAGATTTCATTCAAACTTTCAAAACATCAAGATATGGTCATTTAAATCATGTATATCAAGTTTGAAGTGAAACTAGTGTCATTTAATCCAAATATGAACTTAGCACGTTTTTATTTGAAATAAGCATGAAAACATGAAAAGCTAAGTATCAAGTTTTGCTATCTACTCATGTTTTCTCTATCTTAAGCATCTAGACATCAAACATGAGTGAATGTAAGTCTATGAATCAAGTTTGGGCTTAAAATGAAATTTCTAAGTCACTTTGTTGACTTAGGTTAACCTATACTTCAAGATTTGGAAAATCAAATTTTTAAATCTATGCAAAATCATATTTTCGACGAAAATTTTTGATATCAATTGTTGGATGAAATTTTTTGGTACCAGTTGTTGAATGATCATTTGAAATGCATGTATCAAGTTTGAACTCAAAATGAATTTTCTATGTTCATTTTTCATCCTATATTAATTTCAACTAGAAGCTAAATTTTTTTTGGATATCGCTCAAAAAATCAAAATTATTTTTAGAAATGATTTTACTCAAAGAATAGAGAGAACGATATTAGAAATGAAATCAAAATAGCTTGCACAAAGTTTCATTTGAAGTTTTTGAAGAAAAATCAAAGTATCGGAAAAATTGATATTTCAAGAAGGATGATACTTCGTGTTTTCGAAATCCAATTTTAAAATTCTATTATAAATCAGATTCTTGATGAAACTATTCAAGATTTTACTGAAGAACCTAGATTTTTCAGTGAGGGTGCAGTTTCAAGAATCAATTAAAAAAGATTTTTTTATATTTCTCTAGAAATAACTAAAAATGCATACCAATTGTTGGGTGAAATGACATTTTCTTAATTTTCAGTTATTCTTAAAACATGTTCAATTTTCACTCGAACTTTTATGACACCATAAAATGATCATGTAAAGAGTGTATGTCAAGTTTGAAATGAAAATGATATCCTAAGGTCAAGATATCAACCTAGCATGGTTTCATTCAAAACTAAGCTAGTTATCAGAAACTTGATAAGTTTCAATCTTATCATTTACTCATGATTTTCAAAATTTAACCCTATGGACACCTAACATGAGTAAATCTAAACATGTTCCTCAAATATCGATTGAAAATGAGACCGTTAAGTCAACTTGTTGACTTGGGTCAACTTGGTTCAAAAGAGATTTTCATGAATTGACATCTATGTCATTTTATCCATATCCATATAAATTTTTCACTCTAAGTGCATGAAAATATGTCATACCTATTTCTAAACATGTTTATGAAGTTTGGACTTAAAATGAAGTGTCCAAGTCGATTTGTTGACTTTGGTCATACTTTTCCAAGTTAAATCCTCTAATATGATCTAGTTTTCACATTTTTCATCTACACTTGAATTTTTATGATTAAACACCTTGAATCATATCATGTGTGTATCTAAACATGTTCATTAGGTGTTTACTCAAAATGAGGTCTCTAATAAGAAATTTTAAACTAGTCCAAATCCATTCAATATTAATATCATGAATTTGCCTAGTTACCCATGAAATTGCCTACTCATAAAAATTCAAACATTTATTATGCAAAATCAATCATGAGTATATAGGGACATCATTAAAGCATGAATATTCAAGAATTACATTAAGATTTCGCAAAACTAATTCATACATCTTTCAATTAATTTTGCCAAACTTATCATTTACTTTTCACCTTTCTTTTAGATAGCATAGCCTTCCATTTACATTTACAACCTTGCAAGTAGACTTCATTAGTAGATAATGAGATTGAGGCTACTAGTAAGCTAACATACTAAATAGCAAAGGTTTAATACAAAGTTTCATTTAAAAACCTTAACCTATGCTAGATAGTGGAGATTCATTTAATGAATCAAAGGGATTTTAAGATGTGAAGCATTTGAGGAATAAGGTCCCTAAACATGTTTAACTAATTTGGAATTAAAGGAATGTCTCTAATAGTGAATATCAACCTAGAGAAAGTTTCATTCAATAAAATTTGCCTAAAGTACTAAAATTCTATCTACTCATGAAAATTCAAGGGTTTACCATGCAATTCTAATCATGAGTATTGAGACATTATTTAAGCTTAAGCATTGAGGTATAACACTAAGATTTTGAATTTATCAAAGTTATACCTTATTCATGATAATTTGTCAAACTAATCTTTTTCTTCCTAATTAGCCTTCCTAAAATACTTATAACTTGCAAGTAAGCTACACTAATATTTTAGAGAAAATATAGCTACTTAGCAAGCTAATCCAACCAAAAAGCAAAGACAAGCATTAAGTATCATTATCAAAGTTCACTTTGCTAAATGGTTTGAAATCTGTTTTAAATAAAATCAAGTGATACCAAAATGAATTTTAAGAGATCACAAATGTAATATTAATGAAAATATGATCTCCAACCCTCCATATTGGTTGAAAACCGAAAGGCCACAATGAGCTTACGATTTAGAACCGCAAGGTCGCATGAGCCTATTATAGGCTACTTAGGTCTCTGAAGAGATCGGGAAATCAAAATCAAAAAATCATTTCCAAAGAACTCTTTAACAAGAACGGAGAAAATAACTCAAATTAAATATGTATCATAACTCCAACTTAAATAAAGCAAACCAAAGTAAGGAGATGATACCAAAATGTTTGATGCCAATTTTACCTAAGGCATCTAGGTGAAAGCTTGAAGTTGCAACCATAAAAGGATTCTTCATTCAACTCTTTGGTCAACTTTAACACATCATCAATCTTTCACCCTTGTGTGGTAGCTTCCCCTACAATAGAAGATGTGATCTTTGGTACCCAAATGGCTTTGGGTCCTTGGGGGTTAGATGGCCTAGGAATCCAAAGTATCTTAGCTACACTTGGATTTTTCTTGAATGCGCAATCATAAATGGCATGACCAAAAGTACCACAACAAAAGCAATGTCCATTAATTTTTTTCTTTTCATTTTTAATATGGACATGAGATTTAATGTTATAATGCTTGATATAAGAAGGATGATAGACGTGAGCATTCTTAAGTGAAACATTCTTCTTTTGAACATGAGGTTTAAATGTGGAATGCCTAACATGAGAATGATGATGAACATTGGCATTCTTCACATAGGCATTTTTATTCCTCAGATTTTTAAAAGATGAAGCATGTGATAAATTACTAGTTTTCTTACTCAAGAAAATAATCTCATTTTTTAAGTCATTAATGGATTTGTGTAAAGCTTGTATTTGAGATTTCAACAAGCTATTTTCAACTTTCAATTTTTCATTCTCAAGTTTGAAATCATTTTTCAAATCATTACTCCTAAGTTTCATTTTTGATTTCAAACCTTCTTTTTCATTTTTCAAGTCTTTTACCTCACTTTTTAAATTCTCAATTTCAAGCTTAAGATCATCATGGCAAGAAACAATCGTACTTGTATTCAATTTTCATTCTCTAGTTCATGCACATGAGAACTAAGCCTTAAATTTTCTTTCTTTAATTTTCTATTTTCCTTATTCTTTTTTATAAGGATGGCATACATTTATTTGCATTCTTCTAGTAGTTCTTCATAAGACATGTCAAGGGATTTAGAGCTACTAGAATCACTATTTTGATCATGACTAAAGACGGTAAATATACCTCATTCCGAAGACCCATGAGGCAAAAGTTCGATGTGGATGAAGAAGCTTCACTTGATTGAGATGTGGATGAAGAAGCACACTTCTTTTTGGATTTCTTCTTCAAGAGAGGACAATTCATCTTCTTGTGTCCTGTCTCTTGGCAAAGGAAGCACCTAAGTTTTCTTTTCCGATTTTTGCTTGTGCTTCTTTGGCTAGAAGTGCTTTGGGCATCAAAACCGAGGTTAGTACTAGGGGGATGGCCATTGTCATCGCCACCCTCAACAAAAGTATTAAGCTCTTCGGTTTTAGCATAATCATATAACATATTTAATGTTGCTCAGATATCAAAAGTGGAAGAACAATGCATAACCTTTTCAAGTATTTCATTTGAAAATGAGCAATATAGAAGATGCGTTGTTTTAGCATTCAATTCAAATAATCTAACTTGTTCTTGAGTCCAATCATTTATGTCAATGGTGGGCTCAACATACTCATTCTTTAGCATGCACAATAGATCTAAACTTTGTGTTTTAAGAAAGGTATACATCCTACTCTTCCAAACACCAAATTTTTCTTCATCAAACCTAGGTAGTGCAAATGCTATACTCTCTAGTGTCATTCTAAGATCGAGAGGCGATGTAGAGGAGATGGTAAAATCTCAATCTACGACCCGCTCTGATACCAAATGTTGGAGAAATGACAACACTAGAGGGGGCGTGAATAGTGTGTTAACTAAATTAATTAGTCTAAATTCAATTTTAATCGTTTACTTAGATCACTTAGGCAAATTGCAATTTTACTATTGGATGCGGAAGCAAGATAAATAATTAAGCACAAATAGAGTATCAATGTAAACACACAAATTTATAGTGGTTCGGCCCCAATGCCTACTCCACTACCTAAGCACCCCGCTTAGGATTTCCAAACTAAATTTACTAGATTAATTCTTGTTTCCCTTACAATGAGGACTTTGACTCGAAGAGTCGCACTCTCGACCTAAGGCACTTCCACACCCGGAAGTCTCCACCTTTTAACCGAGAACACTCTTCCACCTCAACCCTAAGGGATACCTCAACTAATCCTAGTAAGTTATGCTTACACAAGTGGCTTTACACCCTCACACCAAGGTAACCACTTAATTTCAAGACCTAACAATCCTAGGTCTTCACGGACACAAATCCAAAGAAAATAATGTTCAAATAATAGTTAAAATTACAATGAAAATAGCTTAGAATAAAATCAAGAATATATGCTCTTTTCCAAACCTTGGAACCTTCAACTCGCCGAGTCAAAGAGCTCGAATCAATTCCCGAGTTGAGGCAGAGTGTGCGCTTTAAGAAGTTGTCGGCGGAAGAACTAAGTGCAAGCAATTAATCTTTTGAAGGCCTAAAAATCTTCTTTAAATGCTCAATTAAATATGTAACAATGAGAGGAGAGGGTTAAATGAATTATATGAATGATATATATAACCTCTCAAAGGAATGACAGCTCAACAGGCTAAAATGTAGCCGTTACAACCGCTCAGTCGATTGGTCGATCGATCGACTGATGGATCGCTTAGAGCGATCGCTACCTATTATCTCTGTGCGGTCGACCGATGGGTCGACCGCCAGACTCAAACTTTGCGTTCCCTCAATCCGATCGACCGACGCAAGTTGCGTCTTCAGCTATCCGTAGTCCGGTCTACCGATCGGTCGACCGACGAAGCTACTGCCAATTTTTGGCCTCAGTCGATCAATCGCCCGGTCAACCGAAGTAGCTATTGCCGCTTTTTACCCCTATTCGGTCGACCGCCCGATCGACCGAACCTAGGCTGAAATAATTTTTTTAGTCATTTTTCTTGCGCGATTCATCAACTTGGAGAGCTTTTCATTTGATATTTGGACTCGTCCAATGCGACTTTGGTGCACTCTTCGAGCTTTGAGAAATTTTCGCGATGAACCCGTGTGCGACTATCAATGTCCTTCTGATTTTCTAATTTCTTTCGATTTTTCCGATCGAGGATATCGAACGCTAAACGATATGGAACCTGAAAGATTTCTCGATGAAATATTAGTTCCAGGTTTGTTATCATCAAAACCGAGATTAAGGCCAAAGTTGAAAACCAAAAGCCAACAAAAATAATTAATACAAGCAAAATATCAATGCTAACACAATGATTTATAATGGTTCGGGCCCAATGCCTACTCTACTACCTAAGCACTCCACTTAGGATTTCCAAACTAGTTTAACTAGATTAATTAGTTTCCTTACAATGAGGACTTTATACCGGAAAGTCTCCGCTCTCAAACCAAAGACACTTCCACACCCGGAAGTATCCTGTCTTCCTACCGAGAGCACTCTCCCACCTCAACCTAAGGACAATTCAACTAATCCTAGCAAACTATATTTACAATGGTGGATTTAAGCCTTAACACCAAGGCAACCACCAACTCAATCAAACCTAGCAACCTAGGTTTATACAAATGATATATAATGAAAATAAACCACAAAATACACAAACAATTAATGGAGCAAATAAATAATACAACAAATACTTAGCTCCAAATAAAACTCCATAGTCATCTTGATGCCTTAAGATGATGAATTGGTGAAGCTTGAAGGCTAAATCAAGGAGTGTAGATCAAAACTATGGTTCTTGGAAGGATGACTCAATGAAAACTTGTAGAGATGCTTAGGATCACACTTTGAGGCTTGGAAGCATCAATGGTGAGCTAGAAATGAGTTTGGGATGGGTATTTATAGCACTACTAGAAATTGGGGCTTCAGCAACGGCTATTCAAGCTGTTGCTATTTGCAACGACATTCTTACGGCTGCTCACGCCGTTGCAGATATGTTGTATCTGCAACGGCTTTCTAACGAACATGCGAGCCGTTGCTGATGATGTTAATTATCGGCAATGATTTTCTAACGGACAAGTGAGCCGTTGCTGATGATAACTTATCAGCAATGACTTTCTAACGGGCGAGTGAGCAGTTGCTGATAAGTTTATATAGGTCGCAGATCGCGCTCGCCCCCCTCCTTCCTCCCGCTGCTACCGTCGTCTGCTCCTCCCGCATCTCGCCACCGCTGCAGACGCCGACGCCGCCGAGCTGCCGTTGCCGTCTGTCATCGACCGCCAATTTCAGGTATTCCTCGCCGCCCGACCATCTCTTGTCGTTGATCCCTAATGAAATCTGACCGAAATCTTATTTATAGGGTTTCGGCCGGCGGTGGGCGACCATCCGCGACGGACGGCCGATGGTCACCGCCGGAGCTTGTCCAGTATCCGGACTCCGCCGCCGAAAATATTAGTTTTAGATTTTTTTAAATAATTATTTAATTGTTAATTAATTATTTAAATTAATTATTTAATTAATTTTTTAGATTAATTATTTAATTTGTTAGATTAATTTTTAGGTTTAGATTAATTTTTAGAGTTTATATTAATTTTTAGTTTAATTTAGTTAGATTAATATTTAATAATGGTAGGTTAATTATTTAAATTAATGAAAATGGTGTAGATTAATATTAATTAATTAGTTAAAATATTGTTAATTAGTCCGGAGTTGTCATCAGTGAACTCGCGTCAGAATTGTCCACTTCGGCCATGCGCCGAAATCGTCCACTTCGGACTTCCACCGAAATCATCTAATTTGGACTCATGTCGAAATTGTCCAATATGGACTCGAACTGACTCGAAACATTTAGAAAATAATCATCCATCTGACTAGTTGATATGTTTCATGTACGCATCGACGAGTCGGATATGATTTAGCAAAATCTTAGATCCGTTCGGGGGTTGTATGTTCGTGTAAAAGAAGTAGATAATCTTTTATACGATGTACAATTCTTGAATTGTCCCTGATTGGATAATTTGGTAATATAGTTATTTGTACTGCATTTACGTTTTTCTTTTAACCGTTAACTTATTCTAAATTTCGGCAGCATCTCTCTTGTTCTTCGATACGCGCCCAGATGATATGCGTATTCGGAGAACTGTAGGGAGATGCTGCCGAAATTTAGAATGAATTTAGTGGTTAAAAGAAGTACTTAGTGCAATATGAATAACATAAATCCCGAATGGAATAGGACAATCTCACCTAAAGGCATTAACCAAAAAAATTGTCATTGATTGACAGAATCATGTCGGCTGATCGAAGTTGGATGTACCGACGTCTTGATCGTGGAGCTTTAACAAATGAGTTTCGATTAGGCGTAACGTACTTTCTAAATTTCACCTATTCGAATCAAAAATTCGTTAGCGTCGGCGATAAAATCCGATGTCCGTGGTGCATTTGTATGAATGGACGATATTTGGATCGGGAGACTGTCACTTCACATCTATATAGCAAAGGATTTGCACCAAAATATTTTCTATGGACTTGTCACGGGGAGTCACGTGAAGTCGGGACGTCGAGCAATCCTGTCGTTCAGACATATGGTGAATCTTCCTATGCTGGTGCTTCTTCATCCAGTTAATCTAATCCCTATAGAACTATGATACTTGATAGTCTTAGGGGTCAATTCCACATGAATGATAATGTTGATCGGCCAGTTACTCAGACATCAGTCCCACCAGATACTACAGCGGTTGATATCACAGAAGTACAAACTGCGGTAGAGATTGAATTGCCGAATAAAGAAGCTGCATAATTGTACGAGATGTTTAAAGCTGCCGATGAACCTTTGTATGAGAATTGTCCTAAATACACTAGGTTTTCAGTAATGACACAGCTCCTAAATATCAAGGCCGGTTGTAATATCAGCGGAGTTGCGTATGATCGAATTGCAGGATTGATTAATGGAATGTTGTCTACTGATAATAAGTTTGAGCCAACTTTTTATAAAACTAAAAAACTGATGAGAAAATTGGGGCTTGGGTACGAAAAAATACACGCATGTCAAAATAATTGTATTTTATATTATAAAGAAAATGTGCAGTTGGATAAATGCCCTGTATGTCAATATCCTCGTTACAAGGCGAAGAAATCGATCCGACAGAAAAATATCCGACGGCTCTATTTCATTTGCAGTGCACGCGAACTGTATGGTAAGTATACATTTTAATTAATTATATATATTATTTGTTACTATGTGTACTAATTAATGTATTTGTTTTGTAAATGTAGACGACGGTGTCGGATGACGGGACTGTCCAGCGACCCTCCCCAATGGCGGTGTTTGAGCGGACTCACCGTCGAGTACATGGGACGGGGGAGTACATCGACAACCGCGTTGCATACTTTATGGTGACTATATATTTATAATTATTCATTATATATTTATAATTTAAGTTTTATGACAAATATGAAATAAAAAATCAAACTCGAGTAGGAGACCTACAGCCAGACGGTGGTGCAGCGCGGGGGCACCCCCGAGGACTTTGACGCAGCAGCGTGGGTCGAGGCCGCATGTGGCTGGGAGTATGGCCGCATATATGGCTTTGCAGATAGTGGTCATGCGCGAGCCGTGCTAGGGCCACTTGGGGCACCGACCCCTCAAGTCGCTGGTGAGTGGTCGTCCATCTCCAGATCCAGTTATGATCATAGTACTAGGATAAGAACACTAGAGGAGACGGTCGCGCGTCAGACTGAGATGATGGAGCGCCAGAGTCAGATGATGGCAGATATACAAGCTATGCTACGCAACATGTCAGGTCATCCCGAAGCAGGCATCTCTTCGGCATCATCTCATCCATCATCCCCGAGTCAGTCCACGCCGGTGTACACTCAAGCACTCCAGACTCCGCCATATGATCCAGACCATCCTTCATCGTGATCGTGAGATTTTTTTTTATATTGACTTTATTACTGAGATACTATACTTGTTTAATTTATTTTGTTTGGGTATTGATATTTTAATTTTGCATTTGAATAATTTTTATACTATTGTTGATAATTATAAATATAAGTATAATTATTTTGATGTATATCTTGGTGTATTTGTGATGTGTGAATGAATGTGTGTATGAGTGTATGAGTGTGTGAGTTATGTATCAGATAATGTATCAATGTATCAATGGAAATTTGGAATTTTAATTTTTTTTCGTTTGCAGGTTCACGTCATAATTTTTATACTATTGTGAATATTTTTTTGAATCGTAGTACCTCTTTTGTATCACTAAAAATTATTTCATGAATTAAAATAAGTTTTTTAAAATTATGAAGCTATTATAAATTTTGCACAAAAATCTCTAATGAGTTAGAGACTTTTGTTTATAATAGTTTTATAATTATAACAAATATATATGTAATATAAAATATGTGCTAGTCTATAAAAATATTCTGGACAAATAAACTTCATTATTTTTAATTTAGAATTAATTTTATAGGCTTTCGACTTTTAGAGACTTTTGTTTATAATAGTTATATAATTATAAATTTTTTTATTTAATTCACAAAATATATATGTGATATAAAAGATAAGATAGATTCTATAAAAAATATTTTAGACAGAAAATATCTTACTATTTTTAATTTTAATTTAATTTTATAGTCTTTGGGCAAAAGTCTTTAATGAATTAGAGAGTTTTGTCCAAAGTCTATAATAAGTTTATAATGCAAAAAAATAATTTTAATTAGTATTTTTTTTATAATACAAAAGAGGTGTTGTGGTTCAAAAAAATATTTTTCATCAAAATATTTTATTATTTTTAATTAAAATTTAATTTTATAGACTTTGTGCAAAAATATCTATTGCATTAGAGAGTTTGAAAATATATTTTTTAGATTCAAACATCTTATTTTTTTCATAAAAGTATTTTATAAATTAATTTTTTTAATATATATATATAATTTTTGGCTAAAGTCTTTAACCAGGGGTTTTTTTTAAATGTGAACCAGAACTTTGTTAGAAATTAAAATTTTTCTCTTCACAATATTCGGATTTGAAAAGTTGCTGTTGGTATGGTTACTTACCTATACTGTCATAGGTTTAATTTTATAATTTAAAGTATTTTTACTATTAGATAAACAAAAATATCAACCAGATATTGTAATAAATTACGATTAAATAACAAATGAATAGTTTAATAATACTTTATGCAATTAAAAATGAAAAATAATTTATCTACCAACATTAGAATTATGAGGGTCAAAAATAGGAGTGAACTACATTGAATTAAATTTATGTATTTTTTTAAAAAATTTATAAATGTATGATTATGTTTGGTTACATTTTGGGTTTCAATTTTAAGTAAAAAAATGAAAATCATATATACACACGTAAACTTTTGCTTTTATAATTATTTGAATTAAATTAAATTATATTTATTAACTTTTATTATTTTTAGAATTTAGGTGCGAATAGTATTATCTAAAACATAATTAAATTTAAACTAATTTTAATAATTTTATTTATTATAATTTTTAAAATTTAATTATATATAATTGCTCAATAGGCGAGTTTTGAATGACTGGTTTATAATAGAATTAATTAGTCAATTGTTTTTCTCTGAAAAGAACCACTACATACTTTAGTAGGAAAGAGAAAAGACAGGTAGATGCGGAGGACGCTTCCAACATCCACATGCACTTGTCTTCTTCCAGAAGGAGATATTCCAGAGATATAAACTTGAGTTTTTTTGGAGAAAGCCATAAACTATGAGTTGGTGAGGATGCCTCACTATGAATCGGACAAAGAGGGAAGATGGTGGTGGATATGCAGTCATCATACCAGTAGTGGAGGAGAAGAAAAGGGCGTCAAGGATTCCTTCCCTAATAATACTCGAAGAAGAAGAACTACTATGGACTTTCTTTCTTTTTCTGTGGGAGAAGAATTAAAGCATGTACTTGTACGGTGGTACCCAATGGATTACGACAAGATAATTATAGTTAAGTATGTATTATTCTTTTGATCAAGCAATTATATTCTATTAATCAGGATCAGAAGGACGTACAAGAGAGAGATTGCTGTTGATTCTTACAGCTAATGCAGAACACATAATGATGTTTGATTCATGGCGTGAAAAGAGAAGTTGTAGTGCTTCTTCTCATTATGCTGTTTTCTGATTCATATACTTGATGGATGGTGCAAAGTCTAATTCAATTTGATGTGCCATAGAATATTTGGAGAAATTAATAAGGGAAATAGGGATCGAATTGTAATTTAATTTAATTTTTGTTGGTACAAGTAAAAAAGACTCGGTTTTGAGAGGGCGGCCTCATCAACTGTACAAATCCAAGCCTCGATCGGTTGTTTCATTTCCTATGTCAGAGAATAAGCTATCGACTAATTACTCATCGGAGCATGGCGGTGAGGGAGCGGAAGACGACCTCCTCGCAGGGGATGGTGAGGCCCATGTCGTGCCCGAAGCCGAACTCCTCCTCCGCCTGCCGCAGCAGGCTCTGGAATTCCGGATGCGTGAGGAAGGAGATCGGCACGATGAAGCGGCTCCGGCTGGCGCCCACGTACACCGCGAAGTGGCCCTTGGGCACGTCGTCCGGCGGCCCCTCTTTCTCCCCGTTCGGCTTCCGCCCCAGGCTCGAGCACCGCTTCAGCATCTGCTTGATGGCTGCCGCCTGCGGCAGCTTGCTCGACCGCCGGATCGCCATCGGAGAAAGACGAGGTACGCCAATTGTTTGTTGAAATGCCTAGCCGAGGGTTTGTCTTGGGGACTTGCTTTGCGGTGCGTGTAAATATATAGGAGAGGCGAGAAGACTGAAGAGGTGGGGAGGGCGAGAGGAACAAGGGCATGTGGTGGGGGTAAAGACTAGAGAGTAGGGAGGACATGCCACGGGCGCGTCGGGGTTCGTGTGCTTCGATGCGGAGGACATGCGAAGCTGAGTCCATTACTACCTTGTTGTCCTTGGCAAGGACAAGCTGGTCCTTCATTCGCTATCCCTATCTATGAGCCTCAGTCATCTCTACCAAGCTTTTCTGGTTTAGATTAAGCCTAGACCTTTGTGATGGATTATGCTGTATGACATGACTTGACAATTGGATTGTGGCTGTTGGAAGTCCTCAATCTGATGCCAAATTGGGCTGGCAAAGAATTCACAAAATCCCAACCCAAATCCGCTTAGTCCATTGAAAATCAATGTTCACTCCATTATAAAAATATTTGAGTGAAACTTAAAAATAATAGAAGAAGAGACTATCATTCCGGATCCTAGTTAAACCTGTTCACATTCTCCAGAATAATTTTCCTTTGGTACACAATTTAGTTAGAGAGAAATATATGCTATCCTACTATGGCATGCTTTCACCTTGTAGATATCTGTTACAGATATAGTGGATTTGTTGTCATCTTAATGTCGAAGCTTTTTTCTTTTAAGAAATGACTTTAAGCTAGAATTACCCTTTTGAGAAAATTGAAAGATTACATAGGGGAATACAATACATATGATGAGAAAGAGAAAACAAAAACCTCTTTCACCCTAACAAATTAAAGTGGAGCGTGGTAGTTTGTAGAAATCGTCTTCCCAACATTTTAACTTCTTGGCATTTTGAAAACAATCTGAACATGGTAATTTGGTTTTCATCGAAGCTAATTCCGACTTCTTCAACCTATTTCTCCTTTTTACTCGAAATCGAATGAAGTTGTCAATGCCTTCTTTGTTAGTAAATAATCTATCTACTATATAGTAAAATTGGAAGTGTGAGGAGATGTACGGAGGGATTTTGTAAGATTAAAGAGAGCCAGTTTGGGAAGTTGGAAATGTACGAGAAGGGAGCTTTTGTAAGATAGTATTATTATAATTTTCCAGTTGTTGGTATTGGCTAGTGAGTTGGAACTCCATGTACTGAGGTGTACCTCTTCTCTATCAGTTGTTCTTAAAGCTCATTTGACAGTCAAATCAAATCCTCCGTGCCAAGACTTAATTGAATTCTACGAGTGACCGCCTGACTAGTAGTTGGCAGCAGGTTCCAAGAATCCCTCATCAATTTGTGCACCAATTGCTCTTCAGTCTTCTCATCTTTTCTGACAATTTGTACATGGGGGGCCATCAGCTGCACCTGCAGGCTGCTGCAGTAGACTCTTTTCGGAGTCTGAGTTCATATGCATACATGTAAAGCAATTCAAGTGAGACAGCAAACTTACCTTACTCGAGTTTGGCACATGATAGTTGAATGAAAAAAAGAACTTAAGGACTTGTTTGATTAGCGAAACCAAGTTTATTTTCATGATTTCAGTTTCACTGAAACCAAAACTGCTTACGAAAACGTATTTGGTTTAGTATTTTCGTGAAACTGAATCGAAATCAGAATGAAAACGAAACCAGTTTTCTTAATAAAAATGAAAACAACAGAATGTTATTTTCTGTGGTTTCGAGACTGTCGGTTTCGTTATCAAAATACTGTGACAACTTTGTAATTATAAATATTTTTTTATAAAATTAATTAATTTAAAAATAAATCAAACTATATCGAATTTTTAAAAATAAAAATAAAAATCATCATTTTTAACTCAAACTTTTATCTTAAATTTATAAAATAATTAAATCAATTTATATCTAATTGACTCAAACCCAAATTTTAAATAACTCAATTTTCTTAAAATTAGTCTATTTATAATTTAATCAAACCTAATTTTATATCATTGGACTTGTTTTTTTTGAAATTTTATAATAACTATTAATTAATTTTTATATCTAATTGAACAAAAAAATCTTAAATTATCAATAACTTAATTAATTAAATCATTTAAATATTTTGTAACCATCTCAACAAATATTTAATTTTGTAAACTAACTAAACATTTAATTACTACTAAAAATGTTCAAGAAAAATTAATATTATTTTTTATAATCAAATAAATATTTACTGGTTTCAACTAACTAAAACTGATATTGTTTTTATTAACCAAACGCGTTTTCAGAAAACTGAAAACTAAAAACCAAAATCAAGTTTTCGAAATCAAGTTTTCAATTTCATTGAAATCAAACCAGAAAATAATTTTCGCTAACCAAACAGCACCTAATAGTTGAATGACAGCGTCTAAGTAGTTTCTTTCCCAAAGAAAATTTTATTTGGCACATGATGTTTGAAAGCTTTTAATCACTTTAGTACTCTTTGCAGTGATATCCTTTTTCCAATTCCAACCTTCTTTCCCTTCTTCTAAGATGCTTTTATCAAGATAAGGAGGTGAGACCGTGAGAGAGGTATACTGTTTTCAGCACATGCAAAGCCCATAATGTCATGCCAGGCCAAGCTGGTGGCGTACGTACATTCAACCTTTCAATCTTGAAGAATTTCTTGAATCCATTATAATAATGCATGAATTTTCATTCAGAAAAATTTAAAATTTTCAAACTATAATATACTTCTTAAAATATTCAGAATATTCTCAATTTTTTTTTCTTATTATTTTTAAATAGGATTCCCTCCACTTTATCACTTAAAGATCAAATTAAATTTATTTTGAACAATTCATATCAATATTTAAACATCTTTTAGTGACTAAATACTATTTAAATTATTACTTAAAAAAATATTCTACAAAAGTCTTTTAAATGACTAAATTATGTTTTTTTTGGCTACGTATAGTACGAATTAATTTTTCACAATTAGTATAGTGTTATCTAGCAACTAAACACTTTTTAATAGTTAAACTTACTATTTTTTGTTTCTTTTAGTTGAAGTCTCTGAGTTTTTTTTTCAAAAAAAGTATAACATGAATTTATTTTTGACAATTGCTTAGTGATTAAAAAGTAAGAAAATAATAATTGTGATCATTAAAAAAATATTTAGAGGGCATTTGGTACATTACTACTTAAGATTATTGGGAATCAAGATTATCATCAGATAGATTACCACTTTTAAAATTATCAGTAATGTTATATTACCATATTTGGTATGTACTAATAATCTCACTAGTAATCCACATTACCTTGTTTGATATAAAAAAAGATTACTAGGAAACTTATATATTTAACTAAAATATCCTCAAAATGAAAAAAAAAAGAAAATAAAATAAAATAAAAATAAAAAAAAATAAAAAAATAAAAACTACCAATTTATAATGAGATGAGACAAATGAGATGAGGCGGGGATTTTTCTCTATGTCAATAGAGGGTATTTTAGTTGTTGGTATTTTTGTCAAAAAAAAAAAAATATTACCATCTTACTGGTAATTCACATAGCCACCCCTCTCTTGGTAATGTGGATTACCACTTGAGTGGTAATGTAGATTACCATGGACATTCAAATTATCAGTAATCTATTTCAACCAAACGCGATAATTTGATAAGGCTCAGGTAATTTTAATTAAGATTACCAGTAATCCATTTAGATTACCTCATACCAAACGCCCCCTTAGCCATTATACCATCAAGCGGATCGTAATGGGTAAATTGACCTATGAAGTTAATGGGTCAATTATACCATCAAGCGGATCGTAACAAAATGATACCTTAAGACATAACTAAAGAAGATTGTAATATCTCAGTTTAGTCCCACATTGAGAGTATATTATATATAGCCTTGATTTATAAGGCTTGATGAGTGCACTATTTAAAATAAAAAAAAAATTACTTTGAGTAACTTAAAGATTTTCTAAAAAATTATTAAATTAAATAGTAAAATAGAAGGATCATATTTAAAATTAAGAAAAATATAATTTTGAGAATATTTTGGGTATTCCAGAAAGTATGTTACAGATTTTAAAAAAAATTAAGTTCCTTATTATGATCATTTGAAAATATGGCTCATTATTATTATGAATTTGGTATTAATCTTGCATAAATAATTAGTGTCCATAATTTGCATGCGATCATACTGATCTTTGCATATTATTTATGTTAAAAACATTAAAAAATCACATTATGTAATCATATCTATTTATTTATCATAAGATATTTATATAAAAGTAATATTTCACATGGAAATTAGTAAATAATCCAAATAAATTAATAATGTTTAAAAATTAAATAAATTTTAATACAAAATATTTAACATGAGTAGGAATATTAGAATATTGTAAAACTATAAAAATGTTTTATATCAAATTGACGAAATAAAAATACTATATGGATATTAAAGATAATTTAAAATAGTAGAAACAGACTTGCCACTTGAATATGTTAAAGTATATAATACTATGTAATAATATTTAGATAAGTATACAAATACTTAAATAGTTATATTATATAATATAATATTTTCAAAAATTAAATATTGAAATATGCTAAAATATATATTTAATAAAGGGAAAAATTATAAAAATACCTCTAACGTTTTCTCACGGGTACTAAAACGCCCCTAAGATTTTTTGGATCAAAAATACCCCTTACGTTATGGAATTGGATATAAAAATGATTATATAGGTAAACGATGTTAATGGATGAATAACTGAGCTGACGTGGCTGATGAGTGTGACTGATGACATGCACACGTGGTACGCATGCAGACCAACACGTTTTCTCACGGGTACTAAAATACGTCTAATATTTTTTCATGGGTACTGAAATGCCCCTAACGTTTTTTCATGGGTACTAAAATGCTCCTAACGTTTGTTTTATAGCTAAAATATTCCTGTGATTATTGAAATGGTACAAAAATGACATCCAAGCTAACTTCTCTTAGTTCAGATTTAAGGGAGATGTCGTGGATGCTGACTGAATGTTGATTTTACACGTGGCGCATATGCAGAAAGCAAATTGCCACGCAAGCGACACGTAAGATGCAACATAGAGGTGGTAAAAAAAATCAAAATTTTGATTAATAAAAAAACCGGTCCGAAACAGAATTGAATTTTTCGGTTAACCTATTCAATGGATTTCGGTTTCAATTTTTATTTTCTATTTTTTTGATTTTTGATTTTGATTTTGGTTTTAAATTGTAAAAGGAGGGACAACGAAGCTGATCGAAACCGAAATCGAGACAAACAACTGAAAATTTAGAAAATAAAAACTGAAACTGAAATCGTTGGATCAGTTAACCAAAAAATTTTGTTATTGTAAATGGAGGGATAATGAAGCTGACCAAAATCGAAATCGAAAATAAAAAATTTAGAAAACAAAACTCGAAACTGAAACCATCGGATTGGTTAACTGAAAAATTCAGTTTGATTTTAGATCAATTTTTCGATTGTTTCAGACCAATTTTCTAGTTAACCAATTTTTTGATTTTTTTACTCACCCATACGTTAAATCTTATGTATCGCTTGCATGACAAGTTGCTCTCTGCATTATGTGTGCTACGTGTAAAGTCAACATTCCAGTTAGCATTCACGACTCCATTAAGTCTCACCAAATAGAAGTTAGCTTGAGTGTCATTTTTGTATCATTTTCAATAACCTCAGAAGTATTTTAGCTCTAAAATAAACGTTACAGGCATTTTAGTATATGAAAAAAATGTTAGAGACATTTTAGTACTCGTGAGAAAACATCTTGATTTGCATACGCGCCATGTGTCCACGTCATCAGTCCTAGTCACCAGCCACATCAGCTCCATTATCCCTCCATTGATGTCTTTTATTTATATGATCATTTTTTTACTTAATGCCATAACGTAAGAGATATTTTTGATAAAAAAAAATTTTAAGAGCATTTTAGAATTCGTGAGAAAATATTATGAATATTTTTGTACATTTTTCGTATAATAAAATATATTAAACTATTAAATATTACAAAATGTTAAGTTGACTAAGAGTTATTCCTCCCCCCGGGAAAGCACAAGGAAATATTTTTTAAAAAATTATTGTATAACATTCTTCATTTCTCTATAGGAATTATATTTTCAAAATATTGTTAGTTGTTGTATAGGAATGTGCCCAATGAATTTATTTATATATTTCGTAACAGTGTATTGAATAAATGAATAAATGAATAAATGAAGCTTTAAAAAATAGTATTTTGTCACACGAGTTTTGAAGCTTGGGGAATGTAATAATTCTGGAGCTGCTGCAGTAAAATTTGGAATGGACAATGCCAACTATGATTAGCATAATGGGTGACAACAGTTATAAATTATTTAGAAGTTTAAGATTCAAAATTTTAGTAGGGGTTTTTGGTATGAATTTTTCTACACCATATTTTTTACCGGAAAAATAAAACTATTTCCTGAGCAAATTAAATAGTCAAGTCTGGTTAGATATATCTTGATAAAATCTAATATTATATCATGCATTGGGAAACGATGCAAACTTTATAGATCACTTGCGCCGAAAAGCTGACCTCTTTAGTAACTTTATCGAGCAATCCAAATAGAAATTATAAATTTTGAATCCATAAAAATTAAAGTTATAAAATATTTATTAAAATCAAAACAAAACAAAAATATTTTTAATATTTATTTTAGTAAAATAGCAGGTTGAACACAAATATATTTTTGATTCATCATTTTTCTAGATTGCGCCAATATTCACCCATTAATATTTTTTTTATTTTTTTTATTTTTTATTATCATCCTTTCCCGACTAATGAGTCAAAATGAAGCTTCAAGATCTTCTTCAATATATTTCTCCCATCTTTCATCTTCCTTTCTCAAATCCCATCCTTCATGAATTTTTAATACTATGCCTGGGGCTGTCCACATTTCGGTTTACACCGAATCAAACCAAAAAACCAAATTAAATTATTGGTTCGGTTCAGTTTGGATAGTGTCGGGTTCGATTCTTGACCAGAACCGAACCCGAACATTGTTATTCGGTTCGGATTTGATTTTCGGAATTCGGGAATCGACCCGAACCAAAAATCGAATTAATTTAAAAAAATGTTTTAATTTTTAACTTAATAGTTAATACACCCGAACCCGACATTTCACTCGAACCCGATTAATTTTTTCATGTATCTTCATATAAATGCAATTTTGGTTTTTTCGGATAGGGAACCGAACCGAACTGAATTATTTCGGTTCGGGTTGGGTTTTCGAAAAAAATATATTTCGATTTTGGGTAATTCAGTTTGGTTCGGTTCAGATTGAACCGAATGGATAGGCCTAACTATGCCGAGGACTTTGCCGGGAGGAGAAAAGAAATTTCGAGGGCTCTTGAGCACTAGCGGCTGTGAGAAACAAGAGAGAAGGGTTGAGTGTTTTTATCCATGAGGCCGATGGAAATGGTGCACTCACAAGATACCATCAGTGGTAGAAAACAAGAGAGGAGACATGAGAAATTTAAATGAGATGTATTTTTTTGTTCACTATGTTATTTTATCAAAATAGAATATTAAATAATATTCCGTTATGTTAAAACGGCACACGAGGGCATTTAGGGCACATCATCAAAATTAGTTCCAAATTTGAACGAAGGTTAAAACTGCAATATTTTTTAGTTCCAAGGCTGGTTGATTATCGAACTATTGATGATTTTTTTAAATTTAGAATATATAGTGGATGTCAGCCCACTACCGATCAACTAAACATCGACCAATCATCAATGGTCCGATAATCAACCAGCCTTGGAACAAAGGTCAAAATAAGGAGGTAGGCTTAGGTGTGCAGCTAGCAAAATCAACTCCAAGTCATCTGACAAGAAAAAGGGGGGCATCTCTACCAATACGAGTCAACATGCCTGGTGTAGTGGAAAGCCTCCGAGTATGAGTATATATGTCCAAGTAGTTGTATTCGCCAAATTTTACTCAAAAGAGGGCAGCCTCCTCATGAATATATCGATTACACTCTCACCACAGATGATAGACGATGGCTAATATCGACGAAGAGCGCGGGTGAGTCCTATGATTGGAACCCAAGAGGTGAGAGATGAACCACTCCATCGTTATATCCCATAGCAAAGAACAAGTAACACTTGAATAAAAGGTGATTAATGACTCATAATTGGCACAACAAAAGGAGCATTAGTTGTGACAAAGTTTCCCATGCCTAGTATCTATCATAGGTGAAAGTCGACGGAAAAGTCATGCAAGTTACAAAGAAAATTAAGGGATATGCCCCTTAAATTACACAAGCCATGTCTAGACCACAAGAGCAATAGTTATAAGCTGACCTCAAGGTGAAACATCTAAGGGGTCCCGAGGACAGGTCACACAATCATCTTCATCATGATCGAGAGTCTCAATAGAGGGAAGTAAGTCCCACGAGTATCATGCATGCGTCATAATACCCTGAGACATCTAATCTATTGAGAGTATGAATAAGAGAAATTGTGATCACCATCGGAGATGTTCCCAAAATCCTAGAGTTGCGTGACCGACCGAAGTACACATATGTACCCCGAAATCTACCAGACATGATCAAGATGCGGAAATAAAATATACAACTATGCAATTCCAAAAGGGAAAATAACATAATAATAAATAAGTCATGGACACTCTAAAAGAAAGTCTCAAATACATCATGTCTGAAAGAAACAAAATAAAGATAATCGTCCTAGACTCTACTACGACTCCGTGTCACGAGATCTATGCCCTAAGATCGCCACCCCAGCTGCGTCTCATGTGCCATAGTACCTCTACTACTCTAAAGTTGAAACAAAAATAATAAAAAAATGAGGGTGAATTCAAAGAAACTCAGTGAGTGGCTCATCCTTGAGCACTCCCTAAGCTATCATTTAATTACATTTGTAACAAAATAACCATAACTAAATGATACAAGTAGTAAACCAATGCATATAAGCTATACATCCATATATCCACACACGTGACAAAATAACCATAATTAAATTCATACAAGTTCGGTGCCCCGTGCCAATCACCCCTTATGCTGATAATAATGTAACCATAATCAGGTTAGGGGTCACTTGGCTAGTTCAAGACTAGCAACCCTCGAGCATGAGCCCATGAGATGAACCAGAAAAATAATCCAGTGGTTGGGTATGACCCTTCCATTAATGCCACACCGGGGCTGTTCGTTAGTGTGGCTCACCTACGCGCTACCCATCCACTAGTTGACCAAGCTGGCAATATCCCAATCATAACCCACCAATTGACCAAGTTGGCAATATCCCAGTCATACAAGCACATGCACATCCACATCATATGCGGGTAATATAATAAAATTAAGAACAACATAAAGAAAACAACATCCCATAGTTCAAAGAATTAACAACACCGCTCCAATTTTCCTGTATGCACATGCACCCGTCTAACTTAGCCCCACCCTGGACTTCAGTCCTTTGGCAGAGGAACTCATGTGTCCTTGATCACAACTCAAGGAATTCATTTGCATAATGTCCATAACATATAATCATAAGGAACATCGCAATTTTAATATCGGATATCACAATTCTCACTTGTCATCACAATAATAGAAGCAACTATAATTATCCGAGCTAAAATTTAATTATCCATAAATTCTACAAAAATCATAAATAAATCTACATTTAACAATCTGATTTATTTGGAATTTATCTAAAATTTTCATGCAAAAAAACATAGGATGAGGTATGTGTAGTCCTCAAGAAATTCGAATTCCCGTAGCCTTAGGAATCGGCCTAAATATCCACGTTAAGTCTATACCCTTAAACTAATATTTCCCTACCATTCATATGTTATATACCTACTGTTTAATCATGAGTTAACATAACAAAACCTCATGTCAAGTAGGTAAGCCAAGCCTTTATGGTTTTTTCATAAACTCGTGTTTTACGATATTGGCCCTAAAGTGTAAGGTAGAACCTAAGGGTTTTACACACGTGTACAACTCTACAATTGTTTCATAAACTAATTTGTGAAGGTAATGTCATTACTAAGTGAAACAAGAGCCTATGATGTATCGATGTAACTAAATTACACAAACGACCCTACCTGCGGGCCTACCCTAAAACCCTAGGATAACCCTAGTGTGGCCAGCCCTATTAATTCTCGTTTTATGCAATAAAATACAAGAAAATTTATGAACATCTTAAGGAGATATTTCTGTGAATTTTGTGGCTCCAAACCATTCGGCCCTTACCCTAAGTTTAGGGTAGCCCTAGACGACTAGCCCTCCTAGTCCTTCCTACTAGGGTGTTTAATTTAAGCAACATAGAGGGGATGTGAAACAACACAAATCTTAATCGAGATTTCAAGGTCAAACCTCCCCTTTCATGAGGGCATGCTGAACCTTAAAACTCGCATAGGAAAACAAGGACCATAAAATACAACACAATATGATATCTAGCATATGAGAAATCGCGTCAATTCAAGATAAAATTCGAAAAAAATCCTCAACTATAAGGGGCAGCTGGTATAACATGAAAACCTACTATTAAGGGCAAAGAAACCACTCACCGGAAAAAGGAATCGAAAAGGAAGACGGCTATCCACGTTCCCGTGTCGACGAAATCCGAAAGCGCCGAGATCCGAGTCCTCTCCCTCACCTTCTCCCTCCTTCGAGCGCCCAAGGGGTGTGCGGCTGCTGCTATGAGCCGTACATCCCTGATGGGTGAGGTATAAATATTAGAACCCCATTTATCAATCCACCACTACCCATATGGAATCATTTCCCTTCCTCCACCTAGGCAGACCAGTCACAAAATCCAAGATGATATTTTCCCATTTCTACTCTGGCACCCCCAAACTCTGTAGCAACCATGCAGGCCTCAAATGCTCGGCCTTAACCTGCTGGCAGACCAAGCACTTAGAGACAAAGTCCGCTACATCTCTCTTCATCCCTTTCCCCCAGTAGTGCTACCTCAGGTCACAGTACAATTTCGTAGCTCCCTAATGCATCGTATAAGTGGAGTTGTGAGCCATCTCAAGTACTTGGCTGCGAACCTCTGTCATATTTGGCACCACTACCCTATCTCTAAACCTCAGAACACCCTCGGAGTCAATCTTGAATCCGTCACCATCATCGCCTCTCTCGGTCAAATCTATAGTTAGAGCACAGAAAGCATCCTCTCTCTTGGCCGAACTAAGCATATGAATCAAGGTTGACTGAACGCGAAGATGCGCTACTAAACTCCCCGAGTTGAACACAAACAATACCTCCCCGTTCCCCAGTACCCAGCGAGCTCCCTCGCCAAAGTCCTCCTATCCACGACCAGATGTGCTAGGCTACCCATCGACTTCCGGCTCAAGGCATCCACTACCATGTTCGCCTTTCCTGGATGGTATAAGATGGTGCAGTCATAATCCTTAAGCTTAAGCCACCTTGTCACGCACCAAAAATCGAGTCACGCGACCGCTAGAGTGCGGACAAGCACCTCGCAGCCTAAACCACACAACCACATCATGCATGCGAAATGATAACTCAGATTAACACAAACTCAATATTCAATCATAAATAAAGTAACAATCCACAACTAGACCAAATGTACAAAGCAACATATCCAAAGTTCAAGTGTTAATACTACACAAGTTCACATGCTCAAAATAAACTACATGACTCAAACAAGACTCAACTATACCAACAGGTTTCACGAGACCGCCACCGGAGTCTACCGCCACTAGCTGCGCCATACCTCAATGATCATGCTTTGCAAAAAAATACCAAGAAATGAATGGTGAGTTCAAAAGAACTCATTGAGTGGTCGTCTCGGCCATCACCAAGCCAAATCACATAAATAAATATAATAAATAATTAAATGCTCATTCAACTGAAATGAAACATGACAAGGGGTTTTCGTTAGTCATCTTGTGTGCTACAGGCACCACTCGGCCCAAATTTAGCCCAAAAGAACTAACCTTGTATTAACCGCCTACAACTCGCAAGTTGCTCACTAAGCTGACCACCCTAGCGAACGCCCCTCCTCGAGCTCACTGAACTAGGAAGACCCTCTAGTATCATTGCCCAAACTTGATCAGGAAGGGCCCTCCGACCATGTTGCACAACTCGTTCACTATATGGACTGATTTATATATGTACCCAAGAGGTGGGTTATTCGGGTAGGTACGGCCTAGTATACATTCCTCGGTACACGCTCGATAGCACCCACTCAGCCACCACTCGGCCCAATTAATTATTCACTGTTGTATTACCCACCGTTAACACCTCAATAGTTTACCTTACCATATTCTATTCAAAGAATTTAACATCCATGGTAGGTCGTCAAGTAGGGAAAATGCTAATATTCTGTCGAACAATTTCGCATGATGTACCTTTCTGCCACCACCATTCCTCGTTCGAAATCTCATCCGAACTCGCGAAAATTTCCGGACAAACTAAAAGGGTTCCATATCTGTCAAAGCTTTTTCTTATTTAGTGAATGATCCTATAAATCTCAGATTTCTATTTTACCCTAGCCTCGCGGAAATTTTAGCCCGTAAGCCAAAATTTCAGCCATCTATAGTGTGACGTTCCCTCGTTTTCACCTGAGAGCTTATACTCTCTCGTGAGAATGGAAATAACTAAATAACCTGATGTTCTTATAGGTTCGAATAATAACATCCACAGCAAGCCACGAGGTGATATCCCTGACTCGCAACTCGACCAATTCAACAAGCGAGCCATAAATTCCAGCCTACTTAACAAGTTCGATTACAACACAAACACAATTGAACATCCCACGATATGGTACTCAAAATTCACAGAATATCATGTACATAAATATCGATATACTACATCGACAATTTACAATATGTAATATCCATTCCGACATGAAGAAAATATGAATTCAGCATGTCTTAAAATAATTCCAGCATGCATAAAATAATTTCAGCATATCACAATAATATTTCAGCTTTAAATAAATTAATCATAGTATCATGACAATTGTTTGATTGAGTAAAACTCAACCTAATCCTCCTTAAGGGTACCCTACATCCTTAGGGTTATTCGGCCACCCTAGGCCACAACACAACATGAATTTCTAACATGCTTTCAAACATTAGAAATTCGTAATTAAACATTAAATAAACATAAAGTAAATCCTAAGCAACAATTTCATTTTTCCTACACTAGGGCCGACCCTCCCTAGGGTTTGGGGGCATGCCTTAGGGTTGCCGCCCAACCCAAACCCCAAGGAAGTGCCATACGATCAATCATGTAGTCGAAATGGCAACACTAGAGGGGAGGGTGAATAGTGTGTTTACTAATTCTTATCGCCTAAATTCTGGTTTTAGTCGTTTCTTGATTTGTTAGGCTAAGCACGATATTTATATCAAGTAGAAGCAATAAAGATAAATCAATAAACACAAACAAGCTGCCAATGCTAACACACGAATTTATAGTGGTTCGGCCCCAATGCCTACTCCGCTACTTAAGCACACTGCTTAGGATTTCCAAATTAGTTTAACTAGATCAAATCGGTTTCCCTTACACAGAGGACTTTGACTTGAAGAGTCGCACTCTCGACCTAAGGCACTTTCACACCCGAAAGTCTCCGCCTTCTTATCAAGAGCACTCTTCCACCTCAACCCTAAGGGACAACTCGACTAATTCTAGTAAGTTATGCTTACACAAGTGGCTTTACACCTTCACACCAAGGTGACCACTTAATTTCAAGACCTAACAATCCTAGGTCTATCACATGCACAAATCCAATAAAAACAAGTTCAAATAACAGTAAAAAATACAATCAAAAGAGCTAAACAATGAGAGAGGAACCACAACTCTTTTCCAAGCCTTCGATGCCTTCAACTCGTCAAGAGGTAGAGCTCGTACTGAAACCCGAGTTGAGGAAGAAAGTTGGGCGCTTGAGAAAATGTTCACGGAAGAACAGAGAGTTATTGATCGATCCTTTGAAGGCTCAAATCTCCCTTTCGAATGCTCAATCAAATCTGTAAGAGTGGGAGAGATGAGATTTAGAGGTTAGATGAATGATATTTATACCCTCTCAAAGAAACAACAGCTCAACGGGCTAAAATCTAGCTGTTATAGTCGCTCGGTCGATTGTTCGGTCGACCGACCAATCGACCACTTAGAGCGACCACTGCCTATTCTCTCTATGCGGTCGATCGATGGGTCGACCGCCAAGATGCAAAACTGCATTTCCACAATCCGATCGACCGACGCAAGTTGCATCTTTGGCGATACGCAATTCGATCGACCGATCAGTCGATCGACACGTCCTCTGCCAGGATTTGGCATCTGTCGGACAATCGCTCGGTCGACCAAAGTAGCCACTGCCAATTTTTGGCACTATTCGATTGACCGAAAGGGCTACTGCCTTTTTTCTTACACCCTTTGGTCGACCGAACATAAGCTGATATTGATTTTTTAGCCCTTTTTTTTCGTGCTTCATTTTCGAGTTCTGGCTTTCAACGAGCATCAACTTGGAGAGCTTTTCATTTGATCTTTGGACGCGTCCAATGTGACTTTGGTGCACTCATCAAGCTTCGAGAAATTTTCGCGACGAACCCGAGCGTGACTATCAATGTCCTTTCGATTTTCCGATTTCTTCCGATTTTTTTCGATCGAGGACATCGAATGCTAATCGATATGGAACCTGAAAGATTTCTCGATGAAATATTAGTTCCATGTTTGTTATCATCAAAACCAGGATTAAGGCCAAGGTTGAAAACCTAAAGCCAACAAATCCAAGGCAACAATAACGGACAATAAGAAGCATAATCACAAGAAAATAATCAATTTCACTCTCCCATTCCATCTACAAGAATCGACAGCCCCTTATTCCCAACTTTAAAAATTTTGGGAGAGAATCACTCATCTAGGATTGGTTTTGGGACAAGGAAGACGATGGAGAAGACCCGCGTCATATCTGTTTCGACGAAGCTCCGATCTCAGACTGATTCTTCTGATCTCATATATATATATATCGCGGGTATTAGAAAATCAGACTCGTTTTGAGCAAGTTGGACCGAGTTAAGTGAGGAGGGGTAATTTCATAATTTGGCAATTAAAAATCATAATTTGGTAAATTATATATATAATTTAATTTTGGTTTCAGCGGGAAAGCCGTGATGCGCGGTCGAAGATACGACTCATGCGCAAATTAATAAGTTTAATTGGTTGTTTTTGGTCTAGTTTGGTTGATTCGGGTCCCCGTTATGTTTTGTTGCGGTACGGTAGAGCTTTGGGTTCGGTTTGGATGCGAACTAAAGTATGAGGGTGTTACTGTCTATGGACATTAAGTGGTAACTTGACATTAAATACCTAGTCTTGAGACAGAGTCCGGTTTTGGATTTTGACGACGCACGCATCCTAGGAGGATGCGCACGCATGGAGAGGGAGGAAGAGAAACCTCGACATACTGCTCCTTCAGCGTTGTACATCATCAAACTTTGCGATCCGAGGAGAATCCATTGTCGGACCTTGTTGAAATTTGGTTAGTAAGTTTTAGACTTCATGTTTTAAATACTGACGTCCGAATTTCTGACGTCGGTGGATATTGCTTTTTGACGGCCGAATCTCTCACTGTGATGAAAATACTGAAGCATTGTTCTTGGTTTTAACTTCTTTAGATTTTTGCTGCGTCGAGTTTCACCTAATCGAGTGATCGGGACACTATCTGGGGTCTGATTGGACTGAAATTCGGTGATCATGTCTGGGATCCCTTGCTTCATTATAGGAATGGTGGAGATCTAATTTGGACGATTAGATTTAGGGATACATGAGGAGGAAGAAGGGGATACACCTTGAAGAACGAGATCTGGCGCGAGAGATCGCTGTTTGTCAGAGATCGTTGGAATCATCTCCTTAAAGGGACGTGATTCGAGGTGAGTGGTTTTCTTGCCCTCAACAGTAGGTTTCCATGTTGTCCTAGCCGCTCCTTATAGTTGAGGATTTTTTTCGAAGTTTATCTTGAATTATCATGATTTCTCGGATGCTAGATATCAGATTGTGTCGTATTTTATGGTCGCCGACTGAATAATGAAAGAGGTGTTTGTCCTTGAACTCTCGAATTGGATTTGTGTTGTTTCATCCCCTTTATGTTGCGTAAATTAAACAACTAGTAGGGAGGACAAGGGGACCGGCCACGTAGGGGTACCCTAAACCTAGGGTAGGGCTGAATGGTTTAGGGCCACAAAATTCACAGAAATATATACCTCTTCAAAATCCTAGATGTACTTCTTATGATGTTCATAAATTTTCTTGTATTTTATTGCATGAAACAAGAATTAATAGGGTCGGCCACACTAGGGTTACCCTAGGGTATTAGGGTAGGTCAAGTAGGGGCATTTGTGTAATTTAGAGATATCTTTGACATCGTAAGCTCTTACTACACTTAGTAATGACATTACCCTCACAAAGTAGTTTATGAAATAATTGTAGGATTATATATGTATGCAAAACATTTAAGTTCTACCCTACACTTTATGGCCAATACCGTAAAACGCGAGTTTATGGAAAAACGACAAAGGCTTGGCTTACCTACTTGACATGTGGATTTAATATGTCAATTCATGATAAAACAGTAGGTAAATGGCATATAAATGGTAGGGAAATATTAATTGAAGGGTAGAGACTTAACATGGATATTTAGGCTAATTACCAAAGCTACGAGAATCCGGGTTTCTTGAGGGCTATGCATACCTCATCCTATGTTTTGGAGCATGAAAATTTTAGATAAATTCCTAATAAATCGGAACGTTAAATGTAGATTTATTTCTGATTTTTTGTAGAATTTATGAATAATTAAATTTCAGTTCTGATAATTATAATTGCTTCAATGGTTGTAATGACAAGTGAGGCTTGTGGTATCCGGTATTGAAGTTTATGATGCTCTTTATGATTATATGTTATGAATACTTTCTAATGAATTCCTTGAGTTGTGAATCAAGGATACATGAGTTCCTCCGTTAGAGGACTGAATCTCGAGATGGGGCTGAGTAGGAGAGGTATATGCGCATACAGGAATATTGGAGCAGTGCTATTAATTCCTTGAATTATTTATGGAATGTTGCTTTATTTATGCCACGCTTAATTTATTTATAATTACCTGTATGTGATGTGGATGTGTATGTGCTTGTATGATTGGGATATTGCCAGCGTGGTCAACTAGCGGATTATGACCGGGATTTTGCCAGCTTGGTCAATTGGTGGCCGGGTAGCGCGTCGGTGAGCAACACTGACGGATAGCCCTAGAGTGGCATTAGTGGGAGGGTCTTACCCAACCACTAAATTATTTTCCTGGATTCATCTTAGGGGCTCATGCTCGAGGGTCGCTAGTCTTGAACTAGCCTAATAACCCCTAATCTGATCATGGTTACTTTATTATCAGCATGAGGGTGATTTGTGCAGGGCACCATCTCATGCTCGAGGGTCGTTAGTCTTGAACTAACCAAATGACCCCTAACCTGATCATGGTTATACTATTATCAGTATAAGGGTGATTGGCGCAAGGCGTCGTCTCATGCTCGAGGGTCACTAGTCTTGAACTAGCCAAATGACCCCTAATCTGATCATGGTTACATTATTATTAGCATGAGGGAGATTGGCGTGGAGCGCTGAATTTGTTTGAATTGTATGGATGTATGGATTATATGCATTGGTTTACTAGTTGTATCATTTAATTTTAGTTATTCTATTATGAATGTAATTAAATGATGACTTAGGGAGGGCTCAGGGATGAGCTATTCACTAAGTTCCTTTGAACTCACCCTCATTTTCTTTATTATTTTTGTTTCAGCTCCAGAGGAGTAGAGGTACTGTGGCACATGAGGTATAGCTAGGGGTGATGAGCTCAGAGTGTGTATCTTGTGATATGGAGTCATAGTGGTGTCTAGGACAGTTGTTCATTTTGTTTATTTTTCAGACATGATGTAGTAGAGACCTACTTTTCAAAGTGTTCAGGATTTATTATAGTATCATGTTATTTTCATTTGAATAATTGCATGGTTGTGTATCTTTATTTCCGCATCATGATCATGTCTGGGTAGGCTTCAGGGTACAGACATGTACTCTGGCCGGTCACGTGACCCTAGGATTTTGGGGCGTGACAAAGTTCGTATTAGAGCATGTGGTTAGGTCCTTACTACGATTATGGGGCATATGGATATGTATGGGCATTGGTAGCGTGTCGGCATACTGTATGTCCTGGTAACGAGATCGAATGACTGAGTTTGCACACCGACTGTGGTAAGTGTGGTGAATTATTTTTGCAAAAGCTTAATTAGTTATTTAAATTCATTTATTTATGATTGTTCTTTAATGGAGCTAAACAATAATGCAATGATGAGCGGGAGTGGAAGCAATTCCACAAATAGACAGGGCTGAGGCCGAGGTCGGGGCTGGGGTTGTAGCACTAGACGACCAATTTTTGGGACAAAATCCTATGGTAGCACAGCTTGGGTCTGTGAACGGCCCTGTGCTTGAGGGTTTACCATTTTTAGGGCTACCCTTGTGTGGGTTTCTGGAATAGAGATTCTTACAAGGTTTTCTTAGCCTCTTGAATGATCTCTTGGTTCTATATGTATAATTTAATTTCTATGGTACAGTTTGGTTAAGGCAACCCTAGGGATCCTAAGGGCCGGTTGATAGAGTCCTAAATGAGGGATCTGTAGGGGCTGGGTTGGATGATGATGAATCTCCCTAAAGGATGAATTTTCTTAAATTATTTAAGAACCTTCTCTCTAGTATTTTAAAGAATAAAATGGTCTTGATCCTTAGCTTTAGGATCTTCCTTCTCCCTTGCAGCCACCCCTTTCAAGTAGGTAAAATTTGAAATTTATTTGATTACTTAGATTTCTTCCTCAACTAAATGCATGTGTGGTGTTTATGGAAACCCTAGGCCGTGGGACCGGCCGGGTAGGGTAAGGGAAGGTTGTTATGGGAAAAAAAAATCTAAAATATGGTTGATCGACTACGGAAGGACAACCGTATGCCCCAATTTGTGGACGGTCTATGGGCGTATGAAGGATGACTCAAGTTGGATAGATTTTATTTTGGGAATAGAGGTGATGAAATCTTGATATCTTGTATACCCTTGGTATGTCTATTTGGGTTAATGAGTGAGATGGAACAAAAGGTAACTTCTTGAGGGACTTGAGGTATTGAGCGATCTTAGGACAACCCTAAGGTTATAGGGCAGCTAGTCTATAAAAGCTCTTGACTCTAATATCTTGGGCTGAACAAGATGAAGGAAGTGACATTGTTGCTAGGACCATTGTTCGGAGAGCTGGCATTGTGCCATTAGGATATGGATTCTTAGATGAGGGAAAAGATTGCTTTGGGGTTCTGTCCCTACTTTGGCTTTGATGGCTTTAAAGTTGACTTCAAAAATCTGATTTTAGTCATGGTAGAGTGCGGAAGGTGTTTGTGGGAAGAGAGACAACTCTCACAGGTTGATACTGTAGGACAGACCACTACTACAAACTTGGTCTTCAGCAACGGCTATCAGCAACGGCCGCTCAAGCCGTTGCTATTTGCAACGGCGTTCTTACGGCCGCTCGAGCCGTTGCAGATATCTGTATCTGCAACGGCGTTCTAACGGACAACCGAGCCGTTGCGGATTATTTTAATTATCAGCAATGGCTTTCTGACGGAAAGGCGAGCCGTTGCTAATTATTTAATCTTCAGCAACGGCTTACTAACGGATAAGTGAGCCGTTGCTGATGATAACTTATCAGCAACGGCGTTCTAACGGGCGAGTGAGCCGTTGCTGATAAGTTTATATAGGGCACGCTCTCGCGCCCGACCCTTCTTCCTCCCGCTTCTGCCGCCGCCGCTCCTGCCGAGACATCGCCGCTGCTGCCGTTGCTGCCGACGCCGACGCCTCTCGCCGACGCCTCTCGCCGCCGCGCCGCTGCCGGTATGTTGATCGGCCGGAGATGCTAAAATCCGACCGAAACCCTATTTCTAGGGTTTCGGCCGGCGGCGGTCGGCCTATGGCCGCCGCCGAACCTTCTACAGTGGCCGGACAGTGTGTCCGACCACTGTACGCCCACTGTCCGGCCACTGTACGCCGGCGCCGGAGGGTGGACTCCGGCGCCGGAATATATATATATATATATATTTATTGTTTTGAAATTGTTAATTAATTATTTTATAAATGTTAATTAAATGTTTAGATTAATTGTTTAATTTGTTAGATTAATTATTAGGGTTTAGATTAATTTCGGACGCGCGCCGGAATCGTCCACTTCGGACGCGCGCCGGAATCGTCCAATTCGGACTCGCGCCGGAATCGTCCAATTCGGACTCGCGCCGGAATCGTCCACTTCGGACGCGCGCCAGAATCGTCCAATTCGGACTCGCGCCGGAATCGTCCACTTCGGACTCGCGCCGGAATCGTCCACTTCGGACGCGCGCCGAAATCGTCCAATATGGACTCGAACTGTCTCGAAACATTTAGAAAATAATCATCCATCCGACGAGTTGATATGTTTCACGTACGCATCGACGAATCGGATATGATTTAGCAAAACCTTAGATCCGTTCGGGGATTGTATGTTCGTGTAAAAGAAGTAGATGATCTTTTATACGACGTACAATTCTTGAATTGTCCCTGATTGGATAATTTGGGAATATAGTTATTTGTACCGCACTTACGTTTTTATTTTAACTGTTAACTAATTATTCTAAAATTCGACAACATCTCTCTTGTTCTCCGATACGCGCCCAGATGATATGCGTATTCGGAGAACTGTAGGGAGATGCTGTCGAAATTTAGAATAATTAGTTAACAGTTAAAATAAAAACGTAAGTGCAGTACGAATAACATAAATCCCGAATGGAATAGGACAATCTCACCTAAAGACATTAACCAAAGAAATTGTCATTGATTGACAGAATCATGTCGGCTGATCGAAGTTGGATGTACCGACGTTTTGATCGTGGAGCTTTAACGAATGAGTTTCGATTAGGCGTAACGTACTTCCTAAATTTCGCCTATTCGAATCGGAATTTCGTTAGCATGGGTGATCAAATCCGATGTCCGTGCCGCATTTGTTCGAATGGACGATTTTTGGATCGGGAGACTGTCACTCTGCATCTATATACCAAAGGATTTACACCAAGATATTTTCTATGGACTTGTCACGGGGAGTCACGCGAAGTCGGGACGTCGAGCAATCCTGTCGTTCAGACATATGGTGAATCTTCCTCTGCTGGTGCTTCTTCATCCAGTCAATGTAATCCCTATAGAACTATGATACTTGATAGTCTTGGGGGTCAATTCCACCTGAATGATAATGTTGATCGGCCAGTTCTTCAGACATCAGTCCCACCAGATACTACAGCGGTTGATATCACAGAAGTAGGGGCTGCGGTAGAGATTGAATTACCGAATAAAGAAGCTGCATAATTGTACGAGATGTTTAAAGCTGCCGATGAACCTTTGTATGAGAATTGTCCTAAATACACTAGGTTTTCAGCAATGACACAGCTCTTAAACATCAAGGCCGATTGTAATATCAGCGGAGTTGCGTATGATCGGATTGCTGGATTGATTAATGGAATGCTGCCTACTGATAACAAGTTTGAGCCAACTTTTTATAAGACTAAAAAGCTAATGAGAAAATTGGGGCTTGGGTACGAAAAAATACACGCGTGCCAAAATAACTGCATTTTATATTATAAAGAAAATGTGCAGTTGGATAAATGCCCTGTATGTCAACACCCTCGTTACAAGGAGAAGAAATCGGTCCGACAGAAAAATATCCCGTTTAAGGTGCTTCGGTATTTTCCACTAACACCGAGGCTTCAAAGATTATTCATGTCGGAAAAGACAGCCCCCTACATGAGTTGGCATGCAAGAAGTCGTGATGATACAGTAATGACTCATCCATGTGACAGTGAAGCATGGAAACATTTGGATACATGTTATCCTTCATTTGCTAGGGATACTAGAAATATCAGATTGGGATTGTGCACAGATGGTTTTAATCCGTTTGGACATTCTGCAACTCCTTATTCAGTTTGGCCAGTGCTGCTGACAGTTTATAATTTGCCACCGTCAATGTGCATGAAAGATGAATTTATTTATCTTTCGATGATTATTCCGGGTCCTAAGGGTCCGCGAAAAGAAATTGACATATTTCTCAGACCCTTGATAGATGAATTGAAAACATTGTGGACTGAGGGAGCTGTCACTTATGATTGTCATCGGAAGCAAAACTTCAATTTAAAGGCCGCGGTCTTGTGGACAATCAATGATTTCCCCGCGTACGGCATGTTGTCGGGTTGGAGCACTCACGGCCGACTCTCTTGCCCGTATTGTATGGAACACTCTAAATCAATCAGTCTTCAGAACGGACGAAAAATCTCATTCTTTGATTGTCATCGTCGATTCCTACCGGTTCATCACCAGTATCGAAGGAATCGTAATAAATTTACTAAGGGCAGAGTCGAAAGAGATGGGCCACCACCGATGTTGTCTGGTGAACAAATGTTAGCACGTGTTTCAGCACTTCCAGATATAGTATTTGGTCGCAATGAAAGAGTGTCAGGTTTTGGCCAAACAAACAACTGGGTGAAAAAAAGTATCTTTTGGGAATTGCCCTATTGGAGTTCATTATTGATTCGACATAATTTAGATGTCATGCACATTGAAAAAAATGTGTTTGATAATATTTTCAACACTGTGATGGATATTTCTGGAAAAACTAAAGATAATGTCAAAGCCCGACATGATCTGAAAATACTTTGTAAAAGACCAGAGTTGGAGTTACAAGAGGTCAATGGACGATATCTGAAACCGAAAGCCCTATATGTGTTAAATAAACAACAGATCAAAGATGTTTGTCAATGGGTAAAAGAACTCAGATTACCCGATGGATATGCTTCAAACTTATCTCGATGTGTGAACGTCGATGATTGCAAAATATCAGGGATGAAGAGCCATGATTGTCATGTATTCATGCAGAGATTACTTCCGATCGCATTTCGAGATCTTCTACCTGATAATATTTGGGGTCCGTTGACTGAATTAAGTATGTTTTTTAGAAGCATCTGTGCAAATGTCCTTCGAGTCGAAGATATGTCAACACTTGAAAATAATATTGTTGAAATCATATGCAAGCTGGAGCAGTTTTTCCCTCCTGCATTTTTTGACTCGATGGAGCATCTACCGATACACTTGACATACGAGGCACGAGTTGGTGGCCCCGTTCAATATCGTTGGATGTACTTATTTGAAAGATACATGAATCGTCTGAAGAAAAAAGTAAAGAACACCGCAGCTGTTGAAGGATCAATATCTAAATCGTATATCATCCAAGAAATTTCAACATTCTGCTCATTTTACTTTGAATCGACAGTACAGACAAGATTTGATCGTCTTCCACGTAACGACGACGGGGGTGTTCGACATTCAGATGGACGTTTAAATATATTTTGTCACTCTGGTCGTGCTTTTGGTTCTCGTCCATCTCGACACTTAAGCGATGAAGAGTATCATTTGGCACACTTGTATGTATTACTCAATTGTCCAGAGATTGAACAATTCATTGAAATATTTGACATTGAGATGGTGCAAAAATACTCTATTCACAACGATCAAGAATTGGAGACATTACGGAATCGTGATTTCCCTTCTTGGATTCAGACTTACAGCAAAGATCACAGAGCTGAAAAAGATGAAAAAATATTTGAGTTTGTTAGTGGACCGTCGCGACTTGTGTCGTGCTATAGCGGATATTTTGTTAACGGGTATAAATTTCACACGGTTGAATATTCATCTACAAAAAAGACGATGAATGCTGGGGTCTGCGTGAAAGGGACAACCTATGTTGAATGTGATATGGATTTCTATGGACTAGTGGAAGAAGTGATAGAGTTGCACTACTTCGGCTTGAAATCAGTGTTCCTATTTAGATGTCATTGGTTCGATACAACAGAAAGGGGCATGAAAGTTCATCAAAAATACAAACTTGTTGAGGTTAATTACAAATCGAAATTGGCAGCAAATGAGCCATTTATATTGGCATCACAAGCCGAACAAGTATATTACGCGAAGTATCCGGCTCGAAATAAAGATAGAGCAGATTGGCGTGTAGTCTGTAAGACAAAAGGTAGAGGAAAAATTGATCCGATAGTAGGAGAAAATGATCCTCCTGGTTTCTATCAAGAAGATGATCTTCCTGCTGTGGATCGTATTATTCCAATACTCGAGGATGCAGACACAACGTCAATTCAATTAGAAGTTGAATATGCTGATGATGACGATCATGAAATTGAGGAAGCTGGAGATGAAGAAGATGACGAAGAGGAAGAAGAGGAGGAAGAAGAAGAATTCGAAGACTATTATTCAGATGATGAGGAATAATTGTAAAGTATATATATTTTATTAAATATATCTCTACTATTTATACAATAATCTGATTATATGTCTGTTCGACAGATATGTCTGGTCGTGGTTATCGACGCAGGAGAGCTTCGGAGTCTCCGATCGGTGAGACTCCAGCACTTACTCATGCTGCTGATCCTCCTGTTGCTGATCCTCATGAGGATGATACTGCCGAGGCTAGTACATCCAGACGCAGGCGGCCACGCGGGCCGAACAGGTGGCAGCCTCCACCAGCCACAGAGTCACGTAGATTGATCAGCGTGATTGGGGAGCGGTAATATATCATGAATTATGAATCATTACAAATTCATTATATCATAATATAATATTAAAATTTATTTTTGTTGTGCAGGTTCGAGCAAGAAGAAGTGCCGAGGAGCATTTCTTCTACTATTCGACGATACATGCACGGGGCATGGCCTACATGGTCTCACGTGCCTAGCGAGCACGTCGACATGTTATGGCGCGAGTTTGAGGCACGTATTATTATTTTTTTTACATGCATGATGATATATTAAGAATTGGTACTGATATTATTATTTTGCAGGCTCGCTATACATGGGCCGAGGACCAGAGGTCCTTCATTTACGCTGCCTGGGAGTCTATTTCCCGGGCAAGGTACAACGGGCAGCTGGGGCAGGCTCGGTCCCGAGCGATGGCCCGAGCTGGGACCACTAACATCGCGGAGACTCGGGGATACGGCCCCAGTTGGATTACTCCGGATATATGGGACCAGCTCGTGGGGATATGGTCGACGGATCGATGGCAGGAGGTTTCTCAGAATGCGGCTAGAAATCGCATGTCGGGGGGAGCAGCGCGTCACACCGGCGGCTCTGTTGCATTTGCAGTGCACGCAAACCGTATGGTAAGTATATCGTTTAATTATATATTTTATTTGTTATTATGTGTACTAATTAATGTATTTGTTTTGTAAATATAGACGACGGTGTCGGATGACGGGACTGTCCAGCGACCCTCCCCGATGGCGGTGTTTGAGCGGACTCACCGTCGAGCACATGGGACGGGGGAGTACATCGACAACCGCGCTGCATACATTGTGGTAATTATATATTTCTTTAAATTATTCATTATATATTTATAATTTAAGTTTTATGATAAATATTAAACAAAAAATCAAACTCGAGTAGGAGACGTACAGCCAGAGGGTGGTGCAGCGTGGGGGTACCCCCGAGGACTTTGACGCAGCATCGTGGGTCGAGGCCGCAGGTGGCTGGGATCATGGCCGCGTATATGGCTTCGCAGATAGTGATCATGCGCGAGCCGTACTAGGGCCACTTGGGGCACCGACCCCTCCGGTCGCTGGTGAGCGGCCGTCCACCTCCAGATCCAGTTATGATCATAGTAATAGGATAAGGACACTAGAGGAGACGGTCGCGCGTCAGACTGAGTTGATGGAGCGCCAGAGTCAGACGATGGCGAATATAGAAGCTATGCTACGCAACTTGTCGGGTCATCCCGAAGCAGGCATCTCTTCGGCATCATCTAATCCATCATCCTCGAGTCAGTCCACGCCGGTGTACACTCAAGCACTCCAGACCCCGCCATATGATCCAGGCCATCCTCCATCGTCATCGTGAGATTTTGTTTATATTGACTTTGTTACTCAGATATTGAACTTGTTTAATTTATATTGACTATGTTATTGAGATGTTGATACTTCAATTTTACATTTGAATTGTGTTTATACTATCGTGGATAATTATGAATATAAATATAATTGTTTTGATGTATATATTGGTGTGTTTGTGATGTGTGAATGAATGTGTGTATGAGGGTATGGGTGTGTGAGTTATGTATCAGATAAATGTATCAATGTATCAATGGAAATTTGAAATTTTCAAATTTTCTGGTTGCAGGTATAGGTCATCAGCAACGGCTTTCCCACGGGCGGCCGTGGGAAAGCCGTTGCTAAAAGTGTATCGAAAGCCGTTGCTGATGACCTACAGCAACGGCTTAGCGACGGAGTTTTACTAACGGTGTTGCTACGGACTCAGCGGCCGTTGCTATTAATGGTATCAGCAACGGCTCCGGGTCTGTGGCAAAACCGTTGCTGATAATATTTTTAGCGACGGCCCAGCGGCCGTTGCTGATAATGTTTTGAGCGACGGCCCGAGCGGCCGTTGCTGAACCGTTGCTAAGTCATCAGCAACGCGACTTTCTCTCACGGCGCTATTGCAACGACTCAGCCGTTGCTGATGCTCTTCAGCAACGGCTCAGCAATGGCATCAGCCGTTGCTGATGACCATTTTTCTAGTAGTGGACCTAGGACAGTCCTAGGGTAACTCTTTTGTCTAAGGGTTAGTTGGACTGGGAAGATACTTTTTGCCCTGTAAACCTCAGCGTTGTGTTTTGACGAGCTTGTATTCAAAAGAGGCTTGTTGTGGAGGGCAGATCTCCCTTATGGATTCGGTTTGAGAAAGGGCAATGGTCGGGGTGGAGGTAGGGGCTGGGAAGGCCATTTTATTCTGATATTAATTGGCCTCATTTCCTATTTAACAGCTCGCCATACCTCTGAATTTCAGCAAGTGCATACTCGAATCGCAAGCTAAAAACTGCGTCTGCACATGTACTTGATTCTAATCATGGTGCACTTGACCATGTTCTCCTTAAGCTGGAATATTCAGGTTAAGAACTAGTTTGGTAGCTGAGAAAGTTCGGATTGTTAGGCAAGTGATAGTGTTGAAGTTCTCAGCGAAAGGTTGGATCCGAGTTCTCTAAAGTTATCAACTCTTACTATTTTTGCTAGAGTGACTCGACCCGATGTGGGTGTTCCTTGGGTATAAAATGGTGGGATTTCTGATCGAGAGTTTAAGGCTGAGAGAGGGCTGGGATGAGGCGTTCACGTTAGGGGTGTAATCGAGCCGAGCCGAGCCGAGCTTGCTTGTGCTCAAGCTTGGCTCGTTTAAGAAATGTCGAGCTCGAGCTCGAACTCGAGCTGGATCGAGCTTCAATATCTAGGCTTGAGATTGGCTCGAGCTTGTCTCAAGTAACTCGAGCTCGGCTCGTTTAAGCTCGTATAGGCTCATTTATTTTTCTCAAGCGTGATCGAGCTCATTCAAGCTCGATTAAGCTCGGCTCTACTCGGGTTTATGCTCAACTCCATATGAAATATTAATATTTATATAATTATATATAAATATATGAAGCTCGATTAGGCTCACGAGCCTCTCGAGTCGAGTATTACTTAGGTCGAGCTCGAGTTTTCATCGAGTCGATCTCGAGTAGCTCACGAGCTGCTCGGCTCACTTACACCCCTAGTTCACGTACACACCCGAGGTGTTTGGCAAAATACCCCGCCCATCTGAGTGGTCGTGCTTGTGAAATCGATTTCATAAAGTTTATGGCATGGTAGACCCTGGGTATGAGGGTGGCGTGTGAGTAGCCCTACAACTTTAGGGACTTGCCTACTCTTAGAGCGGTCACAAATTCGAGGATGAAGTGAATCCAGAATTTCTAGTTAGTGTGATATCTTTATGGATTTTCTTGTGTCGATTTGGGTGGTGAATTTGTGGATAGTGCTAAGCAACCCTAGGAGGGCATGGGCTGAAATTTTGGAACCCTAATTGTGGGGTTATGGAGCTGTCCTAGATGAGTTATGGTTGTAGTGGATGAATTTCCTTGAGATAAGGAATATTGGTATGATAACTGGTGGAGTTTTGGAGGGAAAGGTTTCCCTAGGACCTTTGGGGGTATGCAGCCCTAGCCCCAGAGGGAAAAATCTTTGCTTGGTGGTTCTCGAGGGTAAGGTGATAAGTAGGAATTGGAGGAGGCTAGGGTGTGGCTAAGGGGGGCTGAGTTGTCTTAGGTGGAAGCTCATGGTACATGTTGAGCTAAGGCCTAAACTTGCTTTCCAAGTGTTTGGTGAAGTGTCACACTCATAGGTTTATGCCTTAACGTTAATAATTGATTTCCAAATACCTGCATCTACATGAGTTATGCGTATGGGAACTAGGTATGGTTGGTTTGGCTGAGCTAGAGGCTGGAAATCCTACACCCTGATGGTTGTGGGGGAAGAGCATATAGAGGATGCAAGCTATCCACAAATGGTTTTGAAGCATTTTTGACACAGAATTCGGAGACTGAGGTGTTATTCAATTAGTACGAATGTTCGGGGTTAGTTCGTGCGAATGTACAATTCTGGTATCAATTTAAGCGGGTTCTAAGCTGAGATGAGTATGTTGTGCAGTTGACATGAGGGCTAACCAAATCTGTCCATTCCTGCACATAATAGATGATTATTAATTGGTGGTAAGTTTGGCATGATTTTCGAAGGGTGAGTCGTCGCCTTATGCTAGTGAATCTTTGATGGGAGCATGTAGGATATGTGGACAAGCAAATGAATCAAGTTTGAGATGAATCAGTCTGAAAACAATAAAGATATGACCTTAACAAAATGGTTCGAAAAAAGTTGTGAAAATTGTTACCAATTTCAGGAATTCTGGGTTGACATGTTCGTCTCGCTGTTTTGTGATTATTTCACTGAAAACTAGGGGTCTGCCAGTGATGGCAAAGGTGAGTCTAGGGGTGTAAGTGAGCCGAGCAGCTCGTGAGCTACTCGAGATCGACTCGATGAAAACTCGAGCTCGACCTAAGTAATACTCGACTCGAGAGGCTCGTGAGCCTAATCGAGCTTCATATATTTATATATAATTATATAAATATTAATATTTCATATGGAGTTGAGCATAAACCCGAGTAGAGCCGAGCTTAATCGAGCTTGAATGAGCTCGATCACGCTTGAGAAAAATAAATGAGCCTATACGAGCTTAAACGAGCCGAGCTCGAGTTACTTGAGACAAGCTCGAGCCAATCTCAAGCCTAGATATTGAAGCTCGATCCAGCTCGAGTTCGAGCTCGAGCTCGACATTTCTTAAACGAGCCAAGCTTGAGCACAAGCAAGCTCGGCTCGGCTCGATTACACCCCTAGGTGAGTCTGATTATGTTTGAGAGGTACAAGAATTTTAGTTAAGGGTTGGAGATTTTCTTTTATTGTGACCTCATGTGAGGGCTGATTCCATTGGGCAATTATGTATGCGTGAATGAGATAGAGTGGAGGGTACCTCTGTGAGTATAGAGCACGTTCAAGGTGGAATTTGGTGCTGAGATTTTTGATTTGTGGGCAGGTTTTGATGCGCAACGATTTTGGACTCTAAACATGGGCCCGTGGGATGGTCCGAGAGTCAGGGGGTGCTCGTGTGCGCATCCGGGTGCGAGGTCATTGGAAAATACCTCAATCACCGAGGAGATGAATATGGTACATGTGTATAAATTATTTAGGTGTAGATGTCATTTTTGGTAACCAGAAATTGATGGAAAAATTTATATGGATTTCTGAAAATTCCGGTTGGTATGTAGAAATTCATCCTAGTGATTGGTTTGATTACCGAGATTTTTGGGACGGTGTGGTCAGGATTTTTGGGGCCAAGATAAGGGCCATGTGGTCTATATGCTTCAGTGCAACTGAATTATTGATGGGAGACCACCCCCACCCGAGTTGGATAGTTGTGAGCAGGCAATTGCATTTAGTCTGCTGAGATCGTGCCTAATGGGCCAATGTTTATGTTATGTAGGAACCATGAGAGAAAAGGGGACAGGGAGGATGTCCAAGGGATTTAGAAATAGAAACGTGGTGCCAAGTGTGGCATAGGTTAGGTATCGTGCAATATGCGTGGCTAATGCTTATTCAAGTTATGTGGTTGATGAACTTTGATTTATTTCAAAATTCAAGGACGAATTTTGTTTAAGGAGGGAGATTGTAATACCCGCGATATGTGTGTGTGTGTATATATATATATATAATTAATTAATTTAACTTTGGCTTCAGGGGGAATCCGTGATGCGCGGTCGGAGATACGACTCATGCGCAAATTAATAAGTTTAATTGGTTGTTTTTGGTTTAGTTTGGTTGAGTAGGGTCCCCGTACTGTTTTGGTAAGGTTTGGTAGAGCTTTGGGTTCAATTTGGGTGCGAACTAAAGTACGAGGGCGTTACGGTTTATGGACATTAAGTGGTAACTTGAGATTAAATACCTAGGCTTGAGAGAGAGGCCGATTTTGGATCTTGACGACGCACGCATCCTAGGAGGAGGCGCACGCATGGAGAGGGACGAAGAGAAACCTCAGCAGACTGCTCATGTAGCATCTAACATCATCAAACTTCACGATTGGAGGCACGTCTGTGGTCGGATCTTGTTGAAATTTGGTTAGTAAGTTTTAGACTTCATGTTTTAAATTTGTATAGGCGGAGATTGCTTTTCGATGGCTGGATCTGTCACTGTGATGAAAATACCGAAGCATTGTTCTTGGTCTTCTTCTTTAGATTTTTGTTGCGTCGAGTTTCACCTAATCGAGCGATCGGGACACTATCTGGGGTCTGAGATCCCTTGATTCTTAATAGGAACGGTGGAGATCTTATTTGGACGGTTAGAGTTAGGGATAGACGAGGATGAAAAAGGGGTGACATCTTGAAGAATGAGATCCGGCGCGAGAGATAGCTGTTTGTCGGAGATCGTCAGAATCATCTCCTCAAAGGGACGTGATTCAAGGTGAGTGGTTTCCTTGCCCTTAACAGTAGGTTTTCATGTTGTCCTAGCCACCCCTTATAGTTGAGGGTTTTTCCGAATTTTATCTTGAACTGTCGTGATTTCTTGGATGCTAGATATCAGATTGTGTCGTATTTTACGGTCCTTGTTTCCTTATGCGAGTTTTAAGGTTTGGCAGCCCCTATTGGTGGCCCTAGAGGTTTAGGGCCGACTGAACCATGAAAGAGGGTTTGTCCTTGAACTCTCAATTTGGATTTATGTTGTTTCATCCCCCCTATGTTGCGTAAATTAAACAGCTAGTAGGAAGGACAAGGGGGGCGACCGCATAGGGCTACGCTAAACCTAGGGTAGGGCCGAATGGTTTAGGGCCAAAAAATTCACAGAAATATATACCTCTTCATAATCCTAGATATACTCCTTATGATGTTCATAAATTTTCTTGTATTTTATTGCATGAAACAAGAATTAATAGGGTCGGCCACAGGGTTACCCTAGGGTATTAGGGTAGGCCAAGTAGGGGCATTTGTGTAATTTAGAGACATCTATGACATCGTAAGATCTTAGTACACTTAGTAATGACATTACCCTCACAAAGCAGTTTTTGAAATAATTGTAGGGTTGTATAGGTATGCAAAACACTTAAGTTCTACCCTACACTTTAGCGCCAATACCGTAAAACACGAGTTTATGAAATAACAGTAGTGGCTTGGCTTACCTACTTGACATGTGGATTTAATATGTTAATTCATGATAAAACAGTAGGTAAATGACATATAAATGGTAGGGAAATATTAATTTAAGGGTCTAGACTTAACATGGATATTTAGGCCGATTCCTAAGGCTATGGGAATCCGGTTTTCTCGAGGGCTATTCATACCTCTTCCTATATTTTTTAGTATGAAAATTTTAGATGAATTCCTAATAAATCAGAACGTTAATTGTAGATTTATTTCTGATTTTTTGTAAAATTTATGAATAATTAAATTTTAGTTCGGATAATTATAATTGCTTCTATGGTTGTAGTCACTACAACACAACCGACCTATAGAAACACATAATTAGATATAAATTAAATTTTTTGTTTCTAAATCTTCACATTTAGAGACTAATAGACACAAAATTTATTCCTAATTAACCTCTAAAAATAATTTTAGAGTCAGATCAATTAAGTGACTCTGTTGTTAGTGTTTCTATAGCTTAGAGTCAAATCAATTAAGTGACTATATTTTTATTATTTCTATAGATCAGGCTAATTAGGAATAAATTTTGTGTCTATTAGTCTCTAAATGTGAAGATTTAGAAATAAAAATATAATTGTCTCTAATTTTGTGTCTCAATAGGTCAATTATGTTGTAGTGAATGACAAGTGAGACTTGTGGTATGTGGTATTGAAATTTATTATTCTCTTTATGATTATATGTTATGAATACTTGTAAATGAATTCCTTGAGTTGTGAATCAAGGACATAAGAGTTTCTCCGCTAGAGGACTGAAACCCGAGATGGGGCTAAGTAGGACCGGTACATGTGTATACAGGAAAATTAGAGAAGTGCTATTAATTCCTAGAGTTATGGAATATTGCTTTATTTATGCATCTCTTAATTTATTTATGATTATATTGCTTTGTCAAATGGCGGATTATGACTGGTATTTTGCCAACTCGGTCAACTGGTGGTCGGTTAGCGCGTCGGTGAGCCACGCTAACAGACTACCTCGGAGTGGGATTAGTGGGAGGGTCTTACCCAACCGTTGGATTATTTTCTTGGGTTCAACTCAGGGGCTCATGCTCGAGGGTCGCTAGTCTTGAACTAGCCAAATGACCATTAATCTGATCATGGTTACATTATTATCAGCATGAGGGTGATTGGCGAGTGGCGCCGTCTCATGTTCGAGGGTCGCTAGTCTTGAACAAGCCAAATGACCCAGAACCTGATCATGGTTATACTATTATCAGCATGAGGATGATTGGTGTGGGGCGTCGTCTCATGCTCGATGGTCACTAGTCTTGAACTAGTCAAATGACCCATAATATGATCATGGTTACATTATTATCAGCATGAGGGTGATTGGCGCGAGGCGCTGAATTTGTTTGAATTATTTGAATTGTATGGATGTGTGGATGTATGAATGCATGGATTGTATGCATTGGTTTACTACTTGTATCATTTAATTATAGTTATTCTGTTATGAATGTAATTAAATGATGGCTTAGGGAGGGCTCAAGGATGTGCCACTCACTGAGTTCCTTTGAACTCACCCTCATTTTTTGTTTTTTTGTTTCAGCTCTAGAGCAGTAGAGGTATTGTGGCACAGGAGGTGCAACTGGGGGTGGCGAGCTCAGGGCGTAGATCTTGTGACACGTAGTCGTAGTGATGTCTAGGACAGTTGTTCATTTTGATTATTTTTCAGACATGATGTAGTAGAGACCTACTTTTTAGAGTGTTCAAGATTTGTTATAGTATCATGTTATTTCGATTTTAGTAAATGCATGGTTGTGTATCTTTATTTCCGCATCATGGTCATGTCTGGGTAGGCTTCGGGGTACAGACGTGTACTCTGGCCGGTCATGCGACCCTAGGATTTTGGGGCGTGACAGATTCGAGCTCTTATCGCACCCTCGGACTCGGCTCGAACCAAAACTCGGACTAAACACAATAAATATCTCTATATTTTGGTAATTTAAATTGAGCAAATGTCTCACCTTAAATTGCACCCATCCGCGATCAACTCCGTCTGGAACCAATATATGAGATTATAAATTTTCACGAGTATTACACACATCCTCTGCCTCATATTTAATTCCTTCTTGGTGAGAAGATACTGAAGGCTCTTATGATCAGTGTATATCTCACAAGCCTCTCCATTCAGAGAGAGCCGCCACAACTTCAGAGCAAAAATAATGGCAACCAACTCTCAATCATGAGTCAGATAATTCTTCTCATGGTTTTTAAACTGCCTAGAAGCGTAGGCAATAACTCTGCATTGCTGCATCAACACGCACCCCAGGCTGACCCGTGAGGAATCACAGTTCCTCCCGAACCCGGCGACAAGGCCAACACTAGCGCTGAAGTCAAACAATCTTTGAGCTTCAGAAAGCTCTCCTCACACGTGTCATCCTAGATAAATTTTACTTTTTTATGCGTCAGCCGAGTAAGAGGAGCGGCTATTCAAGAAAAATTCTCAACAAATTTCCGGTAATACCCTGCCAGACCCAAGAAACTCCGCATCTCAATCACACTGGTCGGTCATTCCCAATTCTGAACTCTCTCAACCTTCGCATGGTCTACCTTCACCCCTTGTCTCGACACAACATGCCCAAGAAACCCCACACCTCTCACACAGAATTCACACTTAAATTTTTTTGCAAATAGCTAATTTTCCTTGAGAATCTCCAGTACTAGCTTCAAGTGCTCACGGTGCTCAGAATGAGTCTTAGAATATAGCAGAATGTCATCAATGAATACGGTTTCAAACCGGTCCAGAAATTCCTTAAATACTCCGTTCATCAGATCCAAAAAGGCTGCAAGAGCATTACTCAGCCCAAAGGACATAACCAAGAACTCGTAGTGGCCATATCTCGTCCTTAAGGCTATCTTCTGCACATCCTGATCTTGGATCCTCAACCGACGATATCTTGATCTCAGATCGATCTTAGAGAACCACTGTGCCCCCTGCAATTGATCAAAAAGATCATCTATTCTCGGGAGTGGGTAACGGTTCTTGATCGTCACCTTATTCAACTGCCTGTAGTCTTTGCACATGCGTATCGACCCATCTTTCTTTTTAACAAATTAACAACACATGTGCTCCCCATGAGGTCACACTAGGGAAATAAAGCCCAAATCCATCAACTCCTGCAACTAAACCTTCAATTCTCTTAGCTCAGTTGGTGCCATCCGATATGGGGGAATAAAAATGGGTTTTACCCTCGGTCGCAAATCAATGTAGAACTCGATCTCCCACATAGATGGTAACCCCGGAAGTTCATCAGGAAATGCATCATGAAAATCGCTGGGCACCGGTGTCATTTCCAACTCGCCGACCCTACCCTTAGTCTTCTCAGCCACAGATACAAAGGCTAGAAATGACTGACAACCACGGCAAGCAATTTTCGAGTTCCAAGGGCTGAGATCACCCTGAAGGACTCCCCTTTGCCCTCACCCTGGAAAGTGAAAGAAGACAATTCAGGCTTATTGAAAGTAACTATCTTGGCTCTGCAGTCCAACGATGCATAATGAGCAGACAACCAATCCATGCCTAGAACCACATCAATCTCAAGGATCAATAGGTGTACCAACTCTGCTTCCAAAATATGCCCATAGACTGGAACCTGACAACCCTGAAAGACTGTCTCTACAAGAATAGACTAGCCCACATGTGTCGACATAACTATTGGTATTGACAAAGAATTTCTTTCCTTTTTAAACTTTGATGCAAATATAGCAGAGATAAAAGAGTGTGTAGCACCCAAATCAAATAATACGAAAGCTGGTAAGGAACAAACTACAAGAATACCTGACGCCACTGTCTTTATGCCTCTCCCGAGTTATGATAAAAATACGTGCAAGGGCTCTCCTAGGACCACCCGTACACTGCTGCCCCGACTCCTGAGGCTGACTCCTCTGAACAACAGACACCATAGATACTGGCGCCTTTCCTCCAATTGGCGGCCCACCGTGATCGCCCTTGACCGGGCAGTCTCTCTAAATTTAGTCCAGGTAGGGGGCGGTGCAGTTGCGCCCCTACGTGCTCTCCAGGAAAGGAACCACTCCTTGGCTGGTCCCCTCAGCTGCTGTCCCACCATCTAAACCATAGCCTCAGGAGTACATCCCAAGATCTCACACAGTTCCAAACATTCGTTAGAACGGTGGTGACCTCAATCTTCATGTCAGTGCCGGTAAACTCTGGTGGCCTCAGTCTGACAAAGTCTAGGTGCGGGACTCCCCCTAACACCTCCTCGCGGTGGTCTACCATCCTGGCTATAGGCTGTACAGGGTCCCCAACCTCTGGTGCTAAAGGTGCTCCTGGCGGCACCTGCGGAGGGTGCTGCCTTTGCTCCCGCTCCCTACAGAGCTCCTCAATCAACTTGGTCAACTAGGCCTCAAGCTACTACCCTAGGATCCTTTCCGAGGTCCTCTTGCTCTGGTCGTCTACTTCTATGACCCTGGCCCTGTCCTCGGCCTCTACCATGACTTTGGCCTCGACCCTGTCTATTTGTGGAATTGCTTTCACGCCCGCTCATCATAGCATTATTGTTTGGCTCCATGACTATATAAAGGAAACAATCATAAAAGGGGAATTTAAATAACTCATCAATAACAAAAAAATTTTGCAAGCTAATATCCCACACTTACCGCAGCCGGTGTGCAAACTCAATCGTCTGATCTCGTGACTAGAACACCCAAAGTTCTACAAAATCGCTCTAAAACATCACGGGGACCCGACTCAACCAAGCTAGACAAAAAACAACCAATTAAACTTATTAATTTACGCATGAGTCGTATCTCCGACCGCGCATCACGGCTTTCCCGCTAAAGCCAAAACTAAATTGATTGATTATATTGTTAATTTTTTCGCAAGTATTCCAATAGGAAGCTCGCTAGAAGGTTATCCTAGCGACCGACCTGTCATGTGTGATGATATTGGCATGTGATAGATTTGTTTGCTCACTTGAGCATGTTCTGTTACATTATGGTTGGTGTCGTTATTTACATCTTATTATACATTCTGATATATTCTGCTATTGAGATATTACACTACATGTAGATTTTCCAACTTACTATATTGTTATGACCGATGATTATTTGAGAGGGCTTGGGTAATCACTCACTGAATTTATAAACTCACACCCTCATGCTTGTGTGTGCAGGCTCCGATTAGAGGTACAATATTGTGTAGCATATATTGAGGCTTGTGGTCATGGCATGTACTATACTTTGGAGTTACTTAATTTATGTTGACTTGAGTCTTTGGGATTTCTATTTAACCTACATTATCATGTTCAGTGTTTTGAAGTCGGTTATATATATTTTTATGCCTTGCATCATCATTTTATGTCGTGGTATGGTTAGGCTTTGGAATATGTGTGGTATTCCCGGCTGGTCACGTGACCCAGAGTTTGAAGCGTGACAAATTCTATGAAGTCTGGCTGCATAATAGCTTTTTCCCCTATATAAGGTTTAATTTCTAAAGGTATTCCAAACCCATTAACTAAAAAGTATAATGATGTTCGGGTATGTTTCCAATGGATCATAGGTTCCATCCCTAGTTGTAGTGCTTTATACAGATATATTGTTAATGTATCATGGGTTCAATATCTAGTAGTAGTGATTTATGCATCTATTTACGTATGCGTCTACGTGGACACCTTGTAATGTGTGATATGCGTATATTCTCACATCTATCTACACTTTGTAATAGCTATGTTATAACCTATTTTTTAATAAAAAAGTATAACGATCAAACTCCTATTTAATTCTCGTAATTGTATTTAATTTCCTTTAATCAACAAAACCTTGTATATATAAGCAGACTTTAATTCACATTATTAATTAAGGAAGTTGCCTTAAAAACATTATGCACGTTATCAGGCAGGTTTTATGCTCTTTATTATATGCTAGTGCAGTGATTCTTAAGTCACCTCTATCAAGTCTTGATATATATTAATTATACAAAAAATGATATCAAATATAAATTGCTATATATTATGCAAAAAAAATCTTGATATATATTAATTATCTTTCTGATTTTTCAATACATTGAATATATGTCACATATACATATATTAAACCCACATTCATCAATGTAGATCTGATTAATTCTGATATGACTGTTAACTGTCTCATTACAAATCAACATTGGAATTATGATATTTGTGATACTATGTTTCCTCATGAGCTGGGCGCATCCATTTCGATGATTGGGCTTTCTTTAACATCCCATGAGGTTAAAATAATTTGGACAGAAAGCAGGGAGGGAAATGTTACCATTGCTTCAGCCTATTCCTTCCTCCTCAAGCATGATTCTTCCATTTCTAACATTTCTCTTAACTCGTCAGCTATTTGGTCTTTAAAAATTCTTGAAAAAATAAAGATTTTCTTATGAAAATTGATGCATGGACGCTTGCTTACTAGAACTAGACTCTATGATTTAAAATTAGCTTCTAGTAACTTATGTATTTTCTGCCAAACTGCCAAGGAAAATTGTGAACATCTGTTTTGCCATTGCCCTTTTTCTATTGAGATTTGGAACGATTTGCAATCTTATTTTAGAATCATGCTGCCAGATAGACAAACATGAATACTTGGTAGCAATCTTCTTATCTTGAGCGATGATTCAATTCGTTGCTCAATAAAAAGATTAGTTGTCGTTTCATGGTGGTTCATCTGGTTTGGGAGAAACGAGAGACTGAATCAGACGAGGCAGCTTTCCCCCTCCTGCTTAGTGAGAAAAATAATTTCGTATGTCGGCTTCCTTGATTCAAATTTAAAATCTGAGGTGAAAGCTAAAGATAGAAATCCAATCATATGTAAATGGATGCCTCTTCTCTTAGATTGCATTAAAATAAACTGCGACGCTTCATTTACTATTGACTCTTCTGCGGTGGGTATTGTTGCCATAAATCATAAGGGTAATGTTATTTATGCTGAATGCTTATTGGTTAATGCTAAATCTGTTTTGCATGCTGAAACGCTTGCCATTAGACAATCCTTACTGGTTGTAATGCTGGAAAGATATCATCATGCTATAATTGAGTCCGATTCCAAAACCCTTGTGGAATCTTTGAAGCAAATTAAAGAGCTGTCCGGGTTGGCGCGTGCAAGATAATTTTGATGATATCTCTTCATTCTTGTTGGCTTGTAATAATATTTGTTTCAACTTTGTTTTTAAACAATGTAATAAAGCAGCCTATTGGGCTGCAAATTTTGTTCGTTTGAATGATGTCTCACAGGTTTGGTCTCATGTGAGACCTCCGGAGCTCCAAAACATTATTGTAAGGGACTATTGTGGTCCAAGTTTTATTCGTTAATTTGAAGTAGTTCTTTAATTATTGACGTCAAAGTCCGCAAAATATAGTTCACCACTCTTTGATTATCTGGGTCATTTAATTAATACTTTTCTGTCACGCCCCGACTCAAGGTCACGTGACCGGCCAGGATAAGTGTAATTACCGCGAAGCCTAACTCAAGCATACAACCACGCAGACTTAATGATAAATGATGAATGTCATAAAATTGAGCGAGTGCTTAGCTAAATGTAAATGTTTTAATCAAATGAAAATACAGACTCCAACAATCACAGCTAAACAACCCAATGCATGAGAAATAACCAACAAGTCGACTACGATTCCCTAAACCAGTCTTCTACGAGATCATCGGTGTCGTTTGCTCCTCCAGCTGCGCCACGTCCACTAGCCCTACCTCACTGGTAAGGCCCTGCAAAACAAAATCAAAACAACCATGAGTGCATAAGGAACTCAGTGAGCGGTTCTACCGAACCTCAACCAAAATCCCAACATACAAATAACATTCGCATCATAAATATTATATTAGGGATTGGATTCAAAACATGACCAATCAACCATCTTGCAAGAGCATGAATATTTGGTCATAACTGGCCTATCATAAAATATAAAATTCGGTCACCATGGCCCCTAAGCAGTGCATAGTCTCTAGGACACAGTTAGCCTATATATCCCACAAAACAATCGGCCTGCTGGCCTACTTGCATAAAAGAATACACTTGGCTCAAACGGGCTACATCACATGAGTACAACTCGGCCTCGACCAGCTGTGCATCAAAATCACAAGCGACCTCGACCATCCGCATCAACATGATCAATACTCGACCTCGACCAGCCGTATGATCATGGGTTATACTCGACCTCGATCAGTCGGATAACCACACACATTTTTCGACCTCCACCAATCATATGTGCAATAATTGGCCTCGACCAACCGTACAATCAGAATACACATTACACATTACCAATACATATTCTCTACTCATTCACAACCTAGGCATGCACCTGTTTCTAGCCTCTAGGTTTGAAGTTAAGGATATTATTTCATCTATTCACCGTCATCTACTATTAGGATATATTATGATGTCATGTCCTACATGTCATATATATCACTACAATTATTTATCTTTGGTATACAATGTAAATTGCCGGCATTGTCCTAAAAATGACTTCATTGAGGCTAATTACAGCATTTATATTTATTCACAGCAATAAAAAATTAGAACAACACTATAATTAAATTACAGCATAGAGCTAATAATTTCCAACAATTGATTCCATAATTTTTGCATTTAATTAATTAATTTCAACATAGTAATTAAAATTTTAGCAACAAGCTACCTAATTATTGTAGAGACTAATTTAGACATGTATCTCAACATATAATTCATATACATTACCGTAAATTAAGCTACACGTCCTACATCATATTAAACTCCACATGCACATAATCATAATGATATACATCCAACATATTTATCATGATAAATACAACATAATTCTATTTACCAAGATAATGATAACATAACCACAATTTATCACAAGAATAGCAATAAAATTAGGAACTCCCAAACAATAGTATTATAGAACCAAACATGACATGGGATTTCCCTAAACATCATGGCCGAATCCCCCAATCACCTGAATAAGGTATTCGGCCGGCCATCCCCAATTTTCTAACTTGATCGTCCTTCAAATAATTAGTGACATGAATCTACCATTATGACACCATGAGGAAAAATTATCACGATAAAATAGCCTATAATGTTCGGCCGACCCTAACCCAAGGGTTTTACCATAGAGCCGCCCCCCTAAGGGATGTCGAAACTAGATTTTTTATGAGTAACAAGTTTTTCTGGATCTCTAGATGTCCATGCATCCTAATCTCATAAATTTACAAATTTCTACAAGTTTAGAATTTAAAGAAAAATTGGGCATGACTTCTCCTCAATTTCATCCAATCGGCCAGCCCCATAATCCTCAAGAAACACCATTAAAAATTTGAGAAACTACGATATCGACAAGAGGGGGAAAGAGGATCAAGAAACCCCAAGATCCGAACAAGAAATCGACAACGAAAACTCCACAATTTCATCTAAGGGGTTCAGTCAACACAAGCCTTCCCCAACAAGTTATCTACAACCACTCAACTCTAATTGGAAGGGAAGGAAAACAAAATGACGCAGCTCCGCACTCTGGCGACGATTCCTAGCTTCGGCGCCCCCCTCTCTTTCTCTCTTCTCGCCCTCCTCATTGTGCATGCGGCTCCTTTGAGCCGTACGATGGCTTGAGTGAGGGTTATATATTTTATTATTTTTTATTACCAATTTACCCCTCTCACTTAAACCCTTTAAATTAACTCTACCCGCATCCAAATTTAGCCTCAATTGAACCCGCGAACTCGGTTCCAACCCAACAAGAGTCCAAGATCCAAATTAAATATAAAAGTTCAATTTATAGGGCCATGCGAGTTATGAAGTACCCGACCATACCTTCTAATTGTGACGGTCTCGCGACTCGACTCGGCTTGCCGAACCAAAAAAAAATTAATTTTAGAAATTCTCGAGTATTACATTTTTGTAATATATATTTGCATGTCATATAGTATCTAATTAATTATGATCATATAATGAAATTAGCAAAATTAGACTCGTCACTCCTTAATCGTTTGGAGACTTTTATTAATTAGGATCATGTTCAATCTATATAATTAGTTTATCCGCTCTTTAATTACTTAAGAAGTTATTCAATTTTAATATTTATGCGTTCAAATATTTATCCACTATGTAATTTATTAGATGATCCTATCCAAATCCCCAAAACTAGGCCACTTTTATATATCTTAATACTTTTCCATTACTTCTTCTTGGTACGTTATTTTAATTAGACAAAAAATTAATCAACTAAATCAGTTCTTATTAAAACCCATAGAAATAGTCTTAATTAGACAAAATATTAATCGACTAAATCAATTCCTATTAAAACCCATAGAAATAGTCTTGAGATCTTATTCAATATTCTGTAGGACATTAATTTTTGCACTTAATTAACTAATATATTTATCCACTAAATAAGATCCTATCGAGATCCGCAAAAGCAGGCTTGCCACGAAAATACAATTAATTAGGTGTAGAATAAAAGTTAAATAGCTTTAACTTAATGATACTTATGTAGTATAAATAGGAAGACAATGCATACATTTTTAACTAGAAAGGAAGTAATTGAAGGTGAAGGTAAAAAATGGAGAAGACTTACAATCCAATGCTCTCTTTTATAGTGGTGTTGTGCTTGAGTGCATGTATTGCTACTATAGAGTGTAGAAACCTAACTGATTATCACTCACGTAGAAATCTCCTCACCAATGGCCTTGGCTTGACTCCTCAAATGGGGTAATTAACTAGCTTTAATCTTTTACCTTTTATTGTTATTACTATATAATTTTTTTTCCAAGACTAAACTTGGTTATTCTTCATAATGTAGGTGGAATAGTTGGAATCATTTCGCATGTCATATCAATGAGACATTGATAAAAGAAACATGTAACTCAATTAAAACCATGCAATTCATTTGTTCTTTTGTAATTTTTCTTGTTACTAATCACATTATATTGTTGTTTTGTAGCTGATGCAATTGTATCCACTGGCCTTGCAAAGCTTGGATACCAATATGTCAATTTAGGTATTATATGAATTAAATATTTATTTCGTCGAGAATATTAATATGTCATGAAAGCGAAATTAAAATGAAGTATTGCATTTAAATATCTCAGATGATTGTTGGGCAGCAAATCAACGAAACTCAAAGGTACATTCTTTTGTTGCTTCTATGTTGTGTTAACTCCATAATAGGAGTTGTTTGATCATCCATATATATTTCTATTTTTCTCAATTTTCTATAAATTAAATGCACGTGCCGAGTTTTAATTTATTTCAGGGTGAACTATTCGGAAATCCAGTAACTTTTCCTTCGGGAATGAAAGCATTAGCTGACTATGTTCATGATAAAGGACTTAAGCTAGGAATTTACTCCAGTGCAGGGTAATATTTTATATTAGTTAATCTTTTTATTTAATCTATTCTAAATTTAAAACTAGAGAGATCTCAAGCATGCAGTGTTAAGCTTATTGTTGGGAATGTATTTTCAGACATAGAACATGCAGTGATCAAATGCCAGGATCACTTGGTTACGAGTATAAGGATGCAAAAACCTTTGCAAAATGGGTAAGAATATCATCTCATTTTTATTAAACAAAATATATTAAATTATTTTACCCTACTATTAGTATTAGGAGTGTAAACCTAAATGTAAAAAAAAAATCTCATATTTTTTCCAATTAATTTTCATTGGAAAAAGAACCTAAACATATAAATTTTTTTGTCTAACTTGAGATCTTAGTGTTGGAATATTTTTTTCACGTTTTCTAGATTTTAGTTATGTTTTTTGAATTACATACTTTTTAAACCAAATTGAGATATGTTTATATTATGTTCAAATGTTTTTGTTTGGTTGGTTTGATATTTTAAAGCTTCTTTTCTTTTATGGATTACTATATATATTACTTTATGTTTTTCACTTATTAATCTTATGTTTTATAATTATTATTTTATATATATCTACATTATATTATCATTATTTATCCCTAGCTTCATGCAAGATTTCCTAAATATTTAGACTATTTATTTCAGGGCATTGATTATTTGAAGTATGACAATTGTTATACTGGAGGTACAGGTGAAGATGTAAAAATAAGGTAGTGTGGCTAACCTCGTTTAGCTTTCCAAATTATTTTAAGTTTATAATTTATTAAAATTATTCTTCTAATGTTTTGTAGATTTCCCAAAATGACCAAAGCTCTAAGAAAGGCGGGTAGACCAATCTTCTATTCACTTTGTGAATGGTAAATGATATTTGAATGCTAATTATTGGAAATATTATTTTTACAATTAATTTCATCTTTATTTCTATTTTTTTATTTATTTAGGGGATGGGGTGACGTGGCCAAATGGGGTAGCATGGTGGGAAATAGTTGGAGAACAACTGGTGACATTAGGGATAATTGGGATAGGTGAGACGATCCAAATTATCAATTAAATTGTTGACATCAAATTGATATTTTTTAAAAATAAATATTCAACAATATTTTTTAAACTATTTTGTAATAAAATTAAATTATATTTCTCTCTTTCAGCATGATTGAAATTGCTGATTTGAATGAAGTCAATGCTGATTATGCAAGACCAGGTGGATGGAATGGTTAGCTTTCTATCGAACTTTTAGAATATGAACAAATAAATGTTAAATTAGAAAAGTATAAGATTGAATGAGAATCACTTTGACTTTACTAAAAGTGTTTTACACACTCGATATAGTTGACATGAATTGCATTATATATGATAGAGATTGTTTACATGAAGTATATGTAATCATTTATCTTATATGAAATATATTTAATTTTTTTCGACTATTTTTATCTTATTTAGATCCGGACATGCTTGAAATTGGTAATGGAGGAATGACAAAGAATGAGTATGTAGTACATTTTAGCTTATGGGCTCTTTCCAAGGTAACTTTGTATCTTACACAAATTACAAATTACCAAAATAAATTACTAACCATTGACCCAATATTAAGTTGAATAGTTTTATGTTCAATTTTGGTAGGCACCCTTGCTTATTGGTTGTGATGTAATGGACATTCCTAAGAAGACCATGGACATTATTGCCAATGAAGAGGTCATTGCCGTCAATCAAGGTGAGTCAATATTGTATTCTTCAATAAGTATAAAAGTTTTATCATTTTATTATCTTAATTACATCCTTAATCAATTTTAATGCATGTAAAATATAAAAGATCAACGGTAACTTTTACTTATTACTAATATGAACAGATACTATTGGAGTTCAAGGGAAGAAGGTGAAAAAGGATGGAGACCTCGAGGTAGCTTATATGCCTAATTTTCCAATTTTTGTTATTTTCCCTACATTGTTGATTAATTAATAATATAAAACTACGTAGGTATGGGCTGGTCCTCTTTGTGAAGGTAGGACAGTAGTCCTTTTATTGAATAAAGGCTCAAATGAATCAAGTCCTATCACAGCCCACTGGCGAGATTTGGGTCTTGATCAAGAGGCACTTATGGAAGTTAGAGATCTTTGGAAGGTATTATAGTACAACTTGATAAGATTTACCGGTGCATGTTTGTCTCTCGATTTTATTTGTTACAAAGATGCATCACCTTCCATGTTCATAATATGTTTGGTCATTTGAATATTTTCTTGCAGCATGAAACACTCGAGGAGAAATTTTCAAGGACGCTAACAACAACGGTTGACCCTCATTCATGCAAGATGTTTGTTTTAAAGCCGGTATCTTGAAGTCCACTTAGAGAATGGACATCTTTCAGCAGAGTTGTCTTAGCATTCTATTTTGGTTTCTAGCACTTTTTTTAATTTAGAGGGAGAGTGTAAGCTATGGGTTAGCATAAGATACCTTTGTGTGTGTGTGTGTGAGGGGTGTATTTTTCTCTCATAACTTTCTTTGATGCCTCTACTTGGTTCATGCGAGATGTTTGTTTTGAAGCCAATATCTTAAAGTCCACTTGGAGAGTGGCATCTTTCAACAAAGTTGTCCATTTGTTCTGAATTCTAGCACTTTTTTTATTATTATTTTAAAGGAAGAAAGTAAGCTATGACTTAGTATAAGGTACCTTTGTGTGTATGTGTGCGGTGTATTTTTTCCCTCATAACTTTTTTTAGTGCCTCTATCTCTATCCCAAAGAAAACACAAATACAATTTAACCTAGGTGTGTCCCACACACCATACATTAAAGCATACAAGAAGGAGAATAAAATAGATACAAAATGAAAAGTTACATTTTAAGAATATGCAAATACTTTTGGAGCTTTTGCTTGCTTCCCCCTAATTCTTTGTAATACTCGTGGAAAAATTTAACCCTGATTTATTGTGATTTCAACGGAGAAGTTTGGATGAATGTCGGAGCGGGCCGAGCGAATCACCGGAAGGCGCGAATTGAGGTACAACCTTTACGCACAAGTAAAATTATTTTGTTTATGTTGTTTTCGATGCTAGATGAAGGTTGGGCTCGAGACGAGTCCGAAGATTCGATCGAAACTCGATTCAGTTGAGTTTAGATGTTGTTTGGGCTTATTTAAGTTTTGGAGGGCAATTTGGTAAATTGTTAATATATATATATTATTTTGGGGGGGGGGGGGGGGGGGGGGAGAGGAGATGGTACGACGGGATGAGGAGCCGCACACTTGTTTTGGAGAAGAAGACATTGGAGGAATTGATTGAAGATCGGCTCGTCGTCGTCAAGGATCGTCACCGCGGGATGAGGAGCCGCACATTTGTTTTTTTTATGTTCTAGCCTTCACTACTGGATTGTTATTTTCGTCATTTTCCATCTTGAATGGAGAGGAGTGGAGAGAGAGGATGGTCGGCAGAGCCGGCAAGAAGCAGCGGCAACGGTTGTGCCGCTGCCTATGGCGTTAGACCATGCGGCCTCGATGGCAACCAGGCCGCAGTAGCCGCGGCTTCTACCCGAGTCTTTCCCGAGGTAGCAAGGGGAGGGGGCGATCGCCGCAACCTGGTTTCCGGAGTTCTCGTCGTCGTCGGAGATCGGAGCCGCGAGGGTTCCTCTTCATCATCTCCTTCCCTTCTTCTTCATCTAGGTGAGTGGTTATTGGCTTTTAAGTTTAGGAATAGGCCCTTATGGCCGATCCTTGTTGTAGGGTAATGGAAATTCAGATTTTTCTTGAGTTGTTCTTCGATTTCTTGATGTTTTTGGATAATTAATTTCATAATGTGATCGATTTCGCGTTCCTTCGAAGTTTGGTTGGTTTTCTTGGAAGATTTAGGGCCGGCCGATTAGGCTTGAATTAGGGAAGGTCATGCTGGATTTTTGTTTGAGTTCTTGGCTTAGTTTGTGGTTCTTTAGCAATTGGCAATACTTGATTTAGGTTTGGGTGTTTGGATGGTGCGCCGGGATTAGGGCCTTCCTATTTCCTTAGGGCTGGTTGGCTTGGGGTTGGGGAAGTGAGGCCAGCCCTATTTACTTGATTTATATGTTCTTTGTGTTGTTCCTTAGCAAAGGGTTTGGGATTCTCCTTATCGAAGCATTGGTGGTGTGCATCCCCCCTAGGAGTGGTCAGGTAGGACAACCTTAGGGTAACTCTAGGCCGACCAAATAGTTAGGGTAGTTTCATGGTTTGGGTACTCGCGTGAAAAAGAAATTAGTGATCGGTGTTTAATTTAGTTTTGAGTCTGAGAATGCTAGTTTAGATCCATGTGGCCATACCTTCATGTACGAGAATAGGGCTGCTAGGGTCGGCTCTCCGTAGGATTGATAAACTTTTTCCGAGGAATCGATTCCTCGTAGACGTACAATGCTCACTGGAAACTTTTGTTTAAGTATAAAAGCATCGGCTGAAATTGGTAGGCTTGTAGATGTTCAATATTAATTTCCATTGAAAATTTTTTATTACTGAAATCTGGAATTTCTTTAGCATATTTTCATGCTGGAATTATTTATTGTAGGCTGAAAGTATATTTTACATGCTGGAATTATTTGTTGTGTGCTGAGTTTACTTAGTACATGCTGAAATTTGATTTTTTTATGTCGAATTCAACCGATGGTGAAATTACTAAACCTATGATGAAATTATACGATAAAAGCTGGGATTATTGAAAATGTATTGGAATAATGCAGAACATGCTGAAATTAGTCTGAGGGTGTTGAAATCTCCCATCAGGGAAATAAGGATTTAAGTCGAGACTTTCGGTCCCAAGGGAGGGCCGGGTTGGGGCGCGTAAGCACGTACCCGAGTTGTCGACGATAATTTTTTTTTTATGTACTTGTATGTGCTGTGTAGTGATGTTGCTTGTGCTGTGATTGTGGATGGATGATGGTAGGGCTGAGTAGTGTCTTTAGCTAAGAAAGCTAATATTGCCCAACTCAGCGAGTGGATTGTGGGTCTTCAGATTGCGACAATGAGCCACACTGACGTTAGACCCGAGTGGCAGGGGTCTTGAGATTGCGTCAATGAGCCACGCTGATGTTAGATCCGAGTAGATTTTGTTGGATGGGCTATTTCCAATCAGAGAGGGCGTTGGAACTAGTAGGCCATTGTAATTCAGAGGGCCCAGGTGAGAGGTTTGCTAGATAGAGGTTCTAGCGATCGATTTGTATGCTTGCCATGTTTAGGCCGGTTTGGGCCGAATGAATGTACTATTTTATATTGGGCCTACATGGGCCAAATGATTGTAGTGTTCTTTGGAAATGTTTATGTCTCCTATACTTAAATTTCGAATTATGTGGAGGCTCGATAGAGCCACTCACTGAGTTCCTTAGGGACTCATTATTTTATTTGTGTTGTTTTGCAGAGCTTGACCAGTGAAGTACGACTTTGTCGGCATGGCGTAGCTGGGTGGAGCAAGCTCGCACCGCACATCTCGCAACAAGCCTGGTTGAGTCATAGTCGTGTAGTTGAGTCATTTATTTCTTGTATATGGAGTTGTAATATCATACATACTATAAACCTTTTGGAGTATGTTGTCCAACTTTAAACCTTATTTTCGTATGCAGTGTGGATCATTAGTATTATTACTACAGTTGTGTTGGTTATGTCTTCATGGTTTGCGTATGCATTTCGTAGGCTTCAGAGTACGACCGCGTACGCTGGCCGGTCATGCAACCTTGTAAATTGGGGTGTGACAAAGTGGTATCAGAGCATGATTAGTTCCTGACTACGACTCAGAGTTTAGGTACCGTATGAGGCATAGCTAGCATGTCGAGATACTGTGTGGTTGAGTTACGAGATCGGGCGACTGAGCTTGCACACTAGCGGCGACATGTGTGGTCAGTTATTTAATTGCTAAATAAGTTACTTAAATTTGGTTATATTGTTTTCACTTAATGCTAGTTGATGGAGGTTTTTAATGTTGCGATGAGTGGCAGTGGTTGTAACTCCATGGATCGCCGAGGTCGAGGTTGGGGATGGGGCTGAGGCAGGGGTCGGGGCCGTGGTAGGGAACAACTAGTGGAAGAAAATGTGGGACAAGATCCCAAGATTGCACAACTGAAGGCCCTGAAAGAAATAGTGTCATTGAGCCAATCACATATTGATGTATAGAGAATTATTTATGGTTAGTGAATAATATGAGATATCTTTTCATCATATGCTGCATCTATATTTTGAATATATTAGATTGTGATGAACCTCATGAACTCGGGCAACTAATTCTATGGCTATGATGATATCATGCTAGTGAGACTTGGAATCCAAATGCCACTGTTCTAAATGTTCCCAGGTGTAGGATCACCAATTAGGGGATTGATGATTTCGGATAGACTGGTGCACTTGGTTCATGCCTTATACGATAAGGGGTATCTGATCTCATACTTACCTATGAGCCGTCATTAATGTACAAGTGTAGGTGTTCATTAGGGAATGAGTTCACTGAACGGACCTGCACGAGGAACACATAATAGAATCCTTACATGAGTGTCAATGGGATGTTCCTCGGGTGATATTAGGTGCAAGCATTACTTGGACCTGAGGTTGTCATGGTTACCTTGTGAGTGACAACCCGTTGCCTTGGTTTTATCCCTACATGGCCCTTAGCGTCATCTGTCGGATATTACTGGGCATGGGGAAACATTCATGGAGGTAGGTGAGCAACCAACATGGAATCGGTTACTCCTAGTGAGAGGAGATAACGTCCTATGTGTCCCTACAAGTGTCGACTCAGGAATCTCTGGCCAGAGTAAACATGAAAGTCAGGAAATTGTTTTTGACATTTCATTATTGAGACGACATCTTGGCGGGTGGAATACATATGAATAGGTGTTAGGGTTTGACACTTCTTCCGTACCCTAGCCGACTTCGTGATGTTGTAACCGAGGGACTTAGTTGCATGGTAACTGGTCACCGAAAGACGTCCGATCCCTGTAGATTGAACCTCACACTATCCGGGTATTCATGACACGTTGCTAGACGTCAATCTTGACTTGTGAGTGGAGTCTCTCACGACCACACTAAAGGAGTTTTAGTGGTGGCTCGTAAGATTCAAATAGAAGTCGTTCTTTTGGATCCGACTCTCCGTTATGCACAACTCACTGCTGGCTTAGTGTGGGGTCTAATGGGTCACACACAACAGGCTAATCTTGTAAGAGACCTTATGAGATAAACTCCGAATGTGGCACTATATATCTACTAGCATGGACATGCTGCAACACGATCACAGATCTCGTTTATGGACATGATAGAAAAAATATTTCCTATAGGAACGAATATGCGAGGAAGGAGTTCCTCGGTAACCTAATTTGTAGGCATCCCTAAATTTTAGGGATTGACACATGATAAATCCTAATCAATAAGAATTTAATTTATAGAGATAAATTAAAGTTTATATTTTTTTGAATTTAATTAATTTTGAATTAATTATAAATCCATTAAATATAAATTATTGTTTTGGAGAGGATTTGAAAAAGGGGGGCTCGGTCCACTATGGGGGCCACCTACTCACCTTATAAATAGATGACCTAACCTCTTTTGAGAGGGATTAAGCAAATTGGTTAGAGATCTTGGAGAGAAGCAAATGCTTGGATTCTTGAGAAGCTTCTTGAAGACCAAGACTCCAAAGAGCTCCTCTTGATCTCCATGGGTGGCCGGCCATCAAGCTCCTCCTTCCCGGGTTTGTGAAGCCGATTTGGAGGTCTCTTCCTCTTGGGTGTGTCATCTCCTTCATCTTTTTGGAGAAGTCCAAGGAGGACAACGAGGTATTCCTTCATCTTTTTCATCGTTCCGTGGTTTTTGTCATCCCCTCTTCCTCCCTTTTGGTGCTTGATTCTTGGTGGAAGGGTCGGCTTCACCTAGGTGCGTTTTGGGGTTGAGTTTCCCTCTCCGTTGAGCCACAACGCGTCTTGGTGTTCGTTGTCACTTGATTGCGAGGCGTTTGGTGTGGACCATCCTTGGAGGACGTGCACTTGGACATCTTGAAACGGGGATAGGAGTAGCCTTGCCATCCACAGTATAAGGTATATCATCTCCTTCTACTCGTAGATTGAATTCCTTAAAGATAGCTAAAGTTGATCGCTGGTTTTGGGATGGTTTGTATTTTTTTAAAATCTCTTTTTCTGTGGTGCTTCTTCTTGCTTCCCAACAAGCTCAAGTGGTCGAACTGATCGAGGAGCTCCGTGTGGAGCGAGAGTCAAGACAGCAGTAGCCGCAGCCAGCACCGGTATCTCAGGATGCGACAGAGCCTGCCATACTTGGAGTTAGATATGTGGATCGCCATGATGCAGTCTATGGGGCAGCTTCATATATGGAGTTCGTTAGGCTGAGGCCACCAGAGTTCGCAGGCATTGATCAGCAAGTGGAGGTCACTAGCTTTCTAGGCGACTGCTTCGAGCTCTACGTGGAACTTGGGTGCTCATCTGAGGTGACTACTCGGATGGTTGGATTACAGTTGAGAGGGCCAGCCAAGGAGTGGCTTCACAGTTGGAGAGATCATAGGGGGGCAGATGCACCACCCCCTACCTGGGAAGAGTTCAAGGTAGCCATTGTTGAGCAGTACATGCCTAAGAGCATTCGCGACAGGCGGGCGAAGGAATTCGAGTGCGTAGCTGCGTTAGACTACCAGTATGACGGTTCAGGAGTATGAGATGAAGTTTACTTGGCTATCCCGGTATCACCTGGTACTGGTAGCGATTGAGACATCCAAGGTCAGGAGATTTGTAGAGGGACTGAGGGTGCAGATCAGTAGGCTCATCCATTACACTGAGGACACTACCTTTGCTCAGGTAGTGGATTAGGCGCTCCAGAAGGAAGCATTGGTGTCGTTTGAGAGGTAGGATGCCCCCCTCCCCACAAGAAGAAGTTGAGGCCTCAAGGATCTGGAGGTTGGTCGATTCATTGACAGGGGTCCGTTGTAGCGGAAGCTCACCTGCCGAGTAGAGGGCATAACAGTTTCAGGGGCCACGTGGGCCCAGGACTAGGGGTGTCTCATGCAGGCAGTGTCTGGGAGTGCGATGCATAAGGCGGATATGCCGCATTGTGGCCTTTGTGGTAGGAGGCACTAGGGAGCTTGCTTTGGTCGTACGGACGCGTGTTTGGGGTGCGGACAGGTCGGACACTTCAAGAGTGACTGTTCAGTCAGGGGTGGTCAGATGCCAGAGTAGTCCAGAGGGAAGGCACCTATGTCAATTACTTCAGTAGCCCAGAGGAGTTAGGCACAGGGTAGAGGATAGCGAGCCAGTGGTTTTGAGAGGCCTCCTGCGCGGGTGTTTGAGATGACTCGGGAAGGCACCGAGGCGTCGAAGGCTGTGTTGACAAGTAACCTTATTGTTTGTTCTTCCGTAGCATTTGTATTGTTTGATCTGGGTGCTACTCATTCTTCTATATCTGCTGAGTTAATTTGCATCAAAATTGGGAAGGAAGCCCAATCTGCTTGATACGCTTTTTGTGGTGGCGATGCCTACGAGCGATTCGGTGATAGCAGAGGGAGTTTATCGAGATTGTGAGGTGTCCATCTGTGGACACATGTTGGTGGCCGAATTGATACTTATGCCGATGCTAGAGCTGGATGTGATTGTAGGGATGGATTGGCTAGCAGCTCATCATGCTTCGATGGACTACAGGGCAAAGGCTGTTATCTTCAGCAAGCCCGAGTTACCGTAGTTTACAATCTAGTGAGATGGGAGGAGGGATTATATGGGCGTCATTGCAGTACTAAAGGCTAGTAAGTTGCTTCTGGGTGACTCTCAATCTTTCCTGACTTTTGTGTCAGTGGTGGAGGAGGATAATGGGCAGCTTGTAATGTTGAGGGAACGCCTGTGGTTTGTGAGTTCCCTGAGGAGCTTCCGGGGCTGCCGCTGGAGAGAGAGAGAGAGAGAGAGAGATTGAGTTTTGTATTGACTTGCAGCCTGAGGTGAATCCCATTTCCAACCCCTCTTATCGGATGGCACTGACTGAGCTGAGAGAACTGAAGTCATAGTTGCAGGAATTGTTGGAGCTGGGCTTTATTCACTCGAGTGTATCCCCGAGGCACACTCCAGTGATCTTCGTGAAGAAGAAAGATGGGTCTATGCGTATGCGCATTAACTATCGGCAGCTTAGTAAGGTGACTGTGAAGAATCGTTATCCGTTGCCTAGGATTGATGACATGTTTGATCAGCTTTAGGGGGCACAATTGTTCTCCAACATAGATATAAGGTCCAGGTACCTTCAGTTGAGAATTCGGGACCGAGATGTGCCTAAGACATCCTTCAGGATGAGATATGGCCACTTTGAGGTTCTTGGTCATGTCCTTCGGGCTGACGAATGCACCAACAGTTTTTATGGACCAGCAGTTTTTATGGACCAATAGTTGTGAGCAGCAATTGCATTTAGTCTGCTGAGATCGTGCCTAATGGGCCAATGTTTATGTTATGTAGGAACCATGAGAGAAAAGGGGACAGGGAGGATGTCCAAGGGATTTAGAAATAGAAATGTGGTGCCAATTGTGGCATAGGTTAGGCATCGTGCAATATGCGTGGCTAATGCTTATTCAAGTTATGTGGTTGATGAACTTTGATTTATTTCAAAATTCAAGGACGAATTTTGTTTAAGGAGGGAGATTGTAATACCCGTGATATGTGTGTGTGTGTATATATATATATATATAAAATTAATTAATTAATTTAACTTTGGCTTCAGGGGGAAATTCGTGATGCGCGGTCGGAGATATGACTCATGCGCAAATTAATAAGTTTAATTGGTTGTTTTTGGTTTAGTTTGGTTGAGTAGGGTCCCCGTACTGTTTTGGTAAGGTTTGGTAGAGCTTTGGGTTCAGTTTGGGTGCGAACAAAAGTACGAGGGCGTTACGGTCTATGGACATTAAGTGGTAACTTGAGATTAAATACCTAGGCTTGAGAGAGAGGCCGGTTTTGGATCTTGATGACGCACGCATCCTAGGAGGAGGAGCACGCATGGAGAGGGACGAAGAGAAACCTCAGCAGACTGCTCATGTAGCATCTAACATCATCAAACTTCACGATCGGAGGCACGTCTGTGGTCGGATCTTGTTGAAATTTGGACAGTAACTTTAAACTTCATGTTTTAAATTTTTATAGGCGGAGATTGCTTTTCGATGGCTGGATATGTCACTGTGATGAAAATACTGAAGCATTGTTCTTGGTCTTCTTCTTTAGATTTTTGCTGCGTCGAGTTTCACCTAATCGAGCGATCGGGACACTATCTGGGGTCTGAGATCCCTTGATTCTTAATAGGAACGGTGGAGATCTTATTTGGACGGTTAGAGTTAGGGATAGACGAGGATGAAAAAGGGGCGACACCTTGAAGAACGAGATCCGACGCGAGAGATAGCTGTTTGTCGGAGATCGTCAGAATCATCTCCTCAAAGGGACGTGATTCAAGGTGAGTGGTTTCCTTGCCCTTAACAGTAGGTTTCCATGTTGTCCTAGCCACCCCTTATAGTTGAGGGTTTTTCCGAATTTTATTTTGAACTGTCGTGATTTCTTGGATGCTAGATATCATATTGTGTCGTATTTTACGGTCCTTGTTTCCTTATGCGAGTTTTAAGGTTTGGCAGCCCCTATTGGTGGCCCTAGAGGTTTAGGGCCGACCGAACCATGAAAGAGGGTTTGTCCTTGAACTCTCAATTTGGATTTATGTTGTTTCATCCCCTCTATGTTGCGTAAATTAAACAGCTAGTAGGAAGGACAAGGGGGGCGACCGCGTAGGGCTACGCTAAACCTAGGGTAGGGCCGAATGGTTTAGGGCCACAAAATTCACAGAAATATATACCTCTTCATAATCCTAGATATACTCCTTATGATGTTCATAAATTTTCTTGTATTTTATTGCATGAAACAAGAATTAATAGGGTCGGCCACACTAGGGTTACCCTAGGGTATTAGGGTAGGCCAAGTAGGGGCATTTGTGTAATTTAGAGACATCTATGACATCGTAAGGTCTTAGTACACTTAGTAATGACATTACCCTCACAAAGTAGTTTATGAAATAATTGTAGGGTTGTATAGGTATGCAAAATACTTAAGTTCTACCCTACACTTTAGCGCCAATACCGTAAAACACGAGTTTTTGGAAAAACAGTAGTGGCTTGGCTTACCTACTTGACATGTGGATTTAATATGTTAATTCATGATAAAACAGTAGGTAAATGGCATATAAATGGTAGGGAAATATTAATTTAAGGGTCGAGACTTAACATGGATATTTAGGCCGATTCCTAAGGCTATGGGAATCCGGTTTTCTCGAGGGCTATGCATACCTCTTCCTATATTTTTTAGTATGAAAATTTTAGATGAATTCCTAATAAATCAGAACGTTAGTTGTAGATTTATTTTTGATTTTTTGTAAAATTTATGAATAATTAAATTTTAGTTCGGATAATTATAATTGCTTCAATGGTTGTAGTCACTACAACACAACCGACCTATAGAAACACATAATTAGAGATAAATTAAATTTTTTGTTTCTAAATCTTCATATTTAGAGACTAATAGACATAAAATTTGTTCCTAATTAATCTCTAAAAATAATTTTAGAGTCAGATCAATTAAGTGACTCTGTTGTTAGTGTTTCTATAGCTTAGAGTCAAATCAATTAAGTGACTATATTTTTGTTATTTCTATATATCTTTATAGGCTAATTAGAAATAATTTTGTGTCTATTAGCATCTAAGTGTGAAGATTTAGAAACAAAAATATAATTGTCTCTAATTTTGTGTCTCAATAGGTCAATTATGTTGTAGTGAAAGACAAGTGAGACTTGTGGTATGTGGTATTGAAATTTATGATTCTCTTTATGATTCTCTTTATGATTATATGTTATGAATACTTGCAAATGAATTCCTTGAGTTGTGAATCAAGGACACAAGAGTTTCTCCACTAGAGGACTGAAACCCGAGATGGGGCTAAGTAGGATCGGTACATGTGTATACAGGAAAATTAGAGAAGTGCTATTAATTCCTAGAGTTATGGAATATTGCTTTATTTATGCCTCTCTTAATTTATTTATGATTATATTGCTTTATCAAATGGCGGATTATGACTAGTAATTTGACAACTCGGTCAACTGGTGGTCGGTTAGCGCGTCGGTGAGCCACGCTAACAGACTGCCTCGGAGTGGCATTAGTGGGAGGGTCTTAGCCAACTGTTGGATTATTTTCCTAGGTTCATCTCAGGGGCTCATGCTCGAGGGTCGCTAGTCTTGAACTAGCCAAATGACCACTAACCCGATCATGGTTACATTATTATCAGCATGAGGGTGATTGGCGAGTGGCGTCGTCTCATGTTCGGGGTCGCTAGTCTTGAACTAGCCAAATGACCCAGAACCTGATCATGGTTATACTATTATCAGCATGAGGATGATTGGTGTGGGGCGCCGTCTAATGCTCGATGGTCGCTAGTCTTGAACTAGCCAAATGACCCCTAATATGATCATGGTTACATTATTATCAGCATGAGGGTGATTGGCGCGAGGCGCTGAATTTGTTTGAATTGTTTGAATTGTATGGATGTATGAATGCATGGATTGTATGCATTGGTTTACTACTTGTATCATTTAATTATAGTTATTCTGTTATGAATGTAATTAAATGATGGCTTAGGGAGGGCTCAAGGATGTGCCACTCACTGAGTTCCTTTGAACTCATTCTCATTATTTTTATTGTTTTTGTTTCAGCTCCAGAGCAGTAGAGGTATTGTGGCACAGGAGGTGCAATTGGGGGTGGCGAGCTCAGGGCGTAGATCTTGTGACACGTAGTCGTAGTGGTGTCTAGGACAGTTGTTCATTTTGTTTATTTTTCAGACATGATGTAGTAGAGACCTACTTTTCAGAGTGTTCAAGATTTGTTATAGTATCATGTTATTTCCATTTTAGTAAATGCATGGTTGTGTATCTTTATTTCCACATCATGGTCATGTCCGGGTAGGCTTCGGGGTACAGACGTGTACTCTGGCCGGTCACGCGACCCTAGGATTTTGGGGCGTGACAGATTCGAGCTCTTATCGCACCCTCGGACTCGGCTCGAACCAGAACTCGGACTAAACACAATAAATATCTCTATATTTTGGTAATTTAAATTGAGCAAAGGTCTCACCTTAAATCGCACCCATCCGCGATCAACTCCGTGTGGAACCAATATATAAGATTATTAATTTTCACGGGTATTACACACATCCTCTGCATCATATTTAATTCCTTCTTGGTGAGAAGATACTGAAGGCTCTTATGATCAGTGTATATCTCACAAGCCTCTCCATTCTGAGAGTACCGCCACAACTTCAGAGCAAAAATAATGGCAACCAACTCTCAATCATGAGTCAGATAATTCTTCTCATGGTTTTTCAATTGCCTAGAAACGTAGGCAATAACTCTGCCTTGCTGCATCAACACGCACCCCAGGCCGACCTGTGTGGAATCACAGTAAACCACAGTTCCTCCCGAACCCGGCGACAAGGCCAACACTAGCGTTGAAGTCAAACAATCTTTGAGCTTCAGAAAGCTCTCCTCACACGTGTCATCCTAGATAAAGTTTACCTTTTTATGCATCAGCCGAGTACGAGGAGCTGCTATCCGAGAAAAATTCTCAACAAATTTCCGGTAATACCCTGCCAGACCCAAGAAACTCTACATCTCAATCACACTGGTCGATCATTCCCAATTCTGAACTCTCTCAACCTTCGCAGGGTCTACCTTCACCCCTTCTCTCGACACAACATGTCCAAGAAACCCCACACCACTCACCCAGAATTCACACTTAATTTTTTTTGCAAATAGCTAATTTTCCTTGAGAGTCTCAAGTACTAGCTTCAAGTGCTCGCGGTGCTCAGCATAAGTCTTAGAATATAGCTGAATGTCATCAATGAATACAGTTTCAAACCGGTCCAGAAATTCCTTAAATACTCTGTTCATCAGATCCATAAAGGCTGCAAGAGCATTACTCAATCCAAAGGACATAACCAAGAACTCGTAGTGGTCATATCTAGTCCTTAAGGCTATCTTCTGCACATCATGATCTTAGATCCTCAATCGGCGATACCTTGATCTCAAATCGATCTTAGAGAACCACTGTGCCCCCTGCAATTGATCAAAAAGATCATCTATTCTCGGGAGTGGGTAACGGTTCTTGATCGTCACCTTATTCAACTTCCTGTAGTCTTTGCACATGCGTATCGACCCATCTTTCTTTTTAACAAACAACACATGTGCTCCCCATGAGGTCACACTAGGGAAATAAAGCCCAAATCCATCAACTCCTGCAACTAAACCTTCAATTCTCTTAGCTCAGTTGGTGCCATCCGATATGGGGGAATAAAAATGGGTTTTACCCCCGGTCGAAAATCAATGTAGAACTCGATCTCCCACATAGATGGTAACCCCAGAAGTTCATCAGGAAACACATCATGAAAATCGCTGGGCACCGGTGTCATTTCCAACTCGCCGACCCTACCCTTAGTCTTCCCAGCCACAGATACAAAGGCTAGAAATGACTGACAACCACCGACAAGCAATTTTCGAGTTCCAAGGGCTGAGATCACCCCAAAGGACTCCCCTTTGCCCTCACCCTGGAAAGTGAAAGAAGACAATTCAGTCTTATTGAAAGTAACTATCTTGGCTCTGCAGTCCAACGATGCATAATGAGCAAACAACCAATCCATGCCTAGAACCACATCAATCTCAAGGATCAATAGGAGTACCAACTCTGCTTCCAAAATATGCCCATAGACTGGAACCTGACAACCCTGAAAGACTGTCTCTACAAGAATAGACTAGCCCACATGTGTCGACATAACTATTGGTATTGACAAAGAATTTCTTTCCTTTTTAAATTTTGATGCAAATATAGCAGAGATAAAAGAGTGTGTAGCACCCAAATCAAATAATACGAAAGCTGGTAAGGAACAAACTACAAGAATACCTGACGCCACTGTCTTTATGCCTCTCCCGAGTTATGATAAAAATACGTGCATGGGCTCTCCTAGGACCACCCGTACACTGCTGCCCCGACTCCTGAGGCTGACTCCTCTGAACAATAGACGCCATAGATACTGGCGCCTTTCCTCCAATTGGCGGCCCACCGTGATCGCCCTTGACCGGGCAGTCTCTCTAAATTTAGCCCAGGTAGGGGGCGGTGCAGTTGCTCCCTTACGTGCCCTCCAGGAAAGGAACCACTCCTTGGCTGGTCCCCTCACACTACAAGAAAACAGGGTATTACCGACGGACCAAATCCGTCGGTAATACCCAAAAATCCGTCGGTAATATTGTTACCGACGGAGTGACTGTCGGTAAAATCCGTCGGTAAAAGGCTCCTCAGTAATACCGACGGATTTTAATTAATCTGTCGGTATTACCAACAGATATTTTATTTTGTTGGTAATACCAACGGATACATATATTCGTTGGTATTACCAACGGATGTTTGTCCGTTGGTATTAGCAACGGATATTTGTCCGTTGGTATTACCAACGGATATGTTTTCGTTGGTATTACCAACGGATATTTGTCCATTGGTATTACCAACGCATACCGTTGGTATGACCAACGGATATTTTATCGTTGGTATTACCAACAAAATAAAATATCTGTTGGTAATACCAACGAAACCTATCTGTTGGTAATACCAACGTATATATGTATCTGTTGGTAAATTCGTTGGAATTAGAATCTACCAATTTTGATCAACAGATATTTTATTTTGTTATATGTGTATGTGATCAATCCTCAAATAATGAAATCACATATAAATTTGATCACACGAAATCTGAAAAATAATTTTTGAATCACACATTAAAATCCACACACATAAGAAACCATTGTATACCAGTAATTTTGAAATACATTGTGTTATTCAAATATTTACAAAGTTTCAAAGTTCCAAAGTTTCAAAGTTTCAAATACATAAGATAAGTTTTTCCAAAAAGCTGATCCTTGCACTTCATCCTTTTACCTGCATGTAGAAACAAAAAAAATAATGAGGCAATGAAATGAGGAATACGATGTTTGTAACTCAATGCAAAATAATAAACTGACACTCTGAAGTTGTAAATAAAGTTTATAACTCAATGAAATGAGAAATACCTAACAATGCAACATGCTGAATTATATCAATAGCATGCTGAGAATTTACGCATGCTGAGAATTGACTCAGCATGCTGAATTCACAGCTGAGAATTGGAATTCACTCAGCATGCTGAGAATTGAATTCAGCATTCTGAGATTCTGAGAATGAATTCCCAACATGTTCATTCTCAACAACTTTAATTTACCAAGTTTAATGTGCATAAAAGCAACAAGTTCAAGTTTAATTTTAATGCAGCATGCTGAATTGTAACAATAGCATGATGAGAATTGATATTTTCCATAGCTTCCTTATTCATACTTCAGTTTTTTGTTCATGAATCTGTTAAGAGTAGGCATAAAGTAATGATATGTCATATTTCAGAACTGAATGCTTATTTTTGCTTGGCTTATATATAATCTTTGACACTTTTATTATGACTTTCATTCTTTATGCTGTGATTCTTCAGGTAATCCCCTAGGATGCAGTTCAGGCACTATTTGGAGCTTGCAAGTCTGGGGATTTTGATGTTGCAAACAAGGAGGTTAACAATATAGTAGCAGAGGGATACCCAGTTTCCCAAATGCTCTATCAGGTTATTTTTACCATTAGTAACACCATGCAATCACCATTTCTCATTATTTCGAGTGTTAATTCAAGTTTGTATACCAGTTGTTAGAGGTGATAGTGAATACTGATGACATATGATATAGCATGCTGAATTCTCAGCATGCTGAGAATTCACTCAGGCTGTGAGATAGCATGCTGAATTCTCAGCATGCTGAGAATTCACTCAGGCTGTGAGAGCATGCTGACAGTAGCTCATTGTGATGCAGAGCATGCTGAGAATTATTCTCAGCATGCTGAGAGAGCTGAGAATTCACTCAGCATGCTAGGAGAGCATGCTGAGAGAGCTGAGATAGCATGCTGAATTCTCAGCATGCTGAGAATTCACTCTACATGCTGAGAATTCACTCAGGCTGTGAGAGCATGCTGACAGTAGCTCATTGTGATGCAGAGAATGCTGAGAATTCACTCAGCATGTTGAGAATTCACTCAGCATGCTAGGAGAGCATGCTGAGAGAGCTGAGATAGCATGCTGAATTCTCAGCATGCTGAGAATTCACTCAGGCTGTGAGAGCATGCTGACAGTAGCTCATTGTGATGCAGAGCATGCTGAGAATTCACTCAGCATGCTGTGAGAGCATGCTGAGAGAGCTGAGAATTCACTCAGCATGCTAGGAGAGCATGTTGAGAGAGCTGAGATAGCATGCTGAATTCTCAGCATGCTGAGAATTCACTCAGGCTGTGAGAGCATGCTGACAGTAGCTCATTGTGATGCAGAGCATGCTGAGAATTCACTCAGCATGCTGAGAATTCACTCAGCATGCTGTGAGAGCATGCTGAGAATTATTCTCAGCATGCTGTGAGAGCTGAGAATTCACTCAGCATTCTAGGAGAGCATGCTGAGAGAGCTGAGATAGCATGCTGAATTATCAGCATGCTGAGAATTCACTCAGGCTGTGAGAGCATGCTGATAGTAGCTCATTGTGATGCAGAGCATGCTGAGAATTCACTCAGCATGCTGAGAATTCACTCAGCATGCTGTGAGAGCATGCTGAGAATTCACTCAGGCTGTGAGAGCATGCTGAGAGAGCTGAGATAGCATGCTGAATTCTCAGCATGCTGAGAATTCACTCAGCATGTTGTGAGAGCATGCTGTGAGAGCATGCTGAGAATTCTACAGCATGCTGAGAATATCATGCTCTCTAATTACTAATCCTAGAATTGTAAGTGAGCGGGGCATATTGATTACTAATCCAAGTTTATTCTAGGTCCCGACATTAGCTCACCTCTTTCTTTATGTTAGACTCTCTTAGATTGGAACTTCACATATGTAATTACTTGTTTCTCCTGCAGGCTTGGTAAAGATGGTGAGGGTTAGTGTTTTGAACTTCTGTGAGAGCATGCTGAGAATTCTATAGCATGCTGATAATTGAATTAAGAATGGAATAGTTTAATTTACTAACCTATTTCTTTACCCAGCTGATGGAGGTGGAGGTGGAGGTGGTGGAGGTGGTGCGGTGGAACTCGATGGAGAATTTGTTGATTCTGAAGGATTGATAGGAATACCAAGCTGTGTCAATAGCAAGCGCACTTGAGCCTCCACTTGTGATTGCATCGATGTCTCCAAGTGGGTGATGTGCTCTCGCATGGATGCCACCTCCATCTGTATATTGTTCCACTCATCATGTGTCCGACGATGCCCATAACTTGAGGATGTACTTCCTTGAGAGCTTGAACTCCCAATAACAGATTTAACACCCTCTCGACATCCAAAACCATAAACCCGATTATGAGACGGGGGTCCAGAGGCATTAATCCATTCTTCGGGATCAAAATTCGGGTGTAATGATGCATCTGTGCCATACTTCTCTATTATTGATGCCTCATAAGTCTCCTGTACAATTTTTTTTTAAATAGTTAATTATTAGATTTCAAAAATTAGTTAATTATTAGTTAAATCAAGTACATACCACAACTTTTTGTGATTTGTCGTCGACAAAGTCACCCTCACCACTCTTTCGCTTATGGGTGTGTTTAAATAACTCAAGATGTGTAGGTGGTCGATTCAACTTTTCTTCCTACAAAAAAGATAAATAATATTTAGTTGACAATATTAATATAAATTTTGTATGACAACAATATTATCAATATCGTACCAGTTTTTTTCGATGAGCAACAAATGAAATAGATCCACCTGTATGAAGTGTAATGTCACCATCTACCTCCTTCTTCCGATTGAGACGACCGACTTCTGATTTTCGTCTCCACTTATCTGTATCCCAATGCTCAATAATAAGTTGATTCCAAATAACTGGAGGTATCCACGGAGGGCCAAAATCGCTAGTTCGGCGAATATCATCGGTGTTAGCCTTTCTTTTTGCATAATTTCTAGCATCACACATATTATCAGAGAAGCGTCGACAAGCTGTCTTGTCCCATATTTCTCGAACCTCATCGGTCTGAGAAGGATCCCAACGATAAACTGCCTAAAAAAACCCAAATACACAATAGTGGAGATAAAAATTTCAATTTTAGGGGTTTATATATCAGTAACATATAATTATCATAATCAAAATTTTAAAATAATTTACCTTAAATTTGTCCCAGAGTAACTCCTTCAGATGTGATGGCACTTCAGACCAATATGGCCATACACCCGTGAAATTTCCCTTAATAATTGATGAAATGTCTCTAACCACTTCTGTCTCGGGGAAGCTACAAAAAATAATAAAACTAGATCATAGAAACTTGATAAAATGTAATAAGAAATAGCTCAAATATTTGTCATTAATCTGTAATTATAAGATACATTTCAAATACTGCAATTTAAGCTAATTGTAAGAAGTTCTTGAAGTCAGCATTGGCGGATGCATTTACATTACGCGCTTGAATGATAACTTGTAAAGATTTTAAGCTAGGCTTTAGAAACAGTCACTGCCACTGAACATCAGTTATTCTAACTTGTGATGGTTATATCAAAGGTTTCATCATGGTGCATGTTTTCGTAAAAGAGAGACATGAAACAACAATCCATATATTTTTTAGGAAAGTAAGGCTTATAATTATCAAAAGAATTGAGAAATACAAGCTAAGTAGGGGAGTAAGGGAATATACAGAGGAAGAAGGAAACCTCGGAAAAAGCCCAAAGGGACTAGGTTACAAGGAGTCGGTCAAAAATAGAGAGGCTCCCTCCACAGTCATTTCCTGCACAAACTTAGAGGAAACAACAATCCATAGAGTGCAATTTCTAGCAGCTTATTCTCAGTCGCAATTGACTTTATGCATAATATATATTGTCCTTTATGCGGTTTAGAACTTTAGATTGAATCCTTTTTTCAATAGTAGTTCAACTTGCTAGCACTGAGGAACTCTACATATTAGTATATTACATCAGTTTGAGTTGGTGGTGGAGAGGTCTGGTGGTTGGTAGGTGTAGTAAAAAATAGTTCCTTGGTTATTTGAAATTCTTGGATTATTTCAATTAGCATGTAAACCTTATGATCTATCACTTTTGTATATGTAAGAAAGACAGTGGATTAACAACTACTTGAACTCAGCAGGAATACATTCTTGGGGTCTTTCTTTCCTATTCGGATTGGCTTGAATTGGATTAACAAGTGTTAGAGTTCATTAATACCTGTGGACATATGCATCATTAATCATTTAAGGGCTGGGTGCCTATTATTCTTCCTAACGTAATGTTTACTCCAATCTGTTTTCACTTAAGCTTTCTAAGTTAATCAAGTTCAATATCATGTACATAAATTACCCATGTAAAATGTCTGAAATTTTGCATTGCAGTCTTTAGGTATACTCAAGTAATATTGTTGTAGTCTATGGCATAAACGCATGGGACATGTCAATGAACAATCACTTATTGATATGACCACTAAACATATGATTGAAGGTATTGATTCTTAAGTATTGATATGCACTTATTGATTCTTAAGTATTGATATGCACTTTTTAAGTATTGATTCTTACTCTGGATGTAAATATGTTGCAGTGTTTGTGGATGATTGGAGCAGGATGGTGTGGGTGTATTTCTTGAAGGATTAATCTGAAACTCTGAATCTGTTCAAGAAGTTCAAATATATCAGCAGTTGAGAATGAAGTTAACTCAAGGATAAAAGTATTGAGAACAGATAGAGGTGGATAATTCACCTCAAAGTTTTTTGATGAATTCTACACTGAGACAGGAATTAAACATCAGCTAACAGCTAGCTACACACCCCAACAGAATGGGGTAGCTGAGAGGAAGAACAGGGTTTCAGTGGAAATGACTAGATGCTTGCTGAGGGGGAGCAGTTTACCTAAGAACTTGTGGGCTGAAGCATTGAATACCTCAGCATATATCATCAACAGATGTACCGAATGAAAGTCCATGATTTAGAAGCTGAAGAAGAGAACTTATTGAGTGATGAGCCGAATGAAAACTGTGTTTGAACACACTATAAATGAAAATGTTCAGAGTGAGAGCAATAATGATTCTTCACCACCACCCAGAGGCTTTAGAAGTGTAGCTGACATCTTACAAGGCAAAGATTGAATAAAAGGGAGAAAGAGGGAAATGGAAATGAGAATGAATAACTAGGGTTCAAGTTAGGAGAGAGCACCATCTCCTTGAACTCATTGGGGGAAGTGAGCTGAACACCTTGTAGAGAGAATGGAGGAAAGAAAATTGATTTCATTTCTTGATCCCCATCATTCGTTACATTCTCTTTTTGTAGATGTACAAGATAAAAGCAAAAGGCAACACCCTTAAGATGACTCTAGAAGATAACAATGAACAAACCATTAGAACTCATGATCTCAACTAACAATCTAAACAGCCCACTAACAACCCATTATAAAACTAATTAAGAACATAAATCCCTTGATGATAATGATATGGATGATGTGGCATGTTAGGTCCATATTAAGTCCCCTACCCTTGAAAAAATACTTGTTCTCAAGCACGAATGCCAGAATTGTTGAAGTAGTCCTAAGTTGCTTGAAGAAATGGGGGTGGAGATCTCTATTTATTGTAGAAGTAGGTGCATACATAAGGGAGGATGTGGTGCATATAAGCTAGGTAGGTAAGCTAGGTAGGTAATTTTGGCTGATCTTGCTAATCATGCTTGATCAATGTCTTGCTAATTAGCCTTAAGAGTTTCATCTCCATCATAAATAAATAATATATGTTGCTATTTCCAAATATATGAAACATATTGCAGAATAAGCTAGTTACCCAAATAGTAACTGAAATAATATAATGCAAAATATAATGATCTACCTTTTCTTATCAATAATTAATAGACGTCTATCATCTGGTGTCTCTGACGGTTGTGAAGGTTGATTTGGTCCTCTTCGACGTGAAGTATCATCACTGTGTGTAGCAACAGATGTAGATGGCACAAGAGGAGCTGATGGCATCAAATGCAAATGGACTGAAGGTGGTGAGGGTGTCGGTGTTGGTGCTAGTGCTGGTGCTAGTGCTGATGACGTCGAAGGTGTAGGAGTAGAAGGTGTTTCTAGTGGAACAGTAACAGGTACAACAGGAGTACAAGGTGTAGAGGTCGTGGCTCCAACTATAGCTTCAGATGATGATGAGGTCGCAAAAGGTATTTCAATCAAAGGAGGACGCCCTCGACCTCGTCCTCGCCCTCGTCCTCGCCCTCGTGACACCATTATTTACTAAAAGTTCATTAAAAATAGTTAATAATTCAAGACACATGAATTTTTTTTAAAAAAATCAATTACAAATAAATGAGAGTTTGTCATCATGTTCACAATGATTTTATAAGTGATCATCAAAAGTAAACTTATACAAAAAAAGTTTCAATCATCATTCTCCTCATTTGACAAATACTCGTCAACTTCATCATCTTCACTATCTTCCATGTCTATAGTGTCCGCTTCTTCTTCATCCTCCTCAATGGCTTGTCTTCGAGTTCTTAAGAAAAATTCTTCATGTTGATCTACTTCATCAACTACACCATCGTTATCAACTAATACATTTAACAAATCCAACTCAGTTGTAGGCATAATAGGTTGTATTGTTTCAACCTCATCCTCTTGAAAAAAATCATCGGTCTGTGGAGGGATATTATTGTCTGTTTCTTCAACCTCTAAAACATCAAATCTATTTCTTGCTTTAATTTTGCATACAGACCACCAATCACTTCTTCCTTTTTTCTTTGAGGGATAACTAGTGTAATAAACTTGTTGAGCTTGCTCTGCCAACACAAAAGGAGCGTCATGATAAAGTCTCAACTTGTGATTGATTTCAACAAGTCCATGGCGAGGATGTACTCTAGCTCCTTTTTCGGTATCAAACCACTCACATTTAAATAACACCACATTATTTCCACCAAAGTATTCTACCTCCACAATATCAATCAAAATGCCATAGTAATCAGATTCAAAGTCATTGTAGCAACTACCCTTGACACAAACACCACTGTTAATTGTTTTCTTTCCATGTGAAAATTCTTTGGTGTGAAACTTATATCCATTCACAAAATAACCCTTCATGGAACGAACCAATCTTTGTGGGCCTTGTGCAATGGCAAGTATTCGATTATCAACCATGTCAATGTTATGATTAACCTATCAAAAAAAAGAAATATGAAATAATCAGGATTATTCAAATTTACATTGACACAAGAATAATTGTTCAACTTACATAATCTCTCAACCATTTTGGAAATTCTCTGTCTCGTAACTTCTCTAGTTCTGCGTCAGTTAAGTGTGGTTCTCTTTGCCTAACGATATCATTAAACTCACTAAAAACAATAAGGTTTACATTAACATAATTTGAATATATGAAATAATTAATGAAAAGTTGATGTTAATACTACTACGTACTTAATAAAAGGAGAGATTTCTTGACAATTTATAAGTACGTAAAGCTCCATTGCTTTATACTCAGCTTCGTCGACAACCATCCTATAACGTCCAACGGCCCCACAAGGTCGACCAGGATAGGTAAAGATAGATAGGCGTCCGATGGTAGTTGGAACTCCACCATCATCATTTCGAGGCACTTGATTCAACCTTGTGTTTACCTTTGGTTCAAAGTAGAAAGAACAAAAAGTAGAAATTTCTTATATGATATATGCTTCACAAATTGATCCTTCAACATATGCTCGATTCTTCACTTTTTTCTTCAATTGAAGCATATACCTGAAATATTCTTATAAATTAAGACGTTTAAAAAAATTAAAAATTTGAATGAAGAATCAATAGGCATATGTGTTACCTTTCGAATCTGTACATCCATCTATATTGTACAGGACCGCCAACTTTAGCCTCATAAGGTAAATGAATAGGGAGATGCTCCATAGAGTCGAAAAAACTTGGTGGAAATATTTTCTCAAGCTTGCATAGTATCTCAACAATATTTAACTCAAGTCTTTTGACCTCCTCAATTCGCAACACACTTGAACACAAGTCCCGAAAGAATAAACTCAGCTCAGTTAATGTATCCCATACTGGATCAGGTAACAAATCACGAAATGCAATTGGAATAAGCCTTTGCATGAAAATATGACAATCATGACTTTTCATTCCATAAAATTTGCAATCATCTATATTTACACATCGACTTATGTTTGAAGCATCATCAGGAAATTTCAATTCTTTGACCCAATGACATACTGCTTTGATTTGTTCTTTGTTCAACACAAATGAGGCTCTCGGCTTCAACAGTTTTTCATTGACATTTTGTAATTCTAATTCAAGGCGCTTGCAATACTTATGCAAATCAGCTCTAGCCTTGACATTATCTTTTGTTTTTCCCTTGATGTCCATTACCGTAATGAATATATTTTCAAAAATATTTCGTTCAATATGCATCACATCTAAGTTGTGTCGAATTAAATTTGTATGCCAATACGGTAAAGTCCAAAAGATATACTTTTTTTAACCCAATTGTGTTGTTGCCCAAATCCTAAAATTCTAGCAACACATTGATTTCCAAATTGAATACTAGGTAATTTATCAACACGTGCCTTCATTTCATCGCCCGATAATCGTGGAGGTGGAACATCTCTTTCAATTCGGCCCTTCACAAATTTATCTCTTTGCCTTCGATATGGATGATCAAGAGGGAGAAACTGACGATGGCAATCGAAAAATGATGTCTTTCTTCCATTTTCAAGAATAAAAGATTTGCTATGCTCTAAACAATATGGACAAACTAACCTCCCGTGTGTGCTCCATCCTGATAACATAGCATATGCAGGGAAATCGCTAATAGTCCACATAAGTGCTGCTCTCATTTGAAAATTTTGTTTTCTAAACACATCATATATCATAATCCCATCAGACCATAACATGTTCAGTTCATCAATCAATGGCCTCAAAAATATGTCAAGTTCTTTACGTGGGCTCTTTGGTCCAGGAATTATCAAACCTAAGAATATAAATTGATCTTTCAAACACATAGATGGTGGCAAATTGTATACAGTAATGAGCACAGGCCAAACTGAATATGGAATAGAAGAATGCCCAAATGGATTAAAGCCATCGGTGCACAATCCTAATCTGACATTCCTTGGATCAAAAGCAAATGAAGGATGGTGAACATCAAACTGTTTCCATGCTTCACTATCTGCAGGATGTGCAATAACATCTGAACTACGATTCTTTGCATGCCAAATCATATACTCAGCAGTTTTTTCAGACATAAAAAGCCTTTGAAGTCTTGGTGTTATTGGAAGATACCGTAAGACCTTATACGGTATTTTTTTTCTCCTACCATTATTTAATGGTGTTGGCTTATATCTAGGATGTCCACACACTGAGCACTGCATCAAATTTGTTGTTTCTTTATAAAACAACATGCAATTATTCTGACATGCATCTATCTTTTCGTATCCAAGTCCGAGTTTCTTCATCATCTTCTTTGTTTTATAAAAATTTTCTTCCAACTTCGCACCTTCTGGTAACATATCTTTGATTATTGACATCAGCCGGTCATAGCAAGCTTCACTCATGTTAAACTCAGATTTGCAATTGAGTAACTGTGACATGGCTGATAACCTACTTTGACTCTTACAACCACTCCATAATGGCTCATCTGCGTAATTCAATAATTCAAAAAATTTGGCAGCTTCTTCATTTGGTCTTTCTTCTACATTTGATGAGCCAATACCAATTGCATCCACCACCATAGTTCTATAGGGATTTTGAGTGGTGCTTTCTGATTGAGGAATGATTGAGGATTCACCAACTTCTTCACTTGTCAACTCCCCATGTGCAATCCAATGTGTGTAGCGAGACATAAATCCGTTCGAACATAAGTGATATGCCACATCATCTCGATAATGATAATGATGATTAATACATTGTCGACATGGGCACCTAATTTTATCACCAAAAACATATTGAGTTTTGGAGTATGCAAAATTAAGAAATCCCTCGACTCCTTGAATAAATTCATCAGTCAAAACTCCTCTAATTATTCGACATTTCATCCAACTACGATCCGTAGACATTTTGATTAATTTTTTCAACCTAGAAACAATATTAAGCACATTAATTAGAACACAATTTTAAAAAAAAATCAGCTATCATGTTATTTAGATGATATTTTAAAAAATCAGCTATTAAAGTGGTACCTTGGTTTGTTTGGGAGTTGAGTTAAGCAAAAGAAGGGGTGAGAAGAAGGCAAGGTTCACTGATATGAAAGCTCTGGTGTAAGCCTCTTCGATCTCTTCATTATTGTTCCTCTTGTCTCTTCTGCTATTTTTATCTCATTATTTATGTTTTGATTGAATCTGTGCATTCATACCCAATTCTCTTCACCACACAAGATTATGCAATCTTGCTCTATTTAAGACAAGCCTGAGGTCCTAAGTATCTAAATTAGGTCATTTTCTAACAGCTTAAGCATTTGAGACAAGTGACCACCTACCCAAATCTCTTCATCACACAAGATTCTGAGCTGTGGCTTGTTTGTGACATTTTTATGCACTCTTTTCCTTGTGGTAAGTAGGGTATATATGGTCAAGAGTTTAATCCAAGTTCAACTTGCTCCCGAGAAGATCATAAATATAAAAACTGAGCTTAAATTTTTTGGTGTTTCTTATGTTTTTTCTCTCCTTATCTCTTCAACACAAGATTATTGCTTGGGACATCTTTCTATTTATTCTTTTCTTATGATAGTATAAGTTTGAGATCGTCTTTGGTATGATTTGCAGGTTCTTGGTGATAGCTAATGGGATGGCTGCAGCATATAGCCTGATCCAGGGGGTGAGGTGTGTGGTGAGCATGGTCAATGGGGTTGTGCTCTTGGACAAGGCCATGGCTTGGGCTATCTTCTCTTGTGATCAGGTGACTAATTCACCTACAACTCAGTGACTCTCTTTAAGAAGAAGCAATATGAATGTGAGATTTGGTCATTGTTTTCCAAAGTGTAAGGCATGGTTTTTCATAAGATAGGATATATAGCATTAAATAGCAATGGATTGGAAGACTATTTAATTGCTAAATAAAATTAATCTTCCAGCTTCTAATATTGTAGGCAATTATTAATGAAGTAGTCATTCTCAAGACAATTTATATGTGTGCAATCACTCACCAGTGTGCATGTGGAAACTTTCATGGGAGTACACAGACATCTCCCCAAAATATGCCAAGATGGGAGCTTATTTAAGTAGGAGTAGTACTAGGAAGAAGGTCCCTCTTGTTAATTGCACTAGCTAGTTGATGAAGCAATTAAAAGCACATGATAAAATAATTGGAGGAAACAAAAAGAGAGACAAGGCCTCATGGGAAAACCTTGTCTTCTTTTACATGTTCCAGTAGCTCTTTATGGGAGTGAGGGAGGGAGCTGATGAGCTTTTACATGCTATCACTAAGGAAAAAAGCTCTAAAAATACCATTTTCATTAGATATAGTTTCTATCTTATGGCCATTTTCATTATTTATTTGCTGGAAAATGAGAAAAGAAAAGAAAAGAAAAGATGGATTGAAGTTTTGGGCTGAGGTAGTAGTAGTGGCAGTGGATGTAATGTACAGTTTAGGTTAAAAATGTGTAGTGGCAGTGGATGTAATGTGCAACTTAGGTAGTAGTAGTAATGGCAGTGGCAGTGGATTGAAGTTTTGCATCCCCAGTCAATGAGACCTGCTAGAGAAGGTGATATACCAGTGAGGGTGAAGAATTCTTACAATCCTCAAGCTCCAAGTACTGTCATCACTAGAGAAAGAGATATGAGTAAGGCATAACCATAAGTCACCAATTTCTATTGTTTCTTCTAGAATTGAGGCCATTTATTCTTATTATTTGGACTCATTATTTTATTGTGTATAGTTCAGGCTATACAAACTAGTATTGTTTTGAAATCAAATTTTACCATGTTGGACATTAGAGGAGCTGCTAAGGAAGAGGCAGTGGAGTATTTGGGTAGCCTAATAAGAATACATAGATCAGATTTAATATTGTTGCAGGAAACTCATCTGGAAGATGATGATGCAAAGTTGTTTATTAACATATTCCTTTTAAGATTAGAGATGGTTTCTAGGCTCCTAGATGCCTTCCCATTAAATCAACATCATATTTTATTGCTTATAATCCTCTTCAATCATTTATTGGATGCAAATAATTGAGTTAAATAGAAAAAAAAACATAAAGAATAATAAAATGCTAAAGGAAACAAGCTAGACAAGATGAGATATGAGCTTGGATGTAGGACTGTTTAGTCCTATAAAGGTTGAGTACCATCTGAACTATCTTTGCTAGTTTTGATATCACTTTCACAAAGAAATACACCATTGCTTTTAGTCTCTATCCCATAGTGATTGATATTCCGAAGTCCAAACTGGTGTTTGGACAATTTGGTTTCCTAGCAAAGGTGATTTTTGATACACTAATAGCTTATAATGATCCTTAACTTGAGGTCATCCCCCTCCCTCGAAAGGGGCATTCCCCTGACAAGATTCTTAACTCAAATAGGTGTCTACCCTAACTTGAGGTCAGTGGTGAACTTTCACTTCACCAAAATGGAGGGCAAGAACAGAGATAAATATGAAATGCAAATTAAACACACTAATGAGACAACAACAATTTGATTATGCACTGGATTGACATGCTATAAATAATGTTGGTCATGACAAGGCAAGGGGTTGCTTGGGAAGGTTCCTTGGAAGTGAAATGATGGGGGTAATCAAGAAGTTCCTTAAGTTGAAGAATGAATAGTTTAGCGAGAGAGCTAGTCTGAACTGTGAGAGCCAAATGATTTATATACTAGAGACTAACATGCAAATGATTGAGAGTTCCTTAAGTTGAAGAATGAATGGTTTAGTTGAAGAAGCTCCTTAAGTTTCAGGATTGAGAGTTCATAAGCTAATGCCTCAGCTTAAGAAATTAGAGGAGGAGAAGTTGCAAGCACTTGACAAGGTCAAGTTTGCTGCTTCATATATTGATGAACTGTCCGAGGAGAAGAACAAACTCATTGATGAACTTAAGACCAGCAAAGATGAATTGCAAAAAGTTAAAGAAACAATGGAAGGTTTAGCTTCAGCATTAAATGAAATGTCTACCGAGTCAAGAGAAAATCAAGAAAGGCTTTTACAAAAGCAAGCTAAAATTGAAGATGCTCGATCGCAGATAGAGCAATTGGATTCAACTCTTAAGAACACTGAAGAGAGGTATGAGGTCATGCTTGATGAAGCAAGATATGAGATAGTTTGCCTCAAGAAAATTGTTGAAAAATTAGAAGCTAAAACTGATAATTCAAGCACTGAGTGGGATACAAAGGAGCTTCACTTAATTAATGCTATCAAAAATTCAGAAGATGAACTAGCTCCTCTCAAAGGCGAAATGGCTAAGGTTGTTGATTCACTCAAATTAGCAGAACAAGAAGCACATGAAGCAAAGGCTAATGGAGCTGAGATGTTAAACAAGTTGAAACAAGCTGAATATGCAGCAGCAGCTGCTTATGAAGCGGCTGAAGATGCAAAGTCTGAGACTCATGGTAGCATCAGAGAATAAGAAAGGAGTTCACAATGACGAAGAGGAAGATCCTATAGGTATTGTGTCCAAGGATTTAGCATCAGAGAAGGACGATGAGGATGAATCTGGAGATGACAATGCATATTCGAAGATTCATGGTTCTATCTTTGAACAGACAAATAGTATGACAGAGAGCACAGAAATCTTCCCCACCATGAACCAGCAGCAAAAGAAGAAAAAGCACAGAAATTTACATGCAGTAAAACAAATAAATGCATAAATCAATAACAAGAACATGGCTCTCTAAGAAATCAATAACAACTCTCTAAGAATAATCTATGAAATCTGGAAAAATTTTAAGATTAAAGAAATTTACCTCAAATCAGCACAAATCTAGAGAAATCGGAAGAAAGGGGCCTGCGATAGTGTTGGATGGGGGAAGAATCGTGGGTGGCAGGGGGGAGCTAGCTTGGCGATGGGCCTCCGCGAGAGCTTGTTGCGGGTGGAAGGGGAGATCGTGGGTGGTAGGGAAGAAGCGTCGGATGAAGTCGTCGCGGTTGGAGAAGAATCCCACGACAAACGGGCCTCTGCGAGAGCAGAGGGAAACTTTTGTCGCGGGTGGCAGTTAGATGAAGAAGGATGAAGAAGCGTCGCGGGAGAAGAATCGCACGACAAAAGGGGGAGAGGGAAACTTTTGTCGCGCGCCTGCAAATTTTCGTCGGGTTGAAAAAAATAAGTAAGGGCGCGAGTTTTTGTCGGCTGAAAAATAAGATGGAATGAAAAGAAATAAGGATTTTCTAAAATTTACCAACAGATATATGTATCTGTTGGTAATTTTGTTGGTAATACCAACAAAAAATATCGGTTGGTAACACATCCGTCGGTGAAACCTTCTTTTCTTGTAGTGTCATCTGCTGTCCCACCATCTAAACGATAGCCTCAGGAGTACATCCCAAGATCTCACACAGTTCCAAACATTCGTTAGAGACTCAGGAGTACATCCCATGACCTCAATCTTCATGTCAGTGCCGGTAAACTCTGGTGGCCTCAGTCTGACGAAGTCTAGGTGAGGGACTCCCCCTAACACTACCTCGCTGCGGTCTACCATCCTGGCCACAGGCTGTACAGGGTCCCAACCTCTGGTGCTAAAGGTGCTCCTGGCGGCACCTGCGGAGGCTGCTGCCTTTGCTCCCGCTCCCTACAGAGCTCCTCAATCAACTTGGTCACCTAGGCCTCAAGCTACTACCCTAGGATCTTGTCCGAGGTCCTCTTGCTCTGGTCATCTACTTCTATGACCTTGGCCCTGTCCTCAGCCTCTACCATGACTTCGACCTTGACCCTGTCTATTTGTGGAATTGCTTTCACGCCCGCTCATCATAGCATTATTGTTTGGCTCCATGACTATATAAAGGAAACAATCATAAAAGGGGAATTTAAATAACTCATCAATAACAAAAAAATTTTGCAAGCTAATATCCCACACTTACCGCAGCCGGTGTGCAAACTCAATCGTCTGATCTCGTGACTAGGACACCCAAAGTTCTACAAAATCGCTCTAAAACATCACAGGGACCTGACTCAACCAAGCGAGACCAAAAACAACCAATTAAACTTATTAATTTGCGCATGAGTCGTATCTCCGACCGCGCATCACGACTTTCCCGCTAAAGCCAAAACTAAATTGATTGATTATATTGTTAATTTTTTCGCGAGTATTCCAATAGGAAGATCGCTAGAAGGTTATCCTAGAGACCAACCTGTCATGTGTGATGATATTGTCATGTGATAGATTTGTTTGCTCACTTGAGCATGTTCTGTTACATTATGGTTGGTGTCGTTATTTACATCTTATTATACATTCTAATATATTCTGCTATTGAGATATTACACTACATGTAGATTTTCCAACTTACTATATTGTTATGACTGATGATTATTTGAGAGGGCTTGGGTAATCACTCACTGAATTTATAAACTCACACCCTCATGCTTGTGTGTGCAGGCTCTGATTAGAGGTACAATATTGTGTAGCATTGAGGCTTTTGTTCATGGCATGTACTATACTTTGGAGTTACTTAATTTATGTTGACTTGAGTCTTTGGGATTTCTATTTAACCTACATTATCATGTTCAGTGTTTTGAAGTCGGTTATATATTTTTTTTATGCCTTGCATGATCATTTTATGTCGTGGTATGGTTAGGCTTTGGAATATGTGTGGTATTCCCGGCTGGTCACGTGACCCAGAGTTTGAAGCGTGACAAATTCTATGAAGTCTGGCTGCATAATAGCTTTTTCCCCTATATAAGGTTTAATTTCTAAAGGTATTCCAAACCCATTAACTAAAAAGTATAATGATGTTCGGGTATGTTTCCAATGGATCATAGGTTCCATCCCTAGTTGTAGTGCTTTATACAGATATATTGTTAATGTATCATGGGTTCAATATCTAGTAGTAGTGATTTATGCATCTATTTACGTATGCGTCTACGTGGACACCTTGTAATGTGTGATATGCGTATATTCTCACATCTATCTACACTTTGTAATAGCTATGTTATAACCTATTTTTTAATAAAAAAGTATAACGATCAAACTCCTATTTAATTCTCGTAATTGTATTTAATTTCCTTTAATCAACAAAACCTTGTATATATAAGCAGACTTTAATTCACATTATTAATTAAGGAAGTTGCCTTAAAAACATTATGCACGTTATCAGGCAAGTTTTATGCTCTTTATTATATGCTAGTGTAGTGATTCTTAAGTCACCTCTATCAAGTCTTGATATATATTAATTACTCAAAAAATGATATCAAATATAAATTGCTATATATTATGCAAAAAAAATCTTTATATATATTAATTATCTTTCTGATTTTTCAATACATTGAATATATGTCACATATACATATATTAAACCCACATTCAATAATGTGGATCTGATTAATTCTGATATGACTGTTAACTGCCTCATTACATATCAACATTGGAATTATGATATTTCTGATACTATGTTTTCTCATGAGCTGGGTACATCCATTTCGATGATTGGACTTTCTTTAACACCCATGAGGATAAAATAATTTGGACAGAAAGCAGGGAGGAAAATATTACCACTGCTTCAGCCTATTCCTTTCTCCTCAAGCATGATTCTTCCATTTCTGACATTTCTCTTAACTGGTCAGCTATTTGGTCTTTAAAAATTCTTGAAAACATAAAGATTTTCTTATGAAAATTGATGCATGGCCGCTTGCTTACTAGAACTAGACTCTATGATTTAAAATTGGCTTCTAGTAACTTATGTATTTTCTGCCAAATTGCCAAGGAAAACTGTGAACATCTGTTTTGCCATTGCCCTTTTTCTATTGAGATTTGGAACGATTTGCAATCTTATTTTAGAATCATGCTGCCAGATAGACAAACATGAATACTTGGTAGCAATCTTCTTATCTTGAGCGATGATTTAATTCGTTGCTCGATAAAAAGCTTAGTTGTCGTTTCATGGTGGTTCATCTGGTTTGGGAGAAACGAGAGACTGCATCAAACGAGGCAGCTTTCCCCCACCTGCTTAGTGAGAAAAATAATTTTGTATGTCGGCTTCCTTGATTCCATTTTAAAATCTGAGGGCAAAGCTAAAGATATAAATCCAATCATATGTAAATGGATGCCTCCTCTCTTAGATTGCATTAAAATAAACTACGACGCTTCATTTACTATTGACTCTTCTGCGGTGGGTATTGTTGCCATAAATCATAAGGGTAATGTTATTTATGCTGAATGCTTATTGTTTAACGCTAAATCTGTTTTGCATGCTGAAACGCTTGCCATTAGACAATCCTTACTGGTTGTAATGCGGGAAAGATATCATCATGCTATAATTGAGTCCGATTCCAAAACCCTTGTGAAATCTTTGAAGCAAATTAAAGAGCTGTCCGGGTTGGCGCGTGCAAGATAATTTTGATGATATCTCTTCATTCTTGTTGGCTTGTAATAATATTTGTTTCAACTTTGTTTTTAAACAATGTAATAAAGCAGCCTATTGGGCTGCAAATTTTGTTCGTTTGAATGGTGTCTCACAGGTTTGGTCTCATGTGAGACCTCCGGAGCTCCAAAACATTATTGTAAGGGACTGTTGTGGTCCAAGTTTTATTCGTTAATTTGAAGTAGTTCTTTGTTTCGAAGGAAAAAAAACATATACATATATTATCTACTAATATAATTATTGACGTCAAGTCCGCAAAATATAGTTCACCACTCTTTGATTATTTGGGTCATTTAATTAATACTTTTCTGTCACACCCCGACTCAAGGTCACGTGACCGGCCAAGATAAGTGTAATTACCCCGATGCCTAACTCAAGCATACAACCACGCAGACTTAATGATAAATGATGAATGCATTAAGATTGATGACAACTAAGATTGCATTAAGATTGCATTAAGCATACAACCTGTGCACATCTCTCTTTTCCTGAACAAGTCAGTAGGCATGGATCCATGACAACTAGCAAAGTCGTGTATTCCTTTTTGCATTCTCTCTTGATACTAATATATTTCTCTTTTCCCCCTTTGAGATTGATATTTATGAGTATGTTTCAGTATGTTTAAATATCAGTTCTCTGTCAGTTGAAACCTCATAGTTGAAACCTGATAAAGTTTGAGTAATGAAACCTGATAAGGTTTCTGTTGAAACCTGATTTATGCAATAATCTGAAGCTTAATCTCTGTTTATGAGAGTGAATACCAAGTTAGTAATCTGAAGATTACCATATTGAGCTTAGATACCAACTGTTGTTGTTCACCATATTCGAAACCTGATAAAGTTGAAACCTCATAGTTGAAACCTGATAAAGTTTGAGCAATGTTGAAACCTCATAGTTGAAACCTCATAGTTGAAACCTGATAAAGTTGAAACCTCATAGTTGAAACCTGATAAAGTTTGAGCAATGTTGAAACCTCATAGTTGAAACCTCATAGTTGAAACCTCAAGATTGCCATATTGAGCTTAGATATCATGTTTCAGTATGTTAGATTCGGACCTAAAAATATGCTAGATTCGGACCAAGGTAATCTCTGTCTGAATCCTTGATATGCTAGATTCGGACCTGTGCACATCTCTCTTTTCTTGAACAAGTCAGTAGGCATGGATCCATGACAACTAGCAAAGTCATGTATTCCTTTTTGCATTCTCTCTTGATACTAATATATTTCTCTTTTCCCCCTTTTTTCAGGTTTGTTAAACCCCCTTACATTCAGTGCAGGAATAGCTAATCAAGCCCCTGATTCAGAGGTTGTTTCAGAATCTGTGTACTAATTAGCTAATCTGTGTACTAATCAGAGTCTGGAGTGAAAATTCAGGTATTTGATGCCAATCTGTGTACTAATTAGCTTAAACTACAAATGTTGTGGTAGATAGCTCTACTTTGAGCAATAAACTCATATTAGCTTATATGAATAAGAAAGGAACAAAATAAGGTAAGAGGTGAAGAAAGAACAACTAGAGTGTAATGAATAAGAAAGAACAACTTATTAATCAGAATGTCATTTAGAAACAACCTGTACTTGAGCATTTATTCATTCACTTTGTACTTGTATGCTTTCTCAGGCAATTACTAGCAAGGATGGGTATTTTCTTGAAGCTCCAGTCTCTGGCAGCAAAAAGCTTGCTGAACATAGTCAATTTGTAATTCTAGCTGCTGGAGAGAAGGTGCACTAGTGAATCCCAAACTAATCCACAAACAACCTATTCTAGTTCTAATAAAATGAGAACAATATAGATCGAGTAACATGATGTGGACATGTCCAAAGAAGAGCCTGTTAATTTTGTAGTTAGATGTGGCAAATTTGATTATGATGGATGGTAAGAGTAGAATAAGACCTATGAATTTTTCGCTTGAAACAATACAAAGACCAGCTGGGATGAACCAAATTTTAGCAAGGACCAGCTCATGTTCTGTTGGGTGTTGGAAACTAGGACATCACAGTTATTTGCTAGGACTGAACTATTTGCTGGTTTTTGCAGTGCCACTAAACTCTAAACTGCAGGATCCATCAGAGTTTTAACAACATTATGGATCCATGACAACTAGCAAAGTCATGTATTCCTTTTTGCATTCTCTCTTGATACTAATATATTTATCTTTTCCCCCTTTTTTCAGGTTTGTTAAACCTCTCTGTCACAAGAATTGATATGAATTTTCCACTACAAGCAAAGTCAAACAAAGTGTTAGCGGCCAAACATTACAAAATTAAATGTGAAAAGATTGAGCAGAATAAGAAGTTAAATCCAAACAGAAGATATGGTTTAGTCTCAAAACAAAATAAGAAGGACTCAGTCGCACAAATTGCAGAGGCCAATATCTCTAATATCAATGTCCAAGAGAAAGGAAAAACATCCTTTGAAAAGCCCAAGGATGCAGTCCCTACTCAACCTACTGCTTCTACTATGAGGCAGGTCATTTCTATTGATATTCAAAATAGAGGAAAAAGACCAACCATTCAAGATCAAAGACCCACATCCTCTACTCAAAAACAACTTCTTTCCAATTCCAATACAAAGTCTTCTCAAGTGCAACAACAACAAAAGCCAATCTTTCAATATCAAAGGTATACCCAAGTGCAGCAGCAACAAAGGCCAACCATTCAAGATCAACAAAGAAAGGGTAACCATGAGCAAGGACATGGGTATGCAACAAAGAAGACAAAGACTGCACCTTTTTGTCCATCAATGTCAATGGTTGAATATCGTGAGAAGCTGGGTATGCAAGTGCTAGAAAAAGATCCTCTATAAGAGGAATGTAGAGAAGATGACATGGAACAAGTTGAGGAAGAGCACAATATACCCGATGAGCTAGAAGAGGAAGCAGATGTTGAGGAAGAGCACAATATACCCGATGAGTTGGAACATGTTCCCGAAGGTATATTATGTCATTATATGGAATTCTATAATTAGCTTATTTTTAAATCATTATTGTTATGTCAATTAGGAACATCAAAAAAAAAAGCAAGAGGGAAGACAATGTGCTATAGAATTCATGGAAGATCGCTAGAGGAGCGACAAGAAATAATTTTCAATAGTGAAGCACAACCAGTTGGGCCCAATGAGAAAGCTGTTTCAGACTTGAGCCAATTTTTGGGAACCGTGGCACGAAATTCAGATTGGTGTCCCTTGATTTACACCAATTGGAAGGCCGTACTGAACAAGGATGACATATGGAAATATATCAATGTATGATAGTTTTTTATATTGTTCATTTACATTTGCATGTTAATATTAATGCTTGTTTTGCTTCACTTTGTAGAAAAAGTTCATCCTTCCAGAAATAGGGAAAGGGGTTGTGTTCAAAATTATGGATGAAGCTTGGAGGAAACACAAATCAAAAATCAAGAAGGAACATTTTGACAATTACGTAACAAATAGCGAGAGGATAAAAAATCGTCCTACAGACATTCCTCTCGAACACTTCAAGCAAATGATTGATTACTGGAGCTATGAACCCATCCAAGTAAGTATCTAGATTTCATTATATAACTATGAAAATTATAAAAATTTAGCGGAGTTTGGTCTGCTTAGCGGATTTAACTATGAACACTTTAGCGGAGTTTGGTCTGCTTCTAACCTCAGTGAAATCACCTATGGATTTCTTACTTGCTTTTGATATGGTTATTGATTTTTTCTGGTTGCATATATTTAGTTTTTTTGTTATTGATGTAGGATATGTGCCAACAAAATAGATTGAACAGATCACAACAAAAATGGAGGCATCGGATGGGCAATAAAAGATTTTCTGTGATAAAAGAAAAATTGGTAATATTTTTTTGCACGGTTTCATATTTTGAATTTTAATGTAATGTCAATATTATGTTTTAACTCATTCTTGTGATTTATATAAAGCATGCTCAAAAGAATGAAGAACCCAGTCAAGTTGAGATGTTTGTTGAAACTCGGACTAAGGACAGAAAAGCCTTAGATGATGAAACTGAAGAGACAATTGTGAGTTTTTCTTCTAGCTATTGTTTTATACTTAATTATTTATTATTATCACTAACATTATTAAAATGTACATTTTAGGAAAAGCTTAAAACCATGGTTGAGCATGATGGGAAACCTGCTGCTGAGGCATTTCAATCTATGTTTGGGAAAGAGAAGTCAGGAAGGGTGCGTTGTTATGGAGGAACAATTACACCCACAATCTTAAAAAAAAATGAAGAAATGGCAGCAATGCAAGAAAAACATGATCAAGAGGTGAAATCTTTGAAGGAGCAACATGCAATAATGGAAGAAAGACATGCAAAAATGGAAGAGAGACAGAACCAAATGCAACACCAAATGCAAGGAATGCAATCTCTTTTGAAGACATTTATTACACAGGCAAACCCAGATTTGAACATAGAGGCTATAACAGCTCTGTTGGCATCACCAACTACTCCAAGGGATGCCAATAGCATCTTTGGTTCTTCTACTTCCACACATCATCCTCAAAATCAGGTAATTTTAGTTTAATATATGATTATGGAGTCTTCTGATCATTTTTAATTATTAATTAATTTTTGCAGGAAATGATGAATTGAGATGATCAAGAGGACTTGGCTAATGGGAATGCTAGGCTTAGAACAATTTCATATGTTTCTGAACTTTATTTAGACTTAATTGTGAAATTATGGAATGGGAATACTATAATTGTGAACTTATTATTCAATTAAATATATTATAAGTTTGAATGAAATTTATGTTTTCGAATCTATGTTTGTGAAATTGTATGGTTGTCTATGAAATTGTATGAGTGTCTGTGAAATTGTATGGTTTACAGGAATATATATACATTTTAGGAACAAATATGAACCTACGCACAAACAATACAAATATGAACCAGCCTATAAGATTTACCTATAGGAACGGTATAAAAACCGTTCCTATAGGGTGGAACTATAGGAACGGTATAAAAACCGTTCCTATATGGTGGAACTATAGGAACGGTGTAGAACCGTTCCTATAGGGTTGGTTTATAGGAACCTTTTATAACCGTTCCTATAGGCTAGACCTATAGGAACGGTTTTTTTGGCAGCGTGACCATAGGGAAGAAAACCGTTCCTATAGACTAACGGAACGGCTGATTTGAGTACACATGGGAAACTGTTCCCGTAGGTCTATGGGAACGGTTTTTATCTTTTGGGAACGGTTTTCAACCGTTCCTATAGATTAAAAATGTTGTAGTGATGTCATAAAATTGAGTGAGTGCTTAGCTAAATGTAAATGTTTTAATCAAATGAAAATACAGACTCCAACAATCACAGCTAAACAACACAATGCATGAGAAATAACCAACAAGTCGACTACGATTCCCTAAACCAGTCTTCTACGAGATCATCGGTGTCGTTTGCTCCTCCAGCTGCGCCACGTCCACTAGCCCTACCTCACTGGTAAGGTCCTGCAAAACAAAATCAAAACAACCATGAGTGCATAAGGAACTCAGTGAGCGGTTCTACCGAACCTCCACCAAAATCCCAACATACAAATAACATTCGCATCATAATTATTATATTAGGGATTGGATACAAAACATGACCAATCAACCATCTTGCAAGAGCATGAATATTTGGTCATAACTGGCCTATCATAAAATATAAAATTTGGTCACCATGGCCCCTAAGCAATGCATAGTCTCTAGGACACAGTTAGCCTATATATCCCACAAAACAATCGGCCTGCTGGCCTACTTGCATAAAAGAATACACTTGGCTCAAACGGGCTACATAACATGAGTACAACTCGGCCTCGACCAGCTGTGCATCAAAATCACAAGCGACCTCGACCATCCGCATCAACATGATCAATACTCGACCTCGACCAACCGTATGATCATGGGTTATACTCGACCTCGATCAGTCGGATAACCACACACATTTTTCGACCTCGACCAATCGTATGTGCAATAATTGGCCTCGACCAACCGTACAATCAGAATACACATTACACATTACCAATACATATTCTCTTCTCATTCACAACCTAGGCATGCACCTGTTTCTAGCCTCTAGGTTTGAAGTTAAGGATATTATATCATCTATTCACCGTCATCTACTATTAGGATATATTATGATGTCATGTCCTACATGTCATATATATCACTACAATTATTTATCTTTGGTATACAATGTAAATTGCCGGCATTGTCCTAAAAATGACTTCATTGAGGCTAATTACAGCATTTATATTTATTCACAGCAATAAAAAATTAGGACAACACTATAATTAAATTACAGCATAGAGCTAATAATTTCCAACAATTGATTCCATAATTTTTGCATTTAATTAATTAATTTCAACATAGTAATTAAAATTTTAGCAACTAGCTACCTAATTATTGTAGAGACTAATTTAGGCATGTATCTCAACATATAATTCATATACATGTACCGTAAATTAAACTCTACATGCACATAATCATAATGATATACATCCAACATATTTATCATGATAAATACAACATAATTCTATTTACCAAGATAATGATAACATAACCACAATTTATCACAAGAATAGCAATAAAATTAGGAACTCCCAAACAATAGTATTATAGAACCCAACATGACATGGGATTTCCCTAAACATCATGGCCGAATCCCCCAATTACCCGAATAAGGTATTCTGCCGGCCATCCCCAATTTTCTAACTTGATCGTCCTTCAAATAATTAATGACATGAATCTACCATTATGACACCATGAGGAAAAATTATCACGATAAAATAGCCTATAATGTTCGGCCAACCCTAACCCAAGGGTTTTACCACAGAGCCGCCCCCCTAAGGGATGTCGAAACTAGATTTTTGATGAGTAACAAGTTTTTCTGGATCTCTAGATGTCCATGCATCCTAATCTCATAAATTTACAAATTTCTACAAGTTTAGAATTTAAAGAAAAATTGGGCATGACTTCTCCTCAATTTCATCCAATCGGCCGGCCCCATAATCCTCAAGAAACACCATTAAAAATTTGAGAAACTACGATATCGACAAGAGGGGGAAAGAGGATCAAGAAACCCCAAGAACCGAACAAGAAATAGACAACGAAAACTCCACAATTTCATCTAAGGGGTTCAGTCAACACAAGCCTTCCCCAACAAGTTATCTACAACCACTCAACTCTAATTGGAAGGGAAGGAAAACAAAATGACACGGCTCCGCACTCTGGCGACGATTCCTAGCTTCGGCGCCCCCCTCTCTTTCTCTCTTCTCGCCCTCCTCGTTGTGCATGTGTCTCCTTTGAGCCGTACGATGGCTTGAGTGAGGGTTATATATTTTATTATTTTTTATTACCAATTTACCCCTCTCACTTAAACCCTTTAAATTAACTCTACCCGCATCCAAATTTAGCCTCAATTGAACCCGCGAACTCGGTTCCAACCCAACAAGAGTCCAAGATCCAAATTAAATATAAAAGTTCAATTTATAGGGCTATGCGAGTTATGAAGTACCCGGCCATACCTTCTAATCGTGACGGTCTCGCGTCTCGACTCGGCTTGCCGAACCAAAAAAAATTAATTTTAGAAATTCTTGAGTATTACATTTTTGTAATATATATTTGCATGCCATATAGTATCTAATTAATTATGATCATATAATGAAATTAGCAAAATTAGACTCGTCACTCCTTAATCGTTTGGAGACTTTTATTAATTAGGATCATGTTCAATCTATATAATTAGTTTATCCGCTCTTTAATTACTTAAGAAGTTATTCAATTTTAATATTTATGCGTTCAAATATTTATCCACTATGTAATTTATTAGATGATCCTATCCAAATCCCCAAAACTAGGCCACTTTTATATATCTTAATACTTTTCCATTACTTCTTCTTGGTACATTATTTTAATTAGACAAAAAATTAATCAACTAAATCAATTCCTATTAAAACCCATAGAAATAGTCTTAATTAGACAAAATATTAATCGACTAAATCAATTCCTATTAAAACCCATAGAAATAGTCTTGAGATCTTATTCAATATTCTGTAGGACATTAATTTTTGCACTTAATTAACTAATATATTTATCCACTAAATAAGATCCTATCGAGATCCGCAAAAGCAGGCTTGCCACGAAAATACAATTAATTAGGTGTAGAATAAAAGTTAAAAAGCTTTAACTTAATGATACTTATGTAGTATAAATAGGAAGACAATGCATACATTTTTAACTAGAAAGGAACTAATTGAAGGTGAAGGTAAAAAATGGAGAAGACTTACAATCCAATGCTCTCTTTTATAGTGGTGTTGTGCTTGAGTGCATGTATTGCTACTATAGAGTGTAGAAACCTAACTGATTATCACTCACGTAGAAATCTCCTCACCAATGGCCTTGGCTTGACTCCTCAAATGGGGTAATTAACTAGCTTTAATCTTTTACCTTTTATTGTTATTACTATATAATTTTTTTTCCAAGACTAAACTTGGTTATTCTTCATAATGTAGGTGGAATAGTTGGAATCATTTCGCATGTCATATCAATGAGACATTGATAAAAGAAACAGGTAACTCAATTAAAACCATGCAATTCATTTGTTCTTTTGTAATTTTTCTTGTTACTAATCACATTATATTGTTGTTTTGTAGCTGATGCAATTGTATCCACTGGCCTTGCAAAGCTTGGATACCAATATGTCAATTTAGGTATTATATGAATTAAATATTTATTTCGTCGAGAATATTAATATGTCATGAAAGCGAAATTAAAATGAAGTATTGCATTTAAATATCTCAGATGATTGTTGGGCAGCAAATCAACGAAACTCAAAGGTACATTCTTTTGTTGCTTCTATGTTGTGTTAACTCCATAATAGGAGTTGTTTGATCATCCATATATATTTCTATTTTTCTCAATTTTCTATAAATTAACTGCACGTGCCGAGTTTTAATTTATTTCAGGGTGAACTATTCGGAAATCCAGTAACTTTTCCTTCGGGAATGAAAGCATTAGCTGACTATGTTCATGATAAAGGACTTAAGCTAGGAATTTACTCCAGTGCAGGGTAATATTTTATATTAGTTAATCTTTTTATTTAATCTATTCTAAATTTAAAACTAGAGAGATCTCAAGCATGCAGTGTTAAGCTTATTGTTGGGAATGTATTTTCAGACATAGAACATGCAGTGATCAAATGCCAGGATCACTTGGTTACGAGTATAAGGATGCAAAAACCTTTGCAAAATGGGTAAGAATATCATCTCATTTTTATTAAACAAAATATATTAAATTATTTTACCCTACTATTAGTATTAGGAGTGTAAACCTAAATGTAAAAAAAAAATCTCATATTTTTTCAAATTAATTTTCATTGGAAAAAGAACCTAAACATATAAATTTTTTTGTCTAACTTGAGATCTTAGTTTTGGAATATTTTTTTCATGTTTTCTAGATTTTAGTTATGTTTTTTGAATTACATACTTTTTAAACCAAAATGAGATATGTTTATATTATGTTCAAATGTTTTGGTTTGGTTGGTTTGATATTTTAAAGCTTCTTTTCTTTTATGGATTACTATATATATTACTTTATGTTTTTCACTTATTAATCTTATGTTTTATAATTATTATTTTATATATATCTACATTATATTATCATTATTTATCCCTAGCTTCATGCAAGATTTCCTAAATATTTAGACTATTTATTTCAGGGCATTGATTATTTGAAGTATGACAATTGTTATACTGGAGGTACAGGTGAAGATGTAAAAATAAGGTAGTGTGGCTAACCTCGTTTAGTTTTCCAAATTATTTTAAGTTTATAATTTATTAAAATTATTCTTCTAATGTTTTGTAGATTTCCCAAAATGACCAAAGCTCTAAGAAAGGCGGGTAGACCAATCTTCTATTCACTTTGTGAATGGTAAATGATATTTGAATGCTAATTATTGGAAATATTATTTTTACAATTAATTTCATCTTTATTTCTATTTTTTTATTTATTTAGGGGATGGGGTGACGTGGCCAAATGGGGTAGCATGGTGGGAAATAGTTGGAGAACAACCGGTGACATTAGGGATAATTGGGATAGGTGAGACGATCCAAATTATCAATTAAATTGTTGACATCAAATTGATATTTTTTAAAAATAAATATTCAACAATATTTTTTAAACTATTTTGTAATAAAATTAAATTATATTTCTCTCTTTCAGCATGATTGAAATTGCTGATTTGAATGAAGTCAATGCTGATTATGCAAGACCAGGTGGATGGAATGGTTAGCTTTCTATCGAACTTTTAGAATATGAACAAATAAATGTTAAATTAGAAAAGTATAAGATTGAATGAGAATCACTTTGACTTTACTAAAAGTGTTTTACACACTCGATATAGTTGACATGAATTGCATTATATATGATAGAGATTGTTTACATGAAGTATATGTAATCATTTATCTTATATGAAATATATTTAATTTTTTTCGACTATTTTTATCTTATTTAGATCCGGACATGCTTGAAATTGGTAATGGAGGAATGACAAAGAATGAGTATGTAGTACATTTTAGCTTATGGGCTCTTTCCAAGGTAACTTTGTATCTTACACAAATTACAAATTACCAAAATAAATTACTAACCATTGACCCAATATTAAGTTGAATAGTTTTATGTTCAATTTTGGTAGGCACCCTTGCTTATTGGTTGTGATGTAATGGACATTCCTAAGAAGACCATGGACATTATTGCCAATGAAGAGGTCATTGCCGTCAATCAAGGTGAGTCAATATTGTATTCTTCAATAAGTATAAAAGTTTTATCATTTTATTATCTTAATTACATCCTTAATCAATTTTAATGCATGTAAAATATAAAAGATCAACGGTAACTTTTACTTATTACTAATATGAACAGATACTATTGGAGTTCAAGGGAAGAAGGTGAAAAAGGATGGAGACCTCGAGGTAGCTTATATGCCTAATTTTCCAATTTTTGTTATTTTCCCTACATTGTTGATTAATTAATAATATAAAACTACGTAGGTATGGGCTGGTCCTCTTTGTGAAGGTAGGACAGTCCTTTTATTGAATAAAGGCTCAAATGAATCAAGTCCTATCACAGCCCACTGGCGAGATTTGGGTCTTGATCAAGAGGCACTTATGGAAGTTAGAGATCTTTGGAAGGTATTATAGTACAACTTGATAAGATTTACCGGTGCATGTTTGTCTCTCGATTTTATTTGTTACAAAGATGCATCACCTTCCATGTTCATAATATGTTTGGTCATTTGAATATTTTCTTGCAGCATGAAACACTTGAGGAGAAATTTTCAAGGACGCTAACAACAACGGTTGAACCTCATTCATGCAAGATGTTTGTTTTAAAGCCGGTATCTTGAAGTCCACTTAGAGAATGGACATCTTTCAGCAGAGTTGTCTTAGCATTCTATTTTGGTTTCTAGCACTTTTTTTAATTTAGAGGGAGAGTGTAAGCTACGAGTTAGCATAAGATACCTTTGTGAGTGTGTGTGTGAGGGGTGTATTTTTCTCTCATAACTTTCTTTGATGCCTCTACTTGGTTCATGCGTGATGTTTGTTTTGAAGCCAATATCTTAAAGTCCACTTGGAGAGTGGCATCTTTCAACAAAGTTGTCCATTTGTTCTGAATTCTAGCACTTTTATTATTATTATTTTAAAGGAAGAAAGTAAGCTATGACTTAGTATAAGGTACCTTTGTGTGTATGTGTGAGGTTTATTTTTCCCTCATAACTTTTTTTAGTGCCTCTTTCTCTATCCCAAAGAAAACACAAATACAATTTAACCTAGGTGTGTCCCACACACCATACATTAAAGCATACAAGAAGGAGAATAAAATAGATACAAAATGAAAAGTTACATTTTAAGAATATGCAAATACTTTTGGAGCTTTTGCTTGCTTCCCCCTAATTCTTTGTAATACTCGTGGAAAAATTTAACCCTGATTTATTGTGATTTCAACGGAGAAGTTTGGATGCACGTCGGAGCGGGCCGAGCGAATCACCGAAAGGCGCGAATTGAGGTACAATCTTTACGCACAAGTAAAATTATTTTGTTTAAGTTGTTTTGGATGCTAGATGAAGGTTGGGCTCGAGACGAGTCCGAAGATTCGATCGAAACTCGATTCAGTTGAGTTTAGATGTTGTTTGGGCTTATTTAAGTTTTGGAGGGCAATTTGGTAAATTGTTAATATATATATATATATATAATTTTTTTGGGGGGAGAGGAGATGGTACGACGGGATGAGGAGCCGCACGCTTGTTTTGGAGAAGAAGACATTGGAGGAATTGATTGAAGATCGACTCGTCGTCGTCGAGGATCGTCACCGCGGGATTCCATCTTCATTTTCTCCTTCATCCTCCTATGAGTGGTTAATATGTTTTTTTTATGTTCTAGCCTTCACTACTGGATTGTTATTTTCGTCATTTTCCATCTTGAATGGAGAGGAGTGGAGAGAGAAGATGGTCGGCAGAGCCGGCGAGAAGCAGCGATGACGGTTGTGCCGCTGCCTATGGCGTTAGACCGTGCGGCCTCGATGGCAACCAGGCCACATTAGCCGCGGCTGCTGCCCGAGTCTTTCCCGAGGTAGCAAGGGGAGGGGGCGATCGCCGCAACCTGGTTTTCGGAGTTCTCGTCATCGTCGGAGATCGGAGTCGCGAGGGTTCCTCTTCATCATCTCCTTCTCTTCTTCTTCATCTAGGTGAGTGGTTCTTGTCTTTTAAGTTTAGGAATAGGCCCTTATGGCCGATCCTTGTTGTAGGGTAATGGAAATTCAGATTTTTCTTGAGTTGTTCTTCGATTTCTTGATGTTTTTGGATAATAAATTTCATGATGTGATCGATTTTGTGTTCCTTCGAAGTTTGGTTGGTTTTCTTGGAAGATTTAGGGCCGGCCGATTAGGCTTGAATTAGGGAAGGTCATGCTGGATTTTTGTTTGAGTTCTTGGCTTAGTTTGTGGTTCTTTAGCAATTGGCAATACTTGATTTAGGTTTGGGTGTTTGGATGGTGCGCCGGGATTAGGGCCTTCCTATTTCCTTAGGGCTGGTTGGCTTGGGGTTGGGGAAGTGAGGCCAGCCCTATTTACTTGATTTATATGTTCTTTGTGTTGTTCCTTAGCAGAGGGTTTGGGATTCTCCTTATCGAAGCATTGGTGGTGTGCATCCCCCCTAGGAGTGGTCGGGTAGGACAACCTTAGGGTAACTCTAGGCCGACCAAATAGTTAGGGTAGTTTCATGGTTTGGGTGCTCGCGTGAAAAAGAAATTAGTGGTCGGTGTTTAATTTAGTTTTGAGTCTGAGAATGCTAGTTTAGATCCATGTGGCCATACCTTCATGTACGAGAATAGGGCTGCTAGGGTCGGCTCTCCGTAGGAATGATAAACTTTTTCCGAGGAATCAGTTCCTCGTAGACGTACAATGCTCACTGAAAACTTTTGTTTAAGTATAAAAGCATCGGCTGAAATTGGTAGGCTTGTAGATGTTAAATATTAATTTCCATAGAAAATTTGGAATTTCTTTAGCATATTTTCATGCTGGAATTATTTATTGTAGGCTGAAAGTATATTGGGCCTACATGGGCCAAATGATTGTAGTGTTCTTTGGAAATGTTTATGTCTCCTATACTTAAATTTCGAATTATGTGGAGGCTCGATAGAGCCACTCATTGAGTTCCTTAGGGACTCATTATTTTATTTGTGTTGTTTTGCAGAGCTTGACCAGTGAGGTACGATTTTGTCGGCATAGCGTAGCTGGGTGGAGCAAGCTCGCACCGCACATCTCGCAACAAGCCTGGTTGAGTCATAGTCGTGTAGTTGAGTCATTTATTTCTTGTATATGGAGTTGTAATATCATACATACTATAAACCTTTTTTATTACTGAAATCTGGAATTTCTTTAGCATATTTTCATGCTGGAATTATTTATTGTAGGCTGAAAGTATATTTTACATGCTGGAATTATTTGTTGTGTGCTGAGTTTACTTAGTACAAGCTGAAATTTGATTTTTTTATGTCGAATTCAACCGATGCTGAAATTACTAAACCAATGATGAAATTATACGATAAAAGCTGGGATTATTGAAAATGTATTGGAATAATGTAGAACATGCTGAAATTAGTATGAGGGTGTTGAAATCTCCCATCAGGGAAATAAGGATTTAAGTCGAGACTTTTGGTCCCAAGGGAGGGCCGGGTCGGGGCGCATAAGCACGTACCCGAGTTGTCGACGATAAATATTTTTGTATGTACTTGTATGTGCTGTGTAGTGATGTTGCTTGTGCTGTGATTGTGGATGGATGATGGTAGGGCTGAGTAGTGTCTTTAGCTAACGAAGCTAATATTGCCCAACTCAGCGAGTGGATTGTGGGTCTTCAGATTGCGACAATGAGCCACACTGACGTTAGACCCGAGTGGCAGGGGTCTTGAGATTGCGTCAGTGAGCCACGCTGATGTTAGATCCGAGTAGATTTGGTTGGATGGGCTATTTCCAATCAGAGAGGGTGCTGGAACTAGTAGGCCATTGTAGTTCAGAGGGCCCAGGTGAGAGGTTTGCTAGATAGAGGTTCTAGCGATCGATTTGTATGCTTGCCATGTTTAGGCCGGTCTGGGCCGAATGAATGTACTATTTTATATTGGGCCTACATGGGCCAAATGATTGTAGTGTCTCCTATTTATGTCTCCTATACTTAAATTTCGAATTATGTGGAGGCTCGATAGAGCCACTCACTGAGTTCCTTAGGGACTCATTATTTTATTTGTGTTGTTTTGCAGAGCTTGACCAGTGAGGTACGACTTTGTCGGCATGGCGTAGCTGGGTGGAGCAAGCTCGCACCGCACATCTCGCAACAAGCCTGGTTGAGTCATAGTCGTGTAGTTGAGTCATTTATTTCTTGTATATGGAGTTGTAATATCATACATACTATAAACCTTTTGGAGTATGTTGTCCAACTTTAAACCTTATTTTCGTATGCAGTGTGGATCATTAGTATTATTACTACAGTTGTGTTGGTTATGTCTTCATGGTTTGTGTATGCATTTCGTAGGCTTCAGAGTACGACCGCGTACGCTGGCCGGTCATGCAACCTTGTAAATTGGGGCGTGACAAAGTGGTATCAGAGCATGATTAGTTCCTGACTACGACTCAGAGTTTAGGTACCGTATGAGGCATAGCTAGCATGTCGAGATACTGTGTGGTTGAGTTACGAGATCGGGCGACTGAGCTTGCACACTAGCGGCGACATGTGTGGTCAGTTATTTAATTGCTAAATAAGTTACTTAAATTTGGTTATATTGTTTTCACTTAATGCTAGTTGATGGAGGTTTTTAATGTTGCGATGAGTGGCAGTGGTTGTAACTCCATGGATCGCCGAGGTCGAGGTTGGGGATGGGGCTGAGGCAGGGGTCGGGGCCGTGGTAGGGAACAACTAGTGGAAGAAAATGTGGGACAAGATCCCAAGATTGCACAACTGAAGGCCCTGAAAGAAATAGTGTCATTGAGTCAATCACATATTGATGTATAGAGAATTATTTATGGTTAGTGAGTAATATGAGATATCTTTTCATCATATGCTGCATCTATATTTTGTATATATTAGATTGTGATGAACCTCATGAACTCGGGCAGCTAATTCTATGGCCATGATGATATCATGCTAGTGAGACTTGGAATCCAGATGCCCCTGTTCTAAATGTTCCCAGTTGTAGGATCACCAATTAGGGGATTGATGATTTCGGATAGACTGGTGCACTTGGTACATGCCTTATACGATAAGGGGTATCTGATCTCATACTTACCTATGAGCCATCATTAATGTACAAGTGTAGGTGCTCATTAGGGAATGAGTTCACTGAACGGACCTGCACGAGGAACACATAATAGAATCCTTACATGAGTGCCAATGGGATGTTCCTCAGGTGATATTAGGTGCAAGCATTACTTGGACCTGAGGTTGTCATGGTTACCTTGTGAGTGACAACCCGTTGCCTTGGTTTTATCCCTACATGGCCCTTAGCGTCATCTGTCGGATATTACTGGGCATGGGGAAACATTCATGGAGGTAGGTGAGCAACCAACATGAAATCGGTTACTCCTAGTGAGAGGAGATAACGTCCTATGTGTCCCTACAAGTGTCGACTCAGGAATCTCTGGCCAGAGTAAACATGAAAGTCAGGAAATTGTTTTTGACATTTCATTATTGAGACGACATCTTGGCGGGTGGAATACATATGAATAGGTGTTAGGGTTTGACACTTCTTCCGTACCCTAGCCGACTTCGGGATGTTGTAACCGAGGGACTTAGTTGCATGGTAACTGGTCACCGAAAGGCGTCCGATCCCTGTAGATTGAACCTCACACTATCCGGGTATTCATGACACGTTGCTAGACGTCAATCTTGACTTGTGAGTGGAGTCTCTCACGACCACACTAAAGAAGTTTTAGTGGTGGCTCGTAAGATTCAAATAGAAGTCGTTCTTTTGGATCCGACTCTCCGTTATGCACAACTCACTGTTGGCTTAGTGTGGGGTCCAATGGGTCACACACAACAAGCTAATCTCGTAAGAGACCTTATGAGATAAACTCCGAATGTGGCACTATATATCTACTAGCATGGACATGCTGCAACACGATCACGGATCTCATTCATGGACATGATAGGAAAAATATTTCCTATAGGAACGAATATGCGAGGAATGAGTTCCTCGGTAACCTAATTTGTAGGCATCCCTAAATTTTAGGGATTGACACATGATAAATCCTAATCAATAAGAATTTAATTTATAGAGATAAATTAAAGTTTATATTTAGTTGGATTTAATTAATTTTGAATTAATTATAAATCCATTAAATATAAATTATTGTTTTCGAGAGGATTTAAAAAGGGGGGGCTGGGTCCACCATGGGGGCCACCTACTCACCTTATAAATAGATGACCTAACCTCTTTTGAGAGGGATTAAGCAAATTGGTTAGAGATCTTGGAGAGAAGCAAATGCTTGGATTCTTGAGAAGCTTCTTGAAGACCAAGACTCCAAAGAGCTCCTCTTGATCTCCATGGGTGGCCGGCCATCAAGCTCCTCCTTCCCGGGTTTGTGAAGCCGATTTGGAGGTCTCTTCCTCTTGGGTGTGTCATCTCCTTCATCTTCTTGGAGAAGTCCAAGGAGGACAACGAGGTATTCCTTCATCTTCCTCATCGTTCCGTGGTTTTTGTCATCCCCTCTTCCTCCCTTTTGGTGCTTGGTTCTTGGTGGAAGGGTCGGCTTCACCTAGGTGCGTTTTGGGGTTGAGTTTCCCTCTTGGTGTTCGCTGTCGCTTGGTTGCGAGGCGTTTGGTGTGGACCTTCCTTGGAGGACGTGCACTTGGACGTCTTGAAACGGGGATAGGAGTAGCCTTGCCATCCACAGTATAAGGTATATCATCTCCTTCTACTCGTAGATTGAATTCCTTAAAGATTGCTAAAGTTGATCGCTGGTTTTGGGATGGTTTGTATTTTTTTAAAATCGCTTTTTCTGTTGGGCTTCTTCTTGCTTCCCAACAAGCTCAAGTGGTCGAACTGATCGAGGAGCTCCGTGTGGAGCGAGAGTCAAGACAGCAGTAGCCACAGCCAGCACCGGTAGCTCAGGATGCGACAGAGCCTGCCATACTTGGAGTTAGATATGTGGATCGCCATGATGTAGTCTATGGGACAGCTTCATATATGGAGTTCGTTAGGCTGAGGCCACCGGAGTTCACAGGCACTGATCAGGAAGTGGAGGTCACTATCTTTCTAGGCGACTACTTCGAGCTCTACGTGGAACTTGGGTGCTCATCTGAGGTGATTGCTCGGATGGTTGGATTATAGTTGAGAGGGCCAGCCAAGGAGTGGCTTCATAGTTGGAGAGATCATAGGGGGGCAGATGCACCACCCCTTACCTGGGAAGAGTTCAAGGTAGCCATTGTTGAGCAGTACATGCCTAAGAGCATTCGCGACAGGCGAGCGAAGGAATTCGAGTGTGTAGCTGCATTAGACTACCAGTATGACGGTTCCAGACTATGAGACGGAGTTTACTTGGCTATCCCGGTATCACCTGGTACTGGTAGCGATTGAGACATCCAAGGTCGGGAGATTTGTAGAGGGACTGAGGGTGCAGATCAGTAGGCTCATCCATTACACTGAGGACACTACCTTTGCTCAGGTAGTGGATTAGGCGCTCCAGAAGGAAGCATTGGTGTCGTTTGAGAGGCAGGATGCCCCCCTCCCCACAAGAAGAAGTTCAGGCCTCAAGGATCTGGAGGTTGGTCGTTTCATTGACAGGGGTCCGTTGTAGCGGAAGCTCACCTGTCGAGTAGAGGGCACAACAGTTTCAGGGGCCACGTGGGCCCAGGACTAGGGGTGTCTCATGCAGGCAGTGTCTGGGAGTGCGATGCAGAAGGCGGATATGCCGCATTGTGGCCTTTGTGGTAGGAGGCACTAGGGAGCTTGCTTTGGTCGTACGGATGCGTGTTTGGGGTGTGGACAGGTCAGGCACTTCAAGAGTGACTGTTCAGTCAGGGGTGGTCAGATGCCAGAGTAGTCCAGAGGGAAGGCACCTATGTCAGTTACTTCAGTAGCCCAGAGGAGTTAGGCACAGGGTAGAGGATAGCAAGCCAGTGGTTTTGAGAGGCCTCCTGCGCGGGTGTTTGCGATGACTCGGGACGGCGCTGAGGCATCGAAGGCTGTGTTGACAAGTAACCTTATTGTTTGTTCTTCCGTAGCATTTGTATTGTTTGATCTGGGTGCTACTCATTCTTTTATATCTACTGAGTTTGCATCAAAATTGGGAAGGAAGCCCAGTCTGCTTAATACGCTTTTTGTGGTGGCGATGCCTACGAGCGATTCGGTGATAGCAGAGGGAGTCTATCGAGATTGTGAGGTGTCCATCTGTGGACACGTGTTGGTGGCCGAATTGATACTTATGCCGATGCTAGAGCTGGATGTGATTCTAGGGATGGATTGGGTAGCAGCTCATCACGCATCGATGGACTACAGGGCAAAGGCTGTTATCTTCAGCAAGCCCGAGTTACCGTAGTTTACCATCTAGTGAGATGGGAGGAGGGATTATATGGGTGTCATTTCAGTACTAAAGGCTTGTAAGTTGCTTCTGGGTGGCTCTCAATCTTTCCTGACTTTTGTGTTAGTGGTGGAGGAGGATAAAGAGGCAGTTTGTAATGTTGAGGGAACGCCTGTGGTTTGTGAGTTCCCTGAGGAGCTTCCGGGGCTGCCGTTGGAGAGAGAGAGAGAGATTGAGTTTTGTATTGACTTGCAGCCTGAGGTGAGTCCCATTTCCAACCCCTCTTATCGGATGGCACCGACTGAGCTGAGAGAACTGAAGTCATAGTTGCAGGAATTGTTGGAGCTGGGCTTTATTCGCTCGAGTGTATCCCCGTGGCACACTCCAGTGCTCTTCGTGAAGAAGAAAGATGGGTCTATGCGTATGCGCATTAACTATCAGCAGCTTAGTAAGGTGATTGTGAGGAATCGTTATCCGTTGCCTTGGATTGATGACCTGTTTGATCAGCTTTAGGGGGCACAATTGTTCTCCAACATAGATATAAGGTCCAGGTACCATCAGTTGAGAATTCGGGATCGAGATGTGCCTAAGACATCCTTTAGGATGAGATATGGCCACTTTGAGGTTCTTGGTCATGTCCTTCGGGCTGACGAATGCACCAGCAGTTTTTATGGACCTGATGAATCAGGTGTTTAAGGAATATTTGGATAGGTTAGTCATCATCTTCATTGATGACATTTTGGTTTACTCCAGGAGTAGGGAGGAGCATTATGAGCATATGAGGATGGTTCTAGAGACTCTCAGGAGGCATCAGCTGTTCGTCAAGTTCTCTAAGTGTGAGTTTTGGCTGGAGAGTGTTGAATTTCTAGGATACGTGGTGTCGAGAGAGGGGGTGAGAGTAGACCCCACGGAAATAGAGGCAGTTCAGAACTAGGAGTGGCCGACCAGTGTAACAGAGATTCATAGTTTCTTAGGGCTGGCTGGCTATAATAGAAAGTTTGTGGAAAATTTCTGTAGAATCGCTGCACCCTTGACCCATCTGACACAAAAGAAAGTTAAGTTTGTTTGGGATGACAAGTGTAAGGAGAGCTTTCAGAAGCTCAAGCACTGTTTGATGTCGATGCCAATTTTAGCATTACCCTCATGTTCAGGAGGGTTTATCGTGTATTGCGATGCCTCTCGGGTTGGTTTGGGATGCGTCTTGATGCAGTACGGCAAGGTGATTGCTTATGCATCCCACCAGTTGAAAATCCATGAGAATAACTACCCAATGCATGACTTGGAGTTGGCAGTAGTTGTTTTTTCCTTGAAGCTGTGGCACCATTACCTATATGGTGAGACCTGTGAGATCTACACTGACCACAAGAGTCTCTAATATTTGCTCACTCAAAAGGAATTGAACCTGAGGTAGAGGAGGTGGCTCGAGCTCCTGAAGGATTATGATTGCACGATCCTATATCATCCTGGGAAGGCAAATATAGTGGCAGATGCCTTGAGCAGGAAGTCCATGGGCATTTTGGCTCATATGGTTGCGGGAGCTTGTCGGTTGCTTGGATGGTGGGGCAGTCCTATCTATATTGGACTCTGGAGATTTGGTGGCTCATTTGAGAGTGCAATCCACGTTAGTGGACATGTTGCGGGTGGCTCAGGCAGAGGATGTTGTCTGCTCGTTGACCAGAGATGTGGTTGAGAGGGGTGATGCTGATAATGGGTACATAGTGGATTCTGATGGTGTCCTAAGGTTTAAGGATAGGATAGTGGTGCCTTATATGGCAGAGGTCCGTAGACAGGTGCTGGAGGTAGCTCACTGTTCCACTTACATCATGCATCCGGGAGCCACAAAAATATACTGAGATCTGACACAGCATTATTGGTGGAGAGGAATGAAGAGGTGGCTGAGTTTGTGTCGAAGTGTTTGGTCTGCCAGCAGGTGAAGGCCGATCATTTGAGGCCTACGGGGCTTGGCAGTCATTTCAGGAGACCCTTGGTATTCAGGTGCGGTTCAGCACTGCATTCCACCCGCAGACCGATGGACAGCCGGAGAGGACAATCCAGACACTAGAGGATATGTTGAGGGTTGTGTGTTGGACTTGGAGGATGGCTAAGAGAAGCATGTCAGATAAGTATCCACTGATAGGATACCATTAACTGATATACTACTTAGTACTTGTGGCCTTTAATTGATATACTAAATAAATAGTTGCCACTAAATGGCCGAACCACACAGAGTCCTCAACACAAATTTATCCACTGATAGGATAGCATTAACATACACCATGGTTCCATAGAATTGAGTATACTAAAATTACGGTACAACAATAAAGTGCTCAAACACTTAAATTTTAAAGTAGATATCATCTATTAATTTACTCTTCATGAAACACCACCTTATAGATAGCTATCCTCTAGGTCTGCCACCAAATCCCCTTTTTCTTACGTAGAAGTAAATATAACATGCCCATGAGGTTATTCACAACGGTATATGTCACACCCCACCCCGGGCATGACCGGCCAGAGTACCACATGTACTTTGAAGCCTAGCCTAACCAACAATTAAGGAAGATATACCCTGAATAACTCATGACATTAGATTTTGCAAAAGCGTAACAGAATGGAGTACAAAAAGGAATCAACCCAATTATTTTTAAAAAATATCAAATATATCCAGTCCCTTGTTTAAGAATAGTGAACGTGAATATTAAATAATTATATCAATGCGGAAACTACACAATCCAGACCAATTATGACTAGAGAAAAATAAGTAAAAAGACTCCAACTAGGACAACACTCCTACGACCACGACGTGTCACGAGACGCGCTGCTCCTGCCGCCACCAGTTACGCAACGGTAATCCAGTGCCCCTCTGATCTCGTTCAGAAGCTGAAAACAACAATATAAATCATAAGTCCGCTAGGACTTAGTGAGCAATTATCCCTCAATCCACCATATACATTAACAACAAGCAACCATGCATGACTATTTATAATTATCAATCAGTAGCAATTAACAAATGCATTTGTTATCTCTGTGCTAATCAAATACAACAACATAATTATAGCCCTGCATCCAATCATACAATGAGTAATGTGCATTAGTAATATCCATCACGAGAATTAAACATTTTTAACACCATCAATCAATCAAACAAGCCACCCCGGGTCGGTCGTCAGTGTGGCAGTGCTAACGAACTTCCCGGCCCAAGGACCCGTCGGTCCGAAATCCAAGGACCCGTCGGTCCTAAAAGCTAGGGACCCGTCGGTCCTACAAGTTGGGTGCTGATCGCCTTTGTCTCAGCATTCTTCCCGCTTTTTGCCACCCGAGTCGGTCGTCGATGTGGCGGTCGACAAGCTTCCTGGTCCACAAGCACAACCAATCAACCATAATGTCAATAGTAAGTATCTTAATAGTGAACATAATATCTCAAAATGCGAGTGTATATGTTTTAGGACCAAGGGGTCCACATAATATTCATATATTATTCTAGGGCTGTACATTGGCCCGTACCACAATACATGATAACACAATTCACACAATTATAAAGCAATTATGATATATAGCATATAGCAATGAAATGAGCAGCATTAAAATACTAAAATAAATATCAAGACACTTTATGAATCACCTGCTCGTCACCCCTAACGGGACAACTAGTTTATCCCTAAAATAAGGTAGTTCAAATAGGGTAACATGTATAAGGCCTAAGAGAAGGTATTTTCCATACGTACAACATAGTTATTTGACTAATGTATCACCTACACCATGTGGACAGTGTGTTAAATCCATTATTCCGCCTCACCTTCCTAAGAAATAAATGAAATTCCTAAGGTTTCATATCCCTAGTTGTGTAGGTAATTATCCATACCCCTTCCCTCTTCTTATTTCCCATCACCCCTGATTCATGCAGGAAAAAAAATTACTACCTAGAATCAAGAATGAAGGGCGACAGCAGCCCCTTCCCAAGACGCACAAGACGTGAGTCTAATTAAGAGGGAAAACATGTTTGCATAATAATCTAGGCCAAATTATTGCAGGTTTAAACGACGGTGAAAAAATTCAATGCAGGAAACAAGATTTCCACCTAGAAATTAGAGGATGAAGGGCGGCAACAGCCCCTCCTCACAATCACACAAGCAGAGAATCAATTTAAGAAGGGAAACATGCTTGCAATAGGAACCTAAATCAAATTGATGCAGACTTAATCTATAGTGAAGGAATTCTATTAACTCTTGATGAATAGAAACTCAAGGAGAGGCGGCGCATGCCCAAGAACTCGGCTGGGATTACAACCGCACCTCCTAGTTCCAGGAGAGCGCACAGGAAACAACACTTCCTTTAGGAGCCATAAATCGATCCTAATCTATTCGATCCACAAGGAAAAATGGCAAGGAAATCCTCAAGAACATGATGAAGCAGAAATCCTTAAGAAAAGATGCGGCTGCTTGAGGTTAAGGAACAAGGGGAAAACGGGGTTGGAAAGGAAAGAAGTTGTGGAAGGCTCCCAATGCTCGCCTCCGACGAACTCGGCTACTCCGGTCGCCGGTCGTCTACTTCCCCACAGGCGCCGTCGTTGCCTCTCGTAAGGTCAAGTGTCGAGCGATTTCTTTTTTTTTTTCCAGCCGCACATCCCTCTTAAATAAGTTGGGGTTTATTTTAAACCCCAATTTACTATTTTCCCCCTCTCTTACCACCCGGCTAATAAAATTCATTATGAGTCCATTCTAAGTCCGAATCGAATTCTGATCGAACCGCCAAGTTCGACTCGAAGTCTACTCTCATTACGCCATGCCAATTTACAGAAATAATATATATATATATATATATATATATATAAATTAGTGACATACCGAATTTCGCCCTTGAGACTCTGCTAATTTGCATCATTTAAGTCCTTGCTTCCCTAATATGAAACCAAACAAATATAGCTGAAATTTTTGGTCATAACAACCTTACCCCTTTAATGAAAATTCGTCCCCGAATTTTTTTAGGTAAGAAAAGAAACTCACCACAACATCGAAAAGATGGGGATATTTTTCCTTCAAATCGCGCTCAACTTCCAAGGTGGCCTCCCGACCATAGTGATGCTCCTAGCGGACCTTTACCAGGGGAACCTCTCGAGATCTCAGATTCCTTGTCTGCTTGTCCACAATCTCAACTGGCTTTTCTTCATACGAGACTGTCGGGTCAATCTTGTTGTATGAAATCCGACACTAGAAGGGGGGGTTGAATAGTGTCTGTCCCCTTGTTTGTTTTAATTATTTTTTTCTTTTTGCTCAATCTAACTTCAATCAAATCCAAGTGTATCTTAATAGTGGATGTGATCAAATATCAAGATCAATAAATAATAAGCAAATATTGAAAGCAATGCAAACATGATCAATTATAGTGGTTCGGCCAACCGCCTACTCCACTACCTTGGCTCCTCACCAAGGATTTCTAACCAACTATTTTATAGAACTTGTGTTTCCCTTTGAATACAACTGAGGAAACTATTCTCACCTCTTTGAGAACTCCTCAAACATATTCACCTAGGCAAAACACAAATATACAAAGTCTACCATAAGTGTTTCTCTAGCACATCTAGCAGTCTATTACAGATGAAAAACAAGTTTGAAATAAATCTTCAAATGCAATGAAAAAGAGTTTAAGAATCGTAAAAGGGAAACCACTGCTCTTTTCCCAAGCCTTCAAGCCTCCAACTTACCAGAAGATGAACTTGAGTTGTAGCAGAGTTGAGGGAAGCGGGCGCTTTAAGAAGGATGTTGACGGACGAGTAGGGCGCAACAAATCAATCTATTTGAAGACTCAAATCACTTCTTGAATGCTCAATTAAATTTCTAAGGGAAGCTTTGAAGAAGTTAGGTGAGGGGTATTTATAACCCCTCAGCTAAACGGGAGGTTCAACGGGTAGAAAACTAGCCGTTACCGCCGTTTGGTCGCTTGTCGGTCGACCGATTGATCAACCGCTACCTTTCTGGGCTTTACTCACGCTGCCCAGTCGATCGACGGGTCGACCGAAGCGATCACGACTTCATCGATTCCAAATCCGGTCGACCGATGCAGTGAAGCTAGAGGCGCGATCTGCGATCTGCAATCTGGTCGATCGATGCACCTTCTGCCAAATTTTGGCTTCGATCGGTCAACCGATCGATTGACCGACGTAGTCTACTACCAAATTTTCACCAACTTCGGTTGACCGAATGGCTACTGTCGTTTTGCGGCTACTGTCGAATGATCGGTCGACTGAATAGGCTACTGCTTGTATTTTGCCTTGTTCGATCGACCAACCGGTCGACCGAACTCAGGCTGAGGCTGATTTTTATTTTGAATTTGTTACATTCTTTTTCATGGGTTTAGTTACCAAGTTTCAACTTGGATAACTTTACAATTTGGCTTGGGATAAAATCATCCTAGGAGTATATTATATGATTTCTACTTGATTTAAACCTGAGTCTTTCTTTGATGTTTTCTTCTTTCGTTTCGTTGACGGTCTTTTCTTTTGTTTCGTTTGAACGAACTTCGTATGCTTATCGCAACCTCAAACTGAACTCCAAACTTCACACATAGATTAAATACATATTTGTTATCATCAAAATGAAGATCGAAGCTTGAGAGAAACCCTTAAGCCAACAATCTCCGCCTTTTTGATGATGACAAACATAACATGAAATTTTAAGACACTACTACAATTTGACCTTTTAGCGATGATTATTATGACGTTTACTAGCAATTATAAATGCTACAAAAACCTTTACCAGCAAATAATAAATTCCCACTAGATCCATTATCGTTAAAAGTTTTAGAAGCAATTTATACAAGTGCTGGTAAAGATAAAAATAATCACAACTAAATATATATATATATATATATATTTAATGTCTATTTTTGTAGCAATTACAATTGCTACTAAATCTTACATTGTCTTATTCTACTAATTTTCTCTGTTGGCTTTTATAATTATCATTAAATTGGTAATTATAGCGTAGCAATATTTATTACAATAAAAATAAAAATCACGAGATTAATCAAACAAAAATTGAAAGAATTATATTATGAAATACTTGAACTTTAATTATCATATGAATTATAATTCAAAAATGAAAAGAAACTCAATTGAGAGTTTAACTCCATCCTCACCCATTAAATTCTTTCATATCCTTATTGTTTGAATAGACCAACAAAATGATTAATGCATATCCATCGTCTAAAAATGGAAAAAAACATCTCCGGATATATCTAAAAAATCTCCAAAAACATCTCTCGCCATTATATAGACGCTGCAAGGACGATTGGAACATTTATTGCAAATCTGCAGAGTTCGAGAATCCACTGACATTAAAAGAATCAACAAATGAATCAACTTGAAACATTATATTAAAATAAAAGCACAATATAGTTTCAACTTTCAACTGATGTTACCATCTTAAGAACATTTTGATAGTACTGCTCATTCCACTGGACCAAGTTTTGAAGACCTACAAATTGTAAATGAATCAGTGAAAGAAAATAATGACTTGACCTAAGATATAAAGACATCATTAAATATCATAGTTTAAAGGACAGTTTAGTGCATTTTTAACATATGTGAGAAATTGGAAGCAAATTAAATGATATTTTAGTGCCTGTTTAGTATAGTCATTTTGTGAATAATTTCTACAGTAGTCAACAAGATAAAGCTTCCACACTAAATGTTTTAGTCCCAATTCCGAGTCCCAATACTGTCAAAGGCTTGGAAATAGATTCAAATGAAATTCTTGAAATGACAAATATAGCATACTACCAATGTATTTATTTTGGAATAATTGAAGTTGATATCAAACTGGAAGATATAACTAAGAAAGAATGATTTACAATAAGCATCTCGCTCTCAAGAAAAGTGAAGGAACAATGGTCTAGAGTCTAGATGATAGTATTTGGGCGCAATAGTCTTAGCAACCCTTCAAACAATACAATTTTTAGCAATCTTTAGCAACCCTTCAAACAATGAAATGCTAGCATTTCAAGAAATTGCCAACCACATGTGTGCTCCCTGCCTTCACATGCACTGCCACACCTCAAATCCATCATATCACAACAAAATGAATACATCAATCTCCCAAAAGAAGAAAAAAAAGTACATAAATGCTAGATGATAGAAAAAAAAAGATGGATGAGATAGGAAAGATTCATTGGTTCCTCATATCCTCTTTGGTTTTGAGCTCCGATGACAAATGATAAGACTTTTAATAAGACTGATATAAAACACATGATTCACCCATAGATGATGGGAATTTTCCATCCACTATATAAAATACATGGTTCAACTTAGTCCACTATATACTAAATGTGGTGTGAACTTGGTCAGTGCGTTGGTTTAAGTTCTACTAGAACTTGCATAGGAAAACAATAGCTTCTAAAGAACGAGAAAAAACACTAGGAATATAATGATATGGTGCAGATGTGGTACCAACTTTAATCTAAATAACATGGTCTTCAAGTTGGCTTGACACAACATTAAGAAAAGAGTAGTCATTGAAAGATGAGGTAAGGATGGTATAGAAAAGTATTAACATAGTCCAACATTTATTGAATGTGGTGGAAGTGGATATTTGATCGATGTGTTGGCTAATCTAACCTTAGTAGTTTGGTTTCTAAATTGCTTGGTCCTTTGTAAGCTTCTCAACAGAAGTCTTTGGGCTACTCAAGAATGTCCTTTTCTTGGATGAAACTACTGATTCCCAAACATTTGATTGTGAAGAACCTGAAAATAAGATGAAAATTTTGTATTTTGTCAAGTGTTAAGAAAATAGATAAAAAGAAAGACAGTTTTCAGGGAATAAGTTCTTGAATATCAAAAGATAATTTAAATCCAATTTCTACAAGTGGATATTCAGGCGTTTGTTTTCTTATGAAAATTTACCACAGATGTTTCATGAAAAATTTCAAGAATTGTGAGAATGCAACTAATCTAAGATCATAAGACAACCAGTAAAATCATAAGACAACTAATCTAAAATTTCAACTGCCCAATGTACAAGTCTTCCTCTATACATGCCCATAGCACCTTAAATTCTTGACCCTTATTCTACCTTGGTGGTAACTATCTTTACATGGTCAGTAATGTATATATTTTTTCCTCATCAATAAACCCAAACAACTCTCTCAATCTCCTAATCTTAGTTATACTAACATTTTGTAGTTTACTATTAACCAATATTTTGATGAATACGACTTCTAATTCATATACTGCACTCTAAATATCCAATTTAGAAGTTGTGAATATATCTTCCTCAATCTCCTCTTCCTGCTAATTATTCCTATGACACTATTCTAATTTTGATAGAGCAAGATAGCGAGTGTACCTTATGGGAAAATCAACCAAACTAGATCCTGTAAAACTGAAACCTGTCCCTTATGTTTTACAGAAAGAAAATGCAGAAGAACATCATGTACTTTAAATTTATAGCCAAGAGGTTGTACTTATCGAAACTGCATAAACAAAATCACCAAGTGGTGGATCAACTTGGTCACAGTTCAAGAAAATTTAATGTTTTAGCCAATCCATTAAAAATAACATACATCTAACATCTAAATTTTTATGAAGGGATATGTGTAATGACAATAACTCGTGTATAGCTAACTGTTTCCCAATGTCTTGTTCGTCTTCATGTGCAGCATATTAGACAAGTAGTTGCTTTCTTCTGCCCAATAATGAAACATATACTCTTAGTCGTTAGTCCATTTATGAGATGAGAAGACAACATAAAGAGATATATCTAGTTACCTAAAAGCATCTTTATTACATAAAGAGATATTTTATTACATTATCAAAACTACTAACCAAACACTAACATCTCATACTAAATTCATTGTTTATGCTCATAATTAGCTTCTATTGTCACAAACTAAAACTACTAACCAAACACTAACATCTCATACAAAATTCATAGTTTATGCTCATAATTAGCTTCTATTGTCACAAACTACGTGGACTATCTAATATCTACAAGCACCTAAAGTGAAATTCCAAAGCAAGACAGTTAAGGTAGTTTGCATCATGCACATTTACAAAAAGAATCATCTTGGACATTGCAGTCACATTTTTATGCACATTGAAAAAGAATGCTCAAAGGACCCGAGAGGAATTTATTTTCTGGACAAAAATTACTCAAAGTTTGCCACTGAACTTGTCTCAATGGAACTTATGGAGCTTAATGTGAGGGAGGGACAATTTTTTTTATATGTGAGCAGAGGGTGCTCACAAAAAATTAATGTGAAGGCTCAACAATCAGACAATTCTTGTTGTAGATAAAAAATCTTATGCTAAAAAATAGTAGAATATTCAATCATACAGTTAGAAGTTATATCATGCTGGAACTAATTTAAAATGCCAAACAGGGATATAATGCAATGATAGAAGATGTATTTTTCACAATATTGTTTTTGAATGAACCATCTAACATGCTTTGGAGTTAAATCCTTCTTAAAGTTGCCAATTGCATAAGATTTTCTACAATCACTATAGCAAATATAACGTGGAGTGAAAAGCACACATCAAAGACTTTTAAATTTAAATATATTGCCATCATAAATGCTGTTTACCGTTCTAAACAAGTGAAGTAGATGGGACTCTTCAGTTAGCCACCTTCAAAGTTACTCATGCTAACATTTCGCTGATCATTACCCAGAGGACCATGACATGTGGAAACGAAGACAACTAACACATAGGCAACTGTATAATTAATAAAAATCCATGATTGAAAAATTTACCGTCCTAAGTCAATTGCATGAAGAAGTTTAAGTTAAAACCCTTAATTTCTGACTTGAAGCATTGATGAGGAACCCTAAACCACTTATTTCAGCAACCAAAAAGGACCCCTGTAAGGTCAACAGATATAGAAGACATGAGAACCCTAATTGACAGCAATCAAAGATAAATTAGTGGGAGAGAGCTAACCGGAATTGAGGACCAACGCGTTGGCTCTCGGAGTCGATGTAGGGATACTAAGAATCAGGGCTTCGGACAGAGGTGCCGAGGGGGGTCGAAGGCGGAGGGGAAGCAGGTTTGGGTTGTTTGAGGAGGCGGAGGGGTACTGGCGTCGGTGAGCTCAGAGAATGGTTTTCGTTTTTTTGCTCTCTTCAATCCCCTGCACGCAAACGAGAATAAAATAAAACCAAATATTTAAGTCCATCTCAAACACACTTTTCTCCCCTTTGAACTTTGTTTCCATATTGCAAGTGGGCTATCCTCTCAGCAAATCAAAAGGTTTGCATTCTCTCAACGGCAGCCAAAGGCCCAAAAGCCATAAGTATGACGTCATTGTCAAATGACCTAATGACCTAATTACCTTTTTCGTGTGAGATCTGTAAATTATACGTGGCGAGATGAAACTAATAAATTAAATTATTTTTATTCAATATAAATAAGGTAGAAATTAAAACAAAGGTGCTTCCCAATCACGTAGAAAATTGTAATAATTAGAGGCACTTTTAAATTTATATTAAAAATTATCACTAAATTTATAATTTTTTTTGTAGAGTTTTTTAATAATTGTTGCTAAATAATGTAAAATATTTGTTTTCTCTCAATTATTTAGTAACAATTATCTTATTGCTACTAATTAATTATCACTAAATAAATAATTTTTTGTAGTGAGAAAACATATGCATATTTTTTGTGAGTTAAGAGTTAAGACATTCAAGATATATAACTCAACCTATGCATACAAATGCTTATAACTCAACTTATGCTCCCTCTATCAATGTGCATATCATTTATGTAACTCCCATTAACTATATGCATCATAAAAATCAAATGTGACATTACTTTTTCTCCTCATTTTGGCATCAACCAAAAAGGGTAAGAGTTAAGGTACAATTAATGAGTTTCATCATGAAAACCAAGAAAGCCACAAAACCAAGTATCATTTACCACTATAGTCATTCCTATTAATGTAAGCTTATAGAAGACAAACATCAATAAGTCTCAAAGCCCCATTACAGAGCAATACATAAGTGTGATGATACTTTATAGAATGCAAGTTTTGAAAACCATATAAGTTTCGAAGAAAAATATCTTAACTACTAGGAAAAGCAGAAATTCCTAATTGCTTCCTTAAATTTGTAAAGCTTTCTTCAACCAAGAGTTTTGTAAATATATCGGCAAATTATTTATCGGTGAATACAAATTCTACCGATATATTTCCCTTAGTCACATTATCCCTAAGAAAATGGTGCCTTAAGTCAATATACTTAGTCCTAGAGTGTAAAATAGAATTATTTGTTAAATTTATTGCACTAGTATTATCACAATGAATAGGTATGCAAGAGTACTTAAGTCCATAGTCTAAAAGGGTTTATTTCATCCAAAGGACTTGTGCACAATAACTAGCCGCAGCGATGTGTTCCGCTTCGGTAGTTGAAAGTGCAACTGAGTTTTGTTTCTTTGAGAACTAAAAAACAAGACTCGCTCCTAAGAATTGACAACACCCACTAATGCTTTTTCTATCTACTTTACATCCGACAAAATTCGCGTCCGAAAAACTGATTAAATCAAATAATGTATGACATGGATACCATAGTCCTAAGTCAACCGTGCCCTTTAAATATCTCAATATGCGTTTGACCGCACTTAAATGAGATATTCTAGGGCAAGATTGAAACCTAGCACATGCACAAACGCTAAATATGATATCGGGTCTACTTGCGGTTAAGTAAAGAAGACTACCAATCATACCTCGATATCGTTTTTCGTCAACTTTGACACCCTCTTCATCTTTGTCAAGCTTGATGGATGTGTTCATTAGTGTAGAAGCTATCTTGGCTTCATTCATCTCAAACCTTTTGATGAGCTCCTTTGTGTACTTGGCTTAATTGATGAAGATTTTTTGTTGGTTTGCTTGATTTGGAGACCAAGCATGAAGGAGAGCTCTCTCATCATGCTCATCTCAAACTTATCTTGCATACACTTCGCAAACCACTTACGAAGAATTTCATTAGTAGCACCAAAAATTATGTCATCAACATAAATTTGTACTAATAACATATCATTTTCATGATGCTTAATAAAAAGTGAAACATCGGCTTTTCCAATATTTAAACCTTGTTCAATTAAAAAATTTGAAAGTCTTTCATACCAAGCCCTAGGGGCTTGTTTTAAACCATATAATGTCTTTTTAAAGTTTGAAAACATGGTTTGAAAACTCAAAACTTTCAAATCCAGGGAGTTGTTCAACATAAACTTCTTCACTAATGAAACCATTTCAAAATGCACTTTTAATATCCATTTAGAAAAGTTTAAAACCCTTAAAACTAGCATATGCCAAAAGTATTCTAATTGCTTCTAATCTATCTACTGGAGCATAAGTTTCATTATAATCTATCCCTTCTTGTTGATTGTACCCATGTGCCACTAACCTAGCTTTGTTTCTAATGACTAATCCTTCTTCATCTAGCTTATTTCTAAATACCTATTTAGTCCCAATTATAGTTTGTTCACTAGGTCTAGGCATTAAATCTCATATATCATTTCTAGCAAATTGGTTGAATTCTTCTTGCATAGCTAGTACCAAAAACTCATATTCTATTATTTCCTTAATGTTTTAGGCTCTACTTGAGATATAAAAGCTACATATTGACAAATATTCTTGAGTTTAGAGCACGTTACCATTCCCGTTGAAGGTTCTCCAATGACTTGATCCATTGGATGATCCCTTACCAACCGATATCCTTTAGGGAGAGGCGGTAGAGCTTCTTCATCATCTTCAACTTGAGGTAGATTCAAGGATGGTGGATCTTCATGTTGAGTTTTCTCATTACTTTCATCCTCTACCTCTTTATCATGAAGTGTGAGATTCTCAAGTTCTTCACCTACATTTACAATCTTCACATTTCTAGAAGAATCATTAGTTTCATTAAACGTGACATGCATAGATTCTTCAACAATCATGGTTCTACGATTGTAAACTCTATATGCCTTAGAATTAATAGAGTAACCTAGGAAAATCCCTTCATCGGATTTAGATACAAATTTTCCTAAATTCTCCTTAGTATTTAATATGAAACATTTGCATCCAAAAATATAAAAATATCTCACATTTGGGATTTTACCATTCCAAAACTCAAAAGGTGTTTTCTTAATTTTAGGTCTTAATAAAACTTGATTAAGAACATAGCAAGAGATATTTATGGCTTCGGCCCAAAAATACTTAGGTAAATTATTTTCACATAGCATGGTCCTAGCCGTCTCTTGTAAGGTTCTATTCTTCCTCTCAATCACCCCATTTTGTTGAGATGTTCTAGGGGAAGAAAAGGTATGTTCAATACCCAAATCATCAAAAACTCGAATTTTTTTTATTTTTAAACTCTCCTCCATTATCACTTCTAATTTTTAAAATTGAAACTTCTCTCTCATTTGTAACTTTCTTTGTAAACTTTTTGAAAAATTCAAAAGTTTTATTTTTCATAACTAAAAAGGAAACTCATGTAAATTTAGAAAAATCATCGACTAATACATAATAATATAGCTTTCCACCTAGACTAGCTACATCACATGGACCAAATAAATCCATGTGTACAAGCTCAATAATTCTAGATGTACTCATTTAATTAATGTTATGAAATGAGAATTTAACTTGCTTACCTAGTTGACATGCATCACAAAGTTTGTATTTTTCAAATTTTATCTTGGGTAACCCTTAACTAATTCTTTCTTAGATATTTCTTGGATGAGGCTCATGCTAGCATGTCCTAGCCTTCTATGCCACAACCAAGAGTCATTCTTCATGGCAACTAAGCATCTAATATGGGGATTTGGCAAGACTTTTAAATCTAAGGTGTAGACATTTTCTTGTCTATTTCCAATAAACATGATATCATTTGATGGTGCACGTACTCCTAATGATACATTTAGATACTTCAAAAATAATTATGTATTCATTGTCACATAATTGTGATATGCTAATCAAGTTATTTTTAACCCATCAACTAATAAAATATTTTTAGTGCATGGGTAAGGGAGTATACCTATATAACTAATGTCAACAATCTTACCTTTGGCATTGTCTCCAAATGTGACATGTACACCATCTTTGCTTGGTAGGGTTGCAAATAAGTTGATGTCACCCATTATGTGCTTTGAGCAGCCGTTATCCAATATCCAGCTGCTTCTACTTGCTTGAGGATGCTTCTCCATCTACAAAAGGAGAAGAAACTATTTTAGGTACCCAAATTTTCTTGGGTCCTTAAGTGTTAGTCATTTTGGGAACCTATGTAAATCTTGTATGTGGGTTCATCCTTAAAGCACAATCCTTAGCAATATGGCCAAATATATCACAAGGGAAATAATTTTCATTAAATGTTCTTCCATTGAGTGTGTGAGCATAGAAGTGTGATGATTTCTTTTTATGGACAACCTTAGGCATGACATTTTGTAAGGTTGTCATCTTTTCATTGAGCATGCAAAGTTCCTTCTTTAATATTAGCATGCTATTATTCAAGTGCTCTACTTGATCACTTAAATAATTGTTTTCATCGTCTAATTTTTTAATGTCATTTTCTAGGTCCTTAGCTTTCTCTAGGGTGTGTCTCTTCCTTAAGGGTGTCTACTTATTTTCTTAAGGCATTGCATGAGAGTAATAAACTATCATTCTCAAGCTCTAAAGATTTATTGTCATTTTTAAGATCTTTAAATTGTCTCCTAATAGCATTAGATTCATCATGCATTTGTTCAAATTCATTTTCTAGCTCTTCTTGAGTAAAGGAAACTTCACCAAAAGTAAATCTTACCTCATCATCATTTGCCATCAAGCAAAGATTTATCTTTTCGCTCTTTGTGTCTTCTTCACTTGATGAGGCCTCGCTTTCATCCCATGAAGCCATCATTGTCTTCTTCTTCTTCTTGTATTTATCCTTCTTGTGAGGGTTGGAGGTAAAAGCCATTTTGAGAAGTGGGCAATCCTTCCTTAGGTGCCCGGCCTTGTTACAGTGATAGCATGTATAGCTTCCTCTTCCCTTCCTCATGCCTCCCCTCATGAAACTCATAAACTTTCTAGCTAGCATCGTCATTTCTTCAAATTCATCTGTCTCTTCCTTGGATGATGATGACTCTTCTGCTCGATGTGATGCTTTTAAGGAAATGGTTTTGCCTTTGGGGGCATCTTTCTCCTTGTATTGCTTCATGTAGGTCTCATGTGTCATGAGAGACCTAATGAGCTCGGTGATCTTCAAGGTGCTCATGTCTTTTGCTTCTATGATAGCTATGACCTTAGGCTCCCAAGCTTTTTGAAGGGAACGAAGGAGCTTCCTTACCTTCTCATCTTCTTTTATTTCTCTGACAAGATTAGTTAATCCATTTGTAATATTTTAAAATCTAGTATACATGGCATCAATGGATTCATGCGATAACATTTTAAATATTTCATAGTCATGCATGAGTAAATTTATTTTAGATTCCTTAACTTGTGAAGTCCCTTCATGTGTGGTCTCTAGAACTTTCCAAAGTTCATATGCGGACTTACAAGTAGAGATTCTATTAAACTCATTAATTGATAGGCCGCAATATAATGCATTGACAGCTTTTGCATTAGCATTAAAGAGTTTAATTTCCTCTTGGTCCCACTCATCCATGTTCTTATTGGATTGCTTATACTCTACTAGAATCATCCTCCATACATCCATGCCTAGAGATTGTAGGAAGTCATTTATACGAATCTTCCAGTAGGCATAGTTGTTTCAATCGAATAGTGATGGAGTATGAGTAGAGGACCCTTGAGCTAGTTGGATTTCACTAGACATCTTAATTTGTAGGGAAGATGGTTAAATCGTATTCTACGACCAAGCTATGGTACCAATTGTTGTATGAAATTAGACACTAGAAGGGGGGTCGAATAGTGTCTGTCCCCTTGTTTGTTTTAATAAAATTTTCTTTTTGCTCAATTTAACTTCAATCAAATGCAAGTGTATCTTAACAGTGGATGTGATCAAATATCAAGATCAATAAATAATAAGCAAATATTGAAAGCAATGCAAACACGATCAATTATAGTGGTTCGGCCAACCGCCGACTCCACTACCTTGGCTCCTTACCAAGGATTTCTAACCAGCTACTTTATAGAACTTGTGTTTCCCTTTGAATACAACTGAGGAAACTATTCTCACCTCTTTGAGAACTCCTCAAACCTATTCACCTAGGCAAAATACAAATCTACAAAGTCTACCCTAAGTGTTTCTCTAGCACACCTAGCAGGCTATTACAGATGAAAAACAAGTTTGAAATAAATCTTCAAATGCAATGAAAAAGAGTTTAAGAATCGTAAGAGGGAACCACTGCTCTTTTCCCAAGCTTCCAACTTGCCAGAAGATGAACTTGAGTTGTAGCAGAATTGAGGGAAGCAGGCACTTTAAGAAGGATGTTGACGGACGAGTAGGGCGCAGCAAATCAATCGCTTTGAAGGCTCAAATCACTTCTTGAATGCTCAATTAAATTTCTAAGAGAAGCTTTGAAGAAGTTAGGTGAGGGGTATTTATAACCCCTCAGCTGAACGGGCGGTTCAACGGGTAGAAAACTAGTCGTGACCGTCGTTCGGTCGCTTGTCGGACGACCGACCGATCAACCGCTACCTTTTTGGGCTTTACTCGCGCTGTCCGGTCGTCTGACGGGTCGATCGAAGCAATCACAACTTCATCGATTCCAAATCCGGTCTACCGATGCAGTGAAGCCAGAGGCGCGATCAACGATCTGCAATCCGGTCGACCGATGCACCTTCTGCCAAATTTTGGCTTCGATTGGTTGACCGACGTAGCCTACTGCCAAATGTTCACCAACTTCGATCGATTGACAGGTCGACCAAATGGCTATTGCCGTTTTGTGGCATCATTCAATCGACCGACCGGTCGACCGAATTGGCTACTGGCTGTATTTTGCCTTGTTCGGTCGACCAATCGGTCAACCGAACTCAGGCTGAGGCTGATTTTTACTTTGAATTTGTTACATGCTTTTTCATGGGTTTAGTTACCAAGTTTCAACTTGGATAACTTTACAATTTGGCTTGGGATAAAATCATCCTAGAGGTATATTACATGATTTCAACTTGATCTAAACCCGAGCCTTTCTTTGATGTTTTTTTCTTCCGTTTCGTTGACGGTCTTTTCTTTTGTTTCGTTTGAACGAACTTCGCATGCTTATCGCAACCTCAACCTGAACTCCAAACTTCACATATAGATTAAATACATATTTGTTATCATCAAAATGAAGATCGAAGCTTGAGAGAAACCCTTAAGCCAACAAATCTCTACTACAGCGACATCGAGAACATGAGACTCATCTCGAACATATCGCTTTAGCATGGACACATGGAAGATGGGATGAACTCTGTCCATGTTGGGCGGTAAAGCTAGCTCATAAGAAATCGTGCCTCTACGCTGCAGGATAGGGGAGGGCCCGATAAATCTGGGGTTCAATTTCCCTCTTTTCCCAAAACGAACAACTCCCTTCATAGGGGACACCTTTAGGAAGACCATATCTCCTTCCCGAAATTCCAAGTCTAGAGCTTTACCATCTGCATACATTTTCTGACGACTCTGGGTTGCCAAAAGCCGTTCCTTAATTTGCTTTACTTTCTCAACTGCCTCATGAATCAGATCTGGACCTAACATTTGAGACTCGACAGCCTCGAACCATCCTACGGGTGACCTGTATCTGCGCTCGTACAAAGCCTCAAACGGTGCCATACGATGCTACTTTGATAGCTATTATTATAGGCGTACTCAATCAGAGGTAAATGTCTCTCCCAGCCGCCCTCCAAATCCAGAACACATGCCCTCAGCATATCCTCTAGTGTTTGGATGGTCCTCTCGGGCTGCCCATCCGTCTGACGGTGGAAAGCGGTGCTAAATCGAACCTGTGTGCCCAAAGCCTCCTGGAAGGACTGCCAAAACCGCGCAGTGAACTGAGTACCCTAATCGGATATAATCATCACTGGTATCCCTTGATATGCAACAATGCGGTCCAGAAATAATCGTGCGTACTGCTCAGCAGTGAAAGTAGTCTTCACTGGAATAAAATGTGCCGACTTGGTTAACTGATCCACCACTACCCAGGTGGAATCATTTCCCTTCCCTGATCTCGGTAAGCCTGTAACAAAATCTATAGTGATTTTCTCCCATTTCCACTCTGACACCTCCAGATTCTGCAACAACTCTGCAGGCCTCAAGTGTTCGGCTTTTACCTACTGGCAGACCAAACACTTAGACATGAACTTTGCCACCTCTCTCTTCATTCCTCTCCACCAATAATGCTGCCTCAAATCCCGGTACATCTTTGTGGCCCTTCGATGCATAGTGTAGGTGGAACGATGGGCCATCTCCAGCACCTGTCTACGAACCTCCGCCATGTCGGGCACTACTATCTTGTCCTTAAATCTCAAGACACATTCGGAATCCACTATGTACCCATTATCAGCGTCACCCTTCCTGACCAAGTCCACGGTCAGTGAGCAGAAAGCATCCTCTGCTTGAGCTGCCCGCAACATATCCACCAACGTAGACTGAACTCGCAAGTGTGCCACCAAAACTCCGGAGTCAAACACTGATAGAACTTCGCCGCTGTCCAAACACGTGGCAAGCTTCCGTGCCAACGGCCTTCTCCTAACTGTCATATGTGCCAGACTGCCTATGGATTTTCTGCTTAAAGCATCTGCCACCATATTTGCTTGCCCAGGATGGTACAGGATCATGCAATCATAGTCTTTTAGCAGCTCGAGCCATCTGTGTTGTCTTAGGTTCAAGTCCTTTTGGGTGAGCAAGTATTGGAGGCTCTTGTGGTCCGTGTATATCTCATAGGCCTCACCATACAAATAATGGCGCCACAGCTTAAGAGCAAAAACTATAGCCGCCAGCTCCAGATCATGAGTCGGATAATTCTTCTCGTGGTTCTTTAGCTGTCTGGATGTATATGCAATGACTCAACCATGTTGCATCAGTACGCACCCTAGCCCAACCTGAGAAGCATCACAATATACTGCGAAGCCTCTTGATCCTAAAGGTAATGCTAACACTGGAGCGGTAGTCAAACGATCCTTGAGTTTCTGAAAGCTCTCCTCACATTTATCATCCCAATTAAATTTTTCCTTCTTCTGAGTCAGACGTGTAAGCAGGGCAACAATCTTAGAGAAATTCTCCACAAATTTTCTATAGTAGCCGGCCAATCCCAAGAAACTGCGGATCTCGGTAACATTGGTTGGCCTCTCCCAGTTCTGAACTACCTCGATCTTTACGGGGTCCACCTTCACCCCCTCTCTAGATACTATATGCCCCCAAAAGCCCACATTAGTTAGCTAGAACTCGCATTTAGAGAATTTTGCAAAAAGCTGGTGTCGTCGGAGGGTTTCTAGTACTACCCTCAAATGATCTCTATGTTCAACCTTGCTCTTGGAATAAATTAGAATATCGTCAATAAATACTATAATGAACATGTCCAAGAATTCCTTGAATATCCGGTTCATAAGATCCATAAAGGCTGCTGGTGCGTTAGTTAGCCCGAAGGACATCACCAAGAACTCATAATGGCCATATCTTGTTCTGAAAGCGATCTTCTGAATGTCCTGATCCCGAATTCTCAATTGATGGTACCCCAACCTCATGTCAATCTTTGAAAGCCACTGGGCTCCCTGCAACTGATCAAACAAGTCATCAATCATGGGAAACGGATAACAATTTTTAATGGTTACCTTGTTAAGCTGCCGGTAATCTATACACATCCGCATAGATCCGTCTTTCTTTTTAACGAACAGCATCGGCGCTCCCCAAGGTGATACACTTGGGCGGATAAACCCCAAGTCCAACAACTCTTGCAGTTGGGCCTTAAGCTCTCTCAACTCTGCAGGTGCCATCCGGTAAGGTGGAATTAAGATCGGTTTTACCCCCGGTTGTAGCTCGATGCAAAATTCGATCTCCCTCACCGGTGGTAGTCTTGGTAGCTCCTCGGGGAACACGTCAGGGAAATCAATGACCATCGGAGTCCCCTCTAAGCTGATAATCGAGTCCCTGCCAACGGTATCTGCAGACACAAAAACCAAAAATGACTGACAACCTCCCGCCATTCAGTTTGCAGGCCTGGAGGGCTGATATCACTCTGATGGAATCACCCCTCCCATCGCCCTGGAAGATAAAGGGTGACATTCCCGACTTGCAAAAAGTGACCACCTTTCTCCTGCAGTTAAGTGACGCAAAGTGGGCTGACAACCAATCCTTGCCCAATATTACATCCAGCTCAAGGGTTGGTAGGAGCATCGGCTCCGCTTTCATATCGTGCCCACTTATGGAGATCTCACAGTCTCTAAAGACTGTTCTAGCAATTGCAGTATCACCTGTAGGTGTAGACACTACCAAAGGCTCAATGAGCCAACTTTTGTCCTTCCCTAACGTTGAAGCCAACAACTCAGATAGAAAAGAATGTGTAGTACCCGGATCAAATAATGCATAAGCAGGTAATGAATTAACTGTAACGATACCTATCACCACTGCATTCTCCGCGCCCTCGGGAGTCAATGCAAATACTCGAGTACGGGGCCTCCCTGGGCCCTCCGTGCGCCGCTGCCCTAATGCTTGAGTTTGTGTCTACTGCGCTACTGATACTATGGACATAAGAGCTCTCCCCCTGGACTGAGTCACTGCTCGACTGGCCTCAACTGGGCAGTTCCTCCTAATGTGGCTTGACTGGCCGCACCCAAAACAGGCATTGGTACGACCCAAACAGACCCCAAGTACCTCCTCCCACACTGTCCACACTGCGAAATCTGAGACTCGCCCCTCTGTCCCCCGAATGCTGCAGCACTTTGAGTAGTCGTCTGTCCTGATCCTGCCCGTCCTCTGAAACTACCCTCTGCCCACGACCCTGCGGATGAGCTGCACCCGAGCCACTGGCCTCTGAATGAAATTGTTGGTCCCTTGCTCCATGAGGTCTGAACCTCTTCTTTGATGGCCCGTTATGCCAATCCGTAGGTACCATGGCCTCTTTCCGCATCGCCTCGTCCACCACTTGTACAAAAGTGGTGTCCTCGGTGTAGTGGACCAATCTGCTTATCTGAACTCTCAGGCCCTCCACGAACCGCCTCACCCGGTCAGCCTCCGTCGCCAGCAAGGTTGGGTGGTAACGGGACAACCGTGTGAACTCTACCTCATACTCCATCAATGTCATGCTGCCCATCTGGCGAAGCTGCTTAAACTCCCTCGCCCGCCTCTCACGGACATTTCTGGGAAGCTACTTCTCCACGATGGCGTTTCGAAATTCCTCCCAGGTAGGGGATGACGTGTGAGTTCCTCTATGGACCCTCCATGTCTGGTGCAATTCTTTTGTCGGGCCCCTCAGCTGCAACCCGACCATGTGTGCCATAGCCTCAGAAGAACAGTCCATCACCTTGCAGAGCTCCATACAATCATTTAGGAATGTTGTCACCTCCACTTGTGGATCAGTACCTGTGTACACTGGCAGCCTCAGCTTTACGAAGTTCATGTACAGGATACAGCCTACCGCTGGTTCTCGATGGTCCTCTTCCTGGCTCTCAGACTGAACCAATTCGGCTAGGTTCGGCACCGTGGATCCCACTGGTGGTACAAGTGGGGCCTACGGCTGCCTCGCCTCCCACTCCCTATGGAACTCCTCCCGCTCCATGCAGAACTAGTCCCGCTCTTTGTGAAGCTCTTTTGTTAGTTCTGTCACTAGGACAACACTCCTACGACCACGACGTGTCACGAGATGCTCTGCTCGTGCCGCCACAAGTTACGCTACGACAATCCAGTGCCCCTCTAGTCTCGTTCAGAAGATGAAAACAAAAATAATATAAACCGTAAGTCCGCTAGGACTTAGTGAGCAATTATCCCTCAATCCACCATATACATTAACAATAAGCAATCATGCATGACTACTTATAAGTATCAATCAGTAGCAATTAACAAATGCATTTGTTATCTCTACGATAATCAAATACAATAGCATAATTATAGCCCTGCATCCAATCATACAATGAGTATAATGTGCATTAGTAATATCCATCACGAGAATTAAACATTTTTAACACCATCAATCAATCAAACAAGCCACCCCGGGTCGGTCGTCAGTGTGGCGGTGCTGACGAGCTTCCCGGCCCAAGGACCCGTCGATCCGAAATCCAGGGACCCGTCGGTCCTACCGGTCCTACAAGTCGGGTGCTGATCGCCTTTGTCTCAGCATTCTTCCTGCTTTTTGCCACCTAAGTCGGTCGTCGATGCGGCGGTCGATGAGCTTCCCGGTCCACAAGCACAACCAATCAACCAAAATGTCAGCAGTAAGTATCTCAATAGTGAACGTAATATCTCAAAATGCGAGTGTATATGTCCTAGGACCAAGGGGTCCACATATTACTCATATATTATTCCAGAGCCGTACATTGGCCCGTACCACACTACATGATAACACAATTCACACAATTATAAAGCAATTATGATATATAGCATGTAGCAATGAAATGAGCAGCATTAAAATAATAAAATAAATATCAAGACACTTTATGAATCACCTGCTCGTCACCCCTAACGGGACAACTAGTTTATCCTTAAAATAAGGTAGTTCAAATAGGGAAACATGTATAAGGCCTAAGAGAAGGTATTTTCCATATGTACAGTATAGTTATTTGACTAATGTATCACCTACACCATGTGGACAATGTGTTAAATCCATTATTCCGCCTCACCTTCCTAAGAAATAAATGAAATTCCTAAGGTTTCATATCCCTAGTTGTGTAGGTAATTATTCATACCCCTTCCCATTTCTTATTTCCCATCACCCCCGATTCACGTAGGAAACAAAATTACTAGCTAGAATCAAGAATGAAGGGCGACAGCAACCCCTTCCCAAGACGCACAAGAAGTGAGTCTAATTAAGAGGGAAAACATGTTTGCATAATAATCTAGGCCAAATTATTATAGGTTTATACGACTGTGAAGACATTCTATGCAGGAAACAAGATTTCCACCTAGAAATTAGAGGATGAAGGGCGGCAGCAGCCCCTCCTCACAATTACACAAGCAGAGAATCAATTTAAGAAGGAAAACATGCTTGCAATAGGAACCTAAATCAAATTGATGCAGACTTAATCTATAGTGAAGGAATTCTATTAACTCTTGATGAATAGAAACTCAAGGAGAGGCGGCGCATGCCCAAGAACTCGGCTGGGATTACAACCACACCTCCTAGTTCTAGGAGATCACACAGGAAACAACACTGCCTTTAGGAGCCATAAATCGATCCTAATCTATTCGATCCACAAGGAAAAATGGCAAGGAAATCCTCAAGAACAGGATGCAGCAGAAATCCTTAAGAAAAGATGCAGCTGCTTGAGGTTAAGGAACAAGGGGAAAACGGGGTTGGAAAGGAAAGAAGTTATGGAAGGCTCCCAATTCTCGCCTCCGACGAGCTCGGCTACTCCGGTCGCCAGTCGTCTCCTTCCCCTCACGCGCTGCCACTGCCTCTCGTTAGGTGAAGTGTCGAGCGATTTCTTTTTTTTTTCCAGCCACACATCCCTCTTAAATAAGTTGGGGTTTATTTTAAACCCCAATTTACTATTTTGCCCCTCTCTTACCACCCGGCTAATAAAATTCATTCTAAGTCCGAATCGAATTCTGATCGAACCGTCGAGTTCGACTCGAAGTCTAGTCTCATTACGCCATGCCAATTTACAGAAATAAAAATTATATATATATATATATATATTAGCCACATACCGAATTCCGCCCTCGAGACTTTGCTAATTTGCATCATTTAAATCCTCGCTTCCTTGATATGAAACCAAATAAATATAATTGAAATTTTTGGTCATAACAGTATATGCGCAGGAAAGCAACTCATATTAAGGAACTTCATGAGATTAAATTTCAACCAGGCTTGTACAAAATAAAATAATTCATATCAAGTATTTTCAGAACTTCATAATGTTTAATTTGCATAAATATAATGGTTGGAATTAAATACTACAATTTGAGGAAAGAATCGACTAACTTAAATTGAGTCTAAATGTGATAATATCAAATCAAGTGAAGGCCTAATTTGTGCAGCTAAGGGATATCAAAATTAGCTAGAACTAATATATTACTCATCTTATTTAATACTGAAAAATATTTAAAAGACCTATTAAACGATCTCCGATAAGAAATTGGATACCACCATCGCGTTCAGAACGCGAAATCCTATAACTTTCATGTTCACCTCGATCTCATCCGACGTCTATAAGATCAACTTCAAAAATATTCCAAAAATTTATCCATATCGATATATTTCTAGCTATACAACTCTCTTAATTAGTTTTATTTTTTTATTTATATGAAAGAGGAAAACCACTCGGTCGACTCCTTACCTAACTCGTCGAACCCCCCCTTTCGCCTCACAGATATCGCCGTGGCGGCCTCCCTGTTGTCAACGACAGCCGCTGCTGCCGCCATGGTGCGGCAGCAGCCCGACGCCTAGGTGAAGAAGATCATAAAAATAATTTTGAAACAAAGATAGAAGAGTTCATAGTATTCCGATTTATTAAGCCTAAAATTCATGATGTAGATTAGGAACAAGAAATTTTCAATAACAGCGGCGACACCCCCAAGAATCCACAAGAACCATATGAAAACTTCAAGGATTATGCGGTAGTCAAGAACTAAAATTAAACATAGGTGCAAAAATTTATACATCGTCAATATCAATTTCTAGATTCACCAAGTACCTAGGAATCAAGACGTGAAAATCCGCAGAATTTCTAAAGGGGGCGGTTGCTAGAATCCAAGAACAAAGAAAGAGGGGATTAAACCACTCACCGATTGAAAAAGAAGGAAGAGATGCTATTGGATTTTCCGACCATTGCCCCCGACGAACTCGACAATGCCAGGCGTCGTCTGCCTCGCAAACGCCGCCGCCTCACCTTGCTCGGGTGCTGTCGGCGCCCAGCCGCATAGCCCCCCCTCTTTAATTTATAGCTTGGGATTTATTTAAATTGGGAAGTGATGTCTGGCGCCCAGCCGCATAGACCCCTCTTTAATTTATAGCTTGGGATTTATTTAAATTGGGAAGTGCTGTCGGCGCCCAGCCGCGTAGCTCCCCCCTATGTAATTTATAGTTTGGAATTTATTTAAATCCCGATTTATCCATTTGCCCTTCACTTATTAAGTCCGACTAGAAAATTTATTACAAATCCATTTTAAATATGATTCGAGTTTCGATCGAACTGTTGTGTTCGTATTGAGGTCTACTTTCACCATGACATGCCAAATTACAGAAATAACATGTATAAAATTTCTCAAAATTTTCCTACGCCAAAAACTTATCCGAATTAGATCCGAAAACATCGCTAACCCGTTTATCTTAAGTCTATGCTTTCCTACTATAAAATCAAAATAAATTTAATCGAATTTTGGTTATCACAGTCGGTCAACCAACCAGTGACTGGACATGTTTTGAAATTTCCAATAAGGGCTCGGTCGACGTCCGATCGAAGGTAGTAGAGTAGGGAAGATTCCCAAACCACTCTAAAAATCTCGTTGTTAGCATTGATCATACGTTGTTTCAATTAGTTTTGCAATTCCCATTACATGCTTAATTGAAACATACTCCCATCATGTCATCCTGAGTTACTTCAATGCATTACAATCAATCGTGGTTTCTTTGCTTAGATTTTCGTGTGTACAATATTATATTTCTTTAATTTGAATAACTTTTTCTTCAATTATCACATCTGAATTATTTGCAATATATTATGTTCATTTTTGGTGTTTCTTAAAATATTTGGCCATTCATAACGATATGATTTTTATTGTTCATTATTTCCTATCAAACCTCAACCTGAAGTATAATTTAATTTTAATTTTATACCTACTTATTTTAAATGTTGCTGTGAAAACTAAAATTGATAACTCATTCTTCATATTAATTAATCACATAAAAAAATTGTGATTATATATTTAAATAAACTTTTACACTTGTTTTCTTTACTATATAATAATTATATATGTTGAAGATTTTTACAAGTTTAAAATATATTTTTTACAAAAAAAAGTCAATAATCAATTTTTTTACTGTTTTTATTTTCTAACCAATAACCCAACTAAACTTGAGTTCTCTCAAAATGTATTATGCATGTAAGTACAAACATAGGAACTTAATCTAGAACTAAATTTACCAAACTATACTTATATATTGTGATTACCTTTCAGAACTTTATTTTAGATTTTTATCAAGAGAAATAACAAATCCTTTCAACATTATGCACTACAAAAATTAATTTAATAAAAAAATCGATGCCATCTTTAATTGAAAATCGACGCCATCTTTAATTGAAAATCGACGCCGATGATATGGCCAAATTAGAATTTAGACACTTTAAGAAGTAAATGAATTTGAGACCAAACTTTCTACTCAAGAAATTAGGCGTCTATATTTTTTATGTTTATGTTAAATACTGGCATCAATTGTAGAGGTGTCAATATCAAAATTTTAGATTTTTTTTTTCTCCTGATGTGAGATTAAAATTTCGATTACAGAAGAATTATCATTTAACTTTAATTTAGATTAATCCCCCCAAATCTCATTTATTATCTCAGTTAATAAATGATTTCACATATGATCTGATTTATAAAGTCGTGATTTGGTTGGAAAGAAATCTCAATTGTGTGAAATTAAAGAACAAAATTACTGCCAATCAGCAAGTGATGCTAGTTTTCAAAAATCGGCACTAGAAACTAGCTTGCATCGATTTAAACTAGCTATAGTAAGCATTCATGTCATTCTAACAAGCACTAATTTAAAAAGCGTTGGGGGCAGGCACCATGGAATCAACGCATGGCCTCAATGGTTGATTTCTATTGGTTACATCTATATAAGAGTGCATATTGAACCTAGTATGATTAAGACTGAATCCAAAGTAGAATGAACCTATATTGTGAAAAAGTTAACATAATACTTTTACTTTAGGTCCAGTCTTAATGATATTCGATTCACTCTTAACAATACTATGTTCACTCATATGTGGGGCTTCATGAAGAACTCTATAAAGTCTGGCTCTGTAATAGCTTTATTCCCTATATAAGGTTTAATTTCTAAAGATATTCCAAACCCACTAATTAAAAAGTATATATAATGATGTTCGAGTATGTTGCCAATGGATCATGAGTTTGATCTTTAGTTGTAGCATTTTATACGAATATGTTGTCAATGTATCATGGATTTCATCCCTAGTTGTAGCGATTTATGCGCCTATTTATGCATATATGTGGATACCTTGTAATGCGCAATGTGCGTATATTCTCACGTCTATCTACACTTTGTAATAATTATGTTATAACCTTTTTTTTATAAAAGAAGTATAAGGATCAAACTCCTATTTAATGCTCATAATTGTATTTTATTTTCCTTCAATCCACAAAACCCTGTGTATATAAGCATACTTTAATGCACATTATTAATTAATGAAGTTGCCTTAAAAACATTATGCACGTTATTAGGCAGGTTTTATGCTCTTTATTATACGCTAGTGTAGTGATTCTTAAGTCACCTCTATCAAGTCTTGTTATATATATTATGCAAAAAAAAAACTCTTGATATATATTAATTATCATTCTGATTAATCAATACATTGAATATAACATATACATATGTGGTGGTTGACAATCCACAAGTGTTGGAGGAATATTTGAAGGTAATTATTTAATATTGATTTTTTATTGTCAATAGAAGCATGTATTATTTAATATTATTGCATCATTGATAATACTTGTATTTTTTCCTTGTGTAACAGAAGCATCCAAAATCCGCAAACCATGCGAATAAAGAATTTAAAGAGTTTGAAAGACTGCATGTCATCTTTGGAAAGGATCGTGCCACTGGCCACGGTGCAGAGACACCAGCTGATGTGATAGAAACACAATCCTTACAACCTGAATGGGAAAATATGATGGAAACACAATCCTCACAACAACCTGAATCTCCAATGTCAAGAAGGCAAGAATCTCCAATCTCGAACATTGGTAGTCAATCCGAAGGAAGTGAGCCAAAAAAAAAGCGAGGCCGCATGAATGAAGTGGCAGATAAATTCATTGAGGTGTGGGAAACTCAAATGAGTTCGGCTGCTCGTGATATGCACACAGTGGCTATTGAGATGACAAAAATGAGAGAGCATATGGAGATGTCAACGTTGGTTGATGAAGTGCATAAATTGGGAATAACAGAGATGGAGGAAATGAATGTACTGAAAAAATTTGCAGAAAATACTCACTACGCGACAATTTTCATGAGGATGGATGAAAGTAGAAGGTTGACTTTTGTGAAGTCAATTATGGGGATGTAGTTGAACACTTTGTTATTTTGTTATGGGGTGTCTGAACTTTATGTTGAAATTGTGGAGGTGTTCCAAATTTTATTTTTGAATTGTGTAGTTGGAGGTGTTCCAAATTTGATTTTTGAATTGTGTTTACTGTAGTTTTGATTGAATATTGTTAAAGTTTCAATTTGCAAACATGAAACTAATTTCAGTTTGGTACCTGTTAAAGTATATCACTGTTTGGTTTGCATATTACTATTTGATATCTATTTACTGTTTGGTACTGCTTGCTCAGTTTGCACATTGTAATCTATAGTTTGGAGTTTGGATTGATTAAATTGATTGATTTTGTGTGTGTGTGTGAGAGAGAGAGAGAGTGTGTGTGTTATGAAAACACTAGCCATTCATTTTATGTTTTGATATCTTATCTATTGATATGAGTCTTAGAATACTCTTAGATAATTAATTATTGTTTTGAAAGTGAAGAAGAGAGGTCATTTTGTCCTGTAACCCAAATACATTAACCCTATCAATAATCTCAACATGATAAAAGTTGGGCTATGTTCATCTTTTTCCTCAATTATTGTTTTCAAAGTGAAGACAAGAGTTCATTTTGTCCCACAGCAAATTAGATTTTGTGCAAAGTCTGACATATATAAGTATTGTGTCAACTTCATGAGGAATACGCCCAAGATGATAGAAGTTATAAGCAAGGATGGATCAGGCTGCAAGCAGATAGAATCCTCCAAAGTGCTACCTTCATCAGGTATTCGAGAACAATGTATATTATTTGTAGTTAGCCTACTGTCGGAAGTTCTCATAATGCTCACTTTCAATTCGCAGGCAAAATCTGGGTTTCTCCATCTGAAAGATATGCCATTGTTCCTGATGAGACTGTAAGTTTGGGATTAGCTTGAATAGAATCCATTGATTGCTACTGATATTTGTGATTTAAAGCTTTCACTTGGTTAATTGAGCACGTAGAGAGATTTGTTTCCAGGTTGCAAAGCTTTCAGCAAATCCAATTAAGGGCAACGGAGGCGATGCTAACGTTCCAGAGAATGATGTCAATTTATATGCGAGTGTAGTTCTTCGATCATTATGTTCCGTTCCATTAATATATTAATTTAGTTATTAATTTTTGCCTTTCCATTAATTAGTGTAGTTCTTTTATGTATGTGGTGTTGATATTTGTTGAATTCTCTAAATATTTTGAGAGTTGTTTTTTTTAAAGCTAATTCAAGGGTATTTTAGTCATTTTATCATGTACAGTACTTTGTTATAGCGAAACAAACGCAGGACAGGACGGAATATCGTGTCCTGTTCTTGACAAAACAAACACGGTATAACTACTGTTCCAGGACACCTGATGTCCTGTCCTTGTCCATGTCTGGTGTCCTGTGACGAGCAATTTGCGAACCAAACGGACCCATTATCTACTAATATAATTATTGACTTCAAGTTCACAAAATATAGTTCACAACTCTTTGATTATCTTGGTCATTTAATACTTTTTGTCATATATTTGCATGTCATATAATATCTAATTTATTATGATCATATAATGAAATTAGCAAAATTAGACTCGTCGCTGCTTAATTGTATATATGGTGACTTTTATGATCATGTTCAATCTATATAATAAGTTTATCTACTCTTTAATTACTCAAGAAGTTATTCAATTTTAATATTTATCCATTCAAATATTTATCCATAATTTATTAGATGATCCTATCCAAATCCCTAAAACTAGGCCACTTTTATATATCTTAATACTTTCCCATTACTTCTTCTTGGTACGTTATTTTAATTAAATAAAATATTAATTGACTAAATTAATTCATATTAAAACCCTATCAAAACGAGTAACTCTATTAAAATCATGCAATTTATTTGTTCTTTTCTAATTTTTCTTGTTACTAATCACATTATATTGTTGTTTTGTAGCTAATGCAATTGTATCCACTGGCCTTGCAAAGTTTGGATACCAATATGTCAATTTAGGTATTATATGAATTGAATATTTATTTAGTCGAGAATCTTAATATGTCATGAAAGCGAAACTAAAATGAAGTATTGCATTTAAATAACTCAGATGATTGTTGGGCAGCAAATCAACGAAACTCAAAGATACATTCTTTTATTGCTTCTATGTTGTGTTAAGTCCATAATAGGAGTTGTTTGATCATCCATATATAAATCTATTTTTTTTCAATTTTCTATAAATTAACAATCACTACTAGAAACTTGGTCTTCAGCAACGGCTATCAGCAACGGCCGCTCAAGCCGTTGCTATTTGCAACGGCGTTCTTACGGCCGCCCGAGCCGTTTCAGATATTTGTATCTGCAACGGCGTTCTAACGGACAACCGAGCCGTTGCGGATTATTTTAATTATCAGCAACGGCTTTCTGACGGAAAGGCGAGCCGTTGCTGATATTTTAATTATCAGCAACGGCTTGCTAACGGATAAGTGAGCCATTGCTGATGATAACTTATCAGCAACGGCTTTCTAACGGGCGAGTGAGCCGTTGCTGATAAGTTTATATAGGGTACGCTCTCGCGCCCGACCCTTCTTCCTCCCGCTGCTGCCGCCGCCGCTCCTGCCGACACCTCTCGCCGCTGTTGCCGCTGCTGCCGACGCCGACACCTCTCGCCGACGCCTCTCGCCGCCGCGCCGCTGCCGCTGCTGCCGGTATGTTGATCGGCCGGCCTATACCGTTTCGGCCGGAGATGTTAAAATCCGACCGAAACCCTATTTCTAGGGTTTCGGCCGGCGGCGGTCGGCCTATGGCCGCCGCCGGACCTTCTACAGTGGCCGGACAGTGTGTCCGGCCACTGTACGCCGGCGCCGGAGGGTGGACTCCGGCGCCGGAATATATATATATATATATATATATATATATATATATATATATATATATATATATATATATATATATATATATATATATTATTGTTTTGAAATTGTTAATTAATTATTTTATAAATGTTAATTAATTGTTTAGATTAATTGTTTAGATTAATTGTTTAATTTGTTAGATTAATTATTATGGTTTAGATTAATTTCGGACGCGCGCCGGAATCGTCCACTTCGGACGCGCGCCGGAATCGTCCAATTCGGACTCGCGCCGGAATCGTCCAATTCGGACTCGCGCCGGAATCGTCCAATTCGGACTCGCGCCGGAATCGTCCAATTCGGACTCGCGCCGGAATCGTCCACTTGGGACGCGCGCCGGAATCGTCCACTTCGGACGCGCGCCGGAATCGTCCAATTCGGACTCGCGTCGGAATCGTCCACTTCGGACTCGCGCCAGAATCATCCACTTCGGACGCGCGTCGAAATCGTCCAATATGGACTCGAACTGTCTCGAAACATTTAGAAAATAATCATCCATCCGACGAGTTGATATGTTTCACGTACGCATCACGAATCGGATATGATTTAGCAAAACCTTAGATCCGTTCGGGGATTGTATGTTCGTGTAAAAGAAGTAGATGATCTTTTATACGACGTACAATTCTTGAATTGTCCCTGATTGGACAATTTGGGAATATAGTTATTTGTACTGCACTTACGTTTTTATTTTAACTGTTAACTAATTATTCTAAAATTCGGCAACATCTCTCTGGTTCTCCGATACGCGCCCAGATGATATGCGTATTCGGAGAACTGTAGGAAGATGCTGTCGAAATTTAGAATAATTAGTTAACAGTTAAAATAAAAACGTAAGTGCAGTACGAATAACATAAATCCCGAATGGAATAGGACAATCTCACCTAAAGACATTAACCAAAGAAATTGTCATTGATTGACAGAATCATGTCGGCTGATCGAAGTTGGATGTACCGACGTCTTGATCGTGGAGCTTTAACGAATGAGTTTCGATTAGGCGTAACGTACTTCCTAAATTTCTCCTATTCGAATCGGAATTTCGTTAGCATGGGTGATCAAATCCGATGTCCGTGCCGCATTTGTTCGAATGGACGATTTTTGGATCGGGAGACTGTCACTCTGCATCTATATACCAAAGGATTTGCACCAAGATATTTTCTATGGACTTGTCACGGGGAGTCACGCGAAGTCGGGACGTCGAGCAATCCTGTCGTTCAGACATATGGTGAATCTTCCTTTGCTGGTGCTTCTTCATCCAGTCAATATAATCCCTATAGAACTATGATACTTGATAGTCTTGGGGGTCAATTCCACCTGAATGATAATGTTGATCGGCCAGTTCTTCAGACATCAGTCCCATCAGATACTACAGCGGTTGATATCACAGAAGTAGGGGCTGCGGTAGAGATTGAATTACCGAATAAAGAAGCTGCAGAATTTTACGAGATGTTGAAAGCTGCCGATGAACCTTTGTATGAGAATTGTCCTAAATACACTAGGTTTTCAGCAATGACACAGCTCTTAAACATCAAGGCCGATTGTAATATCAGCGGAGTTGCGTATGATCGGATTGCTGGATTGATTAATGGAATGCTGCCTACTGATAACAAGTTTGAGCCTACTTTTTATAAGACTAAAAAGCTAATGAGAAAATTGGGGCTTGGGTACGAAAAAATACACGCGTGCCAAAATAATTGCATTTTATATTATAAAGAAAATGTGCAGTTGGATAAATGCCCTGTATGTCAACACCCTCGTTACAAGGAGAAGAAATCGGTCCGACAGAAAAATATCCCGTTTAAGGTGCTTCGGTATTTTCCACTAACACCGAGGCTTCAAAGATTATTCATGTCGGAAAAGACAGCCCCCTTCATGAGTTGGCATGCAAGAAGTCGTGATGATACAGTAATGACTCATCCATCTGACAGTGAAGCATGGAAACATTTGGATACATGTTATCCTTCATTTGCTATGGATACTAGAAATATCAGATTGGGATTGTGCACAGATGGTTTTAATCCGTTTGGACATTCTGCAACTCCTTATTCAGTTTGACCAGTGCTGCTGACAGTTTATAATTTGCCACCGTCAATGTGCATGAAAGATGAATTTATTTATCTTTTGATGATTATTCCGGGTCCTAAGGGTCCGCGAAAAGAAATTGACATATTTCTCAGACCCTTGATAGATGAATTGAAAACATTGTGGACTGAGGGAGCTGTCACTTATGATTGTCATCGGAAGCAAAACTTCAATTTAAAGGCCGCGGTCTTGTGGACAATCAATGATTTCCCCGCGTACGGCATGTTGTCGGGTTGGAGCACTCACGGCCGACTCTCTTGCCCGTATTGTATGGAACACTCTAAATCAATCAGTCTTTAGAACGGACGAAAAATCTCATTCTTTGATTGTCATCGTCGATTCCTACCGGTTCATCACCAGTATCGAAGGAATCGTAATAAATTTACTAAGGGCAGAGTCGAAAGAGATGGGCCACCACCGATGTTGTCTGGTGAACAAATGTTAGCACGTGTTTCAGCACTTCCAGATATAGTATTTGGTCGCAATGAAAGAGTGTCAGGTTTTGGCCAAACACACAACTGGGTGAAAAAAAGTATCTTTTGGGAATTGCCCTATTGGAGTTCATTATTGATTCGACATAATTTAGATGTCATGCACATTGAAAAAAATGTGTTTGATAATATTTTCAACACTGTGATGGATATTTCTGGAAAAACTAAAGATAATGTCAAAGCCCGACATGATCTGAAAATACTTTGTAAAAGACCAGAGTTGGAGTTACAAGAGGTCAACGGACGATATTTGAAACCGAAGGCCCTATATGTGTTAAATAAACAACAGATCAAAGATGTTTGTCAATGGGTAAAAGAACTCAGATTACCCGATGGATATGCTTCAAACTTATCTCGATGTGTGAACGTCGATGATTGCAAAATATCAGGGATGAAGAGCCATGATTGTCATGTATTCATGCAGAGATTACTTCCGATCGCATTTCGAGATCTTCTACCTGATAATATTTGGGGTCCGTTGACTGAATTAAGTATGTTTTTTAGAAGCATCTGTGCAAATGTCCTTCGAGTCGAAGATATGTCAACACTTGAAAATAATATTGTTGAAATCATATGCAAGCTGGAGCAGTTTTTCCCTCCTGCATTTTTTGACTCGATGGAGCATCTACCGATACACTTGGCATACGAGGCACGAGTTGGTGGCCCCGTTCAATATCGTTGGATGTACTTATTTGAAAGATACATGAATCGTCTGAAGAAAAAAGTAAAGAACACCGTAGCTGTTGAAGGATCAATATCTGAATCGTATATCATCCAAGAAATTTCAACATTCTGCTCATTTAGATGTCATTGGTTCGATACAACAGAAAGGGGCATGAAAGTTCATCCAAAATACAAACTTGTTGAGGTTAATTACAAATCGAAATTGGCAGCAAATGAGCCTTTTATATTGGCATCACAAGCCGAACAAGTATATTACGCGAAGTATCCGGCTCGAAATAAAGATAGAGCGGATTGGCGTGTAGTCTGTAAGACAAAAGGTAGAGGAAAAATTGATCCGATAGTAGGAGAAAATGATCCTCCTGGTTTCTATCAAGAAGATGATCTTCCTGCTGTGGATCGTATTATTCCAATACTCGAGGATGCAGACACAACGTCAATTCAATTAGAAGTTGAATATGCTGATGATGACGATCATGAAATTGAGGAAGCTGGAGATGAAGAAGATGAAGAAGAAGAAGAAGAGGAAGAAGAAGAAGAATTCGAAGACTATTATTCAGATGATGAAGAATAATTGTAAAGTATATATTTTATTAAATATATCTTTACTATTTATACAATAATCTGATTATATGTCTGTTCGACAGATATGTCTGGTCGTGGTTATCGACGCAGGAGAGTTTCGGAGTCTCCGATCGGTGAGACTCCAGCACTTACTCATGCTGCTGATCCTCCTGTTGCTGATCCTCATGAGGATGATACTGCCGAGGCTAGTACATCTAGACGTAGGCGGCCACGCGGGCCGAACAGGTGGCAGCCTCCACCAGCCACAGAGTCACGTAGATTGATTAGCGTGATTGGGGAGCGGTACGTAATATATCATGAATTATGAATCATTACAAATTCATTATATCATAATATAATATTAAAATTTATTTTTGTTGTGCAGGTTCGAGCAAGAAGAAGTGCCGAGGAGCATTTCTTCTACTATTCGACGATACATGCACGGGGCATGGCCTACGTGGTCTCACGTGCCTAGCGAGCACGTCGACATGTTATGGCGCGAGTTTGAGGCACGTATTATTATTATTTTTTACATGCATGATGATATATTAATATTGGTACTGATATTATTATTTTGCAGGCTCGCTATACATGGGCCGAGGACCAGAGGCCCTTCATTTACGCTACCTGGGAGGCTATTTCCCGGGCAAGGTACAACGGGCAGCTGGGGCAGGCTCGGTCCCAGGCGATGGCCCGAGCTGGGACCACTAACATCGCGGAGACTCGGGGATACGGCCCCGGTTGGATTACTCCGGATATATGGGACCAGCTCGTGGGGATATGGTCGACGGATCGATGGCAGGAGGTTTCTCGGAATGCGGCTAGAAATCGCATGTCGGGGGGAGCAGCGCGTCACACCGGCAGCTCTGTTGCATTTGCAGTGCACGCAAACCGTATGGTAAGTATATCTTTTAATTATATATTTTATTTGTTATTATGTGTACTAATTAATGTATTTGTTTTGTAAATGTAGACGACGGTGTCGGATGACGGGAGTGTCCAGCGACCCTCCCCGATGGCGGTGTTTGAGCGGACTCACCGTCGAGCACATGGGACTGGGGAGTACATCCACAACCGCGCTGCATACATTATGATAATTATATATTTGTTTAAATTATTCATTATATATTTATAATTTAAGTTTTATGATAAATATTAAACAAAAAATCAAACTCGAGTAGGAGACCTACAGCCAGACGGTGGTGCAGCGTGGGGGTACCCCCGAGGACTTTGACGCAGCATCGTGGGTCGAGGCCGCAGGTGGCTGGGACCATGGCCGCGTATATGGCTTCGCAGATAGTGGTCATGCGCGAGCCGTACTAGGGCCACTTGGGGCACCGACCCCTCCGGTCGTTGGTGAGCGGCCGTCCACCTCCAGATCCAGTTATGATCATAGTAATAGGATAAGGACACTAGAGGAGACGGTCGCGCGTCAGACTGAGTTGATGGAGCGCCAGAGTCAGACGATGGCGAATATAGAAGCTATGCTACGCAACTTGTCGGGTCATCCCGAAGCAGGCATCTCTTCGGCATCATCTAATCCATCATCCTCGAGTCAGTCCACGCCGGTGTACACTCGAGCACTCCAGACCCCGCCATATGATCCAGGCCATCCTCCATCGTCATCGTGAGATTTTGTTTATATTGACTTTGTTACTGAGATATTGAACTTGTTTAATTTATATTGACTATGTTACTGAGATGTTGATACTTCAATTTTGCATTTGAATTGTGTTTATACTATCGTGGATAATTATGAATATAAATATAATTGTTTTGATGTATATCTTGGTGTGTTTGTGATGTGTGAATGAATGTGTATGAGATGTTTGTGATGTGTGAATGAATGTGTGTATGAGGGTATGGGTGTGTGAGTTATGTATCAGATAAATGTATCAATGTATCAATGGAAATTTGAAATTTTCAAATTTTCTGGTTGCAGGTACTTGTCATCAGCAACGGCTTTCCCACGGGCGTCCGTGGGAAAGCCGTTGCTAAAAGTATATCGAAAGCCGTTGCTGATGACCTACAGCAACGGCTTAGCGACGGAGTTTTACTAACGGTGTTGCTACGGACTCAGCGGCCGTTGCTATTAATGTTATCAGCAACGGCTCCGGGTCTGTGGCAAAACCGTTGCTGATAATATTTTTAGCGACGGCCCAGCGGCCGTTGCTGATAATGTTTTGAGCGACGGCCCGAGCGGCCGTTGCTGATCCGTTGCTAAGTCATCAGCAACGCGACTTTCTGTCACGGCGTTATTGCAACGGCTCAGCCGTTGCTGATGACCATTTTTCTAGTAGTGAATGCATGTGCCGAGTTTTAACTTTTCCTTCGGGAATGAAAGCATTAGCTGACTATGTTCATGATGAAGGACTTATGCTAGGAATTTACTCCAATGTAAGGTAATATTTTATATTAGATAATCTTTTTATTTAATCTATTCCAAGTTTAAAACTAGAGAGATCTTAAGCATGCAGTGTTAAGCTTATCATTGGGAATGTATTTATAAATATAGAACATGCGGTGATCAAATGTCGTGATCACTTGGTTACGAGTATAAGGATGCAATTTCCCAAATATTTAGACTATTTATTTCCCAAATATTCAGACTATTTATTTCAGGGCATTGATAATTTGAAGTATGACAAATGTTATATATACTGCAGGTACCGGTGAAGATGTAAAAATATGGTAGCTTCGCAAATTAACTTCATTTATTTTTCCCAATTATTTTAAGTTTATAATTTAGTAGGATTATTCTTCTAATGTTTTGTAGATTCCCCAAAATGGGCACAAAACTCTAAGAAAGACGGGTAAACCAATCTTCTATTTACTTTGTGAATGATAAATGATATTTGAATACTAATTATGAGAAATTTTGTTTTTACCATGAATTTCATCTGTATTTCTATTTTATTTATTTATTTAGGGGATGGGGTGAGGTGGCCAAATGGGGTAGAATGGTGGGAAATAATTGGAGAACAACCGACGACATTAAGGACAATTGAGACAGGTGAAATGATCCCAATTATCGATTGAATTGTTGATATCAAATTGATATTTAAAAAAAAACAATTATTTAACAATATTTTTGAATCTATTTTATCATGAAATTAAATTATATTTCTCTCTTTTAGCATGATTGAAATTGCTGATTTGAATGAAGTCAATGCTGATTATGCAAGACCGAGTGAATGGAATGGTTAGCTTCCTATCCAACTTTTAGGATATGAACAAATAAATGTAAATTAGAAAAGTATAAGATTGAATGAGAATCACTTTTACTTTACTAAATTTTTTTTACACACTCGGATATAGTTGACATGAATTGCATTATATATGATAGAGATTGGTTACATGAAGTATATGTAATCATTTGTCTTATATGAAATATATTTAATTTTTTTCAACTAATTTTATCTTATTTAGATCCGGAATTTGTAAAGGAGGAATGACAAATAATGAGTATGTAGTACATCTTAGCGTATGAGCTCTTTCCAAGGTGACTTTCTATCTTACATAAATTATAAATTACCAAAATAAATTGCTAACCATTGATCCAATATTAAGTTGAATAGTTTTATGTTAAAATTTGGAAGGTCCCATTGCTTATTGGTTGTGATGTAATGGACATTCTAAGGAGACCATGGACATTATTTCCAATGAATAGGTTATTCCTGTCAATCACGGTGAGTCAATATTATATACTTCAATAAGTATAAATGTCACACCCCAGATCTGGTATGATCAGCCAAAGTACTACACATACCCCGAAGTCTAACCCAACCAACAATTAGAACAAACACAAGCCTGAATAGTTTATAAAACTTAACACATTTGCGAAAAACATAAACTGAGTAAGTTTTGAATCACAAACTAATGAATTAACAATATCAAATATTCAAATTCCTTTTTACGAACAAGTTAACATGTATATTATTCTCAATCCTCAAAGTGCGGAGTAAATCCTAAACCCAAACCAACATGGCTCAAGAAAATATAAAATGACTCCAAACTTGGGTAAACACCCCCACGACTACGACATGTCACGAGATGCGCTGTCCCTGCCGCCACTAGCTGCGCTGCTGCAATCCAGTACCTCTCTGATTACGCTCAAGAGCTGAAAAACAACAATAATATAATCCATAAGTCCACTAGGACTTAGTGAGTAGTTTAGCCCTCAACCCACCAAGTACATTAATACCTGTCAACAAGTACATAATATTTCGGTAGTCAACTACTCATAAGTAGTAGTAAGTAAATGTAACCATCATTTCACATGGGATATAAGTACCAAACTATATAATCGTGCATCCAAGTAAACAATAAGCATAATGCACAGAACCAACAATCCAAATAGGAAGTAAACACCATTAGCACAATCAACTAATCAAACAAGCCACCCGAGTCGGTCGTCAATGTGGCGGGCTGACGAGCTTCCCGGTTTAGGGACCCGTCGGTCTGACATCTAGGGACCGTCGGTCCAATAGTCCAGGGACCCGTCGGTCCTACGAGTCGGGTGCTGATCACTGCTGTGTCTCAGTGTACTTCCCGCTCATGCCACTCCGGGTCGGTTGTTAGTGTGGCACAATAAACAAGCACACCCAATCATCTATATAATAAGCAATAATTAAACCAAAAATGAATATAACATTCTATGAAGCCAAAAATATATCGTGGGAACCTTGAGGTCCTCGATGTCCACATAACTCACATGTGCCCGAACCCATAGCCGTACACCGGCCCATGCTTTGTTATATAACATCATGTCCATTCTCAAACATATATAAACAAGCAGTAAATAATTTCCCACTAACATCAAATTAATCCTAATCAGGCGCCATGTCCAATATAAACAATTTAAGTGTCTCACATAGCGATGTAATAAATAACAGTAAAATACTAAGATAAATGTCATAGATTCATACATGCAATCATCCACTTATCGCCACAACCACCTCTCCACGGGGCCGGCCATATGGTCTTAGGAATTTCCTCAAGTAAAACCTGGCCCTTACTAAGTTTCCTTTCCCTATAGTTTGATATCCTTAGGATGTCAAGTTAGGGAAGGGCATGCTCTAGGTGTACCTAGGTTCATAAATTCCCCATTTCATGTTCCTACATCTTGCCACACCCAACCGAGTTCAAATAAACCATAAGGGCAGCATGAACAATCTAAAAGTGATATATTTCCTATAAGGGCAGCATGTTTGCACCTAAAGTAATGTATTTTCTAATAGGGAAGCATGTATAAATACCTAAGGTGAGGTGTTTTCTATGTGGACAACATGTTTATACGTCTAAATAATGTGTTTACTATATGGACAACGTGTATGTACCTCTTGAACAGCTTAAGTTTTCTAAGGAAAATATGAAGTTCCTAAAGAAACACGTCCCTAGTCTTTGTAGGTGATCAACCATACCTCCCTTAGTTTCCCCATTAATCCCAACTCATCCAAGAAACAAGAACTACCAAGAATTCAAGATCATCAACAAAAAGGGGGGGGGGGGGGGGGGCAACCCCAACCCAATAGTGTTCAAGCGGCTATTTAAATCAAAGAAGAAAAACGAGTATCACACAAGAATTAAACCATGATGATGAAGGATTAAAGATTAATCAACAATGAAGAAATCTATCAAGAATTCATGGAGAAAAATCCTCAAAATAAGAGGGCGGCGCACACCCAAAAGACTTGACTGAAACATGCGGCCACACCTCCAAAACTCACGCAATCTTAACAGGAAATATAACAACGTCTTAACAGGTATATCATGTAACTGAAAAAAATAATTTTTTTATAAATTCATGTATATAATGATATTTATATATTACAATCTATTTTCAATCACATATTACAACCAAAAAATATCATACACATGCATTTGAAACCAAACATACAAGTTTTACATAAATATCATCAATCTAAGCCTCAAACCGGAGGCAAACAATTATCAAAATATTATATATATACAACCATAAGTATATAAACAACTATCAGTATACAAACAAGTATCAAAATATAAAAAAAATACAATAAACCAAAATCTCACAGTTGCGGTCGAGGCAGTGGAGTCGACGGCGATTGGGTCGAGAGCGTTGACTCGGTCGAGGAGGAGGACGACTACGACATCAATGGTAGAAGGCTAGAGTGAGACACAATCTGGGTGAGGAGTGGCTGCATGTTTTGCATCGTCTGTCTTAACTCTTCATTCGTCCGTCTCTGCTCCTCCATCGCCAGCCTCTATTCCTCCATCTCTTGTCTCTGTTGGGTGAGATCTGACTCCAAGGCCGCTATCCGGCTTTGGTCCTGCGGCCGGGATGTCGAGGGCCGCTCACTCGCAACCGGAGGGGTTGGTGCCCCAAGTGGCCTGAGCACGGCGCGTGCATGGCCATTGTTTGCAAAGCCACAAACACGATCGTGCTCCCAGCCACCTACGGCCTCCACCCAAGCTCCTGCGTCGAACTCCTTCGGTGTGCCTCCACGCTCGATCACAGTCCTCATGTATGTTTCCTGCACGTGTTTATATTTTAAATATATATAAACTATAAATAAATATTGTGTAAATCAAATAAACATAAATACTTACCATTAAGATCGAGGCTCTACTATCAACATCGACGACGACGGTGAGTGCGCTCAAACACCGCTCCTCGTCGTCGACGGTGAGTGCGCTCAAACACCTCTATCATCGATGGGCGTTGGACGGTGCCGTCCTCCGCCATGCGCGTCTTACATTAGAAAATAAATACATTAGTATCATTATACACAATATATAGTTTAATTAAAAATAATTAAATTATACATACCATACGACGCTCATGAACCGCAAAAGAAACAGAGCCACCAGTGTGGCACGCCCCCGTGCCGTCCCCCTGGACATGCAGTTTCTTGACGCATTCCGGGAGACCTCCTGCCACTCAGGCGTGGCCCACCGCTCAACGAGCTGGTCCCACACAGGGTCAGGAATCCACTCGGGGGAGTGTCCCCGAGTCTGCCCTATCTGTGTGGCCCCCAACCATCTCATCACGGTATGACATGCCTGCTGAAGCAGCCCGTTATAGCGAGCGCGGGCAACACGCTCCCATGCAGCCTCAACAAAAGTGGTCTGATCCTCTGACCATGTATAATGAGCCTGCAAAAAAAAAATTATTACTACCGATCAATATTTAACATTAACATTAATTTAATAAATATACTTACCGAGAACTCTTGCCATAATAAATCCATATGCTCACGGGGCACGTGAGACCATGTAGGCCACGCCTCGTGCATAAACTTCTGGATCGTCCCCGGTATCGTGGGGGGACGTCCTTTTGCTCAAATCTGCACCAAATATAAATTCATATTATGATATTTTGAATTATAAACAAATTATAAGAAATAATTAATACATATACTTACCGTCATCCGCGCACACTAACTGCTCTGTGCAGTTCTCCCTTGGGTGGCAGAGGGAGAATTCTGTTAGGCCCTCATGGCCTACGTTTGGAAGACGATGGTCCTGGATCTGCGGAGGGATGGTAGCCGGAGGTGAGGGGATGGTGGCCATATCAGGTGGGGGAATGGTGGACGGATCAGGAGGGGGGATGGTGGTCAGAGGTGAGGGGGTGGTGGCCAAAGGTGGGGGGATTATGGTGGAAGATGAAGGGTCAGTGGGTACATGTGGGGCGGGTGGTAATCGTCGGTGGGGAGGGGGGGGGTAGTCCTACGAGGAATGCCTCCTCGGGAACTGATATCTCGAACCATAGCTGTAAAGAATTAATATAATAAGATTATATATAATATATTAATAGATATATTTAATAATTGAATATATACTTCACATTTACAATTATTCATCATCGTCATTATCATCATCCGTGTAATACTCTTCTTCTTGTTCTTCTGTATCAGAATCTTGAAATTTTTCTTCTTCTCCCTCATCATCATTCTATCCTTCCTCAACTTCATTACGTCGTCATCAATGTATTCTATTTCCAATTGAACTGACTCTGTGTCATCACCCTCGAGTATTGGGCTAACTCGTTCCACTTCAGAAGGATCTTCTTCTTGATAGAAGTCATCTACTAGATCATTCTCTCCAACTACCGGGTCAATTTTTTCTCTGGCTTTAGTCTTACAGACTACACACCAACTACCGGGACATATACTGCATATAATATACTTGTTCAGCTTGAGATGCCAATATAAATGGCTCATTTGAAGCTAATTTTTGATTTATAATTGACCTCGACCAGCTGTTTATACATTGGATGAACTCTCATGCCCCTATCGCTTGTATTGAACCAATGACATTTAAAAATGGCAACTGATTTACATCTGAAAAATTACAATTAATCTATGACTTCTTCCAATAGTCCGTAAAAGTCAACATCACATTCAGCATACGTTGTCCCTTTGACGCAGACTCCGTCATTCATAGTCTTTTTTATAGATGAATATTCAAGTGTGTGAAATTTATATCCATTAACAAAATAACCATTATAACACTGTACAAGTCGTGCCGGTCCGCTAGCAAACTCAAAGATTTGGTTATCTATTTTGCCTCTGTGTTTTATGCTGTAAGCTTGAAACCAATTAGGGAACTCACGATTCCGTAATCTTTCTAATTTCACATCGCTGTAAATTGAGTATTTTGTCACCATCTCAATGTCAAATATTTCAATGATTTTTTCAATCTCTGGACAGTTTAGTAAAACGTACAAGTAGGCCAAATGGTATTCTTTGTTTGTAAGACCCGGGAAAATTTCCTAATATAAAAATCTATTTTTGGTGCAGCATGCCGGACCCGGAGAAAGTCGAGTCGAGCCTCAGGATCGCCTCGAGTGAAAAGATATGACTCGACTAATGATGCATGGAATTTTATTGGGTGATTGACTTTCGTTTTATGCAATCATACCTTAAATCAAGTTTAAATCGACTCATGTTGTGGGTTGAGTCGGAACCCAAGTTGAGTTCGGGTTTAGTCGAGTTTTGAGTATGAGTCAGGTGAGTCAAGAGCCTATATGGAAGACTATATGAGGGATTAAAACCCCTCATCCTTGTGCCGTGCGACTTATCCTTGGAGTCGCACAAGGCAGCCTAGGGAGAGAGGGAGAAGAGCAAGGAGAAGGGGGACTTGGATCGATCCGGGATTTCGCACCGTCGTCGGAAGATTCAAAGTCGTCGTCATCCGATCTTTCATTCTCCGCAATCAAGGTGAGTGGTTAGAATTTGAAAGCTTGGGGGAGGTGGGTAGCCAAACCCCTAGATGTTATAGGATGAGTTTTCTCGCGATCTTTCCGACGAATCTTGGTTTCATCGATGTGGATTCACTATTTTGTACGAGTTCTTGTCGGATCATCTTGTTTCTTCGTCGATTTCTTAAGTACTAGGGCTGTTGAGTCATGGGAAAAGGGGAAAGGTCATGCCAAAATTTTCCCCAATTCCCTTGACGAAAAGAAAGCCCTTGGACGATCTCATGTTCATGAATGATGTAGTCTTAATCGTCAATTTTATGTGTATGAAGCATGTCTTCCCTAGAAACCTTTGATGTGGCCGAATGAACCCTACACCTCATGAAGAGGGTTCGGCCAAGGGTAAGGGAAGGGATAAAATAGTCCACTTGATTTTAAGTTTTATCGGAATCGAAGAATTAAAGGCAAAGTTAGAGTCCCCTTTCCCTTTTCTACCTTAAGGGCCATGGCCGAGCAAGGTTTACCTTGCTCATGGCTCGGCCAAGACTAGGGAGGGGGAAAGAGGGTAGCTTTAGATGGAAACTTTCATGGTTATAAGGTTCAACAATAGAGGTATGACGATACTTAGGAAGAACACCAATCATAGCAAGTAAATTTATTGATTATGAGATTGTAGGAATTTTAGCTTTATGACCATCCTTAGCATTAGATCTTTAATGTTGTAATTGTTTACCATGTTTAGTATTTCCTACATTTTTGAATTCATTGCTACCTTGCCATGCTAGATAATTGTTTCTTATGGAGCTTAATTTCTAAGGTCGTGTAAAGTTGTTATGCATGAATATTGTGGTTATATATATTAGATGTTGTAACATTTGAATATTTTTCTTTAAATTATACATGCTGTCCAAAAATGTTCATGGGCGGAATTCCAAAGTCGATACAAGGAATTCCTCACCCAAGGTAGTATGGAAGGTTAGATAGCATGTAAGGCGTCGCGAGACGTTCATCGAACTTATATGGAAACTTATCACTTCCAGTACTTCTTGTAAACATTTGGAAACCTAGAGCTCTTAGGTGTACACATTTTGAAAGGGCGACATAAATTGTTGACCTTGTAGCCCGAATTAGGGCCAAATACGGGCAATGGCCCAAAGTGTATATATGAAAACCCTAGGACATTGATTGTGTGATGTGCTTGAGATGGTCCGCCGAGGAGCGTGGAGGTCGGGAATGACCAATGCTCAGCTCGGCCAGTGTTGGGTCTTGAGGTGCGCCAGCAGGCCCGCTAGGTGCCAGACCCCAATTGGGTGGGACTAGCTATCCTTATCCCAAACGGTGTCAGAAGACTAGTGGACCATCCTAGTCGACGACCCGAGATTATTTGCTTACATCTTGAGATGATGTGGCCGATGGCTAGTATGATACTACCTGATATGGTAGGGACGGCTGTAGCCGAGATATTTATTCCATAAGTAGGCCCAAGGGCCAGATGCCGGAGGCTTGATAGGCCGAGATGGCAGGTTATCACCTGTTCAATTTCTACAGATTGACCCATTGGGGTCGATAGTCGCATTAGAAGTAGTTTACCTCCCTATACATTCATTTTGTTGCCTTATATGATATACATGCATAACTGAGGCTTAGGTGGAGGTTCGCTAGAGCCACTCACTGAGTCCCAAGTGGACTCACAGTTTATTCTTTATCTTTGCAGAGCATGAGCAGTGACTTTGGCATGTCGACATGGTGCAGCTGGTGGGCGGGAGGCGGTGCCATATCTCGTAGTGGCGTCTATGAGTCTTAGACTAGTGTCTAGTAGTTGCTTTTAGTTTCTGCACTGACAGTTGTATTTAAATGAGTTGTAAAACTTGTTACTTGAAACGTTCAGTTATTTTGATGTTGGTGTTCTTACTTGTTTTGGAAAACAGAAAATTATGACTTTGAAAAACTTTTAATAAAGTGTGTTGAGATTTCTTTTATCGATACGATTTGGTTTTCCTTTTGTCAGTGTAGACAGTAGGCTATAGGGTAGGATGTAGGCCCTGGCCGGTCACACCACCCTCAGTTGGGGTGTGACATTATCGTTTAAGAATCGAGACAGACGAGAACCCAAAGCACGATCGGGGTAACAAAATATATTTAAAGAATCATCTGATGGTCGAGCTCCCCCGTCGTCGTTCCGTGGAAGACGATTAAGTATTTTTTTGATGGTTGATTCAAAATAAAATGAGCAGAATGTTGAAATTTCTTGAATTATATATGCTTCTGATATGGAACCTTCAACTATCGTGGTGTTCTTTACTTTTTTCTTCAAATGATTAATGTATCTTTCAAATAAGTACATCCACCGGTATTGAACGGGGCCACCAACTCGTGCCTTGTATGACTAGTGTATCGGTAGATGCTCCATCTAGTCAAAAAATGCAGGAGGAAAAAACTGCTCCATCGAGTCCAAAGTGGACGATTCCGACGCGAGTCCATAGCAGATGATTTTGCACGAGTCCAAAGTGGACGATTCCAGCACGCACGAGTCCATAGCAGATGATTTCGCGCGAGTCCAAAGTGGACGATTCCAACACGTACGAGTCCATCCATTGTGGGCGATTCTGGCACGAGTCCACCGCGGACGATTTCAGAATTGTAATTACACCCAACTAAAATTAACCCTAACATTTATTCTACTCTAATTAAATCTAATTAACAAATAATTAACTTTAATTAATAGTAATTAAATCTAATTAAAACTAATTTATCTATTTTTTTAAAAAATTAACAGTAATTTGCTAATTAAATCTAAACTTAACCCTAGCATTAACTAATTACAGTAATTAATAGTACATAAATCTAATTACAACCTAATTAATCAATTTTTTTTTTAAAAAAAACAAAAATATTGGCTGGCGCCGCCCTGGAGAGGGGAGAGGGGATCGAACTCACTTGGTGGCGGCGGAGAGGGAAGAGGCAGCAGGCCAGCGGCGACACGGGCGAGGGAGAGGGGGCAGTGACGCGGGCGAGCTCGGCATCTCGACGGCGAGAAGGGTCATGGCAGACGATGATGATCGGCGGCGACAACTCGGTCGGCAGCGGTGGAGAGATAAGATAGCGGGGGAAAGAGGAAGGGTCGAGCGCGAACGCAAATAAAAAAGTTTTTCACCGACGGCCCCTCGGCCGTCTATAAATCGTGGATAACTAATAATAGTATTAGCGACAGTCGCGTAGCCCTCTCTCAGCCGTCGATGATGTGTTTTTTATTTTCGTGTCGCGTTCGTCCCATCAATTAATAAGCGACGGCCACTTCTAGCCGTGACTAATTACTTACTTATATCACCGACGACCCTTTGGCCCCCGCTAAGCCATCGCTACTAGGTTATTTCATTTCGCGCCCTGTGCGTGCCATCACCTATGAGCAACGTCCTTGGGCGACCGTAAACGAGTTGTGGCTGATTGGGTTACATCAGCCACGGCCCCTGCGGCTGTCGAAAAGTCGTGAATGGTTTTGATGGCCTAGGCGGCCATCAGTGAGCCCCGTGGCTGATAGCTAATATTCTAGTAGTGATAACCCAACTAACTAAACCCGTTAAAAATCCATGTCACACCCGAAAAATGATTTTACACATGCTATAGCAAGAACGATACCAAGAATTGAATTACATTATCATAAATCAAGGTAAATAATTTATACGATAAACTCAAGTATCGGAGTATACACGTATAGATAATGATACTTTAAGTTTTCAAAATCTAACTTCAAAAATCCATATTAAATTATATACATGATGATTTTTTTTTGAAACTTTAACTGCATAAACTAGTTGTTTCGAGAAAGTACAACTTCAAGAATCAACCAAAAATTATTTTTATGCGTTCTTATATAATTCACTAAATTTTCAGTAGCATTTTCGTAAATAACTAAAAATTTTCAACTCATTTTTAGTTTTTAATCAAACTTTCATATAATCAATATATGATCATTCAAAGTATGAATACAAAGTTTGAACTGAAAAATAATATCATTAAATTCATGTATCATCCTAGCACAATTTCATTCCAAAATAAGCATGGTATCAAAATCCTCAAGCAACTTCAATCAACCATCAAATTGCCCTTGTGTGGTGGCTCCCCCTACAATACATTTGGGTCCTTGGGGGTTAGTGGGCTTAGGAACCCAAAGTGCCTTAGCACCACATGGATTCATTTTAAAAACACAATCATAAATGACATGCCCATAAATATTAGAACAAAAATAATGTCCAATAAATTTCTTATTTTTATCTTGATGGACACGAGGCTTAAAACTTGAATGCTTATCATGAGATTTATAATGTACAATGGCATTCTTAAAAGAAATGTTTTTATTTTCAAATTTCTTAAATGATGAAACATATTTGAAATCATTAACCTTCTTACTTAAAATCAAGACTTCACTTTTGGAAACCTCAATAGATTTATCCAAGACATGTAATTGATATTGTAATACCCGTGTATATATATATATATATAATTTATTTATTTATTAAATTTTGGCTTCAGCGGGAAAGCCGTGATGCGCGGTCGGAGATACGACTCATGTGCAAATTAATAAATTTAATTGGTTGTTTTTGGTCTAGTTTGGTTGAGTCGGGTCCCCGTGATGTTTTGGTGCGGTTCGGTAGAGCGTTGGGTTCGGTTTGGGTGCGAACTAAAGTACGAAGGTGTTATGGTCTATGGACATTAATTGGTAACTTGAGACTAAATACCTAAGCTTGAGAGAGAAGCCGGTTTTGGAACTTGACGGCGCACACATCCTAGGGGGAGGCACACGCATGGAGAGGGATGAAGAGAAACCTCGGCAGACTGCTCCTGCAGCGTCGGACGTCATCAAACTTCGCGATCGAAGTAGCGTCCGTGGTCAGATCTTGTTGAAATTTGGTCAGTAAGTTTTATACTTCATGTTTTAAATTTGGATCGGTTGATATTGCATTTTGACGATCGGATCTGTCACTATAGTGAAAATACCGAAGCATTGTTCTTAGTACTCTTCTTCAGATTTCTACTGCATTGAGTTTCACCTAATCGAGCGATCGGGACACTATCTAGGGTCTGATTGGACTGAACTTTGGTGAGCATGTCTGAAACCCCTTGATTCTAGATAGGAATAGTGGAGATCTGATTTGGACAGTTAGATTTTGGGATACACGAGGAGGAAGAAGGGGTGACACCTTGAAGAACGAGATCCGGCGCGAGAGATCGCTGTTTGTCGGAGATCATCGGAATCCTGTCCTCAAAGGGATATGATTCTAGGTGATTTCCTCACCCTTATCAGTAGATTTCCATGTCGTCCTAGCCGCTCCTTATAGTTTAGGAATTTTCCGAATTTTATCTTGAATTGTCGTGATTTCTCGGATGCTAGATATCGGGTTGTGTCGTATTTTTTCGGTCTTTATTTTCTTATACAAGTTTTAAGGTTCGGCATCCCCTATTGGTGGCCCTAGAGGATTAGGACCGACCGAACCATGAAAGAGGGGTTTGTCCTTGAATTCTCGATTTGGATTTATGTTGTTTCACTCCCCCTACGTTGCGTGAATTAAACACACTAGTAGGAAGAACAAGGGGGCCGGCCGCGTAGAGCTACCCTAAACCTAGGGTAGGGCGGAATGGTATAGGGCCATAAAATTCACAGAAATACCTCTTAAAAATCCTAGATATACTCCATATGATGTTCATGAATTTTCTTGTATTTTATTGCATGAAACATGAATTAATAGGGTCGGCCACACTATGGTTACCCTAGGGTGTTATGGTAGCCCGGGTAGGGGCATTTGTGTAATTTAGGGACATTTATGAAATCGTAGGCTCTTAGTACACTTAGTAATGATATTAACCTCACAAAGTAGTTTATGAAATAATTGTAGTGTTGTATAGGTATGCAAAACCCTTTAAGTTATTAAAAAAACGGTAAGGGCTTGGCTTAGCTACTTGACATGAGGATTTGTATGTTAAATTCCTGATTTAACCATAGGTATTTGACATATAAATGGTAGGAAAATATTAGTTTAAGGGTATAGACTTAACATGGATATTTAGGCCGATTCCTAAGGAATCCGGTTTTCTTGAGGGCTATGCATACCTCATCATATCCTTTGTTTTTTAGCATGAAAAGTTTAGATAAATTCCTAATAAATCAGAATGTTAAATGTAGATTTATTTCTGATTTTTTTGTAGAATTTATGAATAATTAAATTTCAGTTCGGATAATTATAATTGCCTCTATGGTTGTAATGACAAGTGAGACTTGTGGTATCTGGTATAGAAATTTATGATGCTTGCAAATGAATTCCTCGAGTTGTGAATTAAGGGCACATGAGTTCGGATAATTTATTATAATTATATGTTATGAATACTTGTAAATGAATTCCTCGAGTTGTGAATCAAGGGCACATGAGTTCCTCCGCTAGAGGACTGAAGCCCGTGATGGGTGTTGGCCTAAGGTTTTTCAACCTTGATTTTAATCTCGGTTTTGATGATAATAAATATGAAACTAATGATTTCACGGAGAATTATTTTCAGGTTCCATATCAGTTAGCGTACGACGTCCGCAATCGGAAAAATTGGAGAAATCGGCAAGGACACTCGTCGACGCTCGGGATTCTTCAGGAAGTTAAAGTTTAGGTCTACGGTGTCTAGTTTATGTTGTAAATCCTCATGATGATGCATAAGAAACCAAAAATCAAACTCGAACCCCAAAACATGAAAAACTAGCAAATTAGAAAATGACCCTGAAATTCACTAAGCCTAGGGAGCTCCTTGGAGGGCTATATGACCTAGATATTTTCTTGACACCAAAAGTACTGGTAATTATTCCTTGGGTAAAAATTAGATAGTGAGGTATTTTAAAGGATTTTTTTGAAGCCTTTAGCCTACCCATATTTGACCCGGAAAATTAGAAATTTCCGTTTTTCGGAAATTTGTACTAGACCCAAAAGGTTAGATTTTGATTCTTAAGGATTTTGATTTTTTAGATATTTTTATTGAATCCAAATAGGGGGTAATCCTTATATAGCATTTATGTTTTAAAGTTATTAACTTAGAAGGCAAAAACGAGCAGCAGACATTTCAGTCGACCGAGCGGTCGATCGACCGATGCCCAGAATGGGCAGAATGCCTTTGGTCGCTCGGCCAGTCGACCGACGATCGACTAGACCTGCGATCGGCGGTCGGTAATGGGAAAAAATCCGCCCGTTGAGAAGAGGGGAGCTCTCTCTTCTCTTCATGGCTTATAAATAGGAAGCCATGAGAGCCGTCCTCCATGATGTTGATCACTTCTAACCTCCTTGAGCCATCTTTTGATCAATTCTAAGCCCTCATTGAGCCAATCTTGTGAAAACCCTTGCTTGAGCTAAAAACCTTGATCTTGCCTTCATTCCTTCATTAATTAACCATCAAAGGCATCAAGAGGAAACTAGGAATCTTGTTTTGGAGCTAAGTATTTTATTATTTGATTTATTGCTCCATTTAGTGTTGTATTTTCTTGTTTATTTCTTTGTATTTGAGTTTGTGTTAGACCTAGAGTGTAGGTCTTGAAATTGGGTGGTAGCCTTGGTGTTTGAGGTTTAAATCCACCGGTTTAAACATAGTTTGCTAGTATTAGTTGAGTTGTCATGAAGGTTGAGGTTGGAGAGTGCTCTCGGTAGGAATGCGGGATACTTTCGGGTGTGGAAGTGCCTTCGGTTTGAGAGCGGAGACTTTTCGGTGTAAAGTCCTCATTGTAAGGAAACTAATTAATCTAGTTAAACTAGTTTGAAAATCCTATGCAGGGTGCTTAGGTAGTGGAGTAGGCATTGGGGCCGAACCACTATAAATTATTGTGTTAGCATTGATATTTTGTTTCTGTTATTAGCTTTATCATTAATCGCTTCCACATTTAGTGGTTCAATTGTGAATTGCCTAAGTAGTTTAAGAAAATGTTTAAAACGGAATTTAGGCAAATAGATTTAATTAGTTAACACACTATTTACCCCCCCTCTAGTGTGGCCTTTCAACAACTATGGGGCTGAGTTGGACAAGTACATGCGCATACAAGAAAATTGGAGCAGTGTTATTAATTCCTTGAATTATGGAATGTTGCTTTATTTATGCCGCTCTTAATTTATTTATATTACCTGCATGTGATGTGGATGTGTATGTGCATGTATGAGTGGGATATTGCCAACGTGGTCAACTGGCGGATTATGATTGGGATTTTGCCAACTTGGTCAACTGGTGGCCGGGTAGCTCGTCGGTGAGCCACGCTGACGAACAACCCTAGAGTGACATTAGTGGGAGGGTGTTACCCAACCACTAAATTATTTTCTGTTGTTCAAATGGTCACACTAGGGGGGGTGAATAGTTTGTTATCTAATCTTTTAGCCTAACTTTGGTTTTAGTCATTTCTTAGATTACTTAGGTAATTTATCAATTTAAAGCAATGAGTTGAAGCTATAGATATAACAATTAAATGCAACCACAATAGACAATGCTAACACAAGGAGTTATAGTAGTTCAACAACACCGCCTACTCCACTACCTAAATACCATGCTTAGGATTTAATTTACAAATCCACTAAATTGAAAGAGATTTCTAAGTCAAATTGTTGACTTAGGTCAAGCATTTTCAATTTGAGTCTCATAAACTAATCTAGTGATCACATTGTTCATATAGTTATGAGTTTTCTTGTGATACCAAGTGTAACAACCTAGATTCATATGATGTGTGTATTTAAAACATGTTTGCCAATCCATAGAAAATGAGGTCTCTAATAAAAAAATCTAACCTAGAGCAAATTTCATCCAATCAAGATTTGAAATTGCCTAAGTTATCAAAGATTTACTTACTCATGAACTTTCATATATATATATATATATATATATATATATATATATCAAGCAAATGCAATCATGAGCATAGAGACTTCATTAATTATGAATAATCAATTATTATACAAGTATTTTTGCAAAATTGAACTCATACCTCATTCTTGAGAATTTTCCAAACTTTTCATTTCCCTTTTTAGTTTTGCTCTACTAGTCTTCCATCACATTTTTGATAACTTGCAAGCAATATTCATTAGTAACATAATGGAAATATGACTACTAACAAGTTATCGTACTAGATAGCAAAGAGGAAATCAAGTATCGATTTCAAAATTTACTTTGCTAAATAGTTTGAAATCCGTTTCAAAATATGTTGTCATGAATCCAAAAATGAATTTTTTAAGAGATCATAAATATAATATTAATGAAAACATGATCTCCAATCCTTCCTATTGGTTGAAAACTGAAAGGCCACAATGAGCTTACGATTTAAAACCATAAGGTCGCATGAGCCCATTACAGGTTACTTAGGTCTCCGAAGAGACCAGAAATTAAAAATCAAAATCATTTTTGAAACTTATCAAGAGTGAAAATCTACTAATATTAAACATATATCAAACTCCAACTATAATTTTAGCAAGAGATTATAGGAGATGATACCGAAGATACCTAGATGCCAATTTTCATACCTATGGCATCTTCATGGCTTGAAGTTGCAACCAAAGATGGATTCTTCATTGATGTCCATGGTCAACTTCAATTCTTTATTTTCCTTTACCCTTGTGCGGTTGTTCCCCCTACAAAAGAGCATGGGACCTTTGGTACCCAAATGGCTTTGGGTCCTTGAGTGTTAGAGGGCTTAGCTACCCAAAGTATTTTAACTCCACTTGGGTTCATCTTAAATGCGCAATTAGATATAGCATGCCACAATACACTGCAACAAAAACAATGTCCATTAAATTTCTTCATTTCATTATGGACAGAGATTTAATGTTGGAATGTTTGACATGAGAAAAATGATGGACATGAGCATTCTTAAGTGAAGCATTTTTCTTTTTAGCTTGAGGTTTAAGTGTGGAATGCCTAACATGAGAATGATGACGAACATTGCCATTCTTTACATAAGCATTTTTTATTCTATTGTTCTTAGGAGATGAGACATTCTTAAATTCATTTACTTTCTTACTCAAGAAAACCACTTCACTTTTCAAATCATTCATAGATTTTTGAATTGCATATAATTGAGTTTTCAATATGCTATTTTCATTTTTTAAATTATCATTTTTGTGTTTCAATGCTTTAAGCTCAGATTCTAAGTTATCATGGCATGGATCAAGTGAGCCAGATTTTAATTTTTCATTTTCTAATTCTAGAGTATACACATATGAACTAAGCCTAGAATTCTCATTTTTAATCCTTTTATTTTCCTTATTCTTTTTTAAGAGCAAGGCATACATGATTTTATACTCATTCATCAAATCATCAAAATCATGAGAACTAGATGAGTTAATACTATCATTTTATTAACATGACTAGAAGGAAAGGAGAGTACCTCATCATTATCATTCATGGGGAAAGCTTTTGAGGTAGCTTCATAATAATTGCAAGAGGACGTTTCATTTGAAAGGGATGATGATGTGGAAGCATTCGACCTCTTCTTTGCCTTGTTGTTCATACTAGGACAATTCTTTTTCACGTGCCCTTTCTCATTGCATAGGTGACATACCACCTTTCTCTTCCGACTCTTTGTACTTCTTTGACTAGAAACACTAAAAGTTTCAAGAACTTCATTAGATATAGGAGCATGACAATTGTCATCGTCTCCTTCATTTAGAGTAACGAGTTCTTCAGTTTTAGCATAATCATAAAGCATGTTCAAAGTATTCTAAATATCATATGCAGAAGTACAATGCATGATTTTCTCAAGTACATTATTTTCCAAAGAACAAATATGCAATTTGTAGCTTTAGCATTTAACTCAAACATTTTAATTTGTTCTTGGGTCCATGAATCCATATTTTCCTTAAGTTCAATATATTTTATTTTTACCATGTTAAATACACCTAAACCTTGAGTCTTTAGAAAAGTATACATTCTACTCTTCCAAAGACCAAAGTTAGATTCATCAAACGTAGGAGGTGAAGACGCAATACTCTCTAGTGCCATTTTCGGATCGAGATAAGGTGTAGAAGAGATGGTGAAATCTCAAGCTACGGACCCGCTCTGATACCAATTATTGTAAGAATCCGCACACTAGAGGGGGGGGTGAATAGTGTGTTGTCTAATACTATTTGCCTAATTCGATTTTAATCGATTCTTGAATTATTTAGGCAATGTGTAATTCAACTCCTAAGTGCTAAATCGATGAATGATGAAGCAATTTAAGAGCTAGCAAAATATCAAGCAAACACACGGATTTATAGTGGTTCGGCCCCAATGCCTACTCCACTACCTAAGCACCCCGCTTAGGATTTCCAAATTAAGTTTACTAGATTAATTCTTGTCTCCCTTACAATGAGGACTTTGACTCAAAGAGTCGCACTCTCGACCTAAGGCACTTCTACACTCGGAAGTCTCCGCCTTCTTATCGGGAGCACTCTTCCACCTCAACCCTAAGGGATAACTTAACTAATCCTAGTAAAACTAAGTTTACACAAGTGGCTTTACTCCTTCACAATAAGAAAACCACTTCCACACACAAGACCTAACAACCTAGGTCTTCCTACAAATCAAATACAAAGAGTTTGAGGAACAAAATAGACAAAAACTTGTTACAAGAAGAGGAATAATAGCTTATCACACTTAGACACCTCTTCTTCCCGCGCCTAACCGCTTGATGAACCCTTTTGAAAGTAAACTCTTTTTGACAGCAGGGGAACAAGACTCAGCCTAACCGGGGAGTAAGCGCTTGAAGGTTTGAAGGATGCAATTGTATCACTCTTTGAAGCTTTTTATCATCCAAGAATCTGAGAGAGAGAGTGATAAAAAAGATTAGAAGGGAGATTTATAAACCCAGCTGAAATAGGGCGTCAACGGGATTATTTTTTATCGTTATAGAAGCCCGGTCGATGGTCCCATCGAATCTTTGATCGACCGATCGATCGACCGACCGATCGACCGATCGATCGACCGACCGATCGACCGATCGATCGACCGACCGATCGACCGATCGATCGACCACTGGCTTACTGTAAGTTTTTTTCCCTTGATCGGTCGACCGGTTGATGAAAAAATATCTACTTCCAATCCGGTCGACCAATCGGTCGATCGAAGCCAGCTATTACACGCCAATTGATCGACCGACGGGTCGACCGATTGTCGCGAGATTTGGCCATCTCGAATTTGGTTGACCAATCGATTGACCAACTCAGTGATGCCGAGATCCCCGACTTGCGCTATGCCATCCGGTCGATTGATCGGTCGACTGACAAGCATTCTGCCAATATTTGGCATCGGTCGATCGACTAATGCAGCCTTCTGCGGCTACTGCCAAATTAGCTGTTGCCAAATACATAACTTCATTCGGTCGACCGTCCGGTCGATCGAACTCGAGCTGGAAAATATGTTTCTTGGCTTTCTCATTTCGCGCTTGGTTTTTCGGCTTCGTTCTTTAGCGTGCTTTATCTTTGAAGGATTCTCCATGCTATCCAACACATTTTTGATGCACGCATTGATATGTTTTGAGGATTGATCGAGAGGCGTAAGGCTTGACGTATCTTTCATCGATCCTAAAATTTTCATACTTCAAACACTTGTTAAATAGGTTTGTTATCATCAAAATAATCATGAGGAGAATAAAGCATGAAGGAGGAACCCTTCAGCTGACAAGAAGGGTGTAGCTTTTTCTTACCTTCTATGATTTCAATTTGTTATTCAATCTTGATGCTTACAATTTAAAAGTATGCTTTGTAATAAATCTGTGATTGTTGGGTAGAAAGTTTATTTCTAAAAATTAAGATCTTGATGTTGATGTCATGAAGGTTATTGAAGAAAGTTTCTTGATCATGGTGTTTGGTTCTTGTTTATAGTATTTGTTGGTACTTGTTAGCCTTGTTGTTAAGCATGGAAATTGAGAAATTTATCTCAAGATTTATATTCTGTTTAAATGATAATTAAGAGCTTAATTTCTGAAAATTTCGGATTTATTTTCATGCTATGCTGAATTATTGATGTTGCTGGAATTCTATGCTGAGATGATGAATCTGAGCTGTTCTTAAATTGCTTGTTGTTGTGTGCGTTTTTCTCCGAACATAGTCGTGTAACCTATCGTTTCGACCAAAAAATATAGTTTGGAAACATAGAACACACTCAGGAGACCTGATTCAGATTAGATACATTAGTACTGGGCACAATAGTAAGCTAAAACAAAACCCTAATCTTGGTGATCAAAATTTTAATTGCATAATTAAAATTGGGCAAAGGGTTAGCATAATCTGTTATGAACCAATAAATAAATTTTTACATGAAATAAAACCATACAAGTTCATGATATTATAGGTCTAGGGAATGGGGTCGGGTATTGGAGTGTTGAGACGCTTTCCAATAGGCACACCCCTAAGACACCGTAGGAGAGACTTGACTTAGGTAATGTTGCGTCATATCTTTATGAATGGTGGAGAGGCTCATTGAGGAGCCGGATTGCGGGCTAGGCCCGGGAGGTTGGATGACAAATTCCCAACTTGTGGAACAAGTTCGGAGGGCCTTTCCGATTGTTCTATTTTGGCCTCGTGGGATAAGTTCGGAGGGCCTACCCGATTATTCCTGAGGCGGTTTTAAGGAATAAATTCGGAGGGCCTACCCGATTATTCCTGAGATATCATATAGGAGTAAGTTCGGAGGGCCTACCCGATTACTTTTGTGATATCTTAAAGGGGCAAGTTCGGATGGGTGAATCCCGATTGTCCCTACTCGTCTCGTGGAGCAAGTTCGGAGGGCCTTCCCGATTGCTTCCGAGCTTCTTTATACTAGGATAAGTTTGGAGGGCCTTCCCAATTATCCTAGTATGTGTTGTTACCTTAGTGCATGGTAGGCTTAGGCCTGTTGATCTTCACCGTTGGGTGTTGGCTGCCTTCGGGCAGGTGGTGGCCAGATGGCTTGATAGCTAGTCACACCTTCGTGACTTTATTCCTGTAGAGATAGATGTTATGCTATTGCTTATCTCTGTGATATTTTATTGTGGGGGTTGGTAGAATCGCTCACTGAGTTCTTTTGAATTCACCCGTTGTCGTTATTTTTGATTTGCATAGCCTGACCGGTGAGGTGGGCTGGAGCACATAGCGCGGCTGGAGGGCGGGGGAGCTACATTGATCTCGTAGCAGTCCTAGTTAGGGGTTGTAGTCGAGTCTATAGGAGTTTGATCACGCACTAGTGATTTGATGTTTTAGAGTTGTAGTCCCGTGGGGACATTCATGTTTTAGTCAGTCTTTTATTTGATAAAAGAATTGTTGCTTTTTGATTTATTTATTTATGCATTTGAACTGTTTATTAAAAAAAAAAATTTGATATTTGAAAACTTGTTTTGGTTATTTTTATAAAAAAAACTGTTGGTTGTTCCACTATTCTATGAGTTGGCATGTGCATGTGTTAGGTTGCGGGGTATAGGCATATATACCATAGCTGGTCACGTGACCCTAAACTTGGGGCATGACAATGTGGTATCAGAGCATGTGGTTTGGTCTGACTACGACCTAGAGTTGTCACCGTATAGGACATTGCTAGTGTGTCAGTATACGGTAGGGGTGTGTTATGAGATCAATGGGCTAAGTCTGCACCTCAGCGCGACTTGTGGTTTATTTACTTAACGACTTAGGGTGAATTGAATTGTTTAAATTTTGATATTTTCTTTTTGGTGATTCCAGATCGATTGAGGCTTTTGATGCCGCAAGGAGCGATAGTGACAATAACTCTACTAAGCGCCGAGGCCGAGGCCGGGGTCGGGGTTGTGGGATACCACTGCAGGCCCTAGAGGATGTGGGATAGGATCTCATGGTTGTTCTGTTGCAGGCCCGAGTGGTTGAGCTGACTGAGGCGCTCCGCAGGGAGCAGGAGTTGAGGCAGCAGCTAGAACCAGTACCTGCAGCACCAGAGGTGGTCCAGCCAGTAGCACCGGTGGTCAGAGCCCCCAGAGCACCTTCATATGCAGATTTTGTTGCATTCAGACCACCGGAGTTTCCAAGGACAGATCAGCAGGTAGAGGTCACCAATTTCCTAGGAGATTGCTATGAGTTCTGCAGGGAGCTTGGTTGTTCTTCCGAGATGACCACTTGACTGATTGGGTTACAGCTAAGAGGTCCAGCCAAGGATTGGCTTCACACCTGGAGGGACTGTAGAGTAGCAGATGCACCAACCCCTACCCGGGAGGAGTTTAGAGCTATTATGGTGGAGAAGTACCTGTCGATGAGCGTCCAGAATAGGCGAGCGAAGGAGTTCGAGCTGCTGCATCAGACGGGCAATATATCAATGACAGATTATGAGATGGAGTTCACTCGACTCTCGAAGTACCATCCCACCTTGATAGCCACAGAGACTGCCAGGGTCAAGAGGTTTGTTGAGGGATTGAGGCCGCAAATCGCCAGACTGATCCATTATATCGAGGACACTTTCTTTGCTCGGGATGTAGATAAGGCGCTCTGGATAGAGGCGCTGGTACCGATAGACAGGCATGATGGTCCCCAGAAGAAAAAGTTTTGGCCCCAGCCTTCGGGGGGTCGGCCAGCTCATTTAGAGGGGACTTTCAGGATAGCAGATCCACCGCAGGGCAAATGTCATAACAGTTCTAGAGGGCACTTGGGTTTAGGACCAGGGGCGTCATCTAGAGGTTCGCAGCGGAGATTTGGGATGCAGCAGTGTAACCGATGTCACAAGAGGCACTGGGGGCTTGCTAGGGACGTTCGGAGGTATGTTTCAGCTGTGGGCAGACTGGACATTACAAAAAGGATTATCCTAGCAAGGGCAGTCAGCATCCTGATTAGACCAAAGGAAAGGCACCCATGTTAGTGGGTTCCGTAGCTCAGAGGGGTCTGACTCAGGGAGGAGGCCAGCGAGCTGGTGGTTCGAAGAGGCCCGCTGCACGGGTGTTTGCTATGAACCAAAAGGGCGCTGAGGTGTCCAGAGTAGTGGTGTTAGGTAATATTGTTGTTGGGTCAGCCATTGCATATGTTTTGTTTGATCCAGGTGCTATGCACTCTTTTGTGTTTGCTTTGTTTGCTGCTAAATTGTCAGGGGTACCTTCTGTCCTTGATTTACCCCTTGTGGTGTCTACGCCAACGGGCGTTTTTGTGATGGCAGAGACATTCTTTCGAGGCTGTGAGATTGTCATTTATGGGCATGTGTTGGTAGCTGAATTGACACTCCTGTCGATGTTAGAGCTTGATGTAATTTTGGGCTTGGACTGGTTGGCGGATCATTTTCTCTCAGTGGATTATAGGGCTAAGACTGTGAGCTTCAGTAAGTCCGGGTTGCCCTAGTTGATGGCAATTTCAGCTCTTAAGGCTCGGAAGCTACTTCTGGGCGGTTGCCAGTCTTTCTTGGCCTTTGTGTCTATGACAGAGGAAGGCAGAGGTGCAGCTAGGGACATCGGCGAGACGCCAGTGGTGTGCAGGTTCTCTGATGTATTTTCGGAGGAGTTGCCAGGGTTGCCTCCAGAGAGGGTGAAGCAGATCTCCACACCGCCGTATCGGATGACACTAGTTGAATTGAGGGAGTTGAAGTCCCAGTTGCAGGAGCTACTTGAGTTGGGTTTCATTCACCCAAGTATTTCTCCTTGGGGTGCTCCAGTGCTCTTTGTGAAAAAGAAAGATGGGTCGATGCAGATGTGCATTGATTACCGACAGCTTACCAACGTAACGATGAAGAATCGGTACTCGCTGCCCAGGATTGATGACTTATTTGATTAGCTTTAGGGAGCTCAGTGGTTTTCTAAGACTGACCTACGGTCAGGGTATCATCAATTGAGGATCCGGGATAGTGACGACCCCAAGACTACTTTTAGGTCGAGGTATGGGAACTTTGAGTTCCTAGTAATGTCTTTCGGGCTGACTAATGCACCTGCAGCATTTATGAACCTGATGAACCGAGTGTTGACGGAATACTTGGATAAATTCGTAATTGTGTTCATTGATGATATTTTGATTTATTCTAGGAGCAGGGAGGAGCATGCTGAGCACTTGAGGGTAGTTCTGGAAACTGTCAGGGAGCGCAGATTGTATGCCAAATTCTCGAAGTGCGAGTTCTGGCTGGAGAGTGTGGGGTTCCTTGGCCATGTGGTGTCTAGGGAAGGGGTAAAGGTGGACCCCACAAAGATAGAAGTAGTTCAAAACAGGAAGAGGTCGACTAATGTTACTAAGATCCATAGTTTCTTGGGTTTGGCATGTTATTACAAAAAAATTATGGAGAATTTCTCTAGGATTGTAGTGCCATTGACCCGCCTGACTTAGAAGAAGGTCAAGTTCGAATGGGATAGTAAGTGCGATGAGAGCTTTCTGAAGCTCAAGGACCGCTTGACGTCGGCACCAGTTCTAGCAGTACCCTCGGGCTCGGGAGGATTTGTTGTTTACTATGATGCCTCCCTAGCCGGCTTGGGTTGTATGTTGATGCAGAATGGCAGGGTGATAGCTTATGCCTCCAGGCAGTTGAAGGTTCACGAGAAGAATTACCCAACCCATGATCTTGAGCTGGCATCGGTGGTGTTCGCATTAAAGCTGAGGTGTCACTACCTTTATGGCGAGTCTTGTGAGATAAATTGATCATAAGAGCCTCCAGTATTTGCTCACCCAGAAGGAGTTGAACCTGAGGTAGAGAAGATGGCTTGAGCTTTTGAAGGACTATAACTACACGATCATGTACCATCTGGGGAAGGCTAATGTGGTGGTTGATACTTTGAACAGGAAATCTATGGGCAGTCTGGCGCATTTGACAGTCAGGAGGAGGCCGTTGGCTCAGGATTTGGCCATGTGTTTTGATGGGGGGGGGGGCAAGTCTTGTCTGTGTCAGCTTCTGGTGCACTGGTGGCTCACCTGAGGGTGCAGTCCACGTTTGTTGATATGCTGCGAGTAGCGTAGGAGGAGGATGCTTTTTGTGCTCTCACTAAGGATTTGGCTAGGAGAGGTGATGCCGATAATGGGTTCAGTGTGGACTCGAAGGGCATTCTGAGGTTTAAGAATATGATAGTGGTGCCAGATATGGCCGAGGTTCGTAGGCAGGTGCTAGAGATGGCTCATCGGTCCACATATACTATGCATCCGAGAGCCACGAAAATGTACCGTGACCTAAGACATAATTATTAGTGGAAATGCATGAAAAGAGAAGTGGCCGAGTTCGTGTCTAAGTGCCTAGTGTGTCAGCAGGTTAAGGCTGAGCATTTGAAGCCGGCAGGGTTGCTCCAGAACCTAGAAGTACTAGAGTGGAAATGGGAGAAGATAACCATGGATTTTGTGACAAGGTTGCCAAAGTCTGGGAAGGGCAATGATTCTATCTGGGTAGTGGTGGATCACCTAACCAAGACTTCGCAATTTGTAGAAGTCAGGATGACCTTTTCAGTTGAGTCGTATGCGAGATTATTCTTGGATCGGATCGTCACTTACCATGGTGTTCCTATTTTGATCATCTCAGATCGGGGCACTCAGTTCACGGCTATATTTTAGTAGTCTTTCCAGGAGGCATTGGGGACTCAGGTTCAGTTCAGCACTGCATTTCACCCTCAAACAAATAATTAGTTAGAGTGGACTATTTAGATGCTGGAGGATATGCTGAGGGCATGTGTCCTAGATTTGGAGGGCAGTTGGGAGAGGCACTTACCTCTGATTGAGTTTGCCTATAATAACAGCTATCATAGCAGCATCGGGATGGCCCCATTTGAGGCATTGTATGGGCGGAAATGTAGGTCGCCCATAGGAATTGGTTTGAGGCAGGGGATTCCCTCATGATGGGCCCTGACCAGGTAGTGGAAAAGGTAAATTTAATCAGGGAGAGACTGTTGGAAGCTCAGAGTCGCCAGAAGATGTATGCGGATGGAAAGGCCATGGAGGTAGAGTTTGCTGAGGGGGACATTGTGTTCCTCAAGGTGTCCCCTATGAAAGAGGTGGTGAGATTTGGTAAGAAATGAAAGCTAATCCCAACGTTCATTGGGCCGTCTCCTATTCTCAGGCACAGGGGTGCTGTGGCCAATGAGTTGGCATTACCTCCTAGTATGGACAGAGTACATCCCGTGTTCCATGTGTATATGCTAAAGAAGTATATTCGGGACGAGTCCATGTGATTGAGCCTACCGCAGTGGAGGTGGATTCAGCAGTCTCCTATGAGGAGCGGCCAATTGAGGTGCTAGACCATCAGATCAGAAAGTTGAGGTCCAAGGAGATCTCCTTGGTTAAGATCAGGTGGGAGCACCATTTCGGGCAAGAGAGCACATGGGAGGTGGAGAATGATATGAGGGAGTGTTAGCCTTCATTGTTTAATGATTTGGTGAGTCTTTAATTTTCTTTTCTGAAATTCGAGGACGAATTTTCTTTAAGGAGGGAGGATTGTAATATCCTAGATATTTTAATTATTTTCTTTTCATGGTTGTGTTTTGTCATGCCCCAACTCAGGGTCACGTGACCGGCCAGGGTATATGTGCATATATCCCAAGCCTAAACCATGCACATGCCAAATCAAATAATGTAGCGGAAAGAAAAAACAAAGTTTTATTTTAAAGGAAAAGCAAACAAACACCAAGTTTAGTTTTTGCTCAGAAATAAAGAAAAATGCAGAAATACGATTAAGTCCAACACTTCAAAAGTTCAGTCAAATAAAACCTGAAATAGACGACATAAATTCCCTTAGGGCTACAACTCCAAATCAAGCTAATACAAGTGCATGACAACTACCAAAAGACTCGACTACGACCCTAACTAGGACTGCTATGAGATCCAGCGGCTCCTCTTCCCTCCAACGATGCCAAGTGCATTCAACCCACCTCACCGGTCAGGCTCTGTAAAATAGAAATCAAACGACAACGGGTGAGTTCAAAGAACTCAGCGAGCGGTTTTACCTACCCTCACAAATAAACATAGAGATAACACAAATAAATTCTCTCTCTAAAAAGGCAATGTCGCAAAGGTGTGACTAGCTACCAGGCCAACAGGCCACCCATGCCCACGGCATCTAACTCTCCAAGGGAGTGCATCAGGCCGAAGCCCTACCATGCCCGAAGGCAACAACACGAACTAAAGAAGTGCATCGGGCCGAAACCCACCATGCCGAAGGGCAACAGTACTTACGAGGATATTCGGGAAAGGCCCTCAGAGCTTATCCTAGTATAAGGAAGCTTGGGAGCAATCGGAAAAGGCCCTCTGAACTTGCTCGACGAGACGCGTAAGGACAATCGGGATTCGCCCATCCGAACTTGTCCCTTTAAGATATCATAGGAGTAGTCGGGAAAGGCCCTCTGAACTTACTCCTAAAGGATACCACAGGAATAATCGGGAAAGACCCTCCGAACTTATTTCTTACCACCACCTCGGGGATAATCGGAAAAGGCCCTCCGAACTTATCCAACGAAGCTGAACTAGAACAATCGGGAAAGACCCTCCGAACTTGTTCTACAGGTTGGTAATTTAGCGTCCAACCACCCGGGCGTAGCCCGTAACCCATCTCCAAATTGAGCCTCCCCACTATTCTCAAGGATATGGCACATCAAGACCCAAGTCGAGATTCTCCTACGGTGTCCTAGGGGTGTCCTCATCATGAAGCGTCTCAATACTTCAAACCCGACCCCTGTCCCTTAGACCCGTATTGTTACTAACCCGTATGGTTTTATTTCATTCACACTTTTAAGTTGGTTCCTAACAGATTATGCTCACCCTTTAACCCAATTTTAATTATAGAATTAAAATTTAGATAATCTCAATTAGGGTATTGTTTTAGGTACTGTTCTGCTCAGAACGGCTGTGTCTAACCCGAATCTAGTCTCCAAAGTATGTTCTATATTTCCAAACTATGTTTTCTGGTCAAACCGATAGGTTATATGACTATGTTCAGAGATCTAATCACATAATAACAGAGAAATTAAAAATCAGTCCAGATTCAACAAACAACATATAAATTTCAGAAAGCTAAAATTTTCAGCTCAACATGAAATAAAATCCGAATTTTACTGAATTAAATCCCTAAATTTCTAACATCACATATTCATGTTATCATTCCAATCATGCATACAATCTCATAATTTGTACTAAATAAAAGCTAACATATATTTCAAGAATTCCTTAATCCAGAATCAAGGAAATTAATTAATCTATAGCATCAAGAACATCTAGAACTCCAAGATGAGGTTGCAACCAAGATTCACAAGATTAAATCATGAAAATCACAGATCTTCCTTTAAACATATGCCCATGATATAAGATCTAAATTTAAAATCAAAGCATGACATGAAAATCAAGAAAAATCTCAAGAACACAAGAAAAAATCATCAAGATCATGAAATCTTCAAGGCGGCTTCAAGAAAATTCGAAGAAAACCCGAAGAGGAGGGATAAAACCACTCACTTGAATAGAGAAAAGGATTGGAGAAGGAAATCCAATCGATGGCCTTTGATTTCGGCTCTGAAATACGCGGCTCAACCCCAAGGAAGAAGGAACAAGGGTGGCGGCTCACTCCAAGCCGCCGGCTTGGAGAGAGGGAGAGAGAGAGGAAGAAGAGGGCGGCTCGGCTAGCTCCTATTGGCTTGGCTCCGAGGGAAGGAAGAGAGAAGGAAGGAGAAAGGGAGGTTCTAGCAGCTCGGCTCGGCTCGGCTCCAGGTGGCGACGGCTCCAAGGGGAAAAGAGGAGGGGGCGGCTAGCGGCTTGGGCTGTCGGCTGGCTCCTCCTCTCACAACTGTGTGGCTCCAAAAATTGGAGCCACAACCTAGGGGAGGGGGTTTTATAACTCCTCCTCAACCCTAACCCTTCTAACTTAAGCCTAAACCCGCATCCACTTAAGCCAAGTCCAATCCGCTAACCCGATAGACTTAATAAAATTAAATTAAGCTTGATTAAACACACAATTAAATCATAAGCATCTAATTAAATGCACCCACATAGGCATAATTCATAATTATCCGCACACCACAATAATTAAAATAATTTCAATCACTCAAGCCTAATTTCATAAATTCACAATTTTATATTCTACTTATCCAATCTCGCAAGCTCGCTCCGAAGCATGAGTTGACTTAGCTCGACTACGAACTAGTCCGCTAGGATGGCAACACACGCAAAACGAAAATAATGAATTAAATATCTAGGATATTACAATCCTCCCTCCTTAAAAAAAATTCGTCCTCGAATTTCAGAAAGAAAATAAGGACTCATCGCATCAACAAACAATGAAGGATAATGCTCCCTCATATCCTGCTCCACCTCCCACGTGGCCTCCTGGCCGGAATGATGCTCCAATCTGACTTTAACCAAGGGGATCTCCTTGGACCTCAACTTCCAGATCTGCTGATCTAACACCTCAATTGGCCGCTCCTCATAAGATACCGCTGAATCCACCTCCACTATGGTAGGCTCGATCACATGGGACTCATCCCGAATATACCTCTTCAGCATAGACACATGGAATATTGGATGTACTCGGTCCATACTAGGAGGTAAGCCCAACTCATAGGCCATGGCTCCCCTGTGCCTGAGAATAGGAAACAACCCAATGAACCTAGGGCTTAGCTTTCCTTTCTTACCAAACCTCACCACCCCTTTCATAGGGGACACCTTGAGTAACACCATGTCCCCCTCAGTAAACTCTACCTCCCTGGCCTTTCCATCAGCATACATCTTCTGGCGACTCTGAGCTGCTAACAGCCTCTCTCTGATTTGCTTCACTTTTTCCACAGCCTCTTCTACCAGATCAGGTCCCATCATAAGGGAATCTCCTGCATCAAACCAGCATACAGGCGACCTGCATCTCCACCCATACAACGTCTCAAAAAGGGTCATCCCAATGCTGCTGTGGTAGCTATTATTATAAGCAAACCCAATCAGAGGTAAGTGCCTCTCCCAACTGCCCTCCAGGTCTAAGACACACACCCTTAGCATATCCTCTAGTGTCTGAATAGTCCGCTCTGACTAACCATCTGTCTGAGGGTGAAATGAGGTACTGAATCAAACTTGAGTACGCAACGCCTCCTGGAAGGACTGCCAAAATCGAGCTGTGAACTGAGTGCCCCGATCTGAGATAATTATAACTGGCACTCCATGATAAGCGATGATCCTATCCAAAAACAACCTCGCATACTGCTCAGCTGAAAAGGTCATCTTGACTGGAATGAAGTGCGATGTCTTGGTTAGTCGATCCACCACTACCTAGATAGAATCATTGTCTTTCCCGGACTTTGGCAACCCAATAATGAAATCTATTATTATCTTCTCCCATTTCCACTCTGGTACCCCTAAGTTCTGGAGCAACCCTACCAGCTTCAAATGCTCAACCTTCACCTGCTGATACACTAAGCACTTAGATATGAACTCGGTCACTTCTCTTTTTTTACCTTTCCACCAATAGTTTGATATGAGATCTCGATACATCTTCGTGGCTCCCGGATGCATAGTGTAGGTAGATCGATGAGCCATCTCCAGCACCTGCCTGCGAACCTCGGCCATATCTCGTACCACTATCTGATTCTTACACCTCAGAATGCCCTCTGAGTCCACACTGAACCCATTATCTGCATCTCCTCTCTTGGTCAGATCCTTAGTGAGTGCACAAAAGGTGTCCTCCTCCTGCGCTACCCGCAATATGTCAACTAATGAAGACTGCACTCTCAAGTGGGCCACCACCGCACCAGACTCTGATACTAACAAGGTTGCTCCCCCATCCAAATATAGGGCCAACTCCTGAGCCAACAGTCTCCTCCTAACTGCCAAATGTGCTAAACTGCCCATAGACTTCCTGCTCAAGACATCAGCTACCACATAAGCCTTTCCTGGATTGTACATGATCGTGGAGTCATAGTCCTTCAACGGCTCAAGCCATCTTCTCTGCCTCAGGTTCAACTCCTTATGTGTAAGCAAATACTGGAGGCTCTTATGATCAGTGTATATCTCACAAGCCTCGCCATAAAGGTAGTGATGCCCCAGCTTCAATGCGAACACCACCGCTGCCAGCTCAAGGTTATGGGTTGGGTAATTCTTCTTGTGAACCTTCAACTGCCCGGAGGCATAGGCTATCACCCTACCATTCTGCATCAGGTCGCAACCCAAACCGACTCGGGAGGCATCATAATACATAACAAAACCTCCTGAACCCGAGGGTACTGCCAGAACTGGCGCCGACGTCAAGCGGTCCTTGAGCTTTAGGAAGCTCTCCTCGCACTTATTGTCCCATTCAAACTTGACCTTCTTCTGGATCAGGCGGGTCAATGGCGCTGCAATCCTGGAGAAATTCTCCACAAACTTCCTGTAGTAACCTGCCAACCCTAGAAAACTGCGAATCTCAGAGACATTAGTTGGCCTCTTCAAATACTGAATTGCTTCAATCTTTGCAGGGTCCACCTTTATTCCTTTCTTGGATACCACATGGCCAAGAAACCCCACACTCTCTATCCAGAACTCGCACTTGGAGAATTTGGCATACAATTTGTGCTCTCTGAGAGTTTCCAGAACTACCCTCAAGTTCTCAGCATGCTCCTCCCTGCTCTTGGAATAAATTAGAATGTCATCAATGAACAAAATCACAAACTTATCCAGGTATTCCTTGAACACTCGGTTCATCAGATCCATAAATGCTGCGGGTGCATTAGACAGCCCGGAAGACATCACCAGAAACTCAAAGTGCACATACCTTGACCTGAAAGCAGTCTTAGGGACGTCACCGTCCTGAATCCTCAATTGATGATACCCTGACCACAGGTCAATCTTAGAGAACCACTACGCTCCTTGAAGCTGATCAAACAAATCATCAATCCTGGGCAACGAGTACCGATTCTTCACTGTTACCTTGTTAAGCTGTCGATAATCAATGCACATCCGCATGGACCCATCCTTCTTCTTTACTAAGAGTACTGGAGCACCTCAAGGAGAAACACTGGGGCGAATGAAACCCAGATGAAGCAGCTCCTGCAACTGGGACTTCAACTCCCTCAACTCAGCTAGTGCCATCCAATACGGAGGAATGGAGATCGGCTTCACCCCTGGCTGCAAATCAATACAGAATTCGATCTCTCTTTGGAGATAACTCTGGCAACTTCTCCGGAATCACATCAAAGAACCCGCATACTACGGGCATCCCCCCAATGTCTTTGGCCACACCTCCACTTTCCTCTGCCACTGACACAAAGGCCAAAAATGACCGACACCCGCCAAAAATTAACTTTCGGGCCTTAAGAGCTGATATCACCATTAACGGCTCACCCCTTCCCTCACCCTAGAAGGTAAACTGGGGCATCTCGGGCTTACTGAAGGTCACAGTCTTAGCCCTGCAATCCACTGAGGTGAAATGGTCTGCCAACCAGTCCATGCCCAATATCACATCAAGCTCTAGCATCGACAGGAGTGTGAAATCGGCCATCAGCACATGCCCATAAATGACAACCTTGCAATCTCGAAAGACTGTCTCTGCCATCACAGAAACGCCCATAGGTGTAGACACCACAAGGGGCAATTCAAGCACATAAGATATCCCTAACAACTTAGCAACAAACAAGGAAGATACAAAAGAGTGCGTAGCGCCCGGATCAAATAAGACATAAGCAATGGCAGACCCAACCATAATATTACCTGACACCACTGCCCTGGACGTCTCAGCGTCCTCCTGGTTAATAGCAAACGCCCGTGCAGCAGGTCTCTCTAAACCACTAGCTCGCTGACCTCCTCCCTGAGTCTGACCCATCTGAGCTATAGAACCCACTTACATCGGTGCCTTTCCTCTGGTTTGATCAGGCTGCTGACAACCCTTATTAGGACAATCCTTTTTGAAGTGTCCAGACTGCCCACAGCTGAAACATCCCTTTGACCGTCCCCAACAAGTCCCCTAGTGCCTTCGATGACATCGGTTACACTATGATAGACCAGATCTCCGCCGCGGTCCTCTCGATGACGCTCCTGGTCCCGAAGCTCTGGAACTATTATGACCTCTGCCCTGTGGCTGATTCGCTGCCCTGGGAGTACCCTCAAAATGAGCTGGCCGACCCCCTAAATGCGGGGCCAAAATGAGGTCCATCAAGCCTGTCTGTCGGTACCAGTGCCTCCTTCCGGAGCGCCTCGTCAACGACCCGAGCAAAAGAAGTCTCCTCCGTGTAATGGATTAATCTGGCAATCTGCGGCCTCAGTCCCTCTACGAACCTCTAGACCCTAGCGATCTCTGTGGCTATCAAAGTGGAATGGTACTTCGAGAGGTGTGTGAACTCCATCTCGTAGTCTGTCACTAACTTGCTACCCGTCTGGCGTAGTAGCTCGAACTCCTCCGCCCGCCTGTCTCGGACGCTCAACGGTTGGTGCTTCTCCACCGTAACAGCCCTAAACTCCTCCCAAGTAGGAGGCGGTGCATCTGCTGCTCGCCGGTCCCTCCAAGTATGGAGCCAATCCTTAGCCGGTCCTCTTAGCTACAACCCGATCGGTCGAGCGATCGTCTTAGAAGAACAACCAAGCCCCATGCACAACTCATAACAATCTCCAATTAAACTGGTGACCTCCACCCGCTGATCTGTCCATGTGTACTCTGGTGGCTTGAATGCAACAAAATATGCATAAGAAGGCGCTCTGGGGGCTCCGACCACTGGTGCCACTGGCTGAACCACCTTTGGAATTGCAGGTGCTACCGATACTAGAGGTGGCTGCTGCCTCAGCTCCTGTTCTCTATGGAGTGCCTTTGTTAGCTTTGCCACTCGGGCCTGTAGCTGCACAACGATGGGATCTGGTCCCACCTCCTCCCGAACCTGCGGTGGTCTCCCTCGACCCTGACCCCGGCCTCGGCGCTCAGTGGAATTGCTATCACTACCGCTCCTTGCGGCATTAAAGGCCTCCATCGATCCGGAAACACCAGAAAAGAAACAATTCAAGATCAAGTAATTGAATTCACCCAATGTTTTGCAAACTAAACCACAAGTTGTGCTGAGGTGCAGACTTAGCCCATTGATCTCATAGCATACCCCTACTGTATAATGACACGCTGGCAATGCCCTATACGGTGACAACTCCAAATCGTAGTCAGACTGAACCACATGCTCTAATACCAACTTTATCATACCCCAACTGAGGGCCACGTGACCGGCCAGGGTATACGTGCCTATACCCTGAAGCCTAAACCATGCACATGTCAAATCAAATAATGTAGCGGAAAGAAAACAACAAGTTTCATTTTAAAGGAAAAGCGAACCAACACCAAGTTTAGTTTAATAGCTCAGAAATGAAGAAAAATACATAAATATGATTAAGTCCAACAATTCAAAAGTTCAGTCAAATAAAATCTGAAATAGATGACATAAATGCCCTCAGGGCTAGAACTCCAAATCAAGCTAATACAAGTGCATGACAACTACTAAAAGACTTGACTACGACCCTAACTAGGACTGCTATGAGATCTAGCGGCCCCTCTGCCCTCCAGCGACTCCAAGTGCATTCAACCCACCTCACCGATCAGGCTCTGCAAAATAGAAATCAAATGACAATGGGTGAGTTGAAAGAACTCAGCGAGCGGTTTTACCCACCCTCACAAATAAACACAAAGATAACACAAATAAATTCTATCTCTAAAAAGGCAATCTCACAAAGGTGTGACTTGCTACTAGGACAACAGGCCACCCATGCCCACGGCATCTAACTCTCCAAGGTAGTTCATCAGGCCGAAGCTCAACCATGCTCGAAGGCAACAACACGAAATAAAGAAGTGAATCGGGCCGAAGCCCACCATGCCCAAAGGCAACAGCACATACTAGGATAATTGAGAAAGGCCCTCCGAGCTTATCCTAGTATAAGGAACCTCGGGAGGAATAAAAAAAGGCTCTCCGAACTTGCTCGACGAGACGCGTAAGGACAATTGAGATTCTCCCATCCGAACTTGGCCCTTTAAGATATCACAGGAGTAGTCGGAAAAGGCCCTCTGAACTTACTACTAAAGGATATCACAGGAATAATCGGGAAAGGCCCTCCGAACTTATTCCTTACCACCACCTCGGGGATAATCGGGAAATGCCCTTCGAACTTGTTCTGCAGGTTGGGAATTTAGCGTCCAATCACTCGGGCATAGCCCATAACCCAGCTCTAAATTGAGCCGCCCCGCCATTCACAAGGATATGACGCATCAAGACCTAAGTTGAGATTCTCCTACGATGTCCTAGGGGTGTCCTAGGTGCCCCGCCCCGCCTCATCATGAAGCGTCTCAACACTCCAAACCCGACCCCTATCCCTTAGACCCGTATTGTCATGAACCCATATGGTTTTATTTCATGCATACTTTCAATTTGGTTCATAACAAATTTTCCTCACCCTTTAACCCAATTTTAATTATAGAATTAAAATTTAGATAATCTCAATTAGGGTTTTATTTTAGGTATTGTTCTGCCCAAAATTGCTGTGTCTAATCCGAATCTAGTCTCCAAAGTGTGTCCTATGTTTCCAAACTATATTTTCTGATCGAAACGATAGGTTACATGACTATGTTCAGAGATCTAATTACATAATAACAGAGAAATAAGAAATCAGCCCAGATTCTTGGAGAGAGGGAGAGAGAGAGGAACAAGGGTGGCGGCTCACTCCAAGTTGCCGGCTTGGAGAGAGAGAGAGAGAGAGGAAGAAGAGGGCGGCTCGGCTAGCTCCTCTTTGCTTGGCTCCAAGGGAAGGAAGATAGAAGGAAGGAGAAAGGGAGGTTCTACCAGCTCGGCTCGGCTCCAGGTGGCGGCGGCTCCAAGGGAAAAAGAGGAGGGGGCGGCTGGCGGCTGGCGGCTCTCACAACTATGTGTGTCTCCAAAAATTGGAGCCACAACCTAGGGGGAGGTGTTTTTATAACTCCTCCTCAACCCTAACCCTTCTAACTTAAGCCCAAACCCACATCCACTTAAGCCAAGTCCAACCCGCTAACCCGATAGACTTAAGTAAATTAATTTAGGCTTGATTAAACACACAATTAAATCATAAGTATCTTATTAAATGCACCCACATAGGCATAATTCATAATTATCCACACACCACAATAATTAAAATAATTTCAATCACTCCAGTCTAATTTCATAAATTCATAAATTTATATTCTACTTACCTGAGCTCGCAAGCTTGCTCCGGACCATGAGTCGACTCGGCTCAACCATGAACTAGTCCGCTAGGTTGGCAACACCCGCAAAACCAAAATAATGAATTAAATATCTAGGATATTACATGTTTGCCAGCCTGGCAAGCCAATTCGAGGTCGAGCCGAGTCGACTCATGGACCGGTGCGAGCCTGCGAGTTCAGGTGAGTTGAATTATAATTTTTAATTATATATGGCAAATTGATTTAATTAAATTGCATGTGTTGGTTGCTTGTTTTCATCTATGGGTTTAGATTGTATTAATTAAGTTTGTTCGGGTTAGCGGGTTCGGATTTGGCTCAAGGAAGATGCGGGTTTGCTAAGGGGGTTAATTAGTGGGTTTAGGTCGAAGGAAGAGGGTATAAAAACCCTCCCCCATTGGCATGCGGCTTCCCATTGGAGCCGCACAAAACTTTGAAGGGAGGAGCCAACCGCCAGACGCAGCCACCAGCCGCTCCTCCCCTTTTCTGCTTGGAGCCACCAAGCCAGCCACCGCTGAGCTAGCCGCCCTCTCCCTCTTCTTCCTCTTCTTCTTTTCCTCTGGAGCTGAGCCGAGAGGAGCAGCTTAGAGCCTGCCGAGCCAGCCCCTATCTCTTCCCCTTTTCCTCTCCTCAAGTCGGCAGGTTGAGGTGAGCCGCCGCCCCCTCTCTTCCCCTTCTTGAGTCGAGCCGCCATCTTTTGAAGCCAGATACAAGGGCCAACGTCCGAGATTTTTTCTTTGATCATTCTTCCTATTTAGGTGAGTGGTTTTACCCCTCCTTCTCAGGTTTTCTTCGGGTTCTTGAAGGCTTGGATGATTTGATTTATTTTTTGGTGAACTCTCGATTTATCGTTGATCTTTTGTGTGCCGTGTTTGAGGAGGCTCTAAACCTTTCCCTATGTGGCTCGGCAACCCTAGGATGTGCCTAGGGGTGCTCGGCCAAGGTGGAGAAAGGGGGTGCCCTCCAAGTGTTCGATGAGTTGCCTAGGAGAAGGGTGTAGTTTTTTCTTATCTTCTATGATTTCAATTTGTTCATCAATCTTGATGCTTACAATTTAAAAGCATGCTTTGTAATAAATCTTCTGTAATTGTTGGGTAGAAATCATGTTTCTAAAAATTAAGATTTTGATGTTGATGCCATGAAGGTTCTTGAAGAAAGTTTCTTGATCATGGTGCTTGGTTCATGTTTATAGTATTTGTTGGTACTTATTAGCCTTGTTGTTAAGTATGGAAATTGAGAAATTTATCTCAAGATTTATATTCTATTTAAATGATAATTAAGGGCTTAATTTTAACAAATTTCATATTTATTTTCATGCTATGCTGAATTTTTGATGTTGCTGGAATTCTATGCTGAGATGATGAATCTATGCTGTTCTTAAATTGCTTGTAGTGGTGTGCGTTTTTCTCCGAACATGATCGTGTAACCTATTGTTTCGACCAGAAAAAATAGTTTGGAAACATAGGACATACTCAGGAGACCTGATTCCGATTAGATACATGAGTACTGGACACAATAGTAAGCTAAAATAAAACCCTAAAACAAAATCCTAATTTTGGTGATCTAAATTTTAATTGCATAATTAAAATTGGGCAAATGGTCAGCATAATTTGTTATGAACCAACAAATAAAGTTTTGTATGAAATAAAACCACATGGGTTCATGACATTATGGGTCTAGGGAATGGGGTCGGTATTGGAGTATTGAGACGCTTTCCAATAGGGACACCCCTAAGACACCGTAGGAGAGATTTGACTTAGGTCATGTTGCATCATATCTTTATGAATGACGGAGAGGCTCGTTGAGGATCCGAATTACGGGCTAGGCTTGGGAGGTTGGATAGCAAATTCCCAATATGTGGAACACGTTCGGAGGGCCTTTTCCGATTGTTCCATTTTGACTCGTGGGATAAGTTCGGAGGGCCTACCCGATTATCCCTAAGGTGGTTTTAAGGAATAAGTTCTGGAGGGCTACCCTATTATTCCTGAGATATTATAGAGGAGTAAGTTCGGAGGGCCTACCCGATTACTCCTGTGATATCTTAAAGGGGCAAATTCGGATTGGTGAATCCCGATTGTCCCTACGTGTCTCGTGGAGCATGTTCGGAGGGCCTTCTCGATTGCTCATGAGTTTCTTTTTACTAGGATAAGTTCGGAGGGCCTTCTCGATTATCCTATGTGTTGTTGCCTTAGGGCATGATAGGGTATGTGAGGTTAGCTGAAGAACATGGCGCTGCTGGAGGGCGGAGGAGCTACATTGATCTCATAGCCATCCTAGTTAGGGGTCGTAGTCGAGTCTATAGGAGTTTGATCATGCACTAGAGATTTGATGTTTTAGAGTTGTAGTCCCGTGGGGATATTCATGTTTTAGTCAGTCTTTTATTTTAAGAACTGTTGCTCTTTGATTAATTTATTTTCGCACTTAAACTATTTATTAAAAAAAACTTTGATATTTGAAAACCTGATTTGGTTCTTTTTATATAAAAAAAACTATTGTTTGTGCCGCTATTCTATGAGTTGGCATGTGCATGTGTTAGGCATGCGGGGTATAGGCACGTATACTGTGGTTGGTCACGTGACCCTGAATTTGGGGCATGACAGTTGCAATTCGTTTCATTGTGAATTGCCATGAAATCAAAACAAATTAAGATATCTACTCAATTGTAAACAAATTGCAAGTGTTTCATTGTGAATTGCCGTGAAACAAATCAAAACAAAACTAGGTGTCTAATTTTTTTATGTTTATGTTAAATACTGGCATCAATTGTAAAGGCGTCAATATCAAAATTTTAGATTAATTTTTTCTCTCTTGACGCGAGATTAAAAATTCGATTACAAAAGAATTATTATTTAACTTTGATTTAGATTAATCCCTCCAAATCTCATTTATTATCTCAGTTAATAAATGATTTCACATATGGTTTCATTTATAAAATCGTGATTTGGCTGGAAAAAAATCTCAATTGTGTGAAATTAATGTAATGCACAAAAGCCTAAAAATAATTTTTTATTTTTAAGCAAGGGGTCGTGGGCTCGAGTTAGCGCAGATTGGTGGAAAGCTTCGGGATTAAACCCGGGTAAGCATTTAATGAAGAAATTTTTTTTAGGAAAATCTTTATTTGTCATATTTATGTGGTTTAGAATGCTAGGATGATACAGGGTCTCGAGACGATTTTAGCGGTTCGATTGAAACTCGAATCAGAGTTAGAACGGGTTAGATATGGGTTGTTTAAGTCGAATAACTTTAGTATGGGTATTTTGGTCATTTGAACCCAACCAGGGTCTATAAATTACAGCCTGGGGCATGCGGCCATGGGTTTAGCCACACGCCACCCGAGGTAAAGGAGAGGGGAGAGAGGGCGCTGCCAAGGAGGAGGAGGAGCCGCCGGAGCCAAAATTCTGTGAGTTCGTCGGCGTCGAGTGAAGGAAGATTCTATGCGTCTTCTTCCCTTCCGTCTTCTGCAAAGAGGTGAGTCAATTTAGGCCCTTTTCCCCCAATTCTTGATCCTTGTCGCTTCCCCTATGTCACGGGATTTTCGTCAATTCTCGACGCATTTTTCTCATATTGAATCAAAATTATCGGATCGGTTGTTTCGTGGTTGAATCATGTTGTTTCGTCATAGTTTACTTCATTTTCCTTTTCGTATAGGGTAACCTCAATTTTAGGATAAGATTTAATCTAGATTTTTTCCGATTAAATTAGATCTAGAATTTCTTGTGATTTCTCCGAGTTTTGATGTGTTCTTGCTTGTGGAAAATCTCGGATCTGATGTTTCATTGTCGAATCGTGTCTTTTCATCACCATTCTTATCATCTTTCTTCTTGCTCGGATATGCAGTCATCGGTTATAATGCCGGTTGGCACTGCCTTGGACGACTCCTCTTTGACGCGACACTGCGCGTGGCTGCATCTCTATTGGCCTAAGGTTTTCTACCTTGGTCTTAATCTCTATTTTTATGATAACAAACATGGAACTAATATTTCATTGAGAAATCTTTGAGGTACCAGCGCACGACGTCCTCAACCGAAACATTGGAGAAATCCGAAAATCAGAAGGACATTGGTCGATGCGTTCGGGTTCACCGTGAAATTTTTTATTAATTCGACGTGTGCACCAAAGATGCCTTGGACGAGTCTAGAGAACATCTAAAAAGCTCTTCATGAAGGACAAAACCCGAAAATGAAGCGTGCAAGCAAAATACACAAGAATTAGCCCCTGCCCAGATTCGATCGACAGACTGGTCAATCAGCAAAAGCCAAAAATAAGAAGTAGGCTATTCTGTCAATCGAACGATGTTAGAAATTGGCAGAAAGCCTTCGGTCGCTTGATCGGTCCATCGACCGGCAAGCCACCTGGCATCAGCCATGGGCAAAAAAATGCTCGATGACGAGCTTTGTGAGTTGGGGGATTATAAATACCCATCCCAATCTCTCTCCCTTATAGTTGTTGATGCTTCTAAGCCTCGAAGCGCCACTCTTTGCATCTCTACAAGCTTTCATTGAGCTATCCTTGCAAGAACCCTAGTTTTGATCTCCACTCCTTGATTTAGCATTCAAACTTCACCGATTCATCATCTTGAGGCATCAAGAGGACTTGGGAGTTTCTTTTGGAGCTAAGTATTTGTTGTTTGATTTATTGCTCCATTAGTTGTTGTATTTTGGTATTTATTTCATTGTATTTGAACTTGTATAAACCTAGGTTGCTAGGTTTGATTGAGTTGGTGGTTGCATTGGTGTTAAGGCTTAAATCCACCATTGTAAATTTAGTTTTCTAGGATTAATTGGGTTGTCCCTTAGGTTGAGGTCGGAGAGTGCTCTTGTTAGGAAGGCGAGATACTTCTGGGTGTGGAAGTGCCTTCGGTTTGAGAACGGAGACTTTCCGGTGTAAAGTCCTCTTTGTAAGGGAAACAATATAATCTAGTAAAGCTAGTTTGAAAATCCTAACTGGGGCGCTTAGGTAGTAGAATAGGCATTGGGGCCGAACCACTGTAAATCGTTGTGTTAGCGTTGTCTCTCTTGTGTTTGCTTAATTGTCTTATTATTTGCTTTTGCACGTAATTATCTGATATTGTGTTTTGCCTAAGAAAATGATTAAAATAGATAAACTAGATCTAGGTGAAAAGATTAGATAACACACTATTCATCCCCTCTCTAGTCTCGGCCGGCGCCGGCTGCGTCGAGTAGTGGTGCCCAACGAGGTGCCACTGCCCAGCGTATAGGGCTGTCATGGCCCATGTGGGCAAGTAGCTAACTCGGGTTGCTGCCTGTAGGTTGCTGTGGTTGCCGGTTCGCAGGGCGGCGGCGCCGATTAGTGGTGGTGTCAACCCGACCTAGCCGCTCAATTCCAAGCGGCGGCGGTAGGGATGGGGTAAGATGCTGTAAACCCTAGTTGCATGTGGGAGATGAAGGGTGGGATTATATCAGCGTTTTATTCTTTTAAGTTGTAGCATTGTTATTCTTTATATGTCGGTGTTATATTCATTATAACATAGTTGTTATTTTTATATTTCTTGAGTAACTATTTCAAGCATAAAGCACTGATATGAGATATTAAGGGGTGTTGTAGCAGTAGTGATGGGTTGTAACACTATTACAAGTGTTCGTAACAAGTGGTATTTAAAGTATTTCTTTGTGAGCACTGTTTTCATGAATGGGTGGGCCAGCCCCATGAGGGGGATGATCGTGACTAATCGTTTGGATGCATGAAATTATATAAATTTACATGAGCTTATTATTACCTGTTATTGCATGACAAATATTTTTTGGGTTGAATGCTAAATGCTCATGTATGGTATGGTGCATGAAGGAGATTAATTAAATTCTTATTTGAATAACTCTATTGCTTACATATAACTTACTGTGGATATTGTGGTTCATGATGATGTATGGGCCGAGGTTTGGCCCTGGGTTTCATGTGCATACAAGTGTGTGGACACTGAGGACCCTAGAGGTTCAAGGATATTTAAGATGACTTGTGGATGTTATATTTATTTATTGTTAATTACTAGTTATTATATACATGCCTGAATGTGTTTGTAGTTGTGGACCGGGAAGCTCGTTAGCTGCCACACTGACGATCGACTCGGGTGGCGTGAGCGGGAGATACGCTGAGATAGATAAGTGATCAGTGCCTGACTCATAGGACCAACGCGTCCTTGGATTATTGGACCGACTGGTTACTGGACTAGGAAGCTCGTCAGCACCACCACACTAACGACCGACTCGGGTGGCTTGTGTGGATGTTGGATGATTGTTGCGGATTATTCCTATCATTGTTGTTTATATTGTATATCTGCTATTTGTTGTTTCTGCATGATGATTGATTTGGTGGATTGAGGACTGATCTGCTCACTAAGTCCTAGTTGGACTTACCTCTCTGAGCGAAATTAGAGAGGTATCGAGATGCAGTAGTGCCTGGTGGTGGTAGGTTAGCGGGTCTCGTGACATGCCATGGTCGAGGGGATACCTGAGTCATTTTAGTTTTCTTTTGAGTTGTTGAGTCATGTAGACTCAGGTTGTTGTTTTCGTATTTTCTTTATTTATAGGAGTCTTGATTACTTATTTGAATTCTTTAAAAATAACTTGATCAGTGAACTTTTATTTAGTCGGGGTTTGGTTCGGTATTTGATACCTATTCTTTCTTTTAAAAATAAAATTAATTATATATTCATATACTATTGAGGTTATTTGTTGTGTTGTGGTTCAAGTAGGGTTAGGCTTCGGGGTACGTGGCGTACCTTGGCCAGTCACACTGGGTTTGGGGTGTGACAATGTGGTATCAGAGCGGGTACGATAATAGGACATTGGGTATTGTATGGGGCATTGCTAGCATGTCATCATATAGTATGTCTTAGTCACGAGATCGGCGGCTGAACCTACGCACTACCGAAGGTACGTATTTATGGTTAAAATTTTGGTTATATATATATTAAATTGTGTGTGGATGTTAAACTTGCTTTTATTGTAGAGATAGAGGCACACGTGGACGCCGTTTTGAATGGTAGCAGAAGTAACTCCGCTGGCAAGCGAGGCCGAGGCCGTGAATGACCCTATACTTTTGGGTTTATTACCTTTGGGCTACCCTTGTGTGGGTGTTCGGATTATCGACTATTGCGAGATTTTATTATCCTCTTGAATGATTCCTCGGTTGCGATTTATACATTTGATTTCTTTGGGTGATCAGGGTTGAACAGGACCCATAGTGGTTCGGCTCGAGGCTTTGGTTTGGGAATTGGTTAGTTTGTGGGTTGTTGGAGACCATGGTTTATTATAAGGGTGGATAGTTAAGAACTTCATGTAAATTTCATTTTTGGTTGGAACTGATCCAAAACCTTAAATTTCTTCGAGGGATATGCCTCCATGGTTGATCGATTACGGAGGGGTAGCCGTGTGCCTCAACGTGTTACTGGCCGATGGGTGTATGAAGAACCCAATCTGGATCAATTCTATTTTTGGGGTAGGGATGCTGAAATCTAGATATTTTGAACACCCTGTGCATGTCTCCCTAGGTTGATGTGTGAAATGGGAGGAAGGGTAAGTCCTTGGGGGATTTAAGGTGTTGGGTGACCTTAAGACAATCCTAACGTTTCGGGATAACAAGTCTATAAGGGTCTTGACCCTAATGCCTTGGGTTGAACAAGTTGGAGAAATCGACATTGTGCATAGGACTGTTGTTCGGGGAACTGGGCATGGTGCTATTAGGAGATAGATTTCTAGGCGAGGAAAAGATCGCTTTGGGACAATTCCTTCATGGAACTTTTGATGGCTTATGAGTTAGCCTCAAAAGTCTGGTGTTAGGCACATGGTAGGGTGGGGAAGATGTTGGGTTGGTGTTGTAGGGCAGGCCTAGGACAGTCCTAGGGTAATCCTTATATCTGAGGGTCAAATGGATTGGGGAGATACTTTTTGCCCTATAAATTTTAGCCTTACATTTTGACGAGACTTGTTTTCAAAGAGGCTTGTTGTGGAGGGCAGATCTCCCTTAGGGATTTGGCTATGAGAAGGGGATGTGATGGAGGTTGAGTTAAGTGCTGGGTCATATACATTGGATAGATGATAAATCTCGCATTTTAATGGGTAGTGTACGTTGGCGCGTGAATTGTTGTCCTCATGAATTCTGACTGTGGGCTAAAATGTACGTCAAGTGTGGGACTAGTTTAGGGCCGTTGTGGTCGCATGTTCCAAGGGTTGGGAAGGCCATTTTATTCTGATATTACCTGGCCTCATTCCCCATTTGACAGCCCGCTGTACCTCTAAGTTTCTGCGAGTGTGTACTGGAATTGCTAGTTGAGAAAGGGAAAGTTCAAATTGGTAAGCAAGTGTTCGTGCAAAAAATTTTTTAGCTAAGTGTTGTAGATTTTTTATTTGTGACTCCATTAGAGGGCTTATTTTATTGGATGATTATGTGCACGTTAATGGGATAGAGTAGCAGGTACCTCTATGAGTTTAGATCATGTTTCAAGGTAGAATTTGGTGCTGAGATTTTTGATTGTGGGCAACTTTTGATACCCAAGGATTCTAGATTCTAGACTTGGGCCCGTGGGAGGGTCCGAGAGTCGGGGTGCTCGTGTGCGCATCCGGGAGGAAGGTCATTGGCAAAATACTTCAATCACTGAGGACATGAATAAGGTGCACGTGGATAAATTTTTCAGGTCTAGATGTCATTTTTGGTAACAAAATTTTATATGAATTTCTGAAAGCTCTGATTGGTATATAGAAATTCACCATAGTGATTGGTTTGGTTATTGAGATTTTGGGACGGTGTAGTCGGGATTTATTGGGCCAAGATAAAGGCTGTGTGGTGTGTACGCTTGAGTGCACCCGAATGATTGATGGGAGACCACACCCACCAGAGTTGGATAGTGATGAGCAGGCCTGTGCATTTCATCTATTGAGGTAGTGCATGATAGGACAATGTTTATATTATACAGGAACCAGGGGTAATTGGGGTTTAGGGTTTAGAGTTTAGGGTTTCGGGGGAGGTCCAAGGGATTTAGAAGTTGGATTGTGGTGCCAAATGTGGCAGTGGTTAGCGTCATGCAATTTGCGTAGCTTATGCTCGTTCACGTTCAGTATTGTGATGAACCTATAGTTCACCCAAAAATTCGAGGACGAATTTTCTTTAAGGCAGGGGGGGGGAGGGGAGGGGGAATTGGAATGCCCAAAAACTTAAAAATAATATTTAATTTTTAAGCAAGGAGCTGTGGGCTCGAGTTAGCGCGGATTGGCGAAAAGCTTCGGGATTAGACTCGGGTAAGCATTTAATTTAGAAAAAAAATTTAGGAAAATTTTTATTTGACATATTTCTATGGTTTAGCATGCTAGGATGGGAGAGGGTCTGGAGACAATTTTAGCGGTTCAATCGGAACTCAAATCGGAGTTAGAACGGGTAAGATATGGGTTGTTTAAGTCGGATAACTTAAGTAGGGGTATTTTGTTCATTTGAACTCAACCTGGATCTATAAATTAGAGTCTGGGGTGTGCGGCCAGGGGTTTATGTATGATGATTGATTTGGTGGATTGAGGATTGATCTACTCACTAAGTCCTAGTTGGACTTACCCCTTATTTTATGTTGCTTTTCAGCGCATGAGCAAAATCGGAGAGGTACCGAGGTGCAGTAGCGCGGTTGGTGGTGGTAGGACAGCGGTTCTCGTGACATCTCATGATCGAGGGGATACCTGAGTCATTTTAGTTTTCGTTTGAGTTGTTGAGTCATGTAGACTCGGGTTGTAGTTTTCACATTTTCTTTATTTATAGGAGTTTTGATTAATTATCTGAATTCTTTAAAAATAACTTGATCAGTGAACTTTTATTTAGTCGGGGTTTGTTTCGGTATTTGATATCTATTCTTTATTTTTAAAATAAAATTAATTATATATCCATATATTGTTCTTGTTATTTGTTGTGTTGTGGTTCGAGTTGGGTTAGGCTTCAGGGTACGTGGCGTACCCTGGCCAGTAACACCAGGTTTGGAGTGTGACAATTAATGAGCGAAACTACTACCAATCAGCAAGTGATTCTAGTTTTTCAAAAATCGGCACTAGAAACTAGCTTGCGCTAGTTTAAACTAGCGATAGTAAGCATTAATGTCAGTCTAACAAGCACTAATTTAAAAAGCGTTGGGGACAGGAGCCATTGAATCAACGCATGGCCTCAATGGTTTATTTCTAGTGGTTACATCTATATAAGAGTGCAAATTGAACCTAGTATGATTAAGACTGAACCCAAAGGACAAACTTTTACTTTAGATTCAGTCTTAATGATCGTTCGATTCACTCTTAACAAGCTATCTTCACTCATATGTGGGGCTTCATGAAGAACTTTATGAAGTCTGGCGCCATAATAGCTTTTTTACCTATATAAGGTTTAATTTCTAAAGATATTCCAAACCCACTAATTAAAAAGTATAAAGATGTTCAGGTATGTTGCCAATGGATCATGGATTCAATCGCTAGTTGCAGCGATTTATATGGATATGTTGTCAATGTATCGTGGGTTCGATCCCTAGTTGTAGCGATTTATGCGCCTATTTATGCGTCTATGTGGATACCTTGTAATGTGCGATGTGCGTATATTCTCATGTCTATCTACATTTTGTAATACTGACGTTATAACCTATTTTTTATAAAAAAAGTATAAGGATCAAACTCCTATTTAATGCTCATAATTATATTTTATTTTCCTTCAATCAACAAAACCCTGCGTATATAAGTCTCATTGCCTTAAAAACATTATGCACGTTATTAGGAAGATTTTATGCTCTTTATTATATGCTAGTGTAGTGATTCTTAAGTCACCTCTATCAAGTCTTGATATATATTAATTACGCAAAAAAATGATATCAAATATCAATTGGTATATATTATGCAAAAATAATCATGATATATATTAATTATGTCACGCCACAAATTCGGCTCACACGATCGGCCACAGTGCGAACAGAGACTCTGAAGTTTAAACCATACAAACACAATTATCCATGCAATATAACCAAGTATCAATACTACATAAGTTCGAGTAACTACAAGACTCATGTCACACCCCAACTGAGGGTAGTGTAACCGGCCAGGGCCTACATCCTGCCATGTAGCCTACTGTCTACACTAACATAAAGGAAATCAGAACGTATCGATAAAAGAAATCTCAACACAAATTTTATTAAAGGTTTTCAAAATTCACAATTTATGTTTCAAACCAAATAAGAAAACCAACATCGCAAAACAACTGAATGTCTCAAGTATAAAGTTTTACAAACTCTTTTCCAAATACAACTGTCAGTGCAGAAAATAAAAACAACATCTAAACACTGGTCTATGACACATGGACGCCACTACGAGATATGGCACCACCTCCCGCCCACCTGCTGCACCATGTCGATAGGTCACAATCACTGCTCATGCTCTACAAAAATAAGAACAAACTGTGAGTCGACTTAGGACTCAGTGAGTGGTTCTAGAGAACCTCCACATAATCCTCAGTTATTCAAGCAAATCATATAAGGTAACATAATGTATATTCCGGGAGGTGAGATACTTTTAATGTGACTACTGACCCCATGGTTCATTCTGTCTAAATCGAATATGTGAAAACCTGCCATCTCAGCCTATCAAGCCTCCGACATCCGGCCCTTGGGCTTACTTGTGGAATAAAAATCACGGCTACAACCGACCCTACCATACAAGGTAGAATCATACTGGCCATCGGCCACATCATATCAAGATGTAAACAAATAATCCCGGGCCTTCGACTAGGATGGTCCACTAGTCTCCGGACACCGTTTGGGGTAAGGATAGCTAGTCCCACCCAACTGGGGTCTGGCACCTAGCGGGCCCGCTGGCGCACCTCAAGACCCAAACACTGGTCGAGCTAAGCATTGGTCATTTTCGACCTCCACGCTTCTTGGCGGACCATCTCAAGCACATCACAAAATCAATGTCCTAGGATATCCTTATATTCCTTTCGGGCCATTGCCCATATCTGGCCCTAATCCGGGCTACAGGGTTAACAAATTAATGCTGCCCTTTCTAAATGTGTACACCTAAGAGTTCTAGATTTCCAAAATGTTTACTAGAAGTCCTAGGAGTTATATCATCTCCTAGCTAAGTTTCCATATATGTTGAGCGTCTCGCAACGTCCTACATGTTATCTAACATTATACACTATCTTGGGTGAGGAATTCCATGTATCGACCTTGGAATTCCGCCCCTGAACATTTTAGGACAGCATGTGTAATTTAAAGAAACATAAGCAAAGTTTACAACATCTACTATATATGGCCACAATATTCATGCATAACAATTATACACTACCTTTAGAATTAAGCTCAATAAGAAACAATTTATAGCATGGCAAGGTAGCTATGAATTCAAAAATGCATGAAATACCAAGCATGGTAAACTATTACATCATTTCAAATTAAAGATTTAATGAGCTAAGGATGGTCATTAAGCTAGCATTTCTACAATCTCATAAATCAATCAATTTACTTACTATGGTTAGTGTTCTTTCTAAGTATCATCATGCCTCTATAGTTTAAACATTTTCTATGGAAGTTTCCATCTAAAGCTCAACCTTTTCCCCATCCCTAGGCTTGGCCGAGCCTTGAGCAAGGGAAACCTTGCTCGGCCATGGCCCTTAGGGTATGAAAGGAAAGAAGATTTTAGCTTCGACCTTAACTCTTTGTCTCCGATATATCTTATTTTTATAAGGACTAATTTACCCCTTCCCCTACCCTTGGCCGAACCCTTCTCATGAGGCTTAGGGTTCATTCGGCCATACCTAGGAGTTCTAGGGAAGACAAACCTTTTAACATGGGAAATCGACGACGTAGAAAGCTCTATCAATAGATCTATGATCATCTAAGAGCTCTACTTCCACTAAGGGGATTGGGGAAAATTTTGGCATGACCTTTCCCCTTTCCCCATGATTCGGCAGCCCTAGATCTGAGAAAACGAGGAGAAAACAAAATGATCTGACATTGATTGATACAAGAATCATGCACGTACAACTACGGAGACCCGATTTGTCGAAAAATCGTGAGAAAACACGATCCTATCACCACTAAGGGTTCGGCTACCTGCCTCCCCCATTTTTCAAATCCAACCACTCACCTCGATTGCAAATAATGAAAGATCGGATGACGACGACTTTGAATTTTTCGGCGATGGCGCGAAATCCCGGATCAACCCAAGGTTCCCCCTTTTCCTTGCTTCTTCTCCCCCTCTCCCTAGGCTGCCTTGTGCGACTCAAAGATGAGTTGCACGCACAAGGATGAGGGGTTTTAATCCCTCATCTAGCCTTCCATATAGGCTCTTGACTCACTTAACTCCTACTCAAGCCTTCACTAAACCCGAACTCGACTTGGGTTCCGACTCAACCCACAACATGAGTCGATTTAAACTTGATTTAAGGTATGATTGCATAAAAGGAAGGTCAATCACCCAATTACATTCCATGCATCAATAGTCGAGTCAAACCTTTTCACTCGAGGCGATCCTGAGGCTCGACTCGACTATCCCTAGGTTCGGCGCGCTGCACCAAAATAGATTTTTATATTAGGAAATTTTCCCGGGTCTTACAACCTTCCCCCCTTAAGGGAAATTCGTCCTTGAATTTACTTGAATAACAAGGAGTTACCGGCTCCTCGAACAAGGAAGGGTAGCACTCTCTGATGTCCTGCTCTACCTCCCAAGTGGCCTCTTGCCCGGAATGGTGCTCCCATCTGACCTTTACCAGGGGAATTTCTTTGGACCTTAGCTTCCTGATTTGGTGGTCAAGGATCTCTACCGGCCTTTCCTCGAACGAGATGGCCGAATCTACCTCAATAGAAGAGGGCTCGATCGCATGCGAATCATCTTTTACATATTTCCGAAGCATGGGTACATGGAAGTCCGGGTGTACTCTGCTCATACTAGGAGGTAAGGCCAGCTCATAGGCCCGCTTGAGAATGGGAAAAGGCCCAATGTACCTAGGGCTCAGCTTTCCTTCTTCCCAAACCGGACCACCCCTTTCATAGGAGAGACCTTCAGAAAGACTAAATCACCCTCATCGAATTCCAATTCCCTAGCCTTCTTGAAGTGCCCGACTCGGCCGCACCTGAAGCAAGTGTTTGCGCGATGAAGGTAGGCCCCCCAGTGCCTCCGGCTGCTGTTGCCACATTACAGCACCTCAACCTTCCGAGAGGCACCCCCTGGCACTGACATGCCACCAGACTTGCGCGGCACCTCAAAGTCTCATGCCCGCTTATCGCGAACACTCATTAATACATCTCATGCTCATGAATGCCAAGATCACTCGGCCCATGCCAGCCCAATAGAAAACTATACATTCACATGACCCAAACCGGCCCAAACCTAGCAATCATACTAGTCGGTTGCTAGAATCTATCTAGCGAGCCTTCTACCCGGGCCCTCTCTGGTTGGGAATAGCCCACCCAACCAAATCCACTCAGGTCTAATGTCAGCGTAGCCCCCGCTCAGGTCAAACATCTGTGTGGCTCATTGACGCAGTATCAAGTCCCAAAATCCACTCGCCGAGTTGGGACCAACTTGCCAAGTTGGCACGCTTCTCGGCCCGACCAACGCTCATCCACGAGCACAAACACAATCAACGTCCATGCACAGTACACACAAGTACATAAAGAATATTTTCTGCCGACAACCGGGGTACGCGTCTACGCGCCCCCACTCGACTCTCTCTTGGGTCCAACCTCCTAAATCTATGTTTTATCACCCAAATTACTGTCACTGCCGCTTAGTGTAGCATTGTGAGTCTCCATCACACTATCATAGAGAGAACAAGGAAATAATTATCTTGCTAACATAAATAATTCATTCAACTGTAATTTAAATAATTAACCGCATGGTGTGCTGAGTGCAGGAGTGGTCGCCCAATCTCGTATAATAACTATACTGTATGTCGACACGCTAGCATATGTCTCATACAGTACCCAACACTGAGTCATAGACAAGACCTAACCTAGTGCTCTGATACCAACTTTGTCACACCCCAATTGAGGGTAGTGTGACCGACCAAGGCCTACATCCCGCCCTGTAGCCTACTGTCTACACTGACATAAAGGAAACTAGAACGTATCGATAAAAGAAATCTCAACACAAACTTTATTAAAAGTTTTCAAAATTCACAATTTATGTTTCAAACCAAATAAGAAAACCAACATCGGAAAACAACTAAATGTCTCAAGTATCAAGTTTTACAAACTCTTTTCCAAATACAACTGTCAGTGCAGAAAATAAAAACAACATCTAAACATTGGTCTATGACTAATGGACGCTGCTACGAGATATGACACCACCTCCCGCCCACTAGCTGCACCATGTCGACAGGTCACAATCACTGCTCATGCTCTGCAAAAATAAGAACAAACTGTGAGTCCACTTAGGACTCAGTGAGTGGTTCTAGGGAACTTCCACATAATCCTCAGTTATTCAAGCATATCATATAAGGTAACATAATGTATATTCAGGGAGGTAAGATACTTTTAATGAGACTACTGACCCCATGGGTCATTCTGTCTGAACCGAATAAGTGCAAACCTGCCATCTCGACCTATCAAGCCTCCGGCATCCGGCCCTTGAGCCTACTTGTGGAATAAAATCCTGGCTACAGCCGGCCCTACCATACAAGGTAGAATTATACTGGCCGTCAACCACATCATATCAAGATATAAACAAACAATCCCGGGCCTTCGACTAGGATGGTCCACTAGTCTCCGGACACTGTCTGGGGTAAGGATAGCTAGTCCCACCCAATTGGGGTCTGGCACCTAGCGGGCCTGTTGGCGCACCTCAAGACCAAAACATTGGCCGAGCTAAGCATTGGTCATTTCCGACCTCCACGCTTCTCGACAGACCTTCTCAAGCACATCACAAAATCAATGTCCTAGGGTTTCCTTATATACCTTTCGGGCCATTGCCCGTATCTGGCCCTATTCCGGGCTACAAGGTCAACTAATTAATGTTGCCCTTTCAAAATGTGTACACCTAAGAGTTCTAGGTTTCCAAAATGTTTACTAGAAGTCCTAGAAGTTATATCATCTCCTAGCTAAGTTTCCATATATGTTGAGAATCTCGCAACGTCCTACATGTTATCTAACATTATACACTATCTTGGGTGAGGAATTCCATGTATCGACCATGGAATTTCGCCCTTGAACATTTTAGGACAGCATGTGTAATTTAAAGAAACATAAGCAAACTTTACAACATCTACTATATATGGCCACAATATTCATGCATAATAATTATACACTACCTTTAGAATTAAGCTCAATAAGAAACAATTTATCTAGCATGACAAGGTAGCAATGAATTCAAAAATGCATGAAATACCAAGCATGGTAAACTATTACATCATTTCAAATTAAAGATTCAATGAGCTAAGGATGGTCATTAAGCTAGCATTCCTACAATCTCATAAAACAATCAATTTACTTACTATGGTTAGTGTTCTTTCTAAGTATCATCAAGCCGCTATAGTTTGAACATTTTCTATGGAAGTTTCCATCTAAAGCTCAACCTTTTCCCCCTCCCTAGGCTTGGCCGAGCCTTGAGCAAGGGAAACCTTGCTCGGCCATTGCCCTTAGGGTATGAAAGGAAAGAAGATTTTAGCTCCGACCTTAACTCTTCGTCTTCGATATATCTTATTTTCTTAAGGACTAATTTACCCCTTCCCCTACGCTTGGCCAAACCCTTCCTATGAGGTTTAGGGTTCATTCAGCCGTACCTAGGAGTCCTAGGGAAGACAAACCTTTTAACATGGGAAATTGATGACGTAGAATGCTCTATCAATAGATCTATGATCATCTAAGGGCTCTACTTCCATCAAGGGGATTGGGAAAATTTTGGCATGACCTTCCCCTTTCCCCATGCTTCGGCAGCCCTAGATCTGAGAAAACGAAGAAAAAACAAAATGATCCAGCATCGATTGATACTAGTTTCATGCACATACAACTATGAGCCGCACGCACAAGGATGAGGGGTTTTAATCCCTCATCTAGGCTTCCATATAGGCTCTTGACTCACTTAACTCCTACTCAAGACTCCACTAAACCCGAAATCGACTTGGGTTCCGACTCAACCCACAACATGAGTCGATTTAAACTTGATTTAAGGTATGATTGCATAAAAGGAAGGTCAATCACCTAATTACATTCCATGCATCAATAGTCGAGGGGGGGGGGGGGGCTCACTAGGCCGACCACCCCTAGTAAACCTCTCAACTCGGGCTCACTGAGCTAGGAAGGCCATCTAGCCTCAATGCCCATAGCTCGATCAGGAAAGGTTCTCCGATCCATGTCACTTGGGCTCACTGAGCTAGGAAGGCCATCTAGCCTCAGCACCCATAACTCGATCGAGAAAGGCCCTCCTACCCTTGTCACTCGGGCTCACCGAGCTAGGGAGACCCTCTAGCCTCAGTGCCCATAACTCGGTCCAAAAACCCTCCGACCCATGTCACTCGGGCTCACTGAGCTAGGAAGGCCCTCTAGCCTCAGTGCCCATAACTCATACGTTAGGCGTACCACTTGGCCCAATACGACCCAACGTCATCTTGTGTGCGATGCGCACCACTTGGCCCATCCGGCCCAATATCATCTCATGTGCGATGCGCACCATTCGTCCTATCCGGGCTCAATGATATTTCATGCGCGGAGCGCACCACTCGGCCCAATAAGGCCCAATGTCAACTCGTGCGCGATGCGCACCACTCGACCATCACATGTACATCCACAAACACGCCCACTAAGTGGACTGAAATATACCTTACAATATGAGGTGGTTTATTCGGGTAGGTACGACCTTGTACACGTTTCTCGATGCACGCTCGGTAGCCCCCCTCTCGGCCCCATAATTGTTTACCGCCGTACTACTACGGTTAGAACCCCTATAGTTTACTTTACAATTTTCTATCCAAAGAATTGAATATGCGCGACAGGTCGTGTAAGACCCGAGAAAATTTCCTAATATAAAAATCTATTTTTGGTGCAGCACGCCGGACCCGGGGATAGTTGAGTCGAGCCTCAAGATCGCCTCGAGTGAAAAGGTATGACTCGACTAATGCTGCATGGAATTTTATTGGGTGATTGACTTTCGTTTTATGCAATCATACCTTAAATCAAGTTTAAATCGACTCATGTTGTGGGTTGAGTCGGAACCAAAGTTGAGTTCGGGTTTAGTCAAGTTTTGAGTATGAGTCAGGTGAGTCAAGAGCCTATATGGAAGGCTAGATGAGGGATTAAAACCCCTCATCCTTGTGTCGTGCGACTCATCCTTGGAGTCGCACAAGGCAGCCTAGGGAGAAAGGCAGTTTAAACTATGTTGAGATTTCTTTTATCGATACGATTTGGTTTTCCTTATGTTAGTGTAGATAGTAGGCTACAGGGCAGGATGTAGGCCCTTGACGGTCACACTACCCTCAGTTGGGGTGTGACAAAGTTGGTATCAGAGCACTTGGTTAGGTCTTGTCTATGACTTAGTGTTGGGTATCGTATGAGACATATGCTAGCGTGCCGACATACGGTATAGTTATAGTATGAGATTGGGCGACCACTCCTGCACTCAGCGCACCATACGGTTAGTAAGTTTAAAGGATTTTTGTTAAGAATTTATTATGTGACTTGCAACCTCTTTTTCTTTCCTGTGATAGTGCAATGGAGGCTTAAAATACTGCTTTGAGCGGCAGTGGCAGTAACTCGACAAAACGTCGAGGCCGGGGGTGAGGCCGAGGTCGAGGCCGAGGCCAGGCCCGGGGCAGAGATAGGGAGCCATCTGAGGGTCAAGGGACCGGCAAAGGTCTGGCTGCATACTTGGAAGGCCCGCAGGGTAGCTGGCGCACCACCTCCCACGTGGGAGGAATTCAGGGCGGCTGTGGAGGAGCAATACCTACCCATGAGTGTTCACGACAAGCGTGCCCGTGATTTCGAGATGCTGTGCTAGTCTGGAGGCATGACAATATCAGAGTATGAGATGGAGTTCAACCATCTCTCCAAGTACCATCCAACCTTAGTGGCGTCTGAGACCACCAGGGTATGTTAGGTCTGAGGCCACAGATTGGCAGGCTTATCCACTACACTGAGGATTCTACTCTGGCTCAGGTAGTGGATGACGCCCTGCGGAAAGAAGCCTTGGTGTCGTTTGAGAGGAATGATGGGCCAGCTAAGAAGAAGTTCCGATCGTAGGGTTCTGGTAGTCGGCCTTGGCACTCTGAGGGGGCAATGCCCGCGGCAGATCATTAGCAAAGCCGGGGGCAAAATGGCAATCGGGGCCGCGGGGTCCCAGGGATCGGGTCAGTGAGGCCTGTAGTGTCAGGAGGTGGTTCCCAGAGATCTGAGGCGCCGTAGTGTGGCAGCTGTAGTCAGAGACACTGGGGTCCTGCCTTAGCTGCACGAACGCTTGCTTCATGTGCGGCCAAGTCGGACACTTCAAGAAGGATTGTCCTGAGGGAATTGGTCAGAAGCCTAAGCAGTCTAGGGGAAAGGCACCTATGTCAGTGGGGTCAGTAGCTCAGAGGGGACAAGCACAGAATAAGGGGCCGCAGACCAGTCATTCAGAGAGGCCGCCTGCGCGGGTATATGCTATGAACCGTGATGGGGCAGAGGCATCCAAAGCAGTGATGGCAGGTACTATTTTAGTACGTTCGTCTGCTGCATATGTTTTATTTGATCCGGGTGCCACACTCTCGTTTGTGTGTGCCATATTTGTTGCGAAATTGCCGATGACACCCTCTATGCTCGACAGGCCATTGATAGTATCAACGACTATGGGCGATGCAATCTTAGCAAATTCAATATATCAAGGCTGTGAGGTGCTTATCTACTGCCATATGTTGAGTGCGGATTTGACACTCCTACCCACTCTTAAGCTTGATGTCATCCTTGGCATAGACTGGTTGGCAGAGCACTTTGCAATGTTGGATTGCAGAGCTAAAATAGTGATGTTTAATAAGCTGGGGTTGCCACAGTTCACCTTTCAATGGGAGGGAGGTAGCAAGCCGATAGGGGTCATCTCGGCCCTAAAGGCTCGTAAGTTGCTTCGGGGCGGCTGCCAATCCTTCTTGGCCTTCGTATCTATGGCCGAGGAGGAAAGGGATGAGGCAAGGAATGTCAGGGGAACCCCAGTGGTCTGTGAATTCCCTGATGTGTTTCCCGAGGAATTACCGGGATTTCCGCCCAGAAGGGAAGTTGATTTTTGCATTAACCTGCAGCCCAGGGTGAAACCAATTTCCATTCCACCTTATAGGATGGCACTGGCCGAACTCAGGGAGTTAAAGGTGCAATTGCAGGAAATGCTAGACTTGGGTTTCATTTGGCTGAGCGTGTCACCCTGGGGTGCCCCGGTTCTCTTCGTGAAGAAGAAGAATGGGTCGATACGCATGTGCATCGACTATAGGCAACTGAACAAGGTGACCGTCAAGAATTGCTACCCACTACAGAGGATAGACGATCTATTTGACCAACTGCAGGGAGCACAGTGGTTTTCAAAGATAGATCTAAAGTCTGGGTACCATTAGCTGAGGATCCGGGACTGCGATGTGTCTAAGACAGCCTTTAGGACTCGCTACGGTCACTATGAGTTCCTAGTGACGTCCTTTGGCCTAACAAATGCACCTGCTGCCTTCATGGACCTAATGAACAGCGTATTTAAGGAGTACCTAGACAGCTTTGTGATCGTCTTCATTGACGACATTCTGGTTTATTCCAAGAGTGAGGAAGAGCACTCTGAGCACTTGAGAATGGTCTTGAAAACCCTCAGAGAGCACCGCTTGTTCGAAAAATTTTCCAAGTGTGAATTTTGGTTAGAAAGTGTAGGATTCTTAGGCCATGTAGTGTCCAAGGAAGGGATAAGGGTAGATCCTGCCAAGATAAAAGCGGTGCAGAACTGGAAACAGTCGACTAGAGTGATTGAGGTTCGCAGTTTCCTTGGTTTGGCCGGGTACTACCGGAAGTTCATAGAGAACTTCTCCAGAATTGCAGCCCCTTTGACTCAGTTGACCCAGAAGAAGGTCAGGTTCGTTTGGGATGACAAATGCGAGGCGAGCTTTGTAAAGCTCAAGGCATGTTTGACATCTGCACCCGTGTTGGTTGTACCTTCCGGCTCAGGAGGGTTTATAGTCTTCTGTGATGCCTCTCGGGTTGACCTGGGCTGCGTCTTATGCGTCCCTCCAGCTGAAAGTTCATGAGAAGAACTATCCGACGCATGACCTAGAACTAGCAGCAGTGGTCTTTGCACTGAAGCTTTGGCGGCATTACCTATACGGGGAGACTTGCGATATCTACACAGATCATAAGAGCCTCCAGTACTTGCTTACCTAAAAGTAGCTGAACCTCAGGCAGAGGAGGTGGCTAGAGCTCCTATAGGATTATGATTGCACCATTATGTATCATATGGGGAAAGCAAATGTGGTAGCAGATGCTTTGAGCAGAAAGTCCATGGGCAGTTTAGCTTATTTGGAAGTTAAGCGGAGGCCTCTAGTTCGAGAGTTGGCTTTGTGCCTAGATGGAGGTGCAACCTTATCAGTGTTAGCTTCAGGTGCCCTGATGGCACACTTGCGGGTACAGTCCACGCTGGTGGACATGCTGAGGTGCGCAGGCAAGTCCTAGAACTAGGTCATCGTTCCACTTACACGATGCATCCGGGGGCCACCAAGATGTATCGGGATTTAAGGCAGCATTACTAATGGAAAGGTATGAAAAGTGAGGTAGCAGAGTTTGTCTCCAAGTGTCTGGTCTGCCAGCAGGTGAAGGCCAAACACCTTAAGCCTGCGGGGCTTCTGCAAAACCTCGAGGTGCCCGAGTGGAAATAGGAGAAAATCACCATGGATCTAATGACCGGATTGCCTAAGTCAAAAGGCGGTTTTGATTCCATTTGGGTGGTAGTGGACCAGTTAACCAAGACCGCACACTTCATACCAGTGAAAACTACCTTCTCTGCAGAGCAGTATGCCCGACTATCATGGTACCCCGGTGATGATTATATCCGACCACGGTACCCAGTTCACAGCCCGGTTTTGATAGTCCTTCCTGGAAGCCCTGGGTACCCAGGTGCGTTTCAGCATAGCTTTCCATCTGCAGACTGACGGGCAGTCAGAGAGGACCATCCAAACTTTGGAGGACATGCTGACAGCATGTGTCCTGGATATGGCCGACGGTTGGGAGAGGCACCTACCGCTGATAGAGTTCGCCTACAACAATAGCTATCACAGTAGCATTGGCATGGCCCCTTCTGAGGCTTTGTATGGGCAGCAGTGTAGGTCTCCGTTGGGCTAGTTTGAGGCCGGGGAATCACTCATGGTGGGCCCTGATCTCGTTGAGGAAGCGGTAGAGAAAGTAAAGGCTATAAAGGAAAGATTGCTGGCGGCCCAGAGTCGACAGAAAATATATGCCGACAAGAAGACCAGGGAATTGGAATTTGCCGAGGGTGACTTAGTCTTTCTGAAGGTCTCTCCTATGAAAGGGGTGGTCCCGTTTGGGAAGAAGGGGAAGCTGAGCCATAGATACATTGGACCTTCTCCCGTTCTCAAGCGGAGGGGTGAGATGACCTATGAGCTAGCATTACCTCCTAGCCTAAGCAGAGTACACCCGGTCTTCCATGTATCCATGTTACAAAAATAGATAAAAGATGATTCGCATGTGATCGAGCCCTCTACCATCGATGTAGATTCGGCCATCTCGTTCAAGGAAAGGCCTGTAGAGATCCTTGACCGCCAAATTAGGAAGCTAAGGTCCAAAGAAATTCCCCTAGTAAAGGTCAGATGGGAGCACCATTCCGGGCAAGAGGCCATTTGGGAGGTAGAGCAAGACATGAGAGAGCGCAACACTTCCTTGTTTGAGGAGCCGGTAAGTCCTTGATATTCAAGTAAATTCGAGGATGAATTTCTCTTAAGGGCGGAAGGTTGTAAGACTCGGGAAAATTTTCTAATATAAAAATCTATTTTTGGTGCAGCACGCCGGACCTGGGGATAGTCGAGTCGAGCCTCAGGATCGACTCAAGTGAAAAGGTATTACTCGACTAATTATGCATGGAATTTTATTGGGTGATTGACTTTCGTTTTATGCAATCATACCTTAAATCAAGTTTAAATCGACTCATGTTGTGGGTTGAGTCGGAACCCAAGTTGAGTTTGGGTTTAGTCGAGTTTTGAGTATGAGTCAGGTGAGTCAAGAGCCTATATGGAAGGCTAGATGAGGGATTAAAACCCCTCATCCTTGTGCCGTGCGACTCATCCTTGGAGTCGCACAAGGCGGCCTAGGGAGAGAGGGAGAAGAGCAAGGAGAAGGGGGACTTGGATCGATCCGGGATTTCGCGCTGTCACCAGAAGATTCAAAGTCATCGTCATCCGATCTTTCATTCTCCACAATCAAGGTGAGTGGTTAGAATTTGGAAGCTTGGGGGAGGCGGGTGGACGAACCCCTAGATGTGATAGGATGAGTTTTCTCGCGATCTTTCCGACGGATCTTAGTTTCATTGATGTGTATTCACAGTTTTGTACGAGTTCTTGTCGGATCATCTTGTTTCTTCGCCAATTTCTTAAATACTAGGGCTGCCGAGTCATGGGAAAAGGGGAAAGGTCATGCCAAAATTTTCCCCAATTCCCTTGACGGAAAGAAAGCCCTTGGATGATCTCATGTTCATGAATGATGTAGTTTTAATCGTCAATTTTACGTGTTATGAAGCATATCTTCCCTAGAAACCTTTGATGTGGCCAAATGAACCCTACACCTCATGAAGAGGATTCGGCCAAGGGTAAGGGAAGGGGTAAAACAATCCACTCGATATTAAGTTATATCGGAATCGAAGAATTAGAGGCATAGTTAGTGTCCTCTTTCTCTTTTCTACCTTAAGGGCCATCGCCGAGCAAGGTTTTCCTTGCTCATGGCTCGACCAAGACTAGGGAGGGGGAAAGAGGGTAGCTTTAGATGGAAACTTTCATGGTTATAAGGTCCAACAATAGAGGTATTACGATACTTAGGAAGAACACCAATCATATCAAGTAAATTGATTGATTATGAGATTGTAGGAATGCTAACTTTATGACCATCCTTAGCATTAGATCTTTACTGTTGCAATTGTTTACCATGCTTTGTATTTCCTACATTTTTGAATTCATTGCTACCTTGCCATGCTAGATAATTGTTTCTTATTGAGCTTAATTCCTAAGGTAGCGTAAAGTTGTTATGCATGAATATTGTGGTTATATATAGTAGATGTTGTAACATTTGAATATTTTCTTTAGATTATACATGCTGTCCAAAAATGTTAATGGGCGAAATTCCAAAGTCGATACACGGAATTCCTCACCCAAGGTAGTGTGGAAGGTCAGATAACATGTAAGGCATCGCGAGACGTTCATCGTACTTATATGGAAACTTAGCTAGGAGATGATATCACTTCTAGGACTTCTTGTAAACATTTGGAAACCTAGGAACTCTTAGGTGTACACATTTTGGAATGGCGGCATAAATTGTTAACCCTGTAGCCCGGATTAGGACCAGATACGGGCAATGGCCCGAAGTGTATATATGGAAACCCTAGGACATTGATTGTGTGATGTGCTTGAGATGGTCCGCCGAGGACCGTGAAGATCGGGAATGACCAATGCTCAGCTCGGCCAGTGTTGGGTCTTGAGGTGCGCCAGCGGGCCCGCTAGGTGCCTGACCGCAGTTGGGTGGGACTAGCTATCCTTACCCCAGACGGTGTCCGAAGACTAGTGGACTATCCTAGTCGACGACCCGGGATTGTTTGCTTACATCTTGAGATGATGTGGCCGATGGCCAGTATGATACTACCTGATATGGTAGGGACAGCTGTAGCCGAGATATTTATTCCATAAGTAGGCCCAAGGGCCAGATGCTGGAGGCTTGATAGGCCGAGATGGCAAGTTATCACATGTTCAGTTTGTACAGATTGACCCATTGGGGTCGGTAGTCGCATTAGAAGTAGTTTACCTCCTTGTACATTCATTTTGCTGCCTTATATGATATGCATGCATAACTGAGACTTAGGTGGAGGTTCGCTAGAGCCACTCACTGAGTCCCAAGTGGACTCACAGTTTATTCTTTATTTTTGCAGAGCATGAGCAATGACTTTGGCATGTCGACATGGTGTAGCTGGTGGGCGGGAGGCAGTGTCATATCTCGTAGAGGCGTCCATGAGTCTTAGACAAATGTCTAGTAGTTGCTTTTAGTTTCTGCACTGACAGTTGTATTTAGAAGAGTTGTTTTTAGTTACTTGAAACGTTCAGTTATTTTGATGTTGGTGTTCTTACTTGTTTTGGAAAACATAAAATTATGACTTTGAAAACTTTTAATAAAGTGTGTTGAGATTTCTTTTATCGATACGATTTGGTTTTCCTTACGTCAGTGTAGACAGTAGACTACAAGGCAGAATGTAGGCCCTGGCCGGTCACACTACCCTCAGTTGGGGTGTGACAGGTCGCCGTGGAGCTAAAATGCTATCGTTTTCTTGCACGACGTATCTTTTCCCCACCACCATTAATTTATCGTTCGAAATCTCATCCGAACACTTGGAAATTTTTGAAAAATCTATTATGTTTCCATATCTACCCGAAGATTTCAGTTTTCAGTATAAACAGTCATGGATATTTGTGATTCCTAGCTCGTCTATGTGTCGCAGAGAATTTCAGCCCTAAGTCGAAAATTCAGCCTATTGTAGGGAAAATTCCTGCACTTGTTATCTAGAGTCTATAACTCTTCTTGAGTGCAAAACAATCTAAATAATTTGATAGTTTTATGAACATAAACTGATACATAATCTTAGCACACCACGAGGCAACATTTCAGCCTCACAATTCGGAAATTTCAGCATACCGAGCATAAATTCCAGCACACTTAAATATGAAAAATTCAGCACATCAAAATATGAAATTCCAACATACTAGTACTCATAAATCTTAGCACATCAAGTAGATAAATTCTGATATAATATCTCGTGAATTTTCAGCATGCATATCTAAATTTCGGCATGTAAAAGTATAAAATTCAGCATGCTCTAAATGAAATTTCAGCATACATGTAGATAAATTTTCAGCATTTTATTCCAGCATATATATAATGAAATCACAACATATTATAAAATGGTTTCAATCTAGAAAATTTGTACATGATGTCACCCATATGTACCCTACCGGTCAAGGGTCATCCGGACTACCCTTAGGCCACAAACTTTTAATTCCTACTTGAGTTTCAGCATGCTTTTATATAAGCGAATTTTAGAATTTAATTATTGAAAATTCCCAAATCAATTACCTATAAATTATCTTGCTGTAGTAAAAACTCTAAAAAGAAGAAATGTCACGAGAGCTAGGGGTGTCCATGGGTTCGGTTCGGTTCGATTTCAACGGTTGCAGGTTCGGTTCGTGACCCGAACCGAACCCGAATTTTGGGTTTCTGTTAGGATTCGATTCTCGGAATTCGGGAACTGACCCGAATCGAAAAACGAATAATTAAAAAATAATATATATTTTTAATTTTTAACCCAAGTAATTAAATGGGTATTAGAAAATAATTTTTAACCGAATTAATTAAAATTTTGGTTTTCGGGTTGAAAACCGAACCGAACTGAATAATTTCGGTTCGGGTTAGATCGGTTTAGGCATAATTCAGTTCGGGTTCGGGTTGGAATTTCAGTATAAAAAAAATTTCGATTTTATTCATTTCAATTCGGTTCGGTTCGGGTTGAACCGAATGGACAACCCTAACCAGAGCCAACTAAACCAGGAAGACCCCATGCACAAGCAAAGAATAGCCACCAAGGTAAACTAATTGAGTAATATAAATGTGCTGCTAATTATAATCAAGTATGATATGACTTCCCTGAGATTTTAATAGATATAATCAGCATGGATCAACATATGATAGTATGGAAATTAGTCCAATTAATTTATCCAAAATCTTCATTTTTAGGGCCATCTGGCCCCTACCTCACCTCACTATGGATATATACCAGCCGAATGCCACTAGTAAGGAGCTCATCTCTTTCACCAAACATCCACACGTCATCTTGTATGAATTCCATCTCTTTTTCACCAAACATCCACATGTCATCTTGTAAGAATTCCTCTCTTTTTCACCAAACATCTCGTGTGAATTCATAGCAGAGAAGGGATATAAATTTGTAGATTTTTTTATTTTTTTTATTCATTCAATGGCGTCCACAGAAGGGCTCCTCACCTAAGGAAACAACCGTAAACTCCCATTCTATCCTTCCCCTAACCAGCCGACCACCTTAGGAAGGCAACACAATCAAGAAATCGGGAGCCAAATTGAATCCATCAAAATGTAATTCTTGGTTAAAAAATTCCAGCATCTACCACTACAAAAAAATGTGATATCTGCGACGGACTATATCGTCGCAAAACGATCGCTAAAGACCTTCTGCGACGGCAGAATGCGATTGCAAAGGGCGGTAGCAAAAGATCTTATCGTAGAAAATTTACGACGGCAGAAGCAGCGGTCGCAAATGAGAATATTCTACGACCGCTCTACGACGGTATACAACGGTTGCAGAATGTGGTCGCGTGACATCTGCGACCTTATTTGACCGTCGCAAATATTATATAGGCGATGGCGTTGCGACAGCTATACCCGTCGCAAATATGATATATGCGACGGTTACGCGATCGCGTTTGCCGTCGCATAACGGTCGCAATTGTAACTGCGACCGCTTTTGACGACTAGTTCGATATACCTTTTGCGACGGCTAGCGGTCCCACAGCCGTCGCAAATGTGTATTTTTTAAAAAAATAATAATTTATAATATTTTTTTTTAAAAAATGTCTGTTTACAATATTTAACATCAAATTATATCAAAATGCAATGCCACAACAAGAGAGTATACAAGATATCAAATTATATCAAAATGGTGCCACAACGAGGGAATATTCAAGACGTACATCAAATTATAATGTTTATACATATTTATATCAAAATGTAATATTTACATCGTATGAAAACATGTTTACATCAAAATAGAAAATAAAGTACATCAATCATGAAGTGCATCATGTGGCGGCGAGGGATGCGGCGAGGAGAGGGGTTGCGTCGGGAGGGCATCAGCTGGCATCGGGTCGAATGATGAGGGATGCGGAGGGGCCGGAGCACCTGGTATGGAAAAGCAATACGTGCCATGTACTCCCTCATAGCAGCCACCTCACTGATGAGGCGTGCATGATAAGCGTGTAATTATGCGTGCAAAGCCTCTAAGGCTGCAAATCGATCCTGACCCGCATGTGATGTTGATGGACCAGCGGTGGAAGAGGTGAAGGTAGACGACCCCACACCATGTGGCTGCAACAACGTTCGTGCGTGGGCCGTTGTGCCAATGCCATATACACGGCCGTGGTCGACTCCTGTCTCCTGCATCCATGCATTAACATCAAGCTGATGCTGCGCAGTATCACCTCCCCGCTGGGTCACCAACTCAATATACGTGGCCTTTAAAGATTGATTAATTAAATTAATTATATATAATTGAACTAATATAAATTTTTTAAAATATAAACTTTATGAAATATTAACTTACCAGGATCGTCTCCGGCCTCCCGCTGATGAACTCACCCCGGTGAGGACCATGTCTATATCTATGTGTCTCCTCGAAGACCCTCAAAGGATCAGCTAGAATGAGCGTCCCCTGCTCGTCTTGCGTCCCCTGCAATAAAATAAATATAATTAGTTTTTCTATAATAAATAATAAAAACTATTATTAAATTACTTACCATGCGACGCTTGTGGCTAGTAAATGGGATGGACCCACCGGTATGTCAGGCCACAGATCCCGCAACTAGCGTCATCCGGTTCCGGTGCGCCGTTCGAGAGGCACCCTGCCCCTCCTCGGACGCCCAGATGTCGCATAGTCGATCCCATACATGGCTCGTTATCCAATTTGGCCCATTTCCCTTCAGCGCATCCATAGGCGTAACCCGATTACCGCCTACATTTGCCCGCGCCTCATCCCACGCACGATGGAGGATATCCTTGAAAAGCTTTTTATTGTAAGCTTCCCAAGTATCCTCCACCTGAGCCTGAATGGCGGGATCCCATGTGTATCGGGCCTACAAAAAGAAAATATTAATACAATCATTTTAAACCTTAATTCAACACAAATGCAAACTTATTAAGTTAACCAAACTTACTATTTTAGTGAAAGTAGCTGATTTGATGGGATAGATTAACTACAAATATGAACTAGTTGATAAATTTAGCTAACGATATGATCGTATTCAAGGAATTCACATGTAATCAGCAATAGCAGTTTCATTTATGCAACATTCATTAAAAAACCAAAAGATTAGGAGACCAACTTCACCTACCAAAAGATCAGCAAAGAGATCCTAAACCCTAATTGCTTGTGTTTGGTTCCATGGCAGTAATCAACCCGAACCATGACAAACTGAATCTTATGAGAAATTATAGAAACTTGGAGCCTCAGATTGCCAGTGAAGGAATTTGAGGGATAAATTATCTGCCTACTGAGTGTTTGATGAATTGATCTCTCTTGACATCTTGATCTCCTATCAGATGTTTACTGTAGTTTTCTTCAGTATTGGCACATTTGCCTACCTAGTGTTTGATGAACTGAGCTCTTGGCATCTTAATCTGCTGCCAGCTGATGTATACTGTAATTTACATGTAAGAAGAGTCCCTGAAACCTAGAGTTCCTGTCTCAATATTGATTCAAGAGAAGGTGAGCTAGTATACAATAATAAACCAGAAGAATTGATGCATCTTGTTCAGTGGTAGAGAGGAAGGGGCACATGGGCGAGGAGCTTGTTTGGTATGTGTGATGGATGACCACACACAACAGGGAAACAACAGCTTGGACCTCAGCAAATGCTTCATGGCCACCTCATTAATTGCATGCTCTCCTCAACAAGCAGTAGGCATCAGTCTCATCATAATACATCATCCATTTGAGGTGAGTAATCTTCACCATAAATCCCATCACTTGCTCACCCACTAGTGTGCTGTAAGGCGAGTTCTCCTTACAAGTGCCATTAATTATTCACATTCCATGAAATATATATCACATATATCTTCCTATGAACTGTTACCTAAATTTACTAGCTAACCAGGTGAAAAGTTTCAGGAAAATATTTTAATTAATCATTTAATTGTCCACACTGTATGTCAATATATAAAATTTCTAATAAATAAGCTAGAGTACAAAGAAGTCTGGTCCTACTTAAATATGACTTTGATTGATCAGCATAATCTTGATTAATTCCAGTATATATATATACTTTAAATTCACCAAAATGACAGGCAAATAACATACATGATTAATCAACATACATGAGGAAATTAAGCATGATTATTTAAATTGAATGATTATTTAGTTGGGAACATGCTGAACACTTTGAAAAGTAAGTTTGAAGCTCAAAACTTGAGTAACAGTTCTCATGGACATTAAATTAAACACTAGGAAATATTACTTTAAACCACGGCTAAACCATTCCATTTTAAAAGAGGTTTGTAACACGAGGGAAAAAATGAGTAATATTAAGGAACAATTGAGGTGGTAAATGTAGGACTGGCAAGGCATAAGAAACCACTAGAAAATGTCAAAAAGGAGAAATAACAAAAAGGACATTGTTAAAGTCCCACATTGGTTAAAAATATGACCAAAGTAGTCTTTAAATAGTTTGGGCAATCCTCTCATTATGAGCTAGCTTTTGGGATGAGTTAGGTCTACTAATTTTTTAACGTGGTATCAGAGCCAATTGTGTGGTTGATATTGTGTCACCCGCAGATGTCCACCCAAAACTCCATGCTCCAAATGTCCAATCTTGGGCGTGAGAGGGGTGTGTTAAAGTCCCACATTGGTTAAAAATATGGCCAAAGTACACATGTCAGGTTCTGTCACTAAGTAATTTAGACATATAGCATCTTTTGATGCTAACATTTACATACTACTGTTTATTATTTACTACATAGACAAATGCAAACAGCATGTGGAGGTGATGTGTGCTGGGCACAAGTGAACTTTAGGTGGATATGCCACAAGTTGGTAACAATGATGCTGTTAGTTTACAGAAATTGCGGCCACAGCAGCAATAGATGAATTAAATCTATCAGAAGAAGAGTACTTGGAAGTACTAAGTGCAGTGACTTACAACAACTTCAAGGAATCAGAGAAGTTTAAAAGAAAGTTCGGCCCACTACTTGGAAGGCTGAAAGAACAAGGGTTTATAGGAGAAAACCCGACCCAACATTGGAGCAAAAATCAAGTCACCTGCAAGCTAGACATTATCAACCCGGATTTCATAATCCAAGATAAACCCCTGAAACATGTCACTCCAGCAATGAAAGAACAGTTCGACAGACATGTAAAGGCACTATTAAAAATTGGGGCTATCAGACCTAGTACAAGCCGACACCGTACAATGGCAATTATGGTCAATTCTGGAACGAGCATAGACCCAATTAGCAAGCAGGAGGTCAAGGGAAAAGAAAGGATGATATTCAATTATAGGACATTGAACGATAATACCCATAAAGATCAATACAGTCTGCCGGGTATTAATACCATCTTAAAGAAAATAGGGAATAACAAGGTATTCTCAAAATTTGACCTGAAAAGTGGTTTTCACCAGGTAGCCATGGATCCAGAATCCATACCATGGACAGCATTTATAGTTCCTGGAGGTCTGTATGAATGGCTGGTAATGCCATTCGGATTGAAGAATGCTCCAGCAACATTTCAGAGAAAGATAGATCGTTGCTTTGAAGGTACAGAAGATTTTATAGCAGTCTACAAAGACGACATATTAATATTCTCTGAAAATGAAGAACATCACTCAAAGCATTTAGAGAAAATGCTTCAGATCTGTGAGAAATGAGGATTAGTGTTATCCCCAACAAAGATGAAAATAGCAACAGAAGAAATTGAGTTTCTTGGAGCGATTATTGGGAACAACAAAATTCGGCTTCAACCACATATAATCAAGAAGATTATAAAGTTTGATGAAGAAAGTCTTAAGAGTAAGACTGGGCTGAGGTCCTGGTTGGGCATTCTGAATTATGCCAGGTCTTATATCCCTAACTTAGGGACACTGTTAGGACCATTATATTCTAAGACAGGTCCTCATGGAGATAAACGGATCAAACACTCAGATCAGCAATTGATTTAAAAAATCAAAGACCTAGTTCAACATCTTCCTAATCTGGAATTACCTCCACAGAATGCATACGTGATTTTAGAAACTAATGGATGCATGGAAGGATGGGGGGGCATCTGTAAGTGGAAGCTGAAGAAGAATGATCCGAAGAGCACAGAAAAGATTTGTGCTTATGCGAGTGGGAAGTTCCCAGTGGTCAAGTCTACCATTGATGCCGAGATACACGCTTGCATGGAAACCCTGAGAGCGCTAAAAATTCACTATTTGGATAAGTAGGAGATCACTCTCAGAACAGACTGCCAAGCGATTATAAGTTTTCATAACAAATCAGCACAGAACAAACCATCTAGGGTAAGATGGATAAACTTTGTGGACTTTGTCACAGGTACAGGAATTCAGGTGCATTTTGAGCACATAGATGGCAAAATGAACACATTAGCCGATGCACCGTCAAGACTCACGGCAAACCTTGTTTCAATAAGAGAGCCAGAGTGCATAGCCGAGCACCTAGTAGATTTGGAAAATGCCTTAAAGGAAATTGAGCAAGCACCATCTGAAGTTATTCAGACACTGAGCATTGCTATTGATGCCATAAATGACCTACTATTATCTTCTCATGAAGAAGGTGCAGCCCTTATGGCAGTTACCTCATGGGACGACGATTGACAGGAAGCCTTAGAAGAAAATAATCAGGCTATAAGTAGGGTCATAGAAGATATCCCACCATTATGGGATGAGGTCCCTTACTGGGACGAATTTGAAGAAGTTGAAAGCATCCTGGCACGCCTTACCAAGTATGAAGAAGACGAAACACTCTACAAACTTATGTTCAAAGAAGAAAAGACTGAGAAAGTGAGTAATCCTAAGGACCTCAATCCTGAGGATATTCATCCTGAGTTAAAAGACCAACAGTTCAGGATTAATGAAGAAAAACCTGAGAGTTCAAAAGCAAGACAAGAACTCTATTCTTGGGAAAGAATGCACTACAGACAAGGTGAAGAATGGTGGTTTAAACCAAACAAGACCCAAGAAGAAGAAGAAGTAAACACCATCCTGGAAGGACAATTGAACTATGAAATTCCTGAAGACTAGCTGGATTATGAAACCCGAAGGAAGGGGAAGTATCCAGCACGCGATTGATAAGCAAGAAACAATAGGGGAAGTGGAAACCCCTCAGAAACATTCCACATTTTTATTTTTCTTAATTCTGTTAATTTTGCAGATGATCATGGACGAGCTTAAGAAGCTTTTGGCAACCAAGCATACAACACCTTTAGCAAAGAAGGATATCACAACTGCACAGTACTGGGCAGTGCTTAGCGGAGCAGCTGACCTTGAAAGATTAGAATACCTTACGGGAAAGATTATGTTCAAATACCCAAGAACTATGGACAAGGGGCATAAATGGGCAAAAGAAGTCTATGGCATCCACCATGCCCAGACTTTGAAGACAATAGACGAAGTGGGTAAACTTCTTGCCATGGCTATCTTCAGAAAGCCAGACTAGAACAAGCGGCAACGAAGGACAACTCGGCAGAGGACGCACTAGGACCTGTGAGCCATCATGTCAACAACCTGGTCCAATGTCACAAGATGCTCTGCAGCAGCAGAAAAAGCAACATCCACTAAAGCAGAAGGATAAGAACGAATCTTACCCAAGGACAATAATACAGCCGTGATGTCTTTTCATTAGCTGTTACTTAGCTGGAAAGTAAAGTAGCCAGTACAATAATTATGATATGTCTTTTTCATCTGTAAGAAGGGAATCTTACTGTGGACAGTCAATAATTCAATGGTCGATGGGGCCCAATGAGCACCCGCATTGAAATTATTGAGCTTCCTCCAGAAGCTACCTTAGTGCCTATATAATGGCACAGTATCGGAGTTGCATAACACACTTGAGCACCAAGGAGTTATACTTCTCATAGTTTGTACTAAATTTCCTTGTCCTAATATAAGCTTTCTAAGCTTTCCTTTTTCAAGTTTGAGTTTTAAGTTCCTCATTTCAACCCAGCGTTCGACGTAACCCGAGTTTGATTTGAGACGCGCGCTTCCGCTCCACTTTGGTATCAGAGCAGTGTTTAAGGTACTAACGTAAATATTTCTCTGTGTTTTAAGTTTTGATATATTGCTTCCAAATTGTTAACTTAAGATAGGCGATAAAGAGGGATAACAGTACTCGCTAAAGAGGAAGATTTCCCGCTATGTTCGTAATCTTAAGGAGACAATAGTCTGAGTAGTATATCCATACCTTGAAACACACATTTATGAGTGACTGGCGTTTAACAGCAGCCAGTACAGTTTATACTGAAGCTTTAAGAGCAACTGAATCTCTCGGCCAACCGGCTGAAGGGTTTGTTAAACCAGCTCTCATTACTCAGAAATACTCTGAAACCTTGTTCAAACAGTTAAATACTTTGATTCAGCTAACTGTTAAGATAAAGGAACAATTAGACGAGTTAAAGGAAGAAGTAAAAGCTCTGAAATTAGAGAAGGAGAAGGCCAATCCAAACGATCTTGCATCCTCAATTGATAGCCTGACAAAAGATCTTCAAAAACTCAAGATAGGAGAACCATCTACAACAAAAGTTCCAAAAATTCAGGGCAAGCTATTTGTTTACAAAAATCCTAAGGAGATTTTTTGAGCAAGAAAAAGAAAAGGCAAAACAAAGATGACTTCTACAAGGACAGAAGTTGTTGGTCCTAGACCTTCAATCTCAGGAGGAGAAAATCGTCAACCGACAATTGATGATCAGATCCGGAGTTATCGACTAGGAAGTCGATTACGCCATGAGGCACAAAGGCGTATATCTACTTCAAGCAGAAGAACAGGCTTCAGAAGAAGCCTTGAATCTCAGCTAAACCCAGAGGCTGAGCTTACTGTATCTCAGTATCAACGAGCATAACAGGTTCCTGCAGAGACTCTCTATCAAGCAGGATGGTCGGAAAGAAATCATCGGGTGTACCAACACTATTCCGATGAAATAATTTTGGTCACAGAGGGTGCACAGGTAGAATTACCCTTTATAACTGACCAGAGTTACAATCTCTTAGTCCAAGAAGGATTGCAGCATCTCCACATGGGGATGATAATGGTACGTTTACAAACTCTGCACAGAAGAAGTGCCGGAGTCAACGCCCTGGTTCTACTAAGAGACACTAGATGGGCAGACGACAGAGCAGTCATAAGCTCAATGGAGATAGACTTAACCACGGGTACGCAACTTGCGTACACAGCACCTGATATCACTCTCAGCATACATGATTTTAGAGAGCACATCCAGCTGGTGCTCCAGACACATGGATATCAAGGATGGCAAGGAGGTGAAAGTAACCTACTACTCTCGAGATCATTAATTGGGAGACTTTCAAACAGTAGTCATACAAACTTCCGCTATAATGTCCAGCATGTGGCGGATCATTTAGCCAGCCGAGGAATTCGAGCAATCCCTGGGCAGGTAAGGACTACAGCAAGTTTACAAGGTCGGCAATGGATTATTAGACCCGCTGTATTAATGACGACACAAAATCCGCAAACTTCCAGCATTCGTACAAGAACGGATGGCACTTTAGCAGTGCAATTTGCAGATTACACAGCAACAACAGACACAGCCAAGACAGATAATCCAGAAAACGATGAGGAAATTGATCGTGAGCTAGTCATGATGATGACTTGCGATTGGGATAGTGACTTTGAAAACAACTCAGAATATGATGAAGAGGAAGACGAAGATATGGCCGTCTTAAGACATCTCATGTCTCTACAAGTTGAGGACAACATTGATGATGATCTACCCATATGGGATCAACCTGATAGTGATGATGATGATCTACCCAAATGGGATACTTCCGAAGGTTCTGACGAACTAGCATATGAATTCAATAGGTGGGACCTATTTTCGCAAAATGGGGAGGGGGAGATGGATGATGAATTTTTCCATGATCAATCCCAAAACCCAGATGAAGAAATAGCATATACAGCAGAAATGGACTATCCGATTCTAAAGGAATTGGTCAAGAAGATGGACAAAGAAAAGAAAGTTGAATCAGCGTTCACCACTGCTACCACCGTTGAATCATCAACAACCAGGCTTCCAAAAGAGCCTATAATGGGTCCAGCAATGTACCCACCTGGAATACCAACAAACTATCATCCACAAGGAATGGGAAGTTCTAATATTCCCATAATCAATTCCAGAGTAAATGGCCTTAGAGGAGGCTATTCCAAGCAACATAATGAAAGGTTTAACCTACCATCAGCACAGGCAAATGTAGGAGTTATACTAGTCTTACCAGAACATGTAGGACAGTATGGTGATGTGATTTCAAGATGGGAATCCATCACGCTCAACCTGATAAATGAGAAAAATTGGACGGATAACAAGTCCAAAATGTGCTACATAGAAAACTTACTGGGAGAAACTGAAAAGAAGACTTGGATACAATGGAGGATGGCTTACCCAAATGAGTATGATGAGCTGACAAACATAGCCGACGATCCTCAAAATGTATTATCCCAAATCAGGATAATGTTTTTGTTAGAAGATCCAACGACAGGCTCTACAGATGAACAAAATCGAGCATATGAAGACCTAGAAAGACTTTCATGTCACAACGTGAAAGATCTTTTTGATTATATCAATGATTACAAGGTCTTAGCTGCAAAATCAGGAAGAATGTGTTTCTTCAGAATTATCGAAAAAGTTCTTTCGAAAAATGCCTCCAATCATTGGAAAAGAGTTAGAACTGGCATTTGCACCAAAACACCCAGGCAATACTGTAGGGGTATTCCCAAGGATACACTTCATGTATCAATACTTAGAAGAGCAGTGCAAGAGAGCTGCATTTCAACGAAGTCTGAAGGATTTGACTATCTGTAGAAAAATACCCATACCAGGGTATTATAAAAAGGAAAAGAAGTATGGCCTAAGAAAGGCTAGAACTTATAAAGGCAAACCGCATGACACTCATGTGCGAATTTTCAAGAAGAAGCACGCAGACAAAGTAAGGCGATGTAAATGCTTCATTTGCGATGAAGAGGGGCATTTTGCCCGCGAATGCAAGAGGAAACTAGGAAATATAGCCAGAGCGGCTATTGTGGAAAACCTAGAGTTATCAGATGACTGGGATGTAATCTCAGTTGAACAGGATGAGCCAGATAGTGACGCTATTTGCTCATTCTCAGAAGGAGAATCTGGAATGGCAAACACACTCTCTGCAGATATGAGAGATCTACCATATGAAGCAATATTCGTCATAATTACAGAAGAAAAGTCTGCAGAAAAGGAACCTGCAGAGAACAATTCCTGGAGGTCAAGAATCACCCTGCCAGATAGAATGAATGAATGCGTGCACCGATGGGAAGACAACAGCCCGGAAGTTACAAAAGGCTGTGAAAGGTGCACATGTTGTAAAGAAATAACCAACCCAAGAATGAGGGCGCATTGCTGAAATTGCCTACTAACGGTATGCCCTATGTGTTCGAGGTTTAACCTTGGAAGAAAGCTTACCATTAAAAGAGCTAATTTCCTACCCTATGACGACAAGGATAGTCTCATAAGGGAACTGCTTGAGTATACCAGATACTTGCTAGCGGAAAATGATTACATACTAGCAGAGAACACCAGGCTGAAGGAAGAAATTGATAAACTCAGAACGAGTCAGGATATTGCTGATTTAGAAGAAGAATTCGGCAATATGAAGATAGACAAGGAAGAAAACCTTGAAGAAAAACTGCGAAAAGGAAAGTACCCTGCAGAAGAGAAGAAGCAGGATATACTTGGAAAAACAGAAGAGAAGAAGCAGGATATACTTGGAAAAATAGGTATAATTTTCAAAGAAGCAGCGAATATTTTATCTGAAGAGTTTGCTTTCTCAGAAGAATTCGCAACATTGGCTGACAAGTTTGATGGTCCACAATCAATATTTCCCGATCCTAAGAAAGGAAAAAGTAAGCTCAGCCTCTGGGTTTAGCTGAGATTCAAGGCTTCTTCTGAAGCCTGTTCTTCTGCTTGAAGTAGATATACGCCTTTGTGCCTCATGGCGTAATTGCTGAGAGTGATATCAGGTGCTGTGTACGCAAGTTGCGTACTCGTGGTTAAGTCTATCTCCATTGAGCTTTTGACTGCTCTGTCGTCTGCCCATCTGGTGTCTCTTAGTAGAACCAGGGCGTTGACTCCGGCACTTCTTCCTGGTGAAGACAATTCCTGATCCTGAATATATAGAGATGAAATGTGTAATTCTCATCTCTCATCCTGAATAATTTGCAGGTGGTGATTAAAGGGGAAGATACAACCGATTCTTCTGACCGTGCTTGCTCACATAAGCGGGGTGAACTCATTTAAGTACAACTTCACTTTGGAGTCCTGGATATGACTCTTGTGAGTCAACATATGATTTTGGTTCCTATACAGTTTTCCTTTTTTTCTAATTCAGTTTAGGTTTGGTTTGGTCTTGTTAATTAATTTAGGTAATAATGAAACATTATTTGATGATAACAAAGTGCTACAAGGTATCCAGTCATCGATGAATAGTAAAACAAAAATGTGAAACATTATTCGTCAATGTTTTCATGTGCTTATTAGAGAGAATTTTTGTAGAGCTGCATATTAGCATAGTAATTTTGAGAAACTAAAATCCAAATCATTATATTAAGAGAACACCCCATTTTAAAAAGACTTTGTCTGTCATAGAGAATACACATATTAACCCTTAAATGAGTCACATGGATAATTCCTACTCATGGCAATAATATAAGACAGGAGACTAATTTGAACTTAAACTACATACCTCGAACTCATTTCATAATAAATTTTGATAATGGTCCAACAGCCTGGTCCATGAAGTCCACGGCTCCTAAAAAAACTCTTAAGCATAACGGTCATGGTGCAGACGACATCATCCTGCTGAAATCTACAACTCAAGTATAATAATATTATAAGTAACAATTAATTATTAACAATTATAATAAATAAATTAGTTTACTTTAAACCATTCAGTGATATCCATCGATGCTGGTCGGACGATGAAGGTGCATCACCCCCCTGATTAGGCCCACGGGGCCTACGACGACCTCGAGCTAGTGGTGGTGGTGGTGCTATCGCGGGCGACGGCGGCGGTCAGATAAACCTGTGCGATGAACCCTAGAACGGGCACGCGACATCTACAGATATAAATGTTGATTAGTGATGTCAACCAATAATATAATATAAATTAATGGAAAAAAGATGAAAAATATATATATATTACACATTAATCATCGATATCATTTAAATAATAATCGATTGAGTCGTTTTCTTCTTCACTTGTCTCTTCATCTTCACAACTATTCTCATCTTCTGCATCATCTGGTTCAACATCAACACTTTCTTCAGCTAGACCTTGTACAACGACTAAATTTTCATATTCAAGTGTTTGACCCACAACTTCAACTACTAGAGGATCATCCTCCTGATAAAAATCACCTAATACAAATCTTGTAGTATCATTATTCTCTGCCATTGGATCAATCCTCAATCGTGCCTTAGTCTTACACACTGCCCGCCATTCCGATCTATCTCTTCGTCTGCCTGGATATTTTGCGTAATATACTTGTTGCGCTTGTGATGCCAAAATAAAAGGCTCATTCGACGCTAACTTTGAGTTGAAATTAACGTCAACAAGCTTATACTTTGGATGAATTTGACTCCCTCGAGATGATGTGTCAAACCAGTGATATTTGAATATCACTATTTGTTTGCACCCAACATATTGAAGCTCAAGTATTTCATCAAGCAGTGCGTAGAAATCACAAACACAATCAATCCAAGTGGAGCCTTTGACACAGAAACCAGCATTCATTGTCTTCTTTGTGGTTGAGTACTCCTTTGTATGAAATTTATATCCATTCACAAAGTACCCATTATAGCATAAGACTAGTCGTGACGGTCCACATGCTAACTCGAGTAATTTATTATCTATTTCTTGAATATGTTCACTCGACCAAGTTTTGAACCAATTTGGAAATGTCGTGCTACGTTTATCTTGTAATTCTTCCTCGAATATATTCGATGTCTGTGTACGAACTTCCTTGTCACATTTTTGAATGAAAGGATCAACCTTGGGGCAATTCATTAGTACGTATAATTGTGCAAGATGGTACTCACCTTCAATTAAATATCTCGGTGGACGTGAGCCCAAATCACGACCAGAAAAACAAAATATTAGTAGAAAACCTACAGCGTTCACATTTCCCCCATAATCATTTCGGGGAAGACGAGTCAACCTTGTTTATACATTGGTCTCGAAATAGAAAGAACAGAAAGTTGATATCTCCTGAATTATATAAGCTTCACTTGTTGAACCTTCCACCGCAGCTGTATTTTTTATTTTCCTTTTTAACCGCTGCATATACCTCTCGAATAAATACATCCACCGATACTGAATTGGACCACCAACTCTTGCCTCGTATGCTAAGTGAACCGGTAGATGCTCCATCGAGTCAAAAAATTCAGGTGGAAATATCTGCTCTAATTTGCAAAGAATTTCTACAATATTTTTCTCTAGCTTTTCCATATCTTCAATACGGAGGAGGGCATTGACGCAGATATCTTTGAAGAACGAACTAAGCTCGGTTAACGGCTCCCAAATTTTGTCTGGTAAAATATCATGAAATGCAATAGGGAGTATTCTCTGCATGAACACATGACAGTCATGACTTTTTATTCCTGATATTTTACCTTCGTCTACATTGACGCATCGAGCTAAATTAGATGCATAGCCATCTGGTAATTTGAGATCTTTTATCCACTGGCAAATATCTTTTTGTTTTTGCTTACTGAGAACATAAGAGGCTTTCGGTTTCACTTATTTGCCGTTCACCTCCTGTAGATCTAAATCTGGACGTTTGCAATATACTTTTAAGTCCATTCTTACCTTCACTTTATCTTTTGTTTTTCTTGCAAAATCCATCATTGTATTAAAAATGTTCTCAAAACACATTCTTTTCAATGTGCATCACATCCAAATTGTGCTGAACTAGTAATGAGCTCCAGTAAGGCAGTTCCCATAATATACTTTTTTTGACCCAATTGTGTCTTTCTCCGAAACCACTAATTCTGTCAACCTCTCCGAATGTGATATCCGGTAAAACGGAAACCCGAGCTAACATTTGATTACCAGACAAATGCGGAGGTGGTCTGTCTTTTTCCACTCTACCCTGATGAATTTATCTCTATTTGTCTGGTATGGATGATCAAGTGGCAAAAATTGACGATGACAGTCAAAGTATGAAATCTTTCGTCCATACCGAAGACTGAATGCTTTTGTTCGTTCCATACAATACGGACAACCAAGCCTCCTGTGTGTGCTCCAACCAGACAACATAGCATATGCCGCGAAGTCACTAATTGTCCACAACAATGCGGCCCTTAAGTTGAAATTCCTTTTTTGATTAATATCATAAGTGATGACTCCGTCGCCCAACAAGTTCTTTAAATCGTCAATTAACGGTCGAAGGAACACATCCAATTCTTTTCTTGGTCCCCTTGGTCCTAGGATTACCATACTCAAAAATATGAAATAATCTTTCATGCACATCGACGGCGGCAAATTGTAGACTGTGAGGAGCACTGGCCAAACAGAATATGAAGTGGATGATTGACCGAATGGATTGAACCTATCAGTACATAACCTTAGTCTGACATTTCTTGGATCACTTGCAAACGATGGATAACATCAATCAAGATGTTTCCATGATTCACTGTCAGACGGGTGAGTCATAACATTCGGATCACGACTCTTAGCATGTCATATCATATGTTGGGCTATTTTTTCAGACATGAACAACCGCTTCAATCTGGGAATTATCAGGAAATACCGAAGAACCTTAAACGGTATATCTTTCTACCTACTCGAAGATTTCTCTTTATACCGTGGATGTTCACATGTTGGACACTGGGTCAAGTCTGCGTATTCACGGTAATAGAGAATGCAGTTGTTCTGACTTGCATGAATTTTCTGTTACCCTAAACCAAGTCTCTTCATCATCTTTTCATCTTATTGAAACTGTCGTCGAGTTTGTTATCTTTAGGCAATGTTTTGTGAAAAAGCTCGGAAAATTGATTATATGCTATTTCAGTTACGTTGCAGTCAGACTTAATGTTTAATATTTGAGTCATTATTGACAACTTTGAATAATCATCACAGCCTTCATACAATGATTCATCTGCAATTTTCAGTAAATCTTAAAACCGTGCTGCTTCTGGATTTGGTAACTCCATTTGAATTTCCGATTCTACTTGTGGCTCACACTCTATATCCATTGTCACTTAAGTACTTGACGACTGACCTCGTAATTCTGTGTGAGGCATTGACAACCTTTGGAATTCACGACCGCCCAGAGTATCCAAGACCATATTTCGATACGGCTACTCAACAGATGTTGTATGAGTTGCGGACGAAGATCCAATATTAGATGATTGACCTCCTAATTCATACGATGACATGCCTATGAATGACTCTCCGTGTGAAATCCATCGATAGTAACGATTCATGAAACCATTTTTGTATAGGTGCAATGTCACTGCCTGTCGGTCTAGGAAAAATAAGTTGACACACAGACGACACAGACATCTGATTTTGTCAACACTAACAAATTATGGATTTGAATATGCGAAGTTCAAAAATTCCTGAACACCGCTCTTGAATTCTTCAGGTAAACCTCCATGGTACATCTGACGGTACATCCAACTACGATCTTCCGTCATGATTCTGTACGTGATATATCACAACAATTACTTCTTTAGAATTATTCATAGGTGGGGTGGTCCTATTCCATTCAATTTCAATCGAAATTTCGGCAGCATTTTCCTACCGTTCTCCAAGTATGCATATCATATGGGCGCATACTTGGAGAACAAGGGATATTTGCTATAATTTCAAACTGAAATGAATATTAAAAAATATATTTAACTGCAAGTAAAATAATTTTGATCTCAAACTATCCGATCAAGGACAATTCAAAAATCGTAAAGAATCTATAAGTTTTGTACTTCTTATAGACAACGATACGATCTCCGAACGGATCTAAGGTATTGTAAAAAAAATTATGATCCAACGGTCGATAAATTCGTGTCACTTTATCAACTCGTGAATCATAACATAAAATTAATATTGCTATAGGCAGGTGCTATGATGATGTAATCATGCTTGAATCAATGCAGTACATGAGAAACAAAAACTCAAACTAACAAATGAATCTAACAAAAACTCAAATTTTAGTGCTCAAGTTTCAAGTTGATGCATCTAAAGTGTAATAAATTATACTTCATAATACTGAGCAGTGCATCCAAATAGACAGTGATTTAGCATTAAAATGTACAGTTCTATATATAATAAACATATTAAAATGTACTACTTTTTAATCTCTCATCAGCTGAGCCAATCATGCACTCATCTGACAGAAGAATTCAGATAAGAGTTCTGACAGACAATGATAGATATCTATATATAATGAACATAGGATTAGAAGAAAGCACTGATATAGTTTAAGGATTAGTTAATTGAGTTAATTAATATAGAAAAGCTGATATCAGGTTGCCGCGTCCTCGTTGATTAATATTTAACCCTAGGGAATGAATGAAATCCATGCAGAGCTACAGGTCATTTACGCTGATCTGATGAACTGTTGCTATAAATTGATAGGGGTGGGAAGAAAGGAAACAAAAATCTTAAGAGGACCAATTGGAGCATTGGATCCAAATTGTGGATAGAGTTAGGGGAGGGTTGAAGGGATATGAGCATGAGCTGTGGCCTGGGTTGAGCAAGGGCCTACCACAGTCAATCTCAAGGCTTGCAAACATCAAATAAAAGGGAAGCAAAAAAGGGGAGAAGAGCTATCTACTGCCCCAGTTGTAGGATTGGGTAGTGTGCAATGATTTGCTGGGTTAAGTTTTCAATGGTGGGGGACTCTAAAACATTCTCACAAATTCACAATTACAAAGACAATTTAGTTTCGTTAGACATCACACTTAAATCCTCTCACCCAACACCTTCACTTATTAGGACCAACATGTGCTGCATTAATTAGTATCAAGAAGGAGACTTGCTTCACCAAATAAAGCCTGGGTTTTCTGAAATTTAAACATAAATTTAACTCTAAATTAGACTGTGCATGCATACACACAAAAATCATTAAAAAGATGAGTTTTTCTTCTTCTTCTTAACACCAATTGCGTGCGGCGAAAAGGGGCACTGGATATATTGAACTGCACTGGCATTTGAATCACACAAAAATGGCCAAAATAATGCAGAGATAGACTTTATCTGCTCCTTTTCATTTCTGTCAAGTTGGTCACTTAACAGCAGGCACTTTCAACTTCTCCTAAAGCAAAACTAAAATGGTATCTTTTGTGCATGTGTTTATAGATCCTAGGAAGTGGTTTCACACATCTGATAAGTACTTGGAGAGTAAAATATTCCATAAGATTAGTGGTCCTACAAAGTATTTTATTCCTTGTGAAAATAATAGGTCAGCTGTGATGGTGGTAAGCATTAATTAAATTCAAATCTTATTTCATAGTTAATTTGCAAATTAGCTTCATTAATTATAATCAATCTTAGTTTCAAATGGGCGAGATGATCGTTTACATTCACTTAGTTGTACAATCACATGTGACACAAATCAAGCTAATCATTCAGTTAAAAGCCTACTGATAACAATGAGAATGACAGGACACCATATGACTTGTTGTATGCAACAACACATGATGCAATGATCAGGGCATATTATTAAAAGAAATAGTGCAAGAACAAAATTATACACTAATACTATTGAATACTAAAACCCTAGCCGTCGACAAAATCTAAATATATGTAGCATGATTTCTCGGACAAAACCTGATATCATATAAGAATGACCTAGCCGTCGGCTAGGGTTCCGGACAAAACCCTAGCCGACAGTTAGAGTTTCGGATGTGTGTGTGTGTGTGTGTGTGTGAGAGAGAGAGAGAGAGAGAGAGAGAGAGAGAGATTGCAAACAAGGGATACTTGACAAAATCTACAAGGGATTAGCAGATGAAATGAATGCCTTTTCCTACAAGGGATTGACAACTATGACGCAAGATACTTGACAAAATCTACAAGCTTGATTGCAAAATAAGATTTTAACATAAAGTTATGACAGTGGACTATATGATAAGCTTTTACAAACATATATGAACTAAGGTTGCAGGAAAATTAGAGTATACTAATAAAAGACAAACTCCACTACCTAATACCTGCCTATGTGTTTGAGATCATAGTAAGTTTCATATGTCACTTGTTAGAAAATAAGAAATAAGCACATTGCATCTATTGGATGGTGCTAAATAAACTTGACAAAAGTTGGTCACTGTAAGAAGGAAATCATGGTTGGGAGTAGCAAGAATAGCAACATCAGAAAAGGACATTCTATAATTATTTGGAAAAAAATAATCATCACCAGTGTCGCTATCAATAAGGTGATCATCAATTCAAATCTTATGTTAACAATCAGGATTGAGGGTGATGAAAGATTTCAGTAATAGGGACTAGTCTTTGCCAATCATTAATGTGTTCTTGCATTTCCCCAATTGCATATTTTCTCCATCATTTGACATGTAAATTAGCCACATCATATAATTTTGGTGCCCAAAGGAAATAGATAAAATACTTAGCAAAATACAAGAAGGAGCCTTGGTTTCTCATCAATAACATCAAATTAATAGTACAATTCTGGTTGTAAGATTTCTCATCAAAATAAAATTATGCACAACCTTAGCTTGCGGATAACAGTGGGAGAGAGAGAGAGAGAGAGAGAGAGAGAGAGGAGAGGAGAATACAGTCGGCTAGGGTTCGACGGGTGGCCTGCTTGCGACGGGCGACGAGTTGCGGGCGGCGGCCAACGAACAGCGGGCGGCGGTCGATGTGCGGCGGTCGGCGTGTGGCGTGCGGCGGTAGAGATCGAGAACGAGAGTGAGAAGTGAGAACAAGAGTGAGAGTCTTATGCTAGCGGTAGAGATCGGCTAGGGTTGAACGAGGAAGAGAAGAGAAAAAAAGGGATTGGGAGGGGAATTTAATAACATTTTGCGATGGCCTTAACGGTCGCAAATAAGCGGTCGCAACAACGACCACAAATGGTCACCAAACTGTCGTCATAATGGTGAAGCGCCTCCTCCTTGTTGTCTTTGGCGTTTTGTGGCTCTCCCTACAGCCGTACTGTCGCCCAAGACACCATGTATATTTATTTTGAATTTTACTTATTTGCCTCTCTTGACTTAAGTGAACCACATCTTGGTTTATACTCGTCTAAATTGAATTCTAATCAAACCCCCGAATTCGACTGGAGTCCAACTCACATCAAATCTCTAAACCAACTTAAGTAAAATAATTTTACTTGCGCTTAAGGGCCGTAGCTTAATTTGCGCATTTCGATAATATACTTGGCCCGCACCGATGTGCATCTCGACTTTCCCGCTGAAGTCAAATAATATATATATATATTGCTGGTATTACAAATTATCTTTCTGATTATTCAATACATTGAATGTCACATTTACATATATTATCTACTAATATAATTATTGACGTCAAGTCCACAAAATATAGTTCACCACTCTTTGATTATCTTGGTCATTTAATGCTTTTCGTAATATATATTTGCATGTCATAAAGTATCTAATTAAGTATGATCATATAATGCTTTTATTAATTAGGATCACGTTCAATCTATATAACCAGTTTATCCACTCTTTAATTACTTAAGAAGTTATTCAATTTTAATATTTATGCATTCAAATATTTATCCACTATGTAATTTATTAGATGATCCTATTGAAATCCCCAAAACTAGGCCACTTTTTTATATCTTAATACTTTTCCATTACTTCTGCTTAGTACGTTATTTTAATTAGATAAAATATTAATCGACTAAATCAATTCCTATTAAAACCCATAGAAATAGTCTTGAGATCTTATCCAGTAAATATGATCCTATCCAGATCCGCAAAAGCAGGCTTGCCACGAAAATACAATTAATTAGGTGTAAAATAAAAGTTAAAAAGCTTTAACTTAATGATACTTATTTAGTATAAATAGGAAGACAATGCATACATTTTTAACTAGAAAGGAACTAATTGAAGGTGAAAGTAAAAAATGGAGAAGACTTGCAGTCCAATGCTCTCTTTGATAGTGGTGTTGTGCTTGAGTGCATGTATAGAGTGCAGAAACTTAACCGATTATCATTCACGTAGAAATCTGCTCACCAATGGCCTTGGCTTGACTCCTCAAATGGGGTAATTAACTAGCTTTAATCTTTTACCTTTTATAGTTATTACTATATAATTTTTTTCCAAGAGTAACTTGGTTGTTCTTCATAATGTAGGTGGAATAGTTGGAATCATTTCGCATGTCATATCAATGAGACATTGATAAAAGAAACGGGTTACTATATTAAAACTATGCAATTCATTTGTTCTTTTGTAATTTTTGTTGTTACTAATCACATTATATTGTTGTTTTGTAGCTGATGCAATTGTATCCACTGGCCTTGCAAAGCTTGGATACCAATATGTCAATTTAGGTATAATATGAATTAAATATTTATTTAGTCGAGAATATTAATATGTCATGAAAGCGAAACTTAAATGAAGTTTTGTATTTACATAACTCAGATGATTGTTGGGCAGCAAATCAACGAAACTCAAAGGTACATTCTTTTGTTGCTTACTTGCTTCTATGTTGTGTTAAGTCCATAATAGGAGTTGTTTGATCATCCATATATATTTCTATTTTTTTCAATTTTCTATAAATTAAATGCACGTGCCGAGTTTTAATATATTTCAGGGCGAACTATTCGGAAATCCGATAACTTTTCCTTCGGGAATGAAAGCATTAGCTGACTATGTTCATGATAAAGGACTTAAACTAGGAGTTTACTCCAGTGCAGGGTAATATTTTATATTAGTTAATCTTTTTATTTAATCTATTCTAAATTTAAATTAGAGAGATCTCAAGCATGTAGTGTTAAGCTTATTGTTGGGAATGTATTTGCAGGCATAGAACATGCAGTGATCAAATGCCAGGATCACTTGGTTACGAGTATAAGGATGCAAAAACCTTTGCAAGATGGGTAAGAATATCATCTCATATTTATTAAAAAATATATATTAAATTATTCTACCCTACTATTAGTATTAGGTGTGTAAACCTAAATGTAAATAAAAAAATTGTCTCATACTTTTCCTAATTAATTTTCATGGGAAAAAGAACCTAAACATATATAAAAAATTGTCTAACTTGAGAACTTAGTGTTGGAATATTTTTTCAAGTTTTCTAGATTTTAGTTATGTTTTTTGAATTATATACTTTTTAAACAAAAATGAGATATGTTTATATTATGTTCAAATGTTTTGGTATTGTTGGTTTGATATTTTAAAGCTTCTTTTCTTTTATTGATTATTATATATATTACTTATGTTTTCACTTATTTACCTTATGTTTTGTAATTATCATTTTATACATATCTACATTATATTATCATTATTTATCCCTAGCTAGATCCAGGAAAGATTGCCTAAATATTTAGACTATTTATTTCAGGGCATTGATTATTTGAAGTATGACAATTGTTATACTGGAGGTACAGGTGAAGATGTAAAAATAAGGTAGCATAGCTAACCTCATTTAGCTTTCCCAATTATTTTAAGTTTATAATTTGGTAAAATTATTCTTCTAATGTTTTGTAGATTCCCCAAAATGACCAAAGCTCTAAGAAAGGCGGGTAGACCAATCTTCTATTCACTTTGTGAATGGTAAATGATATTTGAATATTAATTATTGGAAATATTATTTTTACAATTAATTTCATATGTATTTCTATTTTATTTATTTATTTAGGGGATGGGGTGACGTGGCCAAATGGGGTAGCATGGTGGGAAATAGTTGGAGAACAACCGGCGACATTAAGGATAATTGGGACAGGTCAGATGATCCAAATTATCAATTGAATTGTTGACATCAAATTGATATTTTAAAAAAAAACAAATATTCAAAAATATTTGTTAATCCAATTTGTAATGAAATTAAATTATATTTCTCTCTTTCAGCATGATTGAAATTGCTGATTTGAATGAAGTCAATGCTGATTATGCAAGACCAGGTGGATGGAATGGTTAGCTTTCTATCAAACTTTTAGAATATGAACAAATAAATGTTAAATTAGAAAAGTATAAGATTGAGAATCACTTTTACTTTACTAAAAGTGTTTTACATACTCGGATATAGTTTACACGAAGTATATGTAATCATTTATCTTATATAAAATATAGTTAATTTGTTTCAACTATTTTTATCTTATTTAGATCCGGACATGCTTGAAATTGGTAATGGAGGAATGACAAAGAATGAGTATGTAGTACATTTTAGCTTATGGGCTCTTTCCAAGGTAACTTTGTATCTTAAACAAATTACAAACTACCAAAATAAATTGCTAACCATTGACCCAATATTAAGTTGAATAGTTTTATGTTAAATTTTGGTAGGCACCCCTGCTTATTGGTTGTGATGTAATGGACATTCATAAGGAGACCATGGACATTATTGCCAATGAAGAGGTCATTGCAGTCAATCAAGGTGAGTCAATATTATTCTTCAATCAGTATAAAAAGTTTATCATTTTATTATCTTAATCACATCCTTAATCAATTTTAATGCATGTAAAATATAAAATATCAACGGTAACTAAATTTTACTTATTACTAAATATGAACAGATACTATTGGAGTTCAAGGGAAGAAGGTGAAAAAGTATGGAGACCTCGAGGTAGCTTATATGCTCAATTTTCCAATTTTTGTTATTTTCCCTACATTGTTGATTAATTAATAATATAAAACTACGCAGGTATGGGCTGGTCCTCTTTGTGAAGGTAGGACAGTAGTCCTCTTATTGAATAAAGGCTCAAATGAATCAAGTCCTATCACAGCCCACTGGCGAGATTTAGGTCTTGATCAAGAGGCACTTATGGAAGTTAGAGATCTTTGGAAGGTATTTATAGTACAACTTGATGAGATTTACTAGTGCATGTTTGTATCTCGATTTTATTTGTTACAAAGATGCATCACATTCCGTGTTTAAAATATGTTTGGTCATTTGAATATTTTATTGCAGCACGAAACACTCGAGGAGAAATTTTCACGGAAGCTAACAACAACGGTTGACCCTCATTCATGCAAGATGTTTGTTTTAAAGCCGGTATCTTGAAGTCCAATTAGAGAATGGACATCTTTCAGCAAAGTTGTCTTACCATTCTGTTTTGATTTCTAGCACTTTTTTTAATTTAGAGGGAGAGTGTAAGCTATGAGTTAGCATAAGGTACATTTGTGTGTGTGTGAGGGGTGTATTTTTCTCTCATAACTTTATTTGATGCCTCTACCTTGTTCGTGCGAGATATTTGTTTTGAAGCCGATATCTTAAAGTCCACTTGGAGAGTGACATCTTTCAACAAAGTTGTCTTAGAACTTTGTTCTGAATTCCAGCACCTTTTTTTTTATTTTAAAGGAAGAGAGTAAGCTATGACTTAGTATAAGGTACCTTTGTGTGTACGTGTGAGATGTATTTTTCTCTCATAACTTTGTTTGGTGCCTCTATCTCTATCCCAAAGAAAACACAAATACAATTTAACCATGGCATGTGTCCCACACACCATACATTAAAGCATACAAGAAGGAGAATAAAACATATACAAAATGAAAAGTTACAGTTTAAGAATATTCAAACACTTTTGGAGCTTTTGCTTGCTTCCTCCCAATTCTTTGTAATAACCATGGAAAAATTTAACCTTGAATTATTGTGATTTCAACGGAGAAGTTTGGATGCGCGTCGGAGCTGGCCGAGCGAATCACCGGAAGGCGCGAATAGAGGTACGACCTTTACGCACAAGTAAAATTATTTTGTTTAGGTTTTTTGGATGTTAGATGAAAGTTGAACTCGATACGAGTCCGGAAATTCGATCGAAACTCGATTCGGTTGAGTTTAGATGTTGTTTGGGCTCATTTAGGTTTTGGAGGGCAATTTGGTAAATTGCTAATAATAATAATAATAATAATAATAATAATAATATATTTTAAGGAGAGGAGACAATATGGTAGGAGGAGGAGCTGCTTGCCTCTTTTGGAGAAGACATTGGAGGAATTGATCAGAGATTGGCTCGTTGTTGTCGATGATAGTCGCCGTGGGATTCCATCTTTGTTTTCTCCTTCATCCTCCTGAGTGGTTAATATTTTTTTTTTATGTTCTAGCCTTCACTACCGGATTGTTGTTTCCGTCATTTTCCATCTTGATCAGAGAGGAGTGGAGAGAGAGGATGATGAGCAGAGCCGGCGGGAAGCGGCGGCGACGGCTGTGCCGTTGCCGGTGGCGTAGGATTGTCCAATTTCGGAGATGACCACTCCGCAGGAAAAGTGAAAAAAAAGAGATTGGGCGGGGAATTTAATAACATTTTGCGACGGCCTTAACGGTCGCAAATAAGCGGTCGCAACAACGATCGCAAATGGTCACCAAACTGTCGTCATATTGCGACGGCAGTCTATGTGGTCACAGTGTCGTTGCTATTTTGCGACGGTACTCATGGCGGTCGCAATGCCGTCGCAATACTAGCCAGTCCGCGACCCCAATGGTCGGCGGTCGTAGACCCGTCGCATTTGCGACCGCATCCTTTGCCGTCGCATAAAGTCATTTTTTTAGTAGTGTACATTACCGATCAAACAAGGAGTATATAAGGTTTTAGATCCCAACCACTCACCCGGAGAAGCAATCAAGGAGATCGAGGAAGACGTTGATGAAGCCTGGCGACGACGACAATCGGTGACGACGAAGATTTGGCCATAATGGTGAAGCGCCTCCTCCTTGTTGTCTTTGGCGTTTTGTGGCTCTCCCTACAGCCGTACTGTCGCCCAAGACACCATGTATATTTATTTTGAATTTTACTTATTTGCCTCTCTTGACTTAAGTGAACCACATCTTGGTTTATACTCGTCTAAATTGAATTCTAATCGAACCCCCGAATTCGACTGGAGTCCAACTCACATCAAATCTCTAAACCAACTTAAGTAAAATAATTTTACTTGCGCTTAAGGGCCGTAGCTTAATTTGCGCATTTCGATAACATACTTGGCCCGCACCGACGCGCATCTCGACTTTCCCGCTAAAGTCAAATAATATATATATATATTGCTGGTATTACAAATTATATTTCTGATTATTCAATACATTGAATGTCACATATACATATATTATCTACTAATATAATTATTGACGTCAAGTCCGCAAAATATAGTTCACCACTCTTTGATTATCTTGGTCATTTAGTGCTTTTCGTAATATATATTTGCATGTCATAAAGTATCTAATTAAGTATGATAATATAATGCTTTTATTAATTAGGATCACGTTCAATCTATATAATCAGTTTATCCACTCTTTAATTACTTAAGAAGTTATTCAATTTTAATATTTATGCATTCAAATATTTATCCACTATGTAATTTATTAGATGATCCTATTGAAATCCCCAAAACTAGGCCACTTTTTTATATCTTAATACTTTTCCATTACTTTTGCTTAGTACGTTATTTTAATTAGATAAAATATTAATCGACTAAATCAATTCCTATTAAAACCCATAGAAATAGTCTCGAGATCTTATCCAGTAAATATGATCCTATCCAGATCCGCAAAAGCAGGCGTGCCACGAAAATACAATTAATTAGGTGTAAAATAAAAGTTAAAAAGCTTTAACTTAATGATACTTATTTAGTATAAATAGGAAGACAATGCATACATTTTTAACTAGAAAGGAACTAATTGAAGGTGAAAGTAAATAATGGAGAATACTTACAGTCCAATGCTCTCTTTGATAGTGGTGTTGTGCTTGAGTGCGTGTATAGAGTGCAGAAACTTAACCGATTATCATTCACGTAGAAATCTGCTCACCAATGGCCTTGGCTTGACTCCTCAAATGGGGTAATTAACTAGCTTTAATCTTTTACCTTTTATAGTTATTACTATATAATTTTTTTCCAAGAGTAACTTGGTTATTCTTCATAATGTAGGTGGAATAGTTGGAATCATTTCGCATGTCATATCAATGAGACATTGTTGGGCAGATGATTGTTGGGCAGCAAATCAACGAAACTCAAAGGTACATTCTTTTGTTGCTTACTTGCTTTTATGTTGTGTTAAGTCCATAATAGGAGTTGTTTGATCATCCATATATATTTCTATTTTTGTCAATTTTCTATAAATTAAATGCACGTGCTGAGTTTTAATATATTTCAGGGTGAACTATTCGGAAATCCGATAACTTTTCCTTCGGGAATGGAAGCATTAGCTGACTACGTTCATGATAAAGGACTTAAGCTAGGAATTTACTCCAGTGCAGGGTAATATTTTATATTAGTTAATCTTTTTATTTAATCTATTCTAAATTTAAATTAGAGAGATCTCAAGCATGCAGTGTTAAGCTTATTGTTGGGAATGTATTTGCAGGCATAGAACATGCAGCGATCAAATGCCAGGATCACTTGGTTACGAGTATAAGGATGCAAAAACCTTTGCAAGATGGGTAAGAATATCATCTCATATTTATTAAAGAAAATATATTAAATTATTCTACCCTACTATTAGTATTAGGAGTGTAAACCTAAATGTAAATAAAAAAATTGTCTCATACTTTTCCAAATTAATTTTCATGGGAAAAAGAACCTAAACATGTATAAAAAATTGTCTAACTTGAGAACTTAGTGTTGGAATATTTTTTCAAGTTTTCTAGATTTTAGTTATGTTTTTTGAATTATATACTTTTTAAACAAAAATGAGATATGTTTATATTATGTTCAAATGTTTTGGTATGGTTGGTTTGATATTTTAAAGCTTCTTTTCTTTTATTGATTATTATATATATTACTTTATGTTTTCACTTATTTACCTTATGTTTTGTAATTATCATTTTATACATATCTACATTATATTATCATTATTTATCCCTAACTAGATCCAGGAAAGATTGCCTAAATATTTAGACTATTTATTTCAGGGCATTGATTATTTGAAGTATGACAATTGTTATACCGGAGGTACAGGTGAAGATGTAAAAATAAGGTAGCATAGCTAACCTCATTTAGCTTTCGCAATTATTTTAAGTTTATAATTTGGTAAAATTATTCTTCTAATGTTTTGTAGATTCCCCAAAATGACCAAAGCTGTAAGAAAGGCGGGTAGACCAATCTCCTATTCACTTTGTGAATGGTAAATGATATTTGAATGTTAATTATTGGAAAAATTATTTTTACAATTAATTTCATATGTATTTATATTTTATTTATTTATTTAGGGGATGGGGTGACGTGGCCAAATGGGGTAGCATGGTGGGAAATAGTTGGAGAACAACCGGCGACATTGAGGATAATTGGGACAGGTCAGATGATCCAAATTATCAATTGAATTGTTGACATCAAATTGATATTTTAAAAAAAAACAAATATTCAAAAATATTTGTTAATCCATTTTGTAATGAAATTAAATTATATTTCTCTCTTTCAGCATGATTGAAATTGCTGATTTGAATGAAGTCAATGCTGATTATGCAAGACCAGGTGGATGGAATGGTTAGCTTTCTATCAAACTTTTAGAATATGAACAAATAAATGTTAAATTAGAAAAGTATAAGATTGAGAATCACTTTTACTTTACTAAAAGTGTTTTACACACTCGGATATAGTTTACACGAAGTATATGTAATCATTTATCTTATATAAAATATAGTTAATTTGTTTCAACTATTTTTATCTTATTTAGATCCGGACATGCTTGAAATTGGTAATGGAGGAATGACAAAGAATGAGTATGTAGTACATTTTAGCTTATGGGCTCTTTCCAAGGTAACTTTGTATCTTAAACAAATTACAAACTACCAAAATAAATTGCTAACCATTGACCAAATATTAAGTTGAATAGTTTTATGTTAAATTTTGGTAGGCACCCCTGCTTATTGGTTCTGATGTAATGGACATTCATAAGGAGACCATGGACATTATTGCCAATGAAGAGGTCATTGCAGTCAATCAAGGTGAGTCAATATTATTCTTCAATAAGTATAAAAAGTTTATCATTTTATTATCTTAATCACATCCTTAATCAATTTTAATGCATGTAAAATATAAAATATCAACGGTAACTAAATTTTACTTATTACTAATATGAACAGATACTATTGGAGTTCAAGGGAAGAAGGTGAAAAAGGATGGAGACCTCGAGGTAGCTTATATGCTCAATTTTCCATTTTTTGTTATTTTCCCTACATTGTTGATTAATTAATAATATAAAACTACGCAGGTATGGGCTGGTCCTCTTTGTGAAGGTAGGACAGTAGTCCTCTTATTGAATAAAGGCTCAAATGAATCGAGTCCTGTCACAGCCCATTGGCGAGATTTAGGTCTTGATCAAGAGGCACTTATGGAAGTTAGAGATCTTTGGAAGGTATTTATAGTACAACTTGATGAGATTTACTAGTGCATGTTTGTCTCTCGATTTTATTTTTATACAAAGATGCATCACATTCCGTGTTTAAAATATGTTTGGTCATTTGAATATTTTATTGCAGCACGAAACACTCGAGGAGAAATTTTCACGGAAGCTAACAACAACGGTTGACCCTCATTCATGCAAGATGTTTGTTTTAAAGCCGGTATCTTGAAGTCCAATTAGAGAATGGACATCTTTCAGCAAAGTTGTCTTACCATTCTGTTTTGATTTCTAGCACTTTTTTTAATTTAGAGGGAGAGTGTAAGCTATGACTTAGCATAAGATACATTTGTGTGTGTGTGAGGGGTGTATTTTTCTCTCATAACTTTATTTGATGCCTCTACCTTGTTCGTGCGAGATGTTTGTTTTGAAGCCGATATCTTAAAGTCCACTTGGAGAGTGACATCTTTCAAAGAAGTTGTCTTAGAACTTTGTTCTGAATTCCAACACCTTTTTTTTTTATGTTAAAGGAAGTGAGTAAGCTATGACTTAGTATAAGGTACCTTTGTGTGTATGTGTGAGATGTATTTTTCTCTCATAACTTTTTTTGGTGCCTCCCAAAGAAAACACAAATACAATTTAACCATGGCATGTGTCCCACACCATACATTAAAGCATACAAGAAGGAGAATAAAACATATACAAAATGAAAAGTTACAGTTTAAGAATATTCAAACACTTTTGGAGCTTTTGCTTGCTTCCTCCCAATTCTTTGTAATAACCATGGAAAAATTTAACCTTGAATTATTGTGATTTCAACGGAGAAGTTTGGATGCGCGTTGGAGCTGGCCGAGCGAATCACCGGAAGGCGCGAATAGAGGTACGACCTTTACGCACAAGTAAAATTATTTTGTTTAGGTTTTTTGGATGTTAGATGAAGATTGGACTCGATACGAGTCCGGAAATTTGATCGAAACTCGATTCGGTTGAGTTTAGATGTTGTTTGGGCTCATTTAGGTTTTTGAGGGCAATTTGGTAAGTTGTTAATAATAATAATAATATATATATAGATTTTCAGGAGAGGAGACAATATGGTAGGAGGAGCTGCTTGCCTCTTTTGGAGAAGACATTAGAGGAATTGATCAGAGATCGGCTCGTGTTGTCGATGATCGTCGCCTTGGGATTCCATCTTTGTTTTCTCCTTCATCCTCTTGAGTGGTTAATATTTTTTTTTTATGTTCTAGCCTTCACTACCGGATTGTTGTTTTTGTCATTTTCCATCTTGATCAGAGAGGAGTGGAGAGAGAGGATGATCGACAGAGCCGGCGGGAAACGGCGGCGACGGCTGTGCCGCTGCCGGTGGCGTAGGATTGTCCAATTTCGGAGATGACCACGCCGCAGGAGAAGTGAAAAAAAGGGATTGAGCGGGGAATTTAATAACATTTTGCGACGACCTTAACAGTCGCAAATAAGCGATCGCAACAACGATCGCAAATGGTCACCAAACTGTCGTCATATTGCGACGGCACTCTATGTGGTCACAGTGACGTTGCTATTTTGCGACGGTACTGAAGGCGGTCGCAATGCCGTCACAATATTGGCCAGTCCGCGACCCCAATGGACGGCGGTCGCATCTGCGACCGCATCCTTTGCCGTCGCATAAAGTCATTTTTTTAGTAGTGTACATTACCGATCAAACAAGGAGTATATAAGGTTTTAGATCCCAACCACTCACCCGGAGAAGCAATCAAGGAGATCGAGGAAGACCATGACGAAGCCTGGCGACGACGACAACCGGTGACGACGAAGATCCGGCCATAATGGTGAAGCGCCTCCTCCTTGTTGTCTTTGGCGTTTTGTGGCTCTCCCTACAGCCGTACTGTCGCCCAAGACACCATGTATATTTATTTTGAATTTTACTTATTTGCCTCTCTTGACTTAAGTGAACCACATCTTGGTTTATACTCGTCTAAATTGAATTCTAATCGAACCCCCGAATTCGACTGGAGTCCAACTCACATCAAATCTCTAAACCAACTTAAGTAAAATAATTTTACTTGCGCTTAAGGGCCGAAGCTTAATTTGTGCATTTCGATAAAATACTTGGCCCGCACCGACGCGCATCTCGACTTTCCCGCTGAAGTAAAATAATATATATATATATATATATATATATATATTGCTGGTATTACAAATTATCTTTCTAATTATTCAATACATTGAATGTCACATATACATATATTATCTACTAATATAATTATTGACGTCAAGTCCGCAAAATATAGTTCACCACTCTTTGATTATCTTGGTCATTTAATGCTTTTCGTAATATATATTTGCATATCACAAAGTATCTAATTAAGTATGATCATATAATGCTTTTATTCATTAGGATCACGTTCAATCTATATAATCAGTTTATCCACTCTTTAATTACTTAAGAAGTTATTCAATTTTAATATTTATGCATTCAAATATTTATCCACTATGTAATTTATTAGATGATCCTATTGAAATCCCCAAAACTAGGCCACTTTTTTATATCTTAATACTTTTCCATTACTTCTGCTTAGTACGTTATTTTAATTAGATAAAATATTAATCGACTAAATCAATTCCTATTAAAACCCATAGAAATAGTCTTGAGATCTTATCCAGTAAATATGATCATATCCAGATCCGCAAAAGCAGGCTTGCCACGAAAATACAATTAATTAGGTGTAAAATAAAAGTTAAAAAGCTTTAACTTAATGATACTTATTTAGTATAAATAGGAAGACAATGCATACATTTTTAACTAGAAAGGAACTAATTGAAGGTGAAAGTAAATAAGGGAGAAGACTTACAGTCCAATGCTCTCTTTGATAGTGGTGTTGTGCTTGAGTGCACGTATAGAGTGCAGAAACTTAACCGATTATCATTCACATAGAAATCTGCTCACCAATGGCCTTGGCTTGACTCCTCAAATGGGGTAATTAACTAGCTTTAATCTTTTACCTTTTATAGTTATTACTATATAATTTTTTTTCCAAGAGTAACTTGGTTATTCTTCATAATGTAGGTGGAATAGTTGGAATCATTTCGCATGTCATATCAATGAGACATTGATAAAAGAAACGGGTTACTATATTAAAACTATGCAATTCATTTGTTCTTTTATAATTTTTGTTGTTACTAATCACATTATATTGTTGTTTTGTAGCTGATGCAATTGTATCCACTGGCCTTGCAAAGCTTGGATACCAATATGTCAATTTAGGTATAATATGAATTAAATATTTATGTAGTCGAGAATATTAATATGTCATGAAAGCGAAACTTAAATGAAGTTTTGTATTTACATAACTCAGATGATTGTTGGGCAGCAAATCAACGAAACTCAAAGGTATATTCTTTTGTTGCTTACTTGCTTCTATGTTGTGTTAACTCCATAATAGGAGTTGTTTGATCATCCATATATATTTCTATTTTTGTCAATTTTCTATAAATTAAATGCACGTGCCGAGTTTTAATATATTTCAGGGCGAACTATTCAGAAATCTGGTAACTTTTCCTTCGGGAATGAAAGCATTAGCTGACTATGTTCATGATAAAGGACTTAAACTAGGAGTTTACTCCAGTGCAGGGTAATATTTTATATTAATTAGTTAATCTTTTTATTTAATCTATTCTAAATTTAAATTAGAGAGATCTAAAACATGTAGTGTTAAGCTTATTGTTGGGAATGTATTTGCAGGCATAGAACATGCAGTGATCAAATGCCAGGATCACTTGGTTACGAGTATAAGGATGCAAAAACCTTTGCAAGATGGGTAAGAATATCATCTCATATTTATTAAAGAAAATATATTAAATTATTCTACCCTACTATTAGTATTAGGAGTGTAAACCTAAATGTAAATATAAAAATTGTCTCATACTTTTCCAAATTAATTTTCATGGGAAAAAGAACCTAAACATATATAAAAAAATTTCTATCTTGAGAACTTAGTGCTGGAATATGTTTTCAAGTTTTCTAGAATTTAGTTATGTTTTTTGAATTATATACTTTTTAAACAAAAATGAGATATGTTTATATTATGTTCAAATGTTTTGGTATGGTTGGTTTGATATTTTAAAGCTTCTTTTCTTTTATTGATTATTCTATATATTACTTTATGTTTTCACTTATTTACCTTATGTTTTTTAATTATCATTTTATACATATCTACATTATATTATCCTTATTTATCCCTAGCTAGATCCAGGAAAGATTGCCTAAATATTTAGACTATTTATTTCAGGGCATTGATTATTTGAAGTATGACAATTGTTATACCGGAGGTACAGATGAAGATGTAAAAATAAGGTAGCATCGCTAACCTCATTTAGCTTTCCCAATTATTTTAAGTTTATAATTTGGTAAAATTATTCTTCTAATGTTTTGTAGATTCCCCAAAATGACCAAAGCTCTAAGAAAAGCGGGTAGTCCAATCTTCTATTCACTTTGTGAATGGTAAATGATATTTGAATGTTAATTATTGGAAATATTATTTTTACAATTAATTTCATCTTTATTTCTATTTTATTTATTTATTTATTTAGGGGATAGGGTGACGTGGCCAAATGGGGTAGCATGGTGGGAAATAGTTGGAGAACAACTGGCGACATTAAGGATAATTGTGATAGGTGAGATGATCCAAATTATCAATTGAATTGTTGACATCAAATTGATATTTTTTAAAAACAAATATTCAACAATATTTTTTAATCTATTTTGTAATGAAATTAAATTATATTTCTCTCTTTCAGCATGATTGAAATTGCTGATTTGAATGAAGTCAATGCTGATTATGCAAGACCAGGTTGATGGAATGATTAGCTTTCTATTGAACTTTTAGAATATGAACAAATAAATGTTAAATTAGAAAAGTATAAGATTGAATGAGAATCACTTTTACTTTATTAAAAGTGTTTTATACACTCGGATATAGTTGACATGAATTGCATTATATAGGATAGAGATTGTTTACATGAAGTACATGTAATCATTTATCTTATATAAAATATATTAAATTTTTTTCAACTATTTTTATTTTATTTAGATCGAGACATGCTTGAAATTGGTAATGGAGGAATGACAAAGAATGAGTATGTTGTACATTTTTGCTTATGGGCTCTTTCCAAGGTAACTTTGTATCTTATGCAAGACCAGGTGGATGGAATGGTTAGCTTTCTATTGAACTTTTAGAATATGAACAAATAAATGTTAAATTAGAAAAGTATAAGATTGAATGAGAATAACTTTTACTTTATTAAAAGTGTTTTATACACTCGGATATAGTTGACATGAATTGCATTATATATGATAGAGATTGTTTACTTGAAGTACATGTAATCATTTATCTTATATAAAATATATTTAATTTTTTTCAACTATTTTTATTCCTTTTAGATCCAGACATGCTTGAAATTGGTAATGGAGGAATGACAAAGAATGAGTATGTAGTACATTTTAGCTTATGGGCTCTTTCCAAGGTAACTTTGAATCTTATGCAAGACCAGGTGGATGGAATGGTTAGCTTTCTATTGAACTTTTAGAATATGAACAAATAAATGTTAAATTAGAAAAGTATAAGATTGAATGAGAATCACTTTTACTTTATTAAAAGTATAAGATTGAATGAGAATAATAAATTACACAAATTACAAACTACCAAAATAAATTGCTAACTGTTGACCCAATATTAAGTTGAATAGTTTTATGTTAAATTTTGGTAGGCACCCCTGCTTATTGGTTGTGATGTAATGGACATTCATAAGGAGACCATGGACATTATTGCCAATGAAGAGGTCATTGCCGTCAATCAAGGTGAGTCAATATTATTCTTCAATAAGTATAAATTTTTTATCATTTTATTATCTTGTTCACATCCTTAATCAATTTTAATGCATTTAAAATATAAAATATCAACGGTAACTTTTACTTATTACTAATATGAATAGATACTATTGGAGTTCAAGGGAAGAAGGTGAAAAAGGATGGAGACCTCGAGGTAGCTTATATGCTCAATTTTCCATTTTTTTCCCCCTAAATTGTTGATTAATTAATAATATAAAACTATGCAGGTATGGGCTGGTCCTCTTTGTGAAGGTAGGACAGTAGTCCTCTTATTGAATAAAGGCTCAAATGAATCAAGTCCTATCACAGCCCACTGGCGAGATTTAGGTCTTGATCAAGAGGCACTTATGGATGTTAGAGATCTTTGGAAGATATTTATAGTACATCTTGATAAGATTTAATAGTGCATGTTTGTCTCTCGATTTTATTTGTTACAAAGATGCATCACCTACCGTGTTTAAAATATTTTTGTTCATCTGAATATTTTCTTGCAGCATGAAACACTCGAGGAGAAATTTTCAAGGAAGCTAACAACAATGGTTGACCCTCATTCATGCAAGATCTTTGTTTTAAAGCCGGTATCTTGAAGTCCACTTAGAGAATGGGCATCTTTCAGTAGAGTTGTCTTAGCATTCTGTTTTGATTTCTAGCACTTTCTTAAATTTAGAGGGAGAGTGTAAGCTATGACTTAGCATAAGATACCTTTGTGTGTGTGTGAGGGGTGTATTTTTCTCTCATAACTTTCTTTGATGTCTCTACTTGGTTCAAGTGAGATGTTTATTTTGAAGCCAATATCTTAAAGTCCACTTGGAGAGTTGCATCTTTCAACAAAGTTGTCTTAGCATTTTGTTCTGAATTCTAGCATTTTTTTTGAATTTTAAAGGAAGAGAGTAAGCTATGACTTAGTATAAGTTACCTTTGTGTTTATGTGTGAGGTGTATTTTTCTCTCATAACTTTTTTTGGTGCCTCTATTTCTATCCCAAAGAAAACACAAAAATACAATTTAACGTAGGTGTGTCCCACACATCATACATTAAAGCATACAAGGAGGATAAAACAGATACAAAATGAAAAGTTATAGTTTAAGAATATGCAAACATTTTTGGAGGTTTTGCGTGCTTCCTCCTAATTCTTTGAAATACCCATGGAAAAATTTAACCTTGAATTATTGTGATTTCAACGGAGAAGTTTTGATGTGCGTCGGAGCGGGCCCAGCGAATCACCGGAAGGCGCGAATTGAGGTACGGCCTTTACGCACAAGTATAATTATTTTGTTTAGATTGTTTTGGATGTTAGATGAAGGTTGGACTCGAGACGAGTGAGGAGATTCGATCGAAACTCGATTCAGTTGAGTTTAGATGTTGTTTGGGCTCATTTAGGTTTTGGAGGGCCATTTGGTAAATTGTTAAATAATAATAATAATAACATATATTTTTGGGAGAGGAGACAGTACGGTAGGAGGAGGAGCCGCATGTTGGCTTAAGGGTTTCTCTTAAGCCTCGATCTTTATTTTGATGATAACAAATATGTATTTAATCCAAGTGTGAAATTTTGAGTTTAGGTTGAGGTTGCGATAAGCGTGCCAAGTCCGTTCAGACGAGACGAAAGAAAAGATCGTCAAAGAAAAGAAAGAAGAAAACGTCAAAGAAAGGCTCGCGCATAAATCAAATAGATATCTTGTAATATACCCCTAGGACGATCTTATCCCAAGACTAATTGTATAGTTATCCAAGTTAGAACTTGGTAACTAAATCCATAAAAAACGCATGTAAAAATTTCAAGAAGAAATCAGCCTCAGCCTGAGTTCGGTCGACCGAACAAGGCTGTATTCTGCTAAGCAGCCTATTCGATCGACCGGTCGGTCGATCGAATGATGGTAAAAACTGACAGTAGCCATTCGATCGACCGAAGTTGGTGAAGGAATCTATGCAAGGATGCGTCGGTCGATAGACCGAAGCAAAAAATTGGCAGAATGCTCACCGGTCGACCGGATTGAGGATCAGAAGTTGCATGACCTTGGCTCCATTGATTCCATCGACCGACTGGTTGACCGAATGTGGGATCGATGGATTTGCGACTGTCGATCGACCGACGAGTCGACCAAGCACTCACATAAGCCAGCGGTCGCATTGGCGGTCGAGCTGTCGGTCGATCGACGATCGACCGGCAAAGCAACTGAACGATTTCAACGACTATTTTTTCACCCGTTGAACGTTCCGTTCGGGTGAGGGGTTATAAATACTCCACATCTAACTTCTTTAAAATTTCTTATAGAATTTATTGAGCAATTAAAGAAGTATTTTAAGCCTTCAAAAAGATTGAATTGTTGTGCGCCCTCTGCTTCCGTTGACAACTCATTTCGAACGCTGCTTCCCTGCTTTCTTCAATCTTGCTGCAACTTAAAGAGTCATCCTCTCGCAAGTTGGAGCTTCAAGGCTTGGGAAAGGAGCATTGGTTCATTTTTACATTCTTAAGCTCTTTCCTATGTATTTGAAGTTTATTGTAAACTTGTTTTCCATTTGATATAGCTGCTAGGTGTGCTAGGAAACACTTAAGGAAAACTTTATAGGATTGTGTTTTGCCTAGGTGAATAGGATTGAGGGGTTCTTAGAGTGGTGAGAAGAGTGTCCTCATTGTATTCAAAGGAAAACACAAACTCTATAAAGTAGTGGTTAGAAATCCTTGGTTAGGAGCCAAGGTAGTGGAGCAGGCATACACTATTCAACCCCCCTTTCTAGTGTGAGATTTCACACAACAATTGGTATAGAGCCAAGTTGTAGGTCAAGATTTAACCATCTTCCCTACAATTCAAGATGTATAGTGAAATCCAATTAGCTCAAGGGTCCTCCACCATTATTTGATGGGAACAACTATGCCTATTGGAAGATCCGCATGAATGGCTTCCTACAATCCTTAGGCATGGATGTATGGAGGATGATTCTAGTAGAGTATAAACAACCCAATAAGGACATGGACCAATGGGACCAAGAAGAAATTCGTCTTTTTAATGCAAATGCAAAGGACATCAATGCTTTATATTGCAGTCTATCAATTAATGAATTTAATAGGATTTCTACATGTAAGTCCGCATATGAAGTATGGAATGTCCTAGAGACCACCCATGAAGGGACTTCACAAGTAAAGGAATCCAAAATAAACTTACTCATGCAGGATTATGAAATGTTTAAGATGCTATCACATGTGTCCATTGATGCCATGCATGCTAGATTCCAAAATATTACAAATGACTTAGCTACCCTTAGCAGATAAATAAGGGAAGAGGAGAAGGTAAGGAAGCTCCTCCGTTCCCTTCCAAAATCTTGGGTGCCCAAAGTCACAACCATCATGGAAGCCAAGGACTTGAGCACCTTGAAGATTACCGAGCTCATTGGGTCTCTCATGACACATGAGACCCACATGAGACCCACACAAGATGCCCCCAAAGGCAAGACCATTGCCTTAAAAGCATCACATCGAGCAGAAGAGTTGTCATCATCCGAGGAAGAGACTGATGATCTTGAAGAAATGACGATGCTAGCAAGAAGATTCATGAATTTCATGAGGGGAGGCATGAGGAAGGGAAGAGGAGGCTACACATGCTACAATTGCAACAAGATCGGGCATCTAAGGAAAGATTTCCCACTTCTCAAGATAGCCTCCACCTCCAACGCTCACAAAAAGGAAAAGTACAACAACAAGAAGAAGAAGGCAATGATGGCCACGTGGGATGAAAGCGAGGCCTCATCAAGTGAAGAAGAAGCAAAGAGTGAAAAGGCAAACCTTTTCTTGATGGCAAAGGATGATGAGGAAAGATTTTTTTTTGGTGAAGTTTCATTTACTGAAGAAGAGCTAGAAAATGAATTTGAGCAAATGCATAATGAATTCAATGCAATTAGGAGAAAATTTAAAGATCTCAAAAAGGACAATAGATCTTTAGAGCTTGAGAATGATAGTCTATTACTTTCAAGCAATGCCTTAAGGAAAGAAGTAGACACCCTTAAGGAAGAGACATGCACCCTAGAGAAAGCTAAGAAGGATTTAGAGATTGACAACCAAAAATTAGAGAATGAAAACAAGTATTTAAGTGATCAAGTAGAGCATTTGAATAATAGCATGCTAACATTGAAAAAGGAACTTTGCATGCTTAATGAAAAGATGACAACCATACAAAATGTCATGCCTAAGGTTATCCATAAAAAGAAATCATCACACTCCCATGCTCACACACATACTAGAAGAAAATTTAATGGAAATTGTTTTTCTTGTGCCATATTTGGCCATATGGCCAAGGAGTGTGCTTTGATGAGGAACCCACATGTAAGATTTACATGGGTTCCCAAAATGACTAACACTCAAGGATCCAAGAAAATTTGGGTACCTAAGATGGTTTCTTCTCCTTTTGTAGATGGAGAAGCATCCTCAAGCAAATAGAAGCACTTGGATATTGGATAGCGGTTGCTCAAAGCACATGACGGGTGAGATTAACTTATTTGCAACTCTATCAAGCAAAGATGGTGGACATGTCACATTTGGAGACAATGTCAAAGGTAAGATTGTTGGCATTGGTGACATAGGTATGCTCCCTTACCCATGCATTAAGAATGTTTTATTAGTTGATGGGTTAAAACATAATTTGATTTGCATATCACAATTATGTGATAATGGATACAAAATAGTTTTTGAAGCATCTAAATGTATTATTAGAAGTGCACCATCAAATGATATCATGTTTATTGGAAATAGGCAAGAAAATGTATACACCTTAGAATTAAATGTCTTGCCAAATCCTCATGTTAGATGCTTAGTTGCCATGGAGAATGACTCTTGATTGTGGCATAGAAGGCTAGGACATACTAGCATGAGCCTCATCCAAGAGATATCTAGGAAAGAATTAGTTAAAGGCTTACCCAAGATAAAATTTGACAAAGACAAACTTTGTGATGCATGTCAACTAGGTAAGCAAGTCAAATCTTCATTTCATAGCATTAATCAAGTTAGTACATCTAGAATACTTGAGCTTGTGCACATGGATCTCTTTGGTCCATGTGATGTAGCTAGTCTAGGTGGAAAGCTATATCGTTATGTATTAGTTGATGATTTTTCTAGATTTACTTGGGTTTTCTTTTTGGCCAAGAAAAATAAAACTTTTGAATTTTTCAAAAAGTTTGCAAAAAAAGTTACAAATGAAAAGGGAGTTTCAGTTTTGAAGATTAGAAGTGACAATGGAGGGGAGTTTAAAGATGAAAATTTTTCCGAGTTTTGTGATGATTTAGGTATTCAACATACATTTTCTTCCCCTAGGACCCCTCAACAAAATGGGGTGGTTGAGAGGAAGAGTAGAACCTTACAACAGATGGCTAGGACCATACTATGCGAAAACAATTTGCCTAAGTATTTTTGGGCCGAAGCCATAAATACCTCTTGCTATGTTCTTAACCGAGTTTTATTAAGACCTAAAAGTAAGAAAACACCTTTTGAGCTTTGGAATGGTAAAATCCCAAATATGGGATATTTTCATATTTTTAGATGCAAATGCTTTATATTAAATACTAAGGAGAATTTAGGAAAATTTGACTCTAAATTCGATGAAGAGATTTTCCTAGCTAGGTTACTCCATTAATTCTAAGGCATATAGAGTTTACAATTGTAGAACCATGATTGTTGAAGAATCCATGCATGTCACGTTTAATGAAACTAATGATTCTTCTAGAAATGTGAAGATTGTGAATGTAGGTGAGGAACTTGAGGATCTCACACTTCATGATAAAAAGTGGAGGATGAAAATAATGAGGAGACCCAACATGAAGCACCTCCATCCTCAAATCTACCTCAAGATGAAGAAGAAGAAGAAGAAGAAGAAGAAGAAGCTCTACCACCTCTCCCTAAAGGATATCGATTGGTAAAGGATCATCCAATGGACCAAGTCATTGGAGAACCTTCAACGGGAGTGGTAACACGTTCTAAACTCAAGAATGTGTGTCAATATGTAGCTTTTGTATCTCAAGTAGAGCCTAAGAACATTAAGGAAGCAATAGAAGATAAATTTTGGTTACTAGCTATGCAAGAAGAACTCAACTAATTTGCTAGAAATGATGTATGAGACTTAGTGCCTAGATCTAGTGAACAAACTATAATTGGAACTAAATGGGTATTTAGAAATAAGCTAGATGAAGAAGGATTAGTTATTAGAAACAAAGCTAGGTTAGTGGCACAAGGGTATAATCAACAAGAAGGGGTAGATTTTAATGAAATGTATGCTCCCGTAGCTAGATTAGAAGCAATTAGAATGCTTTTGGCATATGCTAGCTTTAAGGGTTTTAAACTTTTCCAAATGGATGTAAAAAGTGCATTTTTGAATGGTTTCATTAATGAAGAAGTCTATGTTGAACAACCCCCCGGTTCTGAAAGTTTTGAATTTCCAAACAATGTTTTCAAACTTAAAAAGGCTTTATATGGTTTAAAACAAGCCCCTAGGGCTTGGTATAAAAGACTTGCAATATTTTAATGTTGGAAGAGCCGATGTTTCACTTTTCATTAAGCATCATGAAAATGATATGTTATTAGTTCAAATTTATGTTGATGATATAATCTTTGGTGCTACTAATGAAATGCTTTGTAAGTGGTTTGCTAAATGTATGCAAGATGAATTTGAGATGAGCATGATGGGAGAGCTCTCCGTCATGCTTGGTCTCCAAATCAAGCAAACCCATAAAGGAATCTTCATCAATCAAGCCAAGTACACAAAGGAGCTCATCAAAAGGTTTGGGATGAATGAAGCCAATATAGCTTCTACACCTATGAGCGCATCCATCAAGCTTGACAAAGATGAAGAGGGCATTAAAGTTGACGAAAAACAATATCGAGGTATGATTGGTAGTCTTCTTTACTTAACCGTAAGTAGACTCGATATCATGTTTAGTGTATGTGTGTGTGCTAGGTTTCAATGTTGCCCTAAAATATCTCATTTAAGTGAGGTAAAACGCATATTGAGATATTTAAAGGGCACAGTTGACTGAGGACTATGGTATCCATGTCACACATTATTTGATTTAATCGGTTTTTCGGATGCGAATTTTGCTGGGTGTAAAGTAGATAGAAAAAGCACTAGTGGGTGTTGTCAATTCTTAGGAGCGAGTCTTGTTTCTTGGTTATCAAAGAAACAAAACTCAGTTGCTCTTTCAACTACCGAAGCGGAATACATCGCTGCAGCTAGTTGTTGTGCACAAGTCCTTTGGATGAAACAAACCATTTTAGACTATGGGCTTGAGTATTCTTGCATACCTATTCATTGTGATAATACTAGTGCAATAAATCTAACAAAGAATCCCATTTTACACTCAAGAACTAAGCATATTGACTTGAGACATCATTTTCTTAGGGATAATGTGACTAAGGGAAATATATCGGTAGAATTTGTATCCACCGATAAACAACTTGCCGATATATTTACAAAACCCTTGGTTGAAGAAAGCTTTACAACCTTAAGGATGCAATTAGGAATTTGTGCATTTCCTAGTAATTAAAATGTTTCTCTTCAAAATGTATATGTTTTTTAAAAAAAACTTGCATTTTATAAAGTATCATCACACTTATGTATTGCTCTGTAGTGGGGCTTTGCGACCTATTGGTGTTTTCCTTCTATATGCTTACATTAATGGGAAGGACTATAGTGGTAGATGATACTTGGTTTTATGGATTTCTTGGTTTTTATGATGAAACTCATTAATTGTACCTTAATTCTTATCCTTTTTAAATGATGTCAAAAGGGGGAGAAAAAGTATGGTCACACTTGGTTTTCACGATGCATATAGTTAGGGTGAGTTACATAGTTAGGGGTAGTTAAAAATAATATGCACATTGATAGGGGGAGCATAGGTTGAGTTATAAGTAGTTGAATGCATATGCTAAGTTACATAGTTGAATGCATATGCTAAGTTACATATCTTGCAGGCCCTAACTCATGAATGCCTTAACTCAAACTCACAAACACTTATGCCTTCTAAGAAATTTCATGTTATGTTTGTCATCATCAAAAAGGGGGAGATTGTTGGCTTAAGGGTTTCTCTTAAGCCTCGATCTTTATTTTGATGATAACAAACATGTATTTAATCCAAGTGTGAAGTTTTGAGTTCAGGTTGAGGTTGCGATAAGCATGCCAAGTCCGTTCAAACGAGACGAAAGAAAAGATCGTCAAAGAAACGGAAGAAGGAAACGTCAAAGAAAGGCTCGGGCATAAATCAAATAGATATCTTGTAATATACCCCTAGGACGATCTTATCCCAAGCCTAATTGTATAGTTATCCAAGTTAGAACTTGCTAACTAAATCCATAAAAAAAGCATGTAAAAATTACAAGGAGAAATCAGCCTCAGCCTGAGTTCGGTCCACCGGTCGGTCGATCGAACAAGGCAGTATTCTGCTAAGCAGCCTATTCGATCGATCGAATGACGGTAAAAATTGGCAGTAGCCATTCGGTCGACATGTCGGTTGACCGAAGTTGGTGAAGGAATCTGTGCAAGGCTACGTCGGTCGATCGACCGAAGCAAAAAATTAGCATAATGCTCACCGGTCGATCGATCGATCGACCGGATTGAGGACCACATGTCGCGCGACCCTGGCTCTACTAATTCGGTCGACCCGTCGGTCACAAGGTTGTAACCGATTGGGATCGATGGATTTGCGACAATCTTTTGACCCGTCGTCGACCGAGCACTCACATAAGCCAGCGGTCGCATTGGCGGTCGGTTAGTCGGTCGATCGACGATCGACCGGCAAAGTGACCGAACGACTTCAATGGCTATTTTTTCGCCCGTTGAACATTCCGTTCGGGTGAGGGGTTATAAATACCCCACACCTAACTTCTTTAAAGTTTCTTACAGAATTTATTGAGCAATTAAAGAAGTGTTTTAAGCCTTCAAAAAGATTGAACTGCTGCGCGCCCTCTGGTTCCGTCGACAACTCATTTCGAGCACTGCTTCCCTGCTTTCTTCAACATTGCTGCAACTCAAAGAGTCATCCTCTCGCAAGTTGGAGCTTGAAGGCTTGGGAAAGGAGCATTGGTTCATTTTTACATTCTTAAGCTCTTTCCTCTGTATTTGAAGTTTATTGTAAGAAGAGTGTCCTCATTGTATTCAAAGGGAAACACAAACCATATAAAGTAGTGGTTAGAAATCCTTGGTGAGGAGGCAAGGTAGTGGAGTAGGCAGTTGGCTGAACTACTATAATTACTCTTGTCTGCATTGCTTACTTGCTTTTGTCATTGCTATTGATATTTGATCACATCTCTTGTTAAGAAACGTACACTTGCACCTAAGTGAGTCAATATTATTCTTCAATAAGTATAATTTTTTTATCATTTTATTATCTTGTTCACATCCTTAATCAATTTTAATGCATTTAAAATATAAAATATCAACGGTAACTTTTACTTATTACTAATATGAATAGATACTATTGGAGTTCAAGGGAAGAAGGTGAAAAAGGATGGAGACCTCGAGGTAGCTTATATGCTCAATTTTCCATTTTTTTCCCCCTAAATTGTTGATTAATTAATAATATAAAACTATGCAGGTATGGGCTGGTCCTCTTTGTGAAGGTAGGACAGTAGTCCTCTTATTGAATAAAGGCTCAAATGAATCAAGTCCTATCACAGCCCACTGACGAGATTTAGGTCTTGATCAAGAGGCACTTATGGATGTTAGAGATCTTTGGAAGATATTTATAGTACATCTTGATAAGATTTAATAGTGCATGTTTGTCTCTCGATTTTATTTGTTACAAAGATGCATCACCTTCCGTGTTTAAAATATGTTTGTTCATCTGAATATTTTCTTGCAGCATGAAACACTCGAGGAGAAATTTTCAAGGAAGCTAACAACAATGGTTGACCCTCATTCATGCAAGATCTTTGTTTTAAAGACGGTATCTTGAAGTCCACTTAGAGAATGGGCATCTTTCAGTAGAGTTGTCTTAGCATTCTGTTTTGATTTCTAGCACTTTCTTAAATTTAGAGGGAGAGTGTAAGCTATGACTTAGCATAAGATACCTTTGTGTGTGTGTGAGGGGTGTATTTTTCTCTCATAACTTTCTTTGATGTCTCTACTTGGTTCAAGCGAGATGGTTATTTTGAAGCCAATATCTTAAAGTCCACTTGGAGAGTTGCATCTTTCAACAAAGTTGTCTTAGCATTTAGTTCTGAATTCTAGCATTTTTTTTTAATTTTAAAGGAAGAGAGTAAGCTATGACTTAGTATAAGTTACCTTTGTGTGTATGTGTGAGGTGTATTTTTCTCTCATAACTTTTTTTGGTGCCTCTATTTCTATCCCAAAGAAAACACAAAAATACAATTTAACGTAGGTGTGTCCCACACATCATAGATTAAAGCATACAAGAAGGAGGATAAAACAGATACAAAATGAAAAGTTATAGTTTAAGAATATGCAAACATTTTTGGAGATTTTGCGTGCTTCCTCCTAATTCTTTGAAATACCCATGGAAAAATTTAACCTTGAATTATTGTGATTTCAACGGAGAAGTTTTGATGTGCGTCGGAGCGGGCCCAGCGAATCACCGGAAGGCGCGAATTGAGGTACGGCCTTTACGCACAAGTATAATTATTTTGTTTAGATTGTTTTGGATGTTAGATGAAGGTTGGACTCGAGACGAGTGAGGAGATTCGATCGAAACTCGATTCGGTTGAGTTTAGATGTTGTTTGGGCTCATTTAGGTTTTGGAGGGCCATTTGGTAAATTGTTAAATAATAATAATAATAATATATATTTTTGGGAGAGGAGACAGTACGGTAGGAGGAGGAGCCGCATGTTGGCTTAAGGGTTTCTCTTAAGCCTCGATCTTTATTTTGATGATAACAAATATGTATTTAATCCAAGTGTGAAATTTTGAGTTTAGGTTGAGGTTGCGATAAGCGTGCCAAGTCCGTTCAGACGAGACGAAAGAAAAGATCGTCAAAGAAAAGAAAGAAGAAAACGTCAAAGAAAGGCTCGTGCATAAATCAAATAGATATCTTGTAATATACCCCTAGGACGATCTTATCCCAAGACTAATTGTACAGTTATCCAAGTTAGAACTTGGTAACTAAATCCATAAAAAAGGCATGTAAAAATTTCAAGGAGAAATCAGCCTCAGTCTGAGTTCGGTCGACCGAACAAGGCAGTATTCTGCTAAGCAGCCTATTCGATCGACCGGTCGGTCGATCGAATGATGGTAAAAACTGACAGTAGCCATTCAATCGACCGAAGTTGGTGAAGGAATCTATGCAAGGATGCGTCGGTCGATCGACCGAAGCAAAAAATTGGCAGAATGCTCACCGGTCGACCGGATTGAGGATCAGAAGTTGCATGACCTTGGCTCCATTGATTCCATCGACCGACTGGTTGACCGAATGTGGGATCGATGGATTTGCGACTGTCGATCGACCGACGAGTCGACCAAGCACTCACATAAGCCAGCGGTCTCATTGGCGGTCGAGCTGTCGGTCGACCGACGATCGACCGGCAAAGCAACCGAACGATTTCAACGACTATTTTTTCACCCGTTGAACGTTCCGTTTGGGTGAGGGGTTATAAATACTCCACATCTAACTTCTTTAAAATTTCTTATAGAATTTATTGAGCAATTAAAGAAGTGTTTTAAGCCTTCAAAAAGATTGAATTGTTGTGCGCCCTCTGCTTCCGTTGACAACTCATTTCGAACGCTGCTTCCCTGCTTTCTTCAATCTTGCTGCAACTTAAAGAGTCATCCTCTCGCAAGTTGGAGCTTCAAGGCTTGGGAAAGGAGCATTGGTTCATTTTTACATTCTTAAGCTCTTTCCTCTGTATTTGAAGTTTATTGTAAGAAGAGTGTCCTCATTGTATTCAAAGGGAAACACAAACCATATAAAGTAGTGGTTAGAAATCCTTGGTGAGGAGGCAAGGTAGTGGAGTAGGCAGTTGGCTGAACTACTATAATTACTCTTGTCTGCATTGCTTACTTGCTTTTGTCATTGCTATTGATATTTGATCACATCTCTTGTTAAGAAACGTACACTTGCACCTAAGTGAAGATAAAATTGAGCAAAAAGAAAAGAATTAAAAAAGAGGACAGACACTATTCAACCCCCCCCCCCTTCTAGTGTCAGATTTCACACAACACCGCACGCCTCTTTTGGAGAAGAAGACATTGGAGGAATTGATCGAAGATTGGCTCGTCGTCATCGAGGATCGTCGCCGCGGGATTCCATCTTCGTTTTCTCCTTCATCCTCCTATGAGTGGTCAATATGTTTTTTTTTATGTTCTAGCCTTCACTACTGAATTGTTGTTTACGTCATTTTCCATCTTGATCGGAGAGGAGTGGAGAGAGAGGATGGTCGGCAGAGCCGACGGGAAGCGGCGGCGGCGGCTGTGCCATCGGCCAACAGGGGCCGGCGGGTGGTCACCGGCGGCCTACGTGGCCGCTCGGCATAGATCCGAGAGGGGTAGGGATGAGTCGGGGGGGAAGAAGACGAGAGTAGGCTATTTAATAAATTTTTTAATTATATATTTTAAAAGGAGAGTTGTATCGTGAGAAATGAACTATTGTTTGAAGATTATTGGGGTATTTTTGAAATCGATCTTAGAGAAATCGGGTGAGATCGAGGTGAATATGAAAGTTATAGGTTTTCGCGTTCTAAACACGATGGTAGTGTCTGATTTCTGATCAAAGGTTGTTTGGTATGTCTTTGTATATATTTTTAGTATTAGTGTAGATTAATATTATATTGATCTTGACTAGTTTCTAAATAGGGAAGACTTAGATTTCAATGAGTAAGATGATGGGTGTATCAAGGGGTTCGAGCCGACCCCTATGAATTGGGTTTATTGGCTTCGCAGAAATCTTATAAGTGCACACCTTGATTTCTAGATTAGAGTATGATAAATTTAGGTTATTAAAAAGTTTAATTTCAGTTTGTGCCTTGTGGAAATATTCTATGCTTGGTGCAAATATTGAATGGATCCGGTATGGAATTTATGTTGAAGTTGTGGTAGTATGAACCGAGCTAAGTCTGGTTAGTGAAAGAAGATTCTTACTATGGTATTCACGTGCACATACCAGATTTTTATTTCTTAATATTAGGACACATTGGATCATGGAAAGTCTTAGACTTATGCTTGCTTAAATATGGAATTATTCATGCTAGATTACAGATTTTTACGTGCTTAAATTTCTGATTTGCAGATGTAAATTATGGATTCATTTATGCTAGACTGAGTGCTTGTATTGAGTGTATGCATGAGAAATTTATCCGTTGGTTGTGACTAGCATGATGTGATGTATTCAGTCTTGGGAAGTGTTCATGTATGAGTGAGAAGAGGGTTTTTACAAGGGTAGGTTTCCCTTAGGTCTTATAAATACTTCTCCGATTAGTTTCCCTTATAAATAAGCAATAACCATTGAAAACTATCATTGTAATGAAAAAATTTAGACTTAAATCTGGAATTTTATAGCATGATCAGGCAGGCTGGAATTTAATGTTGTGGTATGATAAGACATGCTGGAATTATTTTTATATATGCTGAGTTGATCGTATATACATGTTGTTATAGTGTATATACATTCTGTTTGGTTGTCTATCCACCTAGTGTTAATTTATATCCATTATGTTTGGTTGTACATACATACTATTATGATTTATATCCACTCTGATAACCTATACATTCATGCTGTAATGATCCATATCCACTCTGAAATTTATGATGAAATGAATAGTGCCCTTGAGCTAATCACATGTCAATGTGTTTAGGGACTATTCAAGGGTAATCAACTTAATAAGACAACTTTTTCATTATATGATGCATCTTTATTCATAAAGATTGTGATGAACCCCATGAACCCGAGCAAATGATTCCAAGGCCATGATGAGATCATGCCAGTGAGACATGGAATCCAAATGCCCATGTTCTAAATGTTCCTAGTCGTAGGATCACCTATACGATAAGGGGTAGCTGATCTCATAGTTACTTATGAGCCATCATTAATGTACAAGTGCAGGTACTCATTAGAGAATGAGTTCACTGAACGAACCTGCACAAGGAACGCAAAATAGAATCCTTATATGAGTGTCAATAGGATATTCCTCGGGTGATAGTAGGTGCAAGCAGTTCTTGGACCTGAGGTTGTCATGGTTACCTTGTGAGTGACGACCCATTGCTTTGGTTCTATACCTACGTGGCACTCAGCATCATGTGTCGGGTATTACTGGGCATGGGGAAGCATTCATGGAGGTAGGTGAGAAACCAACATGGAATTGATTACTCCTGGTGAGAGGAGATAATGTCCTATGTGTCCCTGCAAAGGTCGACTTGGGAATCTCTACCTAGAGTAGACATGAAATTCACGAAGATCTTTCTAATGTTTCATTATTGAGTCGACATTTTGGCGAGTGGAATACATATGAATCACTATTAGAGTTTGACACTTCTTTCGTACCCTAGCCGACTTCGGGACATCGTAACCAAGGGATTTAGTTGCACGGTAACTAATCACCGAAGGGCGTTCGATCCCTGTAGATTGAACCTCACACTATCCGGGTAGTCATGACACGTTTCAAGATGTCAATCTTGACTTGTGAGTGGAGTCTCTCATGACCACACTAAAGGGGTTTAGTGGAGGCTCGCAAGATTCGAATAGAAATCATTCTATCGGATCCGACTCTCCGTTATGCACAACTCACTACTGGCTTAGTGTTGGGGCCCAATGGGTCACAACAAGAAGCTAACCTCGTAATGGGCTTTGTAAGATAGAGTCTGAATGTGACATTATATGTCTACTAGCATGGACATGTTTCAACTCGATCACGGATCTCGTTTACGAACCTAATAGGAAAGACGTTTCCTATAGAAACAAATGCGCGAGAAAGGAGTTTCTCGGTAATCCTAATTTATAGGGCATCCCTAAATTGTAGGGATTGACACATAATAATATTTAATGTGGTTGATTAAAGTTAATTATGAATTAAATATTTAATGAACCACTTGACGGGGATTGTATTTAATTATGAATTTAATACAATTTGATTTTGAATCAAATATACATGGTGGAAAAATTAGTCTCGTATCACGAGCCTAACCAATTAATTATGAATTAATTTATTTGGATAAATCCTAATTAATAGGAAATTGATTTATGGAGATAAAACATAAAATTAATAGATATATGATTTATGATGATAAATCATAATTCTATTAATTAATAGGAATTCTATTAATAGGGATTGGTTTATTTAGATAATTATCATAGGCTCTTAATTTATGGAGATAAATTAAAGTTTATATTTATTTGGATTTAATTAATTTTGAATTAATTATATATCCATTAAATATAAATCATTGTGTTGGAGGCAAACCCCGGAATTTTGAATTCCGAGGAGAGGTTTTAAAACGGGGTCGGGTCTACCTTGGTAACCGCCTATGCCCCTTATAAATAGGTGGTCTAACCTCCTTCAAGGGGGTTAAGCAAATTGGTTATTCATCTTGGAGAAGATTAAGGATTGGATTCTTGAGAGGCTTCTTGAAGAGAAAGACTCGAAAGAACTCCTCTTGATCGTCTTGGGTGGCCGGCCATCGAGATCCTCCATCCCCGGTTTTTGCGAAGCCAAATCGAAGGTGTCTTCCTCTTGGGTGTGCCGCCTTCTTCACCTTCTTGGAGGAGTCCAAAAAGGACAGCGAGGTATTCCTTCATCTACCATCTTGTTCCGTTGTTTTCCTATCCCCTTTTCCTCCGTTTTGGTGCTCGGTTCTTAGTGGAAGGGTCGGCTTCGCCTTGGTGCATTTCGGGGTTGAGATATCCTCTCCGTTGAGCCACAACGAGTCCTGGTGTTCGCTGCCCTTTTGTTGCGATGTGCTTGGTGTGGACTTACGTTGGAGGACGTGCGCGTGTGCGTCTTAAAACGGGGATAGAAGCAGCCATACCATTCGCGATATAAGGTATATCTTCTCCTTCTACTCATAGATTGAATTCCTTAAAGATTGCTGAAGTAGATTGCTATTTTCGGAATAGTTTGAATTTTTAAATTGCTATATTCGCTGTGTTTTCGATTCCTATTCCAACACATGATGAATTTAAAAGTATTCTTGCTGAAATGAAAACCTGGGTGATAAATTGTTGAGCCGAGGGATTGAGCTCGAGATAGGGCCGAGTTGGGGGCGCGTGTGCGCGTACCCGAGTAGGCGGCATAAATGATAAGATCACTTGAGAAATTGTCTATTTATTTTTATGTTCGATAGATAATGTTTGTGCTTGTGTTTGTGGATGGACGATGGTCGGGCCGAGAAGCGTACCAATTTGGTAAGATTGGTCTCGACTCGGCGAGTTTGGATACGGGTCGAGAGTTGCCGTCAGTGAGCCACGCTGACGATGGACCCGAGTGGCATGATGTGCGTTGAGAGTGTCGTCAGCGTTTCATGCTGACGATGGACCCAAGTAGTTTAGTTGGAGGGCTATTTCAAACCAGAGTGGACGCCGGAACTAGTAGGCCATTCTAGTTCAGTGGGCCCGTGTAATACCCGCAATTTTAATAGAATTTTATCTTTTGTTTTCAATTCATTTTCAATTTTTAATCAAACTTTCATATAATCAATATATGATCATTCAAAGTATGAATACAAAGTTTGAACTGAAAAATAATATCATTAAATTCATGTATCAGCCTAGCACAATTTCATTCCAAAATAAGCTTGATATCAAGAAATTGTCTAAGTATCAAAATTCTATTTCCTCATGAATTTTCAATCATTCAACATGCAAATCTAATCATGAGCACAGAACAATTATTATGACCCATATATTTAGGCATTATAGTTGGATTTTTGCAAAAATCAAAATCATACCTCATTTTTGAGAATTTGTTGCTAATCTTTTCAATTTTCTTTCATTTCTTTAGCCTTCCATTAAACAATTATCTCAACATGAAAGTATGTTTCACTAGTATCATAATGAAAGTATAACCACTAGCACGTTTATACTAAATAACGGAGGTGAGATGAAAGTTTTATTTGAAAAGCTCAATCAAAGCTAGATAGTAAAAATTCATGTCAAAGTGAATCAAAGTGATACTAAAACGAATCAAAGAGATCTCAAAGCTTATAATCTTTATAAAGTAGATATCCAACCCTTCATATTAGTTGAAAACCGAAAGGTAAATGATTAACTTAGGGTTTAGAACCGCAATATCGCATAGACTTGTAATAGGTCGAGAAGGCCAAAGAGACCAGAAATCAAAAATAAAAATCAACTTTTGAGAATGTAATATCCTAGATATTAATAATTATTTTCTATTATTTTTTGTGATTGTCAACCTAGCGGGCTAGTTCGAGGTCGAGCTGAGCCGACTCATGGTCCGGTGCGAGCTTGCGAGCTCGGGTAGGTAGGAACATGAATTATACGATTTTTTTTCCCGCGTAGATAAATTTATTTAGTTATCCTATTGCATGTGCTTGAGTTATTAAATTATGTTGTTTGTGTGGGTGTATGTGATTGATGCTTGTAATTAGCATGGGATTTTTTTGAGCTAGCGTGTTGGATTCGGGTTCGTGGCGGATGCGGGTTTGTTAAGAGGGTTAGTAGATTTAGAGTTGAGGAGGGGAGTATAAACCCCCCCCCCCCTACCCCCCCTTCCCCCTTGGCTAGGCAGCTCCCTATTGGAGCCGCCCAGTCATTTGAGGAAGAGAGGAGCAAGCCGCCACTCTCCTTCCCCCTCTTGGAGCAGCCAAACCAGCCGCCCAGTCGTTTGAGGAAGAGAGGAACCAGCCAAGCCGAGCTGCCCCTCTCCCCTTTCCTCTTCCTTGGAGCCGCCGCCCTCAAGCCCCAGCCGTCGAGCCATCCCTCCCTCTTCCCCTCTCTCTTCCCCTCTCTTGGAGCAGCTGGCTTGAGGTGGAGCCGCCACCCCCGTTGTTTGAGCCGAGCCGCCACCCTTTGAGGTGCAGCAGTCGGATTCGGAGGCTGCCGCTTGGAAGTCCTTCTCTAATTATTTCTTCCCAATCGGGTGAGTGGTTTTACCCCTCGTTTCTTGGGTTTTCTCTCATGTTCTTGAGCCGTTATTGGAGGTTGAGAGTTCTTGTCAGAATTTCCCATCGTTTCTTGACGATTCTCATCGTTTTCACGTGTTGCCATGGAAAAGGAGGCCTGAACCCCCCCCCCCTATGGGGCTCGGCAAAATACCTAAGGGGGCGTTTGGTATAAGGTATTCTAAATAGATTACTGGTAATCTTAATTAAAATTACCTGGGCCCACCATATTACTACATTTGGTTGAAACAAATTATTGGTAATCTGGATGCACATGGTAATCTACATTACCACTTAAGTTATAATCCACATTACCAAGGGAGGGAGTGTCTATATGGATTACCAGTAAAGTAGTAATGTTATTTTTTTATTTTGACAAAAATACCCCTACTAAAATACCCTCTATTAACATAGAAAAAAGTCCTCATCTCATCTCATTTACCTCATCTTATAGTACAGTCGTAATCCCTAGTTTTTATTTTTTATTTTTTTTTAGTTTATTTTTTATTTTTTATTTTTAGGGTATTTTAGTTAAAGATATAAGTTTTCTAGTAATCTTTTTTTATACCAAACAAGATAATGTGGATTACTAGCGAGATTACCAATATATGCCAAACATGGTAATGTAACATTGTCGGTAATTTTAAAAGTGGTAACCTATCTGAGTGGTAATCTAGATCCCCAGTAATCTTAAGTGGTAATGTACCAAACACCCCCTTAGAGAAATCTTGATATGCTATTTACAATCTAGGCTTGGATTAATCTCCTTAATTAGATTCCTTTGATGCCAATGCATGAGTTGAGTTTAGATATGTAATTTTTAGCTTATGAATCTATGTTTGCATGTGGAAAGATTAATCTTGATGTCTTGATGGATTCTTGATTTAAAACTTGAGTCTTGATCTTATGATGGTGTAGATGCATGTTAGATCTTGATTAGAAAATTATGAATTTGTTTTTGTATGATGGACTTAATGTTTTAAATCTGTAGTGATGATAATTTAGGATTTAAATTCTGTGAATTTCGGATTTATTTCCATTATATGCTGAAAACTCTATCTTGCTGAAAATTTCATGCTGAATTGTTGAATATGGGCTGATTTTGAAATCTCTGTTGCGATGAGAACGGATTAATGAATATAGTTGTGTAATCTATCGTTTTGACCAGAAAATATAGTTTAGAAACACAAGACACACTCTAGAGACCAGATTCGGGTTGGGTACACCAGTTTCGGGCTCAACAGTAAGCTGAAAACAAAACCCTAATCATGGTGATGATAATTTTAATTGCATAATTAAAATTCAAATGACAACATAATCTGTTATGAACCAACAAATAAATTTTATGCATGAAATAAAACCTCATGAGTTATGACATCACGGGTCTAGGTATTGGGATCGGGCATAGAGTGTTGCGGCGTTTCCCAGTAAAGACGCCCCTCAAACACCATAGAAGACACTTGACTTAGGTCATATTGCATCATACCTTTATGAATGGCGGAGAGGCTCGGATGGGAGCCGGATTGCGGGCTTGGCCAGGAAGGTTGGATGGTTAATTCCCAACCTGAGTTTAAAGGAATAAGTTCGGATGGGCGAATTCTGATTATTCCTACGTTATCTTTATGGAACAAGTTCGGATGGGCAAATCTTGATTGTTCCTGTGTTTTCTCGTGGAACAAGTTCGGACGACCAAATCCTGATTGTTCTCGAGTTTCTTTTAAGGAATAAGTTCGGACGAGCAAATCCCAATTATTCCTGTGATATCTTAAAGGGGCAAGTTCGGATGGGTGAATCCCTATTGTTCCTTCGCGTCTCGTGGAGCATGTTCGAACGAGCAAATCCCGCTTGCTCCCGAGTTTCTTTATTATAGGATAAGCTCGGATGGGCCAATCCCGATTATCCTAGTATGATTTGTTGCCTTAGGGTATGGTAGGCTTAGGCATGTTGTACTTCACTGTTAGATTGTTGGATGCTTTCGGGCATGTGGTGGCCAGATGACCTGTTAGCTAGTCCCTCCCTTGTGGCTTTATTCCTATTTGATACAAGTGTTTTATCATATGCTATATCTCTGTGTTTGGTTTCTCGTGGGGGTTGGAAGAACCGCTCACTGAGTTCTTTGAACTCACCTGTTGTTGTTCTTGTTTTTTTTTGCAGAGCCTGACTGGTGAGGTGGGCTAAAGCACTTGACGCGGTTGGAGGGTAGAGGAGGCACATTGATTTCATAGCAGTCATAGTTAGGATTTGTAGTCGAGTCTTTGGTAGTTTGTCATGCACATCTATTTTGGTATTTTCGAGTTGTTGTCCCTTGGGGACATTCATGTCTTTTTTTTCAGATTTCACTTGTAAATAAACCACTGAACTTTGATTTATTGATTTCGCACTTTACTATTTTGCTAAACTTACTTCTAATGAAATCTAGTTTGGTTTCTCATTTTAAATAAAACTTGTTACATTCTTTCCGCTATGTTTATTTATCATTACTTGGCATGTGCATGGGTTAGACTGCGGGGTATAGGCACGTATACCCTGGCCAGTCACGTGATCCTGAGTTGGGGCGTGACAATGTGGTATCAGAGCATGTGGTTCGGTCTGACTATGACCTAGAGTCTGTTTACCGTATAGGGCATTGCTAGCGTGTTAGTATATGGCAAGGTTGTGTTATGAGATCAATGGGCTAAGTCTGCACCTCAACGCGGCATGTGATTAGTTTATTTAAGATTCAAGGGTGAATCATTTCATTTATTGATGATGTTTTCTTTCTGGTGGCTCCAGTGTGATGGAGCCTTTTAGTGCCGCATAGAGCGGCAGTGGCAGTAACTCGACTTAGGGCCGAGGTCGTAAAAGTAGACGACCAGTTGAGGAGGAACTGGGACAGTCCCAGGGCAGCGCAGCTTGAGGCCGTGAATGGCCCCTGTGCTAGAGAGTGAACCATTTTTGGGGGCTACCCTTGTATGGGTGCCTAGATTAATTAAGAGATCCTTGCAATGTTGCTTAGTATCTTGAATGATTCATTGGTTCTCGTCATATAGTTTAAATATCTATGGTGCAGCTTGGTTAGGGCGGCCCTAAGGATCTGGGGGGCCAATTGATAGAGTTTTATAGAAGGGATCTGTAGGGGTTGGATGATGGTAAATTTCCCCTATAGCCGAAATTTTGGATTGATTGGAGGATCTTTCCCCTAGATTTCAAGAAATATAAATTATGGGTGTAGAGTGACCTTTTGCTTAAGGGTCATGATTATGTGTGACCAGAGTTGAGCAGGACCCAGAGCGATTTCGCTTTGAGGCATGTTTTGGGTGCGGACAAGTTGGGCACTTCAGGAAGGATTGTCCTATAAGAGGTAGCCAGAATCCTGATCAGACTTAGGGAGGAGGCCAACGAGCTGGTGGTTCAGAGAGGCCCACTGCACGGGTGTTTGCTTTGAACCAAGAGGGTGCCGAGGCGTCCAGGGCAGTAGTGCCAGGTAACCTTATTGTTGGTTCCGCTATTGCATTTGTTTTGTTTGATCCAAGTGTTACGCATTCTTTTGTATATGCATTGTTTACTGCTAAGTTGTTGGGAAAACCCTCTATTCTTGATTTGCCTCTTGTGGTGTCTACGCCTATGGGTGATTCTGTGCTGGCAGTAGGGTTGTTCATTGGGTCGACCCGACCCAATGAACCCGAGAACCCGACCTGACCCGACCTATTTGGGTTGGGTTGGGTCTGGTCGGGTCGGGTATAATTTGACCAAACCCGACCATAATCGGGTCGAGTCTCAGGTTTTAGAATTTGAAACCCAATGACCCGAGACCCGACCCGATGACCCGATTATTTACAATTTTTAATCATTTTTAAAATATTTATATTAAAAAAATATTTTTATTTATTTATTTTTTAAAAATATTGTTAAAAACTCATTTTTTACCTAAACAGGTAAACCCGACTACCCGACCCGACCCGAACCAAACTAGGTCGGGTTGGGTCGGGTCGGGTTTGAGAGGTGAAAATTTTTCAACCCGACCCGATTACACTTGGTCTGGTCGGATCGATTTTTTCCCCAAATCCGACCCGACCCGACCCGTGAACACCCCTAGCTAGCAGAGATAGTATTTCGTGACTACGAGGTGGTCATTTATGGGTACAGACTGATGGCCGAATTGAAACTCCTACCGATGCTGAAGCTTGATGTGATTTTGGGCATGGACAGATTGGCGGACCATTTCACCTCAGTGGAATATATGGCTAAGACCGTGACCTTCAGTAAGCCTAGATTGCCCTAGTTTTCCTTCCAGGGTGAGGGAAGGGGAGACTCGTTAGTATCCATCTCGGCTCTCAAGTGCCGGAAGCTACTTCTGGGCGGATGTTAGTCCTTCTTGGCCTTTGTGTCTATGGCAAAGGGAGGCGGAGGTGCGGCTAGGGACATCGAGGGGACGCCCGTGGTATGCGGGTTCTTTGATGTTTTTCTAAAGGAGTTGCCAGGGTTGCCACTAGAGATGGAGATTGAATTCTGTATTGATTTACAGCCTGGGGTGAAGCCGATCTCCATCACACCATATCGGATGACACTAGCTAAGTTGAGGGAGTTAAAATCCCAATTGCAGGAGATGCTCGAGTTGGGCTTCATTGGACTAAGTGTTTCGCCTTGGGGTGCTCCAGTGCTCTGTGTGAAAAAGAAGGATGGATCCATGAGGATGTGTATTGATGACCGGTGGCTTAATAAGGTGACGGTGAAGAATCGGTACCCGCTGCCCAGGATTGATGATTTATTTGATCAGCTTCAAGAGGCTCAGTGGTTTTCCAAGATTGACCTGCGATCAGGGTGCCATCAGTTGAGGATCCGGGATAGTGACGTCCCTAAGACTACTTTCATGTCGAGGTATGGGCACTATGAGTTCCTAGTTATGTCATTCGGGCTGACTAATGCACCTGCAACATTTATGGACCTGATGAATCAAGTGTTCCGGGAATATCATTCCCTGGATAAATTTGTGATAGTGTTTATTAATGACATCTTGATATATTCCAAGAGGAGAGAAGAGCATGCTGAGCATTTAAGGGTAGTTCTGGAGACTCTCAGGGAGCACAACTTACATGCCAAATTCTCCAAGTGCGAGTTCTGGCTGGAGAGTGTAGGGTTCCTTGGCCATGTGGTGTCCAGGGAAGGGGTAAAGGTGGACCCCATGAAGATAAAAGCAGTTCAGAATTGGAAGAGGCTAACTAATGTCACAGAGATTCGTAGTTTCCTGGGATTGGCAGGTTATTATAGAAAATTTGTGGAGAATTTGTCCAAGATTACAGTGCCATTGACCCGCCTGACTCAGAAGAAGGTCAAGTTCGATTGTGATAGTAAGTGCGAGGAATGCTTTCAGAAGCTCAAGGATCGGTTGACATCGACACCAGTTCTAGCTATACCCTCGAGCTCAGGAGGGTTTGTTGTTTATTGTGATGCCTTCCGGTTCGGCTTGGGTTGTGTGTTGATGCAGAATGGCAGGGTGATAGCTTATACCTCCAGGAAGTTGAAGGTTCACAAGAAGGATTACCCGAACCATGATCTTGAGCTGGCATCGGTGGTGTTCCCATTAAAGATGTGGCGTCACTACCTTTATGGCGAGGCTTGTGAGATATACATTGATCATAAGAGCCTCCAGTATTTGCTCACCCAGAAGGAGTTGGACCTGAGGCAGAGAAGATGGCTTGAGCTTTTGAAGGACTATGACTGCACGATCATGTACCATCTGGGGAAGGCTAATGTGGTGGCTAATGCTTTGAACAGTAAATCTATGGGCAGTCTGGCGCATTTGGCAGTCAGGAGGAGGCCGTTGGCTCAGGATTTGACCATGTGTTTGGATGGCGGGACAGTCTTATCTGTGTCAGCTTCTGGTGCGCTGGTGGCTCACCTCAGGGTGCAGTCCACGTTGGTAGACATGCTGCAAGCAGTGCAGGAGGAGGATGTTTTCTGTGCACTCACTAAGGATCTGGCCAGGAGAGGCAATGATGATAATGGTTTCGGTGTTGATGCAGAGGGCATTCTGAGGTTTAAGAGCAGGATAGTGGTGCCAGATATGGCTGAGGTTCGCAGGCAGGTGCTAGAGATGGCTCATCGATCTACTTACACGATGCATCTGAGAGCCACGAAAATTGTCACGCCCCAAGTTCAGGGTGACATGACCGGCCAGGGTATACGTGCCTATACCCCGTAGCCTAAACCATGCACATGCCAACTCATAAAAAAATGACAGAACAAACAATACCATTTATTAATAAAAAGAAGCAAAAGAGATTTTTATTTCAAATCATCAAAGTTTTTAATAAATAGCTCAAGTGCGGAAATAAATAAATCGTAGAGCAACAGTTCTTTAACAAATAAAAGTCTATATAAAATATGAATGTCCCCACGAGACTACAACTCCAAATACCAAAACAAAAGTGCATGACAAACTACTACAGACTTGACTACGACCTCTAACTAGGACTGCTATGAGATCATGTGGCTTCTCTGCCCTCTAGCTGCGCCAAGTGCTCCAGCCCACCTCATCGGTCAGACTCTGCAAAATAAAACAACGAGAACGGGTGAGTTCAAAGAATAAAGTCACGACCCCCACAATAAAATAGCACAAAGATAAGCAATAGTATAACATATATCCATATAAGAATAAAGTCACGAAGGTGTGACTAGCTATCAGGCCATCATGCCACCACTTGCCCGAAGGCAGCCAACACCCAAATGGTGAAGATCAACAAGCCTAAGACTACCATGCCCTAAGGCATTAACACATACTAGGATAATCGGGAAGACCCTCTGAACTTATCCTAGTAGAAGAAACTCGGGAGCAATCGGGAAGACTCTCCGAACTTGCTCCACGAGACGCGTAGGGACAATCGGGATTCGCCCATCTGAACTTGCCCCTTAAAGATATCATAGGAGTAATCGGGTAGGCCCTCCGAACTTGCTCCTCTAAGATATCTCAGGAATAATCGGGTAGGCCCTCCGAACTTATTCCTTAAAAACCACCTCGGGGATAATCGGGTAGGCCCTCCGAACTTATCCCACGAGGCCAAATCAGAACAATTGGGAAAGGCCCTCCGAACTTGTTCCACGGGTTGGGAATTTGCCATCCAACCTCCCGGGCCTAGCCTGTAATCCGGCTTCTCAATGAGCATCTTCGTCATTCATAAAGATATGGCGCACCATGACCTAAGTCATGACTCTCTTACGGTGTCTTAAGGGTGTTCCTATTGGAAAGCGTCTCAACACTCGAATATCCAACCCTATCTCCTAGACCCGTAATGTCATAAACCCGTGTGGTTTTATTTCATGCATAAATTTCACATGTTGGTTCATAACAGATTATGCTGACCATTTTGCCCAATTTTAGTTATGCAATTAAAATTTAGTTAACCAAAATTAGGGTTCTGTTTTAGGGTTTTGTTTTAGCTTACTGTTCTGCTGGAAACTTGGTCTCTAGAGTGTGTCCTATGTTTCCAAACTATGCTTTCTGGTTGAAATGATAGGTTACTTGACTATATTAAGATAAATAAACACATCACAACAAGCAATTTAAAAACAGCACAGACTCATGATTTCAGCATGCAATTTCATCAACATCAAATTTTCAGCCTAGTATAAAAATACATCCGAAATTCCCATAAATTAAGCCTTTAATTATCATTTAAACAGAATATAAATCTTGAGATAAATTTCTCAATTTCCCTGCCTAACAACTCGGCTAACAAGCACTAACAACATCATGAACAAGAACAAGCACCATGATCAAGAACCCCTCTTTCAAGAACCCTCATGGCATCAACATCAAGATTCAATTTTTTTTTAATTAAACATAATTTTATCTAAAAATCAAAGATTAAACACAAGGCTTGATTGAACATATAGGAACTCGATTTTATGAGCAATACAAAGCACAGATCTTAAGAACACCGAAAACTTTCGCTTAAGCATTTCACCGAACACCTTGAGGGCACCCTTGATTCACCCTTGGCCGAGCACCCCTAGGGTAAACCTACGGCTCCCGAGCCACAAAGGGAGAGTCTGGGTCCTCCTCCCACGATTCAGCACAAGAAATTGGTACTCAACATCCACGATTCATCGAGAAAACACAAGAATCAAGAATAAGCCCAAATCGGCTCAAAACCAAGAAAGAACCTGGAAAAGGAGAGGTAAAACCACTCACCTAAATAGGAAGGATGAATAAAGGAGAAATCCTGGATGACGGCCTTCGAATCCGGCTTCAAAAGATGGTGACTCGACTCAAGGGAGGGGACAAGAGGGGTGACGGTTCACCTCAAGCCGCCGGCTTGAAGAGAGGGAAAGGGGAAGAGAGAGAGGCTGGTTTGGCTGGCTTGGCTCCTCTCGGCTCGGCTCGAAAGGAAAGGAAGAAGGAGAGGAAGGAGAAGGGGAAGAAGCCTTGGGCGGCTCGGCTCTAGAGGGTGGCGGCGACTCCAAGGGGAAGAATATGGCTGGCAAACACAACCATAAAGGAAAAGAATATAATTAAAATATCTGAGGTTTAAGAGCAGGATAGTGGTGCCATATATGGCTGTGGTTCGCAGGCAGGTGCTAGAGATGGCTCATCGATCTACATACATCATGCATCCGAGAGCCACGAAAATGTACCATGATTTAAAGCAGAATTATTGGTGGAAAGGCATGAAGAGAGAGGTGGCCAAGTTCATGTCTAAGTGCCTGGTGTGTCAGCAGGTTTAGGATGAACATTTAAAGCCAGCAGGGTTGCTCCAGAACATAGAAGTACCAGAGTGGAAATGGGAGAAGATAACCAAGGATTTTGTGATAGGGTTGCCCAAGTCTGGGAAGGGCAATGATTCTATCTGGGTAGTGGTGGATCGCCTAACCAAGACGTCATATTTCGTACCAGTTAGGATGATCTTTTCGATAGAGCAGTATGTGAGGTTGTTTTTGGACCGGATCGTCGCTTATCATGGTGTTCTTATTATGATCATCTCAGATCAGGGTACTTAGTTCACATATCAATTTCGACAGTCTTTCTAGGAGGCATTGGGCATTCATGTCTGGTTCAACACTGCATTTCACTCTTAGACAGATGGTCAGTCGGAGCAGATCATTCAGACATTGGAGGACATGCTGAGAGCATGTGTCCTAGATTTGGGGGGCAGTTGGGAGAGGCACTTACCCCTAATTGAGTTTACCTACAATAATAACTACCATAGTAGCATTGGGATGGCCCATTTTGAGGCATTGTATAGGCGGCGATGTAGGTCGCCTATGGATTGGTTTGAGGCAGGCGATTCCCTTATGATGGGACTTGACCTGGTTGAAGAGGCGATAAAAAATATAAAGCTAATCAGTGAGAGGTTGTTGGCAGCTCAGAGTCGCCAAATGATATATGCGAATGGAAAAGCCAGGGAGGTAGAGTTTGTTGAGGGGGACATGGTGTTCTTCAAGGTATCCCCTATGAAAGTGGTGGTGAGGTTGGGTAAGAAAGGAAAGCTAAGCCCTAGGTTCATCAAGTCATTCCCTATTCTCAAGCGCAGGGGAGCTATGACATATGAGGTGACCTTACCTCCCAGTATGGACCGGGTGCATCCGGTGTTCCTTGTGTCTATGCTGAAGAAGTATGTTCGTGATGAGTCCCATGTGATTGAACCTACCGCAGTAGAGGTGGATTCAGCAGTCTCCTATAAGGAGCGACCAGTTGAGGTACTAGATCGGCAGATCAGAAAATTGAGGTCCAAAGAGATTCCCTTGGTTAAGGTCAGGTGGGAGCACCATTCTGTGCAGGAGGCCACCTAGGAGGTGGATCAGGATATATGAGGGAGTGATATCCTTCATTATTTGATGATCTGGTGAGTCCTTAAATTTCTTTTCCAAAATTCGAGGACGAGTTTTCTTTAAGGAGGGAGGATTGTAATATCCTAGATATTAATAATTCCGTTTTGTTATTATTTGTGATTGTCAACCTAGCGGGCTAGTTTGAGGTCGAGCCGAGTCGACTCATGGTCCAGTGCGAGCTCGTGAGCTCGGGTAAGTAGGAATATGAATTATGCAAAAAATTTTCCTGCGTAGATAAATTTATTTAGTTATCCTATTGCGTGTGCTTGAGCTATTAAATTATGTTGTGTATGTGGGTGTATGTGATTGATGCTTGTAATTAGCATGAGATTATTTTGAGCTAGCGGGTTAGTGGGTTGGATTCGGGCTCGAGGTGGATGCGGATTTGTTAAGAGGGTTAGTGGATTTAGGGTTGATGAGGGGAGTATAACCCCCCCCCCCCCCCCCACCCTAGGCGGCCCCCTATTGGAGCTGCCCAGTCATTTGAGGAAGAGAGCAGACAGCCGCCCCTCTCCTTCCCCCTCTTGGAGCCGCCGAGCCAGCCACCCAGCCGTTTAAGGAAAAGAGGAGCCAACCAAGCCGAGTCGCCCCTCTCCCCTTTCCTCTTCCTTGGAGCCGCTGCCCTCGAGCCCCAGCCACCGAGCAATCCCTCCCTTTTCCCCTCTCTTGGAGCAGCCAGCTTGAGGTGGAGTCGCCACCCCCCTTTCTTCTTGATCTTGGAGTCGTCGCGCCCTTTGTTTGAGCCAAGCAGCCACCTTTTGACGCTAGATTCGAAGGCCATCGCTTGAAAGTCCTTCGCTAATTCTTTCTTCCCAATTGGGTGAGTAGTTGTACCCTTCCTTTCTCGGGTTTTCTCTCATGTTCTTGAGCCGTCCTTGGAGGTTGAGAGTTCTTGTCGGAAGTTCCCGTCGTTTCTTGAAGTTTCTCGTTGTTTTCACGTGTTGCCATGGAAGAGGAGGCCAGAACCCCCCCCCCCCCCCCCCCCCCCCCCCCCTCCCTATGGGGCTCGGCAGCCCTACGATGACCCTAGGGGTGCTCGGCCAAGGAGGATGTCGGGTCGCCCTCAAAGTGTTTGACAAAATGTCTAAGAAAAATCTTGATATGTTCTTCACAATCTAGGCTTGGATTAATCTCCATAATTTAGGATTTAAATTCTGTGAATTTCGGATTTATTTCCATGATATGATGAAAATTCTATCTTGCTGAAAATTTCATGCTGAATTGTTAAATCTGGGCTGATTTTGAAATCTCTGTTGTGATGAGAACGGATTACTGAATATAGTCGTGTAACCTATCATTTTGACCAGAAAATATAGTTTAGAAACATAGGACACACTCATGAGATCAGATTCAAGTTGGGTACATCAGTTTTGGGCTCAACAGTAAGCTAAAAATAAAATCCTAATCTTTGTGATGATAATTTTAATTGCATAATTAAAATTCAAAGGGGCAGCATAATCTATTATGAACCAATAAATAAAGTTTATGCATGAAATAAAACCTCATGGGTTATGACATCACGGGTTAGAGTGTTGCGGCGTTTCTCAGTAATGACAACCCTAAAACACCGTAGAAGACACTTGACTTAGGTCATATTGTGACATACCTTTATGAATGGCGGAGAGGCTCGGATAGGAGCCGGATTGCGAGCTTGGCCCGGAAGGTTGGATGGTTAATTCCCAACCTGAATTTAAAGGAATAAGTTCGGATGGGCGAATCCCGTTTATTCCTACGTTATCTCTTTGGAACAAGTTCGGATGGGTAAATCCTGATTGTTCTTGTGTTTCCTCGTGGAACAAGTTTGGACGGGCAAATCCCGATTGTTCTCGAGTTTCTTTTAAGGAGTAAGTTCGGACGTGTTGGCGTAAGGTTTTCTACCTTGGTCTTAATCTCGGTTTTGATGATAACAAATTGAGAAATACTTTCAGGTTCCAAGTCGGTTAGCGTACGACATCAGCAATCGGTAAAATCGAAGAAATCGGCAAGGACGCTCGTCGTCACTCGGGTTTCGTGGGGAAGATAGAATTTAGTTTTAGGGTGTCTAGAATTTAGTTTTCGTGGGGAAGATGATGCAAGGAAACCCAAAAACCAAATTCGAACCCCAAAACACAAAAACTCAAAAAATTAGAAAAGGCTCTAAAATTCACTAAGCCTAGGGAGCGCCATGGAGAGCTATATGACCTAGACATTTTCTTGACACGAAAAGTGCCTGTAGTTGTTCCTTAAGTAAAAACTAGATGACGAGGTATTTTTAAAGATTTTTTAAAAGCCTTTAGCCTACCAATACTTGACCCCAAAGATTAGAAATTTTTCGTTTTTCGGAAATTAGTACTAGACCCCAAAAGTTAGATTTTGATTCTTAATTATTTTGATTTTTTAGATATTTTTATTGAATCCAAATGGGGAGTAATCCTTATATAACTATCACAACCCAAACCCGATATGATCGACCAGGATATGCCACGTACCCCGAAGCGTAACCCAACTCAAATAAAACAACAATAACCTGAACAGTGGAAGATCTTTTTTGAGAAGAATAGACATGACACCACGAACCAAACCAAAACTCAATATGAACACACTGAAAAAGTTATTAAAAAGGAGTTCAAATAAATAAACAAGACTCCCCAAATAAAATAAACTGCGGAAACCACAACCCGGATCAACATGACTCAACAACTCAAAGAGACACTAAAATGACTCAGGTATCCTCCTTGTTCACGACATGTCACGAGACCCGCTGCCCTGCCACCACCAGCCACGCTACTGCATCCCGGTACCTCTCTAATCTATCTCAGGTGCTGAAAAACAACATAAATGAGTGGTAAGTCCAACTAGGACTTAGTGAGTAAATCAGTCCTCAATTCACCAAATCAATCATCTTGCATAAAAACAGAATATAGCCGATATAAATAACGTAACAACAACGTCAGAAGAAATAGCAATAATATATCCATAGCTCTATGCATGAAATCAACATCCGTCAACAAGTATGAAATATCTTTTTAAAAATGACGGACAAGCATCAATAATACATCCGCTACCCTACTCATGTCCACAACAATAAGTATAAGCATCCATCAATAGTTATAAACATATCCACAACAATAAAATAGGATGAATGCAACACCTCAATCATATGCATGCAATGCAACACCCCAATCATATGCATGCTCTCCGGACCCGTCGGTCCCACATAGCCACATAGGGTAGGTAGACAGGTGGCCACCGAACTACCACCCAGCTCAGTGTCGTCTCTTTGGGGCATGCCCTCCCCTCATCAGCGAGACCTCCAGGAAATGCCCTACCACGCCGCCGGCGGCTGCGCAAGGCAACAAGGGGCTTATTTATTTATTTACAAAGGAAGAACCCTAATTTTTATTTTCGGTTTAATACAAGAAAAATGCGTCAAAAATCGATGAAAAACTCCGAAACATAAAAATAGCAACATGAATCAAGAATTGGAGAAAAGAAGGCCTAAATCAACTCACCGGACGAAGAGAAAATGGAAGAAAAAGACGCGCAGGATCTTCGCCCGATCGACACCGATGAACTCGCAAAAATTTGGCTTCGACTCCTCCTCCTCCTCGACGGTGCCCTCTCTCTCCTCTCCTTTGCCTCGAGTGGTGTGTGGCTCAAAAACCCTGGCTGCACACCCCAGGGTCTAATTTATAGACACTGGTTGGGTCCAAATGACCAAAATACCCCTACCAAAGCTATCCGACTTAAACAGCCCATAACTCATCCGATCTAACTCTGATTCGAGATCCGATTGTACCGCCAAATTCGCCTCAAGACCCTCTATCACCCTAGCATGCTAAATCACAGAGATAAGACAAATAAAATTTCCCTTAATTTTTCTACATTAAATGCTTGCTCGATTCTAATCCCGAAGGTTTCCGCAAATCTGCGCTAACTAGGGTCCACAATCCTCCGCTCAAGAATAAAATATTACTATTAAGATTTTGGGTATTACAATTTCCTCCCTCCTTAAAGAAAATCTGTCCTCGTATTTTAAAATGGAAGAAAGAGGTTCACCTCGGCATCAAAAAGGTATGGGTACTATTCATCTCTCTCATACCCTGCTCGACCTCCCAACCACACCTAATTTTTCCATGATTAAATTAAAACCAATAATCGAATCTAACAACAATAACTCAATGCTAAAATAAGAATCAAATCAATTAAGCCCTTAGCCTAACAATTAGTATTAAAAAATCAATTATCAACGCATATGATCAAATCTGATTCATTTGATTCTTATATTTCTTCAATTAAGATCTGCCAGCAATCCTTTGCAACATCAACCATTTAATAATATTCTTAAAATAAATTAATTGTTAAACCTCTCCTATAAGGTATAAAACTCATGCACAACCACCTAGGATCAATAGGTAATCTTTAACCTTAATTCCAATAGGTGAATATCTTACGTTGAGGCCACAACTCTAATGGGTAATATCTCATTTCAAATATGCCAAGTCACAATCTCAACTAGGCATTCTCATAAACCTTAATGATTATCTTTCATATGCAGTGCCAAAACATATGACATTGCAGAGCATCATCATCCACCACGAATACTTGTATTTTATTATTTTATTTTATTAATTTGTTTTAACTTAAACCTTCCAATGTCTAACATTCTTTTACCATGCTATATCCAATCATAATGAACATTGAATATCGGATTTAACTTAAATCTAATTCAAGATAAGCTAAACATATTCTATCACCTACTATATGTTTCCCACAAAGATGTAGATGCTTGCCTAACTTACACAGTTATGCATTTATCCTACCAAATTTTCCACTCTTTCTATATCCTTTTCCAAAAGGTCTTCTCTTTCCTTTAACCAATTTCACTTAGGAAAACCATGCAAGAATTTAAGATAACAAAAATATCCGATCAAGCCTTCCCCTCATATGGATCGGCCAAACAAGAGAAGGTTTTTTTCTAAGGAATTATATCCCTAAACCACTCTTACTACATTGCCAATGGACTATCAAGAAAACATACAATAAATAAATAAAACATCATTATGTGCCTCCATTTCTAAAAGCAAGAGAACAAAAACCACACAATTAATCATATAAATAAATCAATTTAAATCAAAAATACGTACCGCCGCTGGCGCGCAGGTTCAGCTCGATCTTGTGACTAGGACGTACCATATGTGAACATGCTAGCACTGCCCCCATACTTTACCTACCATTCTATTGTCGTACCTGCTCTGATACCAACTTTGTCACACACCAAACCCGGTATGACTGGCCGGGATACGCCACGTACCCCGAAGCTTAACCCAACTCAAATAAAACAACAATAACCTGAACAGTGGAAGATTTTTTTTGAGAAGAATAGACATGACACCACGAACCAAACCAAACCAAAACTCAATATGAACACACTAAAAAAGTTATTAAAAAGGAGTTCAAATAAATAAACAAGACTCTCCAAATAAAATAAAGTGCGGAAACCACAACCCGAGTCAACATGACTCAACAACTCAAAGAGACACTAAAATAACTCTGGTAACCTCCTCGTTCACGACATGTCACGAGACCCGTAGCCCTGCCGCCACCAGTCGCGCTACTGCACCCCGATACCTCTCTGATCTAACTCAGGTACTGAAAAACAACATAAATGAGGGGTAAGTCTAACTAGGACTTAGTGAGTAAATCAGTCCTCAATTCACCAAATCAATCATCATGCATAAAAACACAATATAGCTTATATAAATAACGTAACAACAACGTCAGAAGAAATAGCAATAATATATCCATAGCTCTATGCATGAAATCAACATCCATCAACAAGTATAACATATCTTTTTAAAAATGGCGGACAAGCATCAACAACACATCCACTACCCTACTCATGTCCACAACAATAAGTATAAGCATCCATCAATAGTTATAAACATATCCACAACAATAAAATAGGATGAATGCAACACCTCAATCATATGCATGCAATGCAACACCCCAATCATATGCATGCTCTCTGAACCCGTCGGTCCCACATACCCACATGGGGTAGGTAGACGGGTGGCCGCCGAACTACCACCCAGCTCAGTGCCGTCTCTTTGGGGCATGCCCTCCCCTCATCAGCGAGGCCTTCGGGAAATGCAACAAGCACATCACAACACCACACACGCAAGTATATAATTATAAACAAGACGTGCTATCAACAAGTAATAAAATGTATGTCAAGTGCATACCTCATCCTCCACCTCCTCCTACCATACATCACAATCACATACATACATATATATATATATCGTGAAGGCTCAACACAAACAAACAACCATAAAATAGAATTATAGCACTGTAAGAAAGGATGCACGTGTATCATAGAAGCAGTGCAAAAAGAAACTCCAACTGTAAATCAATAGACTGGGGCATTATAAAATAACTCATCTTAGAAATCACTGATCTAGGATAAAGTTCACCTTATTAACTACTATATCCATGAATAATGTCAGATCAAATCATGAAAAAATATAAAATATGATTTTTCAACTTGGCACGCAAAACGAGGCGACATCCGCCTACTGTTTTCAAAATCTGAAGGTCTGATGGCAAAACAGACCTCACCAATGAATGTGGAAAGTCGATTAGGTGAAAATTCATATATAACATGAATAATTTTGCTAACTTTAAGGCCTCCGAATAATTATTTAGAATAATAAAAGAAATGCTTTAATTTATTTAATAAATCACTGTTATAAATAAATATAACGATGATTCAATCAATAAACCAGGAATGAAATCTCAGCCCTTCATCTAAACAGGATCACATCACAGTCTTCCATCAAATATGATGCAATCACAGCCCTCTATTCAACATGATGCAATCTCAGCCTTATATCTAACCAGATGCAATCACCACTCTCCATCTACGTGATGAAATCATAACCTTACATCTAATCAGATGCAATCACAGCTCTCCATCTACATGACGCAATCACAGTCTTTCATCTAACCAGATGCAATCACAGCCCTCCCTCTAACCAAATGGAATCTCAGCCCTTCACCTAACCTAATGCAGTCTCAGCCTTCCATCTAATAAGATGAAATCTCAGCCTTACATCTAACATGATGAATCCATAGCCTTACATCTATCCTGATGCAATCTCATCCCTCCATCTACATGATGCAATCTAAACCTTACATCTACACAAGATCAGATCCCAGCCCTTCATATCAACCACTTCAATCCAACCCTTTACCTCACCCAAATTAATCTCAACCATCTGTTTCATCTCCTCACCTAATCTCGTCATCTTCATCCTCCCCTCACCCACCTCTGCCACCGCCCCTTCCCCAGCCACCGCTGCCGCTCATCGACAGGGTCCGGCCGAACGGGGACCCCGCTAGGTCTCCTGCCGTCGCCGACCTGGACAGTCCAGGGCCAAGGCCTGACGCAATGCTGCCTGGCAGCGGCCACGCCGACGGCGGCTGCACAAGGTAACAAGGGGGTTATTTATTTATTTATTTATTTATTTATTTGTTTACAAAGGAAGAACCCCGATTTTTATTTCTGATTTAATACAAGAAAAATGCGTCAAACATCGATGAAAAACCCTGAAACATAAAAACAACGACATGAATCAAGAACTGGAGAAAAGAAGGCCTAAATCCACTCACCGGACGGAGAGAAAACGGAAAAAAAAAAAGATGCGCAGGATCTTCGCCTGATTGACACCGACGAACTCGCAAAAATTCGGCTTCGACGGCTCCTCCTACTCGACGGTGCCCTCTCTCTCCTCTCATTTGCCTCGGGTGGTGTGCGGCTCAAAACCCCTGGCTGTACACCCCAGGGTCTAATTTATAGACACAGGTTGAGTCCAAATGACCAAAATACCCCTACCAAAGCTATCCGACTTAAACATCACATAACTCATCCGATCTAAGTCCGATTCGAGATCTGATTGCACTGCCAAATTTGCCTCGAGACCCTCTATCACCCTAGCATGCTAAATCACCGAGATAAGACAAATAAAATTTCCCTTAATTTTTCTACATTAAATTCTTGCTCGGGTCTAATCCCGAAGCTTTCCGCTAATCTGCGCTAACTAGGGTCCACAATCCCCCGCTCAAGAATAAAATGTTACTATTAAGATTTTGGATATAACAAGAACATTTATATTTTAAAGTTATAAATTTAAGTTAAATTTTTTTTATATAAGTAGAGTTAGTGAAGGCGTAATCCAAAAATGAGCAAACAAGCAAAAAACTCAGCCAAACCAAGCAGTGCAGTCTGCCCAGTTTTGGTCGACCGAATACTACCAAAAATTTAAAGTTAGAAAATGTTATATAAGTAGACTTAGTGAGACAGAACCCAGAAACGAGCAAACAAGCAAAAATCGACCTAACCAAATAGTTTGCCATGCCTAGGTTCGGTCGACCGAACATTGTCGGGAACGGGCAAAATGCCTTCGGTCGCTTGGTCGATCGACTGACGATCGATCGGCAAGTTACCTGGCATCACCAATGGGCAGAAATCAGCCTGTTGGGAGAGCTATTCTGGCTCTCTCTTCTTGGGGCTTATATATACTAGCCCTTTAGTGCCTTCCCCTATGATCTTAACCTTCATTGAGCCATCCTTGATCATTTCTAAAGATTTCTTGAGCCATTTCTTCGCAAACCCTAGTTCTCATGATACAACCTTGATTTTGCCTTCAAAGCTTTGATCGATTCATCATTGAGGCATCAAGAGGAACTAGGACTCGTGTTTGGAGCTAAGTATTTATTTTATCATTTATTTGCTCCATTATTTGTGTATTTTATTGTTTATTTCATTATATTAAAGCATGTGTAAACCTAGGTTGTTAGGTTTGATTGAGTTGGTAGTAGCCTTGGTGTTAAGGCTTAAATCCACCATTGTAAACTTAGTTTGCTAGGATTAGTTGAGTTGTCCTTAGGTTGAGGTGGGAGAGTGCTCTCGGTAGGAAGGCGGGATACTTCCAGGTGTGGAAGTGCCTTCGATTTGAGAGCGGAGACTTTTCAAGGTAAAGTCCTCATTATAAGGAAATTAATTAATCTAGTTAAACTAGTTTGGAAATTCTAAGCGGGGTGCTTAGGTAGTGGAGTAGGGCATTGGGGCCGAACCACTATAAATCATTGTGTTAGCATTGATATTTTGATTGTGTTGAATTCCTTCATATTTATTGCTTCCCCTTTCTATTAATATCGTGCTTAGCCTAACTACTCAAGAAACGATTAAATTCAAAATTAGGCGATAAGATTAGTTAACACACTATTCACCCCCCCTCTAATGTGACCATTTCACCAATAGGATGGGCAAATCCCGATTATTCCTGTGATATCTTAAAGGGGCAAGTTCGGATGGGCGAATCCTGATTGTTCTTTCGCGTCTCATGGAGCAAGTTCAGATGAGCAAATCTCGATTGCTCCCGAGTTTCTTTATTATAGGATAAGCTCGGATGAGCCAATCCTGATTATCCTAGTATGATTTGTTGCCTTAGGGCATGGTAAGCTTAGGCCTATTGTACTTCACTGTTAGAGTGTTGGATGCTTTCGGGCATGTGGTGGCCAGATGGCCTGTTAGCTAGTCACTCCCTTGTGGCTTTATTCCTGTTTGAGACAGGTGTTTTATCATATGTTATATCTCTATGTTTGGTTTCTCGTGGGGCTTGGTAGAACCGCTCACTGAGTTCTTTGAACTCAGCCGTTCTCGTTCTTGTTTTTTTGCAAAGCCTGACTAGTGAGGTGGGCTGAAGCACTTAGTGCAACTAGAGGGCAGAGGAACCACATTGATCTCATAGCAGTCCTAATTAGGGATCGTAGTCTAGTCTTTGGTAGTTTGTCATGCACATCAGTTTTGGTAGTTTGGAGTTGTAGTCCCTTGGGGACATTCATGTCTTTTATTTCAGATTTCACTTGTAAATAAACCATTGAACTTTGATTTATTGATTCCACACTTTACTGATTTGCTAAGCTTACTTCTAATGAAATCTGGTTTGGTTTCTCATTTTAAATAAAACTCGTTATATTCTTTTCGCTATGTTTATTTATAATGAGTTGGCATGTGCATGGGTTAGACTGCGGGGTATAGGCACGTATACCCTACCCGGTCACGTGACCCTGAGTTGGGGCGTGACAGAGAATCTATCAACAGATAAAACGAACTCAAATCAACTAAGTATCATAAACTCCAATTTTTAAAAGACAAGAGAGTCACTACAACAAATATAGCAAATGGTGACATCTTTTTTTTTCTTTTAAGGATGTTTTTTTACGTCACTAATTACCTCACTGACGCTACTTACAAGCGTCTCAGATCATTGTGTCCCCAATAATTTTTGAGACGCAAAGTTCTGGCGTCGGGGATTTTTTGGCGGAGACGCTTTTTAATTGCGCCTCCAACGCAACTCGCGATGCTTTTACTAAAAGCGTCTCCTAAATAATATTTGGAATGCAAAGGCTTTACGTCAATGATTTCCGATGGAGACGCTTTTTAGGTGCGTCTCCAATACAACTTGCGTATTCGAGACGCAAAGGCCTAGCGTTAGTGATTTATGGCAAGGACGCTTTTTAATTGCGTCTTAATGTAACTCACAACGCTTTTACTAAAAGCGTCTCCCAACTGATATTCGCAATGCACATGCCTTTTAGTTTCAATTATGAATATATTATATATATATATATATATATATATAATATTAATATATAATATAATATTTTATATATTAATACGAATAAATATATAATATTATAATATATATATATTAATGAATTATATATATATATATTGTATATTATAACTAAATATTTTTATAAATATTTATTTATATTAATCTATTATATTGAAATAAATTAATATATATTTAATTAATATGAAATATATATTAATTCATATTAATATATAGAATAATATATATTATATTATGTATTAATTTATGAGTAGAATAAATAAAATCTCAAAAGCCAAATGTGTCAACACAATAATCTCCTGCAAGGTTCAAATGAAACATTAAAGAGTGAAGAACCTGTTACAAGCCAAATTTATAAAGCTAACATCACATAACAGGTCTAGCACATCCTCAAATAATAATATTAACATCATCAAGCTCTCTGTTTTCCTTTTCTAGCACATCCAAAAAAAAAACTACCGAAGCAAAAAGTAAAAGATGGAAAGAATACGGGAGCAGAAAGATGGCAGCTTAAGCTACATAACGCTTGTTTACTCATCTTCTTCATCTTCTTCGTCATTGGCACTAAATGAAATAAGGGCGTTCAAGTTGTTTCTCATCTTTCTTAAAACCAGCAAACCTCTTATCACTGTGAGGAACATCAAGTCCACCATCCAGTGCACCCTACATTCACGATACCACTATTAGTCAGTATTTAAGTCATTCGAAAATATATTAATGATCCGCATCAAATTATAATATTACACAAAATGCTAGATAAAAAACATACAAGATAAAAAATATATTAACTTTGAGTTTGAGATACAGAGAACTCATAAAACATCTCTACTAAACTAACATACACAAATAATAATAAAAGTATAAATCCAAATTATAAACATCTCTACTAAACTAACATCTCAATTAATCAAAAGGATAAATCCAAATTCCTGCAAGAAGGAAAAACAAGACAATGAAAAGCAAAAGAAAAAAATTGTATCCACATCAATAAAACTCTAAGCACATCAATAGAACTCATTTATAAAAATATAAATTACAGACCAGCTGACTATGACTGCCCAAGAACAAGAGATATTGTTGCTAGTATTTCTACAAAAAGGAAGAGCTGCATCTCGGCCATGCTTTTACATGTGCACCTTTTCATTACTTTTATCTCATCGGTTAAAGTTCTGGACACAAAAAAACTATATCAACTAGAGAGATACATAACTCTTGAACTAGGGAATAAATGCTATTTGTTAATGTAGTCTTTTTTCCATGCATGTTCACGTAATTACATCTTCGAGTAATTACATTAGCATTCTAGGTTCAAAATTTAAATTAACAAAATGAATAGCACATATGAGGGATCACATTTACTATAGTAGACATCCTTTTAAGAAATGAATACATTAGCACGTATTTGCTTTATTTCTTGAAATTTTCAACTTTTTAGCTAAGACTGGTTTATTTCCAAAAATTTACAACTAAGACTAGTTTTTCGCTTTAGGCAATGAATACATTTATTCCAGGTCCATTTCAACTTTTCAGCTAAGTTACTGATCTTCTAGTGCAGGTCTCCCATTGACTGACTTCATCAGACCATTCTTGCAGTGGAGATGCCAATATCTCACTTGATTAAGATATATATATGGCATAATTGTTGTGTTATTGGATTTGCAAGTGACCAAGTGATTAGCAACTAGATACAGCATATGCAACTAGATACCTTGGCTTGCAACTAGACATTTTTCTAACTGAAAATAGGTATTTCTCTAACTGAAAATAGACATTTCTCTAACTAAAAACATAGGCAAAGACATACACCAAATGCAAGTATAAAATAGACATCTCTAACTGATTAGCAACTAGACATACAACATATGCTAGTGCGAAATAGGCGAAGACATATATCAAGTGATCAAGTTAATTGCATTAGCAAATAGCAACTAAATACCTTGGCTTGATGCCTAGCTTGAAATAATAATAATAAATGATTATTTTATCTTCATACATCAGCAACAAGCTGGCTGCATCTCTCTAACTGATTATTTTATCTTCATACAATCACTGGAAAGGAAGATATTCAAACAAAGTGTGCATACAACTGCATTGAATTACTTCTACTTGGTCCGATAAAGATTATTGATGATAAAGATCATTACCAACAGAGTGTTATGCATTTTACACTCATCAGGTTATGTTGCTTATATTTTAAAAAATTATCCAAAAAGAAGTGCAATAGGTTTATTTATGCAATATAGCCCAAATAAGTGAAATGGATCCTATGGGTGGTGTAAACGTTTGAGGTGATGTTAAGATTCTGGAACTTAACCTCCACCTTGTTAAGGTCCTACCCTACTCTGTATCAGTTGATCATTGATTGCTTAGGTGATCGATGAATTCACCACTAGCATCAGATAAAAGTATGAATATGAAATGTAGCAAGAATAAGAAATGAATACCATATTCTTATATCCAAAACTACAATATAAATGAAATTTACCGAGAAAAAAGTTGTGATTGAAGAGAGGCCAATGCGAGAAATTAAATCCAAACCATTAGCTCGAGTATTTAGCAGTTCTCTCTTGATAAAGATGATATCAAAAGCATGGAGAGAAAAGGGGCAATTGGTGTACCTATCAAATCGATTCTTAGCTATTCTTGATGCCGGAGAGAGATTGTAGTTGTCCTACTCTGTGGTAGCGAAGGCCTTCTGCAGCACTCGCTGGTGATCGGCGTGGTCGAGCCGCCTGACGTCGACCACCTCGAACGGAGGTAGCCGGGGACCTTGGGAAGGGGACGAACGGGAGTCGCGGAAGATGATGGCGAAGTTGTGCTGTCGCACTGACGGGAGCCGCTCCATGGCGGCACGGGGAGAGGGATGACGGGATTCGGGGTGAGGAGGCGCAGGGAGAAGGGCGTGAAGCTGAAATAGGGGTGACGAGTTTCAACGATGGAGTGGCGCAGGGAGAGGGGCGATGGAGTGTAGCTTAAATGAGATGCCAAGTTTTTAACTACAAGTCACAAGATACTGGCAGAAGATAAAAATAAAACATAGCAACAAGTTTAAATGAGATGCCAAATTTTTAACTACAATTCACAAGATACTGGCAGAAGATAAAACATAGCAACAAGCTTAAATGAGATGTCAAGTTTTTAACTATTGAAATCAAATAACTTAGCAGCCCATCTTCATGTTTCATTCTCTATCTCGCTTTCTTCCTCTCACATTTATACCATCTTTGCTCAATTTCTTTCTGTTTTTGGTCTTTTCATTCTATTTAAGTTGAAAGGATATACTTTCCATCTTGAGAAGCTCAAGGTTTAATGCACTTTTTCTTGCAATTAAATACATTCAATTCTTGTTGGTCCTGATATTGACTAAAGAACACCAAATGCATGTTAAAGGATATTGTTTTGTCAAGTGCTCAATCCCCTGTGTAAATAGTTGTGTTGATATGATCGATAGATGGAAGAATTTAACTAGCAAAGAAGGATACTGCGAAGTTGATGTTCGGAATGAACTCCAAACTCCAAAGTCTAACTGGGGATGTCATCTCTCGAACTGCATCTGGAAGTAGCTACAAGGAAGGCAAGAAAATATTTGAACTCCAAAAGGAGCAGGTTAATCTAGTCTTTGAAGTCCAAAGAGTCGTTATAGCTTTTTGTTGAAGTGAAGATTCGCTAACCTGAGTAGATATACTATTTAGGCAATTGCAAATAACTTCTATGTTATTCATATCCCTTTAATGATGGCATGTTGGCCTATTCTCAATGATACAACTACTATTTCCACTATGATGATAGGATCCCTTAAATGATCTTACATATCCAATAGGTCATTTGCATTTGATCATGTTAGAAATGCTGAAATGAAACCTACTTAATTTCTTCATAGACTAACCAACCATTTCCACCAAACTTGGACTCAAGATCAACCAAAGATAAAGGATTTGTTATTGTATTTCCTTTGAGGTATCATTTCACATCTCAAGGAACATGGTATGTTTCCTCAATGACGAGTACTAGAAATTTTGCATGTAATTGCATAAACTCTAAACTCATTTTGATGAAAAGAAGATACTTTTTAGTTCTTTGACCTGAAGATGTCAGCACGTGAAAGGAAAACAGAGAAAGGAAAACGTAAATTAATTGCAATCTAATTGTTAAGTAGAACATCAACACGGTTATAAGTGGAACTTCACAAAATCGGGTACCTGATTCTTGTTTTAGAATCATTCACAAAACATGTCTTATTCAATTCACATGTAATGTAATGCAAAAGAAAATAAAGTCCAAAAGCCAAAAAACCCAAGGTATCCTACTGCATAACTAGAAGTCGTCTCAAACAAGCTCTGTGCCACATAAATCAAATAGCAGTGGTACATTCATGATCCATAGTCCATACTATTGGAGAATCTGACACTCGACTACGCGCGAGAAGCCTCCGATCAGCCGACAACAGCGACAACGAGAAGCCGAGACCCGCATCGGCGAGATAGAGAGGAAAAATGGGGATGAAACGGAGAAGAAGAAGAAGACCGGCGCCGGCGGAGAGGCTAACTGGAGATGGAGATTAGAGAGGAACCAATTCCGTCGAGAGGGAACAAGAAGAGGGCCGCAGGGGAGCAAAACTGCACAATTAGGGATTCGTTCATCATGGAGATTGGAGTTGCCTACGTATGTAAGTTAACGGGTCGGGCCTAGAGCTTAACAGGTCCGGTATTAATGGGTTTAATACTGGATCCTATTATCTTATTAGGCTATTGTGCTGGGCCGGCCCGATAATAGTAGATCCGACCCGGCACGTTAATGGTTTGGGTATTATTAGGCCAGCCCGATAAAAGTTCGAGCTCGATATGAAACGGCCTAAAGCTGATTTTATCGAGCCGGACTGAGCTATCGGACCGGATCAAAAATTGCTAGGTCTAAACACAAGTGAAGAAGAAAGGGGCTAACGAAGAAGCAAAGCGAGTGAAGAAGGAAAGGGTCGACCATGAGAAGTAATTGCGTTATTGACCTAAATTAAAGACCTCTAATTTTAAATCGGAGAAATATATAAATTGGCATCTCTAATTTTAAATCGGAGACGCAATATAAATTGGCGTCTCTAATTCTAAATTGGAGACGCAGTATAAATTGTGCCTCTAATTCTAAATTAGAAATGCAATATAAAATACATCTCTAATTTTAAATGGAAGCGCATATAAATTGACGTCTCTAATTTTAAATTAGAGATGCAATATAAATTGCGTCTCTAATTTTATATCGAAGACGCATATAAATTGGCATCTCTAATTTTTTTAATTTGGAGACGCAATATAAATTGTGTCTTTAATTTTTTAAGAAATCGGGGACACAATGTAAATTTCATCTCTAATTTTGAGACGCTTGTAATAAAGCGTCCTTAATCCAAAAAAATTGAGACGCTAATAAAAAATATGTCCCTAATTACAACAAAAAAGATGACACTTTTTATAGCGACTCCAAATAATATGAATTTTAAAAATTTGGCAACGCTAATAAAAGCGTCCCCACAATTGCGTCCATAGAGGTTCATTTTCTTGTAGTGAGTAAGGAGATGATACTGAAATAACTTTGATGCCAACTTTCATTACCCAAGGCATCAAGTGGATACAAAGTTGCAACTTTGAAGTGATGTATTCTTCACGTCCTCAAGCAACTTCAATCAACCATCAACTCACCCTTGTGTGGTGGCTCCCCCTACAGTACCTTCGGGTCTTTGGGGGTTAGTGGGCTTAGGAACCCAAAGTGTCTTAACACCACATGGATTCATTTTAAAGACACAATCATAAATGACATGCTCATAAATATCACAACAAAATCAATATCCAATAAATTTCCTATCTTTATCTTGATGGACATCAGGCTTAAAACTTGAATGCTTATCATGAGATTTATAATGTACATTGGCATTCTTAAAAGAAATGTTTTTCTTTTCAAATTTCTTAGATGATGAAACATATTTAAAATCATTAACCTTCTTACTTAAAATCAAGACTTCAATTTTGAAAACCTCAATAGATTTATCCAAGACATGTAATTGATATTGTAATACCCGCGAATATATATATAATTTAATTTTGGCTTCAGCGGGAAAGTCGTGATGCACGGTCAGAGTTACGACTCATGCGCAAATTAATAAATTTAATTGGTTGTTTTTGGTCTAGTTTGGTTGAGTCGGGTCCCCGTGATATTTTGGTGTGGTTTGGTAGAGCGTTGGGTTCAGTTTGGGTGCGAACTAAAGTACGAGGGCGTTATGATCTATGGACATTAAATGGTAACTTGAGACTAAATACCTAGGATTGAGAGAGAAGCCGGTTTTGGAACTTGACGACGCACGCTCCTAGGAGGAGGCACACGCATGGAGAGGGATGAAGAGAAACCTCGCTAGATTGCTCCTACAGCGTCGGACGTCATCAAACTTCATGGTTTAGATTTTGTTGAAATTTGGTCCGTGGGAACGTCCGTGGTCAGATTTTGTTTAAATTTGGTCAGTAAGTTTTATACTTCATGGTTTAGATTTGGATCGGTGGAGATTGCGTTTTGACGGTCGGATCTGTCGCTGTAATGAAAATACTGAAGCATTGTTCTTGCTTCTCTTCTTCAGATTTCTATTGCATCGAATTTCACCTAATCGAGCGATCAGGACACTTTCAGGGGTCTGATTGGACTGAACTTTGGTGAGCATGTCCGAGACCCCTTGTTTCTTAATACGAACAGTGGAGATCTAATTTGGACGGTTAGATTTTGGGATACACGAGGAGGAATTGAAGAAGGGGCAACACCTTGAAGAACGAGATCCAGCGCGAGAGATCGCTGTTTGTCGGAGATCGTCGGAATCCTCTCCTTAAAGGGATATGATTCTAGGTGAGTGGTTTTCATGCCCTTAACAGTAGGTTTCCATGTTGACCTAGCCGCCCCTTGTAGTTGAGGAATTTTCCAAATTTTATCTTCATTTGTCGTGTTGGGTTGTGTCGTATTTTTTTGGTCCTTATTTCCGTATGCAAGTTTTAAGGTTCGGCGACCCCTATTGGTGACCCTAGAGGATTAGGGCCGGCCGAACCATGAAAGAGGGGTTTGTCCTTGAATTCTAGATTTGGATTTATGTTGTTTCATTCCCCCTATGTTGCGTGAATTAAACAACCAAGTAGGAAGGACAAGGGGACCGACCACGTAGGGCTACCCTAAACCTAGGGTAGGGCCGAATGGTTTAGGGCCATAAAATTCACAGAAATACCTCTTAAAAATCCTAGATATACTCCTTATGATGTTCATGAATTTTCTTGTAAAACACGAGTTATTGGAAAAACAGTAAGGGCTTGGCTTACCTACTTGACATTAAGATTTGTATGTTAAATTCATGATTTAACCGTAGGTATTTGACATATAAATGGTAGGGAAATATTTAAGGGTATAAACATAACATGGATATTTAGGTTGATTCCTAAGGGCTATGCATACCTCATCTTATGTTTTTGAGCATGAAAATTTTAGATAAATTCCTAATAAATCAGAATATTAAATAGTTTCATCTCTGATTTTTTTGTAGAATTTATGAATAATTAAATTTCAGTTCGGATAATTATAATTGTTTCTATGGTTGTAATGACAAGTTAGACTTGTGGTACTGGTATCCAGAATTGAAATTTATGATGCTCTTTATGATTATATGTTATGAATACTTGCAAATGAATTCCTTGAGTTGTGTATCAAGGACACATGAGTTCCTCTGCTAGAGGACTGAAGCCCGGGATTGGGCTAAGTTGGACAAGTACATGCGCATACAAGAAAATTGGAGGAGTGTTATTAATTCCTTGAATTATGGAATGTTGCTTTATTTTTCCCGTTCATAATTTATATACATTACCTGCATGTGATGTGGATGTGTATGCGCTTGGGCTAAGTTGGACAAGTACATGCGCATACAAGAAAATTGGAGGAGTGTTATTAATTCCTTGAATTATGGAATGTTGCCTTATTTTTGCCGTTCTTAATTTATATACATTACCTGCATGTGATGTGGATGTGTATGCGCTTGTATGAGTGGGATTTTGCCCGTTTGGTCAATTGGTGGCCGGGTAGCGCGTCGGTGAGCCACGCTGACGGACAGCCCCGGAGTGGCATTAGTGTGAGGATCTTACCCAACCACTGGATTATTTTCCTGGGTTCATCTCATGGACTCATGCTCAAGGGTCGCTAGTCTTGAACTAGCCAAATGACCAAGAACTTGGTCATGGTTACATTATTATTAGTATGAGCAAGAGAGAGCTTTGGAGATGCAAGGATTAACTCTTGCATCAACAATATGTTTGGAGAGAGTTTGGACTAGGTATTTATAACCCTCCAAATAAGCCAGCTCGTCAACGGGAATTTTTTTGCCCGTTGGCGCCGCTCGATCGATGGCCGGTCGACTGGCCGAGCAACCAGCCACCGACTGGAGCCTACTACCATTTTTCGGGCAGTGTCGGTCGGTGGCCGATTGATGGTCGGTTGACCGACTGTCGACCGCCCATGGACTGGCACCTGGAAATTCGTTGTATTTTGGGTGATTTCTTGCGTCGTTCGTTTTTGGGTTTTGGTTTTCGAAGTGCATCAACTTGGAGAGCTTTCCAAGTATTTTAGATTTACTCTAAACTCTTCCTAAGTATCTTCAGTGCACTCGTCGAGCTTCTAGAGGTCAGCACGGAGATTTTTTGTATCGAGACGATGCCACGTGCGATGATAGCAATTTCAACCCTTATCGCAACCTGCGACTTTCCTGATTGAAACATGTTAAATATAGTTTGTTATCATTAAAATAATTATAGAGAGAATTTAACACAAGGGTGAAACCCTTGGCCAACATTCTCCCCCTTCTGATGATGACAAACCAATGACGATAAACATGTAGAAAGCGATGTGCATTTAGAACATGAAGCATGAATTCATAATGCATACATGAGAGCAATATAATTATTTGAGCAAATACCCAAAACCATATCTTCAACCTCACTTTTTCCCAAAATCATAACATGGATCCGGATATTCCCGGAACCATAACTAAATTCCAAACTTTTCGGTTTTGCCCTCAAAAGTATTGGGCAGGTTGGTTTGCACGATGGTCGACCAGATCAATAAAAATTGGATAGGTTCAACACGGTTTTCCAAATGAACCTTGTATTTTTTTCCCGCTCATCTCATCATTTACCTTTTATCGTACCCTTACCTCTCTTTAATTTTTACCCCAATCTCCCAACCTAGATAGCATTCGCAACACTTGTTGCCACCCTGCCAACCGTCCAAAGCGCCGGAAACAAATGCTTTAGTAGACGCCGCCACCAATCCCTGTCATCTCCCCCACCCAAAGCGCCAGAAGCAAATCCCAGTGTCGCTGCTGCCGAATCGACCCCCTCGCCACCCCAAACCCCGCAGGGTTTGCTGCCCAAATCTCGGCCCGAAAAGTTTAGATTGTGCATAAATTTACAGCTCCTAACCCCGTAGGTAAGCTCCTAACCGAAATTTTGAGCTTGTGCCCTAATTTTAAAATTCAATAGGTAATATCATTGAAATAGTTATGAAATTCAATGGGTAATTTTGAGCTTGTTTATTGTTTATTAAAATGTTGAGTATCATTTCAGTGTGATTCCGTACTTTTGCAAGTATGACGTTGTCATAAATTATACTATTTATTGGGTAATATTGCATTAATAAGCTTTATATAGACTTCTTATGCATGTATATAATGATGAGCATACTTTGAATGAAATTTTGGGGTTTTTTTTTTTAGTTATAAACTTATAAAAAAATATGGAATATTGTTTTATTGAGTAATATTTGGTTTTATTTGAGCCCAAGCAGTGGTATTTACATGTTAAAACTCTACGACCCTATTACAGATATATATGTTGATAAACTTATGAAATAGTATAATTTTAATGCAATTCTATACTTTTGCAAAAGTATGGAATTGTCATAAAATAGGGTAATATTGTATTAATAAGCTATATATAGACTTCTTATGCATGTATATAATGATGAGCATATTTTGAATGAAATATGAGGTTTTTTTGTTAGTTAGACTTTTAAAGAAGTATGAAATATTATTTTATTGAGTAATATTTGGTTTATTTGAGTCCAAATAACAGTATTTACATGCTAGAACTCTATGACCCTATATTACAGACATATATCTTGATAAATTTATAAAATAATATAGTTTCAATGCAATTCCATACTTTTGCAAAATTATGAAATTGTCATAAAGTACGATAATATTGCATTAATTAGCTTTATGTTGACTTCTATATATAGTTTCTTGGCAAATTATTTGAAAAATTTATGAAATATTATAAATTCAATTCACTTCCATACTTTTCCAAAAGTATGAAATGGTCATAAATTAGATCAATCTTGATTTAATAAGCTTTATGTAAACTTGTATGTATATTTTCATACTCTTCTTTGACATAGTTTTTGATAAGTTTATTAAATATTATAAATTCAGTGCACTTCCATACTTTCGCAAAACTATGGATTGGTCATAAATTTGTCCAATATTGGAACATTAAGGCTTATAGACTTCTATATGTCATTTATAAAATGATTCATTTATTTTCAATGAAATGTGGTGCTTAGTGTTTTTAGAATTACATTTGGAATATGAGGACCCGACAAAGCACTCACAAGGTTAGATTTGCCGGTATGAGTATATTATTTTCTTTGTTTATTAACAATTACATCTTCTCTATTTTTGTAACAACAAACAATTTATGTTGCAGAACCAATTGATGATATAAGTGAGCAAGATAGATCTAAGCAAGCTCCAACTGAGCAAGATGAAGGTCATGCAACACAGCAAGTAGAAACCTCTTATGCACCACCCTCAAGAGTAGTAAAAGGACATGTATATGTCCTTAAATGGACTTGCTACGTTGATAGATTCAGAAGGTTCCTCATATTAGATTTCGAGCACAATTGGGGCAACCTCCAAAGCATTCACATAAGTCCATAGGAGAAAGCTCTTATACGGACCACCCCATTCGGAATATTCCTGGACATAGGAGAATTCCCAATGTCCAGGAATTTGCTCTTATCAATTATGAAGCAGTGGGTGAAAGAAGTAATTTTCAACTTCAAAGGAAAGGAAGTGAAATTCTTGGAATCTGACGTGGCTCTCCTCTTAGGCTTGCCTAATCAAGGAGAAATAATTCGAATTCCAGAGGAGCCAAGTGAAGCCACTTCCGAGGGCTATATGAAGGCCAAATATTTTCCTAATGGAGCAACACCTACTTGGACCCAAATTAAATTCCTGATGATTCAAGTGCATGGTTCTAACAACCCTGAAGATATCGAGGATTCTTGTCGTTTGTACATTTTATATGTATTTTCTTTTATATTATTTTCTACGCTCGGATATCGTGTACTGGGTTATTTGTTGGGTTATGTAGATAACCTAAAAGACATTAGTAAGTTTAATTGGTGCAATCGTATATATACATTCGTAGCCGGACAAATCCCCTCAATTGGGGAAAGAATTAGATTAGTAGTTGGACAACAACAAGCCAACCCAACTGCCACCTACATGCGTGGTTGTGTTATTCTTTTCCTGGTTAGTATGATATTTTTTATATGTCAATATTTTGTCTTATATTATCTTTTATATTTCCTGGTTAATAACTTGTTTATGGATTATTTTTGTCACGCCCCAAGTATAGTGTTACGTGAACCGCCAGGGTATACATGCCTATACCTCGCAGCCTAACTCATGCACATGCCAACTCATAAAATAGCGGAATAAACAACGACTTTTATTAATGAAAAGAACCAAACAAATTTTTCATTTCAAAACAGCAAGATTTTAAATAAATAGCTCAAGTGCGAAAATAAACAAATCGAAGAGCAACAATTCTTTAACAAATAAAAGACTGAATAAAAATATGAATGTCCCCACGGGACTACAACTCCAAATACCAAAACAACAATGCATGACAACCTACTACAGACTTGACTACAACCCCTAACTTAGGATTGCTATGAGATCATGTTGCTCCTCTGCCCACCAACTGCACCAAGTGCTCCAGCCCACCTCATCGGTTAGGCTCGACAAAATAAAATAACGACAACGGGTGAGTTCAAAGAACTCAGTGAGCGATCCTACCAACCCTCACAAAAACTTGAAACTTATCCTAGTATAAATAAACTCGGAAGCAATCGGGAAAGGCCCTCCGAACTTGCTCCACGAGATGCGTAGGGACAATCGGGATTCGCCCATCCGAACTTGTCCCTTTAAGATATCATAAGAGTAATCGGGTAGGCTGTCCAAGCTTATTCTTAAAAGATATCACAAGAATAATCGAGAAAGTCCCTCTGAAATTATTCCTTAAAATCACCTCGGGGATAATTGGGTAGGTCCTCCGAACTTATCCCACGAGGCCAAACTAGAACAATCGGGAAAGGCCCTCAGAACTTGTTCTGTAGGTTGGGAATTTTACATCCAACCACTACTAAAAAAATGGCCTTTTGCGATGGCAAAGGATGCGATCGTAGATGCGACGAGTCTGCGACTGCCGTCCATTGGGGTCGCGGAGTGGCTAGTTTTGCGACGGCAGTGCGACCGCATTTATTGCTGTCACAAAATAGCGACGAGATTGCGACCGTTTCGAGTGCCGTCGCAATATGGCAATGGGTTGGCACCATTTGCGACCGTTTTTTTTGCGACCGTTACTGCCATTGCAAAATGTTATTAAATTCCTCGACCAAACCCTTTTTTTTCTCTTCCCCTCCTCGTGCGATCGATCAACCCTAGATCTCTACTGCCCAAACCCTCTCGATCTCTGCCGCTGCATGCCGACCGCCGCACATCGCACGTCGCACATTGACCGCCGCCCGCTGCTCGCCGCCCGCGCGCCGCACACTGACCCTAGCCGACGGTATTCTCCTCTCCTCTCCTTTGTGTGTGTGTGTGTGTGTGTGTGTGTGTGTGTGTAATCAGACGGCTGAAACCAAATCCGTGTACTGATTTGGTAATGTGAGATGCCATTACCAAATCGAACACTTCAATGTAGAAACCACTTCCATTTCTTTGTGTGCGAGGATTCCATTCATAGTTCACAAGTTCTGAAAAGGTTGTTATTAGAACAACAATCCTTAGCATACTATCTTTTGGTGGAACAACCAAAGTCTTCGGTATGGAAAGTGAATCTCCTGGCCACAAAATTCCTGTAAGAATTTTCTTTGAATTCATGCTCTTTGAAAAACCATTAGTTGAAATCCACAAGCCCAATCTTTTTTCCCTAATTTCCAATCACATTAACTATCTGAAATGTTGTCGCATTTAATTGTATTTTCCATGGAAAATTTTCCACTAATTCCATCAAATTTCATATTTGATATCACATTGAGAAGAGTCTTTGGTTTAGTCATATTAATTTCATGCACAGAGCTACTCAAACTTGCAGTCTCTACTGCCATTGCTAGAGCCCATGTTGTATCAAATATGAATATGTGATATGTGTGATATGTGTGATATGTTTTGAGGTAATTAAAGTAATTAATACCATATTATGGTTCATGTTTAGATTAATTCAAGTCCATATATATTTAACTGAATTCCATCACTATCTTGTGTACTCTTATGATCTCAGAAAGCTTCTTGGCGATTTAGCTTTCTTGATTTAGCTTTCTTGCGATTTAGTTCACAAGTTAGATCTTCAAGTCTTCAGACTATTAGTTAGTGCACCAAAAGATCAGTTTGATTTTTGAAAAGTAAATCATAGCTGCAGGTTAATTAGCTAGCTAGCTAGTAGTAGTTGTACACTGTAGTACTATTGTGAAAAAGTTTAATTTGGGGAAGAAAGCAGTATATTGCACAGAAAAAAAATGTGATGCATGATCCTAAATTTGAGCCTACTTTAGGATATTGACACATAAATCAAGATAATGATGTATAAATCAGGATATGTACAAGGCTATAGTCAAAATCTGCACATCCTTTAGTGCAATTGGGACCACAAGTTGCAGTACTGAACAAATAGAAACCTAGATCTCTATATTTTAGATCTCTATATTGACTTTTAGATCTCTATTTTAGATCTCTACATTGTCCTCTTGTATGTGGAAGATACTACTTATTTTGCTTATATCTTAGAGTGTTCGTATCTGTTCATTTCAGCTTACTTTTTGTTAAAGAAATTTTATATGTTGTAAATTGCTTAATTTATAAATATATAATTTGAGGTTAGTACTATACATCTGTAAATGTCGCGAGCACTAGCATTGACCCCGGAGGTTCGAGGTCGTCGTAGGCCTTGCGGGCCAAATCGAGGACTCATGTACCATCATCGGCCGACCAGCGTCAGTTCATATCGCTACACGGTCTAAAGTAAGTATAAAAATTTATTTTTTATGATTGTTAATTAATTAATTGCTACTTATGTTGTTATACTTGAGTTGTAGATTCGAGCAGGATGATGCTGTTATACTTTTTATGTTGTTATACTTGAGTTGTATCAAGAGTTTCTTTCAGGAGCCATGGTGTTCATGGACCCATGTGCCGGACCAATCTCGATCTTTACTATGGTCTAAGTTCGAGGTACGTAGTTTATTACTTTTTTAGTTAATTGTATTAATATTTAAAATGATTGTATTACATAATTTATTTTCTTTTTGTAGGCTCGCTATACTTGGGATCCCTCCATTCAGGCACAGGTGAAGGATGCTTGGGAAGGTTACTGCAAGAGGCTTTTCAAGGATATCCTCCATCGGGCGCAGGAAGAGGCACGGGCGAGTATAGGCGGTAATAGAGACACGCCTATGGATGCGCTCAAGGGACACGGGCCAACGTGGATGCATGTTGACGTATGGGATTAGCTATGAGACATGTGGGCGTCGGAGGGATGGCAGGGTGCCTCCCGGACGGCGCACCAAAATAGGATGACGTTGGTCGAGGGATCCGTCGCTTGGTATACCGGTGGGTCCATCTCATTTATCAGCCACGAGCGTCGATTGGTAAGTAATTTAATGATCATTTATTATTATTATAGGAAAACTAATTATATTTATTTTATTGCAGGGGACGCGCGACGAGCATGGGACGCTCATCCCAGCTGACCCTCTAAGGGTCTTCGAGGAGATGCATAGATATCAGTGTGGCCCTCGCCGGGGTGAGTTTATCAACGGGAGGCCGGAGACGATATTGGTAAGTTAATATTTAATTTTATTTAATCTATTATGTATAATTAATTTAATTAATCCACCTAATTTTCATTAAAGGCTATGTACAGTGAGTTGGTGACCCAGCGAGGAGGTGATCCTACGCAGCATCAGCTTGATGTTGATGCATGGATGCAGGTGACAAGCGTAGACCACGGCTGTGTATATGGCATTGGCACAACGGCCCACGCACGAGCATTGTTGAAGCCACACGGTGCGGGGTCGTCTGCCTTCACCTCCTCCTCCGCTGGTCCATCAACATCACGTGCGGATTAGGACCGATTAGCGGCCATCGAGGCTGCTCAAGCACACCTCAGCACCGACATGGCCACTATGAGGGATACTATAACACATGTGACTGAGTACTTGGCGTATATAGCTTCTATCATACCTGGTGCTCGTGCCCCTGCGCCTCCCCCATCATTCGACGCGACGGCATCAGTATCAGATCCATCATCATCGTCAACGCCTACATAGCCCCTATCCTCGCCGCCTCCCCCACCGTCGTCTGATGCGCCTCACCAGTGATGTATTTGTTTGATGTTTTATTTTGAAATGATGTAAATATTGTTTTGATACAGTGTATATAATATTTTGATACGATGTATATAATATTTTGATATCCATTTGATGTATATAAATTTTAAATTGATGTCTCATGTTTGATTGATATGTAATTTAATTAAATATTGTAAACATGAATTATATTTTTCGTTTTTTTAATAAAAAAGTATATACTTATGTGACGGTATTGTGACTGAAAATACCATCGTAGAAGATCGGTCTCACAGCACATTGGTCGCAGTTGCTGTGCGACGGAAGTATTGCGACGACAAATTGCTGTCGTAATTATTTTTTTATTGCGACCGCTCCTTCTGCGGTCGAACATTATCTGTGACCAGAACATTGGCGACGGAATTTTGTGACCGCTTATCACCGTCGCAAAAAGGCTTTTGCGACCGCTTTGGCGGTCGCAGAAGCCCTGATTTCTAGTAGTGAACCTCCCGGGCTTAGCCCGCAATTTGGCTCCTCGATGAACCTCTCCGCCATTCATAAAGATATGACGTACCATGACCTAAGTCAGGTCTTTCCTACGGTGTCTCATGGGTGTTCCTATTGGAAAGTGTCTCAACACTTCAATACCCGACCCCAACTCCTAGACCCGTAATGTCATAAACCCATCTGATTTTGTTTCATGCTTAAATTTCTCATGTTGATTCATAACAGATTATGTTGACTCTTTTTCCCAATTTTAATTATACAATTAAAATTTAGTTAACCACAATTAGGGTTTTGTTTAGCTTAATATTCTGCCCGGAATTGATGTATCTAATCCGAATCTGGCCTCCAGAGTATGTCCTATGTTTCCAAACTATATTTTATGGTCGAAACGATAGGTTACACGACTATGTTCAGAGAAATACAAATACCACAGCAAGCATTACAAAAATAGCACAGATTCATCATCTCAGCATAAAATTCCAACAACATTGAATTTCCATCATGTCATGAAAATAAATCCGAAAATTCATAGAAATTAAATCCTTAATTCACCAACATATCAGAATTATAACATTTAGATAATTCTCACAAAACCATATTTTTAAATAAGATTATCAAGGACTACCATCATCTTTAATAAAGAACAACCTTTAAGATCAATCATTTAAATCAAGAAACCATCTTGCAAAAACCTTCATGGCATCATCATCAAGATCCTAAATTTTACAAAACATAATTTTCTCCAAAAATCACAAATTAAATACTAAGCATGCTTGAACATATAATAACTTATTTCAATCATCATTTTGAGATATAAACTATAAGACAATCAAGATCCCTCACTTAGGCATTTCATCGAACACCTTGAGGGCACCCTTGTTCCACCCTTGGCCGAGCACCCATAGGGCCGTCCTAGGGCTGTCGAATCCCATAGGGATGGGTTTAGGGTCTCCTCAAACATGCCACACAAAAAGAACGTCAAGAATTCGAGGAATCGTCGGAAACAAATCAAGAACATCAAGCCTCCAAGAACGGCTTCAAGAAACGCGAAGAAATCCCGAAAGAAGGAGGGTAAAATAACTCCCCTAATTTGGAAAGATGATTAGAAGCGATCCCGGATGATGGCCCTCAAATTCGGCTTCAAAAGATGACGGCTCAATTCAAGAAGGGGAAGAGAGGGGGCGGCGGCTCACCTCATGCCGTCAGCTTGAGGAGAAAGGGAGAGAGGAAGAGAGAGGGGCTGGCTTCGGCTGGTCCTCTCGACTCGGCTCCAAAGGGGAGGAAGAAGGACAGGAAGGAGAAGAGAGATGCTCAGCGACTGGCTGGCTTGGGTAGGGCTGGCAATTTTATCCGTATCCGCCAACTAAAAACCGCATTCGTACTGTATCCGATCTGTATCCGCAAGTAAAAACAAATATGGATACAAATATGGATCTGCAAATTTCATATCCGCGCGGATACGGTGCGGATATGGATTTGTCTGTGTATCCGCACCGTATCCGCACCGCCTATCCGCCTCATTTTAATTACTATTTTACCTATATATATAATACATATTAAGGGGCCAAGGGTGATATTGTAATTTTATATCTAATATATATATTATATCAAATATAATTGCCAGCATTTGCGATTCTGCCCTTGCCCTAAATCCCTAATTCTTTCACCCGTGACCCGCCGCGGCGCCGCTTCATCCATTCGCTTCATCCATTCTGCGATTCTGCCCGCTGCTTTCACGAAGACACACCAGTACACCACCGACTCACCGAGGCACCGACAGTCCGACACACACGGGCACACGGTGACTCGGCGACAGTCCGCTTCATCTATGCTCGCCCCTTTCACGCCGATCGCCGCACCATATCTGCCCTAGTGCATCACTCGGCGACTCGGCGACTCGACGTCTCCCTTCTCTGCACGCAGCCGACAGTCGCAGGCCCGCAGCACGAGTTCGTCACTCGTCTCCCTTCTCTGCCGACAGCCGCACCAATCCCAGTGGCCGGTGGTGACTGGTGAGCGCGTCACTCTTCTCCTAATCTCTATTCTCTTCTCTACACACAGCGCCGGTGTCTCTCTTCTCCTAATCTCCCTTCTCTGCACACAGCCCGCCTCTCTTCTCTGCACGCAGTCGGACGCCCGCAGCACACGCCGGCATCTCGCTTCTGTGCAGTCTGCACGCAGCCCGGCAGCCGCAGCCCGCAGGTGAGTCCGGCAATCTTCACGTATTAAGTGTTTCATGTATTAAGCTTTGAAAACTGCATTCAAATCAGGGAATTTTTTGGCCTGAAATGAGTTGAATCCAAATATCATGTTATTGAATTGCATGTTAAGTTATTTCCTTCATGTTATTGAATTGAAATATTAAGCTTTGAAAACTATTAATCAAGATCTGGGTGATACTATTAATAGGATTGAGAATATCATGTTTAGAGGTGATATTTCCTTCCTATCTGGGTGATACTATTAATCATGTTGAGAATATTAATCATGTTGAGAATATCATGTTGAGAATATTAATCATGTTGAGAATTTTTAAGAATTTAGATGCTTGTAGTTTTATTCAAGAATTTTTAAGAATGCTTGTAGTTTTAAGAATTTTTAACTACCAGCAACAAGTCATTTATACCTATTCAAGGCTGTTCTATGAAGTTTTAAGAATTTTCTTTCAATCCTTATTGGTTTCTGATAGAAAGTGAAAGTGAAAGTCTTCAGGTTCTCTAATGCTTGTAGCAGACACCCACCAAAGATGAAAGTGAAAGCCTAAGCACTTAAGCAGAAACCAACAAGAGGTTATTATGTACTTTCGGTAGTGTAGACTCACTAAAATAAATCATTGGTTGTTTGAAGAGTTCTTGTGATTCTAATTTGCAGTTGCCATGCATTACTGTTTCTGGATGCCAATGTCAGTATCCATTATGGTAAACTAGCTAGGTTCATTGAATCATTCTTTTGTTTGTTCTAGGGAAATTATACTGATAAGTTTCCTCAATGTACTAACACCATATTATGATAAAATCCCATAGCTTTTAGTGATTTAGGTATTTTTACAAATGATTCTTATTAATGTGCTATGGTTAATTGACTATTGTAATTGATTGAACTATGATTAATTTTTTTAATGATTAGTTCATTTATATCATTTATTTATTTTCTTATAGGTTCTACTTCAAATGTTGCCAAAGTGTTTGAAGAAATAGAAGAGGATGACAGTGTAGGGATGAATGAATCTTACGTGATGGACCGATGGTAATTGCATACATAATTTTTGTTGAATTGTATTATTTTAATATGTGTTATATATTTGGATTTTGTTTCTAATTTGTAGGATTGAAGAACAATGAAGAGAACATGGTGTGAGAACTTTGGAAGAGCATTTTAATGTGCTATATATTGGATGATCTTCACATAAGACTGATGTAATTTTGAAGTACTTTATTGAACTGTTGTTGAATTCTGATTTATATATGTTGTAGCTAGATATATTATGGGATTTATGGCTGCTAAAACTATGGTGGTTGATTTGATGTAACTTGTTTCAAATTAGGACTCTTGTTTTAAATTGATGTATGTTGTATTGTTGTAGCTAATTTTAAATTTCTCAAATGATTTGAAGTATTATGGACTTATGGTTTGTTCAAATTATAAATTGATGGTGGTGTATGTTGTAGCTATTTAGAATTTTAGATGCTAGTAATTACTCATATTATAATTTTTTTTTAGCTAGTATCTGCTATTTAGATGATTTATGTATCTTAATGTTGTTTGTTTCAATTTGATTTAATGTACATATTATGGTTGATGGTGGTTAAATTATAAATTGTGGTTGAGTAGTTTAAAATATATTACATACTTATTTTGGATCAATAAACAGGGTATTTATTGATTTTTAAATTAAATATATTATTTTAATATTTTTTTAAAATACGGATGCGGATATGGATACGGTGCGGATATCCGTTTTTGAAGCGGTGCGGATATGGATATTCATATTCATATCCGTGGCGGATTCGGGGCGGATACGGATACACGGATATGAGGTGCGGATGAGGATGCGGATAATGTACTATCCGCACCGTATCCGATCCGTTGCCTGCCCTTGGCTTGGGGGCGGTGGCTGGCGGCTTGGCTACGGCTTGGCTTCTCCTCTCAAAAGTCTTGTGTGGCTCCAAATAGGGAGCCACATGCCAATGGGAGGGGGTTTTATACTCCTTCTTCAACCCTAACCCTTCTAACCCTTTATCCACATAACCCGAACCCGAACCCGCTAACTTAATTTAACTTAATTAATTATATTCTCCACATAACAATCCATAAATAATATAAACACAATGCACATCCACATCCACATGCCACATAATTAAACACTTATGCATACGCAACATAAAAAGATTAAATAAATTAATCTACACAAGCAAAATTACCTAACTCATATATATATATATATACTTACCCGAGTTCGCAAACTCGCACCGGACCATAGGTTGACTCGGCTCGACCTCAATCTAGTCCGCTAAGTTGGCAAATACAACCATAAAGGAAAATAATATAATTAAATATCTAGGATATTATAATTTTATCTTTGACAGGGTTGGTTTTTTGAACATGTTCCAATTTTGGTACCAAGAGAAATACCAGATAAGCCCAGATTGTGGAAATGAGTTATTATAAATTGACAAACAATGATCTTCGAGTCCAAATGGGAGTCTGTGACCCATGATGGAGTTGTTGAAAATCTTATTCCTTCACCCCAAGAACAACTTCTATTCCGTCCACAGACTAGGGTATGAAGTTATATATTGAAGTTACAAAATATGTGTTTAATTTATTGAAAAAATTATGAATTGATGGTTTGTACTGTTTAGTCTAATTATTCTAGTATGAATTGATGGTTCCAAAATAGTATTTTCTCTAATTCTATACTTTCACGAAACTATGGAATGACTTATTCTTGTGTAATTTTTTTCAGACCGTCGAAGAATTGTTAATTGATTTTGACATAGAATACTGCCAAGAGCACATTAATAGATATTTACAAAGGCAGATGAGGGAACAAAGAAGGCAAAAGAAAAGAGCCACACCTGATGCATGCCCTCTAACCCCAAGCATTGTTTACAGGAATATTGTTATGAGGGCAACCATTCAAAAGAATACATACAATCTCAGGGAAAGGAGAGGAACCCCCCTGTGGTAGAAGGTAGATAGCAAAAAAGCCAAAATAATTAAGAAGAAGGTTGAAGAAGAAGAATGTGCAGTTAAGGTTGAAGAATGTGCTTTTAAGGTTGAAGAATTGGTTGTTGCAAGCCAAACCAACCAAAATTACTATTGCAAGTCCGGAACCAACAAAAAGGAAAAAAAAAGCTGTTGCAAAGAGATATTGTAAGAGGTCAAACATGAGAAAAAAGATATCACAACAATGTTTCCATTGAATTTTAGTCTGGATGATGAAGATCAGGAGGAAAGAGATGAGAATAAAGAAGTAATCATTAAAAAGCATGCAACTACAAAAGGAAAAATTCTTTGCAAGGTAAAAACTCTCTTTTAAATTTATTTTAGTTATATGAAAAATATAAATAACTATAATGACAATAACTCTCTTCATATTTTTGATGCAGATAAGAACTAAATTCAAAGATGTGGATGATGGCATTGCTAATTTACTTCTATCTTTGAAAAAATTAGAGTGAGTGTTATTACAATTTAATTTTTTATTGCGGGACAATAATTGTATTTGTGAGATAATATATTTGTGTTAGAGTGAGTGCATTGAATATGTTAGAATGGTGTAGTAGATTGAATACTTATTAGTATTTTTGATTTGTTTTAGGTTGAGCAATGAATATATTTGGAGATGTTGGCACTATTATTTAAATTTGGATAGTTTATAAAATATACTAGACTTTGATGCGCTCATCGACGACGACACGATTGACGCCTACGCTTCAATCTTATTAAGGAATGCTCGTAACAGCCCAACTAATCATATATATTTAGGCGCAATTTTCGAGGTAAATTTTTCATAAACTAGTTGATGATATATAGTTGTTGTTTTTTATGAAATTCCAAAGTTTTGATAAAGTATGGATTCCTTCATTTTGCACTTCCAGAGTATGGAAGTTGGCTTCTTTTGTGTATTTATGAAATTCTAGAGTTTTCTCAAAGTATGGAATTTGATTAATGGTTTATTTTATGAAATTCCAGAGTTTTGATAGAGTATTGATTCCTTAATTTTGCTCTTCCAGAGTATGGAAGTTGGCTTCTTTTGTGTATTTATGACATTCTACAATTTTCTCAAAGTAAGAAATTTGGTTAATGATTTATTTTATGAAATTCTAGAGTTTCGATAAAGTATGGATTCCTTAATTTTGCACTTCCAGAGTATGAAAGTTGGCTTCTTTTGTGTATTTATCACATTCTACAGTTTTTTCAAAGTATGAAATTTGGTTAATAGTTTATTTCATGAAATTCAAGAGTTTTGATGAAGTATGAATTCCTTAATTTTGCACTTCCAGAGTATGAAAGTTGGCTTCTTTTGTGTATTTATGACATTCTACAGTTTTCTCAAAGTATGGAATTTGATTAATGGTTTATTTCACGAAATTTCAGAGTTTTGATAAAGTATGAAATCCTTAATTTTGCACTTCCAGAGTAAACAAAGTTATTTTTTTTTCTAGAGATATTATAGAAGTCATGGAGCGGCCGCATTGAATGGTATTGAAAGGTCATCATTCGTGTCTTGTAATCCTAAATATATTTTTATGCCCATCAATAGTAGTCACCTCCGCCATTCCAATAAAGGAAAAGATACCAGAGGGCATTGGCATCTTCTTGTGGTGGATGTGGAGCAACAGTTATTCCCGCATCTAAATTCAATGTCGTCCTACCATGGGTCTACGCAAGATTTTGAGGACAATGTGAGTGTTTTGTACAAGTTATAGTTCAACTTAAAACTTCTATGATAACTGCTTCCAACCAATACATATGTGACATGTAGGTTTTAATGCTTCAAACAATCCCTATGAGCATCTGGATGCAATATGCCCCAACCTTAGCACCCACATCAAATCAGTTGGTTGGAGGAAGGAAATTTATGAATGTCCTCAACAAGATTGGAGTGTTGACTGTGGTATCTTTTTGCTAAAGTACATTGAATATTTGATTGAATCAAAACCAATAGAATGAAATCAACACAACATGAAAAGATTTCGGCTGTAGCTTGCAATGACATTCTTCAATGACACATATTCAAATTTCAAGCTACAATACTGAAAATGTTGTACGTCAAACTATTTATGATCCCCTATTTCATAGAGGATTGTCACAGTGTTAGCATATTATTGTACAATGTTTAATTTGGCTAGTTGTATGTCTGTATTTTATCCAGTTCCATACTTTCATACAAGTATGGAAGCTCTATGCTAGTATGATGATTCTGGTATGATTATTGTCATTTTGCAAAGTCAACTCATTCACTTATTCCGTACTTTCAGAAAATTATGGAATGACATTTACTGTTGAGATTATTATAGTTTTGCACCAATACTAATAGGCATGACAGAGTCAAAAACTAGTATTTATTCTACTCCCATACTTTCACAAAAGTATGAAATGACTTATACTGAGTTCAACTCATACATAATTCAAATTATAGTCATTAAGGATATCCAATCATATATTAACAGATAATAATTGTGCTACAGAGTCAAAAACTAGTATTTTCACCAGTTACATACTTTCACCAAAGTATGAAAAAAGCATAATATGATATTAACTCATAGATAATTCAAATTTAGTCATTACAGATATATTGACTATACTCATAGATAATACAATCATACATTAACAGATACTAATAGGCATGACAGAGTCAAAAACTAGTATTTATTCTAGTTCCATACTTTCACAAAAGTATGGAATGACTTATAATGAGTTCAACTCATACAGAATTCAAATTATAGTCATTAGAAAGGATATCCAATGATATATTAATAGATAATAATTGTGCTACAGAGTCAAAAAACTAGTATTTTCACCAGTTCCTCACCAAAGTGTGGAAAAAATATAGTATGATATCAACTCATAGATAATTCAAATTTAGTCATTACAGATACATTGACTATACTCATAGATAATACAATCATACATTAACAGATACTAATAGGCATGACAGAGTCAAAAACTAGTATTTATTCTAGTTCCATACTTTCCCAAAAGTATGAAATGACTTATACTGAGTTCAACTCATACAGAATTCAAATTATAGTCATTAGAAAAAATATCCTATTATATATTAACAGATAATAATTATGCTACAGAGTCAAAAGCTAGTATTTTCACCAGTTCCATACTTTCACCAAAGTGTGGAAAAAGCATAATATGATATCAACTCATAGACAATTCAAATTTAGTGATTATATATATATAATTCAAAATAAAAAAATATCAAAAGTTAGTCATCAACACGACCAATATCTTTCTTTACAATTCTAATTAAATCCGGAGGCCAATCTCACTCCCAAGTAAGATTCCTTTCCATCCTCCTAGCTTGATTTGCTAGCCAATCAGCTGCAGCATTTGCATCCCTTTTGATAAAAGTGATTGATAACTCCTCAAACTTATCTGCAATCAATAAAATATTACGGCTATGATGTCGCATAGCAGCCAAGTCTACCGCAAGCTTTATAGCAAGAGCTTCATTCTCCAAGATAGAACGATCATATGAAAGCGAGGCAGTGGCAAAAATTAGATTACCATTGCAATCTCTACACATAGTAGAGTAACAACCAATGTTATTATTATCGGAATTGGATGCATCAACATTCCATTTATAAATACCTACATCAGGCGGAGACCAATTATATCCAGAATTCTTAACACAAGCAATCCCCTCAGACAAAATATTATTGTCAGCATAGTCTATCGTCAATGCGATGACTTTAGCAAAAAGAATCCACAAAGATGGTCTTATTTGATCGAAAACAACTTTATTTCGAGCCAGCCAGATATTGTAAAAAGTATTAAAACAGAGTGCCACCAGAGTGTGAGAAACATCACTTAATTCAGTCTGGTGCACATCAGTAATCATACAAAATTTACAAGCAAGGCTGTAAATACCCACAAATCGACAGTCCATTAGTTCCCAAAGGGTCCTAGCTACCTCACACTCAAGAAGACAATGATGAATGTCTTCTAGAGGGCTGCCGCAAAGGACACAACTAGGGGAATTAATGATACCAAATCTAGCCAATCTATCCACATTGGGCAGTTTATGATGAAAAAGCATCCAAATAAAAATCCTAACTCGAGGACCAATTCTTACCTTCCAAATTAAAGACCACATTCGTAGATTGGAAAGATTGGTACAATGTAATTGAGAGATATAATTGTAAGCTGATTTAGTAGAAATAAGACCATTTTTATCCGACCACCAAATCCAACTATCATCATTGGGGTTCTTAGGTAAAGACAATCCTGGATATTTTATCCGCAATCATACGACCAAACATATCATTAAGAACACTCAAATTCCAATCACCATTAACAATTAAAGCATTCACAAAAAGATTAGCATTGGTCATGACAGTATTGATAAAAGTAGGCTTACGCATCAAGGGAGTATCAAAAATCCAAGCATCATCAAACAGATTTGTATTTAAACCAGATGAAATGAATTTAATAAAACCAGTTTTAAGATAAGCAGCAGCATGACAAATCAGCTTCCAAGAACCACTACTATTTCTAGTATTCAGACAATTCCACAGATGAAAAGAATAATATTTATCTTGAATAATGAAAACCCAAAGAGAATCTTGATTATTAAGCACTTGAAAAAGTCTCTTAGCACCCAGAGCAAACCTTATGAAATCCAAATTTCTAAGACCTAAACCACCAAGGGATTTAGAAAGAACAACTTTATCCCAATCAACTAAATGTAAACCATGCTTGTCATAATCAGAACTCCATAAAAAATTCTTAATAATAGAATTCATTTTTTGAATGACATATTCAGGAGTCCAATTGACACAAATAGAGTGTAAAAGCACAGAATTAAGCACATATTTTATCAAAACAACTTTGTCAGCTTGGGAAAGAATCTTTCTTTTCCAATTACTTAGTTTTGCTTCGACCATATCAATAAGAAAATTATAATGATTGGCATGCATCATTCTAGGACTGATTAAAGAACCTAAGTATTTAAAAGGAAAACTACCATATTTCATATTAAACTTCCTACACACTATATGTTTAACAGTGATAGCAGTGTTATAAGGGAAAAAAATCTCAGATTTACCAAAATTTATCTTCTGATTAGTAATATTCCCAAAAGCATCAAAATTTTTTAACACATTATTAATGGACTTATCATTAGCATGGAAAAATAGAAGTATATCATCAGCATACATGAGGTGATTAATAGTAACCCTATGTTTAATCTTAACAGAGCTAATTTTACCAGAAGAACCAGTAGAATTAAGCATATAAGACAGAAAGTTACTAACAAGAATGTATAAATAAGGGGATAGGGGATCCCCCTGTCTAATTCCACAAGAACCATTAAAAGAGCCTGAATTGACACCATTGATGCAGCAAGTAAACTTGACAGAAGAAATACATGATTTAATCCACTTTACAAATTTATTCAGAAAATTTAAAGCAGATAACATGTTAATAATAGAACTCCAAGATATTCTATCATATGCCTTCTCTAAATCTATCTTAATCATAATAATAGGATTTTTGCCTTTAGACTTATAGATAGAATGAGAAACTTCTAGGGCAATAAGAATATTATCATGAATGGACCGACCAGAAATAAATGCAGATTGATTAGAAGAAATCAAATCATTCAAATAAGGCTTAAGTCTATAAGCAATCACTTTAGCAAGAATTCTATAAGCTACATTATAAAGAGCAATAGGTCTATAATCCTTAATGACACATGGATTATCATTCTTAGGAATAAAGACTAGGCAAGTATCATTCCATCCATCAGGTAAAACCTCATACTCATGAAAAAAATTAAAGGCAGAAATAAAATCTTGAGAAATAATATTCCAGTAAGTTTTGAAAAATTCTCCAGTATAACCATCAGGGCCTGGACTTTTCCCAGAGCCTAAGGATTTAACAGCAATGGAAATCTCATTCACAAAAAACTCAGCGACCAAAGATTCATGATGTTTAATATCAAGTTTATTCATATCATGACTATATTGAGTGTCAAAAATATTCAGATCATGAAAATTCTAGAGATTAGAATAAAAATTAACAAAGGCAGCACTAATATCCACAGAAGAAGAAAGAACAACATTCTCAACTTTAACAGAAACAATCATGTTTTTTCTTTTCTTAATTCTGACAAGGTTCTGATAATATTTTGTATTTTTTTCCCCTTCATTAAGCCATCTAGTCTTAGCAAGAGACCACCATTTGATACAAATTAAGCTGCCTGTTTAAAGCATGAGCATGATTATAGAGAGAAGAGAGTTTACAAATGTCAGAACCATTTAAAGAACCTATACTATCCTTACTTTCAAGGTCCTTAATTTGATCTTGAACCTTAGCAATATTCTCTTCTAGTTTCTCTAATTTATTTCTATTCCAAAAGGATAACTTACCCCTAAGATGAGAGAGATGCTTGGTAATTTTGGAAAAAGGAGGATAACCAGAATTATCATTCCAGCAATCCTCAACAATCTCTCTAACCTCAGGATAGTCAATCCAAAAAATTTTAAATTTAAAACTATGCTGCCTAGGTTTAACAGAATTAAGAATACTTAGAACCAAAGGACAATGATCGGAAGCCATTCTAGGAAGATGAAAAACTTTAGAATTGCCAAACATATTCGTCCAGCAAGAATTAGCAAAAGATCTATCAAGTCTAATCAAAATTCTATGAGAAGAACTTCTATTATTGCACCAAGTGTACTAGGGGCCAATAAATCCCAAATCAATATACCCACAATTAGCAATGGATTCTCTGAAACAAATAATATTTTTATTTAAGGTAAAGGGGGAACCACCAGACTTATCACATTCATTAACAACACAATTAAAATCACCCATCACAAGCCAAGGAATATCATTAAAACTTAAGCTACCAACATCTTTCCAAAACTTATTTCTAATCAAAGGATTAGTGTTAGCATAAATTCCAGAAAACAACCAAGGAGAACTATTCTTAAACTGAACAATAGCATAAATCATGCATAAAGATTTTAAAATTACTTGTATCTTAATAACATCATGTTTCCAAGCCAGAAGAAGACCTCCAGAAGCTCCAAAAGAACTAACAAAAACACCTTCCCAATTTTTACCAAGAGTCTTAATAAAAGCTAAAGAAGCATCATCAGAAAAATGAGTTTCTTGAAGGAAAAATATTTGAATAGACTGAGCATTAATAATAGCACACAAATAATCTTGGGCAGGCCTTCTACGAAGACCTCTGATATTCCAACTAATAATATTCATCATAAAAAAAAACATAACAGATAGATAAATCAGGACTTATCCTGAACATCATAAACAAAATCAATACCCAAATTTGAGTTAATATCAACAGAACCAGCAAAAGCCTTGTCATTCATAGTAGCTAAAGAATCAAGAGTAGAATTCATAACAGGTATCACACCATCCAAATGAACATTATCCTTTCTACTTGTCTTCTTCTTATTTGACATAATATCATCTAGATTAGCAAGATTCTTGTTCAACTCAATTTTTGAAGTTTTACTGAAACCACTAGCCATTCTAATACCCTTACCCTTATTTTTGCTTTTGGTTTCAAGGGAACTAGAACTAGGGCTAGCATTAAATTTCACTAGACTAGGGGTAACTTTATCCACCAAAGAATTGAAACTAGCAGAAATATTAGAAAGATATGATTGAACATTATCATTCACGGGAACACTAGAACAATCCTTGGAAAAGATACCAAGTATAACCCCTAACTCCTTAGAGTTTTTACCATCTTTAGAATGATTAGTATGAATAGACAATTGATTGAACTTATCTGAAGGGGGAACTTCAGTAAGAGTCTCTTCAAAATAATCATTATCTACTCCAAAACCCTCGACTCTATCAGAAACTTCTTGAGTTTGGTCCTGTTTAGGATTAAAAAATTTCCTTCTAGATTTTCTAGAGACCCTAACCCAATGTCCAAAGGTAGGGTTATTATTGTCCTTAGGTTTAATAGAATCAACATTCATCACAGACTAAGGAATATTAGCAGAAGTTTCATTAATAGGAGTTTCAGAAAACATTTCAATATCAATTCCAAAAGGATTATCAGAATAATTATCAGTTCTATGCCCTACTAAACCACATTTAAAACAAAAATTTGGGAGACTATACTCATTATCATTACGTAATCCAATAAATTATGGCTATACATTAAATGATATCCAAAAAATGATATATACCCTCAAAATTTTATCCAACAAAAATGCTATCTAAAAAATGAAGTGTGTTGTCAGCTGGGTGGGGGAGCTCTGCATGAGATCTTGTTGTGCCCTACTTGCTTGCATCTTGAGCACTTCCTTTGAAGTATGCCACTATGTCTTGATTCTCTTCTATTTTTTCTTTTTCTACCAAGTTGTGCCAAAGATGGGGGTGGTTTCACTTGGGTATCATAAGGTTCTCTATGCATATATTCCTTGCTTACTATCGGATGAATTTTATCCTCATATATTTTTTTATATGTCTCAATAGTGAAATAACGCTCACAATACTGATAAGGGGCAAGACTACAATAACTGATAACAACCATGACATGAGAGCAAGGAATACCATAAAGTTGAAACTTCCTGCAAGAGCATGATCTATTGGCTAAATCAATAATAACTGTTTGGTATGATGTTTGTACCTGGTAGCAATGGTCCCAATGTGGATGCACAACATGCCAACGATATTTGTGGCGATTCAATGCTATAACTATTTCTATTCTTCCAATTAAAGTAGTGGTCAATGTAAGGGAAATTTTACGTCTCTTGAAGAACCACTCCGAGACCTTGGGTCTTGTCATCTCAATCAATGTTGTGATTGGCAACCCACGGATTTTCCTAAATAATGCATTCAAGCATTCCACAGAATTAGTTATTATGATATCATACATCCTACCCGGGAAAAAGAAATTAGCTCATTTCTCCTTCTCCAATTGAGATATCCATTAGTAAGTTTGCTCATAAATAGCCAATATCTTTTGCATACATTAATTAAATGAATGTTCCGTGGTTGATCTAGCAGCTGCCCAAAAGGGCACATCATCTTTTAAATGAACATCATGTACTAGATTTTTTGCAAGATGAACCATACAATATTCATGCGCAGCATCGGGAAAGACATTTCTAACAGCAGCTATAAAACCTGGGTTCCAATCACTCATAATACTTAATCCCCTATAACCGGGGATACATCTCAAAAGTTCATCCAAAAATAACTCCCATGTTTTTGAACCCCTGAGTATTTACCTCTCAGATGTGTTGCATCAATACACAATATATGCCACATATATTCTCTAAATCCACGCAAGCTTGCTCTGAAAGGCCAAAAAACACGTCGGAAACGATGGGTCGAGGAATAACTCATCAATTTAACTTGTGATTCAAAGTCATGAATCCTTAATTCCCTAAGATATGCCAGCAAATCTTTGTAGCATTGATCATGGTCCCACGAATGGAAACGAGAGCAATTTGGAGTGCATTGTACGCTTTCTTATAAGATATACACACTCCAAATCTCTTTCTTATCTCAGAGATAACGAAACTACTAGAGATTTTCTCATTGCCCAAAAGATGCTCCTTTATGTGATTCACAACAAAAGTGGCAGTGCATTATCGATGGTCCAAGTTCAACCTTGCAACAATACAATTATGCTGATTAACAAAAGTCACTATTTGAAATTTACCCCTGCTGACTGCTGAAAACGTCCAACAACAATTGGGCTCTTTGCATCCAACTTTGATATAATGACTATTGCTTTGGATGTGTCTCAATTCAAAATTTCGGTTGATGCAATAATTGGTAAGAGCTCTCTTAAAGCTATATCTATCAGAAAATACCTGAAATTAATACAAGGTCTCATATCAACTCATAAACTAACAAATAAAAATAATAATTTCAAAGTTCAAAACATGCTCTCATTTCACCAAAGTATGAAATGCCCTTTACATGCTATGATTATTGTAATTTTGCACAGGGTATAATATCAAATCATAAACTAACAGATACTAATAGTCATTGCATAGAGAAAAACTAGTTTTTTTTTAGTTCCATACTTCCACAAAAGTATGGAATACCTATATATTATATGACTATTATATGGACTCAAATATAATCATTAAAAATGGTATCTATTAGATTGGTATCCAAGAAATGATAACTGGACTAATATTTTCTATAATTTCATACTTTCACAAAAGTATGGAATGCCTTTATATGGTATGCCTATTATATGGACTCATACAGAATTTAAATATAATCATTAAAAATGGTATCTATTAGACTGGTATCAAAGAAATGATAATTGGACTGGTATTTTCTCTAATTCCATACTTTCACAAAAGTATGGAATGCCTTTATATGGTATGACTATTATATGGACTAATATAGAATTCAAATATAATCATTACAAAAGGTATCTATTAGACTGGTATCCAAAAAATAATACCTGGACATGTATTTTCTCTAATTCTATACTTTCACCAAAGTATGGAATGTCTTATATTGGTATGATTGTTGTAGTTTTAGACAGGGTAACATATACAAGAATACATTAACAGATACTAATTGACATTACAGACAACAAAACTAGTATTTGCTCTAGTTCCATACTTTCAAAAAAGTATGGAACATCTTATAGTGTTAGGATTATTTTCAAATGAATTACATGATGTAGATACAATTCTGAAGTTTGTGAATCATCATCAATTGGATAAACATTCATGGAGTTCACCAGGGTGTCATCCTCTTCTTCGAGTTGAAAATCATGATCCCCTATGTCCTCATATTGACCATCAGTGAAGTCAAAATCAGTGCAATTGGCATCTTCAGAAGTGAAAACATCATAGGATTCTGGAGGAATGCCATCTTCATCATTGTTCACATATGTTTCAGCCTCTTCATCGCTTGTGTGGATATTCTCCACACCCTCATCGACTCCATTATTCTCGTAGATATGTTCCTCTAATGGAAAATGTCTTCCAATTACATCACTATAAGTAAAAATTGAATCAGGGAAATCCTCAATTGCCTCCACTTCTTCTCTTATCCTCTCCTCAGCAAGCTCTTCCTCAATGTAATCATACTCATCATCATCAAATGTCAAAGAGAAGTTCAGATCTAAACATGGTTGACTTGTATTTTCTTGAGCCTCTTGAGCTATAGTGTCAGTGACATCTATAGTTTCAACCTGGTTTGACGCTTGTTGTGTAGAAGTTTGTACAATGACATATGTTTCAGGCACAAAAATGTCATCGTCGTCAAGATGCTGCAATCTGCAATGATATAAGTTGATCATTATTTGTTTCTCCGTAGTTAACAATAAGTGAGGAGGAATGACATATATTTCAATAACTCACAGAATCTTGCATCACAAAACTATGTGCATCAGCCATCACACATACACCTATAACCAAATGAAATCAGAATGAGTATGAAATAGTCTATAGAATTCCAGACTTTGGCTAAAGTATGGAATTGAACAGAAAAGATGATATCATCATTTTTATGATCACTAATATAGAATGTTTCTACTTAATAAAAAAAAACAATGATATTGATGATACAAACCTGGACGGATATACTTACAAATTTTTGCAAAAGTATTGAAACTAATAAGTTACAACTAGGGTTCCTGTTACATATAGTGTAACAACCATTCTTGTTTAAAGTGAGTAATAATCAAGAAACTTTCCCAATGAAACTATATGAAATGCCGCTAAGTATCCAAAAACTAGGGCATTAGATACTTTCATAAAAGTATGGAATCAAGCAAAAAGAGGATATCGTTGGAGATTTGTTCACTAATATGGAATGTGTCTACGTATTAAACAAAAAACTACTAAAATAGTTAGGTACAAACCTATGAAGGCTAATACCAGACTTTGCTAAAAGTATATAACTGCCAAAGTATTAGTCGAGGTCGTAGAGGAATGAAGGGAAAACCTCAGCGTCAACAAAGCAAGAAATTCTCGGCGTCAATAAACGAAGCCGCCAGTAGCATCAAGGTCGAGCTACTATCGAGCACGGGGAACAACAAACGATTCGGCGTCAAAAAAGCAAGGCGCCAAGAAAACCTCGAGTCTCTAGAAGCTCTAACGTCGGTCGGGGAAGAAGAGCAATAGAAGATGAAGATGAAGATACGTGCTCCAAGCTCCAACGCCAAGTACATGCAGAACAATGGCGGCATAGGGTAAAAAGAGCGGTATAAAGTAAAATGGACGATATATAATATTAATTGGGTTTAAATGTTTTGAGGTTGAAGGTTTCAAGTTTTATGCTCTTTGATCGGTCAAAAAGATGACAATGCAAAGAGATAATGACAGAATTTTTTGTTTAGCAGCAGGCATCTCTCGTGGCCGCTTTTGTTGACCGTGTCCCTTGCACGGATTTCACAATTAATTTCCGCCTTCCAATGACTTTTTAACACAACCATGATCTACAGATGCAGATGCACACCACCTCAATTTCGAGCAACTCGATCAAGATTTTCCTATTTCTTAGTCAAATGTGACGTTGCAACTGCATGATTAAAATCGGACGCCTCTGCAAAATTCACGCCGAAAGATCTCTTTAATTTACTCGTCGAACCAGACACAATATGTAGGCTTCCTTTCCACTATAAAAAGGGCATAACATCATGCAGTTCAAATCATCCCATCTACTCCATTTTTAAAGCAAGATTCCTTTCTAGCAACTCTCTTTTCCTTCACACTGTCTCAGGCAAAAGCAAAAAGATCAAGGACGCCACATCCATAGTTTTCAGGCAGAAACAAGAATCTAGATTTCAGGATGTAGAAAAATATCCGAGTCCATGCCATATTTTTCTTTTACAGTTTAGTTATCAGTTTTATTCTGATTCTCTTGTACTGGCTGTGTTTCCTCCTCTAATAAAATTAGTGACCTCTTCTCCCCGTGGAGTAGGCCTGGTACCCCACCAGGCCGAACCATATAAATTTTGGTGTTCTTTGTATTTTTTGGATTTGTTCATTTTGAGTTTTGTTTTGGCGTTTGGATTTTGGATGCAAGGAAGACCCATTTTTCTTCCCAACAAGGTACATACATAAAAATAAGAAATGAAATGCTAATCATACAAGGTTGTATGATTTTAACCATAAAATTAATAGCATCATACAAAACAAAGTTAAACCATATACATCCATTCAAAGTGCAAATTCATACAATGGTTTAACCATAAATGCAAGTCTACAACCATAAAAAATGTCCAAAGTGCAAACAAGTCAACAAAGCAACTACAACATAGTTTACACGAGTCTACAAGGTGCATAAAATAAAGACATCCATACAAGTCCATAAGAGAAGCAACACTAAACATCAATAGGACTCATCACTCCTCGGGTGGTGAAGGTGGCTGATGCGCCTAATAGTTCTGCCACATCTCATCCGCGCCCGTATATCTCATCGATACGATTGCCAAACTCATCCACTCGCATGTATATCTTATCGACACGATTACCAAATTGATCCATCCGGGCACTCGCACAGTTGTTCCACTCAACTTGATCGATTTGAAGTTGAGCCAACCGATGCTCGATCATCTCATACCGCTCATTCGCTGGAAGGCACGATGAGCTATTGCCTTCCTCCTCCTTGTCCTCCTCCTCCTTGTCATCCTCCTCCTCATCGTCGTCGTCGTCGTCATCATCATCGTCATCGTCGTCGTCGTCCTTTCTGTGCTTTGTTCGCGCTGTTCGTTCGACCGACGGGTTGACCGAATGAGTCGTGGCTTTAGCGTTCCGCGATCCGGTCGATCGACGCACTCACTGCCATTTTTTCACCTCTGTCGGTCGACCGAAAACTAGACTGACTAGGCAGTTTTCTATTTTGTTTGGGTTTTTCTACTCGTTTGGGTTTTTCTACTCGTTTGGGTTCCGTCTTCGCTAAGTCTACTTATAACTTTAAAACATAAATGTTATATAAGCATTACCCCCCATTTGGATTCAATAAAAATATCTAAAAAATCAAAATCTAGTTTTTGGGGTCTAGTACAAATTTTCCGAAAATGGAAATTTCCTAATTTTTCCGGCCAAATAAGGTTAGGCTAAAGGCTTCCAAAAATTCCTAAAAAATACATCGTTATCTAATTTCTACCCAAGGAACAATTACCGCCATTTTTTATGTTAGGAAAATATCTAGGTCATATAGCCCTCCAAGGAGCTCCCTAGGGTATTTCAGGACGGTTTTCGAGTTTTTATGTTTTGGGATTCGGGGATGGTTTTTGGGTTCTTATGCATCATCATGAGGATATTACAATATAAACTAGACACCCAAAACCTATACTCTATCTTCCCGATGAATCCGAGCGCGTCGATCAACGTCCTTCTGATTTCTTGATTTCTTCGATATTTCTAATCGAGGACATCGTGCGCTAACCGATATGGAACCTGAAAGATATCTCAATGAAACATTAGTTCCATGTTTGCTATCATCAAAACAGAGATTAAGACCAAGGTTGAAGACCTTAAGGAAACAATCATCGGATGGACATCCTCGCGCGTGCTTACCGCGCAGATATCCAAGGATCTTCATGCGGATAAGAGTCAAGGTGTCTATGGCCTTCGGAGCAGGCTCTATCTCAAATCTGGATCGATTTACGTTGGCTAGGTAAATAAAGTAGGAGATCATAGAGGCATATGGTAAGGCTTGTTTAGGAGAGGCATGAACATCGGCTATGTAGTTAAGCATCAGATCAGGTACATTAATGGGTCTACGGGTCATAGTAAAGAATAGGACTCAAGTGCTAGTGCTAGTGACCTCATTGTAATGTCCTGCTCTAGGCAGTATGTTATGAGTAGTAATATGAGATGCATTATTCTAGGAGTAGTGGAAAGCTTGATTCTTTAAGTGGGAAGCATCACATGGTACCCTTTAGGGCAAATAGCTTAAACAACTTGAAAGGCGGGAAAGTCCTCTTGAAATGTATGAGTGCTCATGTTGTACATAGGAGTACTACCAAAGAGAGGAAAGTCAAAGGCCTCCCTAATGGCCGAAGCAGTAATCACTATAGGTTTCTTGAGAATCTCAGACCTAAGAACCGGAGAGCTCTCAAGGGGAGGGCGATCTATAGTAAGGTTACCAAAGAAAGCCTTGATAAGAATGGGACATACTAGAATCTGTTTACTAAGGAACTCAACCCAACCTAAAGCAGCCAAACGGCTCCTTATGTCATATTGTTCAAGGTAGCCAACCTAAAGTAGCTAAACTTCTACCTTAAAAATTTTCTTTTGAAAAGAAGACTTCATAAATGTGGTGAAAATGAACATTTTCAAGCTTTAGAACAAAAGTATCTCATGAAAATATAATTTTTTGAAGAAATCTCAAAATAGAACCATAAAACATGAGATTTTGATTTTCTTAGCACTTTTTATGAAAACAAAATCTCATAAACCATCATGAATGATGAAGAAATCATGAAAACATTCCTTTTTAGTATAGATTTTGTCATGAAGCTGAGAAAGATGAAGAATCTACACTAGCATGATGAACCAACTTAGAAATGAGGGCTAGGGCTTGGAATTTTACCTTAGGAGTGGAAGAAGAGCTTCAAAAACCAAGCAAAATGAAGAGGTGGTCGGCTGGTATAAGCATAGGAACCCTAGTTTCAGTCTTAAGAAGCTATGGTGAAAGATGGAGATGAATTCACTTAGCCAAATGGATGAACATGATCATTATCTGTCGGCCGATCAATGGTCGGTCGCCGGTCGAGCGACCGGCCGTGAACAGGTTTGTTTTCTAGCCCATATATGTTCAAAAAAAATTTGGGAGATATAAATATTGTAATTTTATGAAAATTTTACCACATAAACTAGGCTTCACGAGGATTTCATGGAATCAAGAACCACTCAAAAAATGACTTTCCTACATTTTTTTAAAACTCCCAAAATTCGCAGTGGCATTCTTGTAAATATTTGGAATTTGCGCAAATTCTCGAAATTCGATCGTAATGACCATGAAGTTGATAAGATATTGTCTTGACCATTCATAATAAGATTTTTAATCATGTAGGATTTTTGACTAAAATTTTGTGAGATTTTAGTCATATTGTCAACATATCAACCGGGCACATGTTTATCTAACCTTAAGTGTAATATCTCCAACTATCGTTCTTGATAGATCTTCAAGCTTAATCGGGTGTAGGCAACATGTTAACACTATGCAACTTATGTTCACCAAATCGCAATACAAGAGAAAATTCTCAAAAGTTAATCTCTACTTCCAACATGTGATTTCGATCAATCAAGATTGTATAATTTTCTAACTATCAAAGATTTATCTAATCATGCAATTTCACTCAATTTTCATGTAACTTTGCTCATAAGCATAAAATCATCATTTCATCAAGAATTAGAGGTGTAAAGGAAGCGTTTATCCAAATTGAAATTCATACCCCGTTTCTAGACAAAATCCAAATTTTCATCTTTCTTCCCAATTCCTTCTTACTATGCTTTCATTGCAAAAATAATAACTTGCACGTAATAATTATTAATATCATAATGAAATTGTCACTACTACCAAGTTATATTGACAAATAACAAAGCAAGTGAAATATCAATTTCAAAAATATGCTTTGCTAAGTGCCTTGCAATTCGTTTCAATGTGAATTGTCATGAAATCAAAACAAATTAAGAGATCTACTCAATAAATTTGGCATCTAATTATTTCATGTTTATGTTAAATACTGGCATCAATTCTAAATGCGTCAATATTCTAGATTAATTTTTTCTCTCCTGATGTGAGATTAAAAATTCGATTACGAAAGAATTATTATTTAACTTTGATTTAGATTAATCCCTCCAAATCTCATTTATTATCTCAGTTAATAAATGATTTCACATATGATTTCATTTATAAAATCGTGATTTGGCTGGAAAAAAATCTCAATTGTGTGAAATTAATGTAATGCCCAAAAACCTAAAAATAATATTTTATTTGTAAGCAGGGGGCCATGGGCTCGAGTTAGCGCGAATTGGCGAAAAGCTTTGGGATTAGACCCGAGTAAATATTTAATGTAGAAAAAAAATTTAGGAAAATTTTTATTTGTCATATTTATGTGGTTTAGCTTGCTAGGATGATAGAGGGTCTCAAGATGTAATGCCCAAAATTTCAATAATAATATTTTATTCTTTAGCAGGGGAGTGTAGGCCCGAGTTAGCGCGGATTGGCGAAAAGCTTCGTGATTAGACCCAAGTAAGCATTTAATGTAGAAAAATTAAGGAAAATTTTATTTGTTTTATCTCTATGATTTAGCATGCTAGTATGATAGAGGGTCTTGAGGCGAATTTAGCGGTGCAATCGGATCTCGAATCCAAGTTAGAACGGGTGAGTTATGGGCTGTTTAACGAGGATAGCTTAGGTAGGGGTATTTTGGTCATTTGGACCCAACTAGTGTTTATAAATTAGACCTCGCGGTGTGCAACCAGGGGTTTTAGCCGTACGCCACTTGAGTAAAAGGAGAGAGGAGAGAGAGGGCACCGCCGAGGAGGATGAGCCGCGAGAGCCAAATTTCGCGAGTTAGTCGGTGTCGATTAGGGGAAGATCCTCCACGACTTTTCCTTTTGTTTTCTCTCCATCCGGTGAGTGCATTAAGACCTTCTTTTCGACTATTCTTGATTCATGTCGCTGTTCTCATATCCCGAGGTTCTTCGCCAATTTTTTCGACGCATTTTCTCGTATCGCATTGGAAGTCGGATCGGTCATTTCTTGATTGAACCATGTTGTTTACCCCTTTTGTAATAAAATATTCTTTTTTTTTCTTTTTCCCCTTACTGTGCAACCTACCTTGGTCGGCACTAACTGCGCCGAGAGGCGGCGCGGAGGCAGCGGCACCTGGCGTGGTGTCACTGCCACGCGCGGGTAGCCGCGTCGCGCGAGGAGCCACCACCGCCGCATGGTGGCGGCGGTGCATTGGCAGGCGCCGGCATTAATGTCGGCGTCGGTGCCAGCCTTGACGGTGGCCCGACCGGTCTAGGAAGGGTGGCGACGACGGGATGGTATGGAGAGGAGGAGGAAGATGAGTAGATGAAACCTAGATGGGGTGATGTAAATGGAAGGCTAGGATTTGATCTCATGAAGATGTGAGGCTGTGATTGCATCATCTAGGTGGAAGGTTGAGATTTCATCTTGATATATGTAAGGCCGTGATTGCATCATGTAGATAGAGGGTTGTGATTGCATTTGTTTAGATGGAGGGCTGTGATTGCACCTGTTTAGATGGAAGGCTGTGATTGCATCATGTTAGATGGAAGACTAAGATTGCATCAGGTTAAATGGAGGGCTATGATTGCATTATGTTAGATGCAGGGTTGAGATTCCATCATGTTAGATGAAGGGTTGAGATTTTATCATGTTAGATGAAGGGTTGAGAGTTCATCATGTCAGATGAACTGTTGAGATTCTGTCCAATTAGATGAAGGGTTGGGATTGCATCATTGTTTAGATGAAGATCGAAGATTTCATCATTGTTAAATGAAGGGTTGAGAATGCATCATTGTAACCGTGATTTATTAAATAAATTTAAGGTAATTATTCTATTATTCTAAATAATTATTTGGATACCTTAAAGTTAGCAAAAATATTCATGTTATATATGAAATTTCACATAATCGGGGTTCTGGATTCATTGGCGAAGTCTGTTTTTTCATCAAACCTCCGGATTTTGAAAGCAGTAGGCGGTCGATGCCTAGTTTTGTGTGCCAAGTTGAGAAATCATATTTTGTATGTTTTATAGTGATATAATAGTTAATGAGGAGAATTTTATCCTAGATCAGTGATTCCTATGACGAGTTATTTTATCCGGTTGTTCCAGTCAATTAATTTACAGTTGTAATTCCTTTTTGCACTGCTTTCATGATACACATGCTTCTTTTCTCACAATAATTGGACGTGCTATAATTCTTTTCCATGGTTGTTTATTTATGCAGAGTATTCATGATTTATGACCACTATTTCTACATATATATTTGTATGTGGTTGTGATGTATGGCAGGAGGAGGTGGAGGATGAGGTATGCCCTGGTCATATCCTTTATTACCTGTTGATAGCACATCTTGTTTTTGCTTATATACCTGCGTGCGTGGTGTTGTGATGTGCTTGCTGCATTTCTCGGAAGCCTCGCCGGTGAGGGGAGTGTATGCCCCAAAGAGACAGTGTTGGCCTTATTCCGGAAGTCTGACTGGTGAGGGGAGAACATACCCCAAAGAGACAGTCTGGAGACCCGACCGATGAGGGAAACATATGCCCCAAAGAGACGAATCGGAAGAGCTAGTACCGGTGAAGGGAGGGCATGCCCCAAAGAGACGACACTGAGTTGGGTGGTAGTTCGGCTCCCACCCGTCTCCCTACCCTATGTGGCTATGTGAGATCGACGGGTCTGGGGAGCATGCATATGACTGAGGTGTTGCATTGCATACATTTGATTGAGGTGTTGCATTCATCCTATTTTATTATTGTGGATATGCTTATATTTGTTGACGGATGCTAGTTTTATGCATAGAGTAGTGGATATATTATTGTTGATTTCGCCTGACGTTGTTGTTACATTATATATCTGCTATTTGTGTTTTTTTTATGGATGGATTTATTTGGTCGATCGAGGACTGATCTGCTCACTAAGTCCTAGTTGGACTTACCCCTCTTTACTGTTGTTTTGCAGCACCTGAGTTAGATCAAAGAGGTACCTAAGTGTAGCAGCGCGGTTGGTCGGTGGTGGCAGGGCAGCGAGTCTCGTGACATGTCATGATAGAGGAGGATACCGAGTCTAGTCATTTCTATTTTTGTTGTGTCATGTAGACTCGGTTATTTTGTTTCCACACTTTCCTTAGTTTAGGGTGTCTTTGTTGAAACTTTAAAGTTTTGAAAAATAAATTGAACCTTTAGCATTTTTTCATTATTAGTGGTAGGGTTTCTTTTAGGATTTGATGTTTTTCATTAAGTTTTAAATGACATAAAATGTTTGGGTTCATTACTTGTTTATGAATAGTTCGTTTTGGGGTTAGGCTTCGGGGTACGTGGCGTACCCTGGCCGATCATACCAGATTTGGGGTGTGACAAAGTTGCTATCAGAGCCAGGTATGACAATAGGATAGTGGGTATCGTATGGGGGCATTGCTAGTGTATTCACATATGGTATGTCCTAGTCACAAGATTGACAGCTGAACCTGCGCACCAGTGGCAGTACGTATTTTGATTTAAAGTTGTTATGCCTATGTTACATTGTGTAGTATTTGCTTTCTTATCAATAGGAATGGAGGCATATGATGATGCCGTGATGAGCGGAAGCAGAAGTTACCCCGCTGGCAGGTGAGGCCGAGGCTGGGGTCGCGGTCGAGGCAGGGGTCGTGCTATCAACCAAGTGTCCCAGGAGGAGGCAGTGCGAGATCCTAGGGTTGTTCTACTAGAGACCCACGTGGCAAAGATGACCGAGGAGCTTCACAGGGAATGGGACGAATTTCGTAGAGAACGGGAGGAGTTCCGTAGGGAGCGAGAGGAGCTTCGCAGAGAGTGGGAGCTAGCGTAGCAATGGACCCCACCTGTACCACCTACACCGATCGAGGCGGTCAAGCCGATTAAGTCTGGATTCACAGAGGAGGACCGGCGAGAGCCGGTAGTATGCGGCTCCTTGTATATGGACTTCGTAAAGCTGAGGCCGCCAACATTTACAGGTACAGATCAGGCGGTGGAGGTGACATCATTCCTAAATGACTGCACAAAGCTATGCTCAATTTTGGAGTGTTGCTCGGAGGTGATGGCGCACATAGTTGGGATGCAACTTAGAGGCCCAGCAAAGGTGTGGCACCAGGCATGGAGACCACGTAGGGGGACTCATGTACCAGCCCCTACGTAGGGAGAATTTCGGACTACTATAATTTAAAAGTACCTACCCAGGAATATCCGCGGCGAGAGAGTTCGAGCAGCTTCGCTAGGCAAGCACCATGACGGTGTCAGAGTATGTGATCGAGTTCACACGATTGTCCCGTTATCACCCAACCCTGGTGGTGACTGAGACGGACCGGGTGAGGCGGTTTGTGGAGGGTCTGAGGGTACAAATTAGCAGACTGATATACTACACTGATGACACCACCTTTGAGCAAGTGGTGGACGACGCGATGTGGAAGGAAGCCATGGTACCTACTGACCGGCAGGACGGACCAGCCCGAAAAAAGTTCAGGTAACATCGTCAAGAGGACAGGAGCACCCAATCTGAGGGTGCCGGCATTGGGACAACATGCTCGCGAGTCAGGGATAGGGTAATTTCAGCGATCGTACTCGAACAGGACCACCGATGGCTACTCAGAGTACCAATGTACTAGGAGGCCAAAGTGGCGAGGTGTTAGAGTGTGGATAGTGTGGGAGGAGGCACAGAGGAGCTTGTTATAGTCCGAGTACCTATTTTGGGAGTGGCCAGCCAGGTCATATGAGGAGGGACTGCCATTTAGGCGGTCAAGCAGCAGCACCACCCAGAGGGAGAGCCCTTATGTCGATAGTTTCAATGGTGCAGCGGACTCACACTCTGGGATAGGGCAGCAGCGCACGGCGGGTCCAGGGAGGTCGCCTGCTTGTGTCTTCGCATTGACTCCCGGGGACGCGAATGCATCCAATGCAGTGGTGACATGTATTATTTTAGTTAGTGCATTACCTGCTCATGCGTTGTTTGATTCAGGTGCATCCTATCTTTCATGTATCCATTCTTGAGTGGTATGTTCAAGATGAGTTTCATATTCTAGATGTTGCCACGATGGAGGTTGATCCGACCATCTCTTTTGAGGAGCAGCCTGTAGATATCCTAGTCAGGTAGGTGAGGAAGTTGAGGTCCAAAAAGGTCCCCAAGGTGAAAGTCCATTGCGAGGTCGAGTAGGATATCAGAGAAAGTATAATACCCGTACCATTTTGATGCCGAGGTGAACTTCTTTCTTTCATATCAAAATTAGAGGGCAATTTTTCTTTAAGGAGTGAGGAAATTGTAATGCCCAAAATTTCAATAACAATATTTTATTCTTGAGCATGGGATCATAGGCCCGAGTGAGTGCGGATTGGCGAAAATCTTCAGGATAAGACCTGGGTAAGCATTTAATGTAGAAAAATTGAGGAAAATCTTATTTGCCTTGTCCCTGTGATTTAGTATGCTAGGATGATAGAGGGTCTCGAGGCAAATTTAGCGGTGCAATCGGATCTCGAATCAGAGTTAGATCGGGTGAGTTATGGGCTGTTTAAGTCGGATAGCTTAAATAGGGGTATTTTGGTCATTTGGACACAACCAGTGTCTATAAATTAGACCCTGGGGTGTGCGGCCAGGGGTTTTAGCCGTATGCCACTCGAGGCAAAGGAGAGAGGAGAGAGAGGGCGCCGCCGAGGAGGAGGAGCCATTGGAGTCGAATTTTCGTGAGTTCGTCGGTGTCGATCGGGGTAATATCTTGCGTGTATTTTCCCTTTTTTTTTTCTCTGTCCGGTAAGTCAATTTAGACCTACTTTTCTCCAATTCTTGATTCATGTCGTTGTTCTCATGTATCAGGGTTTTTCGTTAATTTTTTGGACGTGTTTTCTTGTATCGGATTGGAAGTCGGATCGGTCATTTCTTGATTGAACCATGTTGTTTACCCCTTTTGGAATAAAATTTTCTTTTTTTCTTTTTCCCCTTATTGTGCATCCTGCCTTGGTCGGCGCCTACCGCGCCGAGAGACGACGCCCGACGAGGGGCCGCGGAGGTAGTAGCGCCTGGCGACCAGTGGCACTCGTCGTGGTGTCGCTGCCACGTGGTGGCAGTAGTGCGTCGGCCGGTGTCGGTGCCAGCGTTGCCGACGGCCTCGCTGGCCAGGGAAGGGCAGTGGCGGTGGGCTGGTGAGGAGATGAGGAGGAAGATGAGTAGATGAAACCTAGATGGGGTGATGTAAATGGAGGTCTAGGATTTGATCTCATGAAGATGTAAGGCTATGATTGCACCTTGTAGATGGAGGACTGTGATTGCATCTGGTTAGATGTGAGGCTATGATTGCATCACGTATGTTGAGGGCTGAGATTGCATCTTGATATATGTAAGACTGCGATTGCATCGTGTAGCTAGAGGATTGTGATTGCACTTGTTTAGATGGAAGGCTGTGATTGCATCATATTAGATGGAAGGTTGAAATTGCATCAGGTTAAATGGAGGGCTGTAATTGCATCATGTTTGATGAATGGTTGAGATTCCATCATGTTAGATGAAGGGTTGAGATTTTATCATGTTAGATGAAGGGTTGAGAGTTTATCATCTTAGATGAAGGGTTGAGATTCTGTCCAATTAGACGAAGGGTTGGGATTGCATCATTGTTTAGACGAAGATCGAAGATTTCATCATTGTTAAATGAAGGGTTGAGAGTGCATCATTTGTAACAATGATTTATTAAATAAATTTAAGGTAATTATTCTATAATTCTAAATAATTTTTTGAATGCCTTAAAGTTAGCAAAAATATTCATGTTATATATGAAATTTCACCTAATCGACGTTCTGGATTCATCGACGAAGTCTATTTTGCCATCAGACCTCTGAATTTTGAAAGCAGTAGGCGGTCGACGTGTCATTTTGTGTGCCAAGCTAGTTGAGAAATCATATTTTGTATGTTTTTATGGTGATATAATAGTTAATGAGGAGAATCTTATCCTAGATCAGTGATTACTATGATGAGTTATTTATCCGGTTGTTCCAGTCAATTAATTTACAGTTGTAATTCCTTTTTGCACTGCTTTCATGATACACATGCTTCTTTTCTCACAATGATTAGACGTGCTATAATTCCAATTCATGATTGTTTATTTATGCTGAGTATTCATGATTTATAAGCACTAATTCATATATATCTGTATGTGGTTGTGATGTATGGCAGGAGGAGGTGGAGGATGAGGCATGCCCTAGTCATATCCTTTATTACCTGTTGCTAGCACATCTTGTTAATGCTGATATACCTGCATGTGTGGTTTTGTGATGTACTTGTTGCATTTCCTAGAAGCCTCGCTGGTGAGGGGAGGGTATGTCCCAAAGAGATAGTGTTGGTCTTATTCTGAAAGCCCGGTTGTTGAGGGAAGATCATACCCCAAAGAGATAGTCCGGAGAACCGACCGGTGAGGCGAACATATGCCCCACATAGACGGATCGGAAGAGTTAGTGCCGGTGAGGGGACGGCATGCCCGAAAGAGACGGCACTGAGCTAGGTGGTAGTTTGGCGGCCACCCGTCTACCTACCCTATGTGGCTATGTGAGACCGATGGGTCTGGGGAGCATGCATATGATTGAGGTGTTGCATTCATCCTAGCTATTTTATTGCTGTGGATATGCTTATATTTATTGACGGATGCTGGTTTCATGCATAGAGTAGGGGATATATTATTGTTGATTTCTCCTGATGTTGCCGTTGCATTATATAACTACTATTTATGTTTTCTTTTATGCATGATGATTGATTTGGTGGATTGAGGACTGATCAGCTCACTAAGTCCTAGTTGGAATTACCCCTCATTACTGTTGTTTTACAGCACCTGAGTTAGATCAGAGAGATAACGGGGTGCAGTAGCACGGCTGGTGGCGGTAGGGCAGCGGGTCTCATGACTTGTCATGATCGAGGAGGATACCGAGTCTAGTCGTTTCTATTTTTGTTGAGTCATATAGATTCGATTATTTTGTTTCTGCATTTTCCTTAGTTTGGGGTGTCCATGTTGAGACTTTAAAGTTTTGAAAATAAATTAAACCTTTAACATTTATTATTATTATTATTAGTCGTTGGGTTTCTTTTAGGATTTGATATTTTTCTTTAAGTTTTAAATGTCATAAAATATTTGGGTTCATTTCTTGTTTATGCATACTTTGTTTTGGGGTTAGGCTTCGAGTACGTGGCATACCCTGGCCGGCCATACCGGATTTTAGGTGCGACACGAGACGATTTTGCAGTTCAATCGGAACTCGAATTGGAGTTAGAACGGGTTAGATATGGGATGTTTAAGTTGAATAGCTTAAGTAGGTGTATTTTGATCATTTGAACCCAACCAGAGTCTATAAATTAGAGCCTAGGGCGTGCGACGAGGGGTTTAGTTGCACGTCACCCGAGGCAAAGGAGAGAGGAGAGAGGGCACCACCGAGGAGGAGGAGGAGCCACTGGAGCCGGAATTCCGTGAGTTCTTCGGTGTCGAATGAAGGAAGATCCTACGCGTCTTCTTCCCTTCCGTCTTCTCCAAAGAGGTGAGTCGATTTAGGCCTTTTTCTCCCAATTCTTGATCCTTATCGTTGCCCCTATGCCATGGGGTTTTCGTCAATTCTTGACGCGTTTTTCTCGTATTGAATCGGAATTATCAGATCGGTTGTTTTGTGGTTGAATCATGTCATTTCGTCGTAGTTTGCATCATTTTCCTTTTCATGTAGTGTAACCTCAATTTTAGGATAAGATTTAATCTAGATTTTTTTTCTGATTAAATTAGATTTGGAATTTGTTGTGTTTTCTCCGAGTTTTGATGTGCTCTTGCTTGTGGAAAATTTCGGATCTGATGCTTCATTGTCGAATTGTGTCGTTTCATCGTCGTTCTTGTTGTCTTTCTTATTGTTTGGATCTGCAGCCCTCAGCTATAGTCCTAGCCAGCACTGCCTTGGACGGCTCCACCTTGACGCGGCACTGCACATGGTTGTGTCTCTGTTGGCCTAAGGTTTTTTAATTTGGTCTTAATCTCGGTTTTGATGATAACAAACATGGAACTAATATGTCATTGTGAAATCTTTCTGGTTCCAAGTCGGTTAGCACACGACGACCCCGACTGAAATATCAGAGAAATCATAAAATCGAAAGGACATTGGTCGACGTGTTTGGGTTCATCGTGGAAATTTCTAGAAGTTCGACGTGTGAACCAAAGACGCCTTTGACGAGTCTCGAGAACATCTCCAAAGATCTCCAAGTTGACGCATGCTGAAGGACGTAATCCGAAATTGAAGCGCGCAAGAAAAATACACAAGAATTAGTGCCTGCCCAAATTCGGACAATCGACTGGTCAATCGGCAGTAGCCGAAAACAAGCAGTACATTATTCGGTTTATCAAATGATGCCAGAAATTGGCAAAAAGCCTTCGATCGCTCGATCGGTCCACCGACGATCGACCTGCAAGCCACCAAGCATCGGTAATAGGCAAAAAAATGCCCGTTGATGAGCCTTGTGAGCTGGGGGTTTATAAATACCCATCACAATCTCTCTCCCTTATAGTTGTTGATGCTTCTAAACCTCAAAGAGTCACTCCTTGCATCTCTACAAGCTTTCATTGAGTCATCCTTGCAAGAACCCTAGTTTTGATCTCCGCTCCTCGATTTAGCCTTCAAACTTCACTGATTTATCATCTTGAGGCATCAAGAGGACTAGGGAGTTTCTTTTGGAGCTAAGTATTTGTTGTTTGATTTATTGCTCCATTAGTTGTTGTATTTTGGTGTTTATTTCATTGTACTTGAATTTGTATAAACCTTGGTTGCTAGGTTTGATTGAGTTGGTGGTTGCCTTGGTGTTAAGGCTTAAATCCACCATTGTAAACTTAGTTTACTAGGATTAGTTGGGTTGTCCCTTAGGTTGAGGTGGGAGAGTGCTCTCGGTAGGAAGGCGGGATACTTCCGGGTGTGGAAGTGCCTTCGGGTTGAGAGCGGAGACTTTTCAGTGTAAAATCCTCTTTGTAAGGGAAACGATATAATCTAGTAAAGCTAGTTTGGAAATCCTAAGTGGGATGCTTTGGTAGTGGAGTACGTAGGCATTGGGGCCGAATCACTATAAATCATTGTGTTAGCGTTGTCTCTCTTGTGTTTGCTTAATTGCCTTATTATTTGCTTCCGCATGTAATTATCTCATATCGTGTCTTGCCTAAGAAAATGATTGAAATCGATAAACCAGATTTAGGCGAAAAGATTAGATAACACACTATTCACTAACAGTCTCGGCCGGCGCCGGCCACGTAGAGCAGTGGCGCCCGGCGAGGTTCCACTGCCCAGCTTATCGAGTCGCCATCGCCCTGTGGGAGAGCAGCCAACTCGGGCTGCTGACTACAGGTTCCTGTGGTCGCCGGTTCTCAGGGCGGCGGCGCCGCCAAGCGGCGCCGATTGTCGGCAGATCGCCATCGCCGATCGGCAGTAGTGTCGACTTGACCTAGCCGCTCGTTTCCAGGCGGCGGCGGTAGAAGTAAGATATTGTAAACCCTAGTTGTATGTGGGAGATGAAGGGTGGGATTATATCAACGTTTTATTCTTTTAAGTTGTAGCAGTGTTATTCTTTATATGTCCGTGTTATATTCATTGTAACATAGTTGTTATTGTTATATTTCTTGGGTAACTATTTCAACTATAAACTACTGATATGAGATGTTAAGGGGTGTTGTAGCAGTAGTGATGGGTTGTAACACTAATACAGGTGTTCGTAATAGTGGCATGATTAACTAGTATTTAAGGTATTTATTGGTTATTCTAAATAATTATTTTGGAGGCTCTAAAGTTAGTAAAAATAGTCATATTATATATAAATTTTTACCTAATCGACGTTCTGGATTTATTGGCGAGGTTTGTTTCGCCATCAAACTTCCGAATTTTGAAAGCAGTAGGCGGTCGACAACTCGTTTTTCGTGCCGAGTTGAAAATTCATGTTTTATATGTTTTTATGGTTCCAATCTGAGTTGATTTGTTGTTTTGATAGTTGATAAGGTGAATCTAATCCTAGATCAGTGTTACCCTATGCCGAAATACTATCTTGTCGTTCCATTCCATTATTTTTACTGTTGAAGTTCCTTTTGCATTGTTTTCATGATATACTTGCTTCTTTTTCTTGCGATGTTGAATGTACTATATTCCTATTTCATGGTTGTTTATATATGCTATGAGATCATGATTTGTGAACCCTATTTCCATGAATGGGTGGGCCGGCCCCATGAAGGGGTGATTGTGGTACTAATTGTTTGCATGCATGAAATTATATAAATTTACATGAGCTTATTATTACCTGTTATTGCATGAGAAAATCATTTTGGGTTGAATGCTAAATGCTCATGTACGGTATGACGGATGAAGGGGTATGACGGATGAAGGAGATTAACTAAATTCTTATTTGAATAACTCTACTGCTTACATATAACTTACTGTGGATATTGTGGTTCATGATGATGTATGGGCCGAGGTTTGGCCATGGGTTTCATGTGCATACAAGTGTGTGGAAACTGAGGACCCTACAGGGCTACAGGTTCAAGGATATTTAAGATGGCTTGTGGATGTTATATTTATTTACTGTTAATTACTGGTTATTATATACATGTCTGGATGTGTTTGTGGTTGTAGACCGGGAAGCTCGTTAGCCGCTACACTAACAACCGACTCGAGTGGCATGAGTGGGAGATACATTGAGACAGAACAGTGATCAGCGCCCAACTCGTAAGACTGACGGGTCCTTGGATTATTGGACCGACGCATCTAGGTTTGTCCATTCGGTTCAAACCGAACCGAACTAAACCAAATCGAATTTTTTCCTACTGAAATTCAAACCCGAATCCGAACCGAATTGTTCCTAAACCGATTTAACCAGAACCAAAATTATTCGGTTCGATTCGGTTTCCATCCCGAAAAAACCGATATTTTTTTTCATTTTTCTTATTGACATGCATATTTTTTTCATTTTTCTATTTTTCTCACGTGAAGTTGGAATTCCTTTTTCTTATTTTTTTAAAAAATACATTTACCACTGAAATTAATTAAGAATTGATGTACAATTTGATTCCTTGGAAATCTATAAAATAAAATAAAAAATTCAACTTAACCCAATTGAGGATCGAACTCAAAACCTCTAATTCTCCGGAAGGATACCTCATCCAAAGGGCCAAGTAGTCCTTTGCATTGAATTAAAACATTTATTATGTAAAATTAGTTCGGTTTTCGGTTTGGCTCAGTTCCCGGAATTCAGAAACCGGATCCGAATCGAACACAATATTCGGGTTCGGTTCGGGTCAAGAACCGAACCTGATACTATTCAAACCGAATCGAACCGAATAGTTCGGTTCGGTTCGGTGTAACTCAAATTTTGGACAGACCTAGACGCGTCCTTGGGTATTGGACTTTGGGTTTCTAGATTGGGAAGCTCGTCAGTACCTCCACACTAACGACTGACTCGGGTGGCTTGTGTGGATGTTGGATGATTGCTGCTGATTATTCTTGTATGCTTTTGTTGCTTATATTGTATATATGTTATTTGTTGTTTATGCATGATGATTGATTTGGTGGATTGAGGACTGATCTGCTCACTAAGTCCTAGTTGGACTTATACTAGAAAAAAAATAAGAATTTGTGGCAAATTATTGGAGTGGCCAACAACAATTGGCCACAGAAGATGTAATCTACGACAAAATTTATGGCAAAATTATTTTTGTGGTTAAAAGTATAAGTTCGAACGATTTGTGATAATTTTTCTAATTTTGCCATTATGTTTGCCACTAGTAATTGAGTCAACGTCCAAATTTTAGTTTTTTAAATTTATGACAATAGATTTTGCCACTGATTCAAAAGATTCTACCATAGCAAGACTTTGCGACAAAATTTTTGCTATAAGTTTGTCACGATATTCTGTGGCAAACGTTTGCGATAATATTTTTACCACAACTTTGTCACGATATGCTGTGGCAACTATTTGCGATAATATATTGGCCATAGATATGTAACTATTTATTGTGACAAATTACGTGTGCCATTATTGCCATAGATGGTAAAATAATTAAAAAAAATAAAAAGATAGGCAAAAAAATTTCCTACTTCTTTTTGGGCCGACAAAAATAATTCCCCCCTTTTTATCTATTTCCCGACTGAAAAAACCCCGACTTATAATACCTGCACTACCAGAAAACATAGTATCATCAACGGATTTATTTAGTTGGTATTACTAACAAAATTACTAACTAATATAAAATCGGTTGGTAATTTAGCCTAAAATTTAAAAATACCTTATTTTTTTCATCTTTCCCTTCAACCGACCAATTTCTTTTTATTTATTCTAAGTAAGCTTGGAAATTTTCACCTGCACCCTCATTTCGTGCCCTCGTTCCCGGCCGACATATTGAAACCCTCGCTGCAACACACCGAACCCTCACATCTAAGTGTCGACAACGAGAACCGACCCGATCCAATGCGACGCCAACGCACATCTATTAATTAATTCTATGTTACTACAAGAAAATAGACTTTCACTAATAGATCTATTTTGTTGGTATTACCAATAAAATCACAAAAAAATATATTATCGATTAGTAATTTATCTGACCATTTTGTAAAAATCATACTTTTTTAATTTCCCTCTACATTTTTAATTAGCTGGCCTCTTTTTTTTGATAAAATCCTGCAACTCTATTCTCCCCCCATTTTTTAGCCGACGAAAACTCATGTCGCACCCATCTTTTTTTTGCAGTGCCTGTCCTCCTTCTCGTGGATTGACCATTGTTGCTCCTCAAAAATTCCCCTTTCTCTATCTCAATACAACACAAGCTTTAATTAGAGGCAAAATTTTAGAAACAATTAATTAGTTCTCTAAATATAAAATTTAGAGATAAACCAAGAATTTTTCTTTAATGCTATGTTTATAATAAATATTTGGTCTCTAAATGTCTTATATAGTTAAAAATTAATTAAATATCTTAAAATTAAAAATGAAAACAAATTAAAGCCGTGTCTCCTTATTCCTCCAGAATTCCCTCTCTCTTTTTTTCGATCCCGCGCGTCTCTCTCATTAATCTCCTTGTAATGTACATATATTTCTCTCCCTTCCTTTCGTTCTCTCTTGTACCTTCCCCCTTTTCCCCATCTCTGCCCAGCTTGCTCCTGCAATCACCGTCTACGCGCGTGAAATCCCTTTCACTGACGCAGCCAACTCCCGCAAGCATTTGTTGCTTCTTTGCCCACCGATCTCGCCAAAACTCCAATTGATCTCGTCGATCTACTTCAATTCACGCTAAACTCTGACGATTCTCTTTCCTCGGCTCGCGATTCCTTTCCCCGCAAGTCTTCCCCCTTTCTTTTCCACACTTGAAGAACATCGAGCACATCTACATCATGGGGGGTGGTGTGCGGTCGAAGAACCATCTGCCCGAAGAACGTCGACTCCTCCTGCAAGCCACGGCAATGCGGGGACCACAGGAACGTGTTCACAGCTTACACCAGTAACTCCTTTGCCGAGTTCAACATTTTTGGAGACCCTTTCGTTGCTTACCAGGTGCATTGATCGAATGATAAAATGACTAATAAATCTACTTGAAGTCAAATTGATTTCTTCTACACTGAGACAGGTCTTCCATTTAGGGATTCTAGTCACCCTCGTACCACTTGATGCAACCAACACTATCCTCATAACTGAGGATTTTTTTGATGCGTTTGAAGTGTAGCAAGGAACCTATGAGGCACAATATTGTTTCAAGTCTCTAAAAATTACTCGAGACACATGGTTTGACGACCAGTTCTACACGGTAAGTTCCTCGCAATTTTGACAAGGTGTCTTGGTTCTACAATTTGGTTTCTTGCCCGATGAAATGGTTTATGATCACAAAGGTGTTTGTTATATTGTCTATTTAATGCAGAGCTTTTTCATGTGGGACTCATTTTCTTCTAGTATAACCCTATCAATCATGCTCAATGGCGACAACTATTGTGGTATTTTCCACTAACCTTAATAAGATATTTGATAGTAATCTCTTCATCAAAAAGAAAAGATATTTGATAGTAATCTAGTGGGGCATATGCTATGGTATTGGAGTATTAAATAAGATATAACTATTTAGATATAACAATTCTCAAATGAAACCAATGAACTAGTGATTGCTATCTTTTTATACCCTGCACTAGATATGGATGAAGCCATAGAAAAGTTACTACTAGTAATCTTTGCACACTTTGACTAAGTTCCTTGGTTTTGGCAAGTATTTTTTAAATCTTTTCTTGCTCAAGTAGTAGTAGCCTTGTGGTTGTCTTACTCAACTGTTTTGTTTTCGTGATGCTTTCGACTTAAATCACCTTGTTTCTCTTGTCAAGCATTCTAGCATCGTGGTAATGTTGGACTGAAGTTCACTGTTTAGCACCTAATTACTGAAGTCTTTACTTTGTTGATACAACACTATCTCCTAAGCAAGAAACAATTTTGATGCTGCTAATGACAAGGAGGAAAGGAAACGAGAATTCGAGAAGAAGTTGAATGTATTGAATGAGAAGAAGCACAATCTTGTCCAAATGTTAAAGCAGGTAAGCTTCATTCCAACTTGTTTATCTATCTTATTTATTACTATCATTATAATTGTTATGCCATTTTCTTTAATTATATTAGTTGGGATCTGGATAACTGAAAATATTTTGAAATATCAGCTAATATTTTTTTATGGATTCAATCATGGATAGTGTTTTTCACCTACTAATTATGCAAGACTTAAAACAAAATTAATTTTACTCATGGAAATTATCATAGAGAAAATAACTTCTGAAATAGAGCAGATAACAAGATATTTTGCTTTCTGAGAAATGTATATTTGGTTGTCCAACAGATCTTATGTAATACTCGCAAAATTTATTAGATTTTGCATATTGGTTTCAGCGGGATGAGTGCGACGCGTAACAACGCGTGAAGAATTGATAGCTAATGGAAGCGATTTAAGGTGAAACCTTGCTCAAAATTAAATTACCTATTTATAGTGATAATTATTGTGTTAAGTTCAAGTTGGGTTCGAGCCGAGTCCGACGGTGCGATCAGAACCCGAATCGGACTCGTTTTGAGCGAGTTGGGTCGACTTAAGTGAAGAGGGGCAAATTAGTAAATTGACATTTGAAAATAATAATAATATAATAATGCCTACCTGGGACCGTACAGCTCCAAGAGGAGTCACACGCATCCCTAGGTGGCGTGAGGAAAAAAGGGGACTCGGTGGAGATCTTTGGCAGGGAATCGAAGCTTCGCCGGAATAGGATCGTCGCGAGGCTTCTTCGTCGCCTTCTCTTCCCTTGAACTCGATTTTAGGTGAGTGGTACTTTGCAAGAATTAGGGGTTGTCTTCTTCCTTTAGGTGCTGCCCCTCACTTTGGATGATTTGGATTTTTCCTGAAATTTTCGATTCATTCTTCAATTGAGGATCATGATTCCTTGATTGATCCTTATCTAGGATTAGAGATTTAATTTATACAAAAAAATCTTATACAAGAAACTGTGGATTTTCTTATTCGGGTCGCCTACTGTTGGGAAGCGCTTTCCTTGAAATTTCCTGTGTCTATGAATGCTTGAATCAACCATCCCAGGTGTGCGGCTGTCAAAGGGAGAGAGAGAACGTTAAATTGTTTCATGTGGCTACATACTTCCACTATTTCTGTAGCCGCATGGAACAATGAGTGCAATGTTGACTTGAAAATTTAATTTATTCAAATGGGTTCTCAGTAGAAGACACTGAGGTGTGAGTGAAGAAGAAAGAAAAAAAAAAAAGGAGATTGAAACTTGGGTTGGAAGTGTGGCTGCAGGTTTCACTTTATTTTTGTTTTTTTCTTCTTCTCCTTGGTACTGATAATTGAACTTATGTAGTACTGATAATTGATTACGTAACTTTTAAGTTTGTGTAGTACTTTTAAGTTCAAGTAAAAGTTACGTAATCAATTATCAGTACTACATATAGTTTGTCTAAGTCTTGTGGTTACTTGAACTTATGTAGTACTGATAATTGATTACGTAACTTTTACTTAAATTGATACTGAGTAGCTACTTTGATGATTAAGGTGTATGTTATGGCATCTTGACCTGGTTATATTCCATGGATAAATGTGTTTGTATGGTTTAGGCTTCGGAGTGTCTGTCCGCACTCTAGCCGGTCGCGTGACCCGAATTTAGGGCGTGACATCTTAAATGCGAAAGAAGAAATAAAGAGGAGGAGCATGTAGTCACCTGTTTTACGCCGTTCTATACCTCAAAAAGTAGAAACAATATTTGAGATGGGTGCAACTAAACAAGTTCCCAAGCTCACAATAGAGGTTAATTTTGGTAGTGATTCATGTGGCGAATCAGATGCTGATGCGAGGTTAGAGCAAAACATTCAGGTGGGGACAACATTCAGGTGCGAATTTTAATGTGAGTCCATCTTTTGCTAGTTGATGATTGTCTTTTTTATTTCTAGACATGTGTCATACAACTTGTGTGTTTTAATAGCTAATGACATTCAGTTTTAAAATATCATTTAGCATGTACATAGTTGCTTGGTTTTCTTATTTCTGGCATAAATAAGTTATTATATCTTTTCTTTTAGGAAAAATTTTATTGAGTGTTGTAGTTTGTTATTTTGTTTATTTTTGTCCTTGTTTTGTTAGCACAGTAGTAGTTGAGATTCTTTTGCATAAAATTCTTAATTTTTTGTTAAGAAAAGTAGTCAACTAAATACTAAGTAGTTAGTCCATTTGGAGGATAGAAGAGTTTTCATTCTTGTTTAAGTTAATAATCTTTGCACGTTAAAGTAGGAAAAGTAGATTCTTAAAAGTTATGCAACTGAACTAATTAGGTTGATGTGAACGGGACATGTTTTCTATTACCTAGATGGTTTATGAGAAACCAAGGAGACTCAATATGAATCAATATGAATAGGAATGCTTGGAAATTTCATCATTTACAACAGAGAAAAATAGAATTGGGAATAAAAACCTTGTTCGAAAAAATCAATAGCGATGGATATGTAAAATAGCAATATTGTTGCCATGCTAGTTTCTTTGTTCAAACTTATGCCATGCTAGTTTCTTTGTTCAAACTTAAAACTTTGAGAGCACATAAGACCATTTAATATAGTCATATATAACTCAAGAGGTTTATTTTTCCTATGACAGATCAACTCAATATTTCCTTTTACCATAATCTTTCACTACTAGAATATACTATATCAGCAACGGGGATCAGCGGCAGCCGCCAGAGCCGTCAGAATCATTCACGGCTTTGCGTCGGCCTCGATGGCCGTGGCTGATGTAACAAAATCAGTCGCAGCTCGCATACGACCGACCAAAGCCGTCGCTCTTAGATCATGGCGTGCACGGTACACGAAATAAAATGGGTTAGTAGCCACGGCTTAGCGGGGGCCCCGGTGCCGTTGGTGATGAGAGTAATTGGGTGCGCGAAATAAAATAGGTTAGTAGGACGGCTACGCTACGCCGTCGGTGATATGAGTAAGTCATTAGCCACGGCTGGCTGCGACCGTCGCTTACCACGAACTCAGCGCGAATATAAAACACTCTTAACCGACGGCTAGCGAAGCCGTCAGTGATAATAAAATTAAACATCCACGGTTTTTCAACGGCCGATGAGCCATCAGTGAAAATCCTTTTTATTTGCGTCCCAACCCTTCCTCTTTCTTCTTCTTCCTTCTCTGGTCGCCATTGTCGCCGCCGTCCGTCGCTACCGAGTTGCCACAGAGTCGCTGCCTTGCCGCCACCGTCAATCACCATCGGTATGCTTCAATTCCTCTCCTCCTCTGTTAAATCCGTACGCCGCCCTTGCCGCCTGCACTGCCTCTCCGCGCCGGCGTCGACCCGGCGTCCATCTCCGCGCCGGCCTCAACCAGGCCGGCACCGCATTGGGGCCGATTACCATCGGCCCCAATGCCGACGAGCAGTAGCCGACAGTGATGTTGGCTACTGCTTGAGATTAGGGTATTATTACCACTCTGATTAATTACCCTAATCAGAGTTTGATTAGTTTTTTTTTAAAAAAAATTATTATTAGTTATTAGAAATTAATTGTTAATAATTAGAAATTAATGGTTAATTATTAATTAGCTTAAGTATTAGTTTAATATTAATTAATAGTCGCACGGAGGACTCGCACCGGAATCATCCACAGTGGACTCACAGTCAAATCGTCCATGGTGGACTCGCGCCGAAATCGTCCACAATGAATGGACTCGCGCATGCCGAAATCATCAACAATGGATGGACTCGTGCTGGAATCATCCACTTTGGACTCGTGCGGAATCGTCCACAATGGATGGAATCGTGTCGGAATCGTCCACTTTGGACTTGCGCGGAATCGTCCACTTTGGACTCGTGCTGAATCGTCCACAATGGATAGACTCGTGCCAAAATCATCCACTTTGGACTCGCGCAGAATCGTCCACTATGAACTCGCACCAGCATCCATAAATTTAGAAAAAAATCAAGACGAGTTCATATGTTTCACGTACGATCGACGAGTCAAGTTTTAATTTTGTAAAACCTTAGATCCGTTAGGGAGTTGTATGTTCGTGTAAATGAAGTTAATGATCTTTTATATGATGTACAACCCTTGAATTGTCCCTAATTGGACAATTTGGGAGCATATTTATTTATATTGCATTTAGTTTTTTTTTTTAGTCATTAACTTCATTTTTATATTTTGGCTTGTATCTCCCTTGTTCTCCGTTACGCACCCATATGATATGCGTATTCGGAGAACTATAGGGAGATGCTGCCGAAATTTAGAATGAAATTAATGACTAAAAAAAATACTAAGTTCAATATGAATAACATGAATCCTGAATGGAATAGGACCATCCCACCTAAAGACATTACCTAAAGATATTGCAAACTTTTTGACAGAACATGTCGGGCGATCGAAGTTGGATGTACCGACGAATTCATTGTGGAGCTATAACGGACGAATTTCGAGTAGGCGTAACTTCTTAAAATTCACCTTCTCGAATGAAAAATTTCTTAGTAGTGATAAAATCCGATGTCAGTGCCAAAAATGTTCGAACATAAGATTTTTGGACCGAGAAACTGTCATACTGCATCTGTATACAAAAGGATTCACACCAAGATATTTTGTATGGAATTGTCACGGAGAGTCACATCAAGTCGGGACGTCAAGCAATCCTGTTGTCAAACTCATGGTGAATCTTCTTCTGCTCATGTTTCTTCTTCCAATCCACCTAATCCTTATAGAACAATGATTCTGGATAGTCTTGGAGGATAATTCCATTTAAATGATAATATTGAGTCAGTTACTGAGACGGTAGTGCCACCAGATACTATGACAGTTGAAGTCACTGAAGAACAACCTGAGATACAGATTGAATTGCCGAATAAGGAGGTTGCATAATTTTACGAGATGTTCAAAGGTGCCGATGAACCTTTGTATGAGAATTGTCCTAATTATACAAGATTTTCGGCAATGACACAACTCCTGAACATCAAGTCCGATTGTAATATCAAGTCTGATAGCAATAACATAAAATTTTTACAGCTATGGTTCAAGATATCAGTTCTCGAGTAGGCATTCCTCGTAGGACCCCCTGACGATTACCACCCGCCCCACCTGTACCCACTGACCCTTCGTCTTCAACCACCATCCCCCCACCTCCGGCCACCATCCCCCCACCTGTGCCGGCCACCATTTCCCCATCTGATCCATCCACTATTCCACTAGCTGATATGGTCACCATCCCCCCACCTCCGGCCACAATCCCTTCAGTCGATCCAAGCCCGTCGACATCGAGACGTAGGCCACGAGGGCCTAACAAAATTCTCCCTCCGCCACCCGAGGGAGAACTGCGCAGAGCAGTTATTGTGCGCGGAAGAAGGTAAGTATATGCATTAATTATTTCTTATAATTTATTTATAATTAAAAATATCATAATATGAATTTATATATGATGCAGATTTGAGCAGGAGGACATCCCCCGCACGATAGCGGGGACAATCTGAAAGTTTATGCACGGGGCATGGCCTACATGGTCTCACGTGCCCCGTGAGCATATAGATTTATTGTGGCGAGAGTTCACGGTAAGTATATTAATTAAATTAATGTTAATGTTAAATATTGATCAGTAATAATAATTTTTTCTTTTGCAGGGTCATTATACATGGCCGGAGAACCAGACCACTTTTGTGGAGGCTGCATGGGAGCGTGTTGCCCGTGCTCGCTATAACGAGGCTGCTTCAACAGGCCCGTCAGACCGTGATGAGACGGTTGGGGGCCACACAGATAGGGCAGACTCGGGGACACGCCCCCGAGTGGATTCCTAGCCCTGTGTGGGACCAGCTCGTTGAGCGGTGGGACACTCCTGAGTGGCAGAAGGTCTCCCGGACTGCATCGAGAAATCGCATATCCGAGGGGGACGGCACGGGGGCGCGCCACACTGGTGGCTCCATATCTTTTGCGGTGCATGAGCGTCGTATGGTATGTATAATTTCCTTACTTTTAATTAAATTATATATTGTGTATAATGATACTAATGTATTTGTTTTCTAATGTAAGACGCGTGTGACGGAGGACGGCACCATCCAACGGCCGTCGATGATGGAGGTGTTTGAGCGCACCCATCGTCGTCGACGAGGAGCGGGGGACTACGTTGATAGTAGAGCCTCGATCATAATGGTAAGTATTTATATATGTCTATTTGATTTACACAAATTTTATTTATAGTTTATATATATTTAAAATATAAACACGTGTAGGAAACTTATTCGATGACTGTGATCGAGCGTGGAAGGACACCGGAGGAGTTCGACGCAGGAGCTTGGGTGGAGGCAGCAGGTGGCTGGGAGCACGGTCGTGTTTATGGTTTTGCAGACAGTGGTCATGCACGTGCCGTGCTCGGGCCACTTGGGGCACCGACCCCTCCGATTGCAGGTGAGCGCCCCTCGTCATCCCGAGCGCAGGACCAGAGCCGGATAGCGGCCATGGAGTTGGAGCTCACCCAACAAAGATAGGCGATGGAGGAGCAGAGGCACGCAATGGATCAGGAGCAGAGGCAAGCGATGGAGGAGAGAATGCAAGAGCAGAGGCTAACGATGGAGGAGCAGAAGTAGGAGCAAAGACGGTCGAATGACGAGTTGAGACAGACGATCCAGAACATGCAAACACTCCTCACTCAGATTGCGTCTCAGTCCGGCCTTCTACCTATGATGTCGCAGCTGTCGTCCTCCTCGACCCAATCGACGCTCCCGACCCAATCGTTGTCGACTCCACCGCCTCCACCGCCTCCACCGCCACCCCCGTCGTCGTGAGATTTTGATTAATTGTATTTTGTTTATATTTTGATACTTGATATAGATGATATTTTGATACTTGGATATATTTTGAAACTTGGATATATAGATGATATTTTGATAATTATTTGCCTCCGGTTTGAGGCTGAGATTGATGAAATTTATGTAAAACTTGTATGTTTGGTTTAAATGCATGTGTATGATGTTTTCTGATTGTAATATATGATTGAAAATAGGTTGTAGTTGATATATCATTGTATACAGGAATTTATAAAAAATTTTGTTTTTCCAGTTATAGGATAACATCTTTAGCCACGGTTTACCCACGGTTAATCGTCACTAAGCCATGGCTGAAAGCCTATCGTAAATGGTTGATGGCCTCGGCAAGACCAAGTATCACGGTTGCTAATAGTATCACTGACGGCTAGGAGCCGAGGCTGATGTGTTCGTATCAGTGACAGCGCCCAGAGCCGTCACTGATGATTTTAAATCAGCAACAGTCCACTAGGCTGTCGCTGATGATTATGTGTGATGGTCGTGCGCGGCCGTCACAAAACATCTGAGACGCGCACATCAGAGACAGTTTTTTGCCACAGTTGACGTCGTCCGTGATATTCATTACCGACGGTTCAGCCACGGTATTAGCCGTCGCCGATGACCACAATTCTAGTAGTGTTTGTTGTAGGATGTGGGAGGATGCAATAGGCTCACACTGTCAAAAGAGAAAGTTACCAGGTAGAACTTGACACTTTTTTGCTCAGTTGGATAAATCACCATGTCTCTACTATTAGTCATATTATTTTTTGCTCAGTTGAAGTTACTGTTATTGGCCTCTGTTAGATATGATATGGAATATGCCTGTTGCAACCTGCTACTTGCATATGTTGAAACTTTCTACTTGCATATGTTGAAACCTGCATCTGATGATTCTGACCCTTTTTGATCCTGAGTATATGTTGATCCTGCATATGTTGAAACCTGCTACTAGATGTACTTGTGTTTTCAATTTCATAGTATCTGCAGGAACTTTATAATTGACTGCTAGTTCAATCTAAAAAGTATACAATTTTTGGAGATAATTCTCTGCTAGAATTAGAAGATAATTTCTCTACAGATAACTCTTTGAAACCAAATATCTGGAGCTATACTGAAACCAAACCAACAATATACTATTGCAAAATACTGAAACCAATTGCAATTCCTTTAAACAACAAAGAACTATATATCCCAAACACCAAATGGTGTGCTGATACCAAACCTTTAAACAACAAAGTATATAACCTTTGAAAAACTGAAACCATTGTAAAATATTTAGAGCTATATTGAAACCTAATACCAAACCCTTAAACAACAAGCTGAACTGAAATCATGTGTTCACTAACATGATCTGAAAGAGCATGAGACATATTTATGATTTTGGTTCATGATCTGCAACAGGCATATTCTAGATATACCAAGTGTTCACTAATATATTTGGTTCATGATCTAGAAGAGCATGAGACATTCTATTAGCATAGAGGTTTTTTTTTAATTTACCGAGTTTTGGTTTTGACTTGTGTTCTTACTTCCCTTCTTTTGCAGAGAAAAAAGAAGAAGAAATGAGGCGGACCTAGTGGATGTACTGTAACTTCTTTTAAATGAATATTAGATATTTTAGACTATTTCGTGTTGGTGGACAATATTATTTTTGATTTATTTGGATTAATGTTGAACTTATTTTGGATTTGTTGATGGTTGGATATGTAGGTGGTTGATTGTATACCTGCTAAGTTGTAGGTTTTATAATTCGCAGGTGGATTATTATAATAATGAATAATTAATTATTAAATTTTGTATGTTTGTGGCAAATTTATTCATCACATATTTTCAAAATTATGGCAAAATTATTACTGATATTGTGGCAATAATCCAAATTTGAAATCGTGTTAGTGGTAAATTTATTTTAACATTTAATGGCAAAGGGTCAAACTGTAGTGGCAAAAAAATTTGTAACAAATTTAATATTTAATGGCAAAATATAACACGATGTTAGCGACAAATTTTATATATTTTTGCCACGGAAAAGGTTCCAAAAATGATAGAATAATGACAAATATTTATTAATAAGTGACAAAAAATTTTACCATAAAAGATATTGACGTCAGTAAGCTCCGTTTGCCACAATAGGGTGGTGTTGGTTTGACTTTTTCATTTGTCACTAAAGAAATTGTAATTCGTGGCAATCTGCTAAAGTTCACCACAAAAGCCAAAAGTAACTTTTAGCTGTGGACCTAACGTGACAAACGGCTGGCAAACACTTTTTTGCCATTGAATCATCATTTTGCCACTGTATATCACTATTGTGGCCAAAATAACTTGTTACTAATTCCAATTTTTTTTGTAGTGATATAATTACCCCTCATTTTTTGTTGTTTTTCAGCACCTGAGCGAAATTAGAGAGGTAACGAGGTACAGTAGCGCGGCTGGTGGCGATAAGGCAGCGGGTCTCGTGACATGTCGTGGTTGAGTGGATACCTAAGTCATTTTAGTTTTCTTTTGAGTTGTTGAGTCATGTAGACTCGGGTTGTTGTTTTTTGCATTTTCTTTATTTATAGTAGTCTTCATTACTTATTTGAATTCTTTAAAAATAACTTATTCAGTGAACTTTTATTTAGTCAGGGTTCGGTTCGGTATTTGATACCTATTCTTTCTTTTAAAAACAAAATTAATTATATATTCATATACTGTTCAGGTTATTTGTTTTGTTGTGGTTCGAGTAGGGTTCGGCCTCGAGGTACGTGGCGTACCCTAGCCGGTCACACCGGGTTTGGGGTGTGACAATGTGGTATCAGAGCGGGTATGACAAAAGGACATTGGGTATTGTATGGGGCATTGCTAGCATGTCATCATATGGTATGTCCTAGTCACAACTCACGAGATCGACGACTAAACTTGTGCACCAGCGGCGGTACGTATTTATGGTTAAAATTTTGATTATATATATATATATATATATATATATATATATATATATATATATATATAATTGTGTGTGGATGTTACCTTGCTTTTATTATAGAGATAGAGGCACACGTGGACACCGTTTTGAGTGGCAGCGGAAGTAACTCCGCTGGCGGGCGAGGCCGGGGACGAGGTAGAGGCCGAGGCCATGAATTGCCCTATACTTGAGGGTTTATCACCTTTAGGCTACCCTTGTGTGGGTGTTTGGATTATCGACTATTACGAGGTTTTATTATCCTCTTGAATGATTCCTTGGTTGCGATTTATAAATTTGATTTCTATGGGTGGCCAGGGTCGAGCAGGACCCAGAGTGGTTCGGCTTGAGGCTTTGGTTTGGGAATTGGTTAGTTTGTGGGTTGTTGGAGACCAGGGTTTATTATAAGGGTGGATAGTTAAAAACTTCATGTAAATTCCATTTTTGGGGGATATGCCTCCATGGTTGATCAGCTACAGAGGGGCAATCGTGTGCCCCAACGTGTTACTGGCCGATGGGTGTATGAAGAACCCAATCTGGATCGATTCTATTTTTAGGGTAGGGATGCTGAAATCTAGATGTTTTTCACACCCTGTGCATGTCTCACTAGGTTGATGTGTGAAATGGGAGGAAGGGTAGGTCCTTGGGGGATTTCAGGTGTTGGGTGACCTTAAGACAATCCTAACGTTTTGGGATAGCAAGTCTATAAGGGTCTTGACCCTAATGCCTTGGGTTGAACAAGTTGGAGAAATAGACATTGTGCATAGGATTGTTGTTCGGGGAACTGGGCATGGTGCTATTAGGAGATGGATTTCTAGGTGAGGGAAAGATCGCTTCGGGACTATTCCTTCATGGGACTTTTGATGGCTAAGAGTTAGCCTCAAAAGTCTGGTGTTAGGCACATGGTAGGGTGTGGAAGATGTTGGGTTGGTGTTGTAGGACAGGCCTAGGACAATCCTAGGGTAATCCTTATATCTGAGGGTCAATTGGATTGGGAAGATACTTTTTGCCTGTAAATTTTAGACTTACGTTTTGATGAGACTTATTTTCAAAGAGGCTTGTTGTGGAGGGCAGATCTCCCTTAGGGATTTGGCTATGGGAAGGGGATGTGATGGAGGTTGAGTCAAAGGCCAGGTCATATACATTGGGTAGACGATAAATCTCGGATTTTAATGGGTAGTGTTGGCGCGTGAATTGGTGTCGTCGTGAGTTTCGACTGTGAGTTAAAATGTACGTCAAGTGTGGGACCAGTTTAGGGCCCTTGTGGTCACATGTTCCTAGGGTTGGGAAGGCCATTTTATTCTGATATTACCTAGCCCCATTCCCCGTTTCACAGCCCGCTGTACCTCTGAGTTTCTGCAAGTGTGTACTCAAATTGCTAGTTGAGAAAGGGAAAGTTCATATTGGTAAACAAGTGTTCGTACAGAAATTGTTTTAGCTAAGTTTTGTAGATTTTCCGTTTGTGACTCCATTAAAGGGCTGATTTCATTGGATGATTATGTGCAGGTGAATGAGATAGAGTAGCAAGTACCTCTGTGAGTTTAGATCACGTTTCAAGGTAGAATTTGGTGCTGAGATTTTTGATTGTGGGTAGGTTTGATGCCCAAGGATTCTAGACTCTAGACTTGGGCCCGTGGGAGGGTCCGAAAGTTGGGGTGCTCGTGTGCGCATCCAGGCACAAGGTCATTGGCAAAATCCTTCAATCACCGAGGACATGAATAATGTGCATGTGGATAAATTTTCCAAGTGTAGATGTCATTTTTCGTAACTGAAAATTGATAAAAAAATTTATATGAATTTTTGAAAGCTCCGATTGGTATATAGAAATTCACCCTAGTGATTGATTTGGTTACTAAGATTTTGGGACGCTGTGATCGGAAATATTGGGCTGAGATAAAGGCTGTGTGGTGTGCACACTTGAGTGCACCCGAATGATTGATGGGAGACCACACCCACCAGAGTTGGATAGTGTTGAGCAGGCCTGTGCATTTGATCTGTGGGGGGTAGTGCATGATAGGACAATGTTTATATTATACCGGAACCAAGGGTAACTAGAGTTTAGGGTTTAGAGTTTAGGGGGAGGTCCAAGGGATTTAGAAGTTGGATCGTGGTGCCAAATGTGGCGGGGGTAAGCGTCGTGCAATTTGCGTAGCTTATGCTCGTTCGAGTTTAATAGTGTGATGAACCTATAGTTTACCGCAAGATTCGAGGACGAATTTTCTTTAAGGGGGGAGGAAATTGTAATGCGCAAAAACCTAAAAATAATATTTAATTTTTAAGTAGGGGGCTATGGGCTCGAGTTAGCGTGGATTGGAGGAAAGCTTCGGGATTAGACCCACGTAAGCATTTAATGTAGAAACAGTAAATCATAGTTGGACTTACCCATCATTTTTTGTTGCTTTTTGACACCTGAGCGAAATCAGAGAGGTACCGAGGTGCAGTGGCGCGGGTATTGGAGCTCAGAGAGGTACGGGGGGTACTTACCCGCTACCCACCCCGCGAAATAAAAGGGTACCCACTACCCATTTATTCCCCACGGGTATCAAAAATTGGTACCCATTAAATTACCCGCGGGGGACGGATACCCACGGGTATTGGTGGGTACCCATGATATTTTAAAAAAATATAGATTATAATATTTCATTTTTAATAACACTTCATTTTGATAAACACACAATATTTTGATAATAACATCATCATAAGGTTTCAAAACATAAAGTATATTGATATTGAATTAGGTTGGTGTGTTTTTAGTATATGTATCGAGGGTAATATTGTAATTTACTAATTCTCGTGGGTAATGGGTAATCGTGGGTACGAGTACTACAATACATATACCTGCCCCATATAATAAACGAGTAAGAAAAATTACTCGTGAAATCCCCACAGGTAGTAAACTACCCCCCATACCCGTCATAAACGGGTAAATATCCACGCATACCCGCTTAAACGGGTAATATTGTCATCCCTAGTCTCGTGACATGTCATGGTCGAGGGGATACTTGAGTCATTTTTGTTTTCTTTTGAGTTGTTGGGTCATTTAGACTCGGGTTGTTGTTTTCGCATTTTCTTTATTTATATGAGTTTTGATTACTTATTTTAATTCTTTAAAAATAACTTGATCAGTGAAATTTTATTTAGTCGGGGTTTGGTTCAGTATTTGATATCTATTCTTTCATTTAAAAACAAAATTAATTATATATTCATATACTGTTGAGGTTATTTGTTATGTTGTGGTTTGAGTTGGGTTAGGCTTTAGGGTACGTGGCGTACCCTGGCCAGTCACACCAGGTTTGGAGTGTGACAATTAAAGAGAGATATTACTGCCAATCAGCAAGTGATGCTAGTTTTTTAAAAATCGACACTAGAAACTAGCTCGCGCCGGTTTAAACAAGCGATAATAAGCATTCAATGGTTTATTTAACAAGCACTAATATAAAAAGCGTTGGGGACAGACGCCATGGAACCAACGCATGGCCTCAATGGTTTATTTCTAGTGGTTACATCTATATAAGAGTGCAAATTGAACCTAGTATGATTAAGACTGAACTCAAAGTAACAATGAACCTCTGTTGTGAAAGAGTAAACATAACATTTTTACTTTAGGTTCAGTCTTAATGATCGTTCAATTCACTCTTAACAATGTTATCTTCACTCATATGTGAGGCTTCATGAAGAACTTTATGAAGTCTGGCTCCATAATAGCTGTAGCGATTTATAATGATGTTCCAAACCCACTAATTAAAAAGTATAATGATGTTCAGGTATGTTGCCAATGGATCATGAGTTCAATTCCTAGTTGTAGCGATTTATACCGATATGTCGTCAATGTATCATGGGTTCGATCCCTAATTGTAGCGATTTATGCGCCTATTTACGCGTCTATGAGGATACGTTGTAATGTGCGATGTGCGTATATTCTCATGTCTATCTACACTTTGTAATACTAATGTTATAACCTATTTTTTATAAAAAAAGTATAAGAATCAAACTCCTATTTAATGCTCATAATTATATATTTTTTCCATCAATCAACAAAACCCTGTGTATATAAGCAGACTTTAGTGCACATTATTAATTAATGAAGTTGCCTTAAAAACATTATGCACGTTATTGAGCAGATTTTATGCTCTTTATTATATGCCAGTGTAGTGATTCTTAAGTCACCTCTATCAAGTCTTGATATATATTAATTAAGCAAAAAATGATATCAAATATTAATTGGTATATATTATGCAAAAACAATCTTGATATATATTAATTATCTTTCTGATTATGCAATACATTGAATGTCACATATACATATATTATCTACTAATATAATTATTGACGTCAAGTCCGCAAAATATAGTTCACCACTCTTTGATTATCTTGGTCATTTAATACTTTTCGTAATATATATTTGCATGTCATATCATATCTAATTAATTATGATCATATAATGAAATTATCAAAATTAGACTCGTCACTCTTTAATCGTATGGTGGCTTTTATTAATTAGGATCACGTTCAATCTATATAATTAGTTTATCCATTCTTTAATTACTCAAGAAGTTATTCAATTTTAATATTTATGCGTTCAAATATTTATCCACTATGTAATTTATTAGATGATCCTATCGAAATCCCCAAAACTAGCTAGGCCACTTTTTTATATCTTAATACTTTTCCATTACTTCTGGTACGTATTTTAATTAGATAAAATATTAATCAACTAAATCAATTCCTATTAAAACCCATAGAAATAGTCTTGAGATCTTATTCAATATTCTATAGGACATTAATTTTGCACTTAATTAACTAATATATTTATCCAGTAAATAAGATCCTATCCAGATCCGCAAAAGCAAGCTTGCCAAGAAAAAAAATTAATTAGGTGTAGAATAAAGTTAAAAATCTATAAGAGCCATACGGTCGCCCAAGACACCATGTATATTTATTTTGAATTTTACCTATTTACCTCTCTTGACTTAAGTGAACCACATCTTGGTCTATACTCGTTTGAATCGAATTCTAATCGAACCCCCGGAGTCGACTGAAGTCCAACTCACATCAAATCTCCAAACCAACTTAAGTAAAATAATTTTACTTGCGCTTAAGGCCCACAGCTTAATTTGCGCCTTTCGATAATATACTCGGCCCACACCGACACGCATCTTGACTTTCCAGCTGAAGTCAAAATAATATATATATATTGCGGGTATTACAAATTATCTTTCTGATTATTCAATACATTGAATGTCACATATACATATATTATCTACTAATATAATTATTGACGTCAAGTCCGCAAAATATAGTTCACCACTCTTTGATTATCTTGGTCATTTAATGCTTTTCGGAATATATATTTGCATGTCTTAAAGTATCTAATTAAGTATGATCATATAATGAAATTAGCAAAATTAGACTCGTCACTCCTTAATCGTATGGTGGCTTTTATTAATTAGGATCACGTTCAATCTATATAATTACTTTATCCACTCTTTAATTACTTAAGAAGTTATTCATTTTTAATATTTATGCATTCAAATATTTATCCACTATGTAATTTATTAGATGATCCTATCAAAATCCCCAAAACTAGGCCACTTTTTTATATCTTAATACTTTTCCATTACTTCTGCCTAGTACGTTATTTTAATTAGATAAAATATTTATCGACTAAATCAATTCCTATTAAAACTCATAGAAATAGTCTTGAGATCTTATCCAGTAAATAAGATTCTATCCAAATCCGCAAAAGCAGGCTTGCCACGAAAATACAATTAATTAGGTGTAAAATAAAAGTTAAAAAAGCTTTAACTTAATGATACTCATGTAGTATAAATAGGAAGACAATGCATACATTTTTAACTAGAAAGGAACTAATTGAAGGTGAAGGTAAGAAATGGAGAAAACTTACAATCCAATGCTCTCTTTGATAGTGGTGTTGTGCTTGAGTGCATGTATTGCTAGTATAGAGTGCAGAAACATAACCGATTATCATTCACGTAGAAATCTTCTCACCAATGGCCTTGGATTGACTCCTCAAATGGGGTAATTAACTAGCTTTAATCTTTTACATTTTATAGTTATTACTATATAATTTTTTTTCCAAGACTAAACTTGGTTATTCTTCATAATGTAGGTGGCATAGTTGGAATCATTTCGCATGTCATATCAATGAGACATTGATAAAAGAAACGGGTAACTCTACTAAAACCAAGCAATTCATTTGTTCTTTTGTAATTTTTGTTGTTATTAATCACATTATATTGTTGTTTTGTACCTGATGCAATTGTATACACCGGCCTTGCAAAGCTTGCATACCAATATATCAATTTAGGTATTATATGAATTAAATATTTATTTAGTCGAGAATATTAATATGTCATGAAAGCGAAGCAAAAATGATGTATTGCAATTACATAACTCAGATGATTGTTGGGCAGCAAATCAACGAAACTCAAAGGTACATTCTTTTGTTGCTTCTATGTTGTGTTAAGTCCATAATATGAGTTGTTTGATCATCCATATATATTTTTATTTTTTTCAATTTTCTATAAATTAAATGCACGTGCCGAGTTTTAATATATTTCAAGGCGAACTATTCGGAAATCCGATAACTTTTCCTTCGGGAATGAAACCATTAGCTGACTATGTTCATGATAAAGGACTTAAGCTAGGAATTTACTCCAGTGCAGGGTAATATTTTATATTAGTTAATCTTTTTATTTAATCTATTCTAAATTTAAATTAGAGAGATCTCAAGCATGCAGGGTTAAGTTTATTGTTGGGAATGTATTTGCAAACATAGAACATGCAGTGATCAAATGCCATGATCACTTGGTTACGAGTATAAGGATGCAAAAGCCTTTGCAAGATGGGTAAGAATATCATCTCATTTTTATTAAACAAAATATATTAAATTATTTTACCCTACTATTAGTATTAGGAGTGTAAACCTAAACGTAAATAAAAAAATTGTCTCATACTTTTTCAAATTAATTTTCATCAGAAAAAAAACCTAAACATATATAAAAAACTGTCTAACTTGAGAACTTAGTTTTGGAATATATTTTTTCAAGTTTTCTAGATTTTAGTTATGTTTTTTGAATTATATACTTTTTAAACCAAAATGAGATATGTTTATATTATGTTCAACTGTTTTGGTATGGTTGGTTTGATATTTTAAAGCTTCTTTTCTTTTATTGATTATTATATATATTACTTTATGTTTTTCACTTATTTACCTTATGTTTTATGATTATCTTTTTATACATATCTACATTATATTATCATTATTTATCCCTAACTAGATCAATGAAAGATTGCCTAAATATTTGGATTATTTATTTCAGGGCATTGATTATTTGAAGTATGACAATTGTTATACTGGTGGTATAGGTGAAGATGTAAAAATAAGGTAGCGTGGTTAACCTCGTTTAATTTGGTATAGGTGACAATTGTTATAATTTGGTAAAATTATTCTTCTAATGTTTTGTAGATTCCCCAAAATGACCAAAGCTCTAAGAAAGGCGGGTAGACCAATCTTCTATTCAATTTGTGAATGGTAAATGATATTTGAATGTTAATTATTGGAAATATTATTTTTACAATTAATTTCATATGTATTTCTATTTTATTTATTTATTTAGGGGATGGGGTGACGTGGCCAAATGGGGTAGCATGGTGGGAAATAGTTGGAGAACAACCGGCGACATTAAGGATAATTGGGACAGGTCAGATGATCCAAATTATCAATTGAATTGTTGACATCAAATTGATATTTTTTTTAAAAACAAATATTCAAAAATATTTGTTAATCCATTTTGTAATGAAATTAAATTATATTTCTCTCTTTCAGCATGATTGAAATTGCTGATTTGAATGAAGTCAATGCTGATTATGCAAGACCACGTGGATGGAATGGTTAGCTTTCTATCAAACTTTTAGAATATGAACAAATAAATGTTAAATTAGAAAAGTATAAGATTGAGAATCACTTTTACTTTACTAAAAGAGTTTTACACACTCGGATATAGTTTACACGAAGTATATGTAATCATTTATCTTATATAAAATATAGTTAATTTGTTTCAACTATTTTTATCTTATTTAGATCCGGACATGCTTGAAATTGGTAATGGAGGAATGACAAAGAATGAGTGTGTAGTACATTTTAGCTTATGGGCTCTTTCCAAGGTAACTTTGTATCTTAAACAAATTACAAACTACCAAAATAAATTGCTAACCATTGACCAAATATTAAGTTGAATAGTTTTATGTTAAATTTTGGTAGGCACCCCTGCTTATTGGTTCTGATGTAATGGACATTCATAAGGAGACCATGGACATTATTGCCAATGAAGAGGTCATTGCAGTCAATCAAGGTGAGTCAATATTATTCTTCAATAAGTATAAAAAGTTTATCATTTTATTATCTTAATCACATCCTTAATCAATTTTAATGCATGTAAAATATAAAATATCAATGGTAACTTAATTTTACTTATTACTAATATGAACAGATACTATTGGAGTTCAAGGGAAGAAGGTGAAAAAGGATGGAGTCCTCGAGGTAGCTTATATGCTCAATTTTTCAATTTTTGTTATTTTCCCTACATTGTTGATTAATTAATAATATAAAACTACGCAGGTATGGGCTGGTCCTCTTTGTGAAGGTAGGACAGTAGTCCTCTTATTGAATAAAGGCTCAAATGAATCAAGTCCTATCACAGCCCACTGGCGAGATTTAGGTCATGATCAAGAGGCACTTATGGAAGTTAGAGATCTTTGGAAGGTATTTATAGTACAACTTGATGAGATTTACTAGTGCCTGTTTGTCTCTCGATTTTATTTGTTACAAAGATGCATCACATTCCGTGTTTAAAATATGTTTGGTCATTTGAATATTTTATTGCAGCACGAAACACTCGAGGAGAAATTTTCAGGGAAGCTAACAACAACGGTTGACCCTCATTCATGCAAGATGTTTGTTTTAAAGCCGGTATCTTGAAGTCCAATTAGAGAATGAACATCTTTCAGCAAAGTTGTCTTAGCATTCTGTTTTGATTTCTAGCACTTTTTTTAATTTAGAGGGAGAGTGTAAGCTATGACTTAGCATAAGATACATTTGTGTGTGTGTGAGGGGTGTATTTTTCTCTCATAACTTTATTTGATGTCTCTACCTTGTTCGTGCGAGATGTTTGTTTTGAAGACGATATCTTAAAGTCCACTTGGAGAGTGACATCTTTCAACAAAGTTGTCTTAGAACTTTGTTCTGAATTCCAGCACCTTTTTTTTTTATTTTAAAGGAAGAGAGTAAGCTATGACTTAGTATAAGGTACTTTTGTGTGTATGTGTGAGATGTATTTTTCTCTCATAACTTTTTCTGGTGCCTCTATCTCTATCCCAAAGAAAACACAAATACAATTTAACCATGGCATGTGTCCCACACACCATACATTAAAGCATACAAGAAGGAGAATAAAACATATACAAAATGAAAAGTTACAGTTTAAGAATATTCAAATACTTTTGGAGCTTTTGCTTGCTTCCTCCCAATTCTTTGTAATAACCATGGAAAAATTTAACATTAAATTATTGTAATTTCAACGGAGAAGTTTGGATGCGCGTCGGAGCTGGCCAAGCAAATCACCGGAAGGCGCGAATTGAGGTACGACCTTTACGCACAAGTAAAATTATTTTGTTAAGGTTTTTTGGATGTTAGATGAAGGTTGGACTCAAAACGAGTCCAGAAATTCGATCGAAACTCGATTCGGTTGAGTTTAGATGTTGTTTGGGCTCATTTAGGTTTTGGAGGGCAATTTGGTAAATTTTTAATAATAATAATATATATATATATATATATTTAGGAGAGGAGACAATATGGTAGGAGGAGGAGCTGCTTGCCTCTTTTGGAGAAGACATTGGAGGAATTGATCAGAGATCGGCTCGTCGTTGTCGATGATCGTCGCCGTGGGATTCCATCTTTGTTTTCTCCTTCATCCTCCTGAGTGGTTAATATTTTTTTTTTATGTTCTAGCCTTCACTACCGGATTGTTGTTTCCGTCATTTTCCATCTTGATCAGAGAGGAGTGGAGAGAGAGGATGATCGGCAGAGCCGACGGGAAGCGGCGGCGACGGCTGTGCCGCTGCCGGTGGCGTAGGATTGTCCAATTTCGGAGATGACCACGCCGCAGCAGCCACGACTGCTGCCCGCCCGAGTCTTGCCCAACAATGGCCTGGTGTCCCACTAACGTCGGAGACCGCGAGAGAGGCCAGCGGGGGCCGGCGGGTGGTCACCGACGGCCTGGGTGACTGCCCGACGTAGATCCAAGAGGGGTAGGGATGAGTCAGGGGGAGAAGACAAGCGCAGGCTATTTATTAAATTTTTTTATTATATATTTTAAAAGGAGAGTTGTATCGTGAGAAATGAAATGATATTTTAAGAATATTGGGGTATTTTTTAAATCGATCTTTGAGATCGAGGTGAATATAAAAGTTATAGGTTTTCATGTTTTGAACACGATGGTGGTGTCCGATTTCTGATAGGAGGTTGTTTGGTAGGTCTTTGTATATATTTTCAGTATTAGAGTAGATTAATATTATATTGATCTTGACTAGTTTCTAAATAGGGAAGACTTATATTTCAATGAGTAAGATGATGGGTGTAGCAAGGGGTTAGAGACGACCCTATGGTTAGGGCTGATCCCTATGAATTGGGTTTATCAGCTTCGCAGAAATCTTATAAGTGCACACCTTGATTTCTAGATTAGAGTATGATAAATTTAGGTTATTAAATAGTTTAATTTCAGTTTGTGCCATGTGGAAATATTCTATGCTTGGTGCAAATGTTGAATGGATCCAGTATGAAATTTATGTTGAAGTTGTGGTATTATGAATTGAGCTATGTCTTGTTAGTGAAAGAAGATTCTTACTATGGTATTCACGTGCACATACCGGATTTTTATTTCTTAATGTTAGGACACATTGGATCATGGAAAATCTCAGAATTATGCTTCATTAAATATGGATTATTCATGCTAGAATACATATTTTTACATGCTTAAATTTCAAATTTGCGGATGTAAAATTATGGATTCGTTTATGGTAGATTGGGTGCTTGTATTGAGTGTATGCATGAGAAATTTATCTATTGGTTGTGACTAGCATGTTGTGATGTATTCAGTCTTGGGAAGTGTTCATGTATGAGTGAGAAGAGGGTTTACAAGGGTAGGTTTCCCTTAGGTCTTATAAATACTTCTCCGATTAGTTTTCCTTATAGATAAGCAATGACCATTGAAAACTATCATTGTAGTGGAGAAATTTAGACTTAAATTTGGAATTTTATAGCATGATTAGGCAGACTGGAATTTGATGTATGGTATGATAAGACATGCTGGAATTATTTTTATACATGCACGAATTACTTATATATGCTGAGTTGAGCGCATATACATTTTGTTATAGTGTATATACATTCTGTTTGGTTGTATATCCACCCAGTGTTAATTTATATCCATTCTGTTTGGTTGTATATTCATACTATTATGATTTATATCCACTCTGATAACCTGTACATTCATGCTATAATGATCCATATCCACTCTGAAATGTGGTATATGCATGTGGTATTCATGTACATGCGGAATTACGTATATGAGCCGAAATCGTACATGTATATGTTGGATTTGATATGCATGATGAAAGGAATAGTGTCCTTGAGCCAATCACATGTCAATGTGTTTAGGAACTTTTCAAGGGTAATCAACTTAATAAGGCAACTTTTTCATCATATAAAACATCTTTATTCATAAAGATTGTGATGAACCCCATGAATCAGAGCAAATGATTCTGAAGCCATGATGAGATCATGCCAGTGAGACTTGAAATTCAGATGTCTATGTTCTAAATGTTCCTAGTCGTAGGATCACCAATTAGGGGATCGGTGATTCCATAGACTAGTGCACTTTGTATATGCCCTATACGATAAGGGGTAGCTGTTCTCACAGTTACCTATGAGCCATCATTAATGTACAAGTGCAGGTGCTCATTAGAGAATGAGTTCATTGAATAGACCTACACAAGGATCAAAAAATGGAATTCTTACATGAGTGTCAATAGGATGTTTCTCGGGTGAAAGTAGATGCAAGCAGTCCTTAGACCTGAGGTTGTCATGGTTACCTTATGAGTGACAACCCATTGCTTTGGTTCTATCCCTACGTGGCTCTCAGCGTCATGCGCTGAGTATTACTGGGAATGGGGAAGCATTCATGGAGGTTGGTGAGCAACCAACTTGGAATCGGTTACTCCTAGTAAGAGGAGATAATGTCCTATGTTTCCCTGCAAGTGTCGATTCGGGAATCTCTGGCTAGAGTAGACATGAAAGTCAGGAAGATATTTTTGACGTTTCATTATTGAGACGACATCTTGGCGGGTGGAATACATATGAATCGGTATTACGGTTTGACACTTCTTCAGTACCCTAGCGGACTTCGGGACATTGTAACCGAGGGATTTAGTTGCACGGTAAATAAGCATCAAAAGGCGTTCGATCCCTGTAGATTGAACCTCACACTATCCAAGTAGTCATGACATGTTCGATCCCTGTCATGACTCGTAGATTGAATTCCTTAAAGATTGCTAAAGTAGATCGTTATTTTTGGGATAGTTTGAATTTTTAAATTGTTATTTCCGTCGCGTTTTCGATTCCTGTCCCAACACATGATGAATTTAAAAGTATTCGTGCTGAAATAAAAACCTGGGTGATAAACTGTAGAGCCGAGGGATTGAGCCCGAGAAAGGGCCGAGTTGGGGGTGCATGTGCGCGTACCCGAGTAAGCGACAGAAATGATAAGATCACTTGAGAAATTGTCTATTTATTTTTATGTTCGATAGGTAATGTTTGTGCTTGTGTTTGTGGATAGACGATGATCGAGCTGAGAAGCGTTCCAATTTAGCAAGATTGGTCCCGACTCGGCGAGTTTGGATATGGGTCGACAGTTGCCGTCAGTGAGCCACACTGATGATGGACCCAAGTGGCATGATATGGGTCGAGAGTTGCCGTCATTGTTTAATGCTAGCTGACGATGGATCCAAGTAGTATAGTTGGAGGGTTATTCCAAACCAGAGTGGACGTTGGAACTAGTAGGCATCCTAGTTTAGAGGGCCCGTGTAATACCCACATTTTTAATAGAATTTTATCTTTTAAATTATGAATATATGATCATTCAAAGTATGAATACAAAGTTTGAACTGAAAAATAATATCATTACATTCATGTATCAGCTAAGCACAATTTCTTTCCAAAATAAACATGGTATCAAGAAATTGTCTAAGTATCAAAATTTTATTTACTCATGAATTTTCAATCAATCAACATGCAAATCTAATCATGAGCATAGAACAATTATTATGACATATATATTTAGGCATTATACTAGGATTTTTGCGAAAATCAAAACACTACTAGAAACTTGGTCTTCAGCAACGGCTATCAGCAACGGCCGCTCAAGCCGTTGCTATTTGCAACGGCTTTCTTACGGCCGCCCGAGCCGTTGCAGATATCTATATCTGCAACGGCGTACTAACGGAAAACAGAGCCGTTGCTGATTATTTTAATTATCAGCAACGGCTTTCGGACGGAATGGCGAGCCGTTGCTTATGTTTTACTATTCAGCAACGGCGTACTAACGGATAAGTGAGCCGTTGCTGATAATAACTTATCAGCAACGGCGTTCTAACGGGCGAGTGAGCCGTTGCTGATAAGTTTATATAGGGCACGCTCTCGCGCCCGACCCTTCTTCCTCCCGCTTCTGCCGCCGCCGCTCCTGCCGACCTTCGCCGCTGCTGCCGTTGCTGCCGACGCTGACGCCTCTCGCCGACGCCTCTCGCCGCCGCGCCGCTGCCGCTGCAGCTGCCGCTGCTGCCGGTATGTTGATCGGCCGGAGATGTTAAAATCCGACCGAAACCCTATTTCTAGGGTTTTGGCCGGCGGCGGTCGGCCTATGGCCGCCGCCGGACCTTCTACAGTGGCCGGACAGTGTGTCCGGCCACTGTACGCCGGCGCCGGAGGGTGGACTCCGGCGCCGGAATATATATATATATTTTATTGTTTTGAAATTGTTAATTAATTAATTTATAAATGTTAATTAATTGTTTAGATTAATTGTTTAATTTGTTAGATTAATTATTAGGGTTTAGATTAATTTCGGACGCGCGCCGGAATCGTCCACTTCGGACGCGCGCCGAAATCGTCCAATTCGGACTCGCGCCGGAATCGTCCACTTCGGACTCGCGCCGGAATTGTCCACTTCGGACTCGCGCCGGAATCGTCCACTTCGGACGCGCGCCGAAATCGTCCAATATGGACTCGAACTGTCTCGAAACATTTAGAAAATAATCATCCATCCGACGAGTTGATATGTTTCACGTACGCATCGACGAATCGGATATGATTTAGCAAAACCTTAGATCCGTTCGGGGATTGTATGTTCGTGTAAAAGAAGTATATGATCTTTTATACGACGTACAATTCTTGAATTGTCCCTGATTGGACAATTTGGGAATATAGTTATTTGTACTGCACTTACGTTTTTATTTTAACTGTTAACTAATTATTCTAAAATTCGGCAACATCTCTCTTGTTCTCCGATACGCGCCCAGATGATATGCGTATTCGGAGAACTGTAGGGAGATGGTGTCGAAATTTAGAATAATTAGTTAACAGTTAAAATAAAAACGTAAGTGCAGTACGAATAACATAAATCCCGAATGGAATAGGACAATCTCACCTAAAGACATTAACCAAATAAATTGTCATTGATTGACAGAATCATGTCGGCTGATCGAAGTTGGATGTACCGACGTTTTGATCGTGGAGCTTTAACGAATGAGTTTCGATTAGGCGTAACGTACTTCCTAAATTTCGCCTATTCGAATCGGAATTTCGTTAGCATGGGTGATCAAATCCGATGTCCGTGCCACATTTGTTCGAATGGACGATTTTTGGATCGGGAGACTGTCACTCTGCATATATATACCAAAGGATTTACACCAAGATATTTTCTATGGACTTGTCACGGGGAGTCACGCGAAGTCGGGACGTCGAGCAATCCTGTCGTTCAGACATATGGTGAATCTTCCTCTGCTGGTGCTTCTTCATCCAGTCAATGTAATCCCTATAGAACTATGATACTTGATAGTCTTGGGGGTCAATTCCACCTGAATGATAATGTTGATCGGCCAATTCTTCAGACATCAGTCCCATCAGTCTCCAGAGATTGAACAATTCATTGAAATATTTGACATTGAGATGGTGCAAAAATACTCTATTCACAACGATCAAGAATTGGAGACATTACGGAATCGTGATTTCCCTTCTTGGATTCAGACTTACAGCAAAGATCACAGAGCTGAAATAGATGAAAAAATATTTGAGTTTGTTAGTGGACCGTCGCGACTTGTGTCGTGCTATAGCGGATATTTTGTTAACGGGTATAAATTTCACACGGTTGAATATTCATCTACAAAAAAGACGATGAATGCTGGGGTCTGCGTGAAAGGGACAACCTATGTTGAATGTGATATGGATTTCTATGGACTAGTGGAAGAAGTGATAGAGTTGCACTACTTCGGCTTGAAATCAGTGTTCCTATTTAGATGTCATTGGTTCGATACAACAGAAAGGGGCATGAAAGTTCATCAAAAATACAAACTTGTTGAGGTTAATTACAAATCGAAATTGGCAGCAAATGAGCCATTTATATTGGCATCACAAGCCGAACAAGTATATTACGCGAAGTATCCGGCTCGAAATAAAGATAGAGCAGATTGGCGTGTAGTTTGTAAGACAAAAGGTAGAGGAAAAATTGATCCGATAGTAGGAGAAAATGATCCTCCTGGTTTCTATCAAGAAGATGATCTTCCTGCTGTGGATCGTATTATTCCAATACTCGAGGATGCAGACACAACGTCAATTCAATTAGAAGTTGAATATGCTGATGATGACGATCATGAAATTGAGGAAGCTGGAGATGAAGAAGATGACGAAGAGGAAGAAGAGGAAGAAGAAGAAGAAGAATTCGAAGACTATTATTCAGATGATGAGGAATAATTGTAAAGTATATATATTTTATTAAATATATCTCTACTATTTATACAATAATCTGATTATATGTCTGTTCGACAGATATGTCTGGTCGTGGTTATCGACGCAGGAGAGCTTCGGAGTCTCCGATCGGTGAGACTCCAGCACTTACTCCTGTTGCTGATCCTCCTGTTGCTGATCCTCATGAGGATGATACTGCCGAGGCTAGTACATCCAGACGCAGGCGGCCACGCGGGCCGAACAGGTGGCAGCCTCCACCAGCCACAGAGTCACGTAGATTGATCAGCGTGATTGGGGAGCGGTAATATATCATGAATTATGAATCATTACAAATTCATTATATCATAATATAATATTAAAATTTATTTTTGTTGTGCAGGTTCGAGCAAGAAGAAGTGCCGAGGAGCATTTCTTCTACTATTCGACGATACATGCACGGGGCATGGCCTACGTGGTCTCACGTGCCTAGCGAGCACGTCGACATGTTATGGCGCGAGTTTGAGGCACGTATTATTTTTTTTTTTACATGCATGATGATATATTAAGAATTGGTACTGATATTATTATTTTGCAGGCTCGCTATACATGGGCCGAGGACCAGAGGTCCTTCATTTACGCTGCCTGGGAGTCTATTTCCCGGGCAAGGTACAACGGGCAGCTGGGGCAGGCTCGGTCCCGAGCGATGGCCCGAGCTGGGACCACTAACATCGCGGAGACTCGGGGATACGGCCCCAGTTGGATTACTCCGGATATATGGGACCAGCTCGTGGGGATATGGTCGACGGATCGATGGCAGGAGGTTTCTCAGAATGCGGCTAGAAATCGCATGTCGGGGGGAGCAGCGCGTCACACCGGCGGCTCTGTTGCATTTGCAGTGCACGCAAACCGTATGGTAAGTATACCGTTTAATTATATATTTTATTTGTTATTATGTGTACTAATTAATGTATTTGTTTTGTAAATGTAGACGACGGTGTCGGATGACGGGACTGTCCAGCGACCCTCCCCGATGGCGGTGTTTGAGCGGACTCACCGTCGAGCACATGGGACGGGGGAGTACATCGACAACCGCGCTGCATACATTGTGGTAATTATATATTTGTTTAAATTATTCATTATATATTTATAATTTAAGTTTTATGATAAATATTAAACAAAAAATCAAACTCGAGTAGGAGACGTACAGCCAGAGGGTGGTGCAGCGCGGGGGTACCCCAGAGGACTTTGACGCAGCATCGTGGGTCGAGGCCGCAGGTGGCTGGGACCATGGCCGCGTATATGGCTTCGCAGATAGTGGTCATGCGCGAGCCGTGCTAGGGCCACTTGGGGCACCAACCCCTCCGGTCGCTGGTGAGCGGCCGTCTACCTCTAGATCCAGTTATGATCATAGTAGCAGAATAAGGACTCTAGAGGAGACGGTCGCGCGTCAGAGTCAGATGATGGAGGAGATGCATGCTATGCTACGCAACATGTCAGGTCATCCCGCAGCAGGCATCTCTTCGGCATCATCTAATCCATCGTCTTCGAGTCAGTCCACGCCGGTGTACACTCAAGCACTCCAGACCCCGCCATATGATCCAGACCATCCTCCATCGTGATCGTGAGATTTTTTGTTTGGATATTGAACTTGTTACTGAGATATTGAACTTGTTAAACTTATTTTGTTTGGATATTGCTACTTCAATTTTGCATTTGAATTGTTTTTATACTATCGTGGATAATTATCAATATAAATATAATTGTTTTGATGTATATCTTGGTGTGTTTGTGATGTGTGAATGAATGTGTGTATGAGGGTATGGGTGTGTGAGTTATGTATCAGATAAATGTATCAATGTATCAATGGAAATTAGGAATTTGAAATTTTGCTGGTTGCAGGTATAGGTCATCAGCAACGGCTTTCCCACGGCCGTCCGTGGGAAAGCCGTTGCTAAAAGTGTATCGACAGCCGTTGCTGATGACCTACAGCAACGGCTTAGCGACGGGGTTTTACTAACGGCGTTGCTACGGACTCGAGGCCGTTGCTATTAATGTTATCAGCAACGGCTCCGGGTCCGTGGTAAAACCGTTGCTGATAATATTTTTAGCAACGGCCCGAGCGGCCATTGCTGATAATGTTTTGAGCGACGGCCCGAGCGGCCGTTGCTGATCCGTTGCTAAGTCATCAGCAACGCGACTTTCTGTCACGGCTCTATTGCAACGGCTCGGCCGTTGCTGATTCTCTTCAGCAACGGCTCAGCAACGGTATCAGCCGTTGCTGATGCCCATTTTTCTAGTAGTGAAATCATACCTTATTCTTGAGAATTTATTGCCGATCTTTTCAATTTTCTTTCATTTCTTTAGCCTTCCATTAAACAATTATCTTAACATTAAAGTAAGTTTCATTAGTATCATAATGAAAGTATAACCACTAGCAACTTTATACTAAATAACGAAGGTGAGATGAAAGTTTTATTTGAAAAGCTCAACCAAAGCTAGGTAGTAAAAATTCATTTCTAAGTGAATCAAAATGATACTGAAACGAATCAAAGAGATCTCAAAGCATATAATCTTTAAAAACTAGATATCTGACCGTTCGTATTGGTTGAAAACCGAAAGGTAAATGATTAACCTAGGGTTTAGAACTGCAATGTCGCATAGACTTGTAATAGGTCGACAAGGCCAAGGAGACCAGAAACCAAAAATCAAAATCAATTTTTGAGAATGTATCAAGAGTAGATAAAACTAACTCAAATCAACTAAGTATCATAACTCCAATTTTTAAAAGACAAGAGAGTAAGTAGATGATACCGAAATAACTTTGATGCCAACTTTCATTACCCAAGGCATCAAGTGGATACGAAGTTGCAACTTTGAAGTGATGTATTCTTCACGTCCTCAAGCAACTTCAAATCAACCATCAACTCACTCTTGTGTGGTGGCCCCCCCTACAATACCTTTGGGTCCTTGGGGGTTAGTGGGCTTAGGAACCCAAAGTATAAGACCACATGGATTCATTTTAAAGACACAATCATAAATTGCATGCCCATAAATATCACAACAAAAGCAATGTCCAATAAATTTCTTATTTTCATCTTGATGGACATGAGGCTTAAAACTCGAATGCTTATCTTGAGATTTATAATATTTTTCTTAATAGGAACAGTGGAGATCTAATTTGGGTGGTTAGATTTTGGGATACACGAGGAGGAAGAAGGGGCGACACCTTGAAGAATGAGATACAGCGCGAGAGATTGTTGTTTGTTGGAGATTGTTAGAATCCTCTCCTCAAAGGGATATGATTCTAGGTGAGTGGTTTCCATGCCCTTAACGGTAGGTTTCCATGTTGTCCTAGCTGCCCCTTATAGTTGAGGAATTTTCCGAATTTTATCTTGAATTGTCATGATTTCTCGGATGCTAGATATCGGGTTGTCGTATTTTTTCGGTCCTTATTTCCTTATGCGAGTTTTAAGGTTCGGCAACCCCTATTGGTGGCCTTAGAGGATTAGGGCCGACCAAACCATGAAAGAGGGGTTTGTCCTTGAATTCTCAATTGGGATTTATGTTGATTCGTTCCCCCTACGTTGCGTGAATTAAACAACCAAGTAGGAAGGACAAGGGGGTCGGACGCGTAGGGCTACCCTAAACCTAGGGTAGGGCCGAATGGTATAGGGCCATAAAATTCAAAAAAATACCTCTTAAAAATCCTAGATATACTCCTTATGATGTTCATGAATTTTCTTGTATTTTGTTGCATGAAACATGAATTAATAAGGTCGGCCACACTAGGGTTACCCTAGGGTGTTATGGTAGGCCGAGTAGGCGCATTTGTGTAATTTAGAGATATCAATGACATTGTAGGCTCTTAGTACACTTAGTAATGACATTAACCTCACAAAGTAGTTTATGAAATAATTGTAGGGTTGTACATCTATGCAACACCCTTAAGTTCTACCCTACACTTTAGGGCCAATACCGTAAAACACGAGTTATTGGAAAAATGGTAAGTTCTTGGCTTACCTACTTGACATGAGGATTTGTATGTTAAGTTCATGATTTAACCATAGGTATTTGACATATAAATGGTAGGGAAATATTAGTTTAAGGGTAGAGACTTAACATGGATATTTAGGCCAATTCCTAAGGCTACGGGGATACGAGTTTCTTGAGGGCCATGCATATCTCATCCTATGTTTTTGAGCATGAAAATTTTAGATAAATCCTTAATAAATCATAATATTAAATGTAGATTTATTTCTGATTTTTTTGTAGAATTTATGAATAATTAAATTTCAGTTCGGATAATTATAATTGCTTCTATGGTTGTAATAACAAGTGAGACTTGTGGTATCCGGTATTGAAATTTATGATGCTCTTTGTGATTATATGTTATGAATACTTGCAAATGAATTCCTTGAGTTGTGAATCAAGGACAAATGAATTACATCCACTAGAGGACTGAAACCAGGATGGGGCTGCGCATACAGGAAAATTGGAGCAGTGCTATTAATTCCTTGAATTATGCAATGTTGCTTTATTTATGCCACTCTAAATTTATCTATATTACCTACATGTGATGTGGATGTGTATGTGCTTGTATGAGTGGGATTAGAGGTGGCAATGGGTCAGGCCACCCATGGGCAGCACGGGCCCGGCCCGGTTCTGGGCCGTGCTCGGCCCGTTTGTGCCCAAGGGGCGGGCTGGGCTCGCCCCCTGGGCACGTGGGCCGTGCCAAGCACGACACGCGCACCATGCTGGCCCGAGCGCGTGTTGTGATGGCACAGTCAAGGCTAGGTCTGACGCGCGTCAGACCTGGGCCAGACCTAGGTCTAGCGCGCGCTAAACCCAGGCCTGGCCGAGCCTGACCTGATTAATTTTTTAAAAAATATATTATTATTTTTAAATTTTTAAAAGTTTCGTGCCGGCCCAAGCCCTGCCGAGCCCGAAGGGGCGGGCTCAAGCCCGGGCTAGGCCTACCCCTTGAATTGTCGGGCCGGGCTTGGGCCGGCCCAGGCACAGCCCATTGCCACCTCTAAGTGGGATATTGCCAACCTAGTCAACTGATGGATTATGACTAGGATTTTGCCAGCTTGGTCAACTGGTGGCCGGGTAGCGCGTTGGTGAGCCACGCAGACGGACAGCTCCAGAGTGGCATTAGTGGGAGGGTCTTACTCAACCACTAGATTATTTTCCTGGGTTCATCTTAGGGGCTCATGCTCAAGGGTCGCTAGTCATGAACTAGCCAAATGACCCCTAACCTGATCAAGGTTACATTCTTATCAGTATGAGCAAGAGAGAGCTTTGGAGATGCAAGGATTAACACTTTAGGGCATCAATAACATGTTTGGAGAGAGTTTGGATAGGGTATTTATAACCCTCCAAACAAGCCAGCTAGTCAACGAGCATTTTTCTGACCGTTGGCGCTGCCCGGTCGGTGGTCGGCTGATGGCTGGTCCAACAGCCGAGCGACCAGCCACCGACCGGAGCCTAGTGCCAAATTTTGGGAAATGCCAGCCGATGGCCAATTGATGGCCGGTCGACCGGCTGTCGACCGCCCTTCAGTTGGCACCATGAAACACATTGTATTTTGGTTGATTTCTTGCGTCCTTCGTTTTCGGATTTTGGTTTTCGAGGTGCATCAACTAAGAGAGCTTTCCAAGTGTTTTACATTTACTTTAAACTCTTCCTAAGTATCTTCGGTGCACTCGTCGATCTTCTCGAGGTCGGCACAGAGATTTTTCATATCGAGATGATGCCGCGTACAATGATAGCAATTACAACCCTTATCGCAACCTGCGACCTTCATGCTTCAAACTTGTTAAATATAGTTTGTTATCATCAAAATAATTATAGAGAGAATCGAACACAATGGTGAAACCCTCGGCCAACATTCTCCCCCTTTTGATGATGAAAAACCAATGACGATAAACATATAGAAAGCGATATGCATTTAGAAGATGTAGCATGAATTCATAATGCATACATGAGAGCAATATAAAAATTATTTTACATAATTTAAGTGCTCCCCCTAAACATCAATAGGACTCATCACTCCTCAGTTGGTGGAGGTGGCTGATGCGCCTGATAGTACTGCCATATCTCATCCACGCGCCCGTATATCTCATCGATATGATTACCAAACTCATTCACGCGCCCCTATATCTCATCAATACGATTACCAAACTGATCCATTCGGGCACTCGCACGGTTGTTCCACTCAACTTGATCGATGTGAAGTTGAGCCAACCGATGCTCGATCATTTCAATTCGCTCATCCGCTGGAAGCCGTGATGAGTTGCCGCCTTCATCCTCCTCCTCCTCCTCCTCCTCCTCATCATCATCATCGTCGTCATCATCATCATCATCATCATCATCATCATCATCATCATCATCGTCGTCGTCGTCGTCGTCATCATCATCATCATCGTCATCATCATCGTCGTCATCTAATGAACCTCCTCGCGCGTGCTTACCGCGCAGATCTCTGAGGATCTTCATGCGGATAAGAGTTAGGGTGTCTATGGCCTTCAGAGTAGGCTCTATCTCAAATCTGGATCGATTTACCCCGGCTAGGTAAATAAAGTAGGAGATCACATAGGCATATGGTAAGGCTTGTTTAGGAGAGGCATGGACATCGACTATGCAGTTAAGCATCAGATCGATACATTAATGGGTCTGCGGGTCATAGCAAATAATAGGACTCTAGTGCTAGTGCTAGTGACCTCATTGTAATGTCCTGCTCTAGGCAGTATGTTATGAGTAATAATGAGATGCATTATACTAGCAGTAGTGGAAAGCTTGATGCTCTGAGTGGGAAGCATCCCTTGGCCGGTACCCTTTAGGGCAAATAGCTGAAACAACTTAAAATGTGGGAAAGTCCTTATGAAATGCATGAATGCTCATGTTGTACACAGGAATACCAAGGAGAGGAAAGCCAAAGGCCTCCCTAATGGCCAAAGTAGTAATCACTATAGGTTTCTCGAGAATCTCGGACCTAAGAACAAGAGAGCTCTCAATGGAGGGCGATCTATAGTAAAGGTTAGCAAAGAAAGCCTTGATAAGAATCGGAGATACTGGAATATGTTTCCCAAGGAACTCTACCCAACCTAAAGCGACTAAACAGCTCCTTATGTCATATTGTTCAAGGTACCCAACCTAAAGCAGCTAAACTTCTACCTTAAAAATTTTCTTTTGAAAAGAATACTTCATAAATATACTGAAAATGAACATTTTCAAACATTAGAACAAAAGGATCTCATGAAAATATAATTTTTTTGAGAAATCTCAAAAGAGAGCCATAAAACATGAGATTTTGACTTTCTTAGCACTTTTTATGAAAACAAAATATCATAAACCAACGTGAATGATGAAGAAATCATGAAAACATTCCTTTTAAATGTAGATTTAGTCATGAAGGTGAGAAAGATGAAGAATCTACACTAGCATTATGAACCAACTTAGAAAGGAGGGCTAGGGCCTAGATTTTTACCTTAGGAGTGGAAGAAGAGCTTCAAAAACCAAGCATAATACAGAGGTGGTCGGCTGGTATAAGCATAGGAACCCTAGTTTCGGTCTTAAGACGCTAGGGTGAAAGGTGGAGATGAATTCACTCGACCAAATGGACGGACAAGATCATTTTTTGTCCGTCGGTCGATGGTCGATTGCTGGTCGAGCAGGTGTGTTTTCTAGCCTATGTTCAAAAAACAATTGGGAGAGAGATATATATCGTAATTTTATAAAAAAAATTACCACATAAACTAGGCTTCATGAGGATTCCATGCAATCAAGAATCACTCAAAAATGACTTTCCTACATTTTTCTAAAATTATCATCACCAAGATTAAGGTTTTGTTTTAGGGTTTTGTTATCAGCTTACTGTTGAGCCCGAAACGAGTGTACCCAATCCGAATCTGGTCTCCAGAGTGTGTCCTATGTTTCCAAACTATATTTTCCGATCAAAACGATAGGTTACAAGACTATATTCAGTAATCCGTTCTCATCACAATAGAGATTTCAAAATTAGCCCAGATTCAATAATTTCAGCATGAAATTTTCAGCAAGATAGAGTTTTCAGCATATCATGGAAATAAATCCGAAATTCACAGAATTTAAATGCTAAATTATCATCACTATAGATTTAAAACATTAAGTCCATCATACAAAAACAAATTCATAATTTTCTAATCAAGATCTAACATGCATCTACACCATCATAAAATCAAGACTCAAGTTTTAAATCTAGAATCCATCCAAGACATCAAGATTAATCTTTCCACATGCTAACATAGATTACATATCTAAACACAACTCATGCATTGGCACCAAAGGAATCTAGTTAAGGAGATTAATCCAAGCCTAGATTGTAAAGAACATATCAAGAGTTAATCCTAGGGCTGCCGAGCCCCATAGGGGGGGGGGGGGGGTTAGGGCCTCCTCTTTCTTGGCAACACGTGAAAATGATGAGAAACTTCAACAAATGATTGGAAATTCCGACAAGAACTCTCAACCTCCAAGAACGGCTCAAGAACACGAGAGAAAACCCAAGAAATGAGGGGTAAAACCACTCGCCCGATTTGGAAGAAAGAATTAGAGAAGGACTTCCAAGCGGTGGCCTCCGAATCCGGCCTCAAAGGGGTGGCGGCTCGGCTCAAACAAAGGGGGTGGCTGCTCCAAGATCAAGAAGAAAGGGGGCTGCGGCTCCACCTCAAGCCGGCTGCTCCGAGAGAGGGGAAGAGGGAGGGATGGCTAGGCTGCTGGGGCTTGAGGGCGGCGACTCCAAGGAAGAGGAAAGGGGAGAGGGGCGGCTCGGCATGGCTGGGCAGCTCCTCTCTCCACTCGACTTGTGCGGCTCCAATGGGGAGCCGCCGAGCCTTAGGGGGGGATTTTATAATCCCCTCCTATTTCTTCCTATTCACACCCTAACCCTCACTAACTTTAATCCGGATCCACAACCAGATAACCCAAACTAATCCCATGCTAAAAACAAGAATCACTTATATGCACACCCATATGCAACATAATTTAATAATCAAATACACACAATAAAATAATTAAATAAATTTATCTAATCAAGAAAAGAATCTGCATAATTCAAATTCCTACTTACCTAAGCTCACAAGCTCGCACCAGACCATGAGTCAACTCGGCTCGATCTCAAACTAGCCCGCTAGGCTGACAATCACAAATAATAATAAAAATAAATATTAATATCTAGGATATTACAAGGATTGAGACTATATGTAGATGAGATGGAGAAATCTCAATCTACGACCCGCTCTGATATCAATTGTTGTTCAAATGGTCACACTAGAGAGGGGTGAATAGTGTGTTATCTAATCTTTTAGACTAACTTTAGTTTTAGTTATTTCTTAGATTACTTAGGCAATTTATCAATTTAAAGCAATGAGATGAAATCATAGATATAACAATTAAATGCAGCCACAATAGACAATGCTAACTCAAGGATTTATAGTGGTTCGGCAACATTGCCTACTCCACTAGCTAAGCATCGTGCTTAGGATTTAACTCACAAATCCACTAAATTACGAGTAGCTTACAGTCGAAAACTTTTTACCGGAAAGACCCTACACTCACTTCGAAGGCACTTCCACACCCGGCAGTATCCACCTTCATACTGTGTGAGCTTTCCCACCTCAATTCCTAATAACTACTCCTAACCTAGTTTACACAAGTGGCATTACACCTTCTATACCAAGTCCAAGACCACACATTAGGTCTTCTTACACAATCAAGTAAATCAATTCAAAACAAAGTAAAAACATTTTTGACACAAGAAGAGAGTAAATAGGACTTATCACAATAAGAACACCTCCTCTTCTTAAGTCTAGCAACCTAGAAGAGGCCTCCAATGAAGATGCACTTTAGGATGAGGGATCAAGAGCTAGGGTTTATGGATTTGAGCAAGAGAGAGCTTTGGAGATGCAAGGATTAACTATTTAAGGGTTTAGGGCCTTTTCTAATTTTCTGGGTTTACGTGTTTTGGGGTTTGGGTTTGGTCTTTGGATTTCTTATGCATCATCACGAGTATTTACAACACAAGCTAGACACCCTAGACCTAAACTTTAACTTCTCGAAGAATCCCGAGTGACGACGAGCATCCTTACCAATTTCTCCGATTTCTCCATTTTTTTTTATCGGGGACATCGTGCGCTAACCGATATGGTATCTGAAAATAACTCTCCATGAAATCATTAGTTCCATGTTTGTTATCATCAAAACCGAGATTAAGACCAAGGATGAAAACCTTAGGCCAACACACTGGCCGGTCACGCAAACCTAGGATTTTGGGGCGCGACAGATATTTCAACATGAAATTTTCATATTTGATTTTAAAATTTTCCTCCTCAATCTTGAAATCATTTTTCAAATCATTAATTTTAGATTTCAATTCATTTTTCAAATTTTCATTTTCATTTTTCAAGTCTTTGTTGAAGATTTAAAGTATCATGACGTGGATCGAACATACGAGTTTTCAATTTTTGATTTTCATGCTTAAATCATGGAAAGTACAAACAAGCATTATATTTTCTTTCTTAATTTTTCTATTTTCTTTATTCTTCTTCACATGCAATTCATACATTTTTCTACATTCTTCAACCAATTCATCATAAGTCATATTAAGTGAACTAGAAGTAGTAGAGTTTACCTCATCATGGAGACTCATGATGCAAATTTGAGAAGTGGCTTCTTCATCATGATGAGAAGATGCTCCACTTGATTCAAAAGTGAATTTTGAAGCGCTCTTCTTCTTTTTGGACTTCTTTCTCAAGAGAGGACAATTCTTCTTTTTGTGTCTCGTCTCTTGACAAAGGAAACACCTTAATTTTCTTTTTGGGTTCTTGTTTGTGCTCCTTTGGCTAGAAAAGCTATGGACATAAAAAACCACATTAGTAATAGGGGGATGATCATTGTCATCACCACCTTCAACAAGAGTAATTAATTCCCATGTTTTTGCATAATCATACAATATATTTAAAATAGTTGACACATCGAAGCGGAAGTGCAATGCATGACCTTTTCAAAAATATCATTTTGCAAAGAACAAAGTACACAATTCAATATTTCATAGCCTTTGCAATTAAGTTAAACAAGTCAATTTCATTTTGTGTCCATTCATACATGTCATTCTTAGGTTCAATTGTAAGTGAATGGACACACTACAGGAGGAAGAATAGAGGGGGTGAATAGTGTGTTACTACTAAATTAACTCGAGCATAGTACTCGGCCTCAATCGCCGCCACCTCTAGGCTCAACGACCCCAAGCGTGGTCCTGTCTTAAGCTCCCCGTGAGCTCGGCTTGACCCCAAGCGCGATCCTCGGCCTCGATCACTACCACCTCCAGGCCGCCCTCAACGACCCCAAGCACGGTCCTCGTTCTCAATCACCGCCACATCTGGGCTCAACGCCCACAACGACCCCAAGCGTGGTCATGCCTTACACTACCTATGAGCTTGGCTTGACCCCAAGCGCGGTCCTCGGCATCAGTCGCCGCCACTTCCATGCTCAACATTGTCAATGACCCCAAGCGTGGTCTTACCTTATGCTCTCTGCGAGCTCGACTTGACCCCAAGCGCGATCCTTGGCCTCAGTCGCCGCCACCTCTGTGCTCAATACCGTCAATGATCCCAAGTGCGATCCTCGGTCTTTGTTGCCGCCATATCTAGGATCAACAACCCCAGGCATGGTCCTACCTTATGCTCCCCACGAGCTTGGCTTGATCCCAAGCGCAGTCCTCGGCCTCAGTCTCCTCCACTTTTGGGCTCAACATCATCAACGACCCCAATCGTGGTCTTGCCTTACGCTCGCTTCGAGCTCGGCTTGACCCCAAGCGCGGTCCCAGGCCCTAAATGCGGCCTTCGACTCTAAATGAGATCGACTCGCTCTAAATGAGTACAACGACCCGAAGCACGCTCCTCGCGAGCTCAGTTTAACATCAAGTCTCGTCCTCGGCCCCAACAACATTAATCTTGGCCCCAGCACCTCCACTTAGAAACTCGAACGGCTTCGAGAAAGGTCGACAACTACCTAGAAGGTAACCTCGATCCTAACCCTACCTTTGACAGGAACCTAATCTCAACCCGAACGATCGTCCGCAGCCTCAACGACTACCGACTAGCTAACATCGGCAATTATCAGCCCGATAGTACTTCCATGCTCAAACAAGATAGCTTCATATGTCGTGCCCAACTCCAAGAGAATCGTCGACCATGTAACGACGGCACCTACCAACCCCTAAAGCCCAGAATGAGGCTCCTAGCCTTCGTGACAGCTTCTAGCCTAGAATGTGAACAACTTCGACAAAGAGAGAACCTAAAAGGCGAATAATTCTACACCAAGCAGGTAACCTCAGCCCTAAATCTACCTGTAACAGGAACCCGATCTCAACCTAGAGACATAAGGGTACACCAATCCAAGGGCGTCGGCACCTGCCAAAATACCTAGCTCACAACCAACACAAGAATATAAATAGCACACAAGGAATATAGCAAAAAAATAAAACATCCAGAGGCATACTCAGAGTCCCATGAAGGGCGATCATGTCAAATGCCCTCAAAGAGTGAGAGTTAAAAGTCCCGAAGGGCGGCAAGCTCTCAAAGAAGTCGATTTTTGGGTTGAGGCATTTGGCCAATCGAACGCCCTCTCAAAGCCCGCAGCTCGAATTCGGCTTCAAGAATCGGCGGGTCAACTCAAGAAGGGGGAAAAAGGGAGCGGAGGCTCACTTCAAGCCGCCGGCTTGAAGAGAGGGAAAGAGGGAGAGAGAGGGACTGGCTCGGCTTCAGGTGGCTCCTCTCGGCTTGGCTCCAAAGGGAAGGAAGAAGAGGGGAAGGGGCTCGGCGGCTCAGCTCTTGAGGACGGCGGCTACAAAGATGATGAAGAGAGAGGGGTTGGTTGGCGGCTGGCTGGCTCCTCTTCTCAATCGGCTTGTGCGGCTCCAATAGGGAGCCGCAAGCCAAGGGGAGGGGGTTTTATACTCCCTCCTCAACCTTAACTCCTCTAAACCCTTTATCAGACCTGCATCCGCCTCAAGCCGAACTCGAACCCGCTAACTTAATTAATCCTATTCTAATCCCATGCTAAATTACAATCAATAAACATACGCACATCCACATGCAACATAAATAAACAATCGTGCATACACAACATAAAATTAAATAAATTTATCTATGCAAGCAAAATTTTCATAACTCATATTCCTACTTACTTGAGCTTGCAAGCTCGCACCGGACCATGAGTCGACTCGGCTTGACCTCGAACTAGTCCGCTAGGCTGGCAAACACAAACCATAAAAAAAAAATATAATTAAAATATCTAGGATATTACAGGTTGAAAACCGAAAAGCCACAATGAGCCTACGATTTAGAACCGCAAGGTCACATGAGCCCGTTATAGGCTACATAGGTCTCCGAATAGACCAGAAATCGAAATCAAAAACATTTTTAAAACATATCAAGAGCGGAAAATCTACTAATATTAAGCATATATCAAAACTCCAACTATAATTAAAGCAAGAGGGTATAGGAGACGATACCAAAGTCTTTGACGCCAATTACCATACCTATGGCATCATGATAGCTTGAATGTCACGCCCCAAAAGTCAGGGTCACGTGACTGGCCAGGGTATACGTGCCTATACCCCGCAGCCTAACTCATGCACATGCAAACTCACAAAAGATAGCGGAAAGAACAATAGTTTTATTTATAAATAGAAACAGAAACAGACTTCATTAAATAATATAGTTTTTATCAAAAAGCTCGAGTGCGGAATAAAATGAATCAAAAAGCAACAAAACTAATGTTTAAATGACATCTGAATAAAAACATGAATGTCCCCACAGGACTACAACTCGACAAACCAAAACAAAAGTGCATGACAAACTACTACAGACTCGACAATGACCCCTAACTAAAACTGTTATGAGATCATGTAGCTCCTCTGCCCTCCAGCTGCGCCAAGTGCTCCATCCCATCTCACCGGTCAGGCTTTGCAAAACAAAACAACGACAACGGGTGAGTTCAAAGAACTCAGTGAGCGGTTCTACCAACCCCCACAAAAATAACATCACAGATAAGATGCATAAAACAAACTCCTAATTCAAGCAGGAAAAAGGTCACAAGGGAAAGACTAGCTAATAGGCCATCCGGCCACCACCTGCCTAAAGGCAGCCAACACTCAAACGGCGAAGAATAACAGGCCTAAGCCTACTATTTCTAGAGGCAACAACACATACTAGGATAATCGGGAAGGCCCTCCGAACTTGCTCCACGAGACGCGTAGGGATAATCGGGATTCTCCCATATGAACTTGCCCCTTTAAGATATTACAGGAATAATCAAGTAGGCCCTCCGAACTTATTTCTTAAAACCATCTCGGGGATAATCGGGTAGGCCCTTCGAACTTATCCCACGAGGCCAAAACAAAATAATCAGGAAAGGCCCTCCGAACTTATTCCACGGGTTGGGAATTAGCCATCCAACCTCCCGGGCCTAGCCCGTAATCCGGCTCCTCGACCAGCCTCTCCGCCATTTATAAAGATATGGCGCACCATGACCTAAGTCAAGTCTCACCTACGGTGTCTTAGAGGTGTTCCTATTGGAAAGCGTCTCAACACTCCAATACCCGACCCCAACTCCTAGACCCGTAATGTCATAAACATATGTGGTTTTATTTCATGCATCAACTTCACTTGTTGATTCATAATAGATTATGCTGACCCTTTTGCCCAATTTTAATTATGCAATTAAAATTTAGTCCACCAAAATTAGGGTTTTGTTTAAGGTTTTGTTTAGGGTTTTATTTTAGCTTACTATTCTGCCCAAAACTGATGTATATAATCCGAATCTAGCCCCCAGAGCATATCCTATGTTTCCAAACTATATTTTCTGATCGAAACGATAGGTTACACGATTATGTTCAGAGAAATACAAATTCCACAGCAAATATTACAAAAATAGCACAGATTCATCATCTCAGCATGAAATTCCAGCAACATTGAATTTTCAGCATATCATGAAATTAAATCTGAAAATTCACAGAAATTAACTCCCTAATTATCATCGCATCATATTTGTAATCATCAAGATAAATCTCACATAAACCATGCTTAATAAACAAGAATATCAAGCATCCCAACTCTCCTTAATCAAGAACCCACCTTTATATTCAAGAATTTAAATCAAGAACTCTCATGCCTCCAAAATCAAACCCCTTTTTAATCCACAAGATATATTTCCAAAAATCACAGATTTAATAGCAAGCATGCATTTAAATTTACAAACATCAAGATTGATAATCAAATTGATTTATCGAAGGCAAGAAAATCTACATCCTTTCATTTAGGTATTTCATCGAACACTTGGAGGGCACCCTTTTTCCACCTTGGCTGAGCACCCCTAGGATTACCCTAGGGTTGCCGAGCCCCATAGGGGAGGGTTTAGGTCCTCCTCAAACACGGCACACAAAGAACAACGAGAGTTTGAGAAATCGTAGGAAAATAATCAAGATTTCCATAGCCTTCAAGAATGGCTTCAAGAACTCGAAAAAACTCGAGAAGGAGAGGAAAAACCACTCACCTTGATCTAGGAAAAAGGAGTACGAGGAACTCTAAATCGGCTACCTCCGAATCCGGCATCAAGGGGGGGTGGCTTGGCTCAACAAGGGGCGACAGCTCCTCTACAAGGAAGGCGGCGGCTCCACCCAAGCCGTCGGCTTGGCTCCAAGGAGAGGGGAAAAGAGAGAGAGGAAGAGAGGGGAAGGAAGGGGCTCGGCGGCTCCAAGGAAGAAGAAGAGGAGAGAGGGGCGGCTGGCGGTTGGCGGATGCTCCTCTCTTCAATTGTCTTGTGTGGCTCCAAATAGGAAGCCACAAGCCAAGGGGAGGGGGTTTTATACTCCCTCCTCAACCCTAACCCTTCTAAACCCTTTATCCAACCCGCATCTGCCTCAAGCCGAACCTGAACCCGCTAACTTACATTAACTTAATTAATCATATTCTCCATATAACCATCCAATATACGCACACCCACATGCGACATAATTAAACAATCATGCATACACAACATAAAATTAAATAAATTAATCTACACAAGCAAAACTACATAACTCATTTTCTTACTTACCCGAGTTGGTAAACTCGCACCGGACTATGAGTCGACTCAGCTCGACCTCAAACTTGTCCACTAGGCTGGCAACACAACCATAAAGGAAAAGAATATAATTAAAATATATAGGATATTACATTGAAGTTGTAACCTCTTGGAATATTTCACATTTGGATCCAAGGTCAACTTCAATATTTCATTTCTCATTCATCCTTCTGTGGTAGCTCCCCCTACGAAAAAGAATGAGATCATTGGTACCCAAATGGCTTTGGGTCCTCAGTGGTTAGAGGGCTTAGGAACCCAAAGTGTCTTTGTCACACTTGGATTCATCTTAAAAGCGCAATTATAAATGGCATGCCCGTAATTACCACAACAAAAGCAATGTCCATTAAATCTCTTCTTTTCATTATTCTTATGGACATGAGGTCTAATGTTAGAATGCTTAGTATGAAAAACATGATGAGCATGAGCATTCTTAAAGGAAACATTTTTCTTTTGAGGTTTTCTAAATGAGACATTTTGATTTTTAGAATTAAGAGAAGAAGTATTAACTTTTCTACTCAAAATCAACATCTCATTTTTCAAATCATTCATAGATTTATGCAAAGCATGCAATTGAGTTTTCAACATGTTATTTTCATTCTTTAACATGTCATTTTTGTTTTTCAAATCCTTAGTGTCAATACTTAAAACATCATGGAATGGATTAGAGCCACTAATTTTTAGCTTCTCATTTTCTAGTTTCGCATCATGTAAATGAGAGCTAAGAGTCAAATTTTCTTTCTTTAATTTTTTGTTTTCTTTATCCTTTTTAACCATCAAGGCATACATGATTTTATATTCATCCATTAATTCATCATAAAGCATGTCATGAGAACTAGATGAATTAATACTACCCTTTTTGTTATCATGACTAGAAGAAGAGTGTACCTCATCATTAGCATTCATGAGGTAATCTTTTGAACTAACTTCATAGCCATGGTAAGAGGATGCTTCACTCGCATAAGATAATGATGTGGAAGCGTTTGACCACTTTTTTATCTTGTTCTTCATGGAAGGGCAATTTTTCTTCACATGCCCCTTTTCCTTGCATGCATGACACACTACCTTCCTTTTTCGGCTCTTGGAGCTATGGGCATCAAAACCAAGATTAGTGGTAGGTGAATGACCATTGTCATTGTTGGCCTAAGATTTTATATCTTGGTCTTAATCTCGGTTTTGATGATAACAAACATGGAACTAATGTTTCATTGAGAAATATTTTCAGGTTCCAAGTCAGTTAGCACACGACATCCCCGATCGAAGAAATCAGAGAAATCGGCAACGATGCTCGTCGACGCTCGGGATTCTTTGAGAAATTAGAGTTTAGGTTTAGAATGTCAAGCATGTGTTGTAAATCCTCTATTTGATGCATAAAAACCTAAAAACCAAACCCGAACCCCAAAACACGAAAACCCGAAAAATTAGAGAAGGGCCTGAAATTCACTAAGCCTAAGGAGCTCCTTGGAAGGCTATATGACTTAGACATTTTCTTGGCACCAAAAGTCCTGATAATTGTTCCTTAGGTGAAAACTAGATAACAAGATATTTTTAAGGATTTTTTGAAAGCCTTTAGCCTACCCATATTTGACCCAGGAGATTATAAAATTTCCGTTTTTAGGAAATTTGTACTAGAACCCAAAAGTTAGATTTTGATTCTTAAGGATTTTGATTTTTTAGATATTTTTATTGAATCCAAATGGGGGGTAATCCTTATATAATATTTATGTTTTAAAGTTATTAATTTTAAGTTAAGAAATATTATATAAGAGGACTTAGCGAAGATCGAAACCAGAAACGAACAAACGAGCAAAAAAATCAGCAAATTGAGCTGATTTTTCTAGTTTTGGTCGACCGGTCGATCGATCGAATGCTGCCAAAAATTGGCAGTAGGCCTTCGATCGCTCGGCGGTCACAATCGACCGGCAAGCGACGTGGCGTCGCCAACGGGCAAAAATCAGCCCGTTAGAAGAGCTATTTTGGCTCTCTCTTCTTGGGTCTTATATATACTAGCCCTTGAGTGTCTTCCTCCAGGATCTTAACCTTCATTTAGCCATCCTTGATTATTTCTAAAGATTTCTTGAGTCATTTCTTTGTAAACCCTAGTTCTTATGATACAACCTTGATTTTGCCTTCAAAGCTTTGATCGATTCATCATTGAGGCATCAAGAGGAACTAGGACTCGTGTTTGGAGCTAAGTATTTGTTGTATCTACAACAGATTATCTTTTGTTTTGCTCTTCCTGAGCTTATGTTGTTGTGGTTATTGTGTTGTTCGCCTTTTCTATGTAATTGTTTTGATTTTTTCCTCTCATACTATCCCTCATCTGTAATACCTCAATTCTCTTGAATGCATTACAGATTTCAATCCTCAAAAAAAAAAGTATTTGTTGTATTACTTATTTGCTCCATTGTTTGTGTATTTTGTGGTTTATTTTCATTGTATATCATTTCTGTAAACCTAAGTTGCTAGGTTTGATTGAGTTGGTGGTTTCCTTGGTGTTAAGGCTTAAATCCACCATTATAAACTTAGTTTACTAGAATTAGTTGAGTTGTCCCTTAGGTTGAGGTGGGAAAGTGCTCTCGGTAGGAAGGCGGGATACTTCCGGGTGTGGAAGTGCCTTTGGTTTGAGAGCGGAGACTTTCCGGTGTAAAGTCCTCTTTGTAATGGAAACGATATAATCTAGTAAAGCTAGTTTGGATATCCTAAGCAGTGTGCTTAAGTAGTGGAGTAGACATTGGGGCCAAACCACTATAAATAATTATGTTTGCATTGCTTTTAGTTGTATTTACTTCATTATCGTATTTACTTTGCTTCCGCTTGCTAATTAACTTGTAATTTGCCTAAGTATTTTAAGAAAAGTTTAAAACTGAATTTAGGCAAAAAGATTAGTAAACACACTATCCCCCCCTTAGTGTGGTCATTTCTCCAACAGTCATCACTACCTTCATTAGAAGTGTCAATCTCTTCGGTCTTGGCATAATCATATAGCATGCTTAAAGTTGCATAAATGTCAAAAGCCGAAGTACAATGCATGACTTTTGCAAAAATGTTATTTTTCAAAAAACAATATTTCGCAATTTGTTGCCTTAGCATTTAATTCAAACCTATTAATTTGTTCTTGGGTCGATGCATCCATATTTTCCTTAGGTTCTTTGTATTTTGACTTTACCATATTAAACACACTTATACCTTGAGTCTTTAAGAATGTATACATTCTTCCTTTCCAAAGACCAAAGTTTGACTCATCAAACCTAGGTGGTATAGACGCTACACACTCTAGTGCCATTTTCCGGATTGAAGCAAAGTGTGGAAGAGACGGTGAAATCTCAAGCTACGGATCCGCTCTGATATCAAATGTTGGAGAAATGGCCTACACTAGAAGGGGGGTGAATAGTGTGTTATCTAAATCTTTTTGCCTAATTCTAGTTTATCGGTTTTAATCATTTCTTACAACTTAGGCAATTCACAATTTTAATATTAAATGCGGAAGCAATAAGTAAGGCAAATAAGCAAACACAAAAGAGACAATGCTAACACAATGATTTATAGTGGTTCGGCCCCAATGCCTACTCCACTACCTAAGCACCCCGCTTAGGATTTTCAAACTAGTTTAACTAGATTAATTAGTTTCCTTACAATGAGGACTTTACATCGAAAAGTCTATGCTCTCAAACCGAAGTCACTTCCACACTCGGGAGTATCCCACCTTCCTACCGAAAGCACTCTCCCACCTCAACCTAAGGACAACTCAACCAATCCTAGTAAACTACGTTTACACCAGTGGATTTAAGCCTTCACACCAAGGCAACCACTAACTCAATCAACCTAGCAACCTAGGTTTACACAATCTTAAATACAATGAAATAAACAATAAAATACACAAATAATAGAGCAAATAAATGATACAATAAATACTTAGCTCCAAACAAAGTTTCCTAGCTTCCTCTTGATGCCTTTGATGGTGAATCAATGAAGTCAAGGCTTACTCAAGGAGTTGAGAGATCAAAGCTAAGGTTTTCAAGAATGGTGGCTCAATCAAGCTCAAGGATCATCAAAATATGGCACAATGTATGTTAGAAGAGAGGTGGAAAGCTTGCTAAGGCTTCTATTTATAAGCCTTGAGGAGTTGGCATGAAACAGCCAACGCAATGGCTAGAAAACTAGCTCCTGTCGCATGTCCGATCGATTGTCGGTCGACCGAGCGAGCGACCGCATGCCTACTGCCAATTTCTGACAACATTTGGTCGATCGACTGGTCAATCGAAACTGGGCAGACTGCTTGGTTTTGGCTGATTTTTCTGCTCATTTGTTCGTTTCTGGGTTCGGTCTTCGCTAGGTCCTCTTATATAACATTTCTTAACTTAAAGTTAATAACTTTAAAATATAAATGTTATATAAGGATTACCCTCCATTTGGATTCAATAAAAATATCTTAAAAATCAAAATCCTTAAGAATCAAAACCTAACTTTTGGGGTCTAATACAAATTTCTGAAAAACAAAAATTTTATAATCTTTCGGTCAAGTATGGGTAGGCTAAAAGCTTCCAAAAAATCCTTTAAAATATCTCGTTTTCTAGTTTTTACCTAAGGAACAATTACCGTCATTTTTTGTGCCAAGAAAATATCTAGGGCACTGCTCCGCTTGGGAGCCCTCCACTGTCGTAGCCATGATTTCCCTCAAGGAAATAGTTTCCAGAGGAGGTAGGTCCTCATCCAGAACGATGGCATGGAGCCTTGGCCCCCCTTCCTTTGCTTCAGGGGAGGAGGGGGAGGAGAAGGAGAGGGGAAAGCAAAGGAACCTGCACTCTACCCGACCCCTGAGCCCAAGGTACCAAAATCTCTACCTGCCCCAATGATGGTCGGCGGGGAGAGACATCGGTCATTGGCCAGCCCCTATCCCTTACGAACTACAGGGGCCTTCCCTTTCAACTCCTCTAATCTAGAGCGGAGGGACGACTGATCCAATCTCGAGATCATCTCGTCTGCAAAAAAGAATCCAGAATTAGCGCATTCAAAATGGCTAAGGTAACAATGCCCTACAACCCCAAACTTATTTATATACCTTGCGATCGAGGACTTGTCTCGATCCCATATCAATAACTCTCTATAGGAAAAGGGAATGAAAGGACCATACTAGTTCAAATACTTAATCATCAGTCTATCCTCGAGCAAAATACCCCCTCCTCAAAGGCCAAATTAGTGGTCGAATTCCACCTTCAGAATAGCGAAAACTTCTCTATGGTCGATACCATATCCAGAAAGAATTACCAATCACCTGACGGCGATCTCATCCTGAATAAATGCCTCTTGAAGTTCTTGTAAGAACTCCGGAACAGGCCAAAGAGTTTACTCCTCGGGGTGCTACTGAAGTGAAAGAAATAGTGCCCTTGAGCCAACCACATGTTGATGTGTAGGGAACTATTTTTGGTTAATGAATAATATGAGGCAACTTTTCATCATATGCTACATCTATATTTTGTATACATTAAATTATGATGAACCCCATGGACCCTGGCAATTGATTCCAAGGCCACGATGAGATAATGCCAATGAGACTTGGAATCCAGATACCCATGTTCTAAATGTTCCCAGTCATACGATCACCAATTAGGATATTAGTGATTCTAGATAGACTGGTGCACTTGGTACATGCCGTATACGATAAGGGGTAGCTGATCTCATAATTACTTATGAACCGTCATTTAATGTACAAGTGCAGGTGCTCATTAGGGAATGAGTTCACTGAACAAACCTACACGAGGAACACAGAATAGAATCCTTACATGAGTGTCGATAGGATGTTCCTCGGGTAATAGTAGGTGCAAGTAGTCCTCGAACCTGAGGTTGTCAAGGTTACCTTGTGAGTGTCAACCCAATGCTTTGGACTTATCCTTACGTGGCCTTTGGTCTCATGTGCCAGATACCTCTGGGTATGGGAAAACACCCATGCAGGTATGTGAGAAACCAATATGGAATCAGTTACTCCTGGTAAGAGGAGATAATGTCCTATGTGTCCCTGTAAGTGTCGACTCAGGAATCTCTGGTTAGAGTAGATATGAATGTAGGAAAAAGATTTTCGAACATGTCATTATTAAGACGATGACTTGGCAGGAAAAATACATTTGAATCGGTATTAGGGTTTGACATTTTTTCCGTACCCTAGCCGTATTCGGGACTTTGTAACTAAGGAACTTAGTTGCATGGTAACTAATCATCGAAGGGTGTTCGATCCCTGTAGATTGAACCTCACACTATCCGGGTATTCATGACATGCTGCTAGACGTCAATCTTGACTTGTGAGTGGAGTCTCTCACGACCACACTAAATGGGTTTAGTGATGGCTCGTAAGATTCGAATAGATGTCATTCTATCAGATCCGATTCTCCGTTATGCACAACTCACTGTTGGCTTAGTGTGAGGCCCAATGGGTCACACACAACAGGTTAACCTCGTAATAGACCTTATGAGATAAAGTTCGAATTCGGCCCTATATGTCTACTAACATGGACATGCTGCAACTCGATCATGGATCTCGTTTGATACTTAGCCATTTTTATATTTTAATGTCTATTTCAAATGAAATCGTTCTAAATTCATATTTTGATCAAATGACATTCTTTTCACTTCAAACTTGATATACATGTTTTACAAGATCATATCTTTGTATTTTGAAAGTTTGAATAAAATCTGGAAACGTTTGGCAAAAATATCACTTATTTACAAAAATGCCACTAAAGTATCACTCTCCTTAAATACTCATTTTTTCGATACTTTGAATTTTCATCGGATTTTCGAATTAGACTTCAAGTTTGTTGTTAGAATCATGATTTTGGTATCGTTCTCATTTTGACTCATGAAAAATCACTTCTAAATTGATTTTTGATTGTTTAGACCGATACTTGAAAATATCCATACTTGAGCTTATACATGATTTTTAGACGTGAAATTCATTTATCATCTAATGCTATCATGTATGACTTAGTCTCTTATTCGATGCTTTGTTTTCGTCCCTTTGGTTGGTTGACTTTGTTTTCAAGTCCTAACTTTGACTTTTGATCGACTTTTCTTGCCCTTTTTGAGTGATGTCAAAAGGGGGAGAAAAATATAGGTAAAGGGAAAGAAAATATAGGAAAATCATGTATATAGATAGGGGGAGTTCTATTATATAGATATGCATGTTGATAGGGGGAGAAATCCCATGTTTGATATCCTCTATGTTTAATATATATATTTTGTTAACGATGTTTGTCATCATCAAAAAGGGGGAGATTGTTGGCCTAAGGTTTCTACATTGGTCTTAATCTCAGTTTTGATGATAACAAACATGGAACTAATGATTTCATGAAGAGATATTTTTAGGTTCCATATCGATTAGCACTTGATGTCCTCGATCGGAAATATCGAAGAAATCGGAAAATTGGAAGGACATTGATCGACGTGTTCGGGTTAGTCGTGGAAATTTCTCAAAGTTCGACGTGTGCACCAAAGACGTCTTGGGTGAGTCTAAAGATCACATGGAGAGCTCTCCAAGTTGATGCACATTGAAGGCCGGAACCCGAAAACGAAGCGCGCAAGAAGAAGGCTGAAAAAATCAAGTTCAGCCTAGGTTCGGTCGATCGAATGTGGTGAAGAATTGGCAGTAGCCAATTCGGTCGACTGGTCGATCGACCGAAGTGCCCCCAGAAGCGCCAGAATGCCGCGGTCGATCCATTGGTCGATCGACGATCGACCGGCAAGCGACCAAGCGTCGGCAACGGGCAAAAATACGCTCGTTGATGAGCCCTTCGTTTGGGGGGTTATAAATACCCACCCCAAACTCTCTCCCAAGCTCTTAATGATGCTCATAAACCTCAAAGAGTCATCTTTAGCATCCTCTAAGCTTCTCATTGATCAAATTCTTCTAACCTAGCTCTTGATCCCTCATCTTCAAGTGTTCTTCATTGGAGGGCTCATCAAGGGTGCTAGGCTCAAAAAGAAGAGGTGCTTTCATTGTGATAAGGTTTCTTCACCTCCTTCATGTAATTGATTTGTTTTTTATTTGTTTTTACTTTAATTTACTTGAGTTTGTAAGAAGACCTAGTGTGTGGTCTTGTGTGTAAGTGGTTACCTTGGTGTATAAGGTGTAAAACCACTTGTGTAAACTAAGTTAGGAGTTGGTCTTAGAAATTGAGGTGGGAAAGCTCACTCGGTAGGAAGACGGGATACTTCCGGGTGTGGAAGTGCCTTTGAGGTGAGTGTAGGGTCTTTCCGGTGTAAAGTCCTTAATTGTAAGCTACTCATAATTTAGTGAATTTGTGTGTGAAATCCTAAGCACGGTGCGTAGGTAGTAGAGTAGGCATTGGGGCCGAACCACTATAAATAATTGTGTTAGCATTGTCTCTTTTGTGTTTGCTTAATTGCCTTACTTATTGCTTCCGCATTTAATATTAGAATTGTGAATTGCCTAAGCTATAAGAAATGATTAAAATCGAAATTATGCGATAAGATTTAGTTAACACACTATTCACCCCCCCCTCTAGTGTGGCCATTTCTCCAACATTCAGGACATTGTAACTGAGGGACTTAGTTGCATGTTAACTAATCACCGAAGGGCGTTCGACCCCTGTAGATTGAACCTCACACTATCCGGGTATTCATGACACGTTGCTAGACATCAATTTGTGAGTGGAGTCTCTTACCACCACACTAAAGTGGTTTAGTGATGGCTCGTAAGATTCGAATAGAAGTCATTCTATCGGATCCGGTTCTCAATTATGCACAACTCACTGCTGGCTTAGTGTGAGGCCCAATGGGTCACACACAACAGGCTAGCCTTGTAACAGATATTATGAGATAAAGTCCGAATGCAGCCCTATATGTCTACTAGCATATAGAAAAGTTGTTTACTATAGGAACGAATGCGCGAGGAATGAGTTCTTTGGTAATCCTAATTTGTAGGGCATCCCTAAATTATAGGAATTGACATATGATAATATTTCATGTAGTTGATTAAATTTAATTATGAATTAAATATTTGATTAACTATTTGACCGGGAATATTTTTAATTATGAATTAAATATAATTTGATTTTGAATTAAATATAATTTGATTTTGAATCAAATATACATAGTGGGAAAAATTAGTTTCTAACAATGAGCCTAACCAATTAATTGAAAATTAATTTATTTGGATAAATCCTAATTAATAAGAATTTGATTTATGAAGATAAATCATAGAATTAGTAGATTTATGATTTATGAGGTTAAATCATAATTATATTAATTAATAAGAAATTAAATTATTTAGATAAACATCTTTCTTATTGTTTAGGGAATTGGTTTATTTAGATAATTATCATTATTGTTTATAGGCTCTTAATTTATTGAGATAAATTAAAGTTTATATTTAATTGGATTTAATTAATTTTGAATTAATTATGAAATCATTAAAATATAAATTATTTTTGGAGGCAAACCCCGAAATTTTGAATTTCGGGGAGAGAGCTTTTAGGGGGCCGGGTCTACCTTTGTAGCCCCCCCCCTCTCTATAAATTGTGGCCGCCCACCCCATAGGAGAGGCTGGTGAATTAGTTCTTCATCTTCTTAGAGAAGATCAAAGACTTGATTCTTTAGATGCTTCTTGAAGAGAATGTCTCCAAAGAACTCCTCTCCATTGGTGGTCGGTCATCTACTTCCTCCTTCCCGGTCTTTTACGAAGCCAAATTGGAGATGTCTTCTACTTGAGTGTGTCGCCTACTTCATCCACTTGGAGGATTCCGAAAAATGACAGTGAGGTATTCTTTGATCTACCTCCTCGTTCCGTTGTTTTCTCATCTCATCTTCCTCTCGTTTTGGAGCCTGGTTCTTGGTGGAAGGGCCGGCCTAGCTTTTGAGGTTTTGGGATTTGAGAAAGCGTCTCCGTTGAGCCACAACGAGTCTGATTGTTCCCTGCCCCATTTTTGTAAGACGCCTATTGTGGACTATCATTGGAGGACGTGCATGTGTGTGTCTTGATACAGGAATAGAAGCACCCTATTCAACCGCGATATAAGGTATACTTTCCCCCTTCTACTTGTAGATTGAATTCCTTAATTATTTTTAAAGTAAATCGTTGTTTTTGGATGTTTTGAATTTTTTAAATTACTATTTCCGTTGTGTTTCTTATTCCCATCCCAACATGAAGGACACCCACGGACCCTTCTGCGTCCCCTTGGCTTGAAAGAAGGAGAAAAACACTTTGAGGCTCGGCTCAACTTCGAGGAACTCCATTAGAATCTCAAAACAGTGGACAAACGTCCAACTAATCGAGTGAAGCTGCGTCAGGGCAACGTTTGCTTGAGTTAGCACCCCACACTCAAAAGTAGTAAAAGGCAACCGGACACCGAGATCCTCTAACATAGTCCGGTACACAAAGAAGAATTCAAGATCCCTCCTAGAATGATAGACTCTATCCTCCAGAAAATAGATAAGACACTCGAAAGCATCATCGTCACTAGAACGAGAAAGCGATACACCTTTGCAGTAGGCCTCAATACCGCTAGAGCTGGTCATCACAGAGCTTTGCTGCCTTATCTCGTTGTGAACCCATGAGTAATGGTTAGCGGCCTCGATTGCCCAATGTACCTACTACCAACTCAAGGTGAAGAATAGAAACCCTAATGAACGAGGGGCGAGTCAGTACAGCCTACCAACCTAAGACTGACCCCGACATGACAGAAGCGAAGGGTGGAGTTAGGAAAACTTATCGAAAGTGAATAACAATAGTCAAGGCGATGAGCAGAGCGGTAGCGTCGCCAACAAAGACCTCGAGAGCACGGTCAAGGAGAGGGCAAGAAGATGCAAGAAAACTCAAACTAGAGGAGCGGAAAGACCTTTAAAGATCAAGAACCGATAACCTCATCATCGGACGGCTAACAGTCGTGCTCTGACAACATGATAAATCCCAGCTGATCACCCCATCAGCGGCAGAAACTTAATCGCCCCATAACACGAATGAGAAGGTCTCCACGCCATGATTACTCCCCTTGCCAGAATTAAATTCTAGAAAAGGCACGCGACAATAAATAGCCGACACGTGGAAAGGAGAATTCCCTTATCATGCAGCCACCATACTGGACGGAGGAACCAAAAAATCACAAAGTGACGAAACCAAGATACGTTGATCTCACCTACCTCAGCAATTCAAGGGCAAAACTCAGCACATCAAAGCACCGAAGCCAAACACTAGGGACACGCATAAACCTCGGCGAGCAAACAGAACTCAGTACATATGGAGAGCTCAGCAGACATACAGATGTCGGCATATTATATTAGAGCTCGGCACGAAGTTCGAGGGCTCCGACCAAGCTCGGGGGCTGTGGACTAGACTAACTTTATTGGGCCTGACCAGATCGGACCCGATAACACCCACACTCATAAACTAGACTCAAGCCATGCCAATTACAATCTAGCCCGGGTACTTCACCTAGCCATATAAGAACACCCACATGAGCCTAAATCTCCAAGATAAATCTCGACCCATCCCAAGCATATTCCCATGAGATTCAAAGAGACATCATCGCTTCAAGACACCCCTAACATGCACTATAAACAGGCATGATGCACATTAGGTATACTCTCGGTCACATAGTAAGTGATCGAGAGTATTAATTTGCAGGTCCCCCCACTGGAGCAGATTAGAAGATGCGTAGGCCCGCATCACCCCGACTTCAGACAAGAACACATAGTAAGTAAACTTGATCACATAGTTAAACTATTTTATTTGACTAAAGATCAACTTTTTAATCCAAATATATTCTCTCTAAATATAGATATATCATGTTTCTATCAAAATGTGTTCTCTTTAAATATAGATGTACTCATTTTGGGATGAAAACTTTTGCATTTACCAATTTTATAAGTCAAGCATGCTTTGATATTCGAAGCGGCTAAGATCTAAGGGTGGATAAGGGGTGCTCCATGTGAGCTTGCATGGTGCATAGCCACTCTGTGAGTTTTATTTAGCATCAAGAGTATACTATCAAAATTAATTTTAATTTTGATAATTGTTTTGCAGTTTTAATTTTTGTCTATTAGGATTAATGGTTCCAATTTTGGTTAATTACTAGAGACGCCAAAAGTAGTTTTGGTTCTTCTCTTGGTATACTGATGGTGGATTGAAGGGATATATGGTTCAACTTACTGTTAGGGGTTGTTAGAAAGGTGTTTGATGAATGAATCTAATTACTAATCTAAAAGCTGATAGAAAAATTATCAACTATTAAAGGCATATAATAATTAATAGTTATCAACTATTGGCTATTAACTATCAGCTATATATGCAACACCTTAATTAAATTGGCCATGAATCTACATTTTGAACAGCCTATGCATGTACTGCTGCATTATGCATATCGCATCTAAAATTAATGGATATTGTAAGTATAAATTAATGGATCGTACGTATAAATTTTGACCTTCGTGTCTCTCTCAGCTTTATCAATTAACGCGAGCCTGTTATATATACATCTAAAATTAATGGATATTGTAAGTATAAATTAATGGATCGTACGTATAAATTTTGACCTTCTTGTCTCACTCGACGAGAGCTGGAAAGTAGTATTAGTTTTTTTTTTCTTTTACCAGAAAGAAAAATTAAATTGAATTAATTAGTCATAAGGCTATATATAATTACAATCAATGAGAAGAAGATCCTCAAGTTCAGGAGGCATAAAGCTCTACACTTTGGACTCTTTTCTGACATGAGTCCAGTACATTTGCTACCCAACGGGTAGTTTTATTTAGTCTACGAATAAACATAAATTTTACATTCACAAAAGAATTCAATAAGACTCCGAATATCTTGAATTAAGGACCGTAATCTCCAAGGCACCAAAGAGTACTTGTTTATGCAATCAATGAGCATCTTACAATCAAATTTCACAAGGATGTTATCCATATGATTAGAAGCGGCAAAACATAGAGCATAATAAATAGTTAAAACTTCACATATAATTGCAGAAGCTGCAGGAAAATAGTGCCACCCTCTGTATCAGGCAAAACATAGAGCCACCCTCTGTATCAGCAAAAGAACCATCACAATTGACTTTAATCCAACCCAAAATAGGAGGCTGCCAAAGAGGAGAATTAGTTAAGGTAAGATTGCCCTCAAGAACTTCTATACTTGATAAATATTGCTTAGTGAAAGATCCATATCACCAGTGTAGGAATCTCTTTTCGGTCAGCATTGGAAATTGTAGGAATCTCTTCACCATGCAATACACAATTCCTAAAGAATCATATAAATCAAAGAGTGTTAGCAATAGTGGCTGAGGGACTTATCACCAGTGAAGGATCAATATCTAGCAACAGCCAGCTACCAGAACTTCACTTATCCCTTGAGGTAAAATCAAGTTCAAGTTTACAACCCAAAAAAAACCACAATTGAGAAGCAAAAGGCATTCACAGAAAAGATGCTCAAAAGATTCTTCATTAAAACCACATAAAACACAAGTTTTAGAATTAGAAATACCCAAATGAAAAAGCCTCAAGTGAGTCAAAAGTTTGCCATGAAAAAATTTCCACAAAAAAACCTTTACCTTTAGGGAGGTGGCAAGTTTCGAAGTTTTAGCCCAGACATGATTTAAACCAACACGGAGGTGTTTATGGTTCTTAAGAAAAAAGTAAGCTGATGAAGAAGAGACCAAACCAGATTCCTCATCAGTCCAAATATAGAAGTCATCATGGGGCTCTTTAGGTAGTTTGATTCCTTCAATAGCATTCCATAGAGATTCATCACAAACAGTATTACCAATAAAATAGGACCATTTAAAATTATGCATAAGGTGATGCACATTAGTAATGGAACTAAGTAAATTAACATTGATAAGAGTAGGTTTCATAGCTAAAGGCATATCAAGAATCCATTTATCATGCAAGAAAGAGGTATTACTGTCAGATCCAATAAATTTATTAAAGCCAAATTTAAGGGAGTGGAAATCTTCAAGGAAGAGCTTCCAAGCCCAAGAAGAATTGTAATTAAGCTTAGAAGTGAAAGAACTAGGAGGGTACTTATGTAATATCCAAAATATTAATAATAATATTTTATTCTTGAGCGGAGGATCATGGGCCCTAGTTAGTGCGGATTGACGGGAAGCTTCGAGATTAGACCCGGGTAAATATTTAATGTAGAAAAAATTGAGGAAAATTTTATTTCCTTTATCTCTGTGATTTAGCATGCTAGGATGATAGAGGGTCTTGACATGAATTTAGCCGTGCAATAGGATATCGAATCGGAGTTAGAACTTATGAGTTATGGGTTGTTTAAATCGGATAACTTAGGTAGGGGTATTTTGATCATTTGAACCCAACTAAAGTCTATAAATTAGACCCTGGGGTGTGCGGCCAGGGATTTTAGCCGCACGCCACCCGAGGCAAAGGAGAGAGGAGAGAGAGGGCGTCATCGAGGAGGAGGAGGAGTCGAAGCCGAATTTTCGGGAGTTCATCGGTGTCGATCAGGAGAAGATCATGCGCATCTTTTCCTTCCATTTTCTCTCCGTTCGATGAGTGGATTTAGACCTTCTTTTCTTCAATTCTTGATTCATGTCGTTGTTCTCATGTCTCGGGATTGTTCGTCGATTTTTTTTACATCTTTTCTCGTATCAGATTGGAAGTCGAATTTGTCATTTCTTGATTGAACCATGTTGCTTCCCCATTGTGGGATAAAATATTCTTTTTTTTTCTTTTTTCCCTTACTGTGCAGTTTGCCTTGGTTGGCACCAATCGCGCCGAAAGGCGGCGCTCAGCGTGGCGTCGTTGCCATGCGCGGGCAGCCGCATCAAGCAACAGCCTTGAGGGCGATCGCGCGAGGCGCCGCCATCGTCGCATGGTGGCGACGGTGCGTCGGCAGGCGCCAGCGTTGGCGTCGACACCAACGTTGCCGGCGGCTCGGCCGGCCGGGGAAGGGCGGCGGCGAGGGGATGGTGTGGATGGGAGGAGGAAGATGAGTAGATGAAACCTAGATGGGGTGATGTAAATGGAGGGCTACGATTTGATCTAATGAAGATGTAAGGCTATGATTGCACCATGTAGATGGAGGGCTATGATTGCATCTTGATAAATGTAAGATTATGATTGCATCATATAGATGGAGGGCTGTGATTGCACCGGGTTAGATGTGAGGCTGTGATTGCATCATCTAGGTAGCGGGCTGAGATTGCATCTTATTAGATGGAAGGCTGAGATTGCATCAGGTTAAATGGAGGGCTGTGATTGCATCATGTTAGATGAATGGTTGATATTCCATCATGTTAGATGAAGGTTGAGATTTTATCATTTTAAATGAAGGGTTGAGAGTTCATCTTGTCAGATGAAGGGTTGAGATTCTATCCTGTTAGATGAAGGGTTGGGATTGCATCATTGTTTAGATGAAGACCTGAGATTTCATCATTGTTAAATGAAGGGTTGAGAGTGCATTTCATTCGTAACAGTGATGTATTAAATAAATGTAAGATAATTCTTCTATTATTCCAAATAATTTTGAATGCCTTAAAGTTAGCAAAAATATTCATGTTATATATGAACTTTCACTTAATCGATGTTCTGGATTCATTGGCGAAGTCTGTTTTGCCATCACACCTCCAAATTTTGAAAGTAGTAGGCGGTCGATGCCTCGTTTTCCGTGCCAAGTTGAAAAATCATGTTGTATATATTTTCATGGTTCAATCTGAGATGGTTCATGGTTATAATAGTTGATGAGGTGAATCTTATCCTAGATCAATGATTCCTATGTCGAGTTATTTTATCATGTTGATCCATTCCATTAATTTTACAATTGTAGTTCCTTTTGCATTGCTTACAATGATTGGACAAGCTATAATTCTATTTCATGATTGTTTATTTATGTTCAGTATCCATGATTTATGAGCACTATTTCTATATATATATCTGTATGTGGTTGTGATGTATGGTAGGAGGAGGTGGAGGATGAGGTATGCCCTGGACATACCCTTTATTACCTGTTGATAACACATTTTGTTTATGCTTATATACCTGCATGTGTGGTGTTGTGATGTGTTTGTTGCATTTCTCGAAAACCTCGCTGGTGAGGGGCGGGTATGCCCCAAAGAGACAATGTTGACCTTATTTTGAAAGTTCGATTAGTGAGGGGAGATCATACCCTAAAGAAACTGTCCGGAGACCCGACCAGTGAGGGGAACGTATGCCCCACAGAGACGGATCAGAAGAGCCAGTGCTGGTGAGGGGAGGGCATGCCCCAAAGAGACGGATCAGAAGAGCCAGTGCGGTGAGGGGAGGGCATGCCCCAAAGAGACGGCACTGAGCTGGGTGTTAGTTCGGCGACCACCCGTCTACCTACCCTATGTGGCTATGTGGGACCGACGGATTCGGAGAGCATGCATATAATTGAGGTGTTGCATTCATCCTATTTTATTACTGTTGATATGCTTATACTTATTGATGGATGCGGTTATCATGAGTAGAGTGGTGGATGTGTTACTGATGCTTGTTCCGTCATTTTTAATTATATTTTATACTTGTTGACGGATACTGGTTTCATGCATAGAGTAGTGGATATATTATTGTTAATTTCTCCTGACGTTGTTGTTACATTATATATATGTTATTTGTTTTTTTTCCATGATGATTGATTTGGTGGATTGAGGATTGATCTGCTCACTAAGTCCTAGTTGGACTTACCCCTCTTTTATGTTGTTTTACAGTACCTGAGTTAGATCAGAGAGGTACCAAGGTGCAGTAGCGCAGCTGGTGGCGGCAGGACAGCAGGTCTCGTGACATGTCGTGATCAAGGAGATACCGAGTCTAGTCATTTTTATTTTGTTGAGTCATGTAGACTCGGTTATTTCATTTCCGCATTTTTCTTAGTTTGGGGTATCCTTGTTGAGACTTTAAAGTTTTGAAAATAAATTGAACCTTTAGCATTTATTTAATTAGTGATTTGGTTTCTTTTAGGATTTTGATGTTTTCGTTTAAGTTTTAAACATTATAACATGTTTAGGTTCATTACTTGATTATGTATAGTTATTTTGGGGTTAGGCTTCGGGGTACGTGACGTACCTGATCGGTCATACCAGGTTTGGGGTGTGACAACTTATTCTTCACTAACTGAACCCATAAGGAGTCTTCATTATTCAAATAAGCTTGCACTCTTTTTGCTTGAAGACCCAAGCTTTTAGTTCTCAAGTCTTGAATCCCCAAGCCACCAAGATTCGTAGGCAAAGTTATAGTTTCCCAACTAAGTAAATGCATAGCATGCTTATTAGGGGAGTTATTCCAAAGGAATCTCCTAATCTTTTTTTCAACATTCTTAGTATGATCATGATTGAACCAGGTAACTGATGAGTGAATATGAATAGAATTAATAACAGAATTAATTAAGACTATTCTACCAGGTAACTGGTTTTCCAATTGCTAACCTTAGCATCAATTTGAGAAAGAATGAAATTATTTGTTTTAGGGGGGTCTCCTAGGGGAGATCATAGTACCTAAGTACTTAAAAGGAAATTTATCCAACTTCATATTTAAATTATTGGAAATATTTCTTCTAACAGAAGAGGGAGTGCCCCTAGGGAAAAAAATATCAGATTTGTTGAGGTTAACCTTTTGACCAGTCAAGAATTTATACTTAGTGAAGACATCTTTAAAGGTGTTTAAGCTCTTAGAATTGGCTTTAATAAGAAGAATGATATCATCAGCAAACATTAAATGACTGATGACAAGATTATTTAATTTAAAAGGAGTAAGCAAGCTATTACTAACAACATTATCAAGCAAGTTGGTGAGAGTTTGTGCAACCAAAATATAAAGAAAAGGAGATAAGGGATCTCCTTGTCTAATACCCTTATTAGCAGGAAAGAATTTAGAAACCAGACCATTAATTAAATAAGCAAAAGTAGTAGAGATACAAGAATGAATCCATTGTATAAATAAATCAGGAAAACCATTAAGAGAGAGCATTTTAATAATAGCCTCCCACTTAAGAGAGACAAAGGATTTTTCAAGATCCAATTTGACTAAGATAAAGGGAGTCTTACTCTTAGAATTAAAGAAAGAAAGAGAAAACTCTTGCACAACCAAAATGTTATCAGGTATATTTCTATTTTTAACAAAGGCGAATTGATTAATAGAAATCAAATGTGGTAAGAAGAGCTTAAGCCTATTTTCAATTAGCTTAGAAATAATTTTGTAAGATAGATTACAAAGAGCAATTGGTCTAAAATCTTTAATAACTTTAGGACTGGAGCATTTAGGGATAAAGATTAATAAAGTTTCATTCCAATGCTCTAGTAAAATAGCAGTATCATGAAAAGCATGCAAAACAGAACAAAAATCATCACCAATTATTTGCCAATACTTTTTATAGAATTCAATGGTGAAGCCATAATACCCTAAGCTTTTACCATTTTTAAGAGATTTAATAGTGTTCCAAATTTCATCAGAAGAGAAGGAACAAGTTAAGGAGTTATAAGAGTCATGAGGAATTTTATTAAAAGCAGGCCAAGAAGTAGAGATGTTCAGACCAGTAGGCATAGAAGACCAAAGGTTGGAATAAAAAGTAGCAAATTCATTAAGAATGTCTTTACTATCAGTTAGAGAAACAAAACTATTATTAACAATAGCAGGAATGAAATTTAACCTTCTACGCATGCCAACAATTCTATGGTAATAAGCAAAATTCTTCTCACCATCATGAATCCAATTGGTCTTAGATTTAGACCACCATTTCAAGCAAATTTGCCTTTGAATTGCAATATATTTGTTATAAAGGGATCTCAACTTAGAATTTGTCTTAAGGGGCACTAGGAGGACCCTCAAGAGCCTCAACAAGATTAATGTCATTAATAGTAGCTTCAAGATTATCCTCAAGTTTGCCTAAAGAATGTTTGTTCCAATAACAGATAGCACCTCTAGTGATATTGAGTTTCTTTGTGAAAACAAAGTTATCAGTAAAACTAGTGGAAGAATTCCAAGCATTGTCAACAACAGAGTTACTTTGAACATATTCAGTCCAAAAAGCTTGGAATATAAATAACTTATTCTTGACCTGAGTATTGAAAGGAAGAGTAATAACCAATGGTCTACGATCTAAAGTAACTCTATTTAGATGCTTAACAGAAGCATTTCAAAAAAAATGAAGTCATGCAGCATTGGAAAAAACTCTATCAAGCCTAACAAGAATTTTAGTTAAATCAGTCCTATTGTTAGACCAAGTATAATTATGACCAAAAAAACCTAAGTCTATATATCAAGCCATAATTATTAATAAAGCTACGAAATTCAACAATAGGTTTAGTTAATTTAAAAGGAACCCCTCCAAATTTATCAGTACTATTAAGAATACAGTTGAAATCTCTTAAGATTAACCAAGGATAAACATCTAAATCAAGATCTATAAAAGAATTCCATAAAGCATGAGTCTCTTGCAAAATGCAAACTTTAACATTAGAAACCCAAATTTGAAAAGTGAGAAATTCCCTCACATGCTTCCTCCCGGTACCTCTAACATTCCAATTAAGTAGGTTCATGATCATTAAGAGACTGGGTAGGTTGGATAGGAGATCCAGAACTGGTAGAAGGCTCATCCATTATGATAGCAGGCATAGAATTAGATCTATGCCTTTTATTGGAAAAGCCAATAGTAAGAGAGGAACTACTAAGGGTATTTAATCTATTATTTTGTCTAGGTGGCTTGGAGGGTTTTTCTGAACAAACTCTAGAGACCTCATTTAAATTTTTATCAATAGCTTGGGCATTAAAAACAACACTAAGTTCAGAGGCTAATTGAGGAAGGGATTTGGACGCAGGAGCATCAATGCTCAGAGAAGTATGGGAATGAGTAATAGACTTCTTCAAGAGTTGAGCACTAGCCAGGGCTTTTTTAATTTTATTTCCTACGGGGGGCAGAGGAAGGAGAAGGCTTCTTAGATGCATTAGGTTGTGAAACCCTAGGCCGAGCATTGGAGTTTTTGGGAGCCTTACTGGAAGGAGCCACATGAGAAGAATGCTTAGGGTTAGTATCCAAGTAGAGGTGGCAACGGACCGTGCCCGGGCCGGCCCAGGCCCGACCACATTTTAGGTCATGCCTGGCACGGCCCGAATGTGTGGCAGCCAAGCCCAGCCCAGACCCGGGCTCGGGTCGGGTTTGGGCCAGGCTCGGCCCGGCCCAAAAATTAATTATTTAATTTAAATTTTTAAAGGTTTAAAATTTAATTATAAAAATTAATGGTTACGGGTGAGTTTTGAACTTGAACCTCTAATTTTATTTGAGATAGCTTAATCATTGTACTAAACTTTATTATATATTTTTTAACACATTTTTTATATGTAACATTGTAACGCAGTACAAATTAATAAAAAGATTTTTAAAAAATCAAATTATAATTAAATTTTTATTTATCTTTAATACAAAAATATTCATCCAATGATAAAATATTTTTTTTAATATTATAATAGACCGCACCTTAAAAGGTTGTCTACATACCTTCTATAGCTAAACTTGTACTCCCCAATGATTAACTATAGAAGGATCAGGTCTACGTAGTTCTTTTTATATTTTTAATCACCCGTAGTCTCGGCGATTTAACTTGTACTTGGACCAGCAGCACCAGCTTCACTTGTTTGAGCTTCCTCCTCTCCTGATGATGAATTGTCGTGTCCTCCCTTATCTTGTAATCTATCTTTAGCATCCAATCAGTCTTTTAAGCAAATGCACATTTCAACCATTTCTTCACTCATCCGGCTCTTTTTTTCGTCGAGAATTCTATTTCCTGCACTAAAACAAGACTCGGAAGCTACTGTAGACACGGGAACAGTTAGTATATCACGTGCCATGATGGAAATAATAGGATACGTATTTTCTTGTTTTTTCCACCATGTTAAAATTTCATTATCATCTATTTCTTCAGAATGATTATGATCTAGAAAAACAAGTAATTCATTAAAATTTGTAGATTTAGTTTTTTTTATTCTACGACCAAGTTGAGAATTAATACTATTTCCACCATCATCTCTTAGTCTTGAAGAATAAGATATTGTCTTATTTGTAATTGTATCACCAAATTTTGAAACGTAAAATACAAACATAGAATTCAATAAATTCAAATTTTTAATTTTTTTTTCTTCAACATTATCTAATTCCATATTGTTATAATAATCATCTAACAACATATTTAAACCATCAATTTTCATTCCATTAGATTCCATGGGATCTAAACATATTGCTAAACAAAATAAAGTAGGTATATCTGACCAATACTTTTTAAATTTAGATTCCATTAAAAAAATAATTTGTGCAAATAAAGGATGATGTCTATATGAAGAAAATACTTCACTAATACGAACTATATGTGAAAGAGTTAAATTACATGTAGGATAATAAACACCGAAAAGTTGTTCGGTAGCTTTATTAAAAATTTCTAAAATTTGAGTAATATGCCGCAACTAACCAATCATTATTATTAATTGGATCACCAGGCATATTTTAATTGTAAAACATTGTAAGTATATCTTGATATCTTATAGTAGACATAAGCATATAATATATTGAATTCCATCTAGTAATAACATCACAATTAAATTTTTTAAATGGTTTATTAAAAGATTGACATAATTTTTTAAATTTTTGGGTTCTTGCTTTTGAAGAACGCATATATCTAATAACATCTCTTATTTTTTCTACATGTATATTTACTTGTTTTAAACCATCTTGTACACATAAATTAAAAACATGACAAACACAACGAACATGAAATAATTCACCTTCTAATACTGGTTTAAATAACTGTATAAGGGGAGGGATAGCAGCATCATTATTACTAGCATTATCAAAACTAATGGAAATTTTTTTATCATTTATATTATAGAAAGATGTTACAAATCTAGTAGCAAAAAAAATGGCAACATAAGTGTGTGGATATTCAAAAACTTTAAAAATAATTATTCTTTTTTGCAAAATAAAATTTTCATCAATCCAATGTGCAGTAACACAAATGTAAGAATTAGTAGTACGTTGACTAGACCAAACATCAGATGTTAAAGAAATTTTTGATTTATTATTTTGAAAACTAGTCATTATATTTTCTCTATATATAAAAAATAATTTTAAAGCATCACTTTTCATTTTATTTCGAGTAATTTTCTTATATTTTGGTTGTAAAGTATTTTAAATCCAACTAGAAAATCTTGGTTGATCAACAAAACTAAAAGGAGATTCACTTTGAACAATTAATTTTGCAAGTTCTCGACGTTGAAAATCATGATCATACGAAAAAGCTGTTAAACCAGAAGAAGATAAATTAAGAATTTATTGAGCTTGTGTAACCTTAGTGTCATGACCCTTTGCATGACGTAATAAATGACCAGTTCCTCAGGTTGTTGAAGCCAAAAGAATTTTTTGGCATTTTTTGCATCGAGCTTTTGTTATAGTGCCATCAGGTTCAATAATTTTCTCAAAATATTCCCAAACCATACTTTTTTTTTACTTGATGGACATAAATTAATAGATGGACTTGTCTCTATGTTTTGATTTTATTGAGTGGTGGGAGTGGTAGGAGTAGCAGAAGACATTTCTTCTAACATATTTGATCCAGTTTGTGGAGTATAACCTGAAAAATCTCCATCCGTCATTAGTAAAAATTAAAAATATAAAAAAGTATAAATATTATACTAATCAATGAAACAAATTGAAGAGATTAAAAAAAATTAACAACAATCTTGAATCCTTAGCTTCTTGATGAGCTTAAAATGTTGTTGATTGTTGAGAGTAAGAGAGTTGAGAGTTGAAAAATGAGAGTTGAGAGTTGATGATTGAGAGAAAGAGTTGAAGATGAAGATAGAAAAAATGAAGAAGGAGAGGGGGTATTTATAGGAATTTTTTATATATATAAAATATTCGTCGGCCCGAGCCAGACTTGCTCCAGCGCGCTCCAGACCTGGTCTGGCATGCTCCGACGTAGGCCTGGCGCGCGCCAGGCCTAGGTCGCCAGACGTCTGGCGTGCGCTAGGCCTCCCGTGCTCGCCTAGAGCAGGGGCACGCATGCCGTACCGAGCACGGTCCGCGTGCCCAGAAGGCTAGCCCGGCCCATCTTCTAGGCACAGCCGCGCCGGGCCCGTGCCGCCCATGGGCTGGCCTAGCCCATTGCCACCTCTATATCCAAGTAGTCAATAGGAACATAATGGAGGTTTACCTGTTCACTTACCTGAGTAGAATCAACGGCAGTCTCCTTGGTCTGAGCATGGCCTTCCCTCGATGAAGAGGGATGGTGCGCACTACGAAGACGATTCCGGCGAGAATTTTGGTGCTGGACCTCAATCCAGGGGCCCACGATAGATTCATCCACATCTTGCGGGATAGAACCAGATCGAATAAGATTTTTCCAAATCAGAAGAAACCTAAGGGGGTAGATTAGGGTTTTCAAAAACAAGGGTCGGATCAGTGGCCATATTGGAGTTAATATCCGAAGTAACATCCATAGAATTCGACGAAAACGAAGAAGGTTCAGGGACCTTAAAAGAAAAATTTTGTGTCAACTTAGGGCAATCAGATTCCCGATGCCCTATGAGACCACATTGAAAGCACAAAGAAGGCAAATTCTCATAGCAAACCTGAAGAAAGAATTCTTGTTCACCAACAGAAATCCAGATTCCTTGACGAAGGGGAAGAGCAAGATTCAATTCAATGCAAACTCGGACGTATTTGCCACATTCAAAACCAAAAGAGCGCTCATCAATGCGCAAAACCAAACCAAAATTGGAAGCAATATATATACTGAATACAATCATCACTCCAGAATTCCAAGGGGAGAGATTGAAGACGAATCCAAATGAGGGCTGTAGAAAACCACTCTTCCCAAGGTTTGAACAATGGTTTCCAAGGGATGAGACGGAGGATGCCCCCCCCCCCTAGAGACCATGGTCCTCCTGTGAGAACGGAGTTCCCAGCCTCCTTCGAATTAAAACGAAAAACGTAAAAACTATCATCGAGATCTAAAATGGATTGAAAACCATGAAAAACCCACAGTCTGTCCGCCCACGAATGAATAACGTCAAGGGGAGGAGGCTTTTCGAGAAACTTACCAATAAGGCTTGCCTCCCATGGTTGCCGAAGAGAAAATACTTGGTCTGGAGAGAAGACCACACGATCCTTGGTAGAATATTGGATCTTGGAGAAAAGGCCAAAAGATTGGGATCTCAGACCTTTAGAAGTGTTAGAGTTCTTCAAAATCTCGGCCCAAGTGTTGGGTTTCGAAGAAGGTGATGAACCGTCGCCCTTTGCCGGAGGGATCCGAGAAGTAGTGGACGAAGACTGGACCACTGAAGGAGGCTAAAGATCGAGGGGAAGATGGATCAGGGGGATTGGGGGGAGGGGGGTGGTTGCTGAGAGGAAGCCGAAGGGGGGGCGATGTGAACCCTAGGGTTTTCCATCGCCGAACTTGTCGCTACACGAGTCACGAGAGCGCACAACTTCCAAAATATATTTGTTGAAGCAGCAAAACATGAATGAATCAATGCCCTCTTTTCGGCAACCATCAATCACTACATTAATACTACTTTTATTTCACACTACATAAATATTTATCAGCAAATAGAAATCAAATTTATTATTTTAAAATTTTATTAAAATATTCTTCCTTCAATCGTTTGACATTTTTCTTCCCATTATGTGGTAGAGCTTAATATATTATATTATTAAATTGAGTATTCTTATATCCTCCTAAAAATCATTCACAATGACATGAGTTGTAATTTCATCCATAATCATGAACAATTTATTATATATGAATATTAGGAAAAAATTTAGGCACATGAGTTAGGAGGATACAACGTTTTTCTTCTAAATTTTAATGAAAATATTTTCAAAATCTCATTTTGATAAAATCAAAACAAGTTCTGATTCTTCTCGTTGAAAAGTTATTTCCATTCACCAATCACTTATTTTTTGCAAAAGGAATAAATTTATTGAATTAGGTAATAGCAGTTACAGAATCCTGAAGCAGGATACGGTCAAGGTCAAGGGGCCATGCAGAGGACCAAAACTCGGATTCCTTTTGAATTCGACCCCTGTTTGCTACCCAGTGGATAGCTTTGTTTGCTGTTCTTTTTACAAAAGAGATAGAAATGTAAGAGAAGCAATTTAACAAATCTCTAATATTATTACAAAAGGCATTAATAATCCAAGGCTGAGAAATAGCTTTGTTGATGCTGTCAACCACAACTTTGCAATCCGATTCTAGTTCAATAAGTTTGAGATCAAGGGAGATAGCCATGTTGAGAGCTAGAAAGATAGCATAAGCTTCACAAAAAATGACAGAATTAATACTAATAAAACTTGAGGCAGCATAGATACAGTTACCTGACCGGTTACGAAAAACAAAACCAGTTTCTCCTTCTTGATTTAAATAAGAGTCATCACAATTAATTTTAATACAGTGCGCAAGAGGGGGAGACCAATTGATAAGGTTGGATTGATAAGGGGGAGACCAACAGGTATTAGCAACAATGGCTAAGGGTTCCTTGCCTTTTAGATGGCAAGAATCCAGCAGTAACCAGCTACCAGAATACCAATTGCTTCTATTAGAAAAATCCAATTGGAGTTTGGAAGCCAAAGTAGACCATAAATCTAAAACAATGGTACAATCAAAAAACAAATACTGTAAGGATTCAATATTATTACCACATAAAACACAACTGTCAGAGTCAGACAAGTTTAAATGAAATAAACGGGAATGAGTTAAAAGCTTGCCATGAAAAAATTTCCAACAAAAAAGCCTTACCTTGGGAGAGGTATTGAGCTTCCAAGTTTTCATCCAAATAGGATTTAACTCAATAGAAACAGGTTCAATAGTTTTCAAAAATCTATAAGCATGGTAAGAAGATGCAATTCCATCAGAAGAATTTTCCCAACAGTGAGTATCATCATTGGGAGTATTCGGAATCACAACCTTTTCAATGGTCTCCCACAAATCTTTCCCACAAATCGATAAGCCGACAAAATCCAACCAATGTTTGCTATCCATCAAATGATGCACATGAGTGATGATGCTGAGTAAATTGGTATTGATATAGGTAGGCTTTAAGGCAAGAGGAAGATCTAAAATTCATTTATCATCTAGAAAAGAAGTACTTCCACCAGAACCAATTGACTTGTGAAAGCCAAATTTAAGAGCTGAGAAGGGAGTGGAAAAGAGTTTCCAAGACCAAGATCTTTTATTAACAGTGACATTATTAGAAAGGGTAAGATGAGAATACTTAGTTTTAACAACTTGCACCCAAAGAGAGCTATTATCTTTAAGATAAGCCTGCATTCTCTTGGCCTGAAGAGAGAGGCTTTTAGTTCTTAGATCTTGAAGGCCAAGGCCTCTAAAATCTTTAGGAAGAGTTAAGGTTTCCCAATTTATGAGATGGATACCTTTTTTATTGGGGGAGTGATCCCAAAGGAAATTTCTCATTTTTTGCTCAATGCTATTACAAGTTTCAGCAGTGAGCCAAGAGATAGCTAGGGAGTGAATGGGAATGGCATTAATAACAGATTTTAGCAAAACTAATTTGTCAGCTTGAGAAAGTAAGGAAGATTTCCAATTAGCTAGTTTGGAGTCAATGAGGGATATTATACTCTCATGGGTTTTAGGAGGGGGTTTCCTAGGAGAAACCATGATACCAAGGTATTTAAAGGGAAAGGACCCCTTCTTCATGCCTAAAGAGTTGCAAATTCTTTGCTTAGCAATGGAGGGTGTATTTCTAGGGAAATAAATTTCAGATTTGGTGAGGTTGACTTTTTACCCAGTTAGAGCCTCATAATGAGAGAAAATATTTTTGATAGAGTTGAGGCTTTTTGAGTTTGCTTTACAAGTGATGATAAGATCATTAACAAATAAAAGATGGCTTATAGGCAACTTCCCCTTGAGCATAAAAGGGGTAAAGGACTTATTGTCCACAGCCTTATTGATTAAATGAGAGAGAGTTTGGGCTACTAATATATAGAGAAATGGGAAGATAGGATCCCCTTGCCTAATTCCTCTATTAGAAGGAAAAAAGTTAGAAAGCTGGGCATTAATTAAGCAAGCAAATGAAGGGGAAGTAATGGAATTACTAAACCAAGTAATAAATTTTGAAGGAAAATCTCAAAGTTGAAGAACATGATTGATGGCATTCCAATTTATCATATCAAAAGCTTTTTTGATGTTCATTTTAATAATAATGAAGGGCGAGGTACCTTTAGAGTCATAAAAGGAATGGGCTAACTCCTGAACAATAAGGATATTGTCCTGGATATTTAATGAAGGCAGATTGCTCTTAAGAAATAAGGTTGGGCAGGAAATATTTTAATCTATTTGCTATTAATTTAGACATGATCCTATAAGAAAGATTGCAAAGGGCAATAGGTCTATAGTCCTTAACAGTCTTAGGGGACTTGCATTTGGGAATGAATGTTGTGGGCAAAATGGCGACACTAGAGGGGGGGTGAATAGTGTGTTTATTAAAACAATTAGCCTAAATTCCAATTTTAGTCGATTACTCAATTCGTTAGGCTAAGCACGATTGAATGATTTGATGCAGAGCGATAAATAATTAGGGCAATTAAAACAATCAACAAATCAATGCAAAAAAAGAGATTTTATAGTGGTTCGGCCACAATGCCTACTCCACTACCTAAGCACCCCGCTTAGGATTTCCAAACTAGTTTTACTAAATTAGTTTACGTTTCCCTTACACACAAGCACTTTTCACCGAAGAGACACACTCTCGACCTAAGGCACTTCCACACCCGGAAGTCATCGCCTTCTTATCGAGAGTTCTCTTCCACCTCAACCCTAAGGGACAACTAAACTAATCCTAGTAATAACTACGTTTACACACACAAGTGGCTTTACACCTTGCAAGGTAACCATTTACACAACAAGACCTAACACAAGGTCTTCACACACAAATCCAAATAAAACGTTAAATAACAGGTAAAAATTATAATCCAATGAGCTTAGAATAAAACCAATAGTACAAGCTCCTTAGCAAGCCTTTGGCACCTTCAACTCTTCAGGAGGTAGAACTCGACCGAACACTACTAGAAACTTAGTGATTTTCGACAGCCAATATAGTCGAAAAGTGGTCGAAAGTTGATCGAAATCATTGATTTACCAACCAAATCTCGACTGGTTACCGACGCCAATATATGCGTCGGTAAAACCTTGGTCGAAACGAGTACCGACAAACTATCGACAAAAAATATTGTCGATAATTATCGACCAAGATTTTAATCGAAAAGCTGTCGGTAGTTCCTCGGTAAATACCGACTATAAATACTGTCGAAAACATGGTCGATAATTACCGACTACTTTCCTACCATATTCCATTCGGAAAGTGGTCGGTAAATTTCCGATGACATGTCATTAAAACTTTGTCGAAAATTTAATATTGAAAAGGGGTGATCCAAGCAGTGCGCGAAGCAATTCCAATTTTTTTTTCTATTAATTATATGTGAAAAATTGGATATATAATTCATGAATTATAAGATTTTAAATTGTAGATTACTGTGTCTCAGCACGAGTACAAAGAGAAGCAGCCCTTCTTGCGCGAGACCCGTGAAGGTGAAACAGAACCAGGGAGAAACTTTCTGCCGTATGGGGCAGCCGTGGTGCCAGGTGAAGGAGCTCCAGCTGCGGCTGGCGAGCTGCCTGCCGAAGGGAAGAAGGTGTTGGAGGCACATTCCTTCCGCACAATCGCGCCGTAGAGCGCAGGGTTGTCAGCGAAGACTGATGAATCGAAAGAGGCAAGCACGTCGGTGACAGGGACAACGCCGGAGAGGTCATTGCCAGAAACTTTGAAACTCCTGAGGGAGGACTGGTTGAAGGCGGGGATGGAATCGTTGAATCGATTGTCCTCGAGGCAGAGGGAGACGAGTTCAGGGAGTGACACAAGGGCCAGGGGTAAGGGACCGGCAAGGCAGTTGTGGGAGAGATCGAGCACGCGGAGGTCGCGGACGAAGAGGAGGGCGTCGGGGAAGGGGCCGGAGAAGAGGTTGTGATCGAGGAACAGAGCCCGGAGGCTGCGGAGGAAGGCGCTGTGCCGGCCCTCGTCAGGAGGAGGAGGAGGACGCAGGATCGGCGTGCACCCCGTGAGGAGCAGGATCGGCGTGTGGAGGAGGAGGACGGTGCAGAGGAGCATCACGATCCACTACCGACGGATGGAAATATTCCACTGGCACCAGAGCGAAGCACCCCGGCGAGAAGAAGAAGAAGAAGAAGAAGTGAAGAAGAAATATAATTAAATATAAAAATATAATTATTTATTAGAAAAAGAGAGAGCAGGAGGAGGGAGATTTCCCGCCTCCTGCTTGGGCGAGCGCGCGTGGCACGCGCGCTTGCCCGCTTACCCATCCCATTTTTAATTTTTTTAAAAAAAAATATTTATAATTTTCTGACTCATTTTGGTCGAAAATTTTTGTCGGTAACTCTTTTCGACGCAAAGAGGTGTCGGAAATCTAACGAAAATTTTCGACAACATCTTCTCGTCGAAAGTTGTGGTCGATAAATCCAATATTTTCATGTAGTATATTACCTTATTTACAATTTTTCGACTCAATTTGGTCGAAAATTTATGTCGGTAATTCTTTTCGATGCCGAAAGTTATCGGAACTTTAACGAAAATTTTTGACGATGGATTTTCGTCGAAAATTGTGGTCGATAAGTTCAGTATAAAAATATGCCATTAATATTTTCGACGAATTTCCGACAGAACTTGCGAGTACAAAGTCTGTCGAAAATTGTTTTCAACGAAATTTTCAACAAAAATTCATCGATAATAATATGATAATTTTTCGACACATTTTGGTCGAAAAGTTTTGTCGGTAACTCTTTCCGGCGCTATGGGTCGTCGAAAATATAACGAAAATTTTTGACAATATCTTCTCGTCGGAAATTGTGGTCGATAAATCCAAATTTTCTTGTAGTGGAAACCCGAGTTGAGCCAAGCTTGTGCGCTTTAAGAAGATGTTCGCGGAAGAAATAGAGCGCACTTTAGATCTTTTGGAAGGCTTCAAATCTTCCTCTTAGAATGCTCAATGAAGGCTGTAGAAGATGAGAAAGAGAAAACAAAGAATCATATGAGGGTATATGTATACCCTCGTGAAGAAGCGGCTGTTCAACGGATAGAAAACTATTTGTTACAGTCGCTGGTCGAAGCACCGGTCGAAGCATCGGTCGACCGGTCATTCGACCGCTGCAATTTTCCCTGTGGTCAGTCGATCGACGGGTCGACCGCCCAAACGCAAAAATCACGATCCCGAACTTCGGTCGACCCATTGGTCGATCGACGTGATCTGCGTCTTCGGCTATTCGCAGGTCGATCGACCGACTGGTCGACCGCCAAGCCTACTGCCCTTTTTGGGCTTCAGTCGGTCAACCGGGCCGGTCGACCGATAGACGCAAGAAGCTTGCAAAATCGCAAGCTGCGTCTGCAGCTAGCCTCAGTTCGATCGATCGACCGGTTGACCGCTAGGGCTACTGCCCATTTCTTACCCTATTCGATCGACTGAATTTAGGCTGAGATTGTTTTCTTCGGTCTTTTTCTTCCGCGCTTCATTTAGGCTAAGAATGTCCTTCAGATTTTGCGATTTCTCTGATTTATCCGATCGAGGACATCGAACGCTAGTCGATATGGAACCTGAAAGATATTCTCAATGAAATCATCGAACGCCAACAAATGTAAGGACAGTCTTATTCCAATCTGAGGGAAAGATGGCAGAAGCATTGAATATATTAAGAATATTACAAAAGTCTTCAGCTACAATAGGCCAATACTGCTTGTAGAATTCAGCAGTAAAGCCATCATACCCTGGACTCTTGCCATTTCCCAAGGATTTAATAGTATTGAGGATTTCAGAGGAAGAAAAAGGAGCAATAAGCATATCAGATTCTGAGGAGGAAATAGTTTCAAAACTAGGCCAGTTGAGGGAAGAGATAGAGACTGGGTTACTTGACCAAAGGAGGGAGTAATGCAAGACAAAAGTATTAAGGATGTCTTTGCCATCAGAGATGGTCTCATTATTACTGGAGAGAATAGAGGAAATGAAGTTATTTCTTCTACGGCTAGTGACTAGCCTATGAAAGAAAGCAGTATTAAGGTCTCCATTGATAATCCAATTTGTCTTAGCTTTGGCCCACCATTTGGAGCAAATTTGTCGTTGTAAGGCAATAGATTTGTTATAAAGGTTTCTAAGTCTAGAGTCTAAATTTGAAGGAGCATTGGAGCTACCTTCAAGAGCTTCTAACATGGAGATATCACTTTGGGTGGACTTAAGAAGAGATTCTAGAAGTCCAAGATTATTTTTATTCCAGTTACCAAGGGCAGATCTGGTATTTTTTAATTTATTGGAAAAATCAAAGGGTAAGCCAAAGGAATTGGGGGTATTCCAAGCATCAGAAATGATATTTTCACATTCAACATATTCAGTCCAGAAATTTTGAAAAGAAAAAAGTCTACTTTTTTGCTTTTCCTTAGGGATAGAGATTAGCAACGGTTTATGATCAGATGTAATTCTATTAAGGTGCAAAATAGAAGAGTGACCATGAAAATGAAGGAAAGCATCATTAGCAAAAACTCTATCTAATCTAACTAGAATTTTAGATAAACCTTTCCTATTATTAGTCGAGGTAAATCTATTACCAATAAAACCAATATCAGATAAGCCATAATGATGAATAAAGCTTCAAAAATCAATAATAGGATCCACCAATAATAGGTTTGGTAAGCTTAAAGGAAGAGCCACCAAGCTTGTCTATAGGATCCAAAATGCAGTTAAAATCACCCGGAATGAGCCACAGAAAAGAGTTTAGATCAATGTTAGATAGGGAGTTCCATAAATTGCTTCTTAATTTAGGATATGTGCTTGCATATATAGCAGAAAGTAGGAAGGGTTCAAACTCCTCAATCTTAACAACTACATGCACAATTTGAGATGAAATAAAAATTATTTGGGCTTGGACAAAGTTATTATGTCAGGCAACTAGGATGCCTCCAGAGGCACCAGTGCCAGGCTGGATGGCAGCTTGCCAATTTCTACCAAAGGATTTTACAAGTTTGTTAGAGTTCATTTCATTTAAATGGGTTTCCTGAAGAATAATAATCTTAAGATTAGATTTTCTAATATGCAGAGAGATGAAGTCTCTGACAGGCCTTCTCCAAGCACCTCTAACATTCCAATTGATTAGGTTCATCATCTAAAACAATTGGGCTAGGGCTGTTAATATTTAAGGAAGAGCTGATAGGATCAGCATCAGAAATAGAATGGAAGTTTTGCTTATTCTCTATAAAAAGCAAATCTGAATTAGAAAGAGACTTATGCCTCTTAGAATAAGGTGGGGCTTTGGTAATAGAGGTCTTGCCTTTTAAACTTTTAAGGTTCTGTTTGGTAGGGCCTTTAGCATTACCTAAGCTATTAACTAAATCTCTATTAGAGTTAAATACATTGGAAATTTCAGAAGCTAAAGTAGAGAGGGATTTAGATTCCGGCTTATCAATTAACATAGAGGACTGATTAGCCGAGGGATTCTCTACCATAGATTTATCCGAAGCAGATTTATGCATAATATTAGAGTCAAGGAACATAAAAGAAGGCTTAGCATTTAAATCAGGCATAGCATAATTATCAGATACAGAAGGAATGACCTCCTTAATAGTTGCATGAGAAACTTTAGCTACTAGAGATATAGTAGGAGATGTAACTGATAAATTATTTTTAGCAAAACTTACTTTTGCAGAAGAAGGAGAAATTTTTTGTTTAGATCGAAGCAAAGTATTGGAAGGGTTGTTAACCGAATTATTTAAAACATTACTTACTTGCTTCGGATCATTACTCGGGTCCTTAGGATCAACGATTGGCTCCCGCATCCGAGCACGGCCCTCTCTGGTGACAGAGGAAGAGCGCGCACTATGAGGATGCCTTCTCCGACTCTTCCGTTGAACGTCAATCCACGGACCACAAGCGGGATCCGAAGAAGGTTCAGAGGAAGGAGGGAGAGCAGGGGAGGAAGGCGAAGCCTTGGGGCGCACATTCATAGTGGATGGAATGTCGACAGATTCGGAAGAAAAGTTCATCACAGAACCGAGAATAGTAGAATCATCACCAGCGAAATCCAAAACAAGGACAGAATGAGTCGATTTTGAATCTTTCCGAGAAAGAAGTTTAGGGCAAGCTGATTCTCTGTGGCCAATGATACCACACTGAAAGCAAACTGAAAGAAGATTTTCATAGCACACGAGCTGAAAAAATTCTACATCACCCATTGAAATCCAAACTCCTTGACGGAGGGGAAGAGCCAGGTTTATTTCTACACAAACCCTAACATACTTCCCCCTTTCAAAAGAAAAGAACCGGTCATCAATTTTCAAAACAGAATCGAAAACACTTGTGATTTGTGAAACACATTCACTGTTCCAAAATTCTAACGGTAAGGCCTGAAGACGAAGCCATATTGGAGCAGTGGTGAAGAGTTCATCCCAAGGTTTAAATAGGAGCTTCCACGGTATTAGCCGCAGAACATCGTCTCTAAGAGACCATGGGCCACTGGTTAGGATATAGTTTGCGGCTTCAGGCGAGTTAAAACAGAAAACAAAGAAGTCATCATCTAGATCTGAAACTGAAAGAAAACCATGAATATGCCAAAGCCGGTTGGCCCAAGAGCAAATAAAATCAAGATGGGGCGATTTTCCCAAAAATTTTCCATTTAAACTCGAGGACCATTCAGCGCAAAGCGATTTAACACGATCCGGCGAAAAGATAACACAATCCTTCGAGGAGGAAGAGATCTTTGAAAAAGTAGCGGAAAAGTCAATAGAACCAGTACCTGAAGAGGCCGATTTTTTGAGGAGATCAGCCCATGATTATGGTTGAGGATTTCTTACCAGAGAAGAAGAACGAGTCGTAGTCGGGGAGGAAGGCGGGGAAGGACCGGAGGAGGGCGATCCATCCGGCGGATGGGAGAGAGAAAGGGGGGGAGGAGGCGGCTACTCAGGGGGAGAGTGCTTAGGGTTCCCATCGCACTCCGAGAGTCAACTAGTTCACCAATCACTTAGTGCGCATATAATTCACTTCATAAATATTCCCCTTTCATTTAATTCGACTTCATTAATTGCACCCTTAATTTTTCTTATATAGCACTTGGCTACTTAGCTTACCGTCATCCAAATATCCAACTCGTTCTAACTTCTACTTGGAATGGAGATGGCAGCCGAGCCCGTCATCATGGCCTTTGGTGCCTCCTCCGTCATCTTCAAGATCCGCCACCGTTTGCGCGGCTTCCTTCACTTCGTCAACCTCAACTACGTCAAGCTTGGCCTGATCTACACCACCATCTCCGCCGTCATTCTCCACCTCGAGTGGGTGCTCCTCACTGTAGCGTCCAGGTTCTCCATCCAGCTTGTCATAGGCTTTGCCTCCGCCGCTGTTGCCCTGGTTTTGCTCATCGTGTACTACCTCAATCGACCGCCGCCCATCTACCTCGTGGACTTTACTTGCTACAAGCCCCGCGACGAACACAAGATCTCCAAGGAGGGGTTCGTGGAGATAACCCAGTGTGCCGGCGTGTTCACGGACGAGTCGATCGATTTCCAGAACAAGATCGTGAAGCGGTCCGGGTTGGGAGACGAGACGTACTCGCCGCCCGGAGTGCAGGCTCGGCCGCCGCGGCTGTCCATGGTGGAGGCCAGGATGGAGGCGGAGGCCGCCATGTTCCACTGCCTCGACGTCCTCTTCGAGACAACCGGGGTTGACCCGCGGCGCGATGTCCGCATAGTCATCGTCAACTGCAGCCTCTTCAGCCCAACCCCGTCGCTGGCCTCCATGATCGTCAACCGCTACAGGATGCGGGAAGACGTGAAGAGCTTCAACCTGGGCGGCATGGGCTGCAGCGCTGGGCTCATCTCCGTCGACCTCGCCAAGAACCTGCTCCGGGCCAACCCTGACTCCTGCGCCGTGGTCCTGAGCACGGAGAACATGACGCTCAACTGGTACTTCGGCAACGAACGCTCCATGCTGATCGCCAACTGCATCTTCCGGATGGGCGGCGCGGCCTTGCTGCTGTCGAACCGTCGGGCGGACGCGGCACGGGCCAAGTACCGGCTGGTGCACTCGTTGCGGACGCACAAGGGGACCGACGATGGTTCCTACAAGTGCGTGTACCAGCGGGAGGACAGCGGCGGGAAGGTCGGGGTGTCGATCGCCAAGGAGTTAATGGCCGTCGCCGGCGACGCGCTGAAGACACACATAACAACGCTGGGGCCGCTGGTGTTGCCGCTGTCGGAGCAGCTCAGGTTCGTGGCGGCGCAGGTGGGTAAGCGGGTCCTGAGGCTGCGGGGCGCGCACCGGCGTCTGTACATTCCGGACTTCCGGCGGGCGTTCGAGCACTTCTGCGTGCACGCCGGGGGGCGGGCGGTGCTGGACGCGACCGAGAAGAGCCTGTGGTTGAGCGCGGCAGAAATGGAAGCGTCGCGGAGCGTGCTGCACCGCTTCGGCAACACCAGCAGCAGCTCGGTGTGGTACGAGCTGGCGTACGCGGAGGCGAAGGGGGGAGTGCGGCGAGGCGATCGGGTTTGGCAGATCGGCTATGGTTCAGGGTTCAAGTGCGTCAGCGCCGTGTGGCGGGCGGTGCGGGACGTGCCGGAGGCTGGCGGCGGGCGGTGCAATCCGTGGGTGGACTGCGTCGACAGCTACCCTGTGAAGCCATGTGCTACAGGTCCGAATACTTAATTGCGAGTTTCCATTATTGCTTTGCTATGGACTATGGTGGTGGTTGCTCATTAATACGAGACAAGATGATCCACCAAAGTGTTCGCTTTTATTCCCGTATATTGCTAATTAAATTAGATCTTTTTTTCTATCAACATGATCTTCAATCAACAAGGAAAAGTGGGAAATTCTTAAGTAAAAGAAGAGAAAAAATAAAACGTTAATTTCAATTGATAAATAACATCAAACATTTTCTACAATGGAATACATTTTGCATTTTTCTCCTTCCAACGTACAAATTAATTTCAGTGACGTGCCTATCCCAACCATATGGGAAATTCTTAAGTAAAAGAAGAGAAAAAATAAAACGTTAATTTCAATTGATAAATAACATACAAACATTTTCTACAATGGAATACATTTTTCATTTTTCTCCTTTCAACGTACAAATTAATTTCAATGACGTGCCTATCCTATAATAATAATAATAATAATAATAATAATAATAATAATAATAATAATAATAATAATAATTTATATATATAAACCAAATCACAACAATCATTTTCGTCTAAGTGTCAAAAGAGAGAATTAGAATTCAGTTCTGAATCCATGCAGTTGTTACCTACTTTTTTTTAATCAATTAATCTTTATAATAATTAGAGTAGAAGTTCTTTTTCAGTTTTCAATGTGAGCCTCTTTTTCTATTCATTTCTTTTTAAACAAGGTACAGGGAAATGCATTGCTATTGCTGGAGTGGAGAGAATTAACTGAGAGGGGAGAGAAAATTAATTGAGAGATTGACTGAGAAAAAAGAATAGGAAAACTGGGAGAGAGAATTAATTAGCTTCAATAGGACATATATAAGAGAATTAACTGAGAGGGGAGAGAAAATTAATTGAGAGATTGACTGAAAAAAAAGAATAGGAAAACTGGGAGAGAGAATTAATTAGTTTCAATAGTATATATATATATATAAAAGAAAGCACTTTAATTTTTTTTATCATGAGAAATTTCGCGATAAGAACGATGTCAAATGAGATTTTTCTTCATATTTAGTAATACAAAATCATTAAATAGTATATTAGTAACAAGCTCATATATTTTTTTAGGTAGAGATATGATGATATTTAATTAAATCACATTTAATTAGAGTAGAGAGAAAAAAAAAGGTATTTAATTAAATGGGAGAAAGGGTTTTTTTCGAAAAAAATAAAAATAAATTCAAAAATAGTAGTAGACCTGATTAAGAGTACATTGATTAAAAATTAAATTTCAAAAAAGAGATTAAAATTTAAGAAACAACTATAGAGAGCAATTAATAAAGCTGATAAAAATATTATTTTATTTCGATACGATTACATATAGTAACATTTAGTCCAATAAATTACGTACATATAGTAACTTTTTAATAAATTATGATAAAAAAATTTTTTACCAAAATATGATTACATATAATAACAAATACTTAAAACATATATTAATCAAAAAAATAAATTCTCAACTACGCATAACAACTAAGCATAAAAAATCGGATTTATTATAAAATTAAATTTATAATATTATTTATGTTGTATTTTTTATAATAAAATTAAATTTGACTTAGAAATATATTATTTTATAAAAATAAGAATGATTTAATTGTGGAAACTTTATTGATATACACCATCAAACCTGAATATATTTTAGCTTGTCCTTATTCATAATATATCTTATGATGACTTAATTAAATTATTTTATAAATATATTATTTTATAAAAATACAAATAATTTAATCATGTTTCTCTTTATTGGATTTAATGCCTACACAATATATCTTAAAAAATACTGATAAATTATCAAACAAATCTATTTTAGAAAAAGATTATTAAAATATCGTAAAAATATTATTTCATCAAAATATGGATTGTAAGAAATACGACTGTCTCTATCAAATTTTTTTTTGACAAATTTAGAAAATCACAATAGATGACCATACTAGGGTTTGAATCTTAGACCTCTAGAAAATATACAAAATATTTTCTCTCTCTCTCTCTCTCTCTCTATATATATATATATATATATATATATATATATATATATAATTAAATTGTCATAACATTATTAATTTATAAAAATATGAAATAATTAATCATTTTTCTATTTATTGTATTATTTAATTTGTTTTAAATTTTAGTTAAATATTTGTTAATATATACAAAATATATAGGTGTAGAGATAGCAGATCGATTTCCAATATCTCGTCTCTTTAACTCTATATCTATCTCCATACATCTCGTTTCTTTAAATTCCCCCGCACAAATTTTAAATAAAATTTAAAGTTGAGATATAGCATATCAAGGGCGGTCCTACAATAATTGTAATATCCTAAATATTTTTATTTATTATCCCCTTATTGTTTATGTTTGTCAGCCTAGCGGGCTAGTTCGAAGTCGAGCCGAGTCGACTCATGGTCTGGTGCAAGCTTGCGAGCTCGGTTGAGTAGAAATTTGAGTTATGCAATTTCTTTTCTTGATTGGATGATTTTATTTAATTTTATGTTATGTGTGCATGATTATTAAATTATGTGGCATATAGGTATGCATGTGTTGGATGCTTATGTGGAGCGTTCGGTTAGATTGGGCTTAATCAAGCTTGGTTGTGTTAGAGGGTTGAGAAGTTAGTGGGTTTCACTACTAGAAAACTGGTCATCAGCAACGGCTGATGCCGTTGCTGAGCCGTTGCTGAAGGGAATCAGCAACGGCTCAGCCGTTGCAATAAAGCCGTGACAGAAAGTCGCGTTGCTGATGACTTAGCAACGGATCAGCAACGGCCGCTCGGGCCGTCGCTCTAAACATTATCAGCAACGGCCGCTGGGCCGTCGCTAAAAATATTTTCAGCAACGGTTTTACCACGGACCCGGAGCCGTTGCTGATAACATTAATAGCAACGGCCTCGAGTCCGTAGCAAAGCCGTTAGTAAAAACCCGTCGCTAAGCCGTTGCTGTAGGTCATCAGCAACGGTTGTCGATACACTTTTAGCAACGGCTTTCCCACGGACGGCCGTGGGAAAGCCGTTGCTGATGACCCATACCTGCAAACAAAAATATTTTAAATTTCTAATTTCCGTTGATACATTGATACATTTATCTGATACATAACTCACACACCCATACCCTCATACACACATCACAAACATCTCATACACATTCATTCACACATCACAAACACACCAAGATATACATCAAAACAATTATATTTATATTCATAATTATCCACGATAGTATAAACACAATTCAAATGTAAAATTGAAGTATCAACATCTGAGTAACATAGTCAATATAAATTAAACAAGTTCAATATCTGAGTAACAAAGTCAATATAAACAAAATCTCACGATGACGATGGAGGATGGCCTGGATCATATGGCGGGGTCTGGAGTGCTTGAGTGTACACCGGCGTGGACTGACTCGCGGACGATGGATTAGATGATGCCGAAGAGATGCCTACTTCAGGATGACCTGACATGTTGCGTAGCATAGCTTGTATATCCGACATCATCTGACTCTGGCGCTCCATTATCTCAGTCTGACGCGCGACCGTGTCCTCTAGAGTCCTTATTCTGCTACTATGATCATAACTGGATCTAGAGGTGGACGGCCGCTCACCAGCGACCGGAGGGGTCGGTGCCCCAAGTGGCCCTAGTACGGCTCGCGCATGACCACTATCTGCGAAGCCATATACGCGGCCATGGTCCCAGCCACCTGCGGCCTCAACCCACGATGCTGCGTCAAAGTCCTCGGGGGTACCCCCACGCTGCACCACCGTCTGGCTGTAGGTCTCCTACTCGAGTTTGATTTTTTGTTTAATATTTATCATAAAACTTAAATTATAAATATATAATGAATAATTTAAACAAATATATAATTACCATAATGTATGCAGCGCGGTTGTGGATGTACTCCCCAGTCCCATGTGCTCGACGGTGAGTCCGCTCAAACACTGCCATCGGGGAGGGTCGCTGGACAGTCCCGTCATCCGACACCGTCGTCTACATTTACAAAACAAATACATTAATTAGTACACATAATAACAAATAAAATATATAATTAAAAGATATACTTACCATACGGTTTGCGTGCACTGCAAATGCAACAGAGCCGCCGGTGTGACGCGCTGCTCCCCCCGACATGCGATTTCTAGCCGCATTCTGAGAAACCTCCTGCCATCGATCCGTCGACCATATCCCCACGAGCTGGTCCCATATATCCGGAGTAATCCAACTGGGGCCGTATCCCCGAGTCTCCGCGATGTTAGTGGTCCCAGCTCGGGCCATCGCTCGGGACCGAGCCTGCCCCAGCTGCCCGTTGTACCTTGCCCGGGAAATAGACTCCCAGGCAGCGTAAATGAAGGACCTCTGGTCCTCGGCCCATGTATAGCGAGCCTGCAAAATAATAATATCAGTACCAATTCTTAATATATCATCATGCATGTAAAAAAAAAAATAATACGTGCCTCAAACTCGCGCCATAACATGTCGACGTGCTCGCTAGGCACGTGAGACCACGTAGGCCATGCCCCGTGCATGTATCGTCGAATAGTAGAAGAAATGCTCCTCGGCACTTCTTCTTGCTCGAACCTGCACAACAAAAATAAATTTTAATATTATATTATGATATAATGAATTTGTAATGATTCATAATTCATTATATATTACGTACCGCTCCCCAATCACGCTAATCAATCTACGTGACTCTGTGGCTGGTGGAGGCTGCCACCTGTTCGGCCCGCGTGGCCGCCTACGTCTGGATGTACTAGCCTCGGCAGTATCATCCTCATGAGGATCAGCAACTGGAGGATCAGCAGCATTAGTAAGTGCTGGAGTCTCACCGATCGGAGACTCCGAAACTCTCCTGCGTCGATAACCACGACCAGACATATCTGTCGAACAGACATATAATCAGATTATTGTATAAATAGTAGAGATATATTTAATAAAATATATACTTTACAATTATTCTTCATCATCCGAATAATAGTCTTCGAATTCTTCTTCTTCTTCCTCTTCTTCCTCTTCTTCATCTTCTTCATCTCCAGCTTCCTCAATTTCATTATCGTCATCATCAGCATATTCAACTTCTAATTGAATTGACGTTGTGTCTGCATCCTCGAGTATTGGAATAATACGATCCACAGCAGGAAGATCATCTTCTTGATAGAAACCAGGAGGATCATTTTCTCCTACTATCGGATCAATTTTTCCTCTACCTTTTGTCTTACAGACTACACGCCAATCTGCTCTATCTTTATTTTGAGCCGGATACTTCGCGTAATATACTTGTTCGGCTTGTGATGCCAATATAAATGGCTCATTTGCTGCCAATTTCGATTTGTAATTAACCTCAACAAGTTTGTATTTTGGATGAACTTTCATGCCCCTTTCTGTTGTATCGAACCAATGACATCTAAATAGGATCACTGATTTCAAGCCGAAGTAGTGCAACTCTATCACTTCTTCCACCAGTCCATAAAAATCCATATCACATTCAGCATAGGTTGTCCCTTTCACGCAGACCCCAGCATTCATCGTCTTCTTTGTAAATGCATATTCAACCGTGTGAAATTTATACCCGTTAACAAAATATCCGCTATAGCACAACACAAGTCGCGACGGTCCACTAACAAACTCAAATATTCTTTCATCTATTTCAGCTCTGTGATCTTTGTTGTAAGTCTGAATCCATGTAGGGAAATCACGATTCCGTAATGTCTCCAATTCTTGATCGTTGTGAATAGAGTATTTTTGCACCATCTCAATGTCAAATATTTCAATGAATTGTTCAATCTCTGGACAATTGAGTAATACATACAAGTGTGCCAAATGATACTCTTCATCGCTTAAGTGTCGAGATGGACGAGAACCAAAAGCACGACCAGAGTGAGAAAATATATTTAAACGTCCATCTGAATGTCGAACACCCCCGTCGTCGTTACGTGGAAGACGATCAAATCTTGTCTGTACTGTGGATTCAAAGTAAAATGAGCAGAATGTTGAAATTTCTTGGATGATATACGATTCAGATATTGATCCTTCAACAGCTGCGGTGTTCTTTACTTTTTTCTTCAGACGATTCATGTATCTTTCAAATAAGTACATCCAACGATATTGAACGGGGCCACCAACTCGTGTCTCGTATGCCAAGTGTATCGGTAGATGCTCCATCGAGTCAAAAAATGCAGGAGGGAAAAACTGCTCCAGCTTGCATATGATTTCAACAATATTATTTTCAAGTGTTGACATATCTTCGACTCGAAGGACATTTGCACAGATGCTTCTAAAAAACATACTTAATTCAGTCAACGGACCCCAAATATTATCAGGTAGAAGATCTCGAAATGCGATCGGAAGTAATCTCTGCATGAATACATGACAATCATGGCTCTTCATCCCTGATATTTTGCAATCATCGACGTTCACACATCGAGATAAGTTTGAAGCATATCCATCGGGTAATCTGAGTTCTTTTACCCATTGACAAACATCTTTGATCTGTTGTTTATTTAACACATATAGGGCCTTCGGTTTCAGATATCGTCCGTTGACCTCTTGTAACTCCAACTCTGGTCTTTTACAAAGTATTTTCAGATCATGTCGGGCTTTGACATTATCTTTAGTTTTTCCAGAAATATCCATCACAGTGTTGAAAATATTATCAAACACATTTTTTTCAATGTGCATGACATCTAAATTATGTCGAATCAATAATGAACTCCAATAGGGCAATTCCCAAAAGATACTTTTTTTCACCCAGTTGTGTGTTTGGCCAAAACCTGACACTCTTTCATTGCGACCAAATACTATATCTGGAAGTGCTGAAACACGTGCTAACATTTGTTCACCAGACAACATCGGTGGTGGCCCATCTCTTTCGACTCTGCCCTTAGTAAATTTATTACGATTCCTTCGATACTGGTGATGAACCGGTAGGAATCGACGATGACAATCAAAGAATGAGATTTTTCGTCCGTTCTGAAGATTGATTGATTTAGAGTGTTCCATACAATACGGGCAAGAGAGTCGGCCGTGAGTGCTCCAACCCGACAACATGCCGTACGCGGGGAAATCATTGATTGTCCACAAGACCGCGGCCTTTAAATTGAAGTTTTGCTTCCGATGACAATCATAAGTGACAGCTCCCTCAGTCCACAATGTTTTCAATTCATCTATCAAGGGTCTGAGAAATATGTCAATTTCTTTTCGCGGACCCTTAGGACCCGGAATAATCATCGAAAGATAAATAAATTCATCTTTCATGCACATTGACGGTGGCAAATTATAAACTGTCAGCAGCACTGGCCAAACTGAATAAGGAGTTGCAGAATGCCCAAACGGATTAAAACCATCTGTGCACAATCCCAATCTGATATTTCTAGTATCCATAGCAAATGAAGGATAACATGTATCCAAATGTTTCCATGCTTCACTGTCAGATGGATGAGTCATTACTGTATCATCACGACTTCATGCATGCCAACTCATGAATAATCTTTGAAGCCTCGGTGTTAGTGGAAAATACCGAAGCACCTTAAACGGGATATTTTTCTGTCGGACCGATTTCTTCTCCTTGTAACGAGGGTGTTGACATACAGGGCATTTATCCAACTGCACATTTTCTTTATAATATAAAATGCAGTTATTTTGGCACGCGTGTATTTTTTCGTACCCAAGACCCAATTTTCTCATTAGCTTTTTAGTCTTATAAAAAGTAGGCTCAAACTTGTTATCAGTAGGCAGCATTCCATTAATCAATCCAGCAATCCGATCATATGCAACTCCGCTGATATTACAATCGGCCTTGATGTTTAAGAGCTGTGTCATTGCTGAAAACCTAGTGTATTTAGGACAATTCTCATACAAAGGTTCATCGGCAGCTTTCAACATCTCGTAAAATTCTGCAGCTTCTTTATTCGGTAATTCAATCTCTACCGCAGCCCCTACTTCTGTGATATCAACCGCTGTAGTATCTGGTGGGACTGATGTCTGAAGAACTGGCCGATCAACATTATCATTCAGGTGGAATTGACCCCCAAGACTATCAAGTATCATAGTTCTATAGGGATTACATTGACCGGATGAAGAAGCACCAGCAGAGGAAGATTCACCATATGTCTGAACGACAGGATTGCTCGACGTCCCGACTTCGCGTGACTCCCCGTGACAAGTCCATAGAAAATATCTTGGTGTAAATCCTTTGGTATATAGATGCAGAGTGACAGTCTCCCGATCCAAAAATCGGCCATTCGAACAAATGCGGCACGGACATCGGATTTGATCACCCATGCTAACGAAATTCCGATTCGAATAGGCGAAATTTAGGAAGTACGTTACGCCTAATCGAAACTCATTCGTTAAAGCTCCACGATCAAAACGTCGGTACATCCAACTTCGATCAGCCGACATGATTCTGTCAATCAATGACAATTTCTTTGGTTAATGTCTTTAGGTGAGATGGTCCTATTCCATTCGGGATTTATGTTATTCGTACTGCACTTACGTTTTTATTTTAACTGTTAACTAATTATTCTAAATTTCGACAGCATCTCCCTACAGTTCTCCGAATACGCATATCATCTGGGCGCGTATCGGAGAACAAGAGAGATGTTGCCGAAATTTAGAATAATTAGTTAACAGTTAAAATAAAAACGTAAGTGCAGTACAAATAACTATATTCCCAAATTGTCCAATCAGGGATAATTCAAGAATTGTACGTCGTATAAAAGATCATCTACTTCTTTTACACGAACATACAATCCCCGAACGGATCTAAGGTTTTGCTAAATCATATCCGACTGATCGATGCGTACGTGAAACATATCAACTCGTCGGATGGATGATTATTTTCTAAATGTTTCGAGACAGTTCGAGTCCATATTGGACGATTTCGGCGCGCGTCCGAAGTGGACGATTCCGGCGCGAGTCCGAATTGGACGATTCCGGCGCGGGTCCGAAGTGGACGATTCCGGCGCGAGTTCGAATTGGACGATTCCGGCGCGAGTCCGAATTGGACGATTCCGGCGCGCGTCCGAAGTGGACGATTCCGGCGCGAGTCCGAATTGGACGATTCCGGCGCGCGTCCGAAGTGGACGATTCCGGCGCGCGTCCGAAATTAATCTAAACCCTAATAATTAATCTAACAAATTAAACAATTAATCTAAACAATTAATTAACATTTATAAAATAATTAATTAACAATTTCAAAAACAATATATATATATATATATATATATATATATATATATTCCGGCGCCGGAGTCCACCCTCCGGCGCCGGCGTACAGTGGCCGGACACACTGTCCGGCCACTGTAGAAGGTCCGGCGGCGGCCATAGGCCGACCGCCGCCGGCCGAAACCCTAGAAATAGGGTTTCGGTCGGATTTTAACATCACCGGCCGAAACCGTATAGGCCGGCCGATCAACATACCGGCAGCAGCGGCAGCGGCGCGGCGGCGAGAGGCGTCGGCGAGAGGCGTCGGCGTCGGCAGCAACGGCAGCAGCGGCGAAGTTCTCGGCAGGAGGCGGCGGCGGCAGCAGCGGGAGGAAGAAGGGTCGGGCGCGAGAGCGTGCCCTATATAAACTTATCAGCAACGGCTCACTCGCCCGTTAGAAAGCCGTTGCTGATAAGTTATCATCAGCAACGGCTCACTTATCCGTTAGCAAGCCGTTGCTGAAAATTAAAAAATCAGCAACGGCTCGCCTTTCCGTCCGAAAGCCGTTGCTGATAATTAAAATAATCAGCAACGGCTCGGTTTTCCGTTAGAACGCCGTTGCAGATACAGATATCTGCAACGGCTCGGGCGGCCGTAAGAATGCCGTTGCAAATAGCAACGGCTTGAGCGGCCGTTGCTAATAGCCGTTGCTGAAGACCAAGTTTCTAGTAGTGTTTGGATCCAAGTCGAGGCGGATGCGGGTTAAAGGAGGTTAGGGTGGAAGAAGTGGGGAAGGAGTTATAATTTTTTCCCCCTATGGCTTGCGGCTCCCTTTTGGAGCCGCACAAGCCAATTGAGAGAAGAGAGGAGCTGCCAGCCGCCACCCCTCCCTTCCGATGCTGGAACTTGATGTGATTTTGGGAATGGACTAGTTGGCGGACCATTTTGCCTCAGTGGACTGCAGAGCTAAGACTGTGACCTTCAGTAAGCCCAGATTGCCCAGTTTACCTTTCAGGGTGAGGGAATGGGAGACTCATTGGTAGCCATCTCGGCTCTCAAGGCTCGGAAGCTACTTTTGGGCGGATGCCAGTCCTTCTTGACTTTTGTGTCTGTGGCAGAAGGAGATGGAGGTGCGGCTAGGGACATCGAGGACACGCCTGTGGTATGCAAGTTCTCTGATGCGTTTATGGAGGAGTTGCCAAGATTACCTCCAGAGAGGGAGATTGAGTTCTGTATTAATTTGCAGCATAGGGTGAAGTCGATCTCCATCCCGCCATATCAGGTGGCACCAGCTGAGTTGAGGGAGTTGAAATCCCAATTGCAGGAGCTGCTTGATTTGGGCTTCATCCGCCCGAGTGTTTCGCCTTGGGGTGCTCCAGTGCTCTTTGTGAAAAAGAAAGATGGGTCCATGCAGATGTGCATTGACTACCAACAGCTTAATACGGTGACGGTGAAGAATTGGTACCCGCTGCCCAGGATCGATGATTTATTTAATCAGCTTCAGGGAGCTCAGTGGTTTTCCAAGATTGACCTACAGTCAGGGTATCATCAGTTGAGAATCCAGGATAGTGACATCCCGAAGATTGATTTCAGATCGAGGTATGAGCACTTTGAGTTCCTGGTAATATCGTTTGAGCTGACTAATGCACTTGTAGCATTTATGGACCTGATGAACCGAGTGTTCAGGGAATACTTGGATAAATTTGTGATAGTATTTATTGATGATATTTTGATTTATTCCAGGACCAAGGAGGAGCATGCTGAGCATTTGAAGGTAGTTCCGGAGACTCTCAGGGAGCACAGCTTATATGCCAAATTCTCCAAGTGCGAGTACTGGCTGGAGAGTGTGGGGTTCCTTAGCCATATGGTGTCCAGAGAAGGGGTAAAGGTGGACCTCGCGAAGATAGAAGCAGTTCAGAATTGGAAAATATCGACTAATGTCACAGAGATTCGCAGCTTTCTAGGGTTGGCAGGTTATTATAGGAAATTTATGGAGAATTTCTCCAGGATTGCGGCGCCATTGACCCGCCTGACTCTGAAGAAGGTCAAGTTCAAATGGGACAGTAAGTGTGATGAGAGCTTTTTGAAGCTCAAAGACCACTTTACGTCGGCACCAGTTCTAGCAGTACCCTCGGGCTCAGAAGAATTTGTTGTTTATTGTGATGTCTCCCGGGTCGGCTTGGGTTGTGTGTTGATGCAGAATGGTAGGGTGATAGCTTATACCTCTCGGCAATTGAAGGACCACGTGCAGAATTACCCGACTCATGATCTTGAGCTAGCAGTAGTGGTGTTCGCATTGAAGCTGTGGCATCACTATCTTTGTGGCGAGGCTTGTGAAATATACACTGATCATAAGAGTCTGCAGTATTTGCTCACCCGGAAGGACTATGACTGCACGATTATGTACCATCCGAGGAAGGCTAATGTGGTGGCCGATGCTTTGAGCAGGAAGTCTATGGGCAGTCAAGCGCATTTGACAATCAGGAGGAGGTCGTTGGCTCATATTTGGCCATTTGTTTGGATGGCGGGGCAGTCTTGTCAGTGTTAGCTTCTGGTGCGCTGGTAGCTCACTTGAGGGTGCAGTCCACGTTGGTTGACATGCTGCGGGCAACGCAGGAGGAGGATGCTTTCTGTGCACTCACTGAGGATCTGGCCAGGAGAGGTGATGCTGATAATGGTTTCAGTGTTGACTTGGAGGGCGTTCTGAGGTTTAAAAATAGGATAGTTGTGTCAGATATGGCTGAGGTTCGCAGGCAGGTGCTAGAGATGGCTTATTGATCCACATACACTATGCATCCGGGAGTCACAAAGATGTGCCGAGATCTAATGCAGAATTATTGGTGGAAAGGCATGAAAAGAGAGGTGGCCGAGTTCATGTCTAAGTGTCTAGTGTGTCAGTAGGTTAAGATTGAGCATTTAAAGTCGGCTGGGTTGCTCCAGAACCTAGAAGTACCAGAGTGGAAATGGGAGTAAATTACCATGGATTTTGTGACGGGATTGCCAAAGTCTGGGAAGGGAAATGATTCTATCTGGGTAGTGGTGGATCGCCTAACCAAGATGTCTCATTTTATACCAGTCAGGATGACCTTTTCAGTCGAGCAGTATGCGAGGTTGTTCTTGGATCGGATCGTCGCATATCATGGTATTCCTGTTATGACCATCTCAGATCGAGGTACTCAGTTTATAGCTCGATTCTAGCAGTCGTTCCAGGAGGCATTGGGCACTCAGGTTCAGTTCAACACTGCATTTCATCCTCAGACAGATGGTCAGTCCGAGCGGACCATTCAAACGTTGGAGGATATGCTAAGAGCATATGTCCTAGATTTGGAGGGCAGTTGGGAGAGGCACTTACCTTTGATTGAGTTTGTGTACAATAATAGCTATCACAACAGCATCGGCATGGCCCATTTGAGGCATTGTATGGGCAGAGATGTAGGTCACCTGTAGGTTGGTTTGAGGCAGGGGATTCCCTTATGATGAGACCTAGCTTGGTTGATGAGGCGGTAGAAAAGGTGAAGCTAATCAGGGAGAGGTTGTTGGTAGCTTAGAGTCGTCAGAAGATGTATGCGGATGGAAAGACCAGTGAGGTAGAGTTTGCTGAGGGGGACATGATGTTCCTCAAGGTGTCCCCTATGAAAGGGGTGGTGAGGTTTGGTAAAAGAGGAAAGCTAAGCCCTAGGTTCATCGAGCCGTTCCTTATTCTCAGACGCAGGGGAGCTGTGGCATATGAGTTGGCTTTGCCTCCCAGTATGGACCGGGTGCATCCGGTGTTCCATGTATCTATGCTGAAGAAGTATGTTCGGGATGAGTCTCATGTGATTGAGTCTACCGCAGTAGAGGTGGATTCAGTAGTCTCATATGAGGAGCGACCAGATGAGGTGCTAGACCGTCAGATCAAAAAATTGAGGTCCAAGGAGATTCCCTTGGTTAAGGTTAGGTCAGAGCACCATTCCAGGCAGGAGGCCACTTGGGAGGTGGAGCAGGATATGAAGGAGTGTTATCCTTCGTTGTTTGATGATCTGGTGAGTCCTTAAGTTTCTTTTTCTGAAATTCGATGATGAATTTTCTTTAAGGAGAGAGGATTGTAATATCCTAGATATTTTTATTTATTATCCCCTTATTGTTTGTGTTTGCCAGCCTGTCGGGCTAGTTCAAAGTTGAGCCGAGTCGACTCATGGTCCGGTGCAAGCTTGCGAGCTCGGGTGAGTAGAAGTTTGAGTTATGCAGTTTCTTTTCTTGATTGCATAAATTTAATTAATTTTATGTTACGTGTGCATGATTATTAAATTATGTTGCATATAGGTGTGCATGTGTTGGATGCTTATGTGGAGCATGGGGTTAGATTGGGCTTAATCAAGATTGGTTGTGTTAGTGGGTTTGGATCCGGGTCGAGGCGAATGCGGGTTAAAGGAGGTTAGGGTGCAAGAGGTGGGGAAGGAGTTATAAATTTTTCCCCCCTAGGGCTTGCGGCTCCCTATTCGAGCCGCACAAGCCAATTGAGAGAAGAGAGGAGCTGCCAGCCGCCTCCCCTCCCTTCCCTCTCTTGGAGCCGCCAAGCAAGCCGAGCCGCCACCTTTTAGAGCCGGATTCGGAGGCCGTCGATTGGGATTTCTCCTCTAATTTTCCATCCTATTTTGATGAGTGGTTTTACCCCTCCTTCTCGGGTTTCTTTCGAATTCTTGAAGCCGTTCTTGAAGGCAAGATGTTCTTGATTGGTTTTTCGAATTCTCATCGTTTCTTTTTGTTTGTCGTGCTTGAGGAGGCCCTAAACCCTCCCCTACGGGGCTCGGCAGCCCTAGGATGATCCTAGGGGTGCTCAGCCAAGGTGGAGGTGAGGGTGCCCTCAAGGTGTTCGATGAAATGCCTAACTGAGGTTATCTTGTTATCTATGATTCAATTTGTTTATCAATTGGGATGCTTATAATATTGATGCATGCTTTGATATAAATTCTGTGATTTTTGGAAATATATCATGGGGTTCAAAGATGAGATTTGATCTTGATGGCATGGGGCTCTTGATATAAATTCTTGGTCTTAAAAGTTGGTTCTTGATTAAAGACGGTTGTGATGCTTGTTAATCTTGTATAACAAATATGGTTTTATGAGAGTTATCTTAATGATTATAAATCTAATGTGATGGTAAATTAGGGATTCATATTATGTGAATTTTCAGATTTATTTCCTTATTATGTTGAAACACCATTATGCTGAAAATTTCATGTTGAGTTGATGAATCAGGACTGATTTTGAGATCTTGTTTATGATGTGCATAGTTTACTGAACATAGTCGTGTAACCTATCGTTTTGACCAGAAAATATAATTTGGATCCGTAGGATACACTCTGGAAATCAGATTCGGGTTAGATGCACCAGTTTGGGGCTCAACAATAAACTGAGAATAAAACTCTAAAAAGAAACCCTAATTTTGGTGATGATAAATTTTAATTGCATAATAAAAATGCAAGGGGCAGTATAATCTGTTATGAACCAACAAATAAATGTTATACACGAAATAAAACCTCACGGGTTTATGACATTACGGGTCTGGGAGTTGGGATCGGGCATTGGATGCTGTGAAGTTTTTCCAATAGAGACATCCCTAAGACACCGTAGGAGACACTTGACTTAGGTCATGTTGTGTCATATCTTATTGAATGGCGAAGAGGCTCAATTAGGAGCCGGATTGCGGGCTAGGCCCGAAAGATTGGATGGCTAATTCCCAACCTATGGAACAAGTTCGGATGGGCAAATTCCGATTATTCCTGCGTATCTTGTGGAACAAGTTCGGACGGGCAAATCCCGATTGTTCCCAAGATTCTATATTTAAATGAATAAGTTCAGATGGGCGAATCTCGATTATTCCTACGTTATATTTTTGGAACAAGTTCGGATGGGCCAATCCCGATTATTCCTGTGTGGCCTCAAGGAATAAGTTCGGACGGGCAAATCCCAATTATTCATGTGATATCTTAAAGGGGCAAGTTCGAACGGGCGAATTTCGATTGTTCCTTCGCGTCTCGTGGAGCAAGTTCGGATAGGCCAATCCCGATTGCTCCCGAGTTTTTTTATATTAAGATAAGTTCGGATGGGTCAATCCCGATTATCCTAGTATGTTTGTTTGCCTTAGGGCATGGTAGGCTTAGGTCTGTTGTTCTTCACCGTTTTGGGTGTTGGATGCCTTTGGGCTTTTGTGGCCAGGTGGCCTGTTAGCTAGTCACACCCTTGTGACTTTTCCTGCATGAGATAGATGTTTCATCTTCATGCTTGTTATATGTGTTTGGTTTTCTCATGGGGATTGGTAGAACCGCTCACTGAGTTCTTTTGAACTCACTCGTTTTCGTTTGTCTTTGTTCTGCAGAGCCTGACCAGTGATGTGGGCTGGAGCACTTGGCGCGGCTGGAGGGCAGAACAGCTATATTGATCTCATAGCAGTCCTGGTTAGGGGTCATAGTCGAGTCTATAGTAGTTTTGTCATGCACTTGTGATTTGGTGTTGGAGTTGTAGTCCCGTGGGGACATTTATGTCTTTTATTCAATTTTTATTTATTAAAATGAACTGTTGAACTTGATTTATTATTTTCGTACTTGAACTTTTTACTAAAAACTTTATTGTTTAATGAAATCATTTTTTATTTCTCTTTACAATAAAAATTGTTGCTTTTTCCGCTATCTTTTATGAGTTGGCATGTGCATGAGTTAGGCTGCGGGGTATAGCCACGTATACCCTGGCCGGTCACATGACCCTGAGTTTGGGGCGTGACAAGAATCTTGAGAAGATAAAGAAAAGCTTAAAAACCACCAAAAGGGTCAGTGAGTGTACATCTCTCCGAAATCGACTGATCCTCATTACTATGAATCGGTCATGGATTTAATGACGCATGGCCCATGTGGTACTGCACAAAAAAATTCGCATTGCATGCAAGATGGTAGATGTATACAATATTTTACAAATAAGTTTGTAGACAGATATCCTCGAGGATGGATATCCAGATTATAGAAGAAGAGATAATGACTAAACAATTAAAAATGCGAAGATTGATTTGGACAACTATTTTGTTGTCCCTCGTAATAGATACATGTTGTTGAAATATGGTGCACACATTAATGTCGAATACTACAACAAATCGAGATCAATTAAATATCTTTTCAAATATGTGAATAAAGGTCATAATCGTGTCACTGCCACATTTGTTGACTCGACATCACAGTCTGAAATACAAGCTCCTATTGATGAGATCAAAATATTTTATGATTGCAGGTATATCTCACCGTGTGAAATGATCTGGAGAATTTTTAGTTTCGACATTCACTACAAATATCCATCTGTGCAACGATTGTCGTTTCATTTTCCAAATAAACAAACTATAGTTTTCGATGATGATGATCCAATATCTGAAGTGCCAAATCGACCAACAATTAATGAGTCTCAATTTTTGGCTTGATAGGAGCTAACAAATATTTCCCAAAGGCAATAAGCTTAACATGTGTTGAATTTTTTTTATTGTTTGCATGAAAGCAAGATATTAGACGTTGGACTCGAAGAGAGACAAGATAATTTTCGATTGGAAGAATATTCTTAATTTGTTCCCCCAGGAATGGGTGAGTTATACTATTTGAGAATTCTACTAAATGTGGTCAGGGGTCCACATCTTTCGAGTATATTAGAATTGTCAATGGTAAAGTTTACCCAACTTTCACAAATACATGCTATACTTTAGGGTTGATTGACGATGACAAAAATTATGTAGATGCAATTAAAGAAGCAAGTGCACGCGAATCATGTTTTTCTCTTAGAAAATTGTTTGCTACATTATTATTATCAAACTTGATATGTAGACTAGAATTCGTTTGGGATGATACTTAGAAATTATTAACTTATGACATACCTTATTTGATAAAGCAAGTGTTACAACGAAAGGTACGAAAGCTATATCTATATTATATATATTTATTATGATTAGTATGTTTCATAATGTATTAGTTTTTCTTACCAATTAATATATTAAATTTATATATTTTTTAATTTCAAATGTTGTCATTACTGATGATGAACTCAAAGATGATTGTTTGGAGAAAATTGATTTAATTCTACAAGCATGTGGCAAGAGTTTGGATGACTTTCCTACAATGCCAAAATCATCTTCTAGGAGCATCTTCAAACATTAACAATCGCTTAATTGCTGGGGAGTCATGCTACAATCAGAGAAGATTGACAGAGAAAAATTAAGAAGAGTTCAACACCTAACTTCGGAACATAGACAAGTTTATGATAAAATATTGGATTATGTTAAAAGAAAAAAGGGAGGTATTTTTTCTTTCTACGATTATGGTGGAATCAGGAAAACATTTATTTAGTAACTCTTGCATATGCACCTCGGTCCGAATGAGAAATTGTTTTAATAGTTGTGTCCAGTGGGATAACATCTTTACTATTACATGGAGGAAGAACAACACATTCTCGATTTGCAATCCCTCTTAATCTAGATGAGGATTATACTTGCAATATTAAACAAGGTTCTCCGCTAACTAATTTATTGGTCAGAACAAGTTTAATTATTTGAGATGAAGCTCCAATGATGAATAGGTATTATGCAGTTATCTGTTTAATTTATATATTTATTAAATTTCATTAAATACAAATCTAATAGTCTGATTCTATTAATTTTAGATATTATTTTGAAGCACTTGATAGAACATTGCGTGATGTTATGCGTTTTAAAAATCCAAACAACAATAATAATTCTTTTGGAGGTAAGACTGTAGTATTTTGGGGGAGACTTAAGACAAATTTTATCTGTCATTCGTAATGGAAGCAGAGAAAATATTGTCAATGCTACACTTAATTCATCTTACTTATGGGACGACTATGAAGTTTTAGAGCTAACGAAAAATATGTGTCCCACTGTAAATAACTCCGATGACAATGCAGATGATTTGAAAAGTTTTTCGGATTGGATATTATCGATTGATGACGAAAAGATAGGTGATCTTGATGATGGTTATAGGGTAGTCCGAATTCCATATGGTAACTTGATTTTGGATGCAAGCATGACCATATTGTTGCGATTGTTGATGCAATTTATTTTGAATTTATAACAAATATCAATATTTGCAACAAATAGCTATATTAGCTCCCACTCTGAATATAATTGAAATGATTAATAACTGTATGGTTTCTCTAAATCAAAAAGAGTTAACGATATTTTTGAGCTCAAATAGCACGTGCTTATCAAATTCCGGGGGGAGTTTGTTGGATCAGATCCATATACCAGACTTTGATTTATAATTCAGAATATCATATTGAAAAAGAAACTACAAATGTTGTATACCAAGAAGTTTTTCGTAATTTCTAAAATATATATATATTTATATTATTTTTTATTTCTACACAATATTATTTTTCAAATATTGATCTATATTAATAACAAAATTATTAAATCTAATATGAATTAAGATCATCGCGCATCGCGCGGGTAATTAAACTAGTTCTAATTAATAAAAGTCTCAATTATTAATTATACACTACACTGAGTTGTACAGTCTGCATTGGAAAACTAAAAAAATTTCAATGAAAAATAATGACTTGACTGATGTGTCTATTTAATAGAAGCCACAATTATTAATTATAAACTAAGTTGTACCGTCTGAATTGAAAAACCAAAATCACTTGACTGGTGTGTCTAATTAATAGAAGCCACAATTATTAATTATAAATAAGTTATACCGTCTGAATTGGAAAACTAAAATTTTTTTCTATAGAGAAGACTAATTATGAGATGAACAATGTCCATTGGAAAACTAAATTTTTTTCTATGTCTACATCAATTCCACTTGACTGATTCGTATTCCACCTCAAAACAAGATCTTAGAAGTCAATCAAGGAGATCTATTCTTTCTTCAAATATCAACTTTTTTCTCTTCTCAAAGATCTACGAATTTTGTTTTCTCCTACTTAATTAAGATTGATTCTAAGCTGTAAAATCTCTACTAGAAACTCAAATCCAAGGAGATCTCAGGAGATATCAACTTCTATTGATGATGCTTCGTATTCACCAACTTTTCTCTTCTCTGCAACATAATAAAAGATCAATTGTCAATTATTATAAGATGACAATAAACTATTAACAAATAACATGTGGCAATAAACTATAAACTATTATATATTAAATATTTTACTGATTAAGCAAGCAATAATTACTGCACATGTCCATTTAACTACTTCGTAATTCTCAACAGTCTACTAAATCATGGAGATCTCAACGAATATCAACTATAGCATATTGTAGTAAACTATTAATTATCGCATCTGCTTTGAAATTCTCAGCAATCTACTCAGTCAAGGCAGCAGATATCAGCTTTTATTCTGATGCTTTGTATTCTTTGTGATGGTTCATTTAACTATCATTATCGGGACTATAAAAGGATATATAATGACCAAGTTTGCATTGTCCAAGTGGAAAGATTGGTATACGAACATGGCTTTGCAAGTAGGTGGAAAGGTTGATTATATTGATTCTATAAAGAACGGCAGGTTGAACTGGGCTCTTAAAGTAGTTGTGGTGAGGTTGTGGAATGTGTCTCCTATGGACAATCCTAATCCTAATGAGATTAATAGTGTGAAAATGATATTGCAAGATTCAAATGTATGTTTATTCTTCTACAAGCACTGTGTTTATTATTTATTTATTTATTTATTTATTTATTTATTTATTTATTTATTTATTTATTTATTTATTTATTTATTTATTTATTTATTTATTTATTTATTTATTTATTTATTTATGTTTATTCTTCTAGAAGTATTGTGTTTATTACTTATTTATTTATTTATTTGATCACAAGATTCTCGAATTCAGGCAACTATAAGATAGTCTTTGATAGGAACTTTTAAACCATTGTTGAAAGAATGAAATATTTATCTTATGAGGTTGTTTGTTGTTGTTGTTGTTGTTCAAAAAGGAAAGTTTAAATATACTAATCATCCTTATCTATTAAGGTTTATGTCTAAGACATCTGTGCAGCCTGTTGTTGATCCAGATTTTCCAATGAAATTATTTTATTTCCGTCCGTTTGAAGAGTTATTGTGTGCTTAAACCATAAATGAAAATGAATTTTTTGGTAAGATATTTTTTATTTTTTGGATATTTTTTACTTTTGGATTTTGCTTATTTTATTTAATTAAATTCATTTAGATGTGATAAGGGGAATAGTTGGTTGTGACATCCCTAAGAAGCATAATATAAATGGACGATGGTCGACAAGTATGGATGTGAAATTGCAGGATAAGAGGGTATTTTGTGTAATGGTTTACAAAAAATATTGTGTTGTACATATTTTGTTTATGTTCATAGTGTTGGCAGAAAGTCTTTTCCTTCATGCTCTATTCTCATGACTATTTTGATGATAACAAACCAAATCTGTTTAACCAAGTTCTTGAGGTATGAAGCTCGCATGATCGATAAATGACAAGTCAAGTTTCACGTCTTGCGACATCGGTCTTGATACGATGACTCACAAGAATTCGATGCATGCACCAGAAATGGCTTGGACAAATCAAAAGAGTACATAGAAAGCCTTTCGAGTTGGAGCACGCTAAAGGGCGAAACCTAAAAATAAAGCGCGCAACGAGAAGATCAAAAAGAAGTTTTCCAGCCCAGGTTCGGTCGACCGGTTGGTCGACCAAATGATGTTAAAAATTGGCAGTAGCCAATTCGGTCGACCGAATGTGGCAGAAAATTGGCAGTAGCCAATTCGGTCGATCGGTCGATCGACCGAAGTGCGCCCAGAAGCGCCAGAATGCCGCGGTCGCTTGGGCGATCGATCCATCGGTCGACCGATGATCGACCGGCAAGCGATTGGGCGTCAGCAACAGACAATAATGCGCCCGTTGACTAGCCCTTTGGTTGGAGGGTTATAAATACCCTCCCCTCTCTCTCGCCCTGGTAGTTTTTTGATGCCAATAAACCTCAAAGAGTGATCTTTAGCATCCTCTAAGCTTCTCAATTGATCAAATTCTTCATACCTAGCTCTTGTTCCCTCATCTTCAAGTGTTCTTCATTGAAGGGCTCATCAAGGGTGTTAGGCTCAAGAAGAAGATGTGTTTCATTGTGATAAGTTCTCTTCACCTCCTTCTTGTAATAGATTTGTTTTTTATTTATTTTTACTTAAATTTACTTGAGTTTGTAAGAAGACCTAGTGTGTGGTCCTGTGTGTAAGTTGTTACCTTGGTGTATAAGGTGTAAAGCTACTTGTGTAAACTACGTTAAGAGTAGGTCTTAGGAATTGAGGTAGGAAAGCTCACTCGGTAGGAAGGCAGGATACTTCCGGGTGTGGAGGTGCCTTCGAGGTGAGTGTAGGGTCCTTCCTGCGTAAAGTCCTCAAATGTAAGCTACTCATAATTTAGTAGACTTGGGTGTGAAATCCTAAACACAGTGCTTAGGTAGTGGAGTAGGTATTGTGGCTGAACCACTATATATCTTTGTGTTAGCATTGATACATTGCTTGTGTTTAAATTATTTTATTATTGCTTCCGTACTTAGTCGATAAACTACATTTTGCCTAAGAAGTCTAAGAAATGATTAAAACCAGAATTAGACAAATAGATCTAGTTAACACACTATTCATCCCCCCTCTAGTGTGACCATTTCACCAACGCATAGCAAGCAACAAATATATTGTACTTTGTGGGGTGATTTTGTTGATAATGTTCAGAATTATTTAAAAAAAGATAATAATGATGGAGTCATTCTTATTCTTCAAATGGCTACAGGGAGGAGATATAATGGTGATGTTTTTTGTGTATGAAATTTAATCGAATAACCATGAAATAATTTATTTGTTGATATTCATGTTTTGTTCACATTGTGTATGTTAGACAAGGTGTATGTTCCAAATAGCTTTTTTGTGTCAAGACTATTTATAAATGCTGACTTGTTGGAGGTGAAAGATTTCAAAGAAGGATGAGTTATAATTTTGTGTTTTGTAATGTATATCGATGTCTGATTTATGTGTTAAACGTTTGTTTTGAACACATGTGAATCAACCTCTCATCAGATAGTGCAACTTAGCTCAGGACCGAGCTATAATATTTCTGGTGAATTCAACATCGGCATTGCTGATGTTACATCTATTGAAGAATTTATTTCAAGTAGTGAGATATTTTAGTGGTATTAATTTGTATAATTGCTTCTATTATTAATATAATTCGAGGAAGCAAGACTAAACAAATAAACTATTAATAGAATTGACATGGATCTGCTTTCTAAGGAATGGGGAAAGTACATATAATTAAATGAAGAATGCCAATAAGGACTGCATGTTAAACAGATAAAAAAAATCCAATTGATATTTATATATAAGCATAAGCATCTTTGCAAAAGCTTTTACACTAATGAGAAACATTGATGATAAACATTGTAAGTTTATACTTAAATGGATTTCACTCAAGCTCCAATAATTACTTGTCGTGTCTCATACATTAAACATCATCCATGACAGCTTCAAGCAAAAGTGTTACTCCAAATCACTTTTACCAGAAGTTGTATTTGTTTTTTAAAAAATAAAAAATGATGTCATTCATTCTATTTCAAAATGTTAGATACAATTCAAATATGTTCAAAGATACATTATGATCTCATTGTTGGGAATATTATATAAAGCATGTACTGAAAATATTATAAACTTTACCAACGTAAAACCAAGTTTTTCATCTTTGACTATAAGAATAGAAATATGTTTAATTATATATATCATGGTGGTGTATATCAAATACTATTACTATATCAGGTTGGTGTATATCAAATATTATATCAGGTTGATGACATCTTGTTGGTGTATGTCAAATACTATTACTATATGACGTGCAAAAAAGATGAGTTTACACTACCAAACTATGGTGCATGATGTAATAGCAAAATAGTGTTATCCCAAATTATATAAATGTTACAAATAAATTGGTGATGCCATGGTCAGAGATTAATAAATTTATTCTTTTAACTTTATCACTTTCGTTTCGCAATATTTTAAGGTACAACACAGAACAACATATGTTGTTCGGTGTTCGTTTGCAAAAATATACCAAGTACAAAATAAAAATTTATCTCGGTACAGTACATCAAGCCTATTTTCTTGTTACTCCAAATTGGAGTAACAAAAGTCTATTACTTTGGTACAAGGCTTAAAATGACCTTATTATCCTTCATATTTTAAATCCTATTCTGCCACTGTTAAGCTTTCGTCTCCTACGTCGTCGTCGACGATGTCGTTTCCAAGGAAGACGCCGGTAGCAGCGTCATAGCGAGGCTGCACCAGTGCCATCGCTGCCTCTTGGATGTCGCGACCGGACACCGCGGCATCAGGATGATGACGTGCCTTTGTGCCAGGTCGCGACATCAACGATGCTGCGGGAATTGCTAATGCCGCGGTGCACGGCGTTATCGGCGATTGCTGATGTCGCCTGTTGCCTACGGCATCGGCGATTGCTGATGACGCATGTCGTCGGCGACATCAGCGATAACTGATGACATCAGCGACATCAGCGATTGTCAATAATAATGTCGCCGCTCGGACCTGCGCCTCCTTTTCGGTGTCTTGGGGGCGCCCCTCGCGCTCATCCACGTCTCTCCCACCAATCCACTTCCTCACCTCAGCATCTAGGATATTCCTATTGTGAGCACCTTCTATCTTTCCTCCAATTGCCCCCTTTTTTTCCAAGCCGCAAGATGTTCATGTTCCTCCATTGCCTTTGGATACCATGTCTTTAGTGAGAATATTAGCAATTTTCAAGTTTTTGGACTTGAAATTCTGTGATTAACTGAAAGTTTGCGTTTGTATATGCATATGTGTATGCAATCTAATGGAATTTTGTTGTGATTTTGTGATTTGATATGATATTTCAGTGTTCTTCTTGTAATAAATACAACTCAGTAGATCTGGATACTAACTAGCTCCTCAGATGTTTCATAGCATTAATTCTTCAACTTGCATAGACATTGACTTTTTTGTTGATATTTTGGATAATTGGCTGCCGTAGGAAACATCTTCAGCTCAATATATACTACAGCAATACACGGCTGCATCTGGTGGATTGCAGCAGCTGAGCTCCATGAGGAATGCATAAGCTTTGGATGCAAGCTTTGTTATATGCCTGATCTTTTCTTGTTGGATAAGCTAATTATTTCTGCATCTAATTGAACCCTGTAGGGTCTTGATCCACTTACCACAGCGAGCATGTTTTCGAATGCACAGTGCATTGGGGAGAAGGAGGTGAATGGAGAAGATTGCTTCATCCTCAAGCTCTGCACAGATCCACAGACATTGAAGGCTAGGATTGAAGGTCCTGCAGAGATCATCAGGCATGTCTTGTTTGGTTACTTCAGCCAGAAGACATGGCTTCTTACTTATATGGAGGACTCCCATCTGACTCGAATCCAGTCGAGTGTTGGAGGTGATGTCGTGTATTGGGAGACCTCCATTAACTCCTCCCTTGATGACTACCGCCCTGTTGAAGGTGTGATGATTGCCCATTCGGGCATTCAGTAGTCACTCTTTTTCGGTTTGGTGAAGCTGTCATGAGCCACACCAAGACAAGAATGGAGGAGTTGTGAACCATTGAGGAAGTAGCTTTTGATGTTCCTGGCCGCTCAATGGATTGCTTATTCCTCCTGATGATGTGAGCCAGGGATCAGTCAGTGAAACCTGTGAACTGCCTCAAGCAGAGAGGGGTAGAAGCGTCATGGCAGGAAGTCATCGGGCTAAGGTTGCAGCTTTGGTGTAATCACATTATACATTGCAGTGTGGAGGAAAGGTCTAGAGCTAATGCTATAATGAAACGAACAAGAAATAGTACAAAGGGTATTTTCGTTAAATTATCTTATCTTGTGCTGTAATAATACGAAACGAACGCGAGACTGTACTAGACTTGATGTCCGGTATCACGTGAAACGAATATGAGACTATTTGTAATGTTGTACTGTACAACCTTATATTGTACTCACTAGTTTGTTTTGTACTAAACTGTTTGCGAAACGAACGGATCCTAAATTCTTTAAAATGTATCTAGAATCATATCTTTGCTTGTAATTAATAGTGTTTATATCTTAAATTTTACCATGAGGATATGTTTTGGATTGTTGGAAGTATTATTAATGTTGAAAGTGAATCTGATTGGTACTATGTTAGATGTAAACGTTGTCCAAAAAAGTGTGAACAAGTGGGGAAGAAATTTTATTATTCCAAGTGTGTCAAGATCGATTTTGTTGGAACTCCAAGGTTTTATTTGATTACTTTTGATTATTAATAACACTATGTATTTTATGCTTAGTGTTAGTTGTTATTTTTTTAGGTTCAAAGTACAAGTTTGTGTTATGGATGGAAGTGGATCTGTATCAGTTCTGCTCTGGGACCGAGAGTGTGTACAACTTTTGGGTCGTACTGCAAAAGAATTGAAAGAATATGGGAAAATTACATTAATTAGATTGATTTTTTACTTTGATATACATATGCATGCTTTCTTTTGTGGATAACAATCGATGTTAATATGTGTTATATATGTTTAAATATTTATATATGCAGAAGAATGATACTGAAGTTCATGAGCTAGAAAATTTGCTAGATAGGAAGCTGCTTTTCAAGCTATTGGTGAAGTCGACAAATCGCCAAGAAGGCGATGAGGTGTTTACAGTGATAAAAATCACTGAGAATTTAGAATTATTCAACAAATTTACTGATAAAAAACTCAGTTAATCATTACGGTTTACTATATTATCAATTATTCTTATTTTGTTTCTTTATGCTATTGATTTAATATTTTAAATATATTATTTTGTAGGAACTTAATTATATGAGTTTGAGTAATTTTACGTCAAACGAGCTTAAGATTATAATTCTTTTTTTAGTAGTCAATTTATTTTCATATTGATTAAAGTGATTATATTTTGATACAATTCAATTGGTAGGATTTTGTTTCTCTGAATTCGAATGCGACCTCTCCAGTCAAAACTCCACACGGAAGAACAATTGAATCTGATGTTGAATGTGAAGATGATGTTGGTTTGGAAGGTGATGTTACTGCTCAAATGTCGAGCAGTAAGAGGAAATTGAGGATTGTGAAGAAAGAGAAGTGAGTTGAAGAACTGATACTTATTTGAATTATTTCAAGTGAACATTTTTTTGTGGGAATTTTGAAATGTGTTGTTTGATTTAAACCATCTATGGTTAGCACTCTAATCATATTATTGCGCAGTTTGTGTGCTATTTTGGAGTTTTGTTATTTTGATTAGCAATGGATGGTGGTGAATGATGATGATGATTTTAATGATAAACTATATCTTATTGTCAGAAAACGACCTTAGCTGATTGTAATGATGTATCATCTCAAATTACTTTCAATTAGTGTCACGATCAAAATCAAAATAGTGGTTTCTATACAAGAATCAATGAGGATAATGTTGTTGCTTCAGGTAAATATGATTGTCTAGAATATTATTAATTATTTTATCATACAATTTGGATAATTAATTTAAAATATTTTACATTTCTATTGAATTAACAATGTGTTATACTCGTTATCCATTCTAGCCAAATTGAAGAAACCACTACTATCTATATATATATATATATATAATATGAGAACCTTAATAATCATTTTCAGCCCAATGTCAAAAAAATGATAGGTTATGTTCTGAATGTAGTTGTCACCTTTTTTTTTTTTAATCAATTAAACTTATATTATAATTAATAGTGAGAGAAGTATTTTGAAAGGAGTGCTTGGAAATATGTGTCGAAATATATATATATATATAACGATTTCCTCTAGAAGAGAATAAGACATGTGTTTATTCTCAAAAGTAGAACTCTTATTTATTTTTTTCTAAACCAGAAAGTAAATACTCATATACTCAGATTACCTTCCGTAGACCATTTTTAACTAGTTCGATCAATTTTAAATAGGTTCGAAAAATTCATCCTAAATTCACAAAAAAAAAGCATTAAAAAATATATTATTCATAGGTAAATCACTTCCATAACTTATATTAGCAAAATAAGTTTTTTAGAATTAAAAATCAATTTTTTCATAATTTTTAATTGCTTCGAAATTGGCTGAACCAGTTTAAAATTGACTAAATCAGTTGAAAATTAGCCGAACCAGTTTAAAATTGGACGAACCAATTGAAAATGGTGAAAAAAATTGATTTTCAACTCTAAAAAATTTATTTTACCGATACAAGTTATGAAGTAATTTACGTATGAATAATAATTTTTTTATAATTATATATATATATACTCACACCTTTCTCTCCCCCGAAATTAATACCCACACCTCTCTATTTCTTTCTCTCTACACTCTCTCCAAAATTAATACCCAGTCCCACACCTCTCTCCCTCTCTTCATCTCTCCAAAATTAATATCCTCTCTCTATATCTATCTCCCTAGTGCAGGAATGTGCACGGTAATCAAATTGCCGATTACTTTATTTATGCACAATAACCCAAATGTTGTATTTATGCAAATGTGTGTCTTTTAATTAATTTAAATTGTGCACAGTAATCAAATGTGCATTTATGCAAGTGTTGTGCATTCATTAAGTGCTCCACAATTCAATTATCAATTTAAATTTCAAGGTAAACTTTTCTCTTTTAGATGTTGTAATACCCGAGATTTTCTAATATAAAAATTTAATTGATCAGCGAGCCAGATTAATTGGGAGTTAGCCGGTCGAGTTGCGAGATTGCTGCGAGTAGAATGTATAATTTAAATTGTTGGAATCTTGATTAATATTTTTGTTGTGATTTATAAGTTGAATTGACTCAAGTCGGGTTGGAACCGGGTTCGTGGGTCGAGTCGAGGCTCAATTCAGGCTCAGGTTGAGTCGAGTAGAACTTAAGTTGTGGGGGTATAATTGTCAATAAAAATAAAAATAAAAAATAAAACCCTTCACCCCAACCGCCGTATGGCTCAAGGAAGAGTGCTGCACTCAGCCCGGGGTGAGGGAGAGATCAAGAGGGTGGTGCCGGAGTTTGGTGTCGTCGTTGGAGATCGGGAACGTCTTCGCCTTGTCTTCTCTTCCTTTTAATCAAGGTGAGTGGTCAAACCTCGACCGGTAGGGTGAGGTGTGTGGCCGAACCCTTCTGATGTAGATTTGACGATTCTTGTGTTGATTTTCGTCGATTTTTTTGAGATTTCATGATCTCGTGTGTTCCTTTTCGCGATCTGTGGTTGTTGTAAACTTTTCGTGGTGTTTTCTTGGGTCTAGGGTGCCAGCCAAATAGAGGGAAGGTCATGTGGAAATTTTCCCCAATTCTCTCGAATGGTTAAAACTCATAGGATCGGGTTTTTTTCATAAGTATGTATCATAGAGAATTATTACTCTTAGGAATTTGTAGAAATCCATCTTCCCCACCTTTAAGGGGCTCGGCCGAGCATGACAACCCTGGAATAGGGTTCGGCCGAGTGGGGGAGGAGAGGGGAAATGAACTAGAATTTGATTTCTCCCTTAAAGACCTTTAATTAATCACTTGAGATATGGATGATTTACATGATGAGTAATTGTAAGGTAGTTTCCGATGATTACTCAATTATAGGAGAATTATTATCTTGAATGCATAAATGTAGCGTAATTTATGGTATAACACATTCTTTGAGACTTCCTACCATGATTTGTTGATGTTGAAATTGATTTTAAATATGTTGGGATTTCTAGTTTAAATGCAGAAATTTTTCATTTTATTGCTGAAATCACGGGGATAATTATGTTAATATGATAATCTTACTCACTCGTTGGCTAATCTATACCAAGATTACGAAAGTGTGGGAAATCTTCACCTTAAAGCAGGGTATAACTCTAAATCCGGTAGGTTTTGCACCAAATCTTTTACCTTGCTAATCAGTTCCCGATCTGAGGATTTGATTCGCTTGTCTCCATGGGGTCCTGTCTTAGAATAAAGAGGCCCCAATAGTGTTCCCATGTTCTGGATGTAGCTTCTGGCATAATTGAGAATTCCTAGCCATTTTCTCAGTCCTGTTTTTGTCTTCAGGTCTTCCTCATTGAATGTCACGATCTTCTTTATTATGTGGGGTTGAAGTCTGATTTTATTTCTCCCAATAACAGCCCCTAGGAATTCTATCTCCTCTACTGCAATCTTCATTTTGGTGGGGGACAGTATTAATCCCCATTTTTCACAAATTTCCAACATTTTTCTTAGATGTAGGGCATGTTCTCCTTCATTCTCCGAGAATACCAGAATGTCATATATATAGACAGCTATGAATTTTTCTGTGCCTTCGAAGCACTTATCCATCTTCCGTTGAAAAATTGACGGTGCATTTTTAAGCCCGAATGGCATCACGAGCCATTCATATAATCCACTTGGGCTATGAATGCTGTCCATGGGACTGATTCTGGGCTCATAGCAACTTGATGAAACCCGCTCTTAAGGTCAACTTTGGAAAATACCTTACTATTCCCTATCCTTTTGAGAATAGTGTTGATGCCAGGCAGGCTATACATGGTCTCCATGCACGCGTGAATTTCAGCATCAATGGTGGATTTGACCACCGAGAATTTGCCACTAGCATATGCACAAACTTTCTCCGATTGCCTCCTATCATTCTTTAGTAGCTTCCATTTGCAAACACCTCCCCAACCATCCATACATCCGTCTGTCTCAAGTATTATATATGCATTGGGAGGGGGTAACTCTAAATCCGGTAGGTTTTGCACCAAATCTTTTACCTTGCTAATCAGTTCCCGATCTGAGGATTTGATTCGCTTGTCTCCATGGGGTCCTGTCTTAGAATAAAGAGGCCCCAATAGTGTTCCCATGTTCGGGATGTAGCTTCTGGCATAATTGAGAATTCCTAGCCATTTTCTCAGTCCTGTTTTTGTCTTCAGGTCTTCCTCATTGAATGTCACGATCTTCTTTATTATGTGGGGTTGAAGTCTGATTTTATTTCTCCCAATAACAGCCCCTAGGAATTCTATCTCCTCTACTGCAATCTTCATTTTGGTGGGGGACAGTATTAATCCCCATTTTTCACAAATTTCCAACATTTTTCTTAGATGTAGGGCATGTTCTCCTTCATTCTCCGAGAATACCAGAATGTCATCTATATAGACAGCTATGAATTTTTCTGTGCCTTCGAAGCACTTATCCATCTTCCGTTGAAAAATTGACATCTGGGCATGATAATGGTACGCCTGCATACCCTTCATCGCAGAAGTGCAGGAGTAAATGCACTCATTTTATTGCGAGATACAAGATGGGCTGATGACCGTTCGGTCATAAGCTCGATGGAAGTTGACTTAACTTCAGGTACACAGCTGGCCTATACGGCCCCAGATATTACTATTAGTATTCACGATTTTCGTGAACACATACAATTAGTAGTACAAACTCATGGTTATGATGGATGGCAAGGAGGAGAAAGTAATCTCCTGCTATCTAGGTCCCTCTTGGGACGCCTATCGAATACAAGCCACACCAATTTCAGATATAATGTCCAGCATGTGGCCGATCATCTTGCTAGCCGAGGCATCAGGGCCATCCCAGGCCAAATACGAACTACAGAAAGTCTCCAAGGCCAGCAATGGATCATTCGACCGGCATCAATTGCAGTTGTAAGAAATCCAAATACTTCAAGCATCAGAACCAGAACTGATGGTGCCCTAGCAGTACAATTCGCAGAATATTCAACACAACCATCAACGGCTACTAATGATGATGACTTGGACAATGAATTCGTCGCTATGGCATATACCACAGAGCCTGACTGGAGTAGCGACTATGAAGAGGAAGATTTGAACGCATTCTACCAGTTCATGACCATTGAGGACGATCAACCTCCTAAATGGGATACATCTGACGACTCCAATACAGAATCGTCTACTAAGATTAGGTGGAACCTAATCTTATCTGATGGGGAGGAGGAGGAAGTTAATCACCCCATTTTTGATGACCCCATTTTTGAAGATGATGATGAGGACGATTTTGAAGCACGATCCAGTCAATTCATCATCACTCCAGAAGAAACGGCATATACAGCAGAACTAGACTACCCAGTTTTTAGAAAGCTAAAGGAAGCTGTGAGAAACAATTCTTCTGAAACAGCCTTTGCAACAGCCGAATCTTCATCAGTTACGCAGATCCCTAAAGAACCAATAATGGGACCTGCTATGTACCCACCAGGGCAGAACACTGCAAGACCATTTTCCCAAGGAGAATCAAGCTTTGCAAATGCAAAATTCAATAGCCTAAGAGGAGGGTACGCAAAAAATTATGATGGAAGGTACACATTACCATCAGCTCAGTCTAATACAGGGGCTATCTTAGTCTTACCAGAGAATATTGGACAATTTAGCGATGTGATTTCCCGTTGGGAATCCATTACGCTGAACTTAGTTAATGAACGAACATGGACAGACAATAAAGCAAAGATGTGCTTTATTAAAAATCTGCTTGGGGAAAACGAAAAGAAAATGTGGATACAATGGAGAATGATGTACCCAGCAGAATACGATGAGATTACAAACATTGCTGATGATCCACAGAATGTGTTATCCCAGGTAAGACGCATGATATTATTAGAAGATCCTACAACAGGCTCCACGGACGAGCAAAATAGGGCCTATGAGGATCTGGAGAGACTCACTTGTGCAAATGTCAAAGATATATTGGATTATTTGAATGACTACAGAGTACTGGCATCCAAATCAGGACGGATGTATGTTTCAACGGAATTATCAGAGAAAATATTCCGCAAAATGCCCCCTTTAATTGGCAAAGAATTGGAGGAGGCTTTCAAACGAAAACATCCAGGGAACCAGATCGGAGTTCTACCCAGAATTCACTTTGCTTACCAGTACTTAGAAGAGCAATGTAAGCGCGCAGCGCTTCAAAGAAGCCTAAAGGATCTCTCCATTTGCAGTAAAATTCCTATCCCAGGATACTACACCAAAGGAAAAAGGTATAGCCTACGGAAGGCAAAGAACTATAAAGGAAAACCACACGATACACATGTCCGCATATTCAAAAAGAAGCATTCGGACCGTATGAAGAAATGTAAATGCTTCATATGTGGTGAAGAGGGTCACTATGCAAGAGATTGCAGAAGAAAACAGGGGAATATTGCCAGAGCTGCAATAATTGAGAATTTAGAACTCCCAGAAGATTGGGACGTATTATCAGTTGATTTAAATGAGCCGGACAGTGATGCCATATGCTCTTTCTCAGAAGGAGAAAGTGGCAATGCTCAAACTCTCACACTTGAAGATTTACCTTATGAAACGGCTTTTATCATTTTGACAGACGAAAACCCCGAAGACCCGACAGAAGAAATGGTCCTAGTTATAACACACAAAGATGTTGATCCATCAACTAGCTGGAGAACTACAGTTACCCTTCCTGACGCTATGACTAACTGCGTTCATAGGTGGGAGGATAATAATCCAGAGATAACAGCAGGATGCGAACGTTGCACCTGCTGTAAAGAATTTACAAATCCAAAGATGCGAGCTCACTGCAGGGGCTGTCTCTTAACGGTATGTCCGATGTGTTCACGTTTCAGCCTTGGAAGAAAACTCAACATAGTCAGATCAAATTTTCCGGCATACCAGGATAAGGATATTTTGATAAGAGAACTACTTGATTACACCAAGTACCTCCTAGCTGAGAATGACTTCGTCAAAGAAGAAAATACGAAGTTAAAAGGTGAAATCGAGAAGTTGAAAACTATGGCAGAAATAGAAGACCTAGAGGAGGAATTTCACAACCTCAGTTTGGAGCAGAATAGAAAAGGTAAGGGCATAGTCTTTACAGAAATAGAAGAAGCAAATAAATTATCTATGACAGATATGCTCCAAGAGGACCCCCAAGAAGAGATGGTCTTAAGTACAGATCAAACGAATCACCCCAGAAATAGGAGAGTACTCAACAGACTCTACAACATGGTGATTATTATAGAAATTCCCCAAGTCAAAACTTTCCGAGTGCAAGCAATATTGGATACAGGTGCTACCGTCTGTTGCATCGACCAAGATTCAATTCCGGAAGAAGCACTAGAACCTAGTGCTTACCCCATACTAATAAATGGGGTTAACTCGCAACAGTTAGCCAGCAAGCGGCTTAAGGGGGGAAGCATGTCTATTGAAGAAAACAAGTTCCCTATACCATTTACTTACTCCTTCCCCATGGGAAAGAAAGATGGGATTCAGATGCTGATCGGATGTAATTTCATCAGATCAATGAAAGGAGGGGTAAGGATTGAGGATCAATCCATTACCTTTTACAAGAAGGTAACGACAATTCTAACTAGAAATGACACAGAAGTATCTGCAGTGGCAACAACAGTGGCAACAACTGATGAATTTCTTACTGAAGAAGAATACATCGAAATATCGAGTGCATCAGCCTACAATGTCAGAGAATCAGAGGTATTTAAACAGAAATTCAAATCACTGCTGCAAAGATTAAAGGAGCAAGGATTTATCGGTGATAATCCTATTGCTCACTGGAGCAAAAATCAGATAACATGCAAGATTGACATTATAAACCCTGATCTAACAATTCAGGATAAGCCCCTAAAGCATGTAATACCGATGATGAAAGACCAGTTTGATAACCACATCAAGAGTTTATTACAGCTTGGAGCAATAAGACCAAGTACTAGCAGGCATAGGACTATGGCCATGATAGTCCACTCTGGCACGGAAATCGACCCGGTAACAAAGAAGGAGACTAAAGGCAAGGAAAGGTTAGTCTTTAACTACAGAACCTTGAATGATAACACCTATAAAGACCAGTATAGCCTGCCTGGCATCAACACTATTCTCAAAAGGATAGGGAATAGTAAGGTATTTCCAAAGTTGACCTTAAGAGCTGGTTTCATCAAGTTGCTATGAGCCCAGAATCAGTCCCATGGACAGTATTCATAGCCCAAGTGGATTATATGAATGGCTCGTGATGCCATTCGGGCTTAAAAATGCACCGTCAATTTTTCAACGGAAGATGGATAAGTGCTTCGAAGGCACAGAAAAATTCATAGCTGTCTATATAGATGACATTCTGGTATTCTCGGAGAATGAAGGAGAACATGCCCTACATCTAAGAAAAATGTTGGAAATTTGTGAAAAATGGGGATTAATACTGTCCCCCACCAAAATGAAGATTGCAGTAGAGGAGATAGAATTCCTAGGGGCTGTTATTGGGAGAAATAAAATCAGACTTCAACCCCACATAATAAAGAAGATCGTGACATTCAATGAGGAAGACCTGAAGACAAAAACAAGACTGAGAAAATGGCTAGGAATTCTCAATTATGCCAGAAGCTACATCCCGAACATGGGAACACTATTGGGGCCTCTTTATTCTAAGACAGGACCCCATGGAGACAAGCGAATCAAATCCTCAGATCGGGAACTGATTAGCAAGGTAAAAGATTTGGTGCAAAACCTACCGGATTTAGAGTTACCCCCTCCCAATGCATATATAATACTTGAGACAGACGGATGTATGGATGGTTGGGGAGGTGTTTGCAAATGGAAGCTACTAAAGAATGATAGTAGGCAATCGGAGAAAGTTTGTGCATATGCTAGTGGCAAATTCTCGGTGGTCAAATCCACCATTGATGCTGAAATTCACGCGTGCATGGAGACCATGAGCGCCTTAAAAATCCACTATATGGACAAGAAGGAGATCATATTAAGAACGGATTGCCAAGCTATTATTAGCTTTCATAACAAGTCAAATCAAAATAAGCCGTCAAGAGTACGATGGCTTAACTTCGTGGACTACATCTCAGGGACCAGAATTAATGTGCATTTTGAGCACATCGACGGTAAGCTTAATGTTTTGGCAGATGCTTTATCTAGACTGACTTCCAAATTAGCAGTTACCGAAGAGATTCCCAAGTACATAAATGGATACATTAAAGACTTGGAAGGAGCATTGGAAGAGACAAATAATGCACCTGCAGAAGTAATCAAGACCCTGAGCATAACCGTTGACTCTATAAGTAATCTAATGATGAAGGAAGAAGAATCAGTTTACGCACTATATTCTTGGGACGATGAGATTCAAGAAATAGTGGAAGATAATAATTCTGCATTTGACACGTTAATGGAAGATGGCTTACCATACTTATATGAATATGAGCCTCCGCAGTATCAAGGCTACTGGGCGGACGACACCTTTCATGACGAATACGAATTTGAGGATGGTATTTTGCTAAGGATAGCAAGGGTAAGAGATGCCATAACAGAAATGAGATTATTACCCACAGACCCCGACATTCCAGGATCCTCAAGATCAAAAGAAGTTGATCGACCAGAGTGTTCATATAAAGGGAAGAGCCCGGAGACTAACTACATTGAAATGGTAAACGAAGAAGAAGCACAGTATAGGAAAGCCATGACAGAACTCTACCTCAAGACCAAATCATTTTATGAAGAAGAGGTTCCAGAAGGTTATATTAATTTTGTTCTTTTAGAAGAACTCCGACAACAGAGTCACATCAAAGAACAACCACAAAGAGATGCTGAAACCTTAAGAAAGGGGAAATTCCCCGCTGAAGATGAAGATGATTAAGAAGTACACTAGAGGGGAGGCGAGAACCCCTGAAACAAAGTTCGCAATTTTTATATGTTAATTAGTTTGTTAAATTTTGCAGATGATCCTTGACAGTCTAAAGCAATTGGCTGACGCCAACAAAGCAACATACGCGACCACAAAGAGGGCAATCATGACAGCCCAACATTGGGCGGTCCTCGGAGGTGGAACCGAACGCACAACCGGACTGGCGGAACTAGAAAGGCTCACGGGTAACATGCTGTACAGCGAAATCCAATCCCTGGACGAAGTGGATGAATGGGCCTGGTAGATGTTCTGGAAGTCATTGCCGCCTTGCTTTGGCTTTTTCTTCCTCAAAGATAAGTCTGGGGTCCTTGAAGACGTAAAGTTTCCCCGGTGGCTTAGGAGTCTTTTTCTCGGGGGTGTCTCCTATCTTTAGTTTCTGTAAATCTTTTGCAAGGGCGTCAATAGAATCCGATATTGATTGAGGACTAGCCTTGTCTTTAGCTAGCTTGAGCTGTTTAATTTCTACAGCTAATTCGTCTACTTGCTCCTTGATTTTACAAGTGAGTTGTACAAGTGTGTTTAATTGTTTTATAATATATTCAGAGGATTTGCCCTGAACTAAGGTTGGCTTTATGAATCCCTCAGCTGGATTGCTAAGAGCTTCGGTGGCCTGAAGTGCTTCTTTATAGACGGTACTTGTTGTTGTGAGGTTCCAATCACTCAAAGGTCATTCATATGATAATCTTACTCACTCATTGGCTAATCTATACCAAGATTACGAAAGTGTGGGAAATTTTCACCTTAAAGCAGGGTACTGTTATCCCCTTTATCGCCTATCTTAGTGTAGTTTAACCTTGAGCACTTAAGAAATCGTATGAACGGATATAAGGAAAATAGGAACAAAGACTGAAGCGAGTACCTTTAAATTAGGCTCTGATACCAGAGGTGAGGTGAATTAGATGTAGATAGATGCACGTGATGCTACGTGATGCTGCGGAAGTGAAATAGATCGAACATGGCTTATACGTTCACGGGTTATTAAAAACACTGGAACAATATGAGACTTTTGAGGTATGGAATAGCAACACTCTGAAAGCTTGGATTAAACTAAAAGCTTACACACTTAGGAATTACAAGGGAGAAGTAGAGCTCGTAGTTTTCGTGATGCTCTGCAACTCCATACTACCTCTTCTTATATAGGCAGAAGAGTGAGAAGCAGAAGTCTCTCGAAAAAGTCTTAGTAATGAGTGCGGGTGCACTGTGGGCCCCATCGGCCACTCTCTTACTAGCTTTTCACAGTGAGAATCTTGCTTTACACGCATTATACACACTATGTATGTACTGTACATGGTCCTTTAGTCTTATCTAACCAGCTCATAAAGTTCTCTATTATTGTACTGGTAGCATCTTCCAGCGCATAAAGGCTTGTATTATTGACGCCTAAATGTTCATGAAACGGACGGGGCAGTACGAGTTGCTGTTGGCGCTACTACAGATCATCTTGTGACAGGTTTCAAGATTCTTGATATGAAAGTTCAGGGGTTGTAGTAGATCTGCCATGAAGCTGTCCATTACTGCTGACTGTTCAATTCGGGCCTTTTGCAAATAGGCCATTGCCAGTAATTGCCTAAGTTCAGATAGGGTCTTTTGGGTTTGGCCTGTGTGAATCGCATGTATTTTTGCGGCCCATTCATCCACTTCATCCAGGGATTGGATTTCACTGTACAGCATGTTACCCGTGAGCCTTTCTAGTTCCGCCAGTCCTGTAGTCCACGAAGTTAAGCCATCGTACTCTTGACGGCTTATTTTGATTTGACTTGTTATGAAAGCTAATAATAGCTTGGCAATCCGTTCTTAATATGATCTCCTTCTTGTCCATATAGTGGATTTTTAAGGTGCTCATGGTCTCCATGCACGCGTGAATTTCAGCATCAATGGTGGATTTGACCACCGAGAATTTGCCACTAGCATATGCACAAACTTTCTCCGATTGCCTCCTATCATTCTTTAGTAGCTTCCATTTGCAAACACTGTCTCAAGTATTATATATGCATTGGGAGGGGGTAAGTCTATAAAGAAGCACTTCAGGCCACCGAAGCTCTTAGCAATCCAGCTGAGGGATTCGTAAAGCCAACCTTAGTTCAGGGCAAATCCTCTGAATATATTATAAAACAATTAAACACACTTGTACAACTCACTTGTAAAATCAAGGAGCAAGTAGACGAATTAGCTGTAGAAATTAAACAGCTCAAGCTAGCTAAAGACAAGGCTAGTCCTCAATCAATATCGGATTCTATTGACGCCCTTGCAAAAGATTTACAGAAACTAAAGATAGGAGACACCCCCGAGAAAAAGACTCCTAAGCCACCGGGGAAACTTTACGTCTTCAAGGAACCCAGACTTATCTTTGAGGAAGAAAAAGCCAAAGCAAGGCGGCAATGACTTCCAGAACATCTACCAGAACCGAAGTCCTGGCCCCGAGACCTTCAATTTCCAATACTGACAACAGGCAGCCGACTATTGACGACCAGATTCGCAACTACAGGCTGACCAACCGACTGCGTCATGAAGTTCAGAGACGCATGCCTACAAGCAACAGAAGATCGGGATTCAGAAGGAGAAACTAAAGATAGGAGACACCCCCGAGAAAAAGACTCCTAAGCCACCGGGGAAACTTTACGTCTTCAAGGACCCCAGACTTATCTTTGAGGAAGAAAAAGCCAAAGCAAGGCGGCAATGACTTCCAGAACATCTACCAGAACCGAAGTCCTGGCCCCGAGACCTTCAATTTCCAATACTGATAACATGCAAGATTGACATTATAAACCCTGATCTAACAATTCAGGATAAGCCCCTAAAGCATGTAACACCGATGATGAAAGACCAGTTTGATAACCACATCAAGAGTTTATTACAGCTTGGAGCAATAAGACCAAGTACTAGCAGGCATAGGACTATGGCCATGATAGTCCACTCTGGCACGGAAATCGACCCGGTAACAAAGAAGGAGACTAAAGGCAAGGAGAGGTTAGTCTTTAACTACAGAACCTTGAATGATAACACCTATAAAGACCAGTATAGCCTGCCTGGCATCAACACTATTCTCAAAAGGATAGGGAACACCTGCTGTAAAGAATTTACAAATCCAAAGATGCGAGCTCACTGCAGGAGCTGTCTCTTAACGGTATGTCCGATGTGTTCACGTTTCAGCCTTGGAAGAAAACTCAACATAGTCAGATCAAATTTTCCGGCATACCAGGATAAGGATATTTTGATAAGAGAACTACTTGATTACACCAAGTACCTCCTAGCTGAGAATGACTTCGTCAAAGAAGAAAATACGAAGTTAAAAGGTGAAATCGAGAAGTTGAAAACTATGGCAGAAATAGAATCCCAGATTGATTTAAATGAGCCGGACAGTGATGCCATATGCTCTTTCTCAGAAGAAGAAAGTGGCAATGCTCAAACTCTCAATTATTTGACCGAACGGGCTTATGACCATATTGGAGTATGACCGAACGGTCATCAGCCCATCTTGTATCTCGCAATAAAATGAGTGCATTTACTCCTGCACTTCTGCGATGAAGGGTATGCAGGCGTACCATTATCATGCCCAGATGTAAGTGCTGCAATCCCTCCTGTACAAAGACTGCATAGCTCTGATCAGTTATAAACGGTAACTCAAGTTGAGATCCTTCCGTTACCAGTATCCTCTCGTCAGAATAGTGTTGATATACTCTGTGACTTCGTTCTGCCCAACCAGCTTGGTACACATGAACATTTAGGCGTCAATAATACAAGCCTTTATGCGCTGGAAGATGCTACCAGTACAATAATAGAGAACTTTATGAGCTGGTTAGATAAGACTAAAGGACCATGTACAGTACATACATAGTGTGTATAATGCGTGTAAAGCAAGATTCTCACTGTGAAAAGCTAGTAAGAGAGTGGCCGATGGGGCCCACAGTGCACCCGCACTCATTACTAAGACTTTTTCGAGAGACTTCTGCTTCTCACTCTTCTGCCTATATAAGAATAGGTAGAATGGAGTTGCAGAGCATCACGAAAACTACGAGCTCTACTTCTCCCTTGTAATTCCTAAGTGTGTAAGCTTTCAGTTTAATCCAAGCTTTCAGAGTGTTGCTATTCCATACCTCAAAAGTCTCATATTGTTCCAGTGTTTTTAATAACCCGTGAACGTATAAGCTGATACCAGAGGTGAGGTGAATTAGATGTAGATGCACGTGATGCTACGTGATGCTGCGGAAGTGAAATGGATCGAACACGGCTTATACGTTCACGGGTTATTAAAAACACTGGAACAATATGGGACTTTTGAGGTATGGAATAGCAACACTCTGAAAGCTTGGATTAAACTGAAAGCTTACACACTTAGGAATTACAAGGGAGAAGTAGAGCTCGTAGTTTTCGTGATGCTCTGCAACTCCATACTACCTCTTCTTATATAGGCAGAAGAGTGAGAAGCAGAAGTCTCTCGAAAAAGTCTTAGTAATGAGTGCGGGTGCACTGTGGGCCCCATCGGCCACTCTCTTACTAGCTTTTCACAGTGAGAATCTTGCTTTACACGCATTATACACACTATGTATGTACTGTACATGGTCCTTTAGTCTTATCTAACCAGCTCATAAAGTTCTCTATTATTGTACTGGTAGCATCTTCCAGCGCATAAAGGCTTGTATTATTGACGCCTAAATGTTCATGAAACAGACGGGGCAGTACGAGTTGCTGTTGGCGCTACTACAGATCATCTTGTGACAGGTTTCAAGATTCTTGATATGAAAGTTCAGGGGTTGTAGTAGATCTGCCATGAAGCTGTCCATTACTGCTGACTGTTCAATTCGGGCCTTTTGCAAATAGGCCATTGCCAGTAATTGCCTAAGTTCAGATAGGGTCTTTTGGGTTTGGCCTGTGTGAATCACATGTATTTTTGCGGCCCATTCATCCACTTCGTCCAGGGATTGGATTTCGCTGTACAGCATGTTACCCGTGAGCCTTTCTAGTTCCGCCAGTCCGGTTGTGCGTTCGGTTCCACCTCCGAGGACCGCCCAATGTTGGGCTGTCATGATTGCCCTCTTTGTGGTCGCGTATGTTGCTCTGTTGGCGTCAGCCAATTGCTTTAGACTGTCAAGGATCATCTGCAAAATTTAACAAACTAATTAACATATAAAAATTGCGAACTTTGTTTCAGGGGTTCTCGCCTCCCCTCTAGTGTACTTCTTAATCATCTTCATCTTCAGCGGGGAATTTCCCCTTTCTTAAGGTTTCAGCATCTCTTTGTGGTTGTTCTTTGATGTGACTTTGTTGTCGGAGTTCTTCTAAAAGAACAAAATTAATATAACCTTCTGGAACCTCTTCTTCATAAAATGTGGGGTTGAAGTCTGATTTTATTTCTCCCAATAACAGCCCCTAGGAATTCTATCTCCTCTACTGCAATTTTCATTTTGGTGGGGGACAGTATTAATCCCCATTTTTCACAAATTTCCAACATTTTTCTTAGATGTAGGGCATGTTCTCCTTCATTCTCCGAGAATACCAGAATGTCATCTATATAGACAACTATGAATTTTTTTGTGCCTTCGAAGCACTTATCCATCTTCCGTTGAAAAATTGACGGTGCATTTTTAAGCCCGAATGGCATCACGAGCCATTCATATAATCCACTTGGGCTAATGAATGCTGTCCATGGGACTGATTCTGGGCTCATAGCAACTTGATGAAACCCGCTCTTAAGGTCAACTTTGGAAAATACCTTACTATTCCCTATCCTTTTGAGAATAGTGTTGATGCCAGGCAGGCTATACTGGTCTTTATAGGTGTTATCATTCAAGGTTCTGTAGTTAAAGACTAACCTCTCCTTGCCTTTAGTCTCCTTCTTTGTTACCGGGTCGATTTCCGTGCCAGAGTGGACTATCATGGCCATAGTCCTATGCCTGCTAGTACTTGGTCTTATTGCTCCAAGCTGTAATAAACTCTTGATGTGGTTATCAAACTGGTCTTTCATCATCGGTGTTACATGCTTTAGGGGCTTATCCTGAATTGTTAGATCAGGGTTTATAATGTCAATCTTGCATGTTATCTGATTTTTGCTCCAGTGAGCAATAGGATTATCACCGATAAATCCTTGCTCCTTTAATCTTTGCAGCAGTGATTTGAATTTCTGTTTAAATACCTCTGATTCTCTGACATTGTAGGCTGATGCACTCGATATTTCGATGTATTCTTCTTCAGTAAGAAATTCATCAGTTGTTGCCACTGTTGTTGCCACTGCAGATACTTCTGTGTCATTTCTAGTTAGAATTGTCGTTACCTTCTTGTAAAAGGTAATGGATTGATCCTCAATCCTTACCCCTCCTTTCATTGATCTGATGAAATTACATCCGATCAGCATCTGAATCCCATCTTTCTTTCCCATGGGGAAGGAGTAAGTAAATGGTATAGGGAACTTGTTTTCTTCAATAGACATGCTTCCCCCCTTAAGCCGCTTGCTGGCTAACTGTTGCGAGTTAACCCCATTTATTAGTATGGGGTAAGCACTAGGTTCTAGTGCTTCTTCCGGAATTGAATCTTGGTCGATGCAACAGACGGTAGCACCTGTATCCAATATTGCTTGCACTCGGAAAGTTTTGACTTGGGGAATTTCTATAATAATCACCATGTTGTAGAGTCTGTTGAGTACTCTCCTATTTCTGGGGTGATTCGTTTGATCTGTACTTAAGACCATCTCTTCTTGGGGGTCCTCTTGGAGCATATCTGTCATAGATAATTTATTTGCTTCTTCTATTTCTGTAAAGACTATGCCCTTACCTTTTCTATTCTGCTCCAAACTGAGGTTGTGAAATTCCTCCTCTAGGTCTTCTATTTCTGCCATAGTTTTCAACTTCTCGATTTCACCTTTTAACTTCGTATTTTCTTCTTTGACGAAGTCATTCTCAGCTAGGAGGTACTTGGTGTAATCAAGTAGTTCTCTTATCAAAATATCCTTATCCTGGTATGCCGGAAAATTTGATCTGACTATGTTGAGTTTTCTTCCAAGGCTGAAACGTGAACACATCGGACATACCGTTAAGAGACAGCTCCTGCAGTGAGCTCGCATCTTTGGATTTGTAAATTCTTTACAGCAGGTGCAACGTTCGCATCCTGCTGTTATCTCTGGATTATTATCCTCCCACCTATGAACGCAGTTAGTCATAGCGTCAGGAAGGGTAACTGTAGTTCTCCAGCTAGTTGATGGATCAACATCTTTGTGTGTTATAACTAGGACCATTTCTTCTGTCGGGTCTTCGGGGTTTTCGTCTGTCAAAATGATAAAAGCCGTTTCATAAGGTAAATCTTCAAGTGTGAGAGTTTGAGCATTGCCACTTTCTCCTTCTGAGAAAGAGCATATGGCATCACTGTCCGGCTCATTTAAATCAACTGATAATACGTCCCAATCTTCTGGGAGTTCTAAATTCTCAATTATTGCAGCTCTGGCAATATTCCCCTGTTTTCTTCTGCAATCTCTTGCATAGTGACCCTCTTCACCACATATGAAGCATTTACATTTCTTCATACGGTCCGAATGCTTCTTTTTGAATATGCGGACATGTGTATCGTGTGGTTTTCCTTTATAGTTCTTTGCCTTCTTTTGGCCGATCACCTTGAATGATAACACCTACTCTCCTATTTCTGGGGTGATTCGTTTGATCTGTACTTAAGACCATCTCTTCTTGGGGGTCCTCTTGGAGCATATCTGTCATAGATAATTTATTTTGCTTCTTCTATTTCTGTAAAGACTATGCCCTTACCTTTTCTATTCTGCTCCAAACTGAGGTTGTGAAATTCCTCCTCTAGGTCTTCTATTTCTGCCATAGTTTTCAACTTCTCGATTTCACCTTTTAACTTCGTATTTTCTTCTTTGACGAAGTCATTCTCAGCTAGGAGGTACTTGGTGTAATCAAGTACCCTATACCATTTACTTACTCCTTCCCCATGGGAAAGAAAGATGGGATTCAGATGCTGATCGGATGTAATTTCATCAGATCAATGAAAGGAGGGGTAAGGATTGAGGATCAATCCATTACCTTTTACAAGAAGGTAACGACAATTCTAACTAGAAATGACACAGAAGTATCTGCAGTGGCAACAACAGTGGCAACAACTGATGAATTTCTTACTGAAGAAGAATACATCGAAATATCGAGTGCATCAGCCTACAATGTCAGAGAATCAAAGGTATTTAAACAGAAATTCAAATCACTGCTGCAAAGATTAAAGGAGCAAGGATTTATCGGTGATAATCCTATTGCTCACTGGAGCAAAAATCAGATAACATGCAAGATTGACATTCATTTTATTGCGAGATACAAGATGGGCTGATGACCGTTCGGTCATAAGCTCGATGGAAGTTGACTTAACTTCAGGTACACAGCTGGCCTATACGGCCCCAGATATTACTATTAGTATTCACGATTTTCGTGAACACATACAATTAGTAGTACAAACTCATGGTTATGATGGATGGCAAGGAGGAGAAAGTAATCTCCTGCTATCTAGGTCCCTCTTGGGACGCCTATCGAATACAAGCCACACCAATTTCAGATATAATGTCCAGCATGTGGCCGATCATCTTGCTAGCCGAGGCATCAGGGCCATCCCAGGCCAAATACGAACTACAGAAAGTCTCCAAGGCCAGCAATGGATCATTCGACCGGCATCAATTGCAGTTGTAAGAAATCCCCTGTTATCCCCTTTATCGCCTATCTTAGTGTAGTTTAACCTTGAGCACTTAAGAAATCGTATGAACGGATATAAGGAAAATAGGAACAAAGACTGAAGCGAGTACCTTTAAACCTGGCTCTGATACCAGAGGTGAGGTGAATTAGATGTAGATAGATGCACGTGATGCTACGTGATGCTGCGGAAGTGAAATGGATCGAACACGGCTTATACGTTCACGGGTTATTAAAAACACTGGAACAATATGAGACTTTTGAGGTATGGAATAGCAACACTCTGAAAGCTTGGATTAAACTGAAAGCTTACACACTTAGGAATTACAAGGGAGAAGTAGAGCTCGTAGTTTTCGTGATGCTCTGCAACTCCATACTACCTCTTCTTATATAGGCAGAAGAGTGAGAAGCAGAAGTCTCTCGAAAAAGTCTTAGTAATGAGTGCGGGTGCACTGTGGGCCCCATCGGCCACTCTCTTACTAGCTTTTCACAGTGAGAATCTTGCTTTACACGCATTATACACACTATGTATGTACTGTACATGGTCCTTTAGTCTTATCTAACCAGCTCATAAAGTTCTCTATTATTGTACTGGTAGCATCTTCCAGCGCATAAAGGCTTGTATTATTGACGCCTAAATGTTCATGAAACGGACGGGGCAGTACGAGTAGCTGTTGGCGCTACTACAGATCATCTTGTGACAGGTTTCAAGATTCTTGATATGAAAGTTCAGGGGTTGTAGTAGATCTGCCATGAAGCTGTCCATTACTGCTGACTGTTCAATTCGGGCCTTTTGCAAATAGGCCATTGCCAGTAATTGCCTAAGTTCAGATAGGGTCTTTTGGGTTTGGCCTGTGTGAATCGCATGTATTTTTGCGGCCCATTCATCCACTTCGTCCAGGGATTGGATTTCGCTGTACAGCATGTTACCCGTGAGCCTTTCTAGTTCCGCCAGTCCGGTTGTGCGTTCGGTTCCACCTCCGAGGACCGCCCAATGTTGGGCTGTCATGATTGCCCTCTTTGTGGTCGCGTATGTTGCTCTGTTGGCGTCAGCCAATTGCTTTAGACTGTTAAGGATCATCTGCAAAATTTAATAAACTAATTAACATATAAAAATTACGAACTTTGTTTCAGGGGTTCTTGCATGTTATCTGATTTTTGCTCCAGTGAGCAATAGGATTATCACCGATAAATCCTTGCTCCTTTAATCTTTGCAGCAGTGATTTGAATTTCTGTTTAAATACCTCTGATTCTCTGACATTGTAGGCTGATGCACTCGATATTTCGATGTATTCTTCTTCAGTAAGAAATTCATCAGTTGTTGCCACTGTTGTTGCCACTGCAGATACTTCTGTGTCATTTCTAGTTAGAATTGTCGTTACCTTCTTGTAAAAGGTAATGGATTGATCCTCAATCCTTACCCCTCCTTTCATTGATCTGATGAAATTACATCCGATCAGCATCTGAATCCCATCTTTCTTTCCCATGGGGAAGGAGTAAGTAAATGGTATAGGGAACTTGTTTTCTTCAATAGACATGCTTCCCCCCTTAAGCCGCTTGCTGGCTAACTGTTGCGAGTTAACCCCATTTATTAGTATGGGGTAAGCACTAGGTTCTAGTGCTTCTTCCGGAATTGAATCTTGGTCGATGCAACAGACGGTAGCACCTGTGTGGCTTGTATTCGATAGGCGTCCCAAGAGGGACCTAGATAGCAGGAGATTACTTTCTCCCTACGTGATGCTGCGGAAGTGAAATGGATCGAGACTTTCTGTAGTTCGTATTTGGCCTGGGATGGCCCTGATGCCTCGGCTAGCAAGATGATCGGCCACATGCTGGACATTATATCTGAAATTGGTGTGGCTTGTATTCGATAGGCGTCCCAAGAGGGACCTAGATAGCAGGAGATTACTTTCTCCTCCTTGCCATCCATCATAACCATGAGTTTGTACTACTAATTGTATGGGGTGATTAACTTCCTCCTCCCCATCAAATAAGATTAGGTTCCACCTAATCTTAGTAGACGATTCTGTATTGGAGTCGTCAGATGTATCCCATTTAGGAGGTTGATCGTCCTCAATGGTCATGAACTGGTAGAATGCGTTCAAATCTTCCTCTTCATAGTCGCTACTCCAGTCAGGCTCTGTGGTATATGCCATAGCGACGAATTCATTGTCCAAGTCATCATCATTAGTAGCCGTTGATGGTTGTGTTGAATATTCTGCGAATTGTACTGCTAGGGCACCATCAGTTCTGGTTCTGATGCTTGAAGTATTTGGATTTCTTACAACTGCAATTGATGCCGATCGAATGATCCATTGCTGGCCTTGGAGACTTTCTGTAGTTCGTATTTGGCCTGGGATGGCTCCAATCCCTGGACGAAGTGGATGAATGGGCCGCAAAAATACATGCGATTCACACAGGCCAAACCCAAAAGACCCTATCTGAACTTAGGCAATTACTGGCAATGGCCTATTTGCAAAAGGCCCGAATTGAACAGTCAGCAGTACTTGGGAATCTCTTCGGTAACTGCTAATTTGGAAGTCAGTCTAGATAAAGCATCTGCCAAAACATTAAGCTTACCGTCGATGTGCTCAAAATGCACATTAATTCCGGTCCCTGAGATGTAGTCCACGAAGTTAAGCCATCGTACTCTTGACGGCTTATTTTGATTTGACTTGTTATGAAAGCTAATTAGCTTTATTGTAGAATTATCTCATGATTTATATGTTGTGTTCTATTTATTTCTAGCAATTCTCATGCTTAAAACATGCTAATTTACGTTAAAGTAAGTGGTAAGTGATACTAGAAGTTTATAATAGGAATTTAACAAGGTTGCTTAACTTTTGCATGGACCGAGGATGTAGAAACGCTAGGTTTTACACCTAGGAAAGTTGAGCACTAGAGTGCGGCTTGTAAAGGCCCGTGATGGGGGTCGGATGCAGACAGAAGCCCGGGGATTTAGTAGAATAATTTCTAGAATACCTTGTATGTGCATTGTGCTTGAGATGGTCAGGCTAAGGGGTACTTTAGCAGGCGCGGCTATTACCCGACTCGGCGGGTGGTTTAGGGTCTTGAGATTACACCAGTGGGCCACGCTAGGTGTTAGACCCGAGTGGCGAGGGTCTTGAGATTCTATTAGTGGGTCACGCTGACGGTAGACCCGAGTGTTGGGTGGGACTGGCTATCCCTAACCCAGTGTGGCTCCATATACTAGCTGGTCATCCTAGTTGACGGACCCGGTGATTAAATTGCCAAATGTGGGATTCATGAAAAATATAATATGTTGTGGCTAGTATACTTGCTTGTATGATGGTGTAGGCTGGGTGGCCGAGTGCAGTTATGAGTTAAGGGACGGGTATGGCCGAACCATTCATGCAGGGTAAGGCCAATAGTGGCCGAGTGACACTTGTTGGGTAGAGCCGTATTTGGCTAGTTTATCTTCTCGCATTGATTGGCCAACTCGCCGATTACCGTGACATGATCAGTACAGATTTTATGCATATGTTTTATTGCCATATATGATATTATACTGGGGATTTAAGTGAATGTTCGAAAGAACCATTCACTGAATTCCTCGTGGACTCATGGTTTTGTTGTTTTTGTTTTGCAGGGCCTGACCAGTGAGGTACGGCTTGATGGCGTGGTGCGGCTAGAGGGCAGGTGGTGTCACAAATCTCATAATAGGCAGTTATGTAGTCGTAGTCGTGTAGCGAGAGTATTAGTTCATGCACTGAGTTATTTTCCTTGAACTTTGAGTTGTAAAACATGTTTTCAAACATTTAATAAAGTTTAGTACATTCCATTTATGTTTTCTATGTCGATCTGGTTGCATGTTGTGTTTTGTTGATAAGTGCATGTGGTAGACTTCGGGATACAGACACCTACCCTAGCCGATCACGTGACCCTGAGTTGGTTGCAATGATTTTGGTAGGTCATAAAATATTATTTCTTATGACATTCTTATTCCCTTGTTTGGTTGCAACTTGTGAACAAGAAATATGTTGGCCATAAGGAATAGATAAGCAATGATATTCTCCAAAAATACGGCTTCTTATCTCAATCCAATAAATACTATTCCTCATGAATGGGGAATACTATTTTTTAACTCATCTCAAAAAAAATTATTTTTCATGGATATTTTTTAATATTGTCCTTCAATAATTATATATTATATAAGAATATAAAGATTAAGTTATTAAATTAATTTTTATGATTACATATTTCAAATAAATAATTGTTATTTTATTACTAAATATTATTTTATCAATACGGTATGTTTTAAAATATTTTATTATTTTAAAATTTAAAATTTAATAAATTATTATTTTAAAACTAATTAATTATTTTGCATCAATTTATATTTTATTATGTTGTATTAATTAGAAAAAATTATTATAATTTAAAAAAATATTTTAATATTTTTTCTCTTAATTCATCGTTCATTTATACTAAGCAAACAAAATAATAATGTTCTTTGTATATTCCTAATGTCAATCAAATAAAATAATATTATTTCTTATTTATTTCATTCATTGTTTGATATTATTTTTTAGGGTAAATTACACTGACCTCCCCTGAGGTTTAGTGAAATTACACTGACCTCCCCTCTATTTGTAATTTTATCTTATAACCTCCCCGAGTTTTGTAAAAGATTACACAAATCTCCCCTATTACGAAATAAGATTACACCAATCTCCCCTGAGTTTTGTAAATTATTACACAGACCTCCCCTAAAATAATTACTTAAAGATTACTCAGGGGAGATGATTGTAACCTGGACAAATAAAGGGGAGATCAGTGTAATTTCACTAAACCTCAGGGGAGGTCAGTGTAATTTACCCTATTTTTTATTATTTCATTGCATCCAATCAAACACTATCTAAAAGTTTTGTCCCTATCAAAGTATTTCAAGTAAAAAATAAAATTTATGACTGAATCAAATTAATTCAGGAAAGAAAAAATTAACTCACTTTTAGGCTCAATAAATTTTTAGGATACGTTTACTTGGCACGGATAAGAACCAATCTGACGAGGAGTTCTTCTAAAATGAAAGAACCAAAGGATAAATTTGTGTATCACACAAACAATTGTGCCGTAAATTTTCACTTCTTTTACCTTGTCTATACACATCTTCTTAGTCTCGTATTTAAATCAAATTCAAGTTAAACTCAGATTAAAATTAAAACTAAACTTAAGTTTAATTAAAATTCAAAATTAATTATTCAAGATTAATTATGATTTAAAATTAATTATTTAAGATTGGTTATAATTTAGAATTAATTTAATGAACTAAATTGAAATTAGATTGGTGCATTCGATTTAGCAAATAATTGATCATCGTAATCACATTTCTCATCCATAATTTGGATTGAACCAGCTTTGGTCCCGTCCCGTTTAAATAGGTCAGGTCAACCGTTCCAGCATGGTATTTTTTAATTTTTTTGAATTTTTTAAATTTTTTACACATTAAAACTACAAATATTATATATTAACTGCCATTAGAGTTTTCGGCCTGCTTTGATTACAAGTATTGCACGTTATCAAATTTCACCTCCTTAAATCAATTTTAATTTTTTTATTTTAACAAAAAATAACTTTATAACACAATCGTTACAAAGCATTAACGCGATAATATACGCACAAAACATATTACAAGACGTACAAAAACGTGGAGAAGACGCACAAAACGCTACAACTAGGAATTAAACCTAATATCTAGACAACGTACCCGATCTACTACAACTTGAACACAAATGAATTCACATTTTAACTTTTCATTTAACTCTCATAACTCTCTCTCTCTTCCTCTCCTCCTCTCTCTCTTTCGTGCTGGAATTAAATTCCACCTGCTGCTTTGATTGCACATTATCTACAAATGTTTTATATTAATTAATTGTATATTAATTGTATTAAGGTTTCCACTGCTTTGATTGCATGTATTGGACGTTATCAAATTCCACTTCTTGAAATCAATTTTGACTTTTCATTTAACTCATTTTAACTCTCATTAACTCTCTCTCCCCCTCCCTTCTATCTCTTCCGCCGCTAGAATCAAATTCCACCGGCTGCTTTGATTGCACATTATCAAATTCCACCTCCTTGGATCAATCTTTCACTTTTCATTTAACTCTCGTCAAATCTCTCTCTTCCCCTCCCCCTCTCTTTCTTCTTTCTTCTGTCGCTGGAAGTGACCTGCACAATTGGAGAATGCAGCAATGCTTTGATTCCATCACGGAGAAGACGACAACTTAAAGGAAAAGACTTTGCTTAGGATCCAGCAATGGAGAAAGCATCACACTTTCAAATTCAAATTCGGTATAGATTTTTTTGTTGATGTATTTAGTTTTGAAAAATATTTTTTAACAGCGCTATCAAATCCAATATAAGATTTTTTTAAATATGGTTGGCTTAATTAAAAAGTTTTTTTTGATTAGGCAATGCTATCAAAACTTTTAAGCAGTATGCTATTTTTTTGTTTTGGCTTTGATAATTATTTTTTTCGTAAGCATTTTAAAGGATTCTTTGCAATTGTGTTGTTTTTGCTTTAATATGTATTTTTTTTTGTTAAGCATCTTATGATTTTGCTAGTTAGGAACAAGAAAAAAAAAAAAGAATTTATGGTAAAATTTTAGAGTGGCCAACAATAATTGGCCATAAAAGGTGTAATCTGTCACAAAATTTATGGCATAATTATTTTTGTGGTTAAAAGTATAAGTTCGAACAATTTGTGACAAATTTTTTAATTTTGCCACTATGTTTGCCACTAATAATTGAGTCAATGATCAAAATTTATAGTTTTTTAAATTTATGACAATAGATTTTGCCACTGATTCAAAATATTCTACCGTGACAAGCGTTTGTGACAAAATTTTTATCACAAGTTTGTCACGATATTCTGTGGCGAGCGTTTGCGATAACATTTTTGCCACAACTTTGTCACGATATTCTATGACAATTATTTGTGATAATATATTTGTCATAGACATAAAACTATTTATTGTGGCAAATTACTCTAGCATAGATGATAAAATAATTAAAAAATAAAAAGTTTGGCAAAAAATTTCCCTCTTCTTTTTTGGCCGACAAAAATAATTCTCCCAATTTTATCTATCCCCCGACTAAAAACACTCCGACTTATAATACATGTGACCTCCTCATGTACCCCCGACTTATAATACCCCCGACTAGGGGTGAGAAAAAAAAATGATTTTTTCGGTTAACCTGAAAATCGGTACGGAACCGAACCAGTTTTTTCGGTTAACCACCACAAGAAAATAGATTATCACCGACGAATTTATTACCGACAGATAAATTTCGTTAGTATTACCAACAAAATTACCGACGGATGAAAAAATCATTTGGTAATTAAATCGACCAATATATGTATATATATAATTTTCTTTACATTTTATTTTTCAACCTTTTCTAAGCCGGCCACTTAACCCGGTAAAATTAATTTCACTAGGGGTAAGAAAAAAAAACCAATTTTTCGGTTAACCGAAAAACCGAACCGGTTTTTTCGGTTTCGGATTATATTTTAAAAAAATTCGATTTTCGGGTTCGGGTTCAGTTCGCGATTTAAAAAGTCCATCGATTTTGGTTAACCGACCGGCTCAACATATTTTTTAATATATATAATATATTATATTAAATAATAATTTATAACTTGAAAAGTACATATGAAAACTTAGAAACTCTATTCTCCACTCCAGTCGTCACATACTTGCATGTCATTTACCCACTTCTCATTTCTCTCTTGCACCCTTCTCCTCCTCTCTCGTTCTCTTGCACGCCGCCGCATGACTGCCATTTCCACTCGCACCAGTCGGCGCACTGCACAGTTCACTGTCCTCGGTGCACTGCTCTTCTCTCTCCGCTTCTCCGACATTGGGTATGTATCATTGTCCGCCTCTCCTCTTACTGTCCGCCTCGCCTCTTATTTGGACCTCTGAGTTCACTGTCCTGTTCCTAATTTGGTGCTTCATCCCTAATATTAGGTCTTTATTGTTGTTATTTAATCACTGTCCACAGTTCATTGAATGATTCAATGATTATAATTAGGATTTTGTCGGCTTTGAGATTCACGGAGACGGTGAGGGCGAGGATCTTGAAGGCCGGAGGAGAGTGCTTGACCTTTGACCAACTTGCTCTTCGAGCTACTCTGGAACAGAACATTGTATGTTATCTACACTTTTAATAGTTTATAGGAGATTGGTAAACAATTACAAATATTTTATCTGTAATTTCAATTTTCATGGTGATTTCTTAATGTATTATTCTTCTTGTAATTTTTTGGTCGGTTCAAGTTGATTCAAACAGAAAAAAAATTGTTTTTTTTTGTGTTTCATGCAATAGTAGCTAGTTTAAAAAGTGAAGTAATTTTTTTTGTGATTTCAACCTAGTTCTGTCATTATAAAGATCTTTCAAGTCTTCCCATCGGTGATCGAATGATAAACACTCAGTTGATTCTTCTAAATGACCTTAATATACCAAAAATCATTGGATTTGTTTTTGATGCTTTCCGAATAAGTATTGGATTAAGGTTGGTTGAGAGTTCTGGTCTACTCAATGAATATCATGCTCTCTTTCTAACACTCAATTTGCTTCAATATTATACAAAATTTAATACTTACTGTGATGATCCTTATGTGAGGGCACATATGTTGTCATTTCTAAAGTATGCTTCCCAATCTATGTGAAGTTAAAAAAGTCATCTCTCTTTAAAAATAATTTGAATGACATCTTTGAGCTTCTTTCGATTCCCAATGAGGGAAATGTTTTACCATGCTAATGCTGAAATGCCGAAATGCTTTGATGGCAATGTTCTAGGAAATGGATCTAACACTTTTTAGGTTATAAAATGCCTAAAACTTCACTATCATTTTTTTCGAAGAGTTTCTCAACGAAGACAAATTGGTTGAAGCTTTTGGGTCCTACATTGTCTTGGACGGCTGATTTCTACTACCTCTCAACATCAAGGTGAGTGAAAAATCTTTTTCACCACACTCTTTATTCATCTTTACTTGGCATCTTTACGCTATTAATCTCTGTCTTTGTTTTTCTTCTCGATGTGATTTGCTTAGGACTCTTTCTTCTTTAAGCAAATGTTGCTAACATTTTTCGATTTATTATGTTGTGATTGAAGAGATATTATTATGCTTCAGTATGGGGTTTAGTTCCGCGATAGATTTATTTTTTTATTTGTAAGCACATTAATTTCCTTTGTGGTTGACTTAGGTGGTTCAAGTGTTTTCAAGTAACTGATACAAGTTTCACAGTCATCTTCTTTGGTTCATCAAACTTGTTCTTCGCTACAATTTGTAGTCTACATAAATTGTTCTATTTTTATTTATTTTTGGATCTTCGTGCTTGTATAAAGTAGTCTTTTTTTGAATATATGTAACTAATTGTCCTACTACTGTATCTTTGAATATATGTCGTCATTTAGTAGCCTTTCTGAATACAAAGTAGCTGACAATTATGCCTCATCATCATGCATGTTCAATTTATGGACAATTATGGCATATAACATAGTGGACAAATTCACATACTGATAATCATGAAAGACCAATTTATATGATCAGCTGTTGCAGGAAAATTACTCTTACAAGAAATTCTAATCCAAGATGGTTACTTCATAATAGATGATTTAGTAATATGTAAACCAATATAGAAAACTGAAATATGGTTCTTTTTTTAGATGGATAAGGGATGGATGGAACTCACTGATAGATTCTCAGCGGATTATCTTAATGGCGTAAAGAATTTTCTCGATTTTGCATACAAGTATGTTGAACTAAGTGCTAAGATTCGTTGTCCTTGTACGAGATGCAACAACATCAACAAGCATAAGCGAAAAGTTGTAGAGCAACATCTTATTATACACGGCATCGAGCAAAGTTATGACACTTGGATACATCACGGAGAATTAACCGCGTCCAATCGCTATGATGATCATGAAGATGAAGAAGAGCAAAAGCAAGATAATATGCATGGGATGCTAAATGATATATTTAGAGGTCCATACGGAGAGGAATTTGGTCAAAGGAATACAAGTGAACAAAAAGGAGTTGAAAAGTTGCTTAATCTTACTAGGGATGCTAACAAAGAATTGTATTCGGGCTGTAAATCATTTACAAAATTATCTTTCGTTGTCAAGTTGTTACACCTCATGTCCATGAATAATTGGACTCAAAAATCGTTTAACATGCTCCTTCAACTGTTCAAAGACGTGCTTCCAGCGGACTCTAATGTCTCTAATTCTTTCTACGAAGCAAAACTTGTGGTGCGGGACTTGCGGCTGACCTATACTAAAATTGATGTTTGTAAAAATTATTGCGTCCTATATTGGGGTGCAAATGAACATGAAGTAACCTGCCCTATGTGTCACGAGTCAAGATTGATAGACAAAAAGGCTAATGGGCATAATGTTCCTTACAAGATCTTGCGTTGTTTTCCAATTAAACCAAGGATGCAAAGATTATTTCTAAACAAAGGTGTCGCTATGGATATGAGGTGGCACGAAGACAAGCGTGTTGAGGAGGCTAATATCTTGCGGCATCCTGCTGATGGCTTAGCATTGAAAGAATTTGATAAAGTGAATGCTTCATTTGCAAGTGAGCCTCGTAATGTTAGGCTTACACTTTCAACTGATGGGTTTAATCCTTTCTCTAACATGAGCACATCATATAGCATGTGGCCTGTGTTGCTTGTAAATTACAATTTACCACCGTGGAGATCGATGAAACAATCATTTCTTATTTTGTCATTACTTATTCCTGGACCCAAGTCTCCTGGAAACGATATTGATGTGTTCTTACAACCGTTAATCAAAGACTTGAGAGAATTATGGCAAGATGGATTGGAAACTTTTGATGCCTCGATTGGGAGTACATTTCAGCTACGTGCCGCACTTTTATGGACCATTAGCGATTTTTCTGTGTATGCTAACTTATCGGGTTGGAGTACCAAAGGAAAATTAGCTTGTCCAGTTTGCAACGAGGGTACATCTTCAATGCAGTTAAGTAATGGACGTAAGACATGCTACATGGCTCATTGTCGCTTTTTACCAACTGATCATAAATGGAGGGAAAATAAATCCTCCTTCGATGGTACAAAAGAGCATCGCCAACCTCCAAAATTCTTGAGTGTAGATGATACTTTATGTCAAATAGAGAAGTGCAGACCTGTTGTGTTTGGAAAGGGTAAGAATGGAACAGGAAAGAGGAGGCGTGAGGAATACGAATTAAATTGGACAAAATATTCAATATTCTTCACACTCCCTTACTGGAATACATGTTTATTGCGTCATAATCTTGACATAATGCATATAGAAAAGAATGTGGTTGAAGCTGTGTTGGGGATTTTATTGAATATTCCTAGAAAAAGTAATGATACACTTAATTCTAGGCTGGACTTGCAAGTATTGGGAATTAAAAATGATCTACACCCCGTCATGAAAGGCAATAAATTAGTGATGCCTCTAGCATGTTATTCCTTGTCTAATGAAGAATGAATGAGTATATGCGAATTTTGGCAGTCACTGAAGTTACCAGATGGGTATGCATCAAATTTTTCTCGATGTATCAATTCTGATGAACAATTGTCTGGTTTGAAAAGTCATGATTATCATATCTTTTTGCAATGGTTACTAGCACCTGCAATACGTGTGTATCTGCCAAAAGAAGTGTGTGAACCAATAATTGAGCTTGGATTATTCTTCAAAGAGTTGCTCAAAAACATTGAGGTTAGATAATCTTGAACGCATGGAAAAAGGAATAGCCCTTACTTTATGTAAGTTGGAAAGGCTATTCCCTCCATCATTTTTTGATATTACGGTTCACTTACCCATTCACCTTGTAAAGGAGGCCGTCCTCGGGGGACCAGCACAACCTCAGTGGATGTATCGTATGGAAAGGTAACATAATTTTACTTGCTAAGTTAATGTGACTTGTGAAGTTACTACTGACTTGCTGAACTCTTTTTATAGATGCATGCACACTTTCAAACAGTACGTGAGTAATAAAGCTCGTTCGGAAGGGTCAATAGCAGAAGCCTTTATTTTTAACGAGGCTCTCTCATTTTGCTCAATGTATGTCCATGGCGTTGATACCAAACATGATATAGGAGGGAGAAAATTTGATGGCAGTAATTACAAAGAAGGATTCTCGATTTTTTCATACAATGGCCGTTTGCCCAAACACTTCAGCTATCGAACTTTGTCTAAAGCTAAAATTCATAAAGCTCATTTCTATATTTTGGAAAACTATAATGAAGTCCGAAAATATACTGAGTATGTGACATTTGGTACTTCTAAGTTTATTACAACTTATTTCTATTACCTTTTAAGTTTAAAATATTTGTAATTCCATAATTTTATATCACAGAGAGCATAAAAACCTGTTAAAGTTAGCAAGTCCACTTAAAGTGAATGAGAGGCACGAGCAAATGTTTCCCAAATGGTTTGAAATGCGGGTAACTACTATATATTTAGTTAACAATGCTATAACTCTACATATAATTAATTATTTTAAATTTCTACTTTATAGGTGAAGGATTTAGAGCATCAAAGTCCTGGTGAAGTTAATAAACAACTTTGTGCTTTATCTTGGGGTTCAGATCGACGAGTTCAACATTACAAGCGATGCATCATAAATGGGTTTAGGCTCAATACAAAAGATATTGAAGAGTATAGAAAAACTCAAAATAGTGGTGTTGTTGTATCTGGAGAACACGAAGGAAAGGAGATTGATTTCTATGGTGTTTTGAATGACATTGTTGAATTAGAATATCAAGGTGAAAATACAGTGGTTCTCTTCAAATGTGATTGGTGGAACATTGGGTCAAGAAAAGGGACATTTGGAATTTGCAAAGACAGTTTTGAACTTACAAGTGTAGACACAAAGTCAACATGGTATAGTCACCAGCAATATGTTCTTGCATATCAAGCCAAACAATGCTATTATGTGCTTGATATAAAGTTAGGTAATAGTTAGAAAATTGTTATTAAAAATACTTCAAGAGACGACTTTAACCTTCCGGGTGAAGAAGAGGATGAAATGGATAAGGAGTCGTACCAACAACTGGAGGGAAGTGATTACAGTATGTCAATGGATGTTGATGATAGTGATATGCAGTTACGAAGGTTTGATGTTCCATTGAAAGAGGATGATGCTTTTTGCAAGGATACCCCAAGTGAAGATAGTGAAGAGGACGAACTGATCATTCCATATGAAGATGATGACGATGACCATGTGTTCTCTTAGTTTGTTCTCCTAATGTAAATATACTTTTTATGTATAAGTGGACAATAGTTTATGGCCTAGAATCTACTATAAGAAGTAGATGTAGAACTGGATTGGAAGAAGAGTAATTTGCTTAGTTTTGTTAGTAAGCTCCAACTTTTGAATTATGAAGAAGAGATTATAACTGTTAGCAATTTTCTTAGTTCACATAGAGTATTATATTTTCTATTTGATGATTGCATTTCTTATTTAAACTCAAATTCTATTAATGCTTCAATGGTCATATTGCTTGGTCACATGTAGTTTATACCTTTTAGCTTCTTGGAATCTGCATGAGTAGAAAAAAATATTCAGCATAGAGGAATTGCTTTTGAGTCTAAAATGCATATACTCTGAACAAAATTTAATTTTAGGATTTGCATAAGTCTAATATTAAAATCTATTTTTGGAGGGATGCAAGTGAAAATATGCTTAGTGATAACATTTGTAGCAATAGAAAAGCTTTAAGAAATAGATATTCAACATTAATATCTATTCTACTAATTTTACTTGGAACTCCGTGTCATAAATACAATACTTTGGGCTTCCTAAATTTCTGACAGTTCACGAGAAGATTGTTAACCCTTTCATTATTCATACAACTTCTCATTTAGCTAGATGTTTCTCCATTGTTTGTTTATGATCTCCATAATCATATGAAATGCTTCATAACCTGTCTCATGGAGTATAGCGCATCTTGCACTTGGCATGTTCTAGGCCATAAACTACTGTGCAAATGATGGGCATTAATAAGACATTGATAAATGAATAGGATCAATGCACTTGTCATGGTTTTGAACTGTTTAATCCCGAGTATCAATATTTATGATATTTGAAAGGTCTTTCTGGTACACTTGCTAAAAATATACTTGCTAAACATACTTGCTATCAATATTTATTTTTTTATTTACTGCCATATCTGTTTATTAGCCATACACTTGCTAAATATACTTGTCATATACGTGCTATTTTTTACAGTGGCAGCAACTATGAGTGATATGATTAAAATTGTTGTTAACTACGCCGGAAGATTTATCAATAGGCCGACGAAGCACTATATGGATGGTTTCAAGTGGTCATCATTTCAAGATTTCGATTTGATTATGATGACAGGGATAACTGAAACTTTGGCGGAACATCTGAAATATCACAAAGACTCTAAAGTTTACGACAAAAATGATGGGGAGACGTTTGTTAGTGGACTGTCATATGTGAAGTGTGATGAGGATGTTAGGAAGATTGCACAACTTGGTTTGAGGAGATCAGACAAAACAATTGAGCTTTATGTGGACCATCAACTTAGTGTGAACCATCCAGATTTTAATAAAAATCGCGAAATAGTTCGGAATTTGGAAAGGAAGGAATCTGATGATAACGCTGGACAATGGTCAAATATGGATCTGAGAGTGGATATGAATATTCCGAAGGAACTGGTCACAAATGCAAGTATGCAATTATAAGCTTTCAAATAATCGTAGTTTAAACTATATTTCCTTTTTAATGGAATTTTTTAAGTACACAAGTCACTAATTCAGGTATGTTTCCATTTTGCAGCCCCAAATTTTGAAAACTATGAGAAAGTCAGAGAAAGACAAATGATAAGAAAATGTGCGCGCTTGGGATAATAGAAAAGGCAAAACAACTACAACAACCTGTTCGTCGCAGTCCTCGAAATGCTGGAAGGAGTCGACAACAAATAACAATTGAGAGTCAACCTACATCCGCCTGTCGTAAGTTGGTAACCGAGCTGGAGAAAGAAAATGAAGTTGTGGTAACTGAACAATCCAATATTGTTGGGTCCAATCAACTTAATATAGAGGCAAGTTCTACCAGTGGAGAGAAGGAAAACACGGAGAAGGAAGGTGCGGAAAAAAAATTGAGGGGAGCGACTCGTGGGATCAAGCTTGCTAAAAAAAGAAAGAACAATGTGTCGCTCGATATAGTGATCCCTACAGATAGGATGCGCATTTGTGGGGACGATGCCTCTGATCTGATAACGGAATGCGGCGTAATTGTGAGGAATTTCGCTCCATTGCAATATGCTACTTGGAAAAAAATGCCAGAAGAAAAAAAGTTGAAATTGTGGGAGATTATAAAGGTAAAGTGTCCCCTTAAGTTACATCTTTCAACATTTTGAACCTCCAAGTGTGAATATCAACGTGCTTTACCTCTAAGTTTGTTTAAGAAATCATACTTGTGTCCCCTTTAGAGGTTAAAATGTTGATAACTATACTTGAGGATTAAAATCGTCAAAAGTTATAACTTCATAGGATACTTTATTCTCCATAATTCACACACTAATAGAGTAATCATTTTTATTTATATTATTTGTACCACTTTTATTTATATTATAACAACTATTTTTTCCAAATCAATGATAAATTTAAGATGGATGATGAAGATGAATTGGTGAAAGAAGTGGTGTACAAGCAGCTGGCTAATAGTTATAGAAACTGGAAAAATAGGATGCATACCATGTACTACTTGCCCCATGGAAGCATGGAGATAGCACTTCAAAATTGCCCTCGAGATACTAACAGTGATAGATGAGTACAACTGTGCCAAATATTTAATAGTGAAGAATTCAAGGTGATATCCATGATTGTCCTCCATATTTACTTGTTATATATTACTTATGCTTAGGTGTTTACTTTATAATTTTCTAATGTTGTTTTACTTCTGCCAACTTAATGCGTATATTTTTATATATTTATTATCAAGTATTATTTGTTTTGAAATAGTTTTTGACTTTTTTATTCAAAAATCAATTAGTATTTTATTTTTTACATATTTAAAAAATGCTCTAAATATGACAAAAGTTGAAAATAATATGAGCAAAAAAAACAAATTCTATAATTTATATTTTCTGATTTTTGAATTAGTTATTTATATTTATGCAAATTTAATGCATATATTTTTATATGTTTTTATTATAAAGTATTATTTGTTCAGAAATAGCTTTGGCTTTTTTATTCAAAAACTAATTACTATTTTATTTTTTGGCATATTAAAAAATGCTCTAAATATGAAAAAAGTTGAAAATAATTCGAGCACTAGGTTTCTGAAATATAAATTTTTTCCATTATCGATTCACCCAATTTATTTAAATTTGCAATAAAAATTATATTAAAGTAAAAAAAATTAACTTTTACTTCATAATATGAAATATTAAAGCTAAAGAATTTTTAAAAAATTAATTTTTCAACTAAATGTAGGGAGTCATAAATTAATTATCTCAGAATAATTTAAAATTAACTTTCAATATCTTAGGAATATTTTTATTTTTGAATAATTAATTAATTTAATGATTCATATAAATTAGTAAATGCTATCTAATTTATCATAATTCAAAAAGTAAAATGCAACAAATTAATAATTAATTATTGAATATAATATTATTTATTATAGTATTGTTTATTACAAAACTTAAGTATTGGACATAAAATATATGTTACTATATATTTTGATTGATTAAATTAATTTAAGAAATTTTACTTTTACTTTATAATTCTACCTCAGAGTTTAAATTCGAATTAATGCGACAAAAGAATATATTATAAAATAAAAAATATTATATATTGATTCATACAATTAACAGTTTAACTGTCAAATTTAGGATGAGTTTAATTTAGGCTTTTTTTTCATTTTATGTATATATTAATTTATTTGGTTAACTTTTAATTTCTAATTTATAATACATGAATAAAGATCATGTTTTTAAAAAACAGTATTATATTTATATTTGTTAATTATATAAATTAAATTAATATTTATTTTTTATTTCATACTTATAATTTTTCAGATATTTGTTATTATTTTTAATTATTTAAGTATAAATATTACTATTTAAAGTATAATTAATTTTAATAAATTTTATCATAATTTTATATAAATAAATAAATTTAAATTATATGTACATATAATTAAGCAACGAATGAATTTCGACTAGTGATCAAAATTACTAAATTATATGTACTAAAAAAGAGCGAAATCCTTACTAGTTGATCATGGCTCAACCTGCTAACCGGGCAGCTTCACATTTTCTCAATTACTACAAAATTCCAACATCGCAAGACAAACTCCTCATTGAGAAGGAAAGGCAAAAAGGGTGACTCAGAAAAGAATGACCCGTCAGGAAGCAATTCTATTTTTGTGGGAACTAAAGAGTGTTGATGCATGTAGCCTTCCAGTACTCTTTTGCAAAGAGACTGTTTACGTGGCAAGAACCCATGACATCCAAAAGGAAAGGCAATTTAGTTATAAATATTACTGGTTGCTCAAATCTAAAGTTGGAAAACATAAAGCACAACAACAATAATGTCTGCACGGGTTAATCCACGAACAAACCACGAGCAATCATCGCATGTTTCCCTCTCGCAAGACATCGATCATGTCATATATTCTTTGCTCGGCCTTGGACTGGACCTGCATGGAATATAAAAATATTTAATTTAAATTAAGATGTTATATAGTTAACTGATATGAAAGTAAAATAAAATAGATAAGACCTTCTTGGATAGGAAAATAGCAGCATCAATGGAACCCTCGGCATAAATTGAGCGACCACTGACGTTGTGTTGGAACTCGAAAGAAACTCTGCTCGAAAAATCAAATTGTATATCACAATATTCCAATAGTACGAAGAAGCGCATCAAAATGTAGCTTAGTGAGTCACAGGTTTATTACGTTTCATCTGGTGATGTGAGATGATACATGTGAAATGCATGACCCGAGAGGTACTCTTCAGGGACACCCACCATCTCAAGTTGCTTCTTTGGGTCTCTGATCTGCTTAATCTGTTAAGCTATTAAGTATATTAATATATGTCAACTACACAGTAGAGACATGGTACTTTCTGACAGATGTGCCCAAAAAACGAGTTCTAAAATAGTTTAACCTAATAATTTCAGGAAAGATTGGAAAAACATGGGTTAGCCATGAACCAATATGAATTAAAAATTTAGTTTTCACTTATCAACAAATATGCAAGCACAGCTTAATTTCAGCTGCAAAAGAAGCTTATTAACTCAAATTATGATTACGTACTCTAAGGCAGCAAATGGTTAGAGCCGCAAGTTTTTAACATATTGACGCTATTAAACCTTCAATCTAAAAGAATTCAACTATCTTACCTGATTCATATCGAAAGAAACACCAAGCTTCTGAAAACATGAAATTACAGCTTTGGCTGTGCCAGAAGTATCAAGTTTGCTAGCTTGATGGGACTCCATCACCTGTTAATATGATGTCTTGGAAATTTTTAAAGGCACTAGCACGATAACTATATAATATAAAGAACTGTCTTAAATTCTTGATGTTTCTGAAAAACATGGAAGCTGTAAAATTTAACAATGGACAGAACTTGAAGAATTTCAAACCACAACCATATATTCAACATCAGCAGAGCTATGTGAAATTAGTGTAGTAAGTCCATAGTGATTACTGCAAGAATCACAAAAATGCAAAATACGGTACTTGTTTTAATGTTAGGCAGACAACTGGCAACAACATTCATTTTCAGTAGAAGTTCAATTCTTGACCCCTAAACTAAGAGTAAGAGAATATATTTTGTCATTACCAGAATTATTAGGACAGCTTTATTATCACCACCACAATAAAATAGTTTAAATCAAATAATTTACAAATTGCAATAATCTTTTAGCAATTCACATTAGTCTTCAACTGTTGATGCCAGTTGAGACATCTCCTCTTGGAAATGCTTCAAAATACTAGAGATCCATCACATAGAGATCATCTGTTATGGACCCTACTGCCACATCATCAAAAGAATGTGAAGAGGCTGCAAAATGGAAGTTCAAATACCAAAGGAGGCAACAAAAGCAGCTTTGAAACAAATTGAAAGAATAAAATGTCATTCAATGACATTATCTCCATTTTAATTATGTTTTATTCTGTTTTTAATAAGTTTGATTTGCACTTAATTCTACTTTTAATTGTGCTTTAAATAGATTTCCTTTTTGTGAAAAACCATGCCATAATGTACTCTTTAAATAGGGGTGAATGAGAATGAGAAAGGATATCTGGGTTTTTCAAATACATCTCTCCACATCCCTCCAAATCTCTCTCCCTCCCCCTCTCTCTATATATATCTCTACCAGTCAACTATCCCCCTCTCCCTCTTCAAAATTTCGAGCAAAGATAGGTGATAACATAAATCCCCACCGGCCCCAAACTCGTGCTTATACTAAGGCACGTAACAAGCTGGTATCAGAGCCAACGATGGGGGACAACTCTCAAAATCAAGTGATGGAGTTGAGGAGTCCAATCGAATTGCATGCCCATGAGAAAGCCAAACATGAACCCGAACGTGAACAGATGATGGCTCAACTCGCGGTGTTAACAAAAGAAGTAGAGGCGCTCCGTTCCACACCAAGTATGGATGGAGGCAGCACCTCTGCTCGCCCCACCCGCGAACAACCACCACCCATGACGAATGGCAGCAGCATCTTGGGCCATCGACCTCGTCAAATTGATCCCTTCATGGTGAACCAACACTATGAAGATCCTGAGATTAGGGGTACCTTCCACCCTCACAATCCTCGTTTCGATTTTCCTTGCTACTACGGCTCCAACGACCCGCTTCCATGGCTGTCCCGCTGCAAACATTACTTCCACCTTAATCGAGTGCATGAATAATTGATGGTTGACATTGCCGCCTACCACATGATAGATGATGAACAACTATGGGTCCTGAAATTGATGACGGACTATCCCCGTCTATCCTGGAATGACTTCCAAGAGCACTGCAACCAACGCTTTGGGCCGCCTGATCGAGGAAACAAACTCGGCGAGCTCGCAAGTCTTCACCAAACTTGATCGGTAGCCGACTACCAACGACCATTTCAAAGGCTACTTTCTCGCACCAGCAAACTCTCGCCCGCACAAAAGGTAGAGCTTTTCCTTCGAGGTCTCCAGCGCAACCTTAAAGTGATGGTCTCTGCCCTTAACCCACTAGTTCTGACAGAGGCCATGAAGCTAGCTCGCCTTTATGAACAAGTAGCTTGGAACCAACCTGACAGGTATGGGGCACACCAACCCTTTCCATCAACATTTGCCCATTGTTTCCTTCAATCAACGCAACATCACCACTCCAACGCCAGCACCAATAGGCCTCTGCCACCATTGGGCAGAACCCAGGCAGACCAAACTGGTTCACCCTCTTCTTTTCGCTCGAACAAGGCTCCTATTGTCCGTCGCCTCACCAACAAAGAAACAACAGTTCGACGAGCAGCGGGTCTATGTTTTCATTGCGATGAGGCTGGACTCCAGACCATGCTTACCAACAACTTTGTCTTGGAGGTAACACCGTATGAGGCTGAAATAGAGCCGCAGTACTCTGGCCCTCAATCGACTCTTCAACACAAAGATCTTTCTTGGGATGAATTCGACAACCTCCAACCAGAGCCGGATTCTGACAAGCAGCCCTCTATTTCCCTCATGGCCATCAATGGGACTCCAAATCCCCGCACGATGTTGGTGCTCAGCTCCATCGATGGATTTCCCATTTGTGTGCTCTTAGACACCGGAAGCACTCATAATTTCTTGAGCTTGGCAGTCGCTAAACGCCTCCACATTCCAATCAAGCCCTATCGTGACTTCTTTGTCGTTGTTGCCAACGGTGCACGTCTACACAGCCGAGGCCAATGCACCCCGGCCAATTTACAGTTGGGAAAAGAAAGCATTGCTGCCACATTTTTCCTTCTCCCTCTTAGCGGGTACGATGCCATCCTTGGCGTCCAATGGATGCAGACTTTGGGTCCGGTGATGTGGGACTTCGACAAAATGACCATCTCCTTCTCAAAACGTCAACAAACAGTCAACTTGCAAGGCCTAATCTACCAAACCAAAACAGGGCAGCATGTAGCCGCATCCCTTACGGCAAACTTCGTCGAAGCACAATCGGTAATTCACCGCTTTCATGACATTTTTCAGGACCCACAAGGCCTACCTCCTATTCGTTCACAAGATCATCACATCCGGTTGCTTCCCGACACTCCCTCGGTATCTGTTCTCCCATACCGTTATCCTTTTCGCCAAAAGGATGAGCTGGAACTACAATGCGAACAAATGCTGAAATTGGGAATGATCTGTCCTAGTACATCCCCTTTTTCAGCCTCGGTCCTTCTCGTCAAAAAGGACAACACATGGCGATTTTTTGTTGATTACAGAGCGCTCAACGTTGTCACTATCAAAGATAAGTTTTCCATTCCCATCATTGAAGAATTACTTGACGAACTACATGGGGCATGCATTTTCTCCAAACTTGATCTTCGTTCTAGGTACCACCAAATTCGAATGCATGATGCGGACATCGAGAAGACAGCCTTCCGAACTCACCATGGCAACTTTGAGTTCCTCGTCATGCCATTTGGATTGGCAAATGCATCATCAACATTTCAGGCGCTCATGAACAACGATGTCTTTGGACCCATGCTCCACAAGTATGTTCTTGTTTTCTTTGATGATATTCTTGTTTACAGCCGCTCTCTTGCCGATCACCTTTGCCACCTCGAGGAGGTCTTTGTCACCCTCCGCAAACATTACCTATTCTTGAAGGAGTCAAAATGCTCGTTCGCCCAAGCTTCAGTGGCATACCTTGGCCACATCATTTCTGTTGGCTTAAGGGTTTCTCTCAAGCCTCGATCTTCGTTTGATGATAACAAACATGTATTTAATCTATGTGTGAAGTTTTGAGTTCAGATTGAGGCTACGATAAGCATGCGAACTTCGTTCGGAGAAACGAAAGGAAAGATCGTCAAGAAACGATAGAAAAGAACAGTCGCAAGCGGTCGATCAACCGGCGGGTGGAAAAACATCCGGTTCGTCCATCTTTCCGCCAGATTTAATCCAGACCATTCAACTAAAGTTCTTAAGCCCGAAACTAGGGCTTTCTTGCCCATTCGACCGGCTGCCAAAACCCTCTTCCCTTTCTTCTAAGCTTTCTACTTATTCTCCAAGGTAAGATGCTTGATCTTTAGCTATCATTCATGAGATTATACTCAATGTTGTGTGGTATTTGATGTGTGAATGACATGCTAATGTAGTATGGCATTATTGACTATATGTATTTTGTTTTGAAACCTGCTCTGTAGATGATTCTTGGTTTTCATGATGAAACTCATTAATTGTACCTTAATTCTTACCCTTTTTGATTGATGTCAAAAGGGGAGAAAAAGTAAGGTCACACTTGGTTTTTATGATGCATATAGTTAGGGGAGAGTTACAAAAATGATATGCACATTAATAGATGGAGCATAGGTTGAGTTGTAAGCATTAATATGCATATGTTGAGATATATATCTTGTATGCCTTAACTCAAACTCACAAAAAATATGCATATGCTTTCTTAAAATTCCATGTTATGTTTGTCATCATCAAAAAGGGGGAGATTGTTGGCTTAAGGGTTTCTCTCAAGCCTCGATTTTCATTTTGATGATAACAAACATGTATTTAATCTGTGTGAAGTTTTGAGTTCAGGTTAAGGTTGCGATAAGCATGCAAACTTCGTTCGAAGAAACGAAAGGAAAGATCGTTAAGAAACGATAGAAAAAACGGTCACAAGCGGTCGATCAGTCGGTCGATCAGCAACCGAACGGATGTAACGGCTAGTTTTTCGCCCGTTGAACAGCCCGTTCAGCTGAGGGTTATAAATAACCCTCACCTAACTCCCTTAAGACCACTTACAAATTTAATTGAGCATTTAAAGGAGAGTTTTTGAGCCTTCTAAAGATCGATTAATAGCGCTATGTTCTTCCGTCAACAACTTCTTCAAGCGCACACTCTTCCTCAACTCGGGCTTCAATTCGAGCTCTACGACTTGGCGAGTTGGGGGCTTTGAAGGCTTGGAAAAGAGCATTTAGTCTTGGTTTACTCTTTAAGCTCTTTTCATTGTAAATTTTAATTGTTATTTGAACATTATTTTCTTTGGATTTGTGTTTGTGAAGACCTAGGTTGTTAGGTCTTAAAATTGGGTGGTTGCCTTTGTGTTTGAGGCTTAATTCCACCGGTGTAAACTCAGTTCGCTGGGATTAGTTGAGTTGTCCCTTAGGGTTGAGGTGGAAGAGTGCTCTCGATAAGAAGGCAGAGACTTCCGGATGTAAAAGTGTCTTAGGTTGAGAGTGAGACTCTTCGAGTCAAAGTCCTCTGTGTAAGGGAAACTATTTAATCTAGTAAACTTAATTTGAAAATCCTAAACGGGGTGCTTAGGTAGTGAAGTAGGCATTGGGGCCGAACCGCTATAAAATCCTCGTGTCTGCATTGATATATTTGCTTGTGCTTAATTGGTTTATTTTTGCTTCCGCATCTAGTCGATAAATTGCGATTGGCCTAAATAATCAAAAACGACTAAAATCGAATTTAGGCTAATAAATTAGTAAACATACTATTCACCCTCCCCCTCTAGTGTGTCATTTCACCCAACAATTTCCAACCATGGCGTGAGCACAGATCCTCAAAAAATTTCAGCCATATCCTCATGGCCGCAACCATCATCCCCGACTGAACTACACGGGTTCCTAGGCCTCACTGGGTACTATCGCAAGTTCATTCGTGACTACGACTCTCTAGCTGCCCCGTTCACAAAGTTATTGCGGAAAAACAATTTCAATTGGACTGAGGCAGCGCTTGAATTTTCCTTTCTGCCACCTCCTCTCTTCGGCATGACATCGTTCATGCTTTTCATGATTCAACGCTTGAAGGATACCAACGCACGCTTCAGCGCTTGAAGGCGAAATTCTATTGGTCCCATTTACGGAAGGACGTTCGTGAATATGTTCGTTCATGTGCCACTTGCCAGCGCAACAAAACAGAAACACTCCAGCCCGCAGGCTTACTCCAGCCCCTTCCTATTCCGCAACAGATATGGGCTGATATTTCCATGGACTTCATTGAAGGGCTGCCCATGTCCGGGGGCAAAACCGTCATCTTCGTCGTGGTTGATCGACTTTCAAAATATGGGCATTTCCTTGCACTCAGCCACCTCTACACCGCCACCAACGTCGCTCGTGTCTTCTTTGATCATATCTTCCGTCTCCATGGCCTTCCGGAAACCATTATTTCTAATCGTGACGTTGCTTTCACAAGCAAATTTTGGCGTGAACTATTCACCTTGTGAGGTACTCGTCTCCACTTCACCTATGCTTATCATCCCAAGGCGGACAGCCAAACTGAGGTCATCAATCGTGGCATTGAGATGTACTTGCGCTGCTTTACTAGTGATCGACCCAAACACAGGCTCAAATGGCTTCCATGGGTGGAGTTCTGCTACAACACTGCTTTTCACTCCGCCCTTCGCACCACTCCTTTCGAAGTGGTCTATGGTCGACCTCCGCCATGTCTACTTCCATACACCGCTAGTACTGCTCACCTAGAATCAGTCGACCACCATCTTCGCGAGCGAGATAGTCACTTGCATCTTATTCGCAGTCATCTTCTCCCGACACAAAACCGCATGAAACAAATCTATGATCGCCACCACCGGGAAGTTCATTTCAGTATCAATGACCTTGTTCTTCTCAAACTACAACCATACCGGCAACGCTCATTGGCAAAACGAGCCTCGCGCAAGCTATCTTCAAGGTATTATGGCCCATTTCGCGTCATTCGAAAAATAGGATCAGTCGCCTATGCACTTGATCTTCCCCCGAAAGCGAAACTACATAATGCCTTTCATGTGTCCCTGCTCAAACGATTCCATGGCTCTGATCCTTCGATTGAGCCCTTGCTCCCTCCAGTCCGGCAACACAATCTCACACCAAAGCCACATATCATTTTGGGCAGCCGCATCAATAATGGCGCGGAAGAATACTTGGCGCAATGGACCGGCCTTGCCCCCTCTGACTCATCTTGGGAGTATGCACTTCAGCTGCTCCAACTTTACCCAGACCTCCTCCTTGGGAACATACAGACATTTCGAGAGGGGGGAGATGTTATGGACCCTACTGCCACATCATCAAAAGAATGTGAAGAGGCTGCAACATGGAAGTTCAAATACCAAAGGAGGCAACAAAAGTAGCTTGGAAACAAATCGAAATAATAAAATGTCATTCAATGACATTATCTCCATTTTAATTATGCTTTATTGTGTTTTTAATAGGTTTGATTTGCACTTAATTCTGCTTTTAATTGTGCTTTAAATAGGTTTCCTTTTTGTGAAAAATCATGCCATAATGTACTATATAAATAGGGGTGAATGAGAATGAGAAAGGATTTCTGGGTTTTTCAAATACATCTCTCCACATCCCTCTATATCTCTCTCCCTCCCCCTCTCTCTCTATATATATCTCTACCAGTCAACTATCCTCTTCTTCTTCCTCTCCCTCTTCAAAATTTCGAGCAAAGATAGGTGATAACATAAATCCCCATCGGCCCCAAACTCGTGCTTATACTAAGGCACGCAACATCATCTCATAATAGTAGTTTGAGACTGTTTGGTTCTAGAAAAAAAAACATTTTCTAATGAAAAGGAAAACTTGTAAATGAAAACTAAAAACACAAAAAAGCACTGGCATACTTGTAATTATCTTTGGAAAAAAGTGAAAATGGATTTTCAATGTTTTCAACTTATCTTTTTTGGTTTTATGAAAAATCTAAAAGGCCATAAAATCCTTGTAATTACTTGGGTGTTTTATTTTTCACACACCAAACCACATTTTCAAAATAATAAAACTTTTAAACCAAAAATTACTTTTGCTTCCCACTTTCTCATGTTTTTGTTGAAAATGAAAACTTTTCAAAATTTTCTCTAACCAACCGGATTAGCACATCTCTAACAACCTCTATCAACCTATGCCAATGTGAACTTATTCTTCATTATTCAACCTATTGTCTTGAAAGTTTGTTTATATTTTCCTAGTTGGAAGAACAACTTAAAGTTTCCTAGAATGCAAACAATAAATAAGAAAATCTTGAAAACTCAAAAAATAATGAAGATTTTCATATACCTCCAGTGAATAGCCTGAAAATGCTCCTGGAAACTGATTGGCCATGATTTCCATTGCTGCAAGAAATGCTACAACCTAACCAATAAAAAGGATTAGTTATATGAGTAAACTATAGTTAGGATTCTACAAGATGGAAAAACAGAACCACATATATTCTTGTTTGGCTAAAATTAATGGAACACCTGTTTCCCCATTTGTGGAGAGATTACTGCATAGACATTTGCATCTTGGACTGTTTTATACAACATATGCCTGTCTCCACCAGTCGTCCCCATCACAAAAGGCACACCAAATTTGCAGTAAAGATCAGCATTAGCTGTATTACCAAAAATCAGTTAACATATTGACATAAACTTAGTCCACTAATACAAAAGAAGGGAAGCATGATGCAAATCACAATACAAGCAACATACAGGAAGATCTCTTGTCTCTCTAAGAGGATATAAACTTGTACTACAACAGTTATAGCTCATTCGAGAGTAGCATGTCCCAGAAACTAGAGAACTACTTTGTTGACATTACTCAAAATGCTAATGAACTACTATTACACGTAACGCAAGTTTAAGCCTATATAAGCTTCATGCCTAATGAAGAAAGATGTTCTCCATTTCAGCAGAATAATGTCTTCAAAAACAATACTTGGGAAGTATTGAAACAAAAGATGGAATAAAATTATAGAGAAGGAAGATGAAATATATACCATTCACAGCATCAGGCACGGTATAATCAACCACAATAACATCAGGAAACTCATGAATGACAGAAGAAAGAATACTTTCTCTTTCAGGTGGACCATGTATTTGGATCTCAGCATTGCCTACTTTTAAAGTTCTACCAGGCTCCTCTGAACTACTGAATGATACAGGAACTAACTGAAGACCAGCAGATAGTGCTGATTCTGCAACTGCTTTCCCCATCTTCCCAGTGCATCCATTTACCTGTCCAAAGCAAGATGATAAAAAAGAACTTCTTGATCATCAATCTAAGTTGTCTTAGTTTAAAAAGGCATCATAATAGTTGCTTTGCATAGTTCAAGCCAATGTATATATTAGAAAACTTAGTAAACCAAGAAGCACCTGGCCTTAATTTGAAAATAAACCCAACATCTCCATAAGTGCAACTACAAGAGAGTATAATATCATAATATGAAATAAGGAAAGATGTCCCTGAAAGAGGAAATGATTCTACTGATATTGGAAGGAGGAGAAGAAAGCAAATCTGGTAACATGTTAGCGTTTGGAACCTAAAATGCATTGAAGGAAAGCCCTGTGCACAATGCACCTGCCTCATCAAGTTATCTTGAGGTTTGTATTTAAGTAACTTTCCTGATATGGGGAGTTGTTTCTATGATTCAAACCCATAATTCTCAAGTTGCATGACGAATTTCACCTCTGTCTTGAGGGCCATCGTCTATTCTAACATGATAAATTAAATAAAATTAATAGCATTCATAAATTACACAGTTTAACACTACTATGGTAAGGATTACTTTGGAATTTGTGAGCATAGGCTATGACAAAAATACCAGCATGTTCATGATTTGGCACAAGGTCTGTGCTATTGATTGCAAGTTTGCTTGCTAAGGTGTGTGATCATAACTTTGCAAGACATCATAATTAATTACCATGTAGTAACAAGCCTAAAGGCAAGCAAGCACTTTATATCCTTATATTTTAGTATTTGGTGCTGCAAACAAGTTACATTAACCTATAATTTTCTTGTTTCACTTATTAAATGGACATCTTGTAGACATCAGTCGAAGCTCCAAAAAGGATGCTCTAAACCCCTAAAACCCTAAAGCCCATGTTCGGCGCGTACCAGTATAGGAAAAGAAAGATTCGGGGACGCAACGGAGGGGGGTTTGTTGGGCGACTCGCTCGTGACGGCGGCGCAGACGAGAGAAGGAGCCCTCCGGGGAAATCGTCGTCGAGCAAAGAGTGGGCGCTGGTGCCCGCAGTTTGCTCTATAAAAGGAGGCGGTCTGCTGTAGCAACAACGACATATTCGGAGAGCCGCTCCGCCGGGAGGAAGAGAACGAGCCTGGTTCTTCTATAGCAAGAACTCAATTTGCGTTAGGTTTAGACCGGTCCAGGTAGAAGCGTACTCGAGTTGTATCGAGTCAGGTCAAATTTTGGGTCGGGGATGACATTTTAACCTGCTTGGATGGCCGATCCAGACCCGCTCCGATCTACCCAGTTCACAAAATGGGTTGGGCATAGGATTACAATTCTCAATTAGCAACTTCGCCTCCATCCTGCATATGATTTCACCTGCGACGAATTTTTGACCCACATGGTCTCATTCCGCAATGGTTATATGTGAATATGTTAATTTTTTTAATGAATACAATTAAGGTTATTTTTTGTACGTAATATGTTATATTTTTTATTAAAACTTATATAAGCTCACATTCCAACCACATTTCACCACCCCATTGATTGGGTACAATGGAAAGAAAATTTCCAAGTAACGTTGCGCGTGTAGAAAATAATATATAATTTTTTACTAACTCTCTAACATTGATCTTGCTAACTTGCTTTATGATTTTTTTTTTCTACGGAAAAATAATTTTATTAATGATTACTTAAAGAGTCATGTACAAAAGTTTACTCAAAATCTGGAGGGCCATTCTGAGCCCAAACAATTGAACGTTTATAATAAATACCAAGCTTCTTTTGCTGCCCCCATGAGCAACTTCATTACTTTTTCTAGGTGTAAAACAAAATACAACACTAACATATGATTCTCTAAACTGTCTGAGAAATGAGAAAATAGCTGCTAACTTTCAAGTGAGAGTTTGATTCTAGTTGATCACATCAATTAATACTTTACAATCAGCTTCAATAATGATGTTGGATTATTGAATCTGTTGTGCACGAGCACAAGCCCGTTTCAAAGTTAAAGCTTCTGCATGGTCGGAAGAAGATGCATAGCAATACAGAGATGTTGCACATAAGCATGTGCCTTGGTGATCTCTGATGATTATGCCCAAGTCGACTGAACTATCCTTCCAAGCTCCATCACATTTAATCTCTAACCATGTTGATTCTTGAGGATCCCATTTAGTAATATTGATTTATTTTTTATTAGGACTCTCAGATAAAAAGAATTTGAATGCGTAAGAGCAAAGGAAATAATTTTATTCACCAATTGGATTGGGAAAGTTGCCTAATGACATGGGGTTTTTCATTTCTAAAAAACCATAAAAACCAAAGAGTGATATGTATTCAACTTCTGAAGGAACCGGGGTTTAATTCCTTATACAACGACAAATGCCAAGATCCATCATTCCAGGTAGAGAATAGCACAAAAATTAAAATTCATTTTAAATTGAATTTGAGAAATCACATTGCAGAAATAAGTGATCAAGATATTCTTGATAATCATCACAAAACAAAATGATTTGTTACACCCGAGAGATTCATTTGAGAGAGTAGAGTTCTAGTTAAAAGTCTACCATGAAAAAAATTCCACAAGAAGATTTTTATTTTAGGAGGAAGACAATAGTTTCCATAGAGATTTCCATAAAATAGAAACATTCGTTATAATTCATACTAAGTAATGTAAGCCACTTTTCATCTTATTTCATCTTTCCAAACTCACTTTTCATCACATGATTGTAGAGACAACTCAATATTCTTAATGGAGTTCCATACCACACTGTCAAAGTAATGTAAGCCAACCAAATCATTCCATTCCTGATTAAGGATAAGAGAATAGACCAAGTCATTTGTTTAAAGCATTAACATGCATAAAAAGAAGGCTTAACTACTAGTGGAATGTCAAACACCTATGTATCATGAAGTATAAATGTAAAAGAACCATTACCAATACATTTAACAAATTCAGCTAAAATAGCTTGAAAAGATTGAATAGACAATCACCAATACCAAGTGCACTTAGCAGGAACAGTAGTATTTGAGTAATGAGTAAATGGAACTTTTGTTTCACCCCAAAAATCCAAATTGACACAGAATTATTCAAGTAATGCACCCTTTTAGGATTAAGAGCAAGAGGTTTAAGGGTAATATCCTGAATACCCAGACCCCAACATCTAATATATTGTTTCGATTGAATTTACTGTTCTACGAGAACTTATCCAAAATAGAATTTATTTAAGTGAAATATTTTTTTAGGGAGCTAGTTAACGACCAAAGAGTGAATTGGTATAATATTTAAAACAAATTTTATGAGTACAATATGACAGTACACAAAATTTGGATTACCAACCAGCTAATCTATTCATGATATTATCAATAACGAAGTCATAGTTTTTTATCAAAGATTTAATTGGGAAAATAATTATTTCAATGTATTTGAAAGGAAAAGTACCCTTCCTCATACCTAATGCATGCAGATATTAGTAATGCATTCATTAGTAGTTTGATGAGGAAAATAGATTTCTGATTTAGCAAGATTGACCTTTTGACCCGTCAAGGTATGATAGTGTTGAAGAATAAACTTAATACTTTGTATGCTTTTCTGATTTGCACGAAAACTTAACAAAATATCATTAGCGAACGTTAAGTGACTGATTTTTTTTTCCAATCTTGAAAGGTCTAAACCGATTATTATCTATATCTATTTGAATTATATTTGTCAAAGTTTGAGAAACCAAGACATAAAGGAAAGGGGACAAGGGGGTCCCTTTGCATAATGTCTTGTCTTGATTTAATAAAAGTTGGTGTGTTATCATTAACAAGATAAGTGACAATAGTAGAAGTGATACAAGTGCGTATCCAATTGATAAACTTGTGAGGAAATTGGGAGGCTTGAAGAACATATATAGAGAATAGCATTCTAAGATATGACATCATAGGCTTTTTCGAAATCTATTTTAATCATAATATAAGGCTGATTACCACCCGAATTATATAAGGAATGAGCAATTTCCTGAGCAGTGAGAATATTTTCATGAATGCTAGCTAGGACCTTTTATAAAACCTGATTGCTCAAGGAAAATTAACTCAAGAATGCAACTTTTCAGCCTATTAGGTAAAATTTTAGTAAGAATTTATAGTTAAATTAAATAAAGCTATGGGTCTATACTCCTTGACAACCTTAGGTTCTCGAACCTTAGGGATGAATATTAACATTATTTTATTCCAGTTAAGAGGAATATTAGTCTCATAATGGAAATATGACATACAATGCATGAAATCATTCGAGATAATATCCCAATAGGTTTTGTAAAATTCAACTATAAAGCTGTCAATACCCGAGTTTTTTCCATTAGGCATATAAGAAACAACCTGAGTAATTTCAGCTATAGAGGAAGGGGTAGTAAGATTATCTCGAAAGTGTTGGGGTAAACACTTAAATCTCGGCCAATATGATTGGTAATGTTGTAATTGAGAAGGATTAGACCAAAGAGAGTTATAGAAAGTCACAAATGCATCTCCATAGTGACAATTCTATTGAAATCAATTTTAAGTGAATTAATATGATTTTACCTCTCACAGGAAGTAACAATTCTATGATAATAAGTCATATTTAAGTCATCTAGATCAATTTACTTTAGCTTTTACCCACCACTTTAGAGTAATTTGATGCTGGAGGGCAATAGCTTTATTTTGAAGACTACACAAAGAAATCTCATCAGCTCTAGAAAAATGGCCAAATGGCCGCTAGCTTGTTTATTTTCAAACACGGTAATAAAAGAGTGTGTAGCATTCAAATTATTTTCTAAATTGCCCACACTTTCTTTATTCCACTTGGACAGGGCAACCCTAGTATTTTTGAGTCTAAGGGAGAAAATATTAGGAGGAAGGGGGTAATCAAAGTGATTCCATGTCTCATTTATTACATATTTAGAATCTGGGTATTCCACCTAAAATTTTTAAAATTTAAACATTTTTTCATTAACAACGTGATTGTCAAGAAATTTGATGAGTAAAGGACAATGGTTAGATAAAAATCTATTAAGGTGTGTAACAATAATCGTACCCAAAAAATGAAGCTAAGTTGGATTGGCAAATATTCTATCCCGGTATAGGAATTACTAGTGAAATTTTAATCAATCAAACAATAAAATAAATAAAATTTCTAAAAGCTAGAACATACTGAGAATCATTAAAAGGAAAGCCACCCTTTTTATCCTCATGATTGAGAATATAATTAAAATCATCACCAATAAGCCAAAGATATGATATTAAATCTAATTCAAAAAAATATGTCTAAAGCGAGTTGAGTAATCCAGGATCAGTACTAGCATATAAAGTGGTAATAAGAAAGATTATCTAGCTTGAAAATGAAAAACAACATAAATAAACTGATCATGAGTAAGTATATTGCATTGTAATGTGCATCCCATGCCAAAATAATTCCACCCAAAGCTCCCCTGGAAGATTAGGCATCATGAAGGATCAAAAGATTTAACTAAGTTCAAAGCTAGGTCACAATCAATATAGCTCTCCGGGAGTGTTAGCAAACAATTTTTTTTTTATCAATGAAATAAGTCTATCCTTTGCAGGGCGACAAAGCCTCACGAATATTCTAATCAACATATTCATTTAAGTTGATTGATTTGGATGTTGAAAAGGAACAATGGCACAAGAAATCTCCATTGTGTTAGTGAGATCTATTTCCTCAATATGGGTTCAAGATCTTTTAACCTTAGTTTGAGTATTAGTAATTTGTCCTTCAGTTTTCAAGTTCTTAGAGGGCTTTTGGGATTTTTTAACCGAAGTCTTATTTAGAGATTTGTGTGTGTGTGTGTGAGAGAGAGCAGAAACCTTAAAGATAGAAGATAATTTCAAAGTCATCTGGTCACGGATTCTTGATACAGGTTGACTTGAAATTGTTAAAGAAGAATGAAAGTGTTTTTGTTGAGAATTTGAAACAGAAGGAGACTGCTCCATGTAATCATTTGGAATTCTATCATTCAAATCATGATTCTGTACGTAATCCTTAGATGGGCTATTGCCTCCTAGTAGAGGCTTAGTTTGCTTTCCTAGGGATATAAGAATTTCTTTTTTCCTTAGGTATAGCCTTCTACCTCTCCTCATCATTATATGGAAATATGGAGAAATGGCTATAAGACTGACATGCTCATCGTCAGAGTCAGATAACTCCTCATTTTCCTTTTAGAAGAATGATGAGTGTTTTCTAGGATATGAGTGTGTATGGTCAGCTTTGGAATTGGCGTATTTTTATTTGTTTTGTTTTGTAGGTTTTTTCTTTGGACTTGAATTCATAATCATTAAGGAAAATTTTAGGCAAATGTTGTGTTTCAGTAGGGATGGTAGGTGTGTCATCTATGTCCATTGAAGAAGTACTGTTAGGATTAGTGGTGCCCACTTACCCCACGATCGTTACTGGATCCCATGATGGTTGTCGGATCCCCTAGTATAGGTTCTTCAGCTCACGCTTTCGAGGCATTGCGAGCAAAACAATAAGAATAAGAAGATAGAACTCCGCCTAATCCACTTTTGAGGTGCTTGTGATTCGTTGGGTCAACACCAAATCACTAAGTAAGAAACTAAATAAAAAGATAGTTTGGGGAGAGGAAGACAAATATGAAGATGAAGAGAGCTCAACATTTATGGATCTCTCCTTAAGGATGAAGAGCTCATTGAGATGAACAACGCCAAAGCTTTGACCTCACCGAGATGCTCCTTCACAATATAAAGAGCTCAATATTTAAAAAAAATATTTTTTTAAAAATCGTACTAGAATTTTAATAATTTTTTTGATTTTCTGTACATTAAAACAAGCACTAGCTCTTAATTCGGGTTTAAAAAATAAATAAATAAACTTGTATTTATCAAGAGAATCGAGAAATACAAGTCAGGGAGATGAGGAGAGCGGAAGGTGAGGGTGTTACCAACACATACATGGAAGAGAAAGGATACAAGCAAAACAAGATTATTTCCTAAGGATGTTAAAATAGTGTGCTGCTTCTAAAGAGGATATATCTCGGATAATCTAATAATAATTAAAAGATACAACAGTGTCATTTCCTTTTAGGTGGCATCAATAAATTTATCAATACTGATACAGACTCAATTTCTCGTTAGTGGGCTTGGGTTGATATACTTGGCATCAATGAATTTTAGGCCATTAGACGGACCAAGTCATTTATGGGTCAAACATTAACCAAATTATTGTTTTCTACGCCGTAGTTTTACATATACTTGTCAATTGTAAAATTAATCTCGTTTCAGTAAATTCAGTATTAAAATACTTGATTGGATTTGCTGAGTTCAGATTTCAGGCGTTATGCACTTATGCCTATGCTAATAAATTAAATTCCGTCATCATCTTTCTTTAAGGGCAAAATTATGTTGCTATCTTTTCATATTTTGACTTAACCTCATTATTAAATGGTAGATGTCAATTTTGGATTCTTTTAGCGTGATTATTAAGTTATTGTATGAGGCAGGTTAAATAATATATATATAAATATATCAGTCGCTGGCCATCAATAAATAGAAGGGCCATTATTACAATTTACAAAACACTAAATAATTTGCAAGAAGCACGTTAGTTTCAGTAATATTATAAATCATAAAATTATCTGATAAGTTCTTTTTGATAAAATTATAAGATATTTAAAATTATTAAAATTTATAATATTTCCAATCTTCTCGCACAGTATGAACGGTTCCGGTTTGAACTGGGTGACTGCGTTGATGAAGTACACGTCGCATCGCCCAACATCGTGCGCGCCAACAACAGCTCATTTACCGTTGGCTAACATGACGCCCTTCATTTGTGTTGCCGTTCGCACGAACGACTCATCGTCGCAGAGAGAAAAAGAAGTTAAGAAATATATCCAAGAACGTGGAAGCCTTCAAGAACTCTCTGCCACACCGGCCCCCAATCGCCCCCTTCGCCTTCGTCTCGCGCCTCCCCCCTTCTGCAATAACGGCGGTGATTCCTCCGGCCGTGATGAAGCTCGAGGCCTTTCTCGAGATGCCCAACAGCGGCAGCCCTGTGGACAGGCGAGGTCAAAACTGGGAGCGGCAAGGGATGGCTGCACGTGTCAACATCGACGCCAAGCTGGGTGAGTCGATCGATGATGTTTTCTTTTAGCATTTCTTCTTCCTCTCTCAACCTTTGGATTCCTTCAGCGAAGAAGCAGAGGGAAGTGATTGAATGGCTCAACAGCTTGTTCCCCGGCCTTAGCTTGCCACTTGAAGCGTCGGAGGAGGAACTCCGGGCGCGGCTGTTTGACGGAACTGTCTTATGCGGCATCATGAAGAAATTTAGTCCTGGATACATCACTGAGGTAAGTCTTCTTACAATTATTTTTCGTTTCTTTGAGTAAAGTCTTCTAACGTTTGTTCATTACTTCAACTCATTGATGCAGAGGAGGAATGGTAATTTTTTACCGACTGGTGTGAATCGTTTGCAAAACATACGGATGTTCGTTTCAGCGGTTGAGCAGATGGGACTACCGGCGTTCAAAGTGTCCGATTTGGAACAGGTAAAACATACCTTTGATGCAATTAGTGTTGCTGCTACTCTTGAGCTAATCGATTTCTTTGATGCGTGTTACTTTGAAATCAGGGACCTCTCTCTGCAGTAGTGAACTGCCTTTTGTTGCTCAAAGACCACCTCCTTGGGGAGGGCACCGGTGTGGGCACGCCAGATACAAATGTAGCTGAGGCGAGAGTGATGCCGAAAGATTTTGAAAGTACAAGTTTTGATTCACTGGAAGTTCTGATGGGGGATAGCATCTCTGATGGCAAGAATTCTGGTATCCTTGAAGAGGAGAGAAGAAAAGGTTTCGAAGATTTATGATTAGAACATGCTACGTTAATTGTCCTTAACGTATATTTGTTTCAAATACTTGCGTAATTCCTTTCACGTCATCAGTTATTTTATCCTTTGATAAAACTAGTGACTAGTCCGAAACTATTTCAATGTACTCATTGTTGAGCTTTGTGCTAATTAGATAAGAATATAGCTGAAGCAAGAGTGATGACGGAAGATTTTGAAAGTACAAGTTTTGGTTCACTGGATGTTCTGATGGGGGATGGAATTTCTGATGGCAAGAATTCTGGTATCTTGGAAGAGGAAAGAAGAAACAGCTTTCAATATTTAAGATTACAACATGCCTTGAAAAATACTGTGATATCAGGTGTGTCAATTGTCCTCAATATATTTTGGTTTCAAATACTTGTGAACAATTTGCATGTATCTTTTTTGTAGCTTTTACATGATCCTATATATTTCTTGTTTGATGAAATTAGATACCATATGATCAATTAGACTAGAAAACCACCATACATTTGCTTCACTTTATTTATATCCTTTAGGATGCTTCAACATGTTTCTGCCTATTGAAAGAGTGAGTTAAAATACCATATATACTAGTACAATAGATACTTATTTAGGAGTCAAGTGGTGGTCATCCTCGTACCAAATGATTTATTTTTCACATCATTGGAATTTGGAAGTTGAAAGTTGAAACTACAACATATATATTTGAACCGTATTTGATAGCATGTTGTTAGTCCTTTCTTAGTCCTTGCCATTATCCTGGTTAAGACTGTACACTATCTCTTATGCCTTCTTGACACAAGATGCTTGAATGAACACAAGATGCTTCTTATTCAAAAAGAACATTGTATATTTGCATACAAGAAGTTGTCAAAGTATTCTAACATGTCTGATGTTTTCTATGGGTAACTTATAGTTTCCACGCTTGTTAGGTTGGTTTCAAGGTTGCCTTGCATTTATCATGGCATCCCCATATACGATTATCGCCATTAGTACAGTAATTTCTCTATTAGCAAGTTAGCTAACTATGAACATCCTGATTGCATTAATAGCATATTCATGGTTTTCCCGTTTTATGTCACTTTGTTAAATGTGGACTTTATCAACATATTATACCTGTTCTTAGATGGAAGTATCAATACACTTAAAAAACAGTTGATTAAAATGACAGAGATAATAGCATCAACCACAATGATAAAAAGTCATGCATAGTCAACTTTGAATATCCACGTGCATGAACTATAAATCTTAACTTGCCTTAATTTACTCATATTTTAGCAGCAATGAATTTTAAATAAATATCTTTTAAATTTAAGCATTTAAATAAATAACATGTATTTAACATCTTGAGGTACAAGTGATGTTGCACATCTTTTTGTGAATTGCATGGATCTACTATATAATTTTGTGAATTGCATGGATCTTGAGGTTTATGATCTTCCATAAAAAGAATTTTCATACTATGCGATGTTTGATAGCGTTCGTGATGCTCATGATGATCTACTTACTACTGCTTCAAAGAAGTGGATTTCACCTAGAGTTATGCAACTTTATATAAAACCTACTCACTATTTCCATTTCTATGTAGACCCATCAACTCCACAATCTCATCATGGTGGGCGCAGATTTCATGAGGTTTTCCAGCTAAAACAAGAGTCTTATTTTGGTCTTACTACGGCTAAGATCTCAGAGATGATAAAATCAAACAGCTTAGATGTATTCACTTTCATTCAATAATTGTATCAATTTTACCATTTTTCATTATCCTATTTTTATTCCTCATCTTTGAAATATCTTGTGTGTAGAATGCCTCAACTCAATCACTTTTAAGCATTGCAAATGGAATTCTTGATGAAAGTGCTGGAAAGAAAAATGGAGACATACCTCAAGTATGTAAAGAACATTTCCTAATGGTCATGTTCTGCAGTAATCTGTGTGTGTTTGATTTTTATTTTATCTTCTTATATTGCAGTAGCAATCTTAAACAGAGAAGTAGGATATTTTTATTTTTATTTTAAATTCTAGTAGATACTGTCAGTTGGCATCCCAAAAGAGAAGTAGTGCAGATTTTATTTTTAGTTCTTTAATGCTGTCTCTCCCCAGCTTGTAGCATGCTTATTGAGAAAAGTTGTGCAAGAGATTGAACGACGTATTGCATCACAAGCAGAGCACATACGCAAAGTAAGTTAATGACTTTCATGTTTGTTTTCCATTCAAACATTCTGTTTATGTTTTTTTACCTGTTACAGCAAAATAATATCATTAAGGCACGTGAGGAGAAGTATCTATCAAGGATTAGGGTTCTTGAAGCACTAGCAACTGGTACAAGTGAAGAAACAGAGGTAGAATAATAGATCAAGAAACTGAATTCTATTAATTTGAATTGCAAAGATGTTGCTGAGACACCAAAGTAAAATGATTATTTATATTCTCTCTCTTTCAGATGATTACGAACCAACTCCAGCTGCTGAAGGTCTGTATCTTATCTAAATTATATTTTTACTTAACTAATTAATTCTATTTTGCTTACTATCTCTTTATTTTCGAATAATTTGCATTCTTCGTTTCATGATTTCACAAGATTGCAAAGATGACTTGATTAAGAGGTGATCATTACTAATTTTTAGCAACTTTTTATGCATGTATGTATATGATCAATCAAATGACCAAAGCAGTGCTAACTATTAAGAGACATAGCCTTTTTAGATTTAATTGATCAACCCTTGATTTTACTAATAGACTAAATAAAACCTTGATTGATTATTGATAATCAATCCAAATGACCTGTGGGACTATGCCTAAAAAACTATAATCCCTGATTTTACTATAGACAACTGCTATAGTTGATTTTACTATACACAACTGATAATAACATTTGCCAACATGAACTAGGTGATTACAATCTTGCCAATACTGAACCTTACGAATTTGCAAGCATGAACAGGCACATAAACCTTTCCATGCTTAATGAAATTTATTGATTGGATTTCTTTGCATGCTTTATCTACTTAAACCTTTCCATTTCTTTGATTGGCACATAAACCTTACCTGTATGTCTTTGAAAAACATGATAAATTTTGCAGTTAGAGACAAACAAATCAGCCCCTTCAATTTTAGGAATGAGCTTCAAATTAGCCTGCTCTTTTTCTTTGTTGCTAATTATTTGCTTAGTGGTTTCATAATGTAATAATTAGATAATTTACATCCAAATAAAGCAATAAGAGGACAACTCTTCAAATAGCAAAAATGACCAAATTTATATAAGTAAAGCTCCAACTTGAAAATACGTGCTCTTTCCAGCTCTAGTCTCCAGTAATTCATAATTATGCTAATGTGGGCCTCTGAAATTTGGTATAAAATATTTGAGTGAACCGTAGTTAGCATATTCGGTACAAACATATTTTAAAAGACTGGAAGTGAGACTGAAGGAATCTGTTGAAGTTGCCTAGTTAGACATATTGAAGGATCATTTAGTGGATTTCCGAAATTTGGGATAAACATATTGAACATCTTTTTGAACAAAGTAATGATATTGGTCATCCTTCAGACTGAAAAATACAGGATTGAAGAGAGAAACAAAATTGTCACAGAAGCCATGTCTAGGTTGATGAAGGAGAAGGAAAAAAATGACACGATAATTTCAGAACTTAAGCAGGAGCTAGAAATTCAGAAAATGACAATTGAAGAAACATTTCAGCATATGGAAGCTAAAGCCAAGGAGTATCAGATGGAGTTAGAGCAAAAACTAGGAGACACTGAATCCCTTTTAGCAGAATCACAAAGTAAAGTAAAAAAGCTACAGTCAGTTTCAGAATCGAAATTTCAGATTTGGAACCAAAAAGAGCACGTTCTCCAAAGGTTTTTTGATCTACAACTTCAGTCAGTGCAGGTATGTCACGCTTAAACTTGATTAGGATTGTTCTTCAAAGTTTCTCCAATGCTTAAACAATTCATGTTTCTTCTAGGACTTGTGGCTTTCTTCTGATTCCATCAAGCATGAAGTTAAAAGCATTCAGAATAAATGGTGTGAAGAAATCACCAACTTTGGTATAAACGGTCCTGCCGATTCACTGTTTTAACTAAAATTTAGCACCTCTTGAAGCATGACTTCGACTGTTGTGTAGGGAAACAACTGAAGGTGCTGACTGATGCAGCAGAGAATTACCATAGCGTCCTTGAAGAAAATAGGAAATTATACAATGAGGTTCAAGAGCTAAAAGGTATTTAATTATCATAAATACTAAAACATTATTCGAGGTTAGGGATTTACCACTTATATTTTATATTTTCTCATATTGTTTATGCATTGTCTGCAGGAAATATAAGAGTTTATTGTCGGATAAGACCATTTCTTCCAGAGGAAAATGAAAGACAGACTACCATAGAGTACATTGGCGAGAATGGCGAGCTTGTTATTATGAATCCTGCGAAGCAGGGAAAAGACTGGCACAAGATGTTCAAGTTCAATAAGATCTTTGGTCCAGATTCCACTCAAGGTTTTAATTCAAACATTAAATTATATTTACTTGTATATTTCTGATATACATGAAATTTTCATATACAAGCAGGGAAAAGACATTCAATTTTGTATTACGTGGTAATTTGTATGGCAGTAATTCTGATATACATGAAATTTTCAGTTTCACTCAGTTGGATACTCATTTAAATTATTTTTTCATAACAGAGGAGGTGTTCTTGGATACTCAGCCTCTAGTTCGCTCAGTTCTTGATGGCTACAATGTATGCATTTTTGCATATGGTCAGACTGGATCAGGAAAAACATACACCATGGTGAAGAATCTTTACTAATCTTTATTTTTATTTCAAATTACATTTATCAGAGTATCCAGATCCATATTTTTATCTTCAAAGTATAATTATTGAGCACTAAATGACATATTTCAAAATATAATCACATTTTCAAAAACCATTTCAGAGTGGACCAAATTCAGGAAACGAAAAGGAATGGGGGGTCAATTATCGAGCACTAAATGACCTATTTCATTTATCTCGGAAAAGGAAAGACACCTATATCTATGAAGTAGGCGTTCAAATGGTTGAAATATATAATGAGCAAGTCCGCGATCTTCTTACATATGATGGCTCAGTAAAGAAATATCCTTTTCTTCACATTCTTTTTCATTCACTTGATAAGTTCTGATAGTGTCAAAATTCATTCTGATATAATCTTACTCATGATTTTTCGTTGTAGTACTTTTGTCTATGTACATACTTCATTATGAATTCAAAATAAACAAAATCCTTATGTTGGTGTCTAAACTTTAGTTTGTAAAGATTTGCAATATGTATTTTCTTTAACTTGAGCACGCTTGGGATTTTGAGTACTTCACAGCCAAATGGTCTTGCTGTCCCTGATGCAGCTATGCATCCTGTTAAGTCAACTGATGATGTGCTGGAGTTGATGCAAATTGGACACAGTAATAGGGCTGTTGGTGCCACTGCTCTGAATGAAAGAAGTAGTCGGTCGCACAGGTTTTGCTTTATCTATGTTAAATTATTTTCCTAATATTTTTGCATCTGCTCCTACATTAGTAGTGCTTTTTACAGCATTATGACGGTTCATGTTCGAGGTGTGGATGTCAAAACTGGGGCTCCTTTGCGAGGCTCTCTTCATTTAGTAGATCTTGCTGGAAGCGAGAGAGTTGACCGTTCTGAAGTTACTGGAGACAGACTTAAGGAAGCTCAGCATATTAACAAATCATTGTCTGCTCTTGGAGATGTCATATATTCTCTATCACAAAAGAGTGCTCACGTACCATATAGAAATAGCAAACTTACTCAAGTCTTGCAGAGTTCTTTAGGTACTCGTCTTTGATGTTGTTGATGGATGGCAGTTTCCTTGGTTGTCTCAATTCCACATAACTTTAGAATGCCATAATTTTTCTTTATTATGCAGGCGGACATGCCAAGACGCTTATGCTTGTACAGATAAATCCACACACAGAGTCTTATTCTGAGACTCTGAGCACCTTAAAGTTTGCTGAAAGGGTATCTGGAGTAGAGCTGGGTGCTGCGAAGAGTCAGAAAGAAGGGAAGGATATTAGAGATTTGCTGGAACAGGTGTTTTGATATAGATAATTTATATTTCATGCTTGCATTTTCTGATTGATTATACGTTTCTTATTAATTTTAAATTTGTTTGTGAAGACTTAAAGGGAAAGTGGCATACTTTAACTTATTAGCTATTATATAGTAATCTGATTTGTCATTGGAATCTAAGGAAATACAGATCTGTGCTTACTAGTTGGGACTCTCGATTCAGATAAAGATAAATGTACCTAAACATGGAAGCTTAAATTTCGTGCTTTCAAGAGAAGCATAAAATTTAGATTAGTATTTAATTTGTTTATTATTATGAAAATTGCAGATAGGGTCTCTTAAAGATATTATTGCAAGGAAAGATGAGGAAATTGAGCAGCTCCAACAGCTAAAAGACACTAGATTACGACATAGTAATTCATTGAGGCATTCATCATCTTCTCCTGATGGAAAGGTAGTTGAGCACAATGGTGAACGTTCTGAATCTGATTTTCAACAGTCCATAGATGATATTGAGCACCAGAAGGAATGTCAGGTTCATGCAGATTCAGAGGAACGGTTAAGTGATGTATCGAGTGTTCTCGGCATGGAAGCAGAAACAGATGGTTTAATTGCTGAACTTATTGTCTCTCCAAGACTACTGAGATCATCCGAAATCACAAAAGGAAAAGTGTGAGTATCTCAAAATATTTTCAGGAATTCTCTACATGATAAATATGTCATTTTGTTCTTTATTGGGTAATTATGAATCTGCACTGAAAACTTGTAATGAGCAACCTAAGTTTTCTAAAGATAAATAGTGTTTTCGTTTCATTTTTGGATTGTTGATGCATTGATCTGAGTTGAGTTTTATGACTTCAAGATGTTTTAATAATGCTACATCATAAATGCAGGCCTAAAACACCAGCGAGAGTACCGAAACCACCTTTGCAAAAGCCTGGGCTACTCTCACCATCCATTGCAAAACTGAGAGACCCAATCAAGAGCCCAAGTAAGTATATTTCATTTCTTGACTGAACCATGAATGATTCTTGTTTTTTTTTCTCTTTGGTTCTTGTGAGGTGTAGAAAATATGGTTATTAGATATATAGTATTTCTTCTTCTTCTTTTTTGGATATCAAGGTAAAAAAATGTATTAATAACCTAGACAATGATTCTTTATAGCATTATGATCGAAGTAAACAAAGGAAGGAAAAATAATTAGTTCCTTTAACATAGGTTTGACAATAGACAAAGTTCCCATTGACAAATAAGAATTAAGCTCCTTTAACATAGAACTCTACCATGTAAGATGTAACATAGAGCTCTAGCATGTGACAAATAAGAATTAATGTTCTTTTCAACATTATACTATCTAATCAAACTCTCATACAATTCCAGGTCCAAAGAAAAGTGCATATCCAGCAACATCGCCTGGATCCAAATCTCCGAAACGTTGGCAGTAGGAAAAACTACTTTGGCATAATTTTCACTTCTTTTAGGAAAAGGTCCAATTTTGTCACTTGTCAGCAGTTCTGCACAGCCTGAGGTTAAATGTTTGTTAGCTAGCTCTTTCTTCCCAGTAAGAAACAATTTACGATTGTTCTTATTATTCAGTTTATGAAATTTTGAGTTGGTGAGGGTCATTCTCATCTAGATTTATGCGCATTAAGATATCAACATTTCCATGTTAGCTTTGAGAAAAGTTTGTAATTCATATACTGCAAGTCTGATGTTGCATGATCCAGATTTTTTGGAACATGATTTTTTTGTTTATATATGTTAACTGAATCTGCTAGCTGGCTAATTATGTTAGGGTTATAATATTTGAACAATCCGAACTCAAATTCACCTAATTTGATTTTAAAAAATGATTTTAAAAGAATTTGATTAAAAATCAATTTTTTTAAAAAACTTTGGAGTTGGGGTCTTGAATTTGAATTTTAATTCTCTTGCACATAAGTTGATGAGGTTTTTTAATTATAACTTTTTATTTATAACCCTACCATCGCACATGAATCATAAAGCAAAATTTAAAAAAAGAAAGAAGAGGAAGAGACAATTAAAAAGTTAAGCCGTATCATATGGTGATGAAAGAGGCGACAACTAGAGCGACCAAAAAATTGCCCTCCTCCACCCCTTCGTCCCCGCTCTCGACGATGCAACGACCACCTTTAGCACCTTTGGACCCGGCCCTCTTCTTCCCTTCCCCCTTCCTTTACTTTCTCAATCACGCTCCTAGCGTCTTCTTTGCAGTCGCATGAAACCCTAATTTTTCTAGGGCTTTTGCAAATCCTCAATTGGCGATGTTGACATCTTCGTCTCTCCTTCCAAATGGCAACGAGGCTTCCCCTGATCCAATTCTGGCGCTCTCTCGTTCGTCCTCGCACGTGAACCCTAAATTTTTTTGGGTTTTTGCAAACCTTAATTCCACTGACCAAAACATTTGGGCTTTTACTCAAATTGCGCAGGTAAGCACTTCTCCCAAACCTACGCCTATTAAAACTATCTCGGCACATATACTTCATAAATCATCGGCACAAGACCAAGATTCTCCGACGACTCCATTGTGGCAAAGGTTGCAATCTTCTTCTACTGGTCGAGTAACCATTTCGACCGAACAACTGAACTCTTCAAGTCAACCTTGGTGCGCTAGCTTAATTGCCAAATTTATTGGTAAGCCTTCATCCCTCATTCTTCTTCGTCAATTGACTTACCATGAGTTTTAGACCTCGATAAAGGTTACTTTGTTTTTAGGTTTGATTCTATAGATTCTGCTACAAATGTTCTCATTGGAGGGGTAATGTAATTATATTAATGTCATGGTCTTTTAGGGGTAATGTAATTATATCAATTGACTTACCATGGTCTTTTAGGGGTAATTATATCAATTGACTTACCATGGTCTTTTAGGGGTAATGTAATTATATTATGCCATGGCACCCTATTTTTAACCCATGGAAACACAAATTCTCCACTGCCCCTGTTTGGATTACCCTTAGAATTCTGGAACATGGATTTTGTTTCCATATTGCTTCGACTATGGGTAAGGTCCTAGGTGCTTTCATGTTCAAAGAGGCAAATATATTAGGGTTTGCCTAGAAATTGATCTTACTATTCCTATGAAACATGGAATTTGGGTTGACACACCACAATTTTCCCTATTTATCTCTATAACTTATGAAAATTTACCTTCGTTCTGCTTCTTATGTGGCTTAATTGGACACAGAGAAACTCAGTGTCCTTCCTCCATGTCCGCCTGAACACAGATGATGTTGATGGTCTAGCAGTGGAAGAGGAGGCGGCAAACGGCCTAGCACCGTGTGGCTGCAACAACGCCTATGCGTGGGCCATTGTGCCAATACCATGGACACTGTTGTGGTCGACGACGACCACCTTTCTTTATGCTATTTGTGTCCGTAACTGTTTTATGGATGAGTGCTATTGGGGTAGTCCGTCTGGCTCTGAATTTACATGCCTATGACTTAGTTTCCCAAGACATACGTGCACGAAAGATCTTGAATTTGAGAGTTTTTACATCAACAATATTCTCTTAAACAAAGATATTCGTGCTTGGATGGTAGCTTAGGATGAACATCATTAAAACCTTATATTTCTTGAGGAGGTTCTACCACGTTGAAACGCTCTTTAACAGAACTTTAGCTTTAGTTGGTCATGACTAAGAAAACATAGGGTTGGAGTGTGGTCGACAGCTTGAAGTTGTCGGGAAGATGAACTGCCATAATGTGCTCGACGAATGGTCCTGAGTGGATGGTGGGGGGAGGAGCAGTCTCTGTGGCCCTAGTGTCCTCCTCTTCTCTTTGATGATGCGTGCGGGAGGACCTCATCTCGAAAAGCGGAGGTCGATCTCCCGGATCTCTCCAAGTGGTTATCTTCATCGTGCTCTAAGCGGTGGCGCTCATGTTCGACCGGACGTTGTTCTTGGGATCGCCTCAGCGTCTTGACCTAGGCTGCTAACCTTCGGTTCTTCGCCTCAAGGTCATTGATTGGGCGATGGGATTCTTCTAATGTGAGGTTGGAAGGTACAAGAGCATAACTCCTCACCGTTTCAGCATCTCCAGGTAGCGAGGGAATGTTGCCTGGTAGGATGTTGCCTATGTGCGGCTGCGTTCACCTGACTCTGACACTCAAGTAAGAAAGAGTTCCAATTGAGGATAATAGAAATTGGAATCTAGATGTACATGGGGAGCATCATGTATGTTTATAGTGCAGCATGAGGGATGTCTAGCAATGATGCTTCTCTGTAATCTCGTGTGGATGTGCTCAGAATGGGTCGAAGCTGATCCCAGAGATGTCGGGCTCGTAAATGACGAATCTCTCGTAATAAATGAGGATGTAAGTGTCCTTGTATGGCCGGGTGGAGCCCTCGTGGTGAGTAGTGTGTGGCCTGACTTGAGTTTGGTTCATAAGTGTGGGCGCTTCTGAACCTAATCCGGTCAAGCCCAAAGTGCTAGTCCAGCCCAAGACCATTTCATCAACTCTCTTTCACTTATCATAATTGTAATATTCTTCATCTAATTCTTGAATATTCCCACATATGAACCCTAATTTTTTCTTTGCTGCTACGGCTCGTTTAACATATCTACTCTAGATCATGAAATTGCAATCAGTTAAAGGTACGGTAACAAGAATCATGCCAGGATTGACTGATCCTTGTAATATTAAAGAATCTTCAGTGTTCTGCGATCTATTTGCTGCACGAGTCGGATCTACGACTCCTTGAGCTCCAATTGGTTCGTTCTCCGTTGCAGATGATGGTTCGATATCCTCAACTCTTGCTAGGTACTCTGGAAGTGTCACCAACAACCAATTCGACACAATACGATGACGCTGACGATAATCTTCTATTTCCTATTTCTGATTGGGCAAAGGAGAATTCACTCTATTCTCTTCACGAAATTTGATCTCCGATGAAGATCGTCAATGCAATTGTGTCTCCTCAGTACTGGTTTCAATTAGAATTAAATTGAAGCAGGTGACACCAAGAATAGTTAATCCGATGATTGAAGGAAAAGAATCATGCATCAGCTATCATCCTTTGATCGTCATGGCTCTGATACCATGTTCGGTTTCAAGACCAAGAAGAAAAGTGGAAAAGGGCTAACAAAAAAGTAATTCTCATTCAAAATAATGCTTTACACTGTTTATATACATGCATATATAATAATTAAAAATTACACTTTTGCCATTGATCAAGCTATTAGTTAACAAGTACATTAACATATTGAAAACATAGAGTATAATGAGTATAATATTCTACAACTAAGGGTGACAATTGGAACGTAATCTTTATGGCTAACCAACTATTTCAATTTTTGTTTCGAATAGTACATTGCTTCGGTTTCGAATACCTCCTCACAAATAACCGGTAGACAAAATCGATTATATATTAATAGAGATACATATAACATTAAGTGAATTTAAAGGATTACTCGCCCTAGTCACCACTCATTGCCTCACTCGAATGAGGATCTCCAAATTCTCCATGCGCTAGTGCTTCTTCTTGTGGTTGCCTCTAGGTGCCCACTCCTCCTCGCCTCCTTGTTGTTATAGCTTGCGCTTCCTCCTTGCATTCTTGCACAAGTACGGTTGCCACTCGTTCTTTGGTGCCTCCTTCATGTATCCTTGCATGTGCACAGTAGTCACATGCGCCTTGCCCCTTCCTTCCTACGACAACCACTTGTGCCTTCTCCTTGTGTGTTCTTGCCCATGCATGGTCGCAACCCGTGCCTCCTCTCTACAGACTTGCCTTTGTGCATCCATTCCCCACGCCTCCTCTTTCTAGTCTTATTTGTGTGTGATCGCCACTCGTGCATGATTCTTTGGTGAAGATCTTGCATGTTATCATTATTGTTGATATAAGATTTTCAATCTTGGTCTAAATCTTGGTATTGATGATAAGAACATATTCAAGTTCGATTTTAGATTTCAAGAAGGAAGTTTTGGTAAAATCGATAGTCAATGCTAAGGCGTATTAAGAATTAGGTTTAGGTTATAATTTTTTATGTAAAATTCTTTACGACCTCATTTGTGACGAATGTTAGTGTTTTAGTCCATTTAAACCTAACACAAAGTCCTAAATCAAACTCAAAACCTTGAAAACCAAGACAAAAATCCAAACCGAGTACTTCTGAAAAATCCAACAGAAATACAATCTCGGTCGAAGTTCAATCGACAAAACTTTAGCCCAAATTCATCCTAACTTCAGCCGAACATCAACCCAGATTCAGCCCAACATCAGTCGACTAGTTCTGCAGTTTCCAAAAGTTGATCGAAGTCCAACCAAAGTTTGATCGAACGAACTTTGATCGACCATCGATCGGAGAGCCCAATGGCTCTTTTTCTAGTCGTTGGCTGAGCTCCATCCCTCATATTCATTAGTCATCTTCATAAATAAGCTTGATTTCATGCTTCTAACCCCTCCAACTATTTTTTAGAGTCAAAACAATTGAGTTTATCCCTAATCCTGAGCTCTTCCCGTATACCATTTTGTTTATCTAATTTGACCGGAGAAAGAATTTGTTTACTTGTACGAGCAACTCAGTGTGTGTTACAATGTTTAACAATTGAAAATAATAATAATAATAATAATAATAATAATAATAATAATAATAATAATAATAAAGTACCGTAATTAATAAAGTACTGGAGAAAGAATTTGTTTACTTGTACGGGCAACTAAGTGTGTATTACAATGTTTAACAATTGAAAATAATAATAATAATAATAATAATAATAATAATAATAATAATAATAATAATAATAATAATAATAGATAAATAATCTTTCATGTTGAGTTAAATCTGTTCGTGGTGGAATTACTTTTATCAATTGCACACCTCTTTTCAAAATATGTCAATTGAGTTATTTTTTTTTCAAAATATTAAATCGTATGATAAATTTAGCAATTTATCCGATATAAAATACTAAATAAAACGTACAATAGCATCATGTAAATTAAGTTGGTGCCAATCTGTTGAGGGTTTGAGAAAGAACCTGAGTCCTAACAATTTCAGGTTGACGACACAAGAATTCTACCCACCGAAGAGACTTGATGCTGCTACGACTCCTACGAGTACTTGCAATTAATGCTGCCTCCGCTAAATTTTTTTCTAATATCTCATTGTTTGATATATAAATCCAAATAGATATTGATAGAGGAATTGTCAAGGCGCAATTCCAATTTATTTCTTGTAAACGAGAAAGATCAACATAGGATGTGAATCCGGTCACCAACAAAATGTAAAGTAATATTATTGTCAGATCCGATCCAATATATAAACATAGTTCGTATCACCTAATTATGGACCTAATTAACATTTATCCACTCCTGCAAGTCAACCCTTTCTCCAACAATTATCTCATTTATCTCCCACATCTTCTCCCCGCAGTTGAACCTAACATTTTGTGCGCAAGTTAAGTAGTAATTTCCCTAATCAACTGTAATCAAAGCCAAACCTTGCGTTCGTTGACTTCCATTATGAAGTAGTGAAGGTTCATCCCTCCTTACCAGGTTGGTAAAACGAAGAGGAAGATAACCTGCCCTTTTCTTCTATTAATATATAACGAGGTACAAAAGTGATTTGCATTGCTTTCTTTTTATTATAGAAAAAACTGGATTTAATACTCGACATTGCTTCCAAGACTCGAAATCTTTTATATTGCCGACCTCGGATTCACTTTCTAATCCATAGCAAATAGATAAGCCGTCGCTGTTATATCTCAGCTGCAGGTGGTGCCCTCAATTTCTATTAATACTGCGCGCCTGTCTGCTGCAACTCCACAATCTCCGAGGGTGATCAGTGGAGAGCAGAGCAATTCATCCTTATAACTGGAAATGGAAAGATTGTTCCTCGTGATTTCATCTTTTTCCTTGTATTTTTCAGGTAATTCTTCCCTCTTTTCTCTCTGGTTAGAAGTTAGAACATTTCATGCATGGTTGTGCTCTGTGTTCGATTGATTCAATGCTCATTGCAGAGCTGATGGTGTGCTCTGTTTTCAGGAGCTCGGGCAGCGAGGTTTACGCTGGCGAACAACTGCCAGCACACGGTGTGGCCGGGCGCGCTCTCCGGCGCCGGCACGGCGCCGCTGTCCACGACCGGGTTCGTGCTGCAGAAGGGCGAGACGCGCACGGTCGACGCGCCCGCCGCGTGGTCGGGTCGCTTCTGGGGCCGCACTCTCTGCGCCGCCGACTCCAGCGGCAAGTTCAGCTGCGGCACCGGCGACTGCGGCTCCGGCTCCGTGGAGTGCTCTGGCGGCGGAGCCGCACCCCCGGCCACTCTGGCGGAGTTCACGCTCAACGGCAGCGGCGGGATGGACTTCTACGACGTCAGCCTGGTGGACGGCTACAACCTGCCGATGCTGGTGGTGCCGCAGGGCGGCGCAGGGAACTGCAGTGCGACCGGGTGCCTCGCGGACCTCAACGGGCTGTGCCCGACCGACCTCAAGGTGGTGCTCTCGACCTCCGACGGCGGGAGCGAGAGCGTGGCGTGCAAGAGCGCGTGCGAGGCGTTCGGCTCGCCGCAGTACTGCTGCAGCGGCGAGTACGGCAACCCCAGCACGTGCAAGCCGTCGTCCTACTCCCAGTTCTTCAAGAACGCGTGCCCGAGGGCGTACAGCTACGCCTACGACGACGCCTCGTCGACGTTCACCTGCGCGGCCGGCGGCGACTACCTCATCACCTTCTGCCCCAGCACCACTAGGTACATAATTGCCAATTATTGACCACTGTCTTCGTTTCAATTAATTATTAGGTCGAAGAAATCATTTCAATTAGTGCGAGTCTCTACGTGCTTAGTTAATGCATGGCTGTGCCAGTTCATGCTGTCGTCGTCAACTGGTTCGGCTTGCTGTATATTTAAGAGAACCACCATGTGACCATAATTCGATGCGTGTGGTTGTCGAAAAGGAGAAGCAAGCGAACGCGGCAAGCTTGGCGCGCTTTTCTTTAACTGACTCGGTTCACATGCTTGGAGTTATAGCTTGAGATGAAGCTTTTTGTGTAGCGAACTAGCGACAACAGACATGTGAGCGGAGTTGCCTTTTAGCTGCGCGCGCCTACAAGAGGCGTGCGAATGTGCGATGCAGGAAACCGCAGCACAAGTGTTTGACTAAATGTCCAAATGAGGTTTGGGGATTGCTGCTTGCAAAAACTTCGCAACTTTGGCAAAAAAATCGAGCTTTTTCGGGCTGTATACGTCAGTAAACATGGATGATCTACACGGGCCGGCATAATGGCTGCCGGTCGTGAGTCTTGTCGTCGTCTGGCCGGCGTTCTGGGCTCACTTTGACGCTTCCTGCAGGGGTCGGCAACTCGGCATAATGGCTGCCGATCGACGCCATTGTGTCCCTTTCATTGCAGCTGCTTCTGCTCATACTTTATCATTAATTATAGTTGCTTCTGCAATTGATGCATTACTATTTCTCAATTCATCCCTTTTTTTATACATTGCTTGCAGCCAGAAATCGTCCGACTCGAATCCTGACGCAAGCTTGTCGCCGACCAACAGCACGATGATCTACACGGGCGGCGAGACTAGCGCCGCGTCGCGGATGGCAGCCCTTCTTTTTCCCTTCTCCGTTGCTGTCTTCGCTTCTTACCTAATTGGCTTTTAGCGCGGCCCGAAGGAGGCCGGCGGCCGCCAGGAGGAGAAGAAGGTGTTAGGATGAGACGTACGTATAACTCTCATCGGGGCCCTACGATGCTGACGTAGCACCACAGTCCAATTCGCACTATTTAATTAGCCAGGCAGCGTCACCCTTGAAAAATCGCAGGGTGATGTGTCGATCTACCACTTCGGCTTGATTGGGAGGTCATGAAATCACAGCATCACCCCGATAAATTTCAGGAGCGATTCAGTCGCTAGCTGATTCTTTGAGGAGTATTGTAATTGTAGCATTATGATATTGCGAGTTGAGTACTTGAGCGTTTAGATATGATACTATATACGTTGGTTGTATATAATTAATTAGATATTCTAGAATTATTTGTATTGCAGATTGGTGGTATCAGGAATACGACAGAATCGATATGTTTTATATTTGGATAATTCAAAAAGGACAGGATTCGAGAATAAATATATATTTAGTGGTTGACATTATTTATGTTTGTATCTTGCGTCCCTCTTCGGTGAAAGGAACAGCAAGTATCCTGATTGAAATTACTAAGCTGATGTAAGGAATGTCAATTGAACTGATCTTTCTTTAAGAGAATATTGGGCGTGCATGCATGTTGAATTAGTTAGGCTTGAAAATTGTTACCAAAGTAAGCATATCATGAATGGTTAAGCAATTTAACATCTGGAGTTTGGCTGTTTGGCACTTCAACTCACCCTGTTTCTAATTATTGCGGAAACCTAACATGGGTCCAGTATTATTAAGATCGGTGATTTCCTTGGGAGAGAATAAAATATGCTTTATTTTCAATAGTAAAATTTTTATTTATTATTTTTCTAAATTAAAAAAATAAATATTCATATACTCAAATTATCCTTCACGGATCATTTTCAACTGATTCGATCAATTTTAAATAGATTCGAGAAATTCATCCTAAATTCATAATAAAATCACAAAAAAATTAGGATAAATTACACCAATCTCTCCTGAGATTTAGTGAAATTACACTGACCTCTCATCTATTTATAATTTTGTCTTGTAATCCTCTGAGTTTTGTAAAAGATTACACATACCTTCCCTATTAACGAAAATTGTTAGTGAAGTGTCTATCATGTGCACTACACATGCTTACTTATGACATATTTAAAATATTTGCAATTTTTCTTATTTTAAGTGATAAAAATATCATTATGTCATTTTTATTTCTTTCAAAAAAATTATTTTAAAAATAAAATAATTCATTTCAAATATTTATTTTCAAAATATTTATTCAATTATTTTATGCATGTATTTTAATGATTTTTCAACAAGGAGCATAAGAGAAAAATCACATTACTAACGGATTCAATTTAACACCATTAGCTATAGGGGAGGTGAGTGTCACCTAGACAAATAGAGGGGTGATCAGTATAATTTCACTAAACCTCAGAGGAGGTCAGTGTAATTTATCCAAAAATCTATTATTCATAGGTATTTCACTTCCATAACTTGTATCAGCAAAATGGGTTTTTTATAATTAAAAATCATTTTTTTTCACTATTTTCAACTGGTTCAAAATTGGTCGAATCAATTTAAAATTGGCCGAACTAGTTGAAAATTGATCGAACTAGTTGAAAATTGGTCGAACTAGTTGAAAATGATGAAAAAATATTTTCAACTCTAAAAAACTTATTTTACCGATACAAATTATGAAAGTGATTTGTTTATGAATAATAGATTTTCCAAACTTGTTTAAAATTGGTCGAATCAGTTCAAAATGGTGAAAAAATAATAATTTTTAACTCTAAAAAATTTATTTTGCTGATACAAGTTATGTAAGTGATTTACCTATGAATAATAGATTATTTATGATTTTATTATGAATTTAGGATGAAATTTTTGAATTTATTTAAAATTAGTCGAATTAGTTGAAAATAATCTACGAAAAATAATCTGAGTATATAAATATTTACTTTTTGATTTTTAAAAAAATTTAGGAGTTCTATTTTTGAAAATAAAAGCATTTGTTATTTTCTTCTAAAAAAAATTGGTGCATTAAGATTTTGCATCATTGGAATTAACAGCAGGATATAGTGGTTTGATTTAATGAAGTATACATAAAAACTGAATAATGTGTGGTAATCGTGATTCATGATTGAATTGAAGTCCCATCTGATCCGTCGAGGCAAGCAAGTTTATTGCGAAACAATGATGCATGTTTAATTGAGTAATAAATGCATTAAATTAATCAAAATCATTTTCCTTGCGGGCGTAATCTTTTTTCAAATTCCGGCCCTGCAATATTAAGTAGATAGATATCCGAAGTACCGAACTGGGGATAATCAAATTGATGGACTTATTTGGGATGTGATTTAATTGATCCGAACGTAGGTTATTTGGCGAATAAAATCAATGCCAAGCTATATATTATACATTAAAACGTGACAACCAAAACTTCTTGAAGGCATGCAGCTATGTATCATGTGGAATATATTGCATCACATGGACATTCGTCATCTCTCTCGGTATAATACCGGGCTGGATTAGCACTTTAGATCTAATTCAATTAGATTTAGAAGTGCACACGCTCATAAATCAAATTCAAGTACGTTAAGTCAAATGCTACACAACCTAGGGGCTCCGTCCAATTATATAAGGATAATCAAGTTCTCATTAATTATCAATAATTTGTCAATAATAAATTCGACATCTCCAAAATTGGCATTGACCATTGGCGGAACCATATAGAGGAGAGGGGCACAATTGCATTGAAGTCAAATGACCGAACTGAGATAATCAAATTGAGTGACTTATTTGGCATATCATTTAATTGATCTTAAATATGGGTTATTAGGCGAATAAAATCAATGTCAAACTATATATACATTACATGTTTATATTTGGATGAAATGCAACATGATTTACTAATATATGATGTGGTATGTGATATTGTATGGTATGGTATTGTAATTATTATTGTTCTATTTGGAAAGATGATATTATATGGTATTGTTAAATGACAATATATCACGCCCCAAATACAAGGTCATGTGATCGGCCAGGGTATACGCGCCTACACCCCGCAGTCTAACTCATGCACATACCAATATCATAAGAATAAACAAATAGCGAAAAGAAATCAATAAATTTTTATTTCATCTAGAATCAAAACAGAGTTCATCATAAACTAGTTTTAATAATCGAGAGAAAAATGCGAAAATAATACATCAAGTCCAACATACCAAATACAATAAAATTTGAATAAAATGACATAAATGCCCTTAAGTGCTACAACTCTAAAGACCAACAAAAGTGCATGACACATTACCAAAAGACTCGACTACGACCCTATCTAGGACTGTTATGAGATCATACGGCCCCTCTACCCTCCAGCTGCGCCAAGTGCTCCAGCCCATCTTATCGGTCAGACTCTACAAAATAAAACAACAACAACGGGTGAGTTCAAAGAACTCAGCGAGCGGTTCTACCGACTCCCACAATAAAATAGCACAAAGATAAGCAATAGCATAACATCCAACTCTACAGGAATAAGGTCACGAAAGTATGACTAGCTATCAGGCCATCTGGCCACCACCTGCCTGAAGGTAGCCAACACCCAAACAGTGAAGCTCAACAGGCCTAAGTCTATCATGCCCTAAGGCACAACACATACTAGGATAATCGGGAAGGCCCTCCGAACTTATCCTAGTATATAGAAACTCGGGAGCAATCGAGAAAGACCCTTCGAACTTGCTCCACGAGACGCGTAGGGACAATTGGGATTCGCCCATCCGAACTTGCCCCTTTAAGATATCACGTAGGCCCTCCGAACTTACTCTTAAAAAGATATCACGTGAATAATCGGGAAATGCCCTTAGAACTTATTCATTAAAATCACCTCGAGGATAATCGGGTAGGCCCTCCGAACTTATCCCACGAGGCCAAACTAGAATAATCGAGAAAGGCCCTCCGAACTTATTTTGCAGGTTGGAAATTTGCCATCCAACCTCTCGGGCTTAGCCCACAATCCGGCTCCTCGATGAGCGTCTCCGCCATTCATAAAGATATGGTGCACCATGACCTAAGTCAAGTCTTTCCTACGGTGTCCTAGGGGTGTAATTATTAAGAAATGTCTCAACACTCTAAATTCGACCCCTATCTCTTAGACCCGTAATGTCATGAACCCGTGTGATTTTATTTCATGCAAATTTTAAGTGTTGGTTCATAACAGATTATGTTGACCCTTAATCCAATTTTAATTATGCAATTAAAATTTAGATCAACAAGATTAGGGTTTTACTTTAGCTTACTGTTGTGCCCAGTACTAATGTATCTAACCCGAATCAAGTCTCCAAAGTGTGTGCTATATTTCCAAACTATGTTTTCTAGTTGAAACGATAGGTTACATGACTATATTCAGAGTAATGCACACACCACAGCAAGCAATCTAAAAATAGCACAGATTCATCATCTCAGCATAAAATTCCAGCAACATTCAATTTTCAGCATATCATGAAATTAAATCCAAAAATTAACAAAAATTAAATGCTTAATTATCATTAGGACAGAATACAAATCTCAAGATTAATTTCACAAATTTCATGCTTATTAATCAAGATTAATAAGAATCTACAACACCTTAATCAAGAAACAAATATCAAAATTAAGAACCATTTCCCAAGAATCCCCATGACATAAATATCAAGATCTTGATCCTATAACATGATTTCTACCAAAAAATCACAGATTTAATTCTAATGCATGCAATTCATAAATCAAGAACCTATTTAGGCAAAAGAAATCAATATTTGCACATCAAGGTAACAAGAACTCTCATTCGGGCATTTCATCGAACACCTTGAGGACAACCTTGATTTCCCCCTTGGCTGAGCACCCCTAGGTTTACCCTAGGGCTGCCGAGCCCCGTAGGGGAGAGTTTAGGACCTCCTCAAGCACAAACCACAAGAAAACACGATAAGAACTCGAGAAATCATCGAAATAAATCAAGAACGATAAGCCACCAAGAATAACTTCAAGAATTCGAAGAAATCCCGAAAGAGAAAGGGTAAAATCACTCACCTAATTTGGAAAGATGATTAGAATAGAATCCCGGACAATGGCTCTCGAATCATCTTCAAGAAACTCGACTCGATTCAAAGAAAAGAGAATGGGGGGGCTCACTCCAAGCCGCCGGCTTGGGGAGAGGAAGAGAGGAAGAGAGAGGGGCTGGCGGCTTCCACTTGGCTCCTCTTGGCTCGGCTCCAAAGGAAAGGAAGAGGGAAGGAAGAAGAGGGAAGGCTCGACGGTTGGCTGGCTTGAGGGCGGCTGGCAGCTTGCGAGAGAGAGAGAGGAAGGGGGCGGCTGGCGGCTACTCCTTTCTCCTCTTGCTTGTGTGGCTCCAAATAAGGAGCCACAAGCCAAGGGGAGGGGGTTTTATATTCTCTCCTTAATCCTAACTCCACTAGCCCCTTATCAAACCCGCATCCGCCTCAGGTCAAACCCAAGCTTGCTATCTTAAATTAACTCATTCTAATCTCATGATGAAATATAGGAAACCATATATGCACATCCACATAAGCTAAATAATTATGCATACACAACATAAATTTTAAATAAATTTAACTACTCAAGTAAAATGTCATATTCATAATCCTACTTACCCGAGCTCGCAGGCTCGCACCAAACCATGAGTCGACTCGACTCGACCTCGATCTAGTCCTCTAGGCTGTCAAATACAAGCATAAAAGAAAATAATAAAATTAAATATCTAGGATATTACACAATATCTACGATGGAGAACAGAATCATGATTGAGCCGATCAAATAAAAGTCTAATGTGATATGAGTAATTAAAGAGTATAAGATGAATTATAAATTTTGATTAGGGGTATTTCAGAAATAAAATGTCACTAAACCATGAATGAGAAACCACCAAATCAATGGTTTAAAAACTTGGAAAAATCCATGATTTTTAAATAATGAGATTACCACCATAAACCATGACCATCCCTTGGTAGTCTTCCCAAACAAAAGATTGAACCATATAAAATCATACATTACCATGAAACAAACAAGGAGTAACGTGACAAGTAAAACTTCTTGAAGGCAACTAAGTATCATGTAGAACATATTGCATCACATGGACATCCATCCTTATATATATATAAGCCTCCGCATCTCCTATTCCAGCGCGGCTCCGGTGGTGACCTGCAAAGGCACTTCGACGCTCAAGTGAGAAGGAATTCTAAATGATCAGTATGGAATTGGAACAAAGAGTATACATGATGTGTGTCGTGTCTGTTTTATAAGGCAAGTCCGGGTGTTCGACGAGGATATCTCACGGAATTCATGGGAGATATACACTAAATGGGTCGATGGTTATCCCTTAGATTGCATGCTCATTATTGCCGAATCCCTGATGATAAATGAAGAATGCTCATATCCTTGTTTGGTCGAGTGGAGCCCTCGGGCTAAGTCGTAGTTGGTTCCACTTGAGTCTGATTCATGAGTAGGGGCACTTTCGGGCCCGATCTGACTGGACTGAAAGAGCTAGTCCAGTCCAAAGTCCTCGAGCATGTCGGAGTCCGAGGACTTTGTGTCAAGCTCTAATAGTGTGCTGACCTCTTTGGTATGCCGAGCTCTTAGTATATGTCGAGCTTCTGACCTCGGGTTGGTATAAGAGTACATGTTGTGTTTTATCCTTAGCCAAATCGTTGAAATAGGAGAACTTGGTGTGCTTCTACTTTGTCGCTTCACGACTCTTCGATTTATGTGCTCAGTGTGGGGGTTGCAAGGGAAAATGATGTATTTTCCACGTGCCTGCCACTATCAGTGTCTTCTTAGCATTTAATTTTGACAAGGGTAATTATGGTATGGATATTCGATTGTTCTTTTTTTGAGGCACTTGGATACCTGTTGTAAGTCAAATGGCCTACACTAGAGGGGGAGGATGAATAGTGTGTTATCTAAAACTTTAGCCTAACTCCAGTTTAATCAATTTTTGATTACTTAGGCAATTCTCAATTCAAAGACTAAATGCAAAAGCAATTAAACACAAATAAGATGTCAATGCTAACACAATGGCTTATAGTGATTCGGCCCCAATGCCTACTCCACTATCTAAGCACACTGCTTAGGATTTCCAAACTTCTTTACTAGATTATATCATTTCCCTTATAATGAAGACCTTTTATCCTAAGAATATCTGCTCTCACACTGAAGGTACTTCCACACTCGGAAGTCTCCGTCTTCCTACCGAGAGCACTCTTCCACCTCAACCCAAAGGGACAATAATCATTAATCATAGCAAACTAAATTTACGCCGGTGGACTTAAGCCTTACAACCAAGGCAACCACCCAATTCAACAAGCCTAGCAACCTAGGTTTTCACAACTTGTAGTACACAAAATAAACCGCAAAATACAATCAAAATGAGAGCAATTATAAAACAAATACAACTTAGCTCTCAACCAAGAAGTCCTAGCTCTTCCTAATGCTTTGATGATGAAACAATTGAAGGGTGAAGGCAAGATCAAAGGTTTTTATTCCAAGCTAGGGTTTACACAAAAGATGACTCAATCAAGCTCAATGGTGATCAAAATATGTCTCAAGGAGTGTAAGAAGGTCAAAGGTATGTTGAGAAGGCTTATTTATAGGAGGCAAGAAGTATGGCTCGGACACAACGAGTGGAAACGACTATTTTTCTATCCGTTATAGCGACAGTCGATCCTTCGATCGAAGGTCGGTCGAGCAACCATTCGACCGATGGTCAACCGAACAACTACTGGACATTTCCTACAGCTTTCGATCAAAATCCATTCGACCCTTTTGTCGACCGAACCATCGGCTGAGCCATCGACCGAAACTGCTTTGAATGCAGTTTCAACCGGGTTCTTTCTTCGGTTTGGGTTTCGAATTTCGGGTTTGGTTCTTTAGGGGTCTTTGCACCATAATGAGAATTAATACAAGAAGTCTAGACACCCTAATTATCCTAAACTCTATCTTCTCGACGAATCCAAGTGCGTCAACCAATGCCCTTTTGATTTTTTGATTTCTCCGATAATTTCGATTGTGGACATCGTGCACTAACCGACTTGGAACTTGAAAATATTTCTCCATGAAACCATTAGTTTTATGTTTGTTATCATCAAAATCAAGATTAATACCAAGGTTGAAAATCTTAGGCCAATAAGCTCCCCCTCTTTGATGATGACAAATAACCCTAAGAAAATATTTTCAATATAAGCAAAAGGAAGTCAATCATGGGATTTTTCCCTCTATCATCATGCATATCTAAATAAATATACTCCCTCTATCTATATGCATGGTTTTCCTATATTTTATTCCCCTTTACCTATATTTTTCTCCTCCTTGTGACATCAATTAAAAAGGGCAAGAAAAGTCAACTAAGGTCAAAGTTGGGACATGAAAACTAATTTTCATGAAAACAAAGTCAACCAACGAAAGGGACGAAAATAAAATATCGAATAAGAGACTAAGTCATACATGATAGCATGATGCCACGCCCCGAATCCAGGGTCACGTGACTGGCCAGAGTACACCTCCGTACTCCGAAGCCTACCAACAAATGCATACCAATGCGGAAATAAAAGGAACATAAATGCATACTCAAATATAAAATACCAAAATGCTAGATATATTTTCATAACCAAATGACTACAATAAAGTTACAACAGCATGCAAATAAGGACTCTCTACACTCGACTACGACCCGACACGTGACGAGATTCGTTGCTTGAGCCTGCAACCCTAGCCGTACTACATGGGTACCACCGTACCACCAATAGTCAGAATCTACAAAATTAACAACAAAAGAGTGGTGAGTTCTAAAGGAACTCAATGAGTAGCTCTACCCAAGCCCTCTCCAAGCTACCACGATAATAAATATAATCAGACATAAATTATAAATATAGAAGTGTTGAAATATAATAACATGTAAGGAAAATGCATTCGTCCACAAACTCGTGTTCAAACACAATAACCACTCGGCCCAAACCGGTCCAAACATTCAAGCACAATAATTTACCCAAACAAGCCACCTGGGTCGATCGTCAGTGTGGCAGACTGACGAACTTCCTGATCCAGGGACCCGTCGGTCCTACGAGTCGGTCACTGAGCACTGCTCTATCTCAGCGAGCTTCCCGCCCATGCCACTCCGGGTCGGTCGTCAGTGTGGCGGCTGATGAGCTTCCCAGTCCAGTATAATCCAATGCAAACACATGCACATCCACACATTTATATAACAACTAGTAATTAACATAAAATATGCATCATCATGAACCACAATCTCCATCTTAATATATATGCAAGCAGTAAAGCATTTACCAATAAGAATTAGTTTAACCTCATTCATGTGCTACACCATACATGAGCACTCAACATACTATCCAAAGAAATCTAGTCATGCTATAACAAGTATAACAAGCTCAGATAAATTTTGTAAGCTTATGCATACAACCAAATAATTAGGGTCACGTCTATATATCATAGGGCGGTTCACATATCTTTGGAAATTTCCCCAAGGAGGTTCGGCCCTACCCGAATTTTCCTTTTTTTCCTATAGTATAGTGACCTTAGGTTGTTAAACTCAGGTAAGAACATATCCTAGGTGAACCTAGGTTCATGAATTCCCAATTTCATGTTCCTACAACTTACCACACCCAATCGAGTCCAAGTACATCCTAAGGACAACATGTACCATCTAAGAGTAATGTATTTGTATAGGGGCAACATGAACATATCCCTAGTAATGTATTGTCAAGTGGAAAATATAAAAAATACACGTGTCAATTATATATACATTCTCCAAAAAGGAAAAGGGACAACGAAATCTGGTAATGCTCCTAACCTTATAGCATAAAAAAAAAAACTAATACCTACCTTGATCTAGTGATCTGTATAAATAATATCACAAGCAATTGCAATTGGTGACTAACAGGAACTGACAGTTTCAGTGAGTGAATCACTTTTGCTGAATTACTTAACACCAAGTGCCTAACACAAGAGAGCGAGGGATATGTGGTACTATATAGAACAAAATGACATGAAATAATTAAGGGATTATTTGATATTTTTGCAACTACACAATGAGGTTCATAACATGATTGAAAGGAAGCATTCACCCTCAATACAAAAGCAAACCCATAACCTCATGTATGATATCCTGATAGTTGATGTGGATGATAACCTAGGTTTCTTAAACCTTGTACCACACACTCCAATTTAACCCAAGGGAGGAAAGATTAATTCTTTTACTTATAAGACTCCAGCCCACATGTAAGAGATATTTTTGTTCAATCTAAAACTTTAGCCAATATTTTATCTATCAATCATGAGTTCAATTAACATATTACCCATCCAACAGAACATCAATAACATGATATCTATCATCAAAATCTCAGATCATATGTTATTTATAAAATAGAAATTTCTTCTCCCTTCCCCCCCCTTATTTCTTCTACTGAACCAAGTTTTTTTCTCAATTACTCTTTTCACCTACAACAACAACTTTACACCTACTGTCAAGAACTCTACTGACAAGAATTTTGTTGACCGAATAAAGTGGTCAACATCCTCTTATGCTTCTACTACAAGAAAGAATGGAACATGCAGCCAATTAAAGTGAATTAAGGAGATTAGGGTTTTCTATACCTATTCTGCCTAGGGCTGGCAATTTTATCCGTATCCGCCAACTAAAAACCGCATCCATATTGTATCCGATCCGTATCCGCAAGTAAAAACAAATATGGATACAAATATGGATCTGAAAATTTCATATCCGCGCGGATATGGTGCGGATATGGATTTGTCTGTGTATTCACACCGTATCCGCACCGTATCCGCACCGCCTATCCGCCTCATTTTAATTACTATTTTACCTATATATATATATATATATAAAATACATATGTAAGGGGCCAAGGATGATATTGTAATTTTCTATCTAATATATATATTATATTAGATAGAAAATTACAATATCGCCCTTCGCCCCTTCTCTTCCACTTGCCTTAAATCCCTAATTCTTTCACCCGTGACCCGCCGCTTCATCCATTCGCTGATGAGCCTGATTCGTTACCGCTGGGCTCCCTTCGCTTCGTCTCCTCCTCGATTCGTCTCGCTCGCTTTTTAGGGTTCCGCAAAGAGGTTACTTAGAGGCGAAGCATCCCCCAGCATTGAAGCCCTAATCCTGCTTCGATTTATTCTGTTGCGATTGACATCGTGGTGTGTCTTCCGTGTTCTTCGCTCTGGCGGGGATCAGGGGCGTCGCCCTCTTCCTTGTGTCCGCGCTCGCCCGCCTCGCCGATCTCTTCGATTTCAAGACCCGGAGACGCCGCCGCCGCAAGGGCTGGGCCCGGCGGGGAGGCGGAGCCATGCTCTGGGTCGTCCGCCTCTCCGGCCTGTGCTCCCTTGCCATGGTTATGATGGTGCTGGCCCCCTCCTTCCAATCTTTCCCTCCGGCCGAAGCCATCAGGTCGTCTCATTTCCTCCGTCTCCACAGCACCGGCGACTACGATCGCCACTTCGTCGTTGCCTCCAGTGACTCCGCAGGCCTCGGGTTCCGGCGAGCACCTTTCTTCCACAATGCCGCCGAGTGCGAGCCCCCTTCGTCCAATGGCACCTCTGTCTGCAACCCGTCGCTGGTGCACATTGCAATTACCCTTGATGAGGAATACCTGCGCGGCTCGATCGCGGTGGTTCATTCGGTTCTCACCCACGCCCGGTGCTCGGAGAGCATCTTCTTCCACTTTCTGGTTTCGGAGCTAGGTTTGGAGCCGGTAATGCGTTCCACCTTCCCGGGGCTCCGCTTCAAAACCTACTACTTTGACCCGGAGCGCGTCAGGGGGCTAATCTCGACGTCGGTGCGGCAAGCTCTGGAGCAGCCGCTAAACTACGCGCGGAACTATCTTGCGGAGATACTAGAGCGGTGCGTGAGCCGGGTAATCTACCTCAACTCCGACCTGGTGGTGGTCGACGACGTCGCCAATACGTGCCCGGCAGCCGCAGCCCGCAGGTGAGTCCGGCAATCTCTTCACGTATTAAGTCACTTAATACGTGACTTATGGACTTATGGTTTGTTCAAATTATGTTGTAGCTATTTAGAATTTTAGATGCTAGTAATTACTCATGTTATAATTTTTTTTAGCTAGTATCAGATTGCTATTTAGATGATTTATGTATCTTAATGTTGTTTGTTTCAATTTGATTTAATGTACATGGTTAATGGTGGTTAAATTATAAAGTGTGGTTGAGTAGTTTAAAATATATTACATACTTATTTTGGATCAATAAACAGGGTATTTATTGATTTTTAAATTAAATATATTATTTTAATATTTTTTTAAATACGGATGCGGATATGGATATGGTGCGGATATCCGTATTTGAAGCGGTGCAGATATGGATATTCATATTCATATCCGTGGCGGATACGGTGCGGATACGGATACACGGATATGAGGTGCGGATGCGGATGCGGATAATGTACTATCCGCACCGTATCCGATCCGTTGCCAGCCCTAATTCTGCCGCACCATCACCTAATATCCAAGCATGAAATTTTAGTCTACAAGTATACCCCTCACACAAGCCAAACATCAATTCCATTGACATAGAAAATTCTCAAAATTCACTAAACCATGCAAATTCAATACCTAGGTTTGCAAATTAAATCTATTCTAAGAAGAAATTAATAGAAGAGTTTATAAAGAAAAAAGAAGCAAATATATTTTTGAAAAGTAGAAGGTAATCCTTACATATATGATACCATGTTCACAAAAATTTACATAAAGAAACTATTTATACAAAGAAGAACACCCAAAAATGTGCTTTGTGTTTGACTATAATCAAAAACTATTTTAACTAACAAGCTAACTATAGCTATGATTAAAACCATATAATCTTCATTCCCCCCTCAAGTTGGACTTTGGTGAACATCAAACAAAGCCAACTTGGAATGTAACCTTGAAAACAAGGGTGAGCATAGGGGTTTTGTGAATAAATCTGCAACTTGTGAAACTGAAGGAATATGAACTGGAAGAATGAATCCCTGCTTAAACTGATTTCTAACCACATGACAATCAATGTCAATGTGTTTAGTTCTTTCATGGAACACGGGATTAGAGGTAATGTGGATAGCAGATTTACTGTCACAAAAAAGAGAAATAGGAACTTGTACAGAGACCTTCAAATTAGCTAATAAATAGCTAATCCATTGTAATTCACATACAGTTGAAGCCATGACTCTATACTCTGCTTCTGCTGAACTTCTCGATACTGTATTCTGTCTTTTTGTTTTCCAAGAAATAGGACAAGTTCCTAAGTAAACACAAAAACCAGTAAGAGATTTTCTGGTTTTAGGGCATGTTGCCCAATCAACATCTGAGTAAGCTGTAAATTTCAAATCAGTTTTTGCAGGAAAAAACAATCCCATTGAAGGATTCTTCTTGAAATATTTGAGAACATATAGTGCATGTTTCAAATGTATCTCTCTTGGTTCCTGCAAAAATTGACTCAATTGTTGCACCGAGTAAGTAATATCAAGCCTTGTAAAGCCTAAATAAAGCAATCTGCCAACTAAACTTCTATACTCTTGAGGATCTGCTAACAAAGGACTAGTTGTTTCTAGCAATGAACTTCCTTGGAAAAGGTATATGCTTAGATTTGGAAGCAATTAAACCTGCATCATTCAATAGATCAAGCACATACTTCCTTTGATTAAGGAAAATGTCTGTTTCATTTCTAAAAATCTCCAAACCCAGGAAGTATTTGGCTAATCCCAAATCTTTTATTGTAAATTTTTCATCAAGTGCAATTTTTAACTTCTGAATATCTGCTTCTGAGTTGCCACTGATAAGCAAATCATCTACATAAACTAACAACATTAAGAAACAGTTCCCCTTATTCAGAGTGAATAAGCAATTGTCATTAGTAGACTGGATGAAACCAAATTGCAATAAAAAAATTGTCAGTTCAGTATTCCATTGCCTTGAACCTTGCTTTAATCCATAAAGAGACCTCACCAATTTACAAACCTGGTTCTTCTTCGCTTTGTCATATCCCTCGAGAGGTAACATGTATACCTCTTCATCTAGATATCCATGCAAAAAAGCATTATTGATATCTATCTGATGTAAATGCCATCCCCTTGCAGTGACTACTGTTAAAAAAACTCTAACTGTCACAACCTTTGCCACTGGTGAGTAACTATCATTGTAATCTATGCCATAGATCTGGTTATATCCCTTGGTAACTAATCTAGCCTTATACCTGTCAATACCTCCATCAGGCTTTAACTTCAACTTGTACACCCATTTACTGCCAATTGCTCTCTTTCCTGTTGGCAAATTTGTAAGAATCCATGTGTGATTCTTTTCTAATGTTGTCAACTCTGCATTCATAGCTTGCACCCACTCAGGAACCTTCTTTGCTTCTTTATAACTTCTTGGTTCTTGTAAGACAGTGACATGAGCCAAGAACTCTACAAAATCTGTCGACAAATGAGGATTCCTGCAGAAAGGAAAAGTAACAGGTAGGTGTGGAGAAGTATACTGGTCAACATCTCTCTTAGACTTGAGTGCAATAGCATTACTAACTACATAGTCAGTAATCCAATTAGGTTTCCTTTTAACTCTTGTACTTCTTCTAACATCTCCATATCTTAGGATTTCATTTGGCTGTGGAAGCTCAAGAGGAAAATTATCTCCATTACCATAATCATTATCTAATACAGGTTCATGGTCATCAATCAAGTGATTATGATCAACTCCAATAGGCTGTTGAATGTCATTAGACACTTGAACCGGACATGATGAAGTAGGAAAATTCTCAGTAGAGATTGGAATTTGAGGTAAAGGAGTATCATTTGTAAAATTAGGGCAGCCTTCATAAGGAAAAATCTCTTCATGAAAAATTACATCATTTGAAATATGCATCTGCATAGACTCCAAATCATACACTTTATAACCCTTAAGGCCCGGAACTTATCCAAGAAAAATACATTTACTTGCCCTTGCTGAAAACTTGTCCTTCCTTGGTTTTGTATTTGTCATGTAACATAAACAACCAAAAATCTTGAGATTATGATAATCCGGTGACTTATCAAATAATACTTCAGTAGGGCTTTTCCATTTCAATATAGCAGATGGAAGTCTATTGATTAAGTAAGTAGCAAGTAAGATGGCCTCCCCCCAAAAATTGATAGACAAATGAGCTTGTTGTAACAAAGCTCTAGAGACTTGTAGGATATGCCTATGTTTTCTCTCTGCCCTGCCATTTTGCTGAGGGCTATAAACACACGTCCTTTGATGCTGAATTCCAAACTCAGTAAACACATTTTGACAGGCAGAACCCATGAATTCTCCTCCATTATCTGTTCTTATGATTTTCACATTAGCATTGAATTGATTCTTCACTACCTTTATGAATTTTGATACAAGAGAACTAGTTTGATCCTTTGCTTGCATTAAAAAGGTCCATGTGCATCTACTACAATCATCCACAATAGTTAAAAAATACACTGCTCCTGACATAGTAGCTTGTCCATATGGGCCCCAAACATCAACATGCAATAGCTCAAACAACACTTTGCTATGACTTTTACTTATAGGAAAATGAACTCTAGTTTGCTTGGATTTTGCACAGACATCACAAGCATGTGTAAAAGATTCAACTTCATTATTCAGTAAATTCAACTTCTGTACAACTCCAAAAGAAGGGTGTCCTAATCTTTTATGCCAAAGTAACTGATTACAATCAGAAGTTTTATTCATACAACAAAATTCAAAATTCTTCCTTACATCATTTAAGAAAACAACATATTTCTGCAATATATTGTTCTTAAAAGAATCCCCATCAAGATAGTAGAGACTACCGATAGCTTTTCCCACCGCCAGTAGATTGTTAGTCCTCTGGTCCTGTAAAATGCAAAATGTAGGATAAAATGTGAATATCCCTATATTGGTCTTTACAAGCCTGTTGACTGAGAGCAAATTATGCCTGAAAGATGGTATATAAAGCACGTTTTTCAAAAATATATTTGTGCTGAGCCTAATTTCCCCCATCATTTTTACTTGCTTGATTGTTCCATCGGGTAAATGCACACCACATGCCTTGTTTACTGGAATAAGACTACTAAACAAATACTTATTTCCAGATATGTGACTGCTTGCTCCTGTATCAACTATCCAAGATGCGTTTTTTATATCATAGGCATCAACATGATTACTTAGAGCAGAAATTTTACCTGCAAATTCTGCAGCAAAATTGACATGTTCCTGAGTCTGCATATGCTGGACCTGTTTCCCTTTCATCATTTTAGAAAGTTCTTGCTGTATCAACTCTCTCATGTTCATCGTAGTCTTGTCTTCTGAATCGTCTTCTTCATCATCCAGTGGTGATTTTGCCATATTTGCTTGTCCTTGTCTTCCTCCTTTCTTCTTTTGTTGCTTTTGCAAATCCATGTACCAGTCGGGGTAACCATGTCTTGAAACAAGTTTCCTTTGTGTGTCCTTCCATTTTGCAGAAAACACAGAACTTATCTTTTTTATCCTTCTTGAAATCCTTTTTCTTAAAACTCTGTTTTCCTGAATTCTGTGATTTTTGATTGCTTGTGTTTGCCACTAGTGCATTTCCTTCAACAATATCAACAAAATTCTCAGCAACTTGTCTTTGCTTCTCCATACTCATCAACATAGAGTATACCTTATCAATGTTGGGATATGGATCCATCATTAAAATCTGGTTCTTAACATGGTTGTACGACTTATTCAATCCCATTAGAAATTGGATTATTTTTGCATTTTCATTCAATTGCATAATATTGCTAGAAACATTGCAAGTACATTTTCCACATGTGCACTGTGGCACAGGCACAATACATTGCAATTCATCCCAGAGTTTGCAGAGTTTGTGAAATGTATAGAGAGATTGGAGTTACCTTGAGCAATGGTTCCAATTTCTCTCTTGATTTGATATTCTTGAGGTCCCGTAGAATCATCAAACCTCTTTGCTAGTTTATCCCATAGATCCTTTGCAGAAGATACATACAGGAAAGCATCATGTAAATCCTTCGTTAAGGAATTTAAGATCCAAGATTCCACCAAAGCATTCTCACTCATCCAATCCTCATACTTATCATCATTTTCATCAGGCATCTTCACCTTTCCGGTGATGAAACCTAACTTGTGTTTCGCAGCTAAAGCCTTCCTCTTTGATGTGCTCCATTTTCGATAATTAAAACCATTCAAAGGAGTAGTAACCAAATTTATACCTGGATTATCAGATCCATGTAAACTCATAGGATCCTTCTTGAAACCAGCAACTCGATCTACTCCATTCGCCATTATTGCTGCTCTGAAATCTGAAATGATTATTTTTGTAAATTTCTTCTATCAAGATCTTGAAGAAGAAAGTAACAACCTTGAAGCTCTGATACCATATAAAGAAAAAAGAAGCAAATATATTTTTGAAAAGTAGAAGGTAATCCTTTCATATATGATACCATGTTCACAAAAGTTTACATAAAGAAACTATTTATACAAAGAAGAATACCCAAAAATGTGCTCGGTGTTTGACTGTAATCAAAAACTATTTTAACTAACAAGCTAACTATAGTAACTAATAAGCTAACTATAGCTATGATTAAAATCATATAATCTTCGGACCACACCAAGAGAATAGTGATTTCAAAGCTAGGGTTCCATGGGTGTTAAATCTCAAGTCTAAGAGGGAATTCGACACCAAGATCACGACTCAAACTCGAGTGAAGGTAGTAATCGAAAAATATATATCAAGAAATCTCATATTTCATCCATAGTGAGAGGCGGCAACAAGAAGAAGGAAACAGTCCCAATTCATGCAAAAAGAATCACTCACAGGAAAAAAGGAATGCAAAGAAGAAGACGATCCTTGAGTAGGAATGTCCAGTATTAGGTTCAACCCGAACCGAACCGAAAAACCGAACCGAATTTTTTGCTTCGGTTTCAACCGTTGTAGGTTTGGTTCTTTGACCCGAACCGAACCGAAATTTGGATTTCGGTTCCCGGAATTCGGGAACTGACCCGAACCGAAAACCAAATTAATTAAAAAATAATATATTTTTTAAATTTTTTAATATAGATAAGTAAATGGGTATTATAAAATATTTTTTATTTTTTATTTTTTAACCGAATTAATTAAAATTCCAGTTTTTGGGTTGAAAACCGAACCAAACCGAATAATTTCGGTTCGGGTTAGATCGATTTAGGTATAGTTCGGTTCGGGTTTGGGTTGGAATTCAGGTATAAAAAAAAATTCGATTTGACGAAATTCGGTTCGGTTCGGTTCGGGTTGAACCGAATGGACAGTCCTATCCTCGAGTCTCCGCGTCGATCGGCGCCGGCGATGATCGAATCTCCGACAAAGAAATTTTAGGCGTCGCTCCCTTCCCCTCTCCGGGCTTTCGTGCGGCTCCTCCTTGGAGCCGTACGGTTGCCACACCAATCCTTATATATATATATAATGCCCTCATGATTTAAGTTGAACTCAAGTCCACATGTACACATCCAAATTAGGTTCCAATCGAACCTCCGGACTTGACTCGAGTCCAACCCCATCCCCAACATCACAAACAACATAATTAAAACAATTCTTCTTGCAATCGGGCCTTACCTTAAATCACGCCCTCCGACAATTCCCGCTGAAACAAAAAAAAATTTAAGTAAATTACAAGTATTACACATGAGATGATAAATAAATTCCAAGTCTAAAAATCATGTATAAGATTAAGTATACGATCAAAGAGTCAAAAATCATTTTAGAAATGATTATTCTCATCAAATGAGTAAAACGATACCAAACGTAAATTCAAAATATCATACTTGAAGTCTCATTCGAAGATTGGATGAAAATTCAAAGTATCGGAAGAATGAACATTTAGGAAGAACGATACTTTAGGTGCTGTTTGGTTAGCAAAAATTATTTTCTAGTTTGGTTTCAGTGAAACTGATAACTTGGTTTCGAAAATTTAGTTTTGGTTTCTAGTTTTCAGTTTTCTGAAAACGTGTTTGGTTAATGAAAACAACATCAGTTTTAGTTAGTTGAAACCGATGAATATTTATTTGGTTATAAAAAATAATATTAATTTTTCTTGAACATTTTTAATAGTAATTAAATGTTTAGTTAGTTTACAAAATTAAATGTTTGCTAATATGGATATAAAATATTTGTATGATTTAATTAATTAAGTTATTGATAATTTAAGATTTTTTTGTTCAATTAGATATAAAAATTAAGTAATAGTTATTATAAAATTTCAAAAAAAAATAAGTCCAATGGTCTAAAATTAGTTTTGATTTAATTATAAATAGATCAACATTAAGAAAATTGAGTTATTTTAAAATTTAGGTTTGAGTCAATTAGATATAAATTAGTTTAATTAATTTGTAAATTTAAGATAATAGTTTGAGTTGAAAATTATGATTTTTATTTTTAAAAATTAGATATGGTTTGATTATTTTTAAATTAATTAATTTTATATAAAAAAATAGGGATAATAGACTAAAAAATCACAAGATTTGCAAAAATTTTACGTTCTACCCGCGTTTTCAAATTTTGCTTGTAAATGCACAACTTTTACTTCCGTTTATGGCATATACCAAATCGTCATGCGCCGTCTCAACTTAGCTCACGTGGAGGTAAACGACGTTTGGTGGCCTAACGACGTCATATGTGACAAGCAGTCCCACCTTTTTTTTCACTCTCTCTTCTCTTCTTTCTTCCAACTGCTACCACCTTTTTTTAATTTCTCCTCCTCCTCCTCCTCCTCCTCCTTCTTCTTCTTCTTCTTCTTCTTCTTCTTCTTCTTCTTCCACTACTAGAAAAATGGTCATCAGCAACGGCTGATGCCGTTGCTGAGCCGTTGCTGAAGAGAATCAGCAACGGCTGAGCCGTTGCAATAGAGCCGTGACAGAAAGTCGCGTTGCTGATGACTTAGCAATGGATCAGCAACGGCCGCTCGGGCCGTCGCTCAAAACATTATCAGCAACGGCCGCTGGGCCGTCGCTAAAAATATTATCAGCAACGGTTTTGCCACAGACCCGGAGCCGTTGCTGATACCATTAATAGCAACGGCCGCTGAGTCCGTAGCAACACCGTTAGTAAAACTCCGTCGCTAAGCCGTTGCTGTAGGTCATCAGCAACGGCTTTCGATACACTTTTAGCAACGGCTTTCCCACGGACGGCCGTGGGAAAGCCGTTGCTGATGACCTATACCTGCAACCAAAAAAATTGAAAATTTCAAATTTCCATTGATACATTGATACATTTATCTGATACATAACTCACACACCCATACCCTCATACACACATTCATTCACACATCACAAACATCTCATACACATTCATTCACACATCACAAACACACCAAGATATATATCAAAACAATTATATTTATATTCATAATTATCCACGATAGTATAAACACAATTGAAATGCAAAATTGAAGTATCAACATCTCAGTAACATAGTCAATATAAATTAAACAAGTTCAATATCTCAGTAACAAAGTCAATATAAACAAAATCTCACGATGACGATGGAGGATGGCCTGGATCATATGGCGGGGTCCGGAGTGCTTGAGTGTACACCGGCGTGGACTGACTCGAGGATGATGGATTAGATGATGCCGAAGAGATGCCTGCTTCGGGATGACCCGACAAGTTGCGTAGCATAGCTTCTATATTCGCCATCGTCTGACTCTGGCGCTCCATCAACTCAGTCTGACGCGCGTCCGTCTCCTCTAGTGTCCTTATCCTATTACTATGATCATAACTGGATCTGGAGGTGGACGGCCGCTCACCAGCGACCGGAGGGGTCGGTGCCCCAAGTGGCCCTAGTACGGCTCGCGCATGACCACTATCTGCGAAGCCATATACGCGGCCATGGTCCCAGCCACCTGCGGCCTCGACCCACGATGCTGCGTCAAAGTCCTCGGGGGTACCCCCACGCTGCACCACCGTCTGGCTGTAGGTCTCCTACTCGAGTTTGATTTTTTGTTTAATATTTATCATAAAACTTAAATTATAAATATATAATGAATAATTTAAACAAATATATAATTACCATAATGTATGCAGCGCGATTGTGGAGGGTCGCATGTGCTCGACGATGAGTCCGCTCAAACACCGCCATCGGGGAGGGTCGCTGGACACTCCCGTCATCCAACACCGTCGTCTACATTTACAAAACAAATACATTAATTAGTACACATAATAACAAATAAAATATATAATTAAAAGATATACTTACCATACGGTTTGCGTGCACTGCAAATGCAACAGAGCCGCCGGTGTGACGCGCTGCTCCCCCCGACATGCGATTTCTAGCCGCATTCCGAGAAACCTCCTGCCATCGATCCGTCGACCATATCCCCACGAGCTGGTCCCATATATCCGGAGTAATCCAACTGGGGCCGTATCCCCGAGTCTCCGCGATGTTAGTGGTCCCAGCTCGGGCCATCGCCTGGGACCGAGCCTGCCCCAGCTGCCCGTTGTACCTTGCCCGGGAAATAGCCTCCCAGGCAGCGTAAATGAAGGGCCTCTGGTCCTCGGCCCATGTATAGCGAGCCTGCAAAATAATAATATCAGTACCAATATTAATATATCATCATGCATGTAAAAATAATAATAATACGTGCCTCAAACTCGCGCCATAACATGTCGACGTGCTCGCTAGGCACGTGAGACCACGTAGGCCATGCCCCGTGCATGTATCGTCGAATAGTAGAAGAAATGCTCCTCGGCACTTCTTCTTGCTCGAACCTGCACAACAAAAATAAATTTTAATATTATATTATGATATAATGAATTTGTAATGATTCATAATTCATGATATATTACGTACCGCTCCCCAATCACGCTAATCAATCTACGTGACTCTGTGGCTGGTGGAGGCTGCCACCTGTTCGGCCCGCGTGGCCGCCTACGTCTGGATGTACTAGCCTCGGCAGTATCATCCTCATGAGGATCAGCAACAGGAGGATCAGCAGCATGAGTAAGTGCTGGAGTCTCACCGATCGGAGACTCCGAAACTCTCCTGCGTCGATAACCACGACCAGACATATCTGTCGAACAGACATATAATCAGATTATTGTATAAATAGTAGAGATATATTTAATAAAATATATACTTTACAATTATTCTTCATCATCTGAATAATAGTCTTCGAATTCTTCTTCTTCTTCCTCTTCTTCATCTCCAGCTTCCTCAATTTCATGATCGTCATCATCAGCATATTCAACTTCTAATTGAATTGATGTTGTGTCTGCATCCTCGAGTATTGGAATAATACGATCCACAGCAGGAAGATCATCTTCTTGATAGAAACCAGGCAGCATTCCATTAATCAATCCAGCAATCCATTAATCAATCCAGGCAGACTACAAACCAGGCAGCATTCCATTAATCAATCCAGCAATCCGATCATACGCAACTCCGCTGATATTACAATCGGCCTTGATGTTTAAGAGCTGTGTCATTGCTGAAAACCTAGTGTATTTAGGACAATTCTCATACAAAGGTTCATCGGCAGCTTTCAACATCTCGTAAAATTCTGCAGCTTCTTTATTCGGTAATTCAATCTCTACCGCAGCCCCTACTTCTGTGATATCAACCGCTGTAGTATCTGGTGGGACTGATGTCTGAAGAACTGGCCGATCAACATTATCATTCAGGTGGAATTGACCCCCAAGACTATCAAGTATCATAGTTCTATAGGGATTACATTGACTGGATGAAGAAGCACCAGCAGAGGAAGATTCACCATATGTCTGAACGACAGGATTGCTCGACGTCCCGACTTCGCGTGACTCCCCGTGACAAGTCCATAGAAAATATCTTGGTGCAAATCCTTTGGTATATAGATGCAGAGTGACAGTCTCCCGATCCAAAAATCGTCCATTCGAACAAATGCGGCACGGACATCGGATTTGATCACCCATGCTAACGAAATTCCGATTCGAATAGGCGAAATTTAGGAAGTACGTTACACCTAATCGAAACTCATTCGTTAAAGCTCCACGATCAAGACGTCGGTACATCCAACTTCGATCAGCCGACATGATTCTGTCAATCAATGACAATTTCTTTGGTTAATGTCTTTAGGTGAGATTGTCCTATTCCATTCGGGATTTATGTTATTTGTACTGCACTTACGTTTTTATTTTAACTGTTAACTAATTATTCTAATTTTCGACAGCATCTCCCTACAGTTCTTCGAATACGCATATCATCTGGGCGCGTATCGGAGAACAAGAGAGATGTTGCCGAATTTTAGAATAATTAATTAACAGTTAAAATAAAAACGTAAGTGCAGTACAAATAACTATATTCCCAAATTATCCAATCAGGGACAATTCAAGAATTGTACGTCGTATAAAAGATCATCTACTTCTTTTACACGAACATACAATCCCCGAACGGATCTAAGGTTTTGCTAAATCATATCCGATTCGTCGATGCGTACGTGAAACATATCAACTCGTCGGATGGATGATTATTTTCTAAATGTTTCGAGACAGTTCGAGTCCATATTGGACGATTTCGGCGCGCGTCCGAAGTGGACGATTCTGGCGCGAGTCCGAAGTGGACGATTCCGGCGCGAGTCCGAATTGGACGATTCCGGCGCGCATCCGAAGTGGACGATTCCGGCGCGAGCCCGAATTGGACGATTCCGGCGCGCGTCCGAAGTGGACGATTCCGGCGCGCGTCCGAAATTAATCTAAACCCTAATAATTAATCTAACAAATTAAACAATTAATCTAAAAAATTAAACAATTAATCTAAACAATTAATTAACATTTATAAAATAATTAATTAACAATTTCAAAACAATAATATATATATATATATATTCCGGCGCCGGAGTCCACCCTCCGGCGCCGGCGTACAGTGGCCGGACACACTGTCCGGCCACTGTAGAAGGTCCGGCGGCGGCCATAGGCCGACCGCCGCCAGCCGAAACCCTAGAAATAGGGTTTCGGTCGGATTTTAACATCTCCGGCCGAAACGGTATAGGTCGGCCGATCAACATACCGGCAGCGGCGCGGCGGCGAGAGGCGTCGGCAGCAGCGGCAGCAGCGGCGAGAGGTATCGGCAGGAGCGGCGGCGGCAGCAGCGGGAGGAAGAAGGGTCGGGCGCGAGAGCGTGCCCTATATAAACTTATCAGCAACGGCTCACTCGCCCGTTAGAAAGTCGTTGCTGATAAGTTATCATCAGCAACGGCTCACTTATCCGTTAGCAAGCCGTTGCTGAAAATTAAAAAATCAGCAACAGCTCGCCTTTCCGTCAGAAAGCCGTTGCTGATAATTAAAATAATCCGCAACGGCTCGGTTGTCCGTTAGAACGCCGTTGCAGATACAGATATCTGCAACGGCTCGGGCGGCCGTAAGAACGTCGTTGCAAATATCAACGGCTTGAGCGGCCGTTGCTGATAGCCGTTGCTGAAGACCAAGTTTCTAGTAGTGTTCTTCTTCTTCTTCTTCTTCTTCTTCTTCTTCTTCTTCTTCTTCTCCTCCCCATATGGCTGAGCACCATCCTCCATAGCCATGGTCGTCGTCGGCACGTCCTCGTAGCCGTCGATGGAGGCCGCACTGGTGGAGGATTTCTGGGTGTTGCAGGTGCCATCAGTTGCCTTGTAAGGGTAATTGGACTCCACGGCGAGCCCCTTGTTCTTGATGATGAACTCGAATGCATCGTCCATGAGGCCACTGTTGCAGCCCTGGTCCTCGCCGTGTATGTCACAGTCCACGAGCTATTGCTCTGAGAGCGAGATCAACTTGCCCGTGGTGAGTTTGGTGATTCCCTCCATTGCTGCCACTACAGAGAATGCCCAACAACATCCTAATGCATGCATATATGTATGCATACTATTAGTAATTAACTCTGCCAAGTAGAAGATTATTAATTAAATGCTCACCACACTGTCCTTGATCTTTGACTGGTGTGACGATGCCTTTAGTTCTCCAGTCCATGCTAACTGGCGTTGCAGTGACGTTCTCGTATCTGAACATCATATAAGAAGAAGAAGATTAATTACTAACTCTGTCAAGTAGAAGATAATTAATTAATTAAATGCTCACCACATTGTCCTTGATCTTTGACTGGTGTGACGGCGCCTTTAGTTCTCCAGTCCATGCTAACTGGCGTTGCAGTAACATTCTCGTATATGAACGTCATATGGGGAGGAGGAGGAGGAGAAGAAGAAGAAGAGGAGGAGGAGGAGGAGAAGGAGAAGAAGAAGAAGAAGAAGAAGAAGAAGAAGAAGAAGAAGAAGACCACATTGTCCTTGATCTTTGACTGGTGTGACGACGTTTTTAGTTCTCCAGTCCATGCTAATTGGCATTGCAGTGACGTTCTCATATCTGAACGTCATATGGGGAGGAAGAGGTGGAGGAGGAGGAGAAGAAGAAGAAGGAGGAGGAGGAGGAGAATAAGAAATAAAAAAAGGTGGCAGCAGTTGGAAGGAAGAAGATAAGAGAGAGAGGGGAAAAAAGGTGGGACTGCCTGCCACGTATGACACTGTTAGGCCACCAAACGTCGTTTATCTCCACATCAGCTAAGTTGAGACGGCACGTGATAATTTGGTAGATGACATAAACGGAAGTAAAAGTTGTGCATTTACAGGCGAAGTTTGAAAACACGGGTAGAACGTAAAATTTTTGCAAACCTTGTGATTTTTTAGTCTATTACAAAGTTACCACTGCATTTTGATAATGAAACCGACAGTCTCGAAACCACAGTAAATAACATTCTGGTGTTTTCATTTTTATTAAGAAAATTGGTTTCGTTTTCATTCTGGTTTCAATTCAGTTTCATGAAAACGCTGAACCAAACATGTTTTCGTAAGCAGTTTTGGTTTTAGTGAAATCGAAATCATGAAAACAGACTTGGTTTTGCTAATCAAATAGGCTTAAAGTTTCAAAATCCAATTTTAAAAATTCAAGATTCATTATGAAAAATTTTAAAATTTTTACTGGAGAAACTGGATTTTTTATAATGAATATGCAGTTTCAAGACTTAATCAAAAAATCATTTTTTTTTTTGCATTTTTCTAAAATAACTAAAGTCTAGTGGTATTTTCGTAAATATTAATTATTTTTTTCAAAAGTTCTCATTTTTCATTCTAACTTTCCAGATACAAGGTATGGTCATGTAAAGCATGTGTATCAAGTTTGAAGTGAAAAAAAATATCGTTTGATCAAAATTTCAACTTAGCATGATTTCACCCAAAATAGGCAAGTTATCATAAAATTTGTTAAGTATCAAAATTTGTCATTTACTCATGGTTTTTCAAGTTTAAACCTATGGTTACCTAACATGAGTAAATCTAAATATGTTCCTCAAATATGGATTGAAAATGAGACATCAATATTAATTTGTTGACTTGGGTCAAACTTGTTCAAAAGAGATTATCATGGAATTAACTCAAATTAAGTCATTTTATCCATATTCTTATCAATTTTTAACTCTAAGTGACTATAAACATGTCATACCTATACCTAAATATGTTCATTAGGTTTGGACTTAAAATGAATTATCCAAGTCGATTTGTTGACTTGGGTCAAAACTTTTCAAGTTTAAGTCCCCTAGAGTTGATTAGTTATCACTTTTCTCAATTTCTCATGAATTTTCAATTTTAAACACATGACAACTAATAATTAACATACCTAAACATGATCATCCAATTTTCAACTTAGAATGAAGTCTCTAATGAAGAATTTCAACCAAGTCTGATTTCATTCAATATCAACATCATGAAATGGCATAAGTTGTCAAAATTTAATTTACCTACTCATGAAATTTCCTAGATTTATCATGCAAAATCAATCATGATGTAATATCCTAGACATTTAAATTTATTAATTATCCTCTTATGTATGTTTGCCAGCCTAGCGGACTAGTTCATGGTCGAGCCGAGTCGGCTCATGGTCCAGAGCGAGCTTGCAAGCTCGAGTAAGTAGAATATGAATTTATGAATTTTAGGCTTGGGTAGTTGAAATTATTTAATTTGATGTTGTGTGTGCATAATCGTTAACTATGTTCATGTGGGTGTATTTAATTAATGGCTTGTGATTTATTAGAATAAGTTTAATTAAATTAATTAAGTCTATCGGGTTAGCGGGTTTGGTTTTGGCTTAAGGTGGATGCAGATTTTGGATTAAGATGTTTAAGGGGTTGGGGTCGATGAGGGAGTATAAAAGCCCCTCTCCATGGCTTGTGGCTCCTATTTTTGGAGCCACCCAAAGAATTGAGAAAGGGAGCCAGCCGCCAAGCCAAGCCAATCCGCTAGACCCCTTTCCCTTTTCCCCTTGGAGCCACTGCCACCCAGAGCCGAGCCGAGCCACCTGCTTTCTCTTCCTCTTCCTCTTCTCCTTCTTTTCATTTGGAGTCGAGACAAGAGGAGCCGAGCCAAGCCAGCCCCTCTCCTTCTTCTCTCTCTCCCTCTCTCCAAGCCGACGGCTTGGAGTGAGCTGCCGCCCCTTGGAGCCTTTTCTTGGGTCGAGCCACCGTCCTTTTGAAGCCGGATTTGAGGGCCGTCATCCGGGATTTCTTCCTTAGTTTTTCTTCCAATTAAGGTAAGTGGTTTACCTCTCTCTTCAGGATTTTAATCGGATTCTTGATCTATTCTTCTAGTTTGAGATTCTTGCTTATGAGTTTCTCGTTTAGAATTAAATCTGTGATTTTTGGGTAGAAATCATGTGGTAGGATTAAGATATTGATAATGACTAATTAGGGGTTCTTGAGAAGGGGGTTCTTGATCTTAATGCTTGATTCTTAGTTTAAGTGTATGGATTCTTGTTAATCTTGATGAAAAATATGATTTCTGTGAATTAATTCATGATATTAGTATTATGTCCTAATGGTAATTTAGGGATTAATTTTTGTTAATTTAATGGATTTAATTTTATAAGTATACTGAAATTGCATGTTGCGGGAATTGTATGCTAAGATGATGAATCTGTGCTTATGTTAATTTGTTTATTGTGATGTGTGTATATGTGTGAATATAGTCGTGTAACCTATCGTTTCGATCAGAAAACATAGTTTGGAAATATAGTACACACTTTGGAGACTAGATTCAGGTTAGACACAACAATTTTGGGCAGAACAGTAACCTAAAACAAAACCCTAATTGAGATGATCCAAATTTTAATTATATAATTAAAATTGGGTTTGGGGTGAGCATAATCTGTTATGAACCAACTTATAAAGTATGCATGAAATAAAACTACACGGGTTCATAATATTACGGGTCTAAGGGATAGGGGTCGGGTTTGGAGCATTGAGACGCTTCATAATAAGGACACCCCTATGACACCATAGGAGAATCTTGACTTATGTCTTGGTGCGTCATATCCTTGAGAATGGTAGAGCGGCTCAATTAGGTGCCAGATTTCGTGCTACGCCCGGGTGGTTGGACGTCAAATTCCCAACCTACAGAACAAGTTTGGAGGGCCTTCCCGATTACTCTTGTGATATCACGTCTAGTGGACCAAGTTCGGAGGGCCTTTCCTGATTGCTCTCGAGGTTCCTTATACTAGGATAAGCTCGGAGGGTCTTTTCCAATTATCCTAGTATGTGTTGTTGCCTTTGGGCATGGTGGGCTTCGGCCCGATGCACTTCCCTAGTGTGTGTTGTTGCCTTTGGGCATGGTGGGCTTCAGCCCAATGCACTTCTTTAGTATGTGTTGTTGCCTTTGGGTATGGTGGGCTTTGGCCTAATACACTTCTTTGGAGGGTTAGATGTCTTGGGACATGTGTGGCCTGTTGGCATGTTAGCTAGTCACACCTTCATGATCTTGTCTTCTGTAGAGATAGATTTCATTCTTGTTATCTCTGTGATTTTTATTTGTGAGGGTTGGTAAAACCGCTCGCTGAATTTTTTGAACTCACCCATTGTCGTTTGATTTCTATTTTACAGAGCCTGATCGATGAGGTGGGTCGGAGCACTTAGCACAGCTGGAGGGTAATAGAGCCGCATGATCTCATAGCAGTCCTAGTTAAGGTCGTAGTCGAGTTCTTTGGTTGTAGTCATGCACTTGTATTAGTTTGATTTGGAGTTGTAGCCCTAAGGGCATTTATGTCTTTATTTCAGGTTTTATTATATCTAAACTTTTGAACTGCTGAACTTAAAATGTTATTCCGCACTTTTTATTTCATTTGAGCTACTTGATTAAACCCTGTTTTGGTTCACTTTTCATTAAAATAAAACTTGTTATTTCTTTTCACTATATTATTTGTTGAGTTGGCATGTGCATGGTTTAGGTTGCGGGGTATAGACACATATACCCTGGCCGGTCACGTGACCCTGAGTTGGGGCATGACAAAGTTGGTATCAGAGTATGTGGTTCGGTCTGACTACGACCTAGAGTTGTCACCGTATAGGGCATTGCTACCATGTTAGTATACAGTAGGGGTATGCTATGAGACCAATGGGCTAAGTCTTCACCTCAGCGCGACTTATAGTTTATTTACTTAACGACTTAGGGTGAATTAAATTGTATAAATTTTGATGTTTTCTTTCTGGTGATTCCAGATTGATGGAGGCCTTTGATGCCGCAAGGAACAGTAGTGACAGCAACTCTACTGAGCGCCGAGGTCGGGGTCGCGGGAGACCACCGTAGGCCCGAGAGGATGTGGGACAGGATCCCATGGTTGTTCAGTTGTAGGCCCTAGTGGCTGAGCTGATTGAGGCACTCCGTAGGGAGAAGGAACTGGGACAGTCCCAGGGTAGCGTAACTTGAGGCCGTGAATGGCCCTGTGCTAGAGAGTGCACCATTTTTGGGGGCTACCTTTGTATGGGAGCCTGGGTTAGAGATCCTTGCAATATTTGCTTAGCATCTTGATCGATTAATTGGGTCTCGTCATATAGTTTAAATATTCATGGTGCAATATGGTTAGGGCGGCCCTAGGGATCCTAAGGGGGCGGTTGATAGAGTTCTGCAGAAGGGATCTGCAGGGGTTGGCTGATGGTAAATTTCCTCTATAGCTGAAATTTTGAATTGATTGGAGGATCTTCTGTCTTTTAGATTTTAGGAAATATAAATTATGGGTGTAGAGCGACCTTATGCTTAAGGGTCATGATTATGTGCAACCAGAGTTGAGTAGGACCAGAGCGATTTCGTTCTGAGGCATGTTTTGGGTGCGGACAGGTTGGGCACTTCAGGAGGGATTATCCTGGAAGAGGTAGCCAGTAGCCTGATCAGACCAGAGGAAAGACACCGATGCCAGTGGGTTCTGTAGCTCAGAGGGGTCATACTCAGGGAAGAAGCCAGCGAGCTGGTGGTTCAAAGAGACCCGTTGCACGAGTGTTTTCTATGAACCAAGAGGGTGCTGAGGCATCCAGGGCAGTGGTGTCAGGTAATATTATTGTTGGGTCTGCTATTGCATATGTCTTGTTTGATCCTAGTGCTACACACTCTTTTGTGTCTGCTTTGTTTGCTGCAAAGTTGTCAAGGGTATCTTCTGTGCTTGATTTGCCCCTTGTGGTATCTACACCAACGGATGTTTCTGTGATGGCAGAGACAATATTTCGAGGCTGCGATGTTGCCATTTGTGGGCATGTGCTGATGGCCGATTTGACACTCCTGCCGATGTTAGAGCTTGATGTAATATTGGGCATGGATTGGTTGGGGAACCATTTCGCCTCAGTGGATTGCAGGACTAGGACTGTGACCTTCAGTAAGCCTGGGTTATACCATTTTACCTTCCAGGGTAAGGGAAGGGGGTGAACTGTTGATGTCGATATTAGCTCTTAAGGCCCGAAAGTTACTCTTTGGCGGGTGTCAGTCACTTTTGGCCTTTGTGTCAGTGGCAGAGGAAGGTGGAGGTGCAGCCAGAGATATCAGAGGGACGCCCGTGGTGTGCGAGTTCTATGATGTGTTTTCAAAGGAGTTGCTAGGGTTACCTCCAGGGAGAGAGATCGAATTCTTTATCGATTTACAGCCAGGGGTGAAGCCGATCTCCATTCCTCCGTATCGGATGACACCAACTGAGTTGAGGGAGTTGAAGTCCCAGTTGCAGGAGCTGTTTGATCTGTGTTTCGCCTTGGGGTGCTCCAGTGCTCTTTATAAAGAAAAAAGATGGGTTTATGCGGATGTGCATTGATTATCGGCAGCTTAACAAGGTAACAGTGAAGAATCGGTACTCGTTGCCCAAGATTGATGACCCACTTGATCAGCTTCAGGGAGCTCAGTGGTTTTCTAAGATTGACTTGTGGTCAGGATATCATCAGTTGAGGATCCGGGACAGTGACGTCCCTAAGACTACTTTCAGGTCGAGGTATAGGCACTTTGAGTTTCTGGTGATGTCCTTCAGGCTGACTAATGCACCCGCAATATTTATGGACCTAATGAACCGAGTGTTCAAGGAATACCTGGATAAGTTTATGATTGTGTTCATTGATGATATTTTGATTTATTTCAGGAGCAGTGTGGAGCATGCTGAGCACTTGAGGGTAGTTCTGAAAACTCTCAGAGCACAGATTGTATGCCAAATTCTTCAAGTGCGAGTTTTGGCTGGAGAGTGTGGGGTTTCTTGGCCATGTGGTGTCCAAGGAAGGAATAAAAGTGGACCCTGCAAAGATTGAAGTAGTTCAGAATTGGAAGAGACCGACTAATGTCTCGAAGATTCGCAGTTTTCTGGAGTTGGCAGGTTAGTACAGAAAGTTTGTGGAGAATTTCTCCAGGATTACAGTGCCATTGACCCGCCTAACTCAGAAGAAGGTCAAGTTCGAATGAGACAGTAAGTGTGAGGAGAGCTTTTTGAAGCTCAAGGACCGCTTGATGTCGGCGCCAGTTCTAGCAGTACCCTCGAGCTCAAGAGGGTTTGTTGTTTATTGTGATGCCTCCCAGGTCGGCTTGGGTTGTGTGCTGATGCAGAATGGTAGAGTGATAGCATATGCCTCCAGGCAGTTAAAGGTTCATGAGAAAAATTACCCAACCCATGATCTTGAGCTAGCAGCGGTGGTGTTCGCATTGAAGCTATGGCGTCACTACCTTTATGGCGAGGCTTGTGAGATATACACTGATCATAAGAGCCTCTAGTATTTGCTCACCCAAAAGGAGTTGAACCTGAGGCAGAGAAGATGGCTTGAGTTGTTGAAGGACTATGACTGCACGATCATGTACCATCCAGGGAAGGCTAATGTGGTAGCTGAGCTCTGAGCAAGAAGTCTATGGGCAGTCTGGCACATTTGACAGTCAGGGGGAGGCCTTTGGCTCAAGATTTGGCCCTATGTTTGGATGGTGGAGCAGTCTTGTTAGTATTAGATTCTGGTGCGTTGGTGGCCCACTTGATAGTGCAGTCGACATTGGTTGACATGCTGTGGGCAGCGTAGGAGGAGGATGCTTTTTGCGCACTCACTAAGGATCTGGCCAGGAGAGGAGATGCAGATAATGGGTTTAGTGTGGACTCGGAGGGCGTCCTGAGGTTTAAGAACCGGATTATGGTACTAGATATGGCCGAGGTTCGCAGGTAGGTGCTGGAGATGACTCATCGATCTACCTATACTATGCATCCGGGAGCCACGAAGATGTACGGAGATCTCAGACAGAATTATTGGTGGAAAAGCATGAAAAGATAGGTGGCCGAGTTCGTGTCTAAGTGCATGGTGTGTCAGCAGGTGAAGGCTGAGCATTTGTAGCCGGCGGGGTTGGTCCAGAACTCAGGGGTACCGGAGTGGAAATGGGAGAAGATAACTATGGATTTTGTGATAGGATTGCCAAAGTCCGGGAAAGACAATGATTCTATCTGGGTAGTGGTGGATCGCCTAACCAAGACATCACATTTCATACCAGTTAGGACGTCCTTTTCAGGTGAGCAGTATGCGAGGTTGTTCTTGGATCGGATTGTCGCTTATCATGGAGTTCCTGTTATGATCACCTCAGACTGGGGCACCCAGTTCACGTCTCGATTTTGGCAGTCCTTCCAAGAGGCGTTGGGTACTCAGGTTCGGTTCAGTACCGCATTTCACCCTCAGACGGATGGTCAATCAAAGCGGACTATTCATATGCTAGAGGATATGCTGAGGGTATGTGTCTTAGACCTGGAGGGCAGTTGGGAGAGGCACTTACCTCTGATTGAGTTTGCCTATAATAATTGTTACCACAGCAGCATTGGGATGGCCCCATTTGAGGCATTATATGGGTGGAGATGCAGGTCGCTTATAGGTTGGTTTGAGGCAGAGGATTCCCTTATGATGGGACCTGATCTGGTGGAAGAGGCTGTGGAAAAAGTGAAGCAAATCAGAGAGAGACTGTTAGTGGCTCAAAGTCGCTAGAAGTTGTATGCAGATGGAAAGGCCAGGGAGGTAGAGTTTGCTGAGGAGGACATGGTGTTCCTCAAGGTGTCCCCTATGAAATGAGTGGTGAAGTTTGGCAAGAAAGGAAAGCTAAGCCCTAGGTTCATTGGGTCATTTCCTATTCTCAGGCGTAGGGGAGCTATGGCCTATGAGTTGGCCCTACCCCCTAGTATGAACCGAGTACATCCAGTGTTCCATGTGTCTATGTTGAAGAAGTACATACGAGATGAGTCCCATGTGATCGAGCCTATCGCGGCGGAGGTGGATGCAGCAGTCTCTTATGAGGAGCGACTAGTTGAGGTGCTAGACCTACAAATCCGAAAGTTGAGTTCCAAAGGGATCCCCTTGGTAAAGGTCAGATGGGAGCACCATTCCGACCATGAGGCCACCTGAGAGGTGGAGCAAAATATGAGGGAGCGTTATCCTTCATTGTTTGATGATGTGGTGAGTCCTTATTTTTTTTCTTCTGAAATTCGAGGACATATTTTCTTTAAGGAGGGAGGATTATAATATCCTAGATATTTAAATTTATTAATTTTCCTCTTATATGTGTTTGCCAGCCTAGCGGACTAGTTCGTGATCGAGCCGAGTCGACTCATGGTCCTGAGTGAGCTTGCGAGCTCGGGTAAGTTGAATATGAATTTATGAATTTTAGGCTTGGGTAGTTTAATAGGATTCTTGAAGCTATTCTTGACGGCTATTCCAATTAAGGTGAGTGGTTTACTCTCTCTCTTCGGGATTTTAATAGGATTCTTGAAGCTATTCTTGACGGCTCGGTATTTATGCCTTATTCTTGGAATTTTTTTTCGCGTTCTTGCAATGTTTCCTTTGATATGAAATCTTGATCTATTCTTCTAGTTTGAGATTCTTGCTTATGAGTTTCTCGTTTAGAATTAAATCTGTGATTTTTGGGTAGAAATCATGTGGTAGGATTAAGATCTTGATAATGACTAATTAGGGGTTCTTGAGAAGGAGGTTCTTGATCTTAATGCTTGATTCTTCGTTTAAGTGTGTGGGTTCTTGTTAATCTTGATGAAAAGTATGATTTCTGTGAATTAATTCTTGAGATTAGTATTCTGTCTTAATGGTAATTTAGGGGTTAATTTCTGCTAATTTTCGGATTCAATTCTATAAGTATCCTGAAATTGTACGTTGCTGGAATTGTATGATGAGATGATGAATATGTGCTGATGTTAATTTGTTTGTTGTGATGTGTGTATATGTGTGAATATAGTCGTGTAACCTGTCGTTTCGACCAGAAAATATAGTTTGGAAACATAGGATACACTTTGGAGACTAGATTCGGGTTAGACATAGCAGTTTTGGGCAGAACAGTAACCTAAAACAAAATCCTAATTGAGATTATCTAAATTTTAATTATATAATTAAAATTGAGTTAAGGGTGAGCATAATTTGTTATGAACCAACTTATAAAGTATGCATAAAATAAAACCACACGGGTCCATGATATTACAGGTCTAAGGGATAGGTGTTGGGTTTGGAACATTGAGACGCTTCATAATGAGGACACCGTAGGAGAATCTTGACTTAGGTCTTGATGCATCATATCCTTGAGAATGGCAGAGCTGCTCAATTAGGAGCCGGATTTCGGGCTACGTCCGGGTTGTTGGACGTTAAATTCCTAACCTGCGAAACAAGTTCGGAGGGCCTTCCCGATTACTCTTGTGATATCACGTCTCGTGGAGCAAGTTCGGAGGGTCTTTCCCGATTGCTCCCGAGGTTTCTTATACTAGGATAAGCTCGTAGGGTCTTTTCCGATTATCCTAGTATGTGTTGTTGCCTTTGGGCATGGTGGGCTTCGGCCCGATGCACTTCCCTAGTATGTGTTGTTGCCTTTGGGCATGGTGGGCTTTAGCCCAATGCACTTCCCTAGTTTGTGTTGTTGCCTTTGGGCATTGTGGGCTTTGGCACGATGCACTTCTTTAGCCTTTGGGCATGGTGGGCTTCGGCCCGATGTACTTCCCTAATATGTGTTGTTGCCTTTGGGCATGGTGGGATTCAGCCCGATGCACTTCTTTTGCCTTTGGGCATGGTGGGCTTCGGCCCAATGCACTTCCCTAGTATGTGTTGTTGCCTTTGGGCATGGTGGGCTTCGGCTCGATGCACTTCTTTAGTATGTGTTGTTGCCTTCGGGCATGGTGTGCTTTGGCCTGATGCACTTCTTTGGAGGGTTAGATGCCTTGGGGCATGTGTGACATGTTGGCCTGTTTGTTAGTCACACCTTCGTGACATTGCCTTCTGTTGAGATAGATTTCATTCTTGTTATCTCTGTAATTTTTAATTATGAGGGTTGGTAAAACTGTCCGCTGAGTTCTTTGAACTCACCCATTGTCGTTTGATTTTCGTTTTGCAGAATTTGACCGATGAGGTGGGCCGGAGCACTTGGCACAGTTGGAGGGCAGTGGAGCTGCATGATCTCATAACTATCCTAGTTAGGATCGTAGTCGAGTTCTTTGGTAGTAGTCATGCACTTGTATTAGTTTGATTTGGAGTTATAGCCCTGAGGGCATTTATATCATTTATTTTAGGTTTTATTATATCTAAACTTTTGAACTGCTGAACTTAAAACATTATTTCGCACTTTTTATTACATTTGAGCTACTTGATTAAACTTTGTTTTGATTCGCTTTTTCATTAAAATAAAACTTGTTATTTCTTTTCGCTATATTATTTGTTGAGTTGACATGTTCATGGTTTAGGCTGCGGGATATAGACACGTATACTCTGGTCGGTCACATGACCCTGAGTTGAGGCGTGACACATACATGAGTATAGAGACATCATGAATATTCAAGGATTATACTAAAACTAGTATGACACCCGTAGCAGCTATGCACGGCTTAATTGTGCTATAAAAATTGTCTGAATAAGAATAAATCAATTAGTTGTATGCATTTATAAATTTAATTGTAGAGTAAAAGTAATTGTATCTACTTTTTTGAATGGAAATTATATATAGTAAAATAATATTGAATTATATATAATCATTTATTGCATATGTAGAGATTTAGAAACGTAATAAGTTATGGAAAATATATTTTAGGTGTAAAATTTAAAAATTTAAAAATAAATAAAAGAAAAATATTTTTAATGATTTTTGTAACAATAATATTGATTTATATATCAACATATTAGGTATTAAATTATTATTTTTTAAAATTGATATTTTATTTTAAATTGAAATATAACTAAAGATAAAATATACACTATGGAAGATTTTTTTATAAACTAACCTTTCAAAAAAAATGAAAATAACTTATTTATTATAAATTGTGAAAGACTTCATTTTAACAACATTTGTGATGCTATTTTTTTTATTGTGATCGTTGTCATCTATAAGAAATGCCAAACCACGACTGCTGATTACTCTAAAAATACCAACATATAGTTGACCAAAAGAGGACACATATTTGTATATATACTCCAACGTGTTTAAGGCTTTGACATTGGCTCTTATTTATGGTCATAGCAAAACAAACTTATATCGGAAGCTATCTCCGTTGAAATTTAAAAGAAACTTTTATATCTAATGGCGTCAATATCAATCTTGGAATAAAAATCTTATCCCCAATATTGGTTGTTGATATTATTTTTCATTTCTACACATGTCGACATATCCGGATTATCTCAAGTCGAGTCTCATTGCATAGACCTGAAGATTGATCTATGTTTTTCAAAAGTAGCATGACAGGAACACTAACTTTGAGCTTCAATTCATATGAATGTCATTAATTGAATCACAGCCACCATCCGATGAACAGAGGCTGTCAAAGCTGAGATAAATCTTCATTTCACCAGGAACCAAAGACAACATAAAATTATTCACCTTTTTAACTATTCCATTGGTAGGTACTAAGATAGCTCTGTGCTGCAAGTAATTGAGATCGTCCATGCTGTTAAAAAATAATAGATAAATGACATTCACAATTGTAGCAAGTGGATCACCAATTTCTTCTATGAGCAAATCATTAGGAATCTTTATGTTGACATCCCCATCATTAGAATCACCAAGGATCTCATTTCCACTACTTGATACAGTGAATTTCCTAAGTGTAGCCTCATATTTGTCTTGTTAATGTTAGCATCTCACACACTATCTTCACAAATAAGATGAATTAGTGGTAGCAAGCACAATATCTTGTCTTGACCCTTTGAATACAATAGACAGAATCTCTTTGAAATCACTCTCCTAAAAATATTCATTTCCCTTCAAAAGGTTGCTCAAAGCTTGATTATATCCCTCAAGGTTCGATCAACAGCTTCAAAATAATGCTTCTTCATCATATATAATAAGTTTCGCTTTTATTATCAAGTCAGCCAACAGACTACCTTGATTCATATAATAGGTGGAGTCTTTGTCAACATTTATGGAAATTGCAAATATTAGATGTATCACACTCCCACTTGGAATGAGCAAAGTCACTATTCCACTCGAAGCAAGTGTTAAAATAATTTCACATTTAGATCTTAAAGTTGACGAAAGAGTTCTCTAAATGAATATTTTCGCAGTGCCACTAAATCCATATAGAAAGAATAATCGTCCACAGTTTTTAATAACTCTAAATATGATCTTATCGTATATATTTCCTTGCTCAACTATGAGATTAGAAAGGAGTTGGACATGTTCTGCGGCTAATGATCGTTTATCATAGTTAAGCTCATCCTAAATAAGTCTATTTCTGCATTGAAGAATGAATGAGATATCTAGAAATGATATTTCGGATAAATCATCTAGATTCCTCTTATTATTCTTTAACATATTCTCAATCTCTGTAAGAGCAAAGTTATTCAACTCATCTTCACTTAGATCCAATCTTCCAACAAAAAAATCATTCATAAAAAGTCCAAAAAGTACTTTTTTGTATTTTTTTTAGAGATTTTAGGATGTGTAACGCGTTGTAGACTTTTGCAAAAAATTTAAAGAAAAAATAAAGAAATCTGAAAATTATTTATTATAATAAATATAGATTTTATGGGTCTAAAAACATGTGGCCCGAAAATCTCGAAAATATTATTTTTGAAAATTTCCGATCGTAAACTTAAAACCATTTCTAAAACTTTGAATAATAAAATTATATTTTTACTTTAATAGAAAAAGAGAAATTTTATGCGGAAATAATTAATGAGAATAGTATAATAATTTTTTTTTACCAAAAAAATAATTTAAAATTATTAAATTATATGTAGTAATTAAGTTCGAACGTAATTTACCAAGAACAAAACTTTTTTAAATTCATTAAATGAGCGAGAAACTACATATTTTTCATTAAATGAGCGAGATCTAATATTTTTTGTTACATGATTTTAAAGAAATGTCCATGAAATAAGCGGAAAATAACATTCCTTTTTATCCTACTTTGTAATTTTAAAATTTTCAAATCTTAAGTTAAAATTTTTTCACCCTAAAATCTCGAAAATATTAGAATTTTGAAAATTTTGGATCCTAAATTAAAAACAATATTGAAAACGTATCCTAAAATCCTCAAAAATAACAAAAAAAATTCATTCATAAAAAAAATAATGTAAGAATTTTGTGAATTAACATTACATAAATGTCCATAAAATGATTAAAAAATCTTACTTATTGATATTTAGAAATAAATTTACATATTTATCTTTATAATAAAATCAGCAAGTTGCCTATGAATATCTTGGTTATTGATATTTACAAGTTAATATACAATTTTGCCATATAAAAAAATTGCCTTCAAAATCTTAAAAATATTAGGGTTTTAAAAATTTTGAATCCTAAATTAAAAATGATTTTTGAAAAATATACTAAAATATCCAAATAATAATAATAATAATAATAAAATCATTCATAAAAAAATTCAAAAATATATTTTTTTAATGAATTTTGGGGATTTAAAAATATATTTTAGATTTTTTTTGCGATTTTCTGACCATTTTATTTTAAAATCCCTAAAATCTATATTTATTATAATAAATATATTTCATATTTTCCGGAACGTTTTCACTATTTTTTATTTTTTCAAACAAAGTTTTTAGGGATCCCAAGTTTGTAATGCGTTACACACTTTAGTGCAAAATGAAATATTTTTTTTCACTCATTTTAGAGCTATTTCTCGCTTATTTCATGAATATTTTTGTAAAATTATTTAACAAAAAAAAGAGATATCGTCCATTTAGGATATATTTGTGAAGTTTTTTGGTTCATTTAATGAATTTAAAAAAGTTTTATTCTAGGCCAGTTACATTCTAAATTGATTAGTACACATAATTTAATTTTTTAAAATTAATATTTTTAATAAAAATAAATTATTATATTATTCTCATTAATTATTTTTGCATAAAATTTCTATTTTTTCTATTAAAGTAAAAATATAATTGTATTTAACATGAATCTTTTATTTTTTCAAAATTAAAAGCTTCTTTGAAATGTATCCTAAAATCCTCAAAAAATCACAAAAGAATCTTTTTTGGTTTTTTTACGATTTGTGTAGTTTTTTTTTTGAGATTTTATGATACGTTTTCAAAATCGTTTTAAATTTAGTATTCGAAACTTTAAAAAAATCCTAAAATACATCCTAAAATCCTCAAAAAAATCACAAAAATTCTAATTTGATTTTTTTTTTATGAATGAAGTTTTTTTTTACATTTTTTAATATTTTACAATACGTTTCACAATTATCTTTAGTATAGAATTCAAAATTTTCAAAATTCTAGTTTAATAAAATTTTGGAGCCAATTTTTTTTATATGTGAACATGCTACATTAATTTATAAATTTGAATAAGTAACTAACTAAATTTATTATAAAGGCAATATGCAAGTTTATCTAATTTGATTAGAATTTGATAGAACGATGTAATATCCATCTAATCAAATTTCAAGTTTTAAATTTATTTACAATGATTATTTTTTGTAAATTTTAGCAAAAGCATAATTAATTTAATTGAGTAAATCAATTTGATATAATTAATTACCTATGTTGGTTAATAAATTTCAATAAGCAAATTAATTTGATATGTCAATTTGAAATTATATAGAAGTACAACGGAAGTCCTATAAGTTTTATATTTTCTGGACTTAAGTCCTATAAGTTCATTTCGATATTTTCAGTCCTATATATTTTTTTCGTAGCGTAGATTTGATCATATCCATGATGGCCCGTTAACTCTCCGTCCATGTAGAAATAATGTCATTCATACACGTTGACAAATTTGGTCCTATAAGTTTTATTTCAAAAATTTTCATCCTATATATTTGTCCCGTGGCATAGATTTGGTCATATCTGTGACGGTCCGCTAATTCTTTGTCCACGAAAAATAAGCAGCGTTATGTCCATGTTGATAGAGTTAACAAACCATTACAGATATGACCAAATATGTGTTAGGGAGCAAACATATATGGCCGAAAATATCGAAATGAAACTTATAAGACTAAAGTCCAGGAAACATAAAACTTATAGGACTTCTCTTGCACTTCTCTCTTTAATAAAATGTCAACTATATAGTCTATATTTATATTTATATGTAAATGTAAATTAAATTTCAACCATGCTTATTAAAATCATATTCCTTATGCTTCAATCACTTTCATTTCTATACCGATATGAATTTATATTAAAATGACATAAAAATTTATCTTTTTCCTATTAAATTAAAAATATAATTTTATTAAACCGAACTTTTAAAAATGGATTTTAATTTATGATACGAAATTTTCAAAAATAATATTTTCGATATTATCAGGCCATATTTTTTTATACCTCTGAAATCTATTTTTATTATAATAAATATAATTCATATATATATTTTTGGATTTTTTTTACTTTTTATATATATTTTTCAAAAATATTTGTGACGTGTTACGCACTTTTGTGCAAAATGGAACACTTTTTCTCGCTTATTTTAGGGCTATTTCCCACTTATTTTAGGGATATTTTTGTGAAATTCTTTTTAAAAAATCATTCATAAAAAAATACCAAAAAGAATTTTTGTGAATGAACATTACATAAATGTCAAATTAATGATTTTATAGAAATGTCCATAAAAACTTCTTTTTTTATTAAATGAGCGGGAAAAACTTCTTTTTGTTATTAAATGAGCGGGAAAGAAAAAAAAGAGCTGAAAATTACTACATTATTTATTACACACTTAGTTACTTTTATTATATAAAGATGTTTGCAAAATTGAACTAATACCTCATTCTTGAACGTTTCCCAAACTTTTCATTTTCATTTCCTATTTCTTCCTACTCGTCTTCCATTAGAATTTTTATAACTTGCAAGCAACAATCATTAGTAGTATAATGAAAACATGACTACTAGCAAGCTATAAATTAAACTAAATAATGAAGTGAGAAATCAACTAACAATTTTCAAATCCAACTTCACTAAATAGTAGTGATTCATTTCGAAATAAAGTCAAACATGAAACCGAATGAATCAAAGAAATCTCAAAATATGAAATTGTGAAAAGTAAGATCTCCAACCCTTCCCATTGGTTGAAAACCGAAAGGCCACAATTAGTTAGCCTACAACTTAGAACTGCAATGTCACATTAGCTCTTTATAGGCTACATAGGTCTCCGAAGAGATCGGAAATCAAAATCAAAAACATTTATAAAATCATATCAAGAGCGGACAAAGCTTAACCGAATCATGCATGATATCATAAAATTCAACTAAAGTAGATTAATGTTGGTTAGAAGATGATGCCAAAGTATTTGATGCCAACTTTACCTAGGCATCAAGATGGCTTGAAGTTGCAACAAAATGTGGATTTTTTCATTCAAGTCTTGGTCAACTTCAACTCATATTTTCTTTCAACCTTGTGTGGTAGCTCCCCCTACAAGAGAACAAGAAATTTTTGGTAATCAAATGACTTTGAGTTCTTGGGAGTTAGTTGGCCTAGGAATCTAAAGTGTCCTAGCTACACTTGGATTTCTTTTAAATGCACAATCATAAATCGCATGACCATATACACCACAACATAAGCAATGACCATGAATTTTTTTCTTTTCATTTCTCTTTTGATCATGAGGTTTAAGAGTAGAAAGCTTAACATGGGATTTATTGTTAGCATGAGCATTTTTGAAAGAAACACTTTTCTTTTCAAATTTCCTTGAAGAATAAACATCCTTAATTTCATTTATTCTTTTACCTAAAGCTACAACCTCATTTTTCAAAGTATCAATGGGTTGATGCAAATTATGCACTTGAGATTTCAATATGTAATTCTCATTTTTAATTTTCAAATTTTGCAATCTCAAGGTCTCAATCTCAATCTTTGAAGTATTTTTCAAATTATTATTTTCAAGTTTTAATTTAGTTTTCAAATCCTCATTTTCTAGCTTCAAATCCTTAAGCTCAAGTTTCAAGTTATCATGGCAAGAATCAAGTGAACTAGATTTGAATATCTCATTTTCTAGTTTTAATTCATGCATATGAGAAGTAAGCCTTAAACTTTCCTTCTTTATTTTTCTATTTTCTTTGTTCTTTTTCACAAGTAATGCATATATTTTTTGGCATTCTTCAACTAGTTCCTTATATGGCATATTAAATAAACTAGATGAGCTATCACTATTATTATCATGATGACAAGAAGTGGAAGGATTTACCTCATTCTTAAGACCCATGAGGCAAGTGTGTGAAGTGGCTTCGTCATCATGATAGGAAGATGCTCCACTAGATTTGGAGGTTGACTTAGAAACATTCTTCTTCTCGGTCCTTTTCTTCAAATTGGAACAATTGTTCTTCTTATGTCCCTTTTCTTGACAAAGGAAACACCTTAGCGTTCTTCTCCGATTATTTGTACTCATTTGACTAGATAGGATTTGGGAATCAAAAACCATGTTAGTAGTGGATGATCATAATTATCACCACCTTCATCAAGAGTGATTAACTCTTCGGTTTTTGAATAATCATACAACATATTTAAGCAAGCTCATATATTGAATGCAGATGAACAATGTATATTTTTTTCAAGTATATTATTTGAGAATGGGCAATATAGAAAATGCATTGTTTTAGCATTCAAATCAAATAACTTAACTTGCTCTTGAGTCCAAGTACTAATATCAATGGTGGGTTCAACATATTCATTTTTTAGCATACACCATAAATCTATAGTTTGTGTTGTAAGGAAAGCATACATCCTATATTTCCAAATACCAAAGTTGGAGTCATCAAACGTAGGTGGTGACACAACCAACTCTAGTGCCATCACTACAAGAAAATGGACCTCTAGTGACGCAATTGTAGGGACGCTTTTATTAGCGTTGCCAAATTTTTAAAACTCATATTATTTGGAGACGCTATAAAAAGTGTCACCCTTTCTGTTGTAATTGGGGACACATTTTTTCTTAGCGTCTCGATTTTTTTTAATTAGGGACAATTTATTATGTGCGTCTCTGAATTACAGACGCGATTTACATTGCATCCCCAATTTACTAAAAAATAGAGACACATTTGGTTTAAGATTAGAGACACCAATTTATATGCGTCTCCGATTTAAAAAATTTGAAACGTAATTTATATTGCGTCTCTGATTAAAAATTAGAGACGTCAATTTATATGTGTCTCTGATTTAAAAAATTAGATACGCAATTTATATTGCGTCTTCGATTTAAAATTAGAGACGTTAATTTATATGTGTCTCCGATTTAAAAAATTAGAGACGTCAATTTATATATGTCTCCAATTTAAAAAATTAGAGACACCAATTTATATGCGTCTCTGATTTAAAAAATTAGAGACAATTTAAATTGCGTCTCCAATTTAAAATTAGATATACTATTTGTATTGTGTCTCTAATTTTAAATCAGAGATGCCAATTTATATGTGTCTCCGATTTAAAAAATTAAAGACGGTAACTTATATGCGTCTCCGATTTATAAAATTATATTGCGTCTTTGATTTAAAATTAGAGACACAATTTTTATCGTGTCTTTGATTTAAAATTAGAGACAATTTATATTGCGCCTCCGATTTAAAATTAGACAAATTTAGAGATGTCAATTTATATGTGTCTCCGATTTAAGAAATTAGAAACGTCAATTTATATTGCGTCTCCAATTTAAAATTAGAGAAATTTAAGAGTTTAAAATATATATTGCATTGATAAGGGATTAAATTTAAAATTAGATGATTTTCTTCTATTTATTTTAAATTTAGATGATATTATTATATCCAATGTACAAATTTAAATTTAAAATAAATAACAAGTGCTTTATTTTAAATTGGATATATCAAGGAAGAAAATTAGATGCTTTTCTATTTAAAATTAGATATAATTTTAAGGGTTTAAAATTTGAAGACACATTTATATTCCAAATTGGGGTAGTTGCTAATTTTAAAGGTTTCTATTTAAAATTATCTCCGCGGATAAATACTATATTTGTTATGCCAATTTATATTACTTCATTATATACAAAGAAAATTAAATGTTTTATTTTCTATTCTCCCTTTTCTCCTGCACGCGATTTCTCCCGCTCCCTTCTTCATCTCCACGCCGATATCTATTCCTCCTCATCTCTCCCTTCTTTTCTCATGTGAAAAACCCTAAACCCCTTTCCTTCTTCTCTCCCTTCTTCCCAATACTTTCCCATCTCTATTCTGCTCGGCCACAAATGGAGCTGCTCGAGGATTGCACAGTTGCGGAGGTGGATCTCAAGCTCTACTGCCGGCTGCCTAAGAGGTGAATCTCGAGGTGGACCTCCGCATTAGCTCTCGAGGTTAGGTCAGATCTTCATCTTCCCTCTTCCCATTCTCGCTCGATCGCCTTAGATGCCATTCTCGCTTGTTAGCCACATTTTAGTTTGATTCATTGATCAACTACTTTGATGTTCAGCTTGTTTGATTCATTGATTTCCTATGCAGTATTTGTTCATTGATTTCCTGTGCCATGTTTGATTCATTGATCAACTACTTTGATGTTCAGCTTGTTTGATTCATTGATTTCCTATGCAGTATTTGTTCATTGATTTCCTATGTAGTATTTGTTCATTGATTTCCTGTGCCATGTTTGATTCATTGATTTCCTGTGAAGTATTTGTTCATCGATTTCCTGTGTAGTATTTGTTCATTGATTTCCTGTGCCGTGTTTGATTCATTGTCTGTGCAGTATGTAGTATCTTTTATCATTTTGTCTCAATGCCTCTAACACTTTACTCCCGAATTATGTTTCTGCGGGCTTTGATTCCATATATTTACTGAGAACATGAGCTGCCCTCAATTTCTCTCACACCGTCAGAGATGACCTCCTGGGTACAAGGATTTTCCAAGTTTATGGAAGATGATGGTACTCTACCATTTGCTTCAAGCTGAACATTGGATGATGATGTGAGTTGAACATTAGATGATGCAGTTTCAGCATTACCATACTCTGAAGTGCTTGCTTCTGCGGAAGATTTACTGTTATCTATTGCCAACACAATGTTGCTCCACCTAACATTGATTGTACATATCTTTTCCCCAAGCGATGGCACTATGGAGGTCTCAAAAAATCTTATATTATGACTATAAGATCTTCCCTATGTTGAAGGTGGATTAAAAACTGTCGATGATGTTGAGATGATTTTTAACTTCGCCTATCACAACAACATTATAATTAGAAACTGTGACAACCACCATAACCCTTGTGTGCTACGATGCATGCTAAAGCATAACATAAAACTCTACTTGAAGTAGGCATTTAGGGATCCGAATGGAACACCTGAAGGACGGAATGCGAGTTCCGCCATCGCAGGGCAGAGACAACTTCACAGCTTGTCAAGGAAAGAGAGACTGTTAAGGCTAATAAAGAAGCACCTCCTGTTGTCAAGGAAACTACTGTTCTTGTTCCAGATACTAAGAAGATTGATTCCTTGACGGCTAAGTTGGAGGACATGAAGGTGCTTGTCTTCAGATAATTAATTGGTTATACCTTCAAAATATGCTTAAAATTATTGACCTTTTTCTAAGTTGCTGAGGCGTAGTAGGTATCTTGTTTCTTTAATGGTTTGAACTTAAGCGATACTTTGGAAATGTGCTCAAATTCAATTTTCCACCTGTGTTACACCTTTCAAAATTTTCATTCTATAGGTTGTAGCTTCAAAATTTGATACTTCGGTAGTATGTGAAGAGGGTTACTTATATTGAATGAGGACTAATATATGATGGGGCATTTCCCTTCCTAAACAATGGATAACAAACATGCTCAATTATTTGAGCATATGACTTTCATACATAGAGTTTGATATAGATAGGTCATATTTCATATTTGGATTAAGTTTTATGATTACTGAAATACTCAACATGTAAGGGTACCTTATGCTATATTTATACGTCGATTGAAAAATTTTATAATGAAGCAACAGGTAGGTAAACTTGACATAATATACCTGTAATTTGTGAATTCCTTAAGCTTGTTGATGTATTAGAAACAAAGAGTCAAAGAAAAAAAAGAAAAAATGAGAACTGATTATCCTTGGATTAAATTTTTTTAAAGAGGAGAGTCAATTTGAATATGTTACATTTGATATTGTATTGTACACACAAAAAATAGATAACTACATGTACTTGTTGGTACAATGAACTAGTACTGGTTCACTAGTGGACCAGTATGTACCCCTTGTACTGTCGAGTACATAGTGATACTTCAAACATTGGTGGAAAGTACCTTCATCAATATCAACATCTTTTTTTTGAGCTGCATGAATATTAAATCTTAGCTAGCTTGATTTAAATTTTCATATATTTTCCTTTTAAGGCTTCATTACAATTGGAAAAACAACGAGCTGATGATTCTGAAAGCATATATACTGAATCAGAACAAGTAAGCGAAGAGAGAAAGAGGAAGTTACAAGAAGCAGAAGGAAAAATAAATCAACTTCAGGAATCTGTGCAGAGGTTTTACTTTTTGTCTTACTCTTATATCTAGCACATTTCCGTGTCATTACAATGCAAAAAGAATGGCAATAACTTTGATATATAATTATGGATGGATGTTAAAGTTCATAGTGTTGATTTAGATGATGATGATTACTAATATGAGTAATAGGCTTAACAACATTTTCTTTTTGCTATGTGACATCAATTATCCAATAGTTATTTTGGAAACACTATCATGAGTATTTCTTAGGTTGAGTTCCCCTTTTGCAGTTGTGATGCTATTTTATGAGTAACTTATCTGTCCCCATTAGTTCCAAGTAGTATTCCTCCAGCCAATAGTCTCGTGTTGAAAAGCCTTTCCACTATATCTTTGCTACTGAGTGTAGACCTTGGTTAATTCCTTTTTGATAATATGAGAAAACTGGAGTATTCATTTATGGCAAGGCCTTATTTTTTATATCAGAGTTGATATGCCCTAGAGGTTAACGATACTTACAAAAGATTAGTGTTCTTACACTACTAGAAATTGGGTCTTCAGCAACGGCTGCTCAAGCCGTTGTTATTTGCAACGGCATTCTTACAACCGCTCAAGTCGTTGCAGATATGTTGTATCTGCAACGGCTTTCTAACGAACATGCGAGCCGTTGCTACTGTTGTTAATTATTAGCAACGATTTTCTAACAGACAAGTGAGTTGTTGATGATGATAACTTATCAGCAACGACTTTCTTACGGGCAAGTGAGTCGTTGCTAATAAGTTTAAATAGGTCGCAAATCGCGCCCGCCCCTTCTTCCTCCCGCTGCTGCCGCCACCTGCTCCTCCCGCCTCTCGCCGCCGCTGCCGACGCCAACGTCGCCGAGCTGCCGCTACCGACGCTGTCGTCCGTCCTCGACCGTCGATTTTAGGTATTTCTCACCGCCCGGCCTTCCCCATTGATCCCAAAGTAAAATTCGGCCGATGGTCGCCGCCGGAGCTTGTACAGTGTTCGAACACTGGACGCCTGCGCCGGAGTCCACCGGATGCCGGCGCCGGAAATGATATTTTTATAATTTTTTATTTAAGTATTTAATTGTTAATTAATTATTTGTTTAATTGTTTACTTTTTTAGATTAATTGTTTAATTTTTTAGATTAATTGTTTAATTTGTTAGATTAATTTTCAGGGTTTAGATTAATTTTTAGAGTTTATATTAATTTTTAGTTTAATTTAGTTAGATAAATATTTAATAATGGTAGGTTAATTATTTAAATTAGTTCAAATGTTGTAGATTAATATTAATTAATTAGTTAAAATATTATTAATTAGTCTGGAGTTGTCCTCAGTGGACTCACATCGAAATTGTCCACTTCGGACGCGCGCTGGAATTGTTCATTTCAGACTCCCGCCGGAATCGTCTAATTTGGACTTGTGTCGGAATTGTCCAATGTGAACTCGAACTGACTCGAAACATTTAAAAAATAATCATCCATCCAATGAGTTGATATGTTTCACGTACGTATCGATGAGTCGGATATGATTTAGCAAAACCTTAAATCCGTTCGGGGGTTGTATGTTCGTGTAAAAGAAGTAGATGATTTTTTATATGACGTACAATCCTTGAATTTTCCCTGATTGGATAATTTGGGAATATAGTTATTTGTACTGCACTTACGTTTTTCTTTTAACCGTTAACTTATTCTAAATTTTGGCAGCATCTCTCTTGTTCTCCGATACGCGCCCAGATGATATGCGTATTCGAAGAACTGTAGGGAGATGCTGCCAAAATTTAGAATGAAGTTAGCGATTAAAAGAAGTACTTAGTGCAATATGAATAACATAAATTCCGAATGGAATATGACAATCTCACCTAAAGGCATTAACTAAAGAAATTATCATTGATTGATAGAATCATGTCGGCTGATTGATTGACAGAATCACTTAAAGGTTAATTACAAATCTAAATTGGCAGCAAATGAGCCTTTTATATTGGCATCACAAGCCGAACAAGTATATTACGCGAAGTATCTGGCTCGAAATAAAGATAGAGCAGATTGGCGTGTAATCTGTAAGACTAAAGATATAGGAAAATTTGATCCGATAGCAGGAGAAAATGAGCTGATACCTGATATGACAGATGGTTTCTATCAAGAAGATGATCCTCCTGCTATAGATCATATTATTCCAATACTCGAGGATGCAGCAACAACGTCAATTCAATTAGAAGTTGAATATGCTGATGATGATGATCATAAAATTAAGGAAGTTGGAGATGAAGAAGAGGAAGAATTCGAAGACTATTACTCAGATGATGAGGAATAATTGTAAAGTATATATTTTATTAAATATATCTCTACTATTTATACAATAATATGATTATATGTCTATTCGACAGATATGTCTGGTCGTGGTTATCGTCGCAGGAGAGCTTCGGAGTCTCCGATCAGTGAGACTCCAGCACTTACTTGTGTTGTTGATCCTCCTACCGATGATACTGCTGAGGCTAGTACATCCAGACGTAGGCGGCCACGCGGGCCAAATAGGTGGCAGCCTCCACCAGCCACAGAGTCACATAGATTTATTAGCGTGATTGTGGAGCGGTAATATATCATGAATTATGAATCATTACAAATTCATTATATCATAATATAATATTAAATTTTATTTTTGTTGTGCAGGTTCAAGCAAGAAGAAGTGTCGATGAGCATTTCTTCTACCATTCGACGATACATGCACGGGGCATAGCCTACGTGGTCTCACGTGCCTAGTGAGCACGTTGACATGTTATTGCACGAGTTTGAGGCACGTATTTTTTTTATACATGTATGATGATTAATATTGGTACTGATATAATTATTTTGCAGGCTCGTTATACATGGGTTGAGGACCGAAGGTCCTTCATTTACGCTGTTTGGGAGGCTATTTCCCGGGCGAGGTACAACAGGCAGCTGGGGCAGGCCCGGTCCCAGGCGATGGCGCGAGCTGGGACTACTAACATCGCGGAGACTCGGGGATACAACCCCGATTGGATTACTCCGGATATATGAGACCAACTCGTGGGAATATGGTCAACGGATCGATGTCAGGAGGTTTCTAGGAATGCGGCTAGAAATCGCATGTCGGGGGGAGCAGCGCGTCACACCGGCAGCTCTATTGCATTTGTAGTGCACGCAAACCGTATGGTAAGTATACATTTTAATTATATATTTTATTTGTTACTATGTGTACTAATTAATATATTTGTTTTGTAAATATAGATGACGGTGTCAGATGACGGGACTGTCCAGCGACCCTCCCCAATGGCAGTGTTTGAGCGGACCCACCGTCGAGTACATGGGACGGGGGAGTACATCGACAATCGCGCTGCATACATTATAGTAACTATATATTTATTTAAATTATTCATTATATATTTATAATTTAAGTTTTATGATAAATATTAAATAAAAAATCAAACTTGAGTAGGAGACCTACAGCACCCCCGAGGACTTTGACGCAGCAGCGTGGGTTGAGGCCGCAGGTGGCTGGGACCATGGCCGCGTATATGACTTTGCAGATAGTGGTCATGTGCGAGCCGTGCTAGGGCCACTTGGGTCACCGACCCCTCCGGTCGTTGGTGAGCGTCCGTCCACCTCCAGATCCAGTAGCAGGATAAGGACACTAGAGGAGACAGTCGCGCGTTAGACTGAGATGATGGAGCGCCAGAGTCAGATGATGGCGGAGATGCATGCTATGCTACGCAACATGTCAGATCATCCCGGAGCAGGCATCTCTTCGGCATCATCTGATCCATCGTCCTCGAGTCAGTCCACGCCGGTGTACACTCAAGCACTCCAGACCCCGCCATATGATCCAGACCATCCTCCATCGTCATCGTGAGATTTTTTTTATATTGACTTTGTTACTTAGATACTATACTTGTTTAATTTATTTTATTTGGATATTGATACTTCAATTTTATATTTGAATAGTTTTTATACTATTGTGGATAATTATAAATATAAGTATAATTGTTTTGATATATATCTTGGTGTATTTGTGATGTGTGAATGAATTTGTGTATGGGTGTATGAGTGTGTGAGTTATGTATCAGATAATGTTGATATGTATCAATGGAAATTTAGAATTTTAAATTTTTTTCATTTTCAGGTTTACATCATCAACAACGGCTTTCCCACGGTCGTCCGTGGGAAAGCCGTTGCTAAAAGTGTATCGAAAGCCGTAGCCGATGACCTACAACAACGGCTTATCAACGATCTTTTACTAACGGTGTTGCTATGAACTCATTAGCCGTTGCTATTAATGTTATCAGCAACGGCTCTGTGTCCGTGGTAAAACCGTTGCTGATAATATTTTTAGCAACGGCCCGAGCGGCCGTTGCTGATCCGTTGCTAAGTTATCAGCGACGTGATTTTCTGCCACGGCTCCGTTGCAACGGCTGGCGCCGTTGCAAGCCGTTGCAGATGCCCATTATTCCAAGAGTATTAGTCAATTGATCTGAGGCTCCTCCCTTCAAAAAAAAAACTGATATGAGGCTCCACATTTCCTAATTTGTTCAGCATCAATGGCCATATTTTCATGTCTTGATAATTGTCTTGATATGAGATTTTGTGGATAGTATAGCAAAGTTTTCTTTGTGACACTCACATTCTTCATATTTATCATAGTGTTGAGCTTATTAAGAAATCCAACATAGTCTTCTTGCTTGTGCACTAATTTTTGAAATTAGTTTGAATGTCAAAAATGTTATTTCATGACCAGGTAGATTCTATTCCAAAAACCATTATGATCCTTTGATACAGAATATTTGATAATTTAATATAAGTAAAAAATGGCTTTATCAAATATGTTAATTATATTCTTTCTTAATTAGACTTGAAGAGAAGCTGACAAACCTAGAGTCAGAAAATAAAGTACTTCGTTAGCAGGCTGTATCCATGATACCCAATAAAATTTTATTAGGACGTACTAAATCAACGCTACAGGTGATTGTAACAAACTTTTGGTCTCAATAAGTCACTGATTTAATGTACATTAAACTATTTTCTTTGGTTGGTTGACAGAGGCATTCTGATAGTGGCCTTGTTAATGGCGAGAGTAGAAGTATTGCAGTAAGATGAAGTCTTTTTCATGTTTGATTCTTCTACTTTACATATAAAAAACTTAAACATAAATATTTTCAATTGATATTGAATGTTTGGTTTAGGATTCACTTAGTTCTGCATCATTTAACATGAGGGAGAATTCTGAAATAGAAGATAAGCCACAAAGATCTCATAATGATAAACAGGTTGGATATCTGGCTTAACATTTATCTTTCGTCTCTACATGTTAACTTTTTATGTAGATTAATGGAACTCCCAAGTTTGAATTGTCAACTGCTATTGCAGGAAAATCAGGACTTGCTGATTAGGTGTATCGCACAAGATTTGGGATTTATAGGGAACAGCCCTGTTGCTGCCTGTATTACGTATAAATGCCTTCTACAATGGAGGTCATTTGAAGTTGAGCGCACAAGTATTTTTGATCGTATTATTCAGACAATTGGCCATGTTATTGAGGTTTGAACTACTATTTGTTTCTCTTAACATTTCTTGCTTTTGATTATCTTCTATGACTACTGAGAGTTTTTTTTCTTCTTCATATATAGAAGACCCAGGATAATAATGAGATCTTGACCTATTGGCTTTCCAATTCTTCAACTTTATTATTGCTACTCCAATGTACACTGAAAGCAAATGGGGCAGCAGGCATGGCACCACAATGCTGAAGATCATCATCTGCTACACTTTTTGGGAGGATGACTCAAGTATGAAAATTTACAATCTAAAAATATTGTAGATAAATTTCATTTTTTTTTGCTTGGGAAGCAAATTTTCTGGGCCGCTTACTCTGCACAAGTTTTCTCTTACAGTTTCAGGGGTACACCACAAGGCGTGAATCTTTCTTTGCTAACGGTAGTTTGACCAGTGGAGTAGATAAACTACGCCAAGTTGAAGCAAAGTACCCTGCTTTACTATTCAAACAACAGCTCACTGTATATGTGGAAAAAATATATGGAATTATCCGGGATAATTTGAAGAAAGAGATATATCCACAGCTTGGTCTGTGCATTCAGGTAATTCTAGTATATTTTTTTGTCTAAAACTCAGGCCGAGAAAGATGTGATCTTCCTACATCTTGTTTTCTTGTTATTTACAACTTTTGTCACAACATTCTGTTTTAGCTAAATGAGTGAATTATGTGGCATGCTTGTTCGCTAACATAATAGCATTGATTTCTGTGTGGGATAATGTAGGTACCACGAACATCAAGAGCCAGTCTAGTGAAAGCACCTTCTTGCTCACATGGAGGAAATTCTTCTGCACAGCGAACATTGATTGCTCACTGGCAAGGGATTGTTAAGAGTCTTGAAAGTTTCTTGAACACATTGAAAACAAATCATGTTAGTTTATCCTTCATACACAGTGCTGATTTTTTTACTTTTCATAAGATAGTTTGCTTGAATAGTTGTTGGTCTTGATCTAAATTTGTAAAAGATTATCAAGCTTATTTTCATTTCCTAGTGTGCTTATTTGCTTATATATGATTGTTAATCCTACAAATTCTGACTTGTTTCCTCATATAAACAGGTGCCCCCATTCTTAGTTCGGAAGGTATTTACACATATATTTTCATTAATTTTGGTGTCTTACCATTTGATTCTGATCACTGGCAGATTGTTAAGATCAGCCTGGCCATCTTGTTCCCTTTAGCATGTGCCAAGTGGATTGATAGCTTGTAAAATATTTAGCTTTTGTTTTCATGTGGGGGCTTGCTGTCATGGTTATAGTAGGTCATATCTCCGACGCTCATTTTAATCATGTCATCACAATTGCCTTCGTCACATGCTGAAGGTTTCCATGGAAGCATGTTTGCATCTTCAGCACACTGTTTCATGATATATTACTGCACATGCTTGTGTTTGATTTCTCGTGTGCCAGCTTATGTCTTTGCTCAACTTCTGGGAGCAACCCTTGCAAAGGAAAACAAAGAGCTTGAGGATGTGCTAGAAAAGGAAAACAGACACAAGCTCAGTTTGTCTTCAGCGCACTGTTTCATGATATATTACTACACATGCTCAGTTTTCTTTTTGGATGTGCTAGAAAAAAAAAACAGAGAGGTTGAGGATATTAATATTATTTGTTTGAGGATGTGCTAGACTTGTTATGTGATGTTAGCTTTGTAAATTTGATTTGTAATAGGCTATTCACTTTTTAATGTTTTATTTGAAGTTTTGAACCTTGCAAAAGATTATTGTGTTGACACATTTGATTTTTGAGATTTTATTTATTCTACTCATAGATTAATATATAATATTATATATATATATATATATATATATATATATATATATATATATATATATATATATATTAATTTGAATTAATATATATTTCATATTAATTAAATATATATTATTTATTTCAATATAATAGATTAATATAAATAAATTTTTATAAAAATATTTAGTTATAATATTATATATTAATTTGTATTAATATATATATATATATATATATATATATATATATATATATATATATATATATATATATATATATATATATATTTGAGACGCAAAGACTTGTGCATCACGAATATTAGTTGGGAGACACTTTTAGTAAAAACGTTGCGAGATGCATTGAAGACGCAACTAAAAAGTGTCTTCGCTAGAAATCATCGACGTTAGACTTTTGCGTCTCGAATAAGCAAGTTGCAATGGAGACACACCTAAAAAGCGTCTCCGCTGCAAATCACTGACGTCAAGCCTTTGCGTCACAAATATTATTCGGGAGACGCTTTTAGTAAAAGCGTCACGAGTTGCATTCGAGACACAATTAAAAAGCGTCTTTGCTAGAAATCACCGACGCTAAACCTTTGCGTCTCAAAAATTATTGGGAACACAATGATCTGAGACGCTTGTAAGTAGTGTCAGTGAGGTAATTAGTGACGCAAAAAAACGTCCTTAAGAGAAAAAAAGACGTCACCATTTGCTATATTTGTTGTAGTGCATTCTTGGATCCAAGCTAGAGGTAGTAGAGATGGTGAAATCTTAAACTACAACCCGCTCTGATACCAAATGTAAGTCGAATGACCTACACTAGATAGGGGTGAATAGTATGTTATCTAAAACTTTAGCCTAACTCTGGTTTAATCAATTCTTGATTACTTAGGCAATTCTCAATTCAAAGACTAATTATGCGGAAGCAATTAATAATGCTAACACAATGATTTATAGTAGTTTTGTCCCAATACCTACTCCACTACCTCAGCACCCCGCTTAGGATTTCCAAACTTAACTTTACTAGATTATATCGTTTCCCTTACAATGAAGACCTTTTACCCTAAGAGTATCTGCTCACACACCGAAGACACTTCCACACTCGAAAATCTTCGTCTTCCTATCGAGAGCACTCTTCCACCTCAACCCAAAGGGACAACAATCACTAATCCTAGCAAACTAAGTTTACACCGGCGGATTTAAGCCTTACAACCAAGGCAACCACCCAATTCAACAAACCTAACAACCTAGGTTTTCACAACTTGTAGTACACAAAATAGACCGCAAAATAAAATCAAAATGAGAGCAATGATAAAACAAATACAACTTAGCTCTCAACCAAGAAGTCCTAGCTCCTCATGATGCCTTGATGATGAAATGATTGAAGAGTGAAGGCAATATCAAATATTTTTGTCTCCAAGCTAGGGTTTAAATAAAGGATGGTCCAATCAAGCTCAATGGTGATCAAAGATGTGTCTCAAGGAGTGTATAAGGTCAAATGTATGCTGGGAAGGCTTATTTACAGGGAGGCAAGAAGTATGGCTCGGACACAACAGGTGGAAACTAATATTTTTCTATTCATTATAGCTCTAGTCGATCCTTCGATCGAAGGTCGGTCGACCAACCATTCGACCGATGGTCGATCGAATAGCTACTAGACATTTCCAACAGCTTTCGGTCGATCGAACCATCGACTGAAATTGCTTTGAATGCAGTTTCAGTCGAGTTCTTTCTTCGGTTCAGGTTTGGTTCATTAGGGGTCTTTGCATCATAATGATGATTAATACAAGAAGTCTAGACACCCTAAACCTAAACACTAACTTCCTGACGAATCCGAGCGCGTCGACCAACGTCCTTTCAATTTTTTGATATCTCCGATAATTCCGATTGCCGACGTCGTGCGCTAACAGACTTGGAACCTAAAAATATTTCTCCATGAAACCATTAGTTCCATGTTTGTTATCATCAAAATTGATATTAAGACCAATGTTGAAATCCTTAGGCCAACATCTGCTGCCGATGACCAGGATCTGTTCTGTTAACTAAGGGTGACCAACGACCGTTAGATGAGGAGGTTGCTTCTTCCGGGTCTTTAAACCACCCCTCCCTTTTCCTTGTGTCTTAAGTTTTGGCATGAAATGAGGAGTGCTGCGAATTTTCATACCTCCAGCTCTCGCTCCTGGGATCCTCGTCGGCGATCTCGTCGTTTTGTTAATCATCCTGTCAGCCCTCGGCTGTCTTTGGTGATGGACTGGACTAGTACTATTGGGCGCGGTCGAATTAGATCCAATAGCGTCCTCCAATCTTGAACCCAACTTGAGCCAGACCAGACAGCTCCGCCCAAGGGCTCCACCCGGTCATACAAGGACATCCACGTGCTTCCTTATCACAAGGGATACGTCATTATAGGACAGCTATCTTCGGGATCAGCCTTGACCCACTCTGAGCAATATCCCCGCGAGATTGTTGGGCAACGTCATCACCTCCACTTGCAATAAATACAGACACAACACGTCTCAGGTAACCTAACTTCCATTTTTATTACCTCTATCTTGAAGTCCTACTAACTTGAGTGTGTGAGTGTTTTTTTCAGGTCCCCCTACCGTCGAAGTTGCACCTGACCAGGAGAGACACCAAGCCGGACCGGACTACTCCGATCCCGAGGCAAGAACATTCAGCATGCATCATGGTGCCAAGTAAAGCTTACCTCCCTCACAATTATTGGAATCCGGAGCGAGGTGATCGCTGCTGCACGCCAACGACAATGACCTGGCGATGACGATCATCCACAACCTAGTGACGCTAAAACAACAAGGAGCGATGCCACGACACCAACCCAACTTCCCCCAAAATGACTTGGAGGTGGAGAACCAGCGGTTAACAGCCCATGTCAAGATGCTAACACGATCCTGGGACAACCCCCGGCCGATCACGAGCGTTGTCGCTCAGAGCATGAAGAAAGCAACCACTCAGAAAGAAGAAGACCAGTTTCCATTCTCCGAGACGAGATCTCCAGCACACCCTGCCTAGGAATAGAGAAAGATTCCAAGGCTGTAGAGGTCACGACTGTCCTCCCTATCGACTCGGGACCCTTCGCCGAGCACATCATAGAAACAAGCCTTCCAACCAACTGCAAGTTGTCGACCACTCTAACGCCCTACAACGGCATGGGCGACCCTACAATACACCTGACGATGTTCAGGACCATGATGCTCTATAATGGAGTGATCGACCTTGCTCTATGTAGAGCTTTTCTAACTTTCTTAGAGAAACCCGCTTTATGGTCCGTGTAAGACACCTCGACAGGTATGTCCATCACCGAAGAGAACGAGGCCGGAGCAGGAGCCGGGACCACCGATGATGGAGTCGAAGTCGGATGCCTCCAAACCCCCACTCGGGCCAAAAGGGAGAACAACCAAGCTTATAGCTTAGGAAACGAACTTCAAGGAGTTATCAACTACATCGCCGGCAGATTCGCAGGAGGTGGTGAATCAAGCTCGGCTAGAAAGATATCTCTCCAGGCAATCATGACGATTGACAACGCTATTCACCCTTGCCAGCCCGTCTCTAAACCCCCGGTAATATCATTTTATGAATTCGATTTTCAAGAAATTGATCAAAATCTGCACGACCTAGTCGTGATTTCTATGATAGTATGAAGTTTCATTGCAAAAAGGTCCTAGTAGACCAAGGTAGCTATGCTGACATCTTCTTATATTCCACTTTCGAGAAAATGCTATTGACTGAAGCCTCGCTCACACCCTATAAGTGAGAATTGGTAGGCTTCTCTGGAGAAGAGTCGACGTCCGAGGTGCCATATAGCTAAGGACAACATTCAACAGCCCATACTATATGATTCTAGGGTGACCTTCCTTAAAAAACCTGGGAGCTATTATATCGACTCCCTATCTAGCACTAAAGTTTCCCGTTTAGAGACAGAAGTAGGTGTGCTCCACGCCGATCAAAAAGAAGCTTGACGGTGCTACAACGAATGCCTCAAGCAAAGGATGGCTGAGCCAAAGAAAGAACCTAACGGCCCGCCAAACCAAGCACCTTCCACAACCCTAGGCGAACAACCGACATGAATCCTCGAGCAAGACCCAGGTCGAGACATGCGAAAATGATCCCGATTCGATGCTTAAATGATGACTCAAGTCGTTTGCAAATTGCCCCAACATGCAAAAATAAGGCGCATATCGACAAAGCACTTTCCTATACGCACCATTTCCTTTTAAGTATTCAATAAAATTGCATTTCCCGCATTTTTTATGTGTACTAAGGAACTTTACGGCCATCTCGTCATTCCAGCAAATACCCATGACTCGAAACTTACATGACCTCTCGCGCGCGGTCCTGCCTTACTCTCCTCGGCGAGCTCGACTTGAACCCCCCTAGTGTGGTCCTCGGTCCTCCAGAGCCGCTACTTTCGACCTCAAAGCTTTTACATGACCAGGACTCAGTTTTCACCAGCCCGACTCATTGGCCATCGCGCAACTACTTTCTGCCTCATAGCCCTTACTCGACTTCTTGTGAGCAGTCCTGCCTTACGCTCCTCAGCGAGCTCGACTTGAACTCCCGAGTGTGGTCCATGGCCTCCATAGCCGCTACTTCTTCCAGCCTTAGAGCCCCTACATGAACATGACTCAGTTTTCACCAGTCTAGCTCGTTAGCCATCGTGCTACTACTTCCGGCCTCGGAGCCCTTACTCGACTCCTTATACGTGGTCATGTCTTACGCTCCTCGGCGAGCTCGACTTGAATCCCCAAGTGTGGTCCTTGGCCTCTAGAGCTGCTACTTCCAGCCTCAAAGCCCTTACATGACAAGAACTCAGTTTTCACCAACTTAGATCGTTGGCTATCACACCATTACTTCTGGCCTCAGAACCCTTACCCCTCTACCCCTCGCACGTGGTCCTACCTTACGCTCCTCGACGAGCTTAGCTTGAACCCCCCGAGTGTGGTACTCGGCCTCTAGAGCCACTACTTCTGATCTTAAAGCCCCTACATAACCAGGACTCGATTTTCACCAGCCTGGTTTGTTGGCCATCGCGCCATTATTTTCGGCCCCAGAGCTCTTCTTGACCCCTCGCACACGGTCCTACCTTACGCTCCTCGGCAATCTCGGCTTGAACCCCCAAGTGTGATCCTCGGCCTCCAGAGCCCGCTACTTCTGGCCCTTGAGCCCTTACACGACCAGGACTTGGTTTTCACCAGCCTGGCTCGTTGGCCATCGCGCCACTACTTCCGACCTCAGAGCCCTTACTCCCCCTCACGCACAGAGCCTTCAACATCGAAGACATTCTTCCTGTACGAACCAAACAAAAGCAAGTGAGTATTTTTTGAACGAAGGAAATGTTGAATTCCCCATACTACAAACCTACCTATGTATTCCAGAACCAAGGACTCGTCGTGACTCCGCTCGAATATCTCTTGCGGAGCAAGAGGGAAGGAAGGACAATTCTGCGACAAAAGGCGACCATAACTTTATCCTCAAAGGGAACACTTCCATCCTTAAAATCCTGAATGGAACGGGGTTCCAACTTCCAAGACAAAGGAAACCTCTCTGTGCAAAAAGGCTCCTCCAGAAAGAAAGGACAAACACCCTCTTGCGATATAATCCTAAAATAGCGAGTTTTGAAGCCTTTATACGAACTTTTGTACAAGGCTAAGAGTTTCCTCTTGGGATAGCATTGAAAGACATCCACAACCCTTTTTTGCCCCTTTTGCTTGGAAAAGGGAGAAGAACACATAGAGGCCCGGCTTAATCACAAGACACTCCATCACAATCTCAAATCACCAAACAAAAGCCCAACTGTTCGGGTGCAACTGAGTGAGAGCGATATTCACCAAATTCAAAACACTATGCTCAAAATCGGTAAAAGGAAGACGAACACCTAGCTCGTCAAACAAAGTCAGGTACATAAAGATAAATGTCAAGTCGGTGTGATGATACACTCGATCCAACAACGAGCACGAGAGACATTCGCAGTCCTCCTCAACACCCTCACGGGCAATGGATACACTATCTCGAAAAGACAGAGTGCTATATAGGTCGGTTATCACCGAGCCTTGCAACTTCACAACTTCTTGAACCCAGGAATAGGAATCTGGATCCCTCCCCGGCGTTCCAAACTCTGATTTCACAAAGGCACTTCCATTCACCATCGGTCCAACAAATATTGCAAAAACCATAAAACGGGGACGAGTCAGTACAAACCTACTGACTTAAGGCAAGATCTATAAAAGCTGAAACAAAGCATCAGAAAACTCACCATAAGGAAAAGAAAGATGACGATAGTTGGACAGACAACCCACGAAGTCATCGTCGAAGAGAATCTTCAAATCACCAATCGCCAAAAGCATGAGCAAAAGTTCGAAAACATGAAGGAGGAAATGCCTTATAAGCATATGGGTGATAAACCTCTCGTTCACAACAAGAGAAATCTCGATCATCCAAACACGTCAGGGTGGCGACCTCCTAGAAAATAACAAGACACGTGTAAGCATTTTTTCCGCCATGATCACCTCTTAAATCAAAAAGGCAAGAACCAATCAGGAGTCGCCACGAATGAGGAGAAACCCTACCACTAAGCCGCCATACTAGGCGTAAAAGCCGAAAAGACGCAAAAATAACTCGACAAAGATATGTCGATCCCAATCACCCCAAGTCAGGACAAGGTTGCCACACGACAACCCCGGAGCCAAACTCGGCCTCTAAGGTCTCCTGCTCTAACTCGGCCTCTACGGTTGCCTACTCTAGCTCGACCTCTACGGTCGTCTGCTCTAGCTCAACCTCTACGGTTGCTTGCTCTAGCTCAGCCTCTACGGTCGCCTGCTCCAGCTCGACTTCTATGATCATTCAACACAACTCGACCTCTACGATGGCTAGGCAGAACATAGTAAGACATTTTGAGAAATTCCTCAAAATCATAAAAAGCTGAAGTCGGGAAGCTAACTAGAGCTTGACACGCAGTCCTCCATACCCCGATCGAGCTCTGGGATTGTGGACTGGACTAGCACTATTGGGCCTGGTCGGATTAGACCCAACGACGCCCTACACTCTCCAACCTATAGAGCCACACAGAATGGCTCCGTCCGAGGGCTCCACCTGACCATACAAGGACATTCATGCATCAACCTAAGTTCCATTTTCATTACCTGTAATTAATACAGAATCATCACGCTGCAGGTAACCTAAGTTCCATTTTCATTACCTCCACCTTGGAGTGCTACTAACTTAAGCGTCATAGTGCCTTTCTAAAACTCAGGTATAAGGCTGATTTCTTATTTTTCACTCAGAGTTGGGTTTCAGATTTTGGATTGAGTTCGATTTTGTATAAACATACAATTAATAAGGTGTTTTGAGGCCTTAGAAGTTATTTACATCAAAAATCTAATCCTAGACGTAACTCTGACATGCTCGAACTCCAAAGACGTCGATTCTTGAAATTTCACATTTTTGAATTTTGAACGACGAGCTTCACATGCCTATCATTCTCGATCTGGTGAGAGGCCCTCGACATCACGAACGCAGGACCAGAGCCAAATAGCGGTCTTGGAGTCCGAGCTAACACAGTAGAGAGCAACGATAGAGGAGCTAAGATAGGTAATGGAGGAGCAGAGACATGCGATGGAGGAGCAGAGACACACGAATGACGAGTTGAGATAGACGGTGCAGAACATGCATGCCCTCCTCACTCAGATTGCATCTCACCCGGGCCTTCTACCGATGATGTTGCAGCCGTTCTCCTTCTCGACCCAGTCGATATTCCCAACCCAGTCATTGTTGACTCCACCGCCTCCACCGCAACCGTGAGATTTTGATTTACTGTATTTTGTTTACATTTTAATACTTGTTAGCCTCTATTTGAGGCTTAGATACTTAATAGATGTTTATACTTTACATTTCATATTTTGATACTTGTTTGCCTCCGATTTGAGGCTTATAGTTGTTTATATATACTTATAGTTGTATATATGATATTTTGATACTTGTTTGCCTCCTGTTTGAGGCTTAGATTAATGATATTTAAGTAAAACTTGTATGGTTGGTTGAAAATGTATGTGTATGAGGTTTTATGGTTGTAATCTGTGATTGATGATATCATTGTATACATGAATTTTTAAAATTTTAATTTTTATCAATTACAGGATATAACTTCAGCCACGGTTTACCCACGACTGCCCATCACTACGCCGTGGCTGAAATGGTATCGTAAATGGCTGATGGTCTGGGCAGCACCAAATATCACGATTACTAATAATATCACCGACGACTCTCAGTCGCGGCTGATGTGTTTAAATCAGGACAGTCGCCGAGGGCCGTCACTGATATGTTTAAATCAGCGATAGCAGCGTGCGCCTTTTGATGGTCGGCCTCTGCCGTCACAACCTATCTGAGATGCGCACGTTGGCCTCTGCCGTCACAACCTATTTGAGACGCGCACATTAGTGACGGCCTTTTGCCACGACTCGTATCATCCGTGATAGTTATCACCGACAGTTCAGCCACGACCTGAGCCGTCAGTGACAACGACAATTCTAGTAGTGTCCGGTCTGAAATGAAACTTGGTAAACTCATTAATTTCATATTTATTATCATCATAATTAAGATCGATACCAAGGTTGAACCCTTAGACCAACATATTATGTGTTCCAATTATCTATTGCACCTAAAAGAAGCACAATATTGTCGTTTTGTAATGTTACATACTTTTGAAAAAAGTATAGAACTTGAGTATAGTAAAAATCAAACTAGCTAGGTTAAGTTGGGTTTCACATTTGAATTGATATTTTTGGGTTTTTTGCTGAACCAAATTAGATTTAAGTTGGGTTTTAGTTTGAAATTTTTCTAATAAATCGATTTAATATTTGGAGGGAAATAAAAAAGGTAAAAACATTCTATGTATTCAAAAAATGATCCTTAACGGATTCATAAATTTGTAAGTTCATATTATGATTTTGGAAATTTCTTAAATCTATATTATGATATAGGAATTTGCTCTCTATATTTACATTTTTAAATTATTGCTTAGTTAATTCTTGATATTTACGATTGAACCAATTCGAACATACATGGAAAATATTTAGATCAATTTAAAAATAATTATGATATAATGATAAATAGAAACTCAAATTGAAAATGTGTCAACGCCGATACGCCAAATGTGTCAACTCAAATTGAAACAAACATTATATTTTCTTTTGGTGGTTGAATAATTTAGCTTCTTTTTTATTGTTAAAACGAAAGCTTACGTATGATTGACTTTACTTAGCATGACAAATCCAAGCTTGTCTCTCTTTGCTACAGACTTGCACGAGACAAAATGGTGTTCGACCATACGCACCAGCAAAGAGTCAATTTTTTTTTAATAAAAAAATAAAATAATAATAGATGAAGAATTTAAACCTTAAATGTTTAGACAATATAGAAAATGTTATCCAACGTTGTCACTCATAGGGCCCGTTTGGTTCGCAAATTGCTCATTACAGGACACCAGATAGGGACAAGGACAGGACATCAGGTGTCCTGGAACAGTAGCTATATCGTGTTTGTTTCGTCAAGAACAGGACACGATATTCCGTCATGTCCTGCGTTTGTTTCGCTATAACAAAGTACTGTACATGATAAAATGACTAAAATATCCTTGTAAATTAGTCTTAAAACTGATTAATACGTAAAAAAAATCTTAATATATAGTATCATATATTTTTCAACTAATATGTAGTTTAACTAATAAGTTTTCAACTAGCTAACCTAAAAGTATAATAATAGGATAATACCGAAAAATATAAAAATCATACCAAACGATCTCCAATCTGAAATCTGACACCACCATCACGTTCAGCACGTGAAAATTTACAACTTTGGTATTCACCTCGACTCGATTCGACGACTCTACGATCAACTATAAAAATACCCCAATAATTCAAAAATTAATCCAATTTCATATGATACAGCTCTCTTCTTTAATTACCCAATTTATTAAATAAATACCCTCTCCCTCACTCGTCTCCCTCTCCACCCGACGCCTGCCCGACGCCCGCCCGAGCCCCGCCTTCCTCTGGTCCGCTCGGACCCACGCCGGCCGGTCCTCCCGGCCGCCGGCAATCACTCCCGGCGACACGATCCGACTCATCGCCAGCCCCTTCTGCGTCCGATCCCGCCGCCTCCTCCCGTCCGAGCGCCGCCTTCCTCTGCTTCGCTCGGACCCACGTCGGCCGGTCCTCCCGGCCGCCGGCGATCATCCCGGCGACACGTCCGCCCTCTCCCCGACCTCCGCGACCAGTCTGACGATGGTGGCCCGACTCCGTCGAAGGAAAGGGTAATTTTGACAATTGCAGCCCTTGTCCTCAGCCCGATTTTGGTGTACCGAGAAATTTCTCGGTACACCAAAACGGATGGAAATCCTGTCCCGGACAAGGAGAAGTCCTTGTCCCGAAGCTTCTTTTGCAAACCAAACGGGGGATATGGGCGGATGTCCAGTTCAGTCCCCCATTTTTTAGCAAACCAAACGGGCCCATAGTTAACCAACGAAAAGTCAAATTAAATGATGGGATATGTGAATTTTTATTATAAAAAGGTTCTAATTTATTGTAATAAGGTTTAATTACCACTGGAATCGGCCTATGGCCCTTGGGTGCAAGTCCGCCGTCGTTCGCTGGCGTCTGGCTCTCGCCCGATGCCAATCGACAAGGTTGATGGTCAAGGTCTTGACCCTCGCGGCCTGGGCATGGAAGCCGCGATCAGATTGAATCCAAGGGACCAAGGTTCCGATCAAGTTAGCCAATCCGAGTTTGGTCATCATGGTATGCGGTCAGACTTTAATTCGGACTCAGGTCCTTCCTCCCCGAAGATGGACTTGGATCCTCCCTTGGAACCCGTAGACCCGAATGCGGATGTATATGAAGAGATGGACGAAGGGAGCCCTAATCTAGTTCCTCCCCCAAATAAGACGGCCGACCCCAATCCTCTATCTACCCGAGCAGAGTTAGAACTTCCCTCCCCCCCTTCTACTCCGATGCCTGAAGAGGATGCTTCTCTTGTTCCCGTGCCGGTCTCTCGCTCTTTTGAGCACCTTACTTGAGAGTTGGAAGTTGTCTTCTCTGCTGCAACCTCAGAAGCAACCGTGCCCCCATTCCAAAAAGAGCTCGAAGCAACCCCAATCTTCCTCCTCGAAGGTTACCGATGGCCTGGTGGCCACTAAAAGAAGACGCTCAGAGTTATTACCTACATCTACAGAGGCACTCACTTCAGGTGCTTCGGATTTGTTACAAGGAAGTTCTCATTCTCCTGTCTAATTTCTTCGACTTGTCTGTTATGATTATATTAAACTGGAATATTCGAGGGGCTCACAAACGCTCCGTTGTGGATAGGGTTACATCTATCATTAAAAGTTTTCGTGTTCATGTTCTCTCTATTCAATAATCTCACTTAAGTTTGATTGATGCTCAGTCCTTCATCCGCTCACTTGGGAGAAATTGGAGGGGCAATACTGCCCCTTCTGAAGGGGCTTCAGGTGGCATCGCCCTTGCCTGGGATACTTCGGTAATTCAGTGTCAGGTGCTTTCTATCTAGAAGCAAATCTTGCATGCTGTTATTTCTATGGATAATCATGAACCTTTTTTATTCTCCTCTATCTATGCGAGTACTAATCCGATAATTAGATCTGAGTTGTGGGATTCTTTGTTGGATTTTGATTTTACTTGCTATCCCTGGTTTCTGGTTGGTGATTTTAATGTTATCTTAGACCCTGCTGATAAATTTGGAGGCTTGCCTTTTATGGTTAATAGATCTGTTAAATATTTTCGCAACTTTATTTCAAATTCTGGTTTAATTGATTTAAAATTCACTAGTTCTAAATTTACATGGAGCAATAACAGACAAGGTCATAGGAAAATTTTAATTATGCTTGACAGAGCTTTTGCCAACCCTGCGTGGCTCCATTTCTATGACCAGACTTCTGTTAAACACATCAATAGAGTTGGCTATGACCACTGTCCCTTAATTATTAATATGGACCCCTCATCTAGTAGAAATTCACCTAGGAACTTTAGATTTAAAAAAAAATAGCCTAAATATCCTGCTTCTCATCAAATTGTTAAAGATATTTGGGCTAGAATTCTCCCTAGCATGGATCTCAATTCTTTTACAAAATTCTCTCTAAATATAAGGCAAGCTAGATATGCCCTTTTTGATTGGAATAAGAAGGTTCTTGGTAATCTGGAAGCTCATCTATCTACTGCTCAAGCTGAAATATCCAGGCTTGAGCTTCTAGAATCAAACAATCTTCTCTCTCAAGCCCAGGAGCTCTCCCTTAAGGCTCTCTATAACAAAGTTATTGCCCTTAATAGGCAAATATCTTTAAAATGGTAGGCTAAGGCTAAGGTCAAATGGTTAGAAGATGAGGATAGAAATATTGCTTACTTCCACAGAATTATCACTTCTCGCAGGAGAAGTAATAGAATCTTATCCATTCTAGACTCCTCTGGCTCTACTGTGACTGATGAAGATGAGATTATAAAATTTTTCCAAACACATTATACTAATTTATGGTCTCAATTTGTTGTTTCCTCAGCCAGTGCTAGGTGGCCTAGCTTTGTAAATCTTCATTCCTCTTTGACTTCTGAGCTTATCTCTTCTTTTACTGCTCATGAGGTTTGGAATGTGGAAAAAAATCTTCCTAATGGCAAAAGCCTAGGGATAGATGGCTTCACGACAGAATTCTTCAAATCTTACTGGTCTTCTATTTCCACTTCTTTCATGGAATGTATGCAATCTTTTTTTAGCTCCTCCTATCTTCCCTTAGATTGGAACAAAACTCTTATTATCTTCATCCCCAAAGTTAAGAATCCTAAGGTTGTTAAAGATTTCAGGCCAATTTCCCTTTGCAACCTTTCATATAGGATTTTAGCAAAGGTTTTTGCCAATAGAATGAAGCCTACTCTCCCTATCCTCATCTCCCCAGAACAAACAACTTTCATTAAGAGTAGAAATATTCATGATAATATCATGATTGTACAGGAAATTGCTCATTCAATTTTTGATTCTAGAAGTAAATGTCCTTATGTTATGGTGAAACTGGATCTTGATAAAGCTTTTGACAAGCTTTCTTGGGATGCTGTGTTTGCTGTTCTTAATGCTTCTAACTTCCCTTCTGTTTTCATTAATTGGATTAAAACATATATAACATCATCCACTTTTGCTTATAACATTAATGGAAAGACCTCTCCTTTCTTTCCCTCTAACAAGGGGGTTAGACAAGGTGACCCCCATTCTCCCTACCTCTATATTATGGTTGCTTAAACTCTCACTAATTTGTTGAACAAGGCTGTTACTGATAAACTTATTATCTCATTCAAGCTGAAGAATTCTTTTCAATTATCTCATTTGATGTTTGCTGATGATGTTTTGTTAGTTTTCAAAGCTAACAAACAAGAGCTTGCTGCTATTAAGAACATATTGTCCACTTATGAAAGTTTAACTGGCCAAGCTGTGAACTTAAATAAGTCTAATATATTTTTTCCTAAGCATGCTCATGCTCATTTTAAACATTATGTCTGTTCTGTTCTTAACATGAAATCTGGGATGTTTCCTTTCAAATATCTAGGTGCTGTGATTTCACCTAGAAGAGCTCATAGGCAAGGCTATAATCATGTCTTAGAAAACATTTAAACCAAAATTGGCAGCTGGTAGAATAACTTTCTTTCTCAGGTAGGTAAAATTACTTTAGTGAATTCTATTCTCAGCTCTATTCCTATTCACACTTTGTCTGTTTCCTAGATTTCTAACAAAATAATTGAGGAAATTCATTCTAAGATAAGGAATTTTATCTGGGCTTCCAAAGTAGACTCTAGAGGTCCCCACTTGATATCCTGGGATACTCTCACATTACCCAAAAAACTAGGTGGACTTGGAATTCAGGATTTGCACTTAAAATCGGTTTCATTACAGCTTAGACACATATATGCTTATTTGGATAATCATGCTTCCTTGTGGGTCAGCTTGGTTAAAGCCAAGTATCCTATTCTTTCTCAATCTTCAATTATTATCCCAAGAAAATGTGCAAGAAGTTGGAAGCTTTTATTGAATGCATTCTCTGTTTTAAGATTTGGCTTTCAAAAGAATGTTGGGTCTGGTATTTCTACAAGTTTGATTCATGAATCTTGGTGTAATGAGCTTTCGCTTATTTTGAAACCTACTTTTATTAATGCTCAAGTTGATTTAAGCTGGGTCAAGGTAGATTCTTTAATATGCAATAACAGTTGGAATGATAAGATTGGCTTGCAATATTTCCATCCATATCTTTGGAAATCCTTTAACAAAATTCGGTTGCCCCTCAATCCCGAGGATGATAATTGGGTGTGGATCCATGAGGCAAATGGGCTAGTTACCATTGGTTCTGCCTATTCATATCTTAGAAGCCGAAGCCTTTTGGTTGACAACAGTAACCTTCCTTGGACCATCTTGTGGGACCTTAAACTTTCTCCAAAAATTTTAATATTTCTTTGGAAATTTCTCCATGGTAAGCTTCCAACCAGATCCTATCTTAATAGGATTGGTATCAATACCAACAGTGAGTGCCCCTTTTGTTAGGATCTTGCCAAGGCTGAAACCATTAACCATCTTTTCTTTGAATGCACCTTCACCTCTAGTGTTTGGTCTCTCCTGGAATCCAAAATTGGGTTACTTCTATCGGATATGTCCTCCTGGCTCAATGGGGTTAGTTGGTCTAAAAAATGGTCTCTTTTCCTTGCGAGTTATTATTACTGTCACCTTATGGCTCTTATGGCACGCTAGGAATGAATGGATTCACCTCGTTAGACAGCTTTCTCCTTTTGCCTTAATGACCAAAATTCTCGTCTTCATTGCGCAGATAAACAACCCTAAAATGCCTGAGGGAACCAATCAATCAAACCCTGAGGGGCAACTTGAATTTACTTGGATTCCTCCTGATATGGATTTCATTAAGATAAATTGTGATGACTCGTGATCTATTTTTCATGCAGGAATTGGAGCTATTGCCCGAGATCATATGGGTCACTGCTTATTCTCCTTTAGTACTTATTTGGTGGACCTCTCTTCCCCTGCGATGGCTGAAGCTCAAGCTATATTGCATTCCCTTAATGCTGCTTTGTATAGATCATTTCCAAAAATAATTGTGGAATCAGATTCAAAATCAGTTGTTGAAGCAATAAATGGTCTCTGTCAAATCCCCTCAAAGCTAAAGGCTTTAGTGAAGCAAATCAAGATTTTGAAAAGAAATTTTATAAGTTGTAAATTCCAGTTAGGGGTGGAAATAGGTCAGGCCTGTGGCCTGACCTGTATTTGGCCTAGCCTGGCCTGGTTTGTTTTTAAAAAAAACCAAGCCAAAGCTTTAAAATAGATCTGTTTTCCTTAACAGGCTAGACTCAGGTTCAATTTAAAGTCTCTTAAGCCTGATAGGCCGGTCTAGACCTGTTAAGGTGGTGTATATATATATATATATATATATATATATATATAATTTTATTACGTATTTACGTTAAGATTATTTTAATGTAATAACTAATATTATTTTAATTTAATAAAACACAGGCTACCAGCCACATGCCACAATTTTATATTAGAAGTGAATTTTATAACAAAATTTATATTGAAAGCATGCTTCATAAATAAGCCATAGGCCAAGCTCAGATCAAATTTTAAGCCTATAATAGTCAACAGGCCAAGCCCAAGCTAATTTTCTATCATATAGCCTTGACATGTTAAGGCAAAAGTCTGGCATGTTTCTACCCCTAATTCTAATTTTGCGCATGTTCTTATAATAAAGCAGCCCACTAGACTGCAAATAAAGTTAGACAACTTAGAGAATCCAATGTATGTTCTTCCAATAGGCCGCCCGAGCTTAATGTAATCTTGATTCAGGACTCTTAGGTTAGTATGCAATAAATTTTAGTTCCTTTTGGTAAAAAAAAAAAGTTTTGATTACCACTGCATGTACAGAAATATCCATTAATTAGATTAATCGACGCATCAGACTTCGTTTCATGTAACGGGTAACTAGTTCTGGGCCAAATCCAAACCCGACACGAGTTTGCATTTATATTCGGGTTGCATCAAACATTTGGGTCAAGTACTTGTCTCGACACGGTCGCATACGTGGCCTCCGCTATCGCATCCTCTCTTCCCTAACTTTGTTTTCGCGACGCCGTTCGCCGCTCCCCGCCTTCGCCCGTCGCCGGTGACCTTCCAAGTCCAACGCCTCATGGATCTTCTTTACAACGCCTACGCAGACACCTCCGATCAAGAAGAAGACGGAGGCGTAGGCGAATACATGCCCCGGCGCCCCCTCCCCGCCCCTAAAAAGCCCCGATCGGAAGCGTACGCTCCGCCGCAAAGCCCCGCCCCCACGGTGCCCCTTCTTCCCCAGGACTCTGGAAGATACATACCCAATAGGGAGCGAGCAGTGTTGGCGGCCGCGGCGTCGACTGCTCCTGCCCCCACGCATCTTGCCCGTCCTTCCTCTTCCGCGGGATTTACATCTCCTGGTGTTTTGGTCTCTCTTTGTTATTTGCGTTCCAATTGCTTTATGAAATGCATGAAGATTTTTGACTGAATACCGGAAAACCCTCGAAGGCCTCGGGAGGTACATATCCAAGAGAGAGCGAGCGGTCTTGGCGGCAGCGACGGCGGCGTCTATCAATTCTGTCCCCGCGCCTCCTAACCATCCTCCACCTTCCACGGCCGTCACGTCTCCCGGTGCCTTGATCTCTCCCCTTCACCTTGATGTTTTATTTAATTTTATTCTCCGCCGTTCAACTGCTTGATCAAATGCATGACAGCATGAGAAATTTTGACCAAATAGCGGATACAAACTCGCTCTTTGGGGTCGAGAACATTGCACTAACATCTATTTTGCTTATCTCTGGTTTTGCAATGGGGTTAAAAACATTGCAATATCGTAGTTTTGTTGCAAATATTCGATAAGTATTAACTAATAGTATGATGTCCCTAGCACAACTAGCGCGGATATTTTCTTGTTGAATCTGTAGTTATTTAGTTCTTTTTTTAACATTTACTTTGAAAAGATCTAAAGTTGAGCCACGGCTGAGTTTAGGTGCAGATATCCAACTAAACTCAACCCATAGTACTCCTCCTAATCTAGTATGCGTCAATCTCATAATATTTGGCTAGCGTCAGTAAAAAAAATTACTAAAAGCCTACTTCAATTTATTTGAATATTTTAGTTTTTATTACCACCTATTATCTAGCATATGCCTTATCTTCGTAATTTGGTTTTTGCAGTTGGATCTATTTCACATTCAGATCTGCCATCAGATATTTTGACTTTATTAAAGTGTCAGAAGAAGGTTGTTGCTGGGAAGAGTAGAACTCCTGCAAAACTCTCTGTTTCCCTGAATGGTCACAGTTCCGCTGTCAATTGTATTCAGTGGTCGATAAGTCATGGTTAGTGTATCTTAATTTTTGTTTCCCTTCATAGTTTCTATATTACTTGGATGATGTTAGCTTTTGGTCTATATTCTAAATTGTTAACTGTACTAAAAAGGAAAATATCTGTATATGCACACTAACTCAATGAAAGATTCTAGAGAGGATTCGACAAACCTACCAACTTGTCATTCAAAAGATATGGTTTTACAGTCATATTATATTACTCTTCTAAGTGAGTTACCTTTGAAACCTCTCTTGTATCATTTCTACCTTATACATATGTACATACTTTACATTTCCAAGGAGGTGAATTTTCGTTTAACATTTTCATTGCTACTGCCCCTTTTCAATAGAAACTGAGATCCTTCATAGTTTCATGTTTGAATAATAACCATAATTATCTGTTCTTCAATAACGTTGAGTATGATTCTATTTCAGCAATTTGTTGACCATACTCACGTGATTTAGTGTTACTTTTATATCCACTTTAAATAGAGAGTTTCTCAAAATTGTCTATTCACTGTTGTTTACTTCTGCTCATGAATAAAATTAGGTCATCTTCTTGCTTCTGCTGGAATGGATGGGACAGTAAATGTATGGAATGTTTGGAACAGAAATCAGCAGAAGGCTCGTGTTTTAAGATACCATAATGCTGCAGTAAAAGATGTCAGGTGGTCTTCAGACGGATTATCTTTGCTTTCCTGTGGTTATGACTGTTCATCAAGGCTAGTTGATGTTGAAACGGGGCTGGAAACCCAAATGTTTAAAGAGGATCAAACTGTGGAGGTTGTCAGGTTCCACCCAGATAATCCCAATCTATTCCTGTCTGGTGGGTCAAATGGCTCACTCAAACTATGGGATATAAGAGTTGGCACAGTGGTAAAGGAGTATCTCAAAGGGCTTGGGCCCATACTCGATGTTGAGTTCAGTTCAGATGGAGAAAATTTCATCTCTTCCAGTGACACTTCCAAGAGCCGTATTAGTGAGAATTCTATCATTATTTGGGATGTTACACGACAAATTCCTTTATCTAACCAGGTAATGTTCAGCTCTGGTTCTTTCTTAGACCCCCCTATCTTTCCTAGGTTTTGAAGATAAGCTTCAATCTCCGTAGGAACCACCTAAGCTTCTATATATCCAGAATGTAACTGCACCATTAGGTTACTATGCATGCTATTGTTGCATCAGTTATATGTGCTTCTATATATCTGTTTGGAGGGGAGATGGTGAGAAGTGATTTTTTTTCTTTCCTGAAAATCTTTCTTTTGTCTCTGAGAAACTTAGCTCATTGAGGACTGAAAGGTATAGACATGATACCTTGTTAGTCATGGACAAAAGTGAAAACTATCTAAAGATGAAATAAGAAAATAAGACTTTCAAGTTACGATAACTAAATGGTATCTGACTAGTAGACTGGACAAATTGTTCGCGGAATATTATATATGTGAATGTGTGGAAAAATCAGTTAGAGATCTTGGTTAATACTGTTGAGCCCCAGAAAAATTTTAAATTACATTAATAAAAGAAGAGGCCTTTATAAATGCCAGGACGGGTGACTAACAACACCAATAGCATAGGAGATGTCAGGACGGGTGACAGTCAGATAAATAAGTTTTCCAATCAACTTTCTAAATCTCACAAGGTCCTCAAAGTCTTTGTCACCTTCAGGCTCAGGTGTAGCACCTGTATCAACGGGTATACTGGTAGGTTTGCATCCTAGCATGCCTACCTCACTCAGAAGATCCATAGCATATTTTCTCTGTAAAAGAACTACCCTTGTCTCATTATAGGAAAATTCAATGCCAAAAAAGTATCTCGGACGACCCAGATCCTTTGTCACAAAATGATTTTTCAGGTGAGTTTTAATTGCCTCAATTTCATTGCTTTCACTGTCAGTGAGTAAAATGTCATCCACATATACTGCAAGCACCACACAACCAGCAGATGTCTTTTTCATAAAAATGGAGTGATCAGATTTGCATTCTGTTAGCCCAATAGTATATGTGATTTTGCTTAGTTTGTCAAACCATGCCCGAGGATTTTGTTTTAGGTCATATATTGCTTTCTTGAGGTGACACACTAGATTCTCTCCCTGAGCAACATACGCTGGAGGTTGCTCTATAAAGACAATCTCACTTAAGTCCCCATAAAGAAAAGCATTCTTAACATCCATTTGATGCATGCTCCAACCTAGATTTACGGCAAGAGAAATGAGAATCCTCACAGAGTTTAGACAAGCTACAGGAGAAAAAGTCTCGAAATAGTCTACGCCAACTTGTTGTGTAAAATCTTTTGCAACCAAGCGAGCCTTGTACCGTTCAATTGAACCATCAGAAAGGTATTTTAAGCTGAACACCCACGTACATGCGACTGGTTTAGAGTCAGGAGGAGGAGGAGGAGGAGGAACAAGTTCCCAAGTTTGTCTGGTTCTGAGAGCATCCATCTCCTCATCCATGACACTCTTCCACTTAGGATGAAGCAGAGCATCCTGGTATGTCTTGGGAATGGGAACAGAAGACAAGGAGAAAGTGAACTGGCGAGGGTGAGAGCTGAGCAAAAGATACATGATTGCTAATGGGATGAGCAGTACAACTCCGTTTACCTTTTCGTAAAGCAATAGGAAGTTCAAATTCGGATAGAGAATCTTGAGAGTGAGTTGGAGCTGCTAGAGTAGCTTATTTTGAGAGTTCACATGTATTTTTATTTATTCTTTGATAGACTATCAAGGGGGAAGCACGAGTCAATGACTCATCAGAGTGATGGGTAATAGAAGGAAGAGGTGGAGGAAGGGGTAGTGACTCCCAAGTAGGAGTTCCAGGACTCGGTGTAGAGGTGAAGTAGGGAATATCTTTAAAGAAAGAAACATCAGCAAAGATAAAGATTTTTTTTGAAACCGGGTCATGACAACGATATCTCTTTTGAGTGCAAGAGTATCCAATGAAGACACTTCACAGCTCTAGAGGACAATTTGTCAGAACCGGGACCAAGACTATGAACAAAGCATATACAACCAAAGGTTTTTGGTGGAATTTTAAAAGGAGGTTGTTTGGGAAACAAGACAGAGAAGGATGACCTATTCCCCAAAACTGATGAGGAAACACGATTAATAAGATATGTAGCAGTGAGAATAACATCTCCCCAGAGATATCGAGGAATATTCACGTGAAACATGAGAGTCCTAGCCACATCTAAAAGATGACGATTTTTACGTTCAGCAACACCGTTCTGCTGGGATGTGTAGGGACATGAGGTCTCATGAAGAATACCATAGGAGGCACAAAATTTTACAAAATCAGACTGAAGATATTCACGAGCATTATCAGTTTGAAATTTTTTAATGGAGATACCAAATTGATTTTTTATTTCAAGATAGAAAGTTTGGAATACATGAAACACATCAGACCGACTTTTCAAAAGAAACACCCAAGTCATACGAGTGTGGTCATCTATAAAAGTGACAAAATACTTATACCCCAAACGACTCACTACAGGACTAGGACCCCAAATATCAGAATGAATGAGTTCAAAAGCGGACTCTCTACGAGGACTCAAGCTTTATGGAAAAGGCACCCCATGGTGTTTGCTTAACTCACAAGCTTCACATTTAAAAGGAGAACATTGTTGGGTGAAATGACCACACTAGAGAGGGGTGAATAATAGTGTGTTAACTAAATCTATTTGCCTAATTTGATTTTAATCGTTTTCTTAAACTATTTAGGCAATTTATACTTTGACGACTAAATCTGAAGCGAGTAATGAAGATAAACAATGAATACACAAAGAGAACAATACTAACACAATTGTTATAGTGGTTCGGCCCCAATGCCTACTCCACTACCTAAGCACCCCGCTTAGCATTTCCAAACTAAGTTTTACTAGATTAATCTTGTTTCCCTTACTAGGGCTGTCCAGTATTCGGTTCAACCCGAACCGAACCGAAAAACCGAACCGAATTTTTTGGTTCGGTTCGGTTTCAACCGTTGTAGGTTCGGTTCTTTGACCCAAACCGAACCGAAATTTGGATTTCGGTTCGGATTCGGTGCCCGGAATTCGGGAACCGACTCGAATCGAAAACCGAATTAATTAAAAAATAATATATTTTAAAAAAAAATTAATATAGATAAGTAAATGGGTATTATAAAATAATTTTTAATTTTTAACCGAATTAATTAAAATTTCGGTTTTCAGGTTGAAAACCGAACCGAACCAAATAATTTCGGGGTTTGGGTTAGATCGGTTTAGGTATAGTTCGGTTCGGGTATAAAATTTTTTTCGGTTTGATGAAATTCGGTTCGGTTCGAGTTGAACCGAATGGACAGCCCTATCCCTTACAACGAGGATTTTACACCTGAAAGTCTCCGCTCTCAAACTGAAGGCACTTCCACACTTGAACGTACCCCGCATTCCTACCGAGAGCACTCTCTCACCTCAACCTAAGGGACAACTCAACCAATCCTAGTAAACTACGTTTACACCGGTGGATTTAAACCTCAAACACCAAGGCTACCACCCAATTTCAAGACCTAACAACCTATGTCTTCAGAAGCTCAAATACAATGAAATAAATTACAAAAATACACAAATAATGGAGCAAATAAATAATACAACAAATACTTAGCTCCAAACACGAGTCCTAGTTCCTCTTGATGCCTCAATGATGAATCGATCAAAGCTTGAACGCTAAATCAAGGATGTATCTTGGAAATTAGGGTTATCAAAGGAATGACTCAAGAAAAGCTTTAGAATGATCAAGAATGGTTCAATAGAATCATAGATAGGTGGAGGAAGGCTCTCATGGTCTTGTATTTATAGACCATGAAGAGAAGAGAAAGCTTTCTCTTCTCAACGGGCGATTTTTTGCCTGTTACAGCCCATCGGTCGCTTGTTCGGTCGATCGTCGGTCGACTGACCAAGCGACCGCCCGAGCGACCGAAGCAATTTGCCCATTCTGGGCAATGTTCAGTCGATCGAAATGCTGCCGATCGACCTAACTTGGGCAGAGCAGACTAGTGTTTGCTTGGTTTTTTTGCTCGTTTACTCGTTTGTGGTTCCGTCTTCGTTAAGTCTACTTATATAATATTTATTAATTTTAAGTTAGTAACTTTAATACATAAATGTTATATAAGGATTACCCCTCATTTGGATTCAATAAAAATATCTTAAAAATCAAAATCCATAAGAATCAAAATCTAGTTTTTGGGGTCTAGTACAAATTTTCGAAAAACGAAAATTTCTTAATCTCCCGAGTCAAATATGGGTATGCTAAAGGCTTTCAAAAGTTTCTTTAAAATATATCGTTATCTAGTTTTGACCCAAGGAATAATTACCGCCATTTTTTATATCAAGTAAATGTCTAGGACATATAGCCCTCCAAGGAGCTCCCTAGGTTTAGTGAATTTCAGGGCGGTTTCGGGTTTTCATGTTTTGGGGTTCGGGATTGATTTTTGGGTTCTTATGCATTTTCATATGGATTTACAACATAAACTGGACACCCTAGACCTAAATTTTAACTTTTCGAATAATCTCGAGCGCCGATGAGCGTCTTTGTCGATTTTTCCGATTTCTTCGATTTTTCCGATCGCGGACGTTGTGCGCTAACCGACTTGGAACCTGAAAGATTTTTCCATTAAACATTAGTTTCATGTTTGTTATCATCAAAATCGAGATTAAGATCAATGTTGAAAATCTTAAGCCAACAAACATGACAGACTCAGGGATGGAGGACTTGAGCTTTTTGATAGAGGGATGGCCTAACCGACAGTGCCATTGGAATGCGGTGATGGAATGATGGGCGACAGGAACACATATAGATAACAAGTAAGTTCCTCCAGTTTTAGCTCCCCCACCAATCTTCCTCCTCGTCTCTAGATCTTGTATCACACAATGAGAAGGAAAAAAGATTACGGAGCAATTATGACTTTTAGTAAACTGACTGATGCATAGTAAATTTATAGGAAAATTTGAAAGATGAAAAACTCTATCTAATTTTAGGTTGTTAGAAACAATGATTGTGCTGAGACCGTGTATAGGAGAAGTGGAGCCATCGGCAATGCGAACATGTGGTGGGTTAGACTCAGGGTTATAGTTAGAGAAAAGATTCCTATTACCTGACATATGATTGGAAGCACCTAAATCAAGAATCCAAGACATACCAGAAGAAGCAATAGCCGTAGTCCCAGAGGAAGAAGCCATGATTGTGGAAGTGACCGCTTGCATAAACTTTTCATATTCTGATTTAGAGATACTAATAGTCTCCTCTTTCTGATTTTCGCTGGAGCTACTGGAGGGAACTTGAGTAGAGATAGCAGTCTTAGCATGAGGAGATTTTCCAAACTTCTGCCAGCACCTATTAGGTGAATGATTGGTTCTTCCGCAATGTATGCATAAAGTAAAGGAATTTCTACCTCTTCCCCTTCCTCCGGTTCTGCCACTACCACGACCATGGTGGCCTCTAACTCCAGCACTTAGCGTTGAGTTATCTCCCATAGGGAAAGAGGCAGGAGTAAGATTGCGTTCAGTAACTCTCAGTATTCTGGCCATAGCACTTTTGAGATCAGGAATAGTATTATCTGCCATGAGCTGGGACTTGACATGATGGAGAGACAGTGGTAGAGCGGACAGAAACCTCGCAACAAGAAATTCCTCTCTTTGCTTCCTTTGCAGTGAAACATCAGCGGTGAATGGATGATATTTTGTTAGTTCATCTGCTTTTACCTTCAAGGTGGCGTAGAATTCCTGAATTGATGCACCTTCCTCAAGCTTCGTATTAAAAATATCAGAGTACAAGGTGTAAACCCTCGAAATATTTGCATCTTGAAAATATGTTCTTTTGAGAGAATCTCACATGCTTTTGGTAGTGTCAAGAAAAATAACCGTTGAGGCAATCTGCGGCTCCAGACTATTGATCATCCATGAGATAATGACATAATCGTTTGCCTCCCAATCAGAATATTTTTCAATATCGACTGAGTCAAGAGGATCGTCTTCAAGGTGTTTAATTTTCTTTTGAGAACCACAGAAAACACGAAAAGCACGAGACCACAGAATATAATTGTTGTCATTAAGTTTGATACAAGTACTGAGAGTTGCAGTTTTGGGATCCACCATAGAGTTTGACATACTTTTAAAAGTAAAGCAATATCAAATGAAGCAATAGAGATAAAAAATTCTGAGTTGGAACCAAAAACCTGGAGTGCTTAAAAATCTGCCCTGAAATTGAAAATCGGCTCGGCTCGAAAAACGACTCGGCTTGAAGAGCCGGTTGGGGAGTCGGTTGGGGAGCCTGCTGAGAAGCTGCTGAAGAAGAGCCCTATCCGAGTCTCGGGACGCAGCTTGCTTGGGCAAAGCGCCGCGTCTCGAGGTGCGGCTTGCTTGGGCAGCACGCCGTGTCTTGGGACGCGGCTTTCTTGGGCAGCACGCCGCGTCTTGGGCCGCGGCTTTCTTGTGGAAAGTGCGCCGCGTCTTGGGACGCGGTAAAGCAGGCTTGGAGCCATGCCTTGGGACACAGCGAAGCAGAAAAAGATCTGCGTCTTGGGACGTAGTGAGTGCTGAAAAAAAACGTGCCATGCAGAAACAGGGGTGTCTCGTGATGAAGAACCGGGGTGCAGGTGCATGAAAAAAATCAACACAAATTTCGAGACAACAATGAGAGAGAAAAGGCGGCGGGTGGAGAGAGAAATAAACCTAGGGCTCTGATACCATGTTGAGCCCTAGAAAAATTTTAAATTACATTAATGAAAGAAGAGGCCTTTATAAAGGCCTAGAACAAAATAAGTTGTACCCGAAGGACAACATAAGCTACCTAATACCAACACAAATAAATACTATAAATGACAATAAATACTATTTTAACAAATACATTTAGGGGTGGCAATTTTATCCGCATCCTCTAACTAAAAACCGTATCCGTACCGTATCTGATCCATATCCGCAAGTAAAAATGGATATGGATACGAATATGGATTTAGAAAACTTATATCGGTGCGGATACGGTGCAGATACGGATATGGCTGTGGATTTGCACCGTATCCACACCGTCTATTCGCGTCTCTGAATTATTATTTTGCCCATATAAGTTATTAATATATATAAGAGCTCTATGATAATTTCATGTCAAGATGAATTTTGAAGTATATTATATATTTTGGATCAATGAATTGGTAATTTATTAATTTTCTTAATTAAATCTTTTTTAAAAATATTTTTTTTATTAAATAAGGGTGCGGATATGGATGCGGTGCGGATATGAATATCCATATTCACATCCGTAGTGGATACGGTGCGGATACGGATGTGCGGATATGGGGTGCGGTGCGGATACCGATAATCCAGTATCTGCACCGTATCTGATTAATTACCCGCCCTAAATACATTACATCATTGACTTCAGTAGTTTGTTTAAAATTTTGCAGTATACCTGTGGTTGTGTGCTCGCTGTTTGGTGTCTTTATTTGATGTGCTACTTATTTATGCATGTTTCTTTTCCCCAAATACTCTTCATTGCAAAGTTAGAAAAGGAGAATGAAGATTAAATGTATCTTTGGACTTCAATTGATTGTTTGAATTGTTATCATTCTACTGCATCAAAGCCTATTACCCAAAGGCATTCGAAGTATATCTGTTGGCAGGGCAAGCTACTTAGACACACTCCATAGGGCGCAGTATGCCGCTTACTTAGTAGGCTTCTAGTTGTAATTGGTTGAACATATGATTTGATCTTTAACATTGTGTTTCTGCTATTGTTGTTAGGTTTATACGGAAGCCTACACCTGCACGTGTGTCCGGTACCACCCTTCTGATTGTTGCTTCATTGCACAGTCGAATGGTAACTATATCGCCATTATTTCAGCAAGGTCACCCTTTAAGTTAGACAAGTACAAGAGGTATGAAAATCATGGGGTGTGGGGCTTCCCTATTAAATGTAATTTCAGTTTGGATGGCCAGCAGATTGCCTCGGGCTCCTCCGATGGTTGCATTTACTTCTACAATTACCGATCCTCCGAGCTTTTGAGAAAAGTAAAAGCATTTGAGCAGGCATGCATTGATGTTGCATTTCATCCCTCAATCCCAAATGTTATAGCTTCATGCAGCTGGACTGGAGAAGTTTCTGTGTTTGGATGATCAAGTTCTCGGCTTTCCTTTTTCTTTAATATTTATTATAAATCAGGAAGATTATTGTATTGTTAATTTACTGATTTTGATGCTAATAGTCTGTAATGCGGATTGAGTAATTCAATTGAAATATAAACCAAAGCAGCTTTTTATAGTATTAGGAAGGTCTTAAAGATAAGGCGGGGTATTGCTCTTTAACTTTAGTTGATATGCAGTCTGTTTGTGAGAGTGCATTTTGATCGCATGATGAGATCCTCAACAACAAAAGAAATTAATTAGGATTAACAGATACGACTCAAGCAGATATCACAATAGTTGTAGTATTTGTTTGAGATTGTATTTTTTTTCTCATTAAGTTTTATGGTAGTGATTGAAGATTAAAATGTCTACACATTTAAATATACCATCATCGAAATAATTGTCAGAAAAGTTTTATTTCTAGTAAGGGGTAAAGTTAGACAAAAACTTCCATCAAACTCAAAGCTCCAGGTATTCAAATATCAAAAACAAACATTAGCAAGCTGATACAAAGTAGAGGTAAGGCATTTGCTGAGTTAGAAGCACTAGTAATCTCATTGGTACCCCCAAGATGACCATAATAGAGATAAAAGTATTTGAGAATGCTACTTGCAAGCTTCACAGGGGTAGGTGACTAATTAAAAGGACTATCTTCATTTCAGTCTCCAACATTCTTATCAACTGGATTCTTGTACAATGAGCATAATTCCCCCTGGGAAGTAGGTAACACCTAGGGATAAGGAAAAACCAAATACAAATTATAAGATATACAAAACCTATATTGACTGGAAAAGATTAAATTATGTTTGTATTGCAAAATATGAAACCAAGAGCTTTTGACAGGAATGCATACATGTGAAGAAATTGTTAATACACAGCTGCAACTACCAATGAAAACAACAAAAGACAATATAAGAGTAAGAATCTGTCCAGTCAATACAATCAACAGTTGGAAAGGTTAAAAAAGGACAAAATACATTACTAGCTTAATCTTTCATTGCTGCTAAAAGTAATTGCCTACACTTTCATATAGATATTCTGAACATTGAGGTTGAGTACACATCAATGTTACAGTCACCTAAGAAAAAGAAGCAAGCCTTTACAATTGTCTTAACTCATTCATCTGTTCCTATTTATATAATTAAATGGAAAAACAAGGGGGATTAAAATGGACCACAATGAGTTGTTAATAATACAATTTTGTGCTTGCATACATACAATTATGTATAAAAATATTGTAAGTCTGAAAATGTTTAATTTGCAACAAGTAAATATTTACCTTTATGAGCAAATTCTGAGAGGATTGATTGAACATTGATTAACAACAGGACATCAATTTTTCTGGGATACTTTATTTCTTGAAATGGCACAAAGAGAAAAGTCAACAACAGCAATGCCAGGATTTAAGCAAACAAAGATATCCAATATTTTTCCTTTCTTTGTTCAGAACAAAGTCAACAAACGTTACAAACCAAGTTAAAACGAATTTTGTTTTGTTCTAAATTCTAAAATGAAACAATCAAGTTCAAGCAAGAGATCAAACTGAATTACGTTAGACTTGGTTATATTTTCATATTTCAGTATTAAACAGCAGATATTCTAAATTTCTTAAGTATTTTGAGAGAACCAACAGGTCCTTGAGTTCGAATAAGAATCCTAAGAGGTAATGATTCTTGGTGCAAGAGTTCACTTAGGTCATATTATTGAGAAAAGAAAAACTAATGGACACCTCTCTGCAAGAACCACTTCAAAAACTCAAAGTCTTAAATCTGAAAGAAATGTTCAATGGAAGAACTAATAGAACGAAAAGTGCAAGATTGTTTCTCGACTTCATTATTCCTCTGATTTTATCTAAAGAACATGAACAATACTCTATTTCATCTTCAGGTTTCAAGGTAGCAAGATACTCATCAAATTAGTGTTAATTATATCCGTCCAGTTGGCTAGAGAATGCTAATCAGTTAAACCTTCTTTCTCCAGTTCATCATAAAACAAAATAGACTCAATGTTCAAAAGCTTCAAATTCAACTCTACGGCACTAAGGCACCCTTAAGGTGCTAGATCTCTAAATCTGCCTAAGGCGCTACACGGTAAAAAAGTGCTAGCATGATTGAAGCAAGGCATCTGTTCTTAAATATTTATATATAGTAGTATAAATGTAAAATACTCAATAGGAACAACAAAACAATGAAGTTACATAATGCATAATAATTTAAAATCTGAAATATTTTACATCAATAAAAGATTTAAAGAAGTGTTATATAGATAAAATAAAATAAATTTGATATAAATAAAAAATAATTCTTCAGTCTTCACAGTTGTTATTGTTGAGGATGTATCTGTGGAGCTGAAGTGCCCTCACAATTACATCCTTAGCTTTTCACTTTTTTTCTAAAAATAAAAAAAGGCAACAAAGCCTGGAGATTTAGCCATGAGTACCTAATTGGCACCACTTAGGGCCCGTTTGTTTCGTAAAAAAATGAGGGACTGGACTGAATTTCAGGCCGTGTCCCCCGTTTGTTTTGCAAAAAGAAGAGGGGACAGTATACCAGCTCCTTTTGGTGTACCTAGAAAATTCTCGGTACACGGATATGTGGCAGAGGACACGGAGGCCAAAAGACACCATTGCCCTCGGAGAAAATGCAAGGGGGGTTTAGCCACGTCTCTCCCTCGTTGTGTGCTCCAAACCTAGCCTCGCTTCCGCCTCTCAGAGCATGTCCATCCTCTCCGTGTCGTTCTCGCCGCCACAGTCGCTGAGGACCATGGGGGGAAGTTGGGAAAAGTGCATGTACTAAGTGCACTCTCTCCTCTGCTCTTGAACCCTACCTTCGTTGAGGAAACAATTGGGAAGAATTTCTTCTAGAGCCACCAGTTCACGGAGATCCGTTTGATTTTCCGACGGATTGGTCCTCAAGTTTGGCCTTTGAAGGCGGAAAGCCCTGTCTTCGTAGCCGCCACTGCTTTCAAGCTCTAAACCCTATGCTATTTCGCGGATTCTTCTCGTTTGTGTTCCTATTCCGCACTTCCGTGCTCGGCTCGATTACGTCCTTGTGGTGTGTCTAAACTTGTTTATCTCATTTTTCAATTTTTTTCTATCGTTTATTTGGATTGACTTCGATCTGTATGATTCGAGTTACTTTGCTTGAAGTTTGAATTGTAATCTAAGTGCTGGAATTGGATATGGTCCCAGAGTATGATTGAGTGGCATTTTCACTTTCGTGAAGAAAGAAGCGGATCAAATCTTTCTGTATGTTAAAAATTGCATCTTTTCTCAAGCAAATGTTTGCTAGAGATTTGCTCCCAGAGTTAGTCCAATTGAATTGATCTATCCGCCTAGTTACGCTTGGTTTATTGATATTTTTTCTACTATAAGGTTGAGTCGTTGAGATATATGTATTGTGATGGAGGAAGCTATTTAAGATGTTTTTGAAGGTGATTTAAGATCCATCCGTATGCTTGCTAGAACTCGCTATTTAATTTGTTTTTTAGTTCAAAAAAATTGATTAGGAAAATAGTATTGTTTTCTTGCTTACGATAATTATTTTCATGGAAATGTGATTATATATATAATCCTTTGTTCCTTCTTAGTTCACTGCTATGCGAAGAGAATGATACGTAGAATGAAATTCAGCAGCATATAATATCAAGTAAACTTGCAATTCTTTCAAGTTCTGTAGCGATATGATAAATCATTTTCACACAGGTTGGCACAATTGCACTCATCACAGCTTCCATCAACAATTGCTCCTAGTTTTCAACACTCTCAAGTGGAGGATGCAATATGTGACACCTTTCTACACCATTATGATCTAGTTAATTATAAAGTTTAAGATTTTTGTGTATTAAGATATTTGTTATTATGTATTAATATTTTTTAATGTGTTAAAAAATATATAAAATTCAATTTAAGCATTAAAAATATAAAAGGGTAATTTTGTCATTTTGTCTTGTACAGGATTGTGTTATAGCGAAACAAATGCAGGACAGGACTAGATATCGTTTCCTGTTCTTAACGAAACAAACATGGTATAACTGTTGTCCCAGGACACCTGATGTCTTGTCCTTGTCCATGTCTGGTGTCCTGTGACGGGCAGTTTGCGAATCAAACGGGCCCTTGGGCACAATAGTCAGTCATCACATTCCCAAGTCTTTTTTTTTAATCTCCAATTTTATCTCAAGGAACAGAGCTTTCTAGTTTTATCTTAGCTTATGAAATGAATCCAATATATCTCAAGTTATTTTCTACTTTGGCCTAGCAAGAAAAAGAAAGGCATATTTATCCTACATAGGACAGGCTGCATGCAAGGAAAGGACAGTAATGTCAGGACTCAGGAACAAAACAAAATATTGAAAGATAAATTTTCATTCACTCTTCTTTGAATAACAATATAAATTTCAAGTTCTGCGTGTTTCATGGAATTCCTTGTTCATACTTGACAGTAATATCAAATCATAGAATGACTGACAAATTTCATTGGATATTCTTTCATCTAGTATACTTAGAATTGTAAAACATACCACAACAAGCAATTCTTTCACATCTAATTCTTCTTTCTAAAGCAGCTTATGTTAAGAGGAATAGTTTATTCATCTAATTAGAGAGCAAACAGTAAATCTTCTTTCTGCATTATGAACAGCAATTTTAGTCTGTAAAAGAGGGGAAAAGCTCAGTTTAAGAAAAGGTACAAAAATAATCTGTAATCGAGAGCCGACAGAAAATTTAGTATATGGAAAAATTCCTTTTCAACCCTAGCCAGCATGTTGAGGATATCTCGCAATCTCGAAAGAGAATTCAACCGTGAACAATTGAGAGAAAAAGGAGAATTCCAAACCCTAAAAATTACAATTTTTACCACCTGAAACGAGAAGTCCATCACTTGCAGTAGCGGTCGGCCTTCTTCTTAACCCTATCGTCGAGCGCCTCCTCGACCGTGCGGTCGCCCTTGCGGGACTTGTTGGCGGGGTCGTAGCCGAACTTCTTTGACTCGACGGGGAAGAGCTCCTCGTACTTCATCTTCTTCGCCGCGTCGATCGTGTACGGTTCTACCCCGGCCGCCGACGCCTCCGCTCCCTCCTCCCCGTCGCCAACTGCTGCGGCGGACGACGGATCATCCTCCGCGTCGGCCTCTGCCCTCTTCTTCTTCTTGCGCTTCTTCTTATCGGCGCCGGCGACGTCGCCGCCCTTGAAGACGAGCCTCCCGGCCTTCACCTTCTTGTACACGTCCGACATCGCCTAGTACTCTCACCTCGTCAGTCGTCACGCAAATGCCCATCGCGACGCCCGTTTGAGCAAAGATGTGCTAACCGTGGGCTTTGGGCCGGGAGCTTGGGCCAACACCAATCTACCCGTCAACGATTTGATCCATCGATCCCAATTCTCAACCGGAGTGACGGTTTGCCACCATTCCGGATCTCCCTCAACGGCGACACCACCCTCGTGTATGAGACCGTCATCGATCCACCGAGAGAAAAGAGAGAAGAAGGCAATTGAAGCATAAACCCAATGCTTCAACGATGAGGCATGGTTATTATGGCCCGACCTCTGCCGAGAACACCTGCTACTTCTCCTACTCCCTCTTCCTCTTCTCCCTCTTCTGCCCCTCCGCGGCCCTCGTCCACCTCCACTCGACGAACTTCTCCTATACTTTCCTCGACGCCCCCGCCCGCTTCGGTGAAATCCCCCACTCCCCTTTCTCCTGTTTAGGGTTAGGCAGCAAAAAGTCTTCTCTTTTAAATTTCAGCTGGTGATTTCAGCTGTTCCGGTGGATGGATTGGGAATCTGTGGCTCGCTGCACGTCGCCGAACCACTTGATGCCTGCTCTACTCTCAAGAATAACTTGACTGTTATAGCCGATAGCGGAGAAGATTCGAGGTTTGTTCTCATTTCTAGGGGTTTTTGCACCTTTGAAGAGAAGGTTAGGAACGCTCAAAGTGGTGGATTTGAAGCTGCTATCATATATGACGATCAGGATAAGAGCAGCTTGTACTCAAGTAAGTGTTAAAGCAGGAAGATTGACTAAAAATCCTCATTGTCTATAATTTGCCTTCTTCATTCTGTTATACGATGAGCCAGAGAATAGCAGCTTGAATTGAGTGAATATTTCAGCTACTCCCCTCTCTTTCTTTTTTTCTTTATGCAACAAAGTCTCCATTGAGTTCATAGTTTAAGCATCTTTGCTTGTTTTGTATGGTTTCTATTGTGGTTATATAGGAGAAATGGCTGATGTGGTTGAGAATTCTCATCTTGTCTGCATAAGTTGTCTTCTTTATTTTGCTTTACTCAGGTGTTTGTCTGTCTCCGTGACATAAATGCCTTGTGGATATTTGGAATGTTAAATTGAACAAAAAAGTTCTGTTGTTGAATTTGGTGTCCGGTACCTATCTAGATAACAAAATTCCATGTCATTTAGCTTTGCAAGATCTAATTCAAATAACCAAGAATAGGAGTTACACTTAAAGTGTGTATGCATATGTTAATGAGGAGAGAACTACATGGACTTCAATAGGACTACAACCCAGACGAAACAATGTAAAAAAAAGCAGAAATGTCATAATGCCTTGTTTGGTGGGAGTTCCTTGTTACAGAAGCATGTGATCAAGTAAATGTCATAATGCCTAGAGTCTAAACTATGATTATGTTACACTTCCTTACTATATTTAGGAAATATGTTTAGCTAGTCTTTCAACCCAACTTTATTTCAGATGAAATTCTAGGATATCGCGCATGGATGGGGACATTCAATGCATACAGTTTGAGTATGCTAGACTTTAAGTTTACTGTTATTTGTGTTTTGTTAACTCTTCTGGTTCAACCACTGAAATGTAAGCTTTGCATAACACAGAAATCTAAACATGTGTGTGCTGATCAACAATAGTGCTTGGTACCATTTGGGTAATTGTTCTAGTTCTTAAACTACTTGCTTGTTTGATAGAATTTAGATTGTGAATATCAGAATTCATATTGTTTGGTGGAACTTATTTTGTAGACATCAAAATCCCCATTTGTTGGAATTTGTAACGTCTGTGAGAATTCATATTGTTTGGTTGGATTGAATGTGAAATTTTTGTATAGATTGTCTTATGGAAAAGGACAGAAGAAGCTTATGCATGATACTACGGAGGAATGGAATGAAATCATAAAGAATAGGAATAAATAAGGAATAAGAATAGTATTTGGTTGATATTAGGAATACACTAGAAATAGTTATTCCTTTGTTTGGTTAGCATCACTAATAGACAATAAATAGAGAGAAAAAATGATCAAAATATCCTTGTCAATAATATTAAATATTTATACTTAAAAAATAGATCGCATTATAATTTTTTTAATCAACAACATAATAAAAATATAGATAATGTAAAATAATCTTTAAAATCAAATATTTATTAGAAAATATAACAAATAAATATTAATTTTGAATTAATTAAAAATAATTTATTAGTTTTCTAAAATAAAAATTATCATTGATTTTCTTTTCACAAAAATCAATTGAATCCCCACAATAATAATCAATATTAGACACTACAATAAAAAACAAATGAATAATTTCTTTCTAATGTAGCAAAACTACGTATATGCTATTTGATATATTAATTAGGATTGATATATTCATAATGAAATTATCACAAACATTGAAGGGTAGTATTGAAAAAAGCCTAAGAGGTTGAGATAAGGATTAGGATTCTCCATCCATGAGGAGTAGTGTTCCTTCCTTATTCCATGGCGCACCTATTGCTTGTCAAAAATTTGCAACCAAACAAGAGAATAGGTGGGGCATTAGAATATTATTCCAACCATGATTTATTCCATCCAACCATACACCCCTTTGTGGATACAAATTGCTAACCTATATAGTCCATCCATCAAGGAATTACATGTAGTTCTATTATTGTTTGTAGCTTTTCCTATAGTGTGGTTATTATTCTTCTTTTTCCCTCTTTTGATTGCAGTGATTATATGCACATCATCAGGAAATTCAAGTTCTATTGAATTTATGGGTTTCTCTGTGCCTATTTTAAAGCTTGAAGTAAGTCAAGTATAAAGTGTTAGTAATGAGAACTACACCATGTAACTTCATTGGAAACTGAAATGAATTTCATTTTATTTAATAGGAAAGTAGACAAGTATAAGTAATTTAAGCCATTTGGGAATAAAAGAAGTTGATTTGAAATTTTTTATTTTGATCATTTCATATCATTTTCAATAGGATTTAAGCTATTTTGGAATGAACCACCCTTATTTTTATTTATGTTGACTCATTTGACTCTTTGCTTAGATTTGACCTTTCTTTTTCGGGACAATATTTAGTATTAGAAACGGGATGTTTTATATCCAAAATGGTTAGATATTTACTCTTTACATGTATCATCTACCCAATCTACCCATGGTGTTTCATTTATACCCATTCCTTGCTTATGTTAATGCATTTACATGTTTCTATGGCTGCAGTGGTCGGGAATTCTACTGGCATACATATACATGCAGTTTTTGTTTCAAAGATGGCAGGTGAGACTCTAAAGATGTTTACTCGAGGTGAAGAGAAGGAATGCTGCATAGGATCTTCATTGGATGAAGCTGCTGGAACTGTCCTGGTTATCTCCTTTCTTTCTCTCATTGTTATAATAATAGTACTTGCTGCTTTTATGTTTGCTAGAAATTGTCAGCGTCTTAGACTCCATAACTGGCCTACTAGCATGAAACAAGAAGCAGTTGAACTGCTTCCCTCTTTCACATTTAGAAGTTTGTACCCAAATGGCAAACATACAGCAGAGACTTGTGCTATTTGTCTTGAAGATTACAGAGATGGAGAGTCTCTGAGAGTTCTTCCCTGTCTACATGGTAAGGGCACTAACTGGTGATACCTCCAACTTAATAGCTTCTTGCTCATTCCAATTTGAAATCAGCTTACTTGTTTATTTATCTATTGCTTTTTTTTTTCAAATAAATTGGCATACAAGTTCGTAGTTTTATATGAAATCTGGTGTGCTGCACAACCTCCAAAATTAATTACAATATATTGGTTACAATTGAATAACCTAAATTATTGCTCCTGATATTTTTAGTTCAAATTACAATAATCTGTATGGTAGTTTTTTTATCTCTTGTTTACTAATTGCCAGCAACTTCTGCAGATTTTCATTCGGTGTGCGTGGATTCATGGTTAACGAAATGGGGAACATGTTGCCCGGTCTGCAAACATGAAATAATGCGCCCATCAAACATATCTAAGGTCTAACCCTATATAGTGGCTCCTACGTTCGCATCGCAATGCTGATAAATATAAGGCTTATGTTCTAAGTGATGCTTCTCCAACCTGCTCGGGACCATTTGGCTTGATGGAAACTCTGTAGCATGGCGTTAAGAGCAGAGCAATCAGCTATGGAGCAAAGCATGCTTCTCATTACATGGCAATTTAAGAAAGGATATTGAATCTAATGCATCTTACTCCAATTGTTTTGAGTCTTATCAACCCTTTTGTCTGTGCATGCAGCATGTACAAGTGCAAAAATGAATGAGAATGCTACAATTGTTTGACATTAATTACTGTTCTTTTGCAGAACCTATGTTTTTGTGATGTTGTGCTGCATTGAGTTAATTTTTTGGTGTACGCAAGAATTGGAATGTATGTAATAGTTTATATATAACCCAGCTGAAACCGTAAATTCTACCATGTTATTAAGGATGGACATGAAAACAAAAACCGAGAAGGCATCGCCATTGGAGTGAACCTTTTATAAGGGGGGAATATTTTTAGAAAATCATTCTTTATGAAACTGTTTTGTTTTTTGTGTTTGATTTTGCATTTTAAATATCCAAAAAAATTAAGGTTTATTGCATATGGTTATTTTTATAAATAGAAATAGAGTTCTACGTTATTTTTTTTAAAATATTTTAGATTATTTTGTTATTTTAAAAAATATATATTATAAAATAATTTTAAATATTATATTTCTTTTATAAAATATCAAAATATTAAAGGAGTCGACGAGAGGGAGAGGAGCCAAGTCGGGGACGAGAAGGAGAGGTTGTTGGCGAAATGGCGACACTAGAGAGGAGGGGGATGAATAGTGTGTTTACTAATTCGATTAGCCTAAATTCGATTTTAATCGATCACTTAAATCGTTTAGGCAAGTTGCAATTATGTGATTAAATGCGGAAGCAAGATAAATCAATTAAAGCAAATAAGAATTCAATGCAAATACACAAGATTTATAGTGGTTCGGCCCCAATGCCTACTCCACTACCTAAGCACCCCGCTTAGGATTTTCAAATTAGATTTTACTAGATTAATTGCTTGTTTCCCTTACAACGAGGACTTTTCACCTAAAAGTCTCCGCTCTCCAACCGAAGGCACTTCTACACCTGGAAGTATCTCGCCTTCCTACCGATAGCACTTTCTCACCTCAACCTAAGGGACAACTAGAACTAATCCTAGTAAGCTCTAAGTTTACACAAGTGGTTTTACTCCTTCTACACTAAGGATGTCACTTCACACGACAAGACCTAACAGCTAGGTTTTCACAAACCCAAATCAAAGAAAACATATACAATTAACAGTTAAAAATTATAATCAAAAGAGCTAAGAATGAAACCAATAGAAGAAGCTCTTTTGCAATCCTTCAATCCTTCAACTCGTCAGATAAATTCGTTGCAGCAGAGTTGAGGGAAGCAGAGCTTGTGCGCTTGTAGAAGAACTCGACAGAAATCAGCGCGCGCTCCAAACAATCTATTTAAAGGCTTTAATCTCCTTTTAAATGCTCAATAAAAATCTGTAGGAGTGAAGGAAGGTTATTAAAAATGAGTAGAAGAGGTATATTTATACCTTACGAAGAAACGACAGCTTCAACGAATAGAAAACTATCTGTTGCAGAGCGTCGGTAGAATGGCCGATCGATCGACTGGTTGACCGGTCTTTCGACCGCTCCATTCTTCTCTCTGGTCGGTCGACCGACGGGTCGACCGCCCAGACGCGAGATCGCGCGATTTCTTCTTCGGTCGACCGACGTGATCTGCGTCTTCGAGTATCAGCAGGTCGGTCGGTCGACAGGTCGACTACCCGAGCTACTGCCTATTTTGGGCTTCAATCGATCGACCGAGCTCTGCTACTTTTTTACCTTCGGTCGGTCGACCGAACCTAGGCTGAATGTTATTTCTTCAACCTATTTCTTCCGCGCTTCGATTTTGGGTTTCGGCTTTTAACGAGCATCATCTTAGAGGGCTTTAGACTTGATCTTTGGACTCGTCCAAACGACTTTGGTGCACTCGTCGATCTTCGAGAAATTTCTACGACGAACCCGAGCGCGACGATCAATGTCCTTCCGATTTTGCGATTTCTCTGATTTATCCGATCGAGGACATCGAACGCTGGTCGATATGGAACCTGAAAGATATTCTTAATGATCGAACTCATTAGTCCTATATTTGTTATCATCAAAACCATCAAAACCGAGATTAAGACTAAGGTTGAAAACCTAAAGCCAATAGAGGTGTCGGTATCGAGTCGGGGACGGGATAAGGAGAGGAGGTGGCGGAAGTGAGGAGCAAAAATTAGGTTAGGGATTAAAAATTTTAGGGTCAGAATATATAGAATTGGGTTAATGGATTGTGGGTTTCGAGTATTATAATTATAAATATATATATATATATATATATATATATATATATATATATATAATAATAATAATAATAATAATAGTAATTGGTTCCGGTTACCGATTAACCTTGGATAGTCGATAACTGAACTTATAATCGGTTTCGATTACCGATTATTCGCGACTGGTAACCAAAACCGAACTACAAATTCACTACTGCAAATTCGATTAACCGATTAACCATGGTTAACCGATTCCAATTGTCACCCCTACCCATAGGTGAACCAATAGCAATGAAGTCAAAATATAACACTTGACACTTACGATACTTGGGTGATCTCAAGTCCAATGACACTTGCACCTGTGATATGATGAGATACTTTCACTAACATAGATTGATTATCCATGTGAAGATCTCATGATTAGGTCTCCAATGAACTTGTTTCTCAAACAAGCTTCTGCATGTTAACTATGAGCATCACAATACTCATAACTAGTGAGAACTATTGCTTGAACGAGTCAAGAAGTACAACATATGCTAGTCTATTTATATTAACAATGTCTATATTGTTAATACTATGACTAGGAAAAATTTAGGTATAAATACATTTACATGCAATAAGAATCTCACTTCATGATTTTCTCTGCACTATGTCATATACCATGGACTTTATTATATAGTTTAAGTCTTCGTGCAAGCAAATAAATTAACATGAGCACTAAGTAATAAATATTATCTTTCATTAATAAGTAAAATGTACATGAAGAGTTCCTAATTACATATGGTCTCTAGGGCATATCACTAACACTTAGGCACAATCAAAACTAATACTTAGCAAGATAATGATATAGCAATTGTAAATAAGCTAAGCACGCACACAATGATAAACAATGCTAACACAAGGACTTTTAGAGTGGTTTGATAATCACGTCTACATTAATTATCTAAGCACTCCGCTTAGGATTTCAAACTTAAATCCACTAGATATTAAAGTTATTTTACAATGAGAATTTTTTACTGAAAAATTCGTCTTCTTCCCGAAGGACGTCTCCTAAGGACACTTTAAACTTAGTTTACAATGATAGACTTATGCCTCTACATCAAGGCAACCACTCAAACACAAAGCTAGCAACTTAGGTTTTCACTCACTTTAAACACAAGCAAAATGAGAACAAAGTACAAGTAAAAATAACAATAAAGAGAACAAATATAAAACAAACTTAGTTTGTGCTCTTGCCGGCCAGCTTTCTCCTAATCATCTAAGGCCTCAAAATGATAAATCTTGGAAGCTTGAATGACTTGAAGGCAAGGTGAGGGCTCAAGAGTGGTTAGATTGAGAATTAGGATTTATAACTCAAGGAAAATGACTCAACATTTAAAGAATGAACTCAATGAAACATTAGGACCCAAGGAGGTTGATTTTCAGGAGCTTTTATAGTGGTGACAAAGACATGGACTCAAAACTAGTCGTTCAATGGATCTATTTGAGCATTTCAGTCGATGCTCGATCAATCTTCGAAACATCGGTCGATAACCTAACTGATAATTGATTTCTAGTTTTTGCTAATTTTTTTTACTTGAGTTCTGTTTTGGGTTTCGGTTGGGGTTTGGATTTGAATAAATACATAGAAGTAAGTGTTTAGAGGCCTAGAAGTTTTTTACATCAAAATCTAAGTCTATACCTAACTTCCGACTCGATCGCCTCCAAAGCCGCCGACACTTGAATTTTCGCGTGTATCAATCACCCAACCCGAAATCAAACACTTGATAAGCTCATCGGAATAAGTTTGTTATCATTAAAATCGAGATAGTGACCAAGGTTAAAAACCTTAGGCCAAAATAGATGTTGAATAAATAATAATGCACTATTAAAAATATGACCTCCTATTGAAGTCGTAATGACCTCTAGTAGGATTTTTTGAACAAATAATATAGGGAAAATCATATTTTTAGTCCCTATATTTGAATTTTTTTGTTTTTGGTCCCTATAATTATACTCTATTAGTCAGTTAATCCTGTCGTCTATAGTTGACATAACGCTGTTAAGTTATAACTGATGTGGCACGTTTATAAAAAAACATGGTTGATGACATGGCAGCTGCAGGTGTCCAATAATGAAATCAAATGTATGGACTAAAAGCCATATTAGCCCAAACTATATATAGGGACCAAAAGTATGATTGTCCATTTTTCTATTCCAGCTGCCACCTGCACATCTCCAAGTCGACCTTTTCAGTTGTCTGCCACCCGAAGACGCATGTCGGCTCTTCTTCAATTGTTCATCCTCACTGTAGCCCATCCTCATGTGTCGGCGATGACCTCGCCAGCCGACAGCGAACAGTGTGAAGACAACCGATCATGGTAGATGCATGATTAAGAGGCACGCGATATATATGTTGCAAGCCGCGCCTATTAGAACTCGACTACGTCGCTTGCACTGTCGACCATCGCCGACGATTCATAAGATGCCTACAATCGGCATCGGGCAGCGAGTAGGAGGACCAAGGGGTGCGGTCGGCTACTGTCCATGCACGTCGCTGGCCATCATGAAATGTGTACATGGAATCCAGCATACGCATGGAGTCCGGTCGACACATGGAGTCTCGCTGACCACCAAGAACAGTCGAGTTCAATGGTGGTCGAACACTGCACAAGCATCGTGTGCACCAAGTTAATCTTGTCAAACAGTAGACTACAGCGAGATTCTGGTGAACTTGGCTATTCTTGGAGATGTGCAGGTGACAGGCGACTGAAAAGGCCGACTTGGATATGTGCAGGTGGCAGCTGGAATAAAAAAAATAAAAACCATACTTTTGGTCCCTATAGTTTGGGCCAATTTAGCTTTTAGTCCGTACATTTGATTTTATTTTTTGACATATGCCACGCCATCAGTCATATTTTGTATAAACGTATCACGTCAGTTAAAACTTAACAGTGTTAGATCAACTATAAATGACAGGGATTAACTGACTAACCGAGTGTAATTGTAGGGACCAAGAATCAAATTTTTCAAATGTAAAGAATAAAAGTCAAATTGACCCAAACTATAGCGACCAAAAGTATATTTTTCCCAATAATATAATTTGATATGTTCTCTAAAAGCAAAAATTGATAAAACTTGCTATTTTAGGATGAATTTTGCAACAGATGGGTGGCAACCATCATGGTAAAAGCAACCCTAGTAATAATGTGAGGAGGAATAGAATTTTATAAGCCAGCTAATATTTTGAAATAAAAATTAGAAATCAAATTAGCAAAATTGTAAACCAAAATATTTAAAAGAATAATTAATTGAAATAAGCTTTTTTAATAGTTAAATAAATAATTTATATACTCTTGTTTCAATATGTACTGAAATAGGATGTTTGATTTTGTATATATGCTTTATGTGCACAAAGTTGAGGCTAGGGGTAGAGAAAATCAACTCTTTCTTTTAATATGACACAATTTTATACATTTACATTGAAGTTTAATTGGAACTTTTATTAGTGAGTACAATGGCATGTTGAATTAGAACTTTTGTCGTAACAACACACAAGTTATGTTGAGAAGAAAAATAATAATAGAATTGAGATTGAAATAAATACCAACGTCAAGGTTAGAAAATTATTAGTATTATGAAATAATGGCTAGGAAATTAATAATATTATGAAATACATACACATTTCATGATAACACGAATATATTAAAGAGAAGTTTTTTAAAAAAGGAAACAAATAACCATCAGGTTATGTTCAAACACTAGGATAAGGAGGTAGATGATCAGTGATCGTGCACTCCTCGCCAATAGTTCGCACACTTTCATATTCCATCTGGTTATGTGAAATTTTATTTGCATCTACCTCATTTACATTATACAAGCCTTTGTTCAAAGCTAAATGAGGTTTACAACTAGTACTGCTAATTACAACTTTCTAAACAATCAGTACTAGTTGTTGCTCTACAAACGGAACTATCAGTACTATCTACAATAAGCAAATTATCACTAATCCACTCATACTTCTTATTACTATATAAGAAAGAAGGATAAAAAGATTTAGCTAATGAAGTACTAGCAGAAAACATACTCAGGCCTTCCTTTGCAAGGTTGTGAGCATCCCCATTCCTACCTCTTTTGATGTGAATCCATTCATGTGTCAAAAAACATTGCGACTTGCCTAATTTGATTGATCAACCCTTTCAAGTACCAAGGTGGTTTGAATTTGCAGCATAATATGTTGACTGCTATGAGGCAATCTGAAATTTTTTGATGTGCTTTATATTCATGTTGTCATGCCCCATCTCGGGGTCGCGTGACCGATCAGGGTCTATGTCCTACCCTGAAGCCTAACACATACACTAAATAACAAAATACTGAGAATGCACGCTAACCAAAAAACATACGAGTAAAAAAACAACGATGCAAACTTTCATTTAGTTTTAAAGAAGATTCAACAATTTTAAAAGAGTTGCAAAACCAACCAACTATTAAGAACGACTCGAGTTAAAGTTAAATACATGTTTTTCAAATCAACATCTCTCAGTATATAAAAAAACACAACCCTAGACATCATGACTACGACTACTGGACGCTACTACAAGATCTACGCCACTGCCTACCCTCCAGCTGCGCCATGACTCCAAGCCTCGCCTCACTGATCAGACTATGCAAAAACAAGAGAAATAAATCGTGAGTCCACATGGGACTCTGTGAGCGGTCCTTCCGAACCTCCACATAAATTCCCAATAATAACACGCATATAAGTCAGCAATTTATAGTTATAGAGATCTAATCTAGTCATGATATAACTACCGGCTCAAAGGCCAACCTGTGAAAACCATACACCCGGCCAAATCGGCACTACACCACAAGATAATAATCTAGCCGCACGGCCCACATATCATATAAGGAAAGTCAAACAATCACCGGACCGTCGACTAGGATGGTCAACAGGTCTCAGGAACCCACCAGATTAGGGATAGCTAGTCCCACCCAACTCGGGTCTATCATCAGCGTGGCCCACTGACGGAATCTCAAGACCTTTTGCCACCGGGATCTAACACCTAGTGGGCCCGCTGGTGCAATATCAAGACCCAAATCACCCGCCGAGTCAAGCATTAGTCATTCCGACCGTTCATGCTTCTCAGCCGACCATCGCAATCACAGTACACAAACAAAGTGTTCTAAAGTTTCCTTATTTAAAACCCCGGGCATTCACCCTTATCCGGCCCCCTTATTTCGGGCCACACCAGCTGCACACTAGTGCCCGCTGATTATTCCCTAGGTGTGAAACATAGCTTGTCTACATTCACGTTTTTTCGACCATTTAAACTACCTATAATTTCCTTATAGTCATCTAGCATCATTCATCATGTTCCTTAGTGTAGATTACTTGTCATAAGCGTAGAAATATCCGAATACAATTATGTCACAACACATAAGTTATAAGGGAATTACTCTACAGCTATTACCATTCCGCATTTAATCAATAAATTCCAGCAAGGTAATAATTAATCTAGCATGGAAATTTCAATACTAGCATTAGAATTTCGATGAAGAAAACATCATAAATCATATACCATTCCTAGTATTTTATCTTACATGCGCATTTAAGGAGATGTTCTTCTACAATTTTCAAAAATAATCTACTCATAATTTCAATACACTCGCCAATCACTAGATCTACAATTTCAATCGACGAACATCGTCCCTAAAAGAAGTAATCAAGATGCTCGATCGACTTCATCCTCCTCTCCACTCGGCCGAACCCTAGGCAAGGGTACACGGTCGGCCGAGCCTCATTGAAGGCGGGGGGGGGGGGGGGGGGGGGGGGGGGGCGGGGAGGAGGATAATTCGACCATGAAATTAGAAGATCTACTTGTATAGAATTTTTCTACATAAAAAAGGAATCGATCCAAGGGTTTAAACCACTTGAGGAAATTAGGGAAAATTTCAGCAAGACCTTCCCCTTTTTCCCTCTATTCGGCCGGCCCTAGATTCCTCACAAAAAGATCGTCTAACAACAAAATCCATACAACTATGAAGAACATGATTTGAGAATTCGAGAAACGACATCAATTGACAAGAAATGACACACAAAAATCTCGATCTATCACATCTATTCGGTTAGGCCACACGCCTCACCTACAAGCCGAGATTCGACCACTCACCTTGATCAAGGAAGAAGAATGGATGAGCGACAACGATCTCGATCTTTCCGACAGCGGCACGAATCCAACGCCGTCTCCAGACTTTCTCCTCCTCCCTCCCCTTTCTCGGGCTACGTGTGGCTCCAATGATGAGCCGCACGACTGCTAGGGGGATGATGGATTAATTCCCTCATCTTCCCTTGACCATTATGCCCCTCCTATTCACTTAGCCCCTACTCGACTCAATTCGAGTCCGATTCGAGCCCCAACTCGATCCGCAAACACGATTCAGACTCGACTCTACTAAAACATCTTATGATTAAGAAGGAAGGAACATTTATCAAATAAAATTTCATAAGGCTTAAATTATACCTTCTACTCGCGGCGATTCCGCGACTCGACCCGACTAACTCCCGATCCGGTGCGCTGCACCAAAAATAAATTTTATATTAGGAAACCTCGGGTCTTACACATGTGTCTTGCTTTAACTACACTTAGCCATATAACCCAAATCTCTGATGTTAGAGGATCAGGAGCTAACATGAAGCTAACATAGTTTTGTGAAACCCTTTCATTATGCTCATGTATCTAAAACCCAATACCAATAGCCTTATTCTCATTCAGCCAGGCAGCATCACAATAGATTCTACAAACATTCCTATCATCCATGCTAGTCACAGTTTGCAGGGGATTGACATTTACCTCACTAGCATTCTTATTTGAATTATTGTTGTTGATACTCTTCCCCAGTTGAAACTATATGTAGAAATCTCACTGATATTCCTTTGATTTACTTCAGCTAAAGTTTTATAGAAGACAAGGCTAATAGTTGATCCCTTCTCTCTGAACAAACACCTGTTTCTATTTTTCCAAATGTTCCACATACCTGCAGCTATAAAAGCAATTAGCACACTGTTTGAGTACTTGTCCATATTTTCTCCTTCATCTAGCCACTTGCTTGTAATCCAATCAACTTTGTATTTGAACTTGAAATTAAACATATTTTCAAATTTCTGCCAAAAAGCTTGTGCAAAAGGGCAGTTGAACAATATATGACTTATTTCATCAGTATCTTCTTTACAGACATAGCATGCATGCTTTTGATATTTGCATAATTTTGAAAGGTAATAAGAGCTTGGTAATCTTTTCAGTATGAGCTTTAAAATGAACATTTTTATTCTTGGAGCTACTTTTAAACCCCCATACTTTTTTCCATTCAAAGCTTAAAGTATCAATTCCAGTTTCATTCCCCTTCAGGAAATTGTAGGTCATTTTACAAGAAAGCCTACCTTTATCATTTAAAGCCCAAATCCATTTGTCAGCTGACTTTTGGTTCTTTAAGAAAATTTGACAAATTCTTATTATTAGCTCCTTGCCAAATAGATCTTCCAGCGGATCAATTCTCCAATTGTCATCCTTTATTAGGTTTGCTACAGTTTCATAATTTTGCACCAAGTATTTATATAAGTTGGCCATCTTCCCATTGGAATACATTCAATCCATGGATCATTTACAAGATTGATATTTTCACCATTTTCTACTCTCTTTTTCAGACCTAATTTCAGTTTAACAATGGCTTGGAATAGATTTTTACATGCCCACGAAACTTTCCCCATATTTTGCTCACCCCAAGGATAAAACTTATCATGTCTAGCTAGCAACAAATTTGACCAAAGATGGCTTTTTTATTTAGAAAAGGGAGAATTCTATTAACATGAATGGAAAACTTCGTTATACTCAAATCCTTGATACCTAGTCCCCCATCTTTTTTACATCTAGTCACCCTTTCACAGTTAACTAGATGCAGCCCTTTCTTTTTACTATTTGTCTTCCACAAGAAGCTCCTTGCATTTTTAGTATACTTGCTAATGACTCCTTCATTTATTTAGGTGGTTGATAAAGAATGGACAGGAATTGAATTAACCACTGAATTTATCAAAATAGTTTTACCAGCTTATGAGATATACTTACTTGCCCAATTCTCAATTTTGGTGGAGGATTTATCAATGATCAAACTTTGACAGTTTTGATTGAGCTTCCCTTTATCAATATGCACTCCCAGATGTTTTAGTGGTAAGGAACCTTCTTTTACATTGAATATATTGCAAACCTCTGAAATAATACTTCTAGAGTAGTTACTTGGGAAAATGACTTCAGATTTTGTACTATTTATTCTCTAATTTGTGAATCTGCAATATGTATTCAGAATCTCTTTCATCCTTAGGCAAGATTTTCTGCAACTACTTATGGTGATCAGGATGTCATCTGCATAAAATAAGTGACCGGTAGAAAAGTTTCTGTATTTGAAAGCTTTAACTTCACCTTTGTCCACTACTTCCTTTAAAAGAAGTGAAAGTAATTCCTGTATTATAATAAATAAATAAGGGGAAAGAGGATCCCCTTGCCTCACCCCTTTGCAGCTTTTAAGAGTGGAAGACATTAAATCATTAACTGAACAATTGAAACTTGGGGAAGAAAGACATTCATACAGCTAGTTCCTCAGCTTGCTTGGAAAGTTCATGAATTCCAAAATATTATTTAAAGCCTCCCATGAAGTTCTATCAAAAGCTTTTTCGAATGCAATAAGGTCTTTTCGCTTTTGAATTATGGGTTATATTAAATATCTCTGAAACCATCAACACATTATCATGAATATTTCTGCTATGAACAAATGCAAATATGCTCTTTTGATATGAATCTATCAATAAAAGGTTTATATTTGTTTACAATCAACTTTGCAAGGATTTTATAGCTTACATTACATAGAGCTATACGTTTATATTCTGGTATTTTCCTAGCATTATCAGACTTTGGAATAAAAACTAAATTTGTTTTCCCTCAAGATTCTGGAATTATAGAAATTATTTATAGTTGAAGTAAAAGCCTTTCTGATACTCTCCTAGGAATTTATGTAGAATTCCATATTATACCCATATGGTCCAGGGGCTTTTCCCCTTCCAATACTATTTATGGCATCAACTATCTCTTTTTCGGTGAAAGTAGCTGTTAGAGAACTATGACAGTTTGGAAGGTATTTTGCACCATTTTAGCCTTTTAAGGGATTCCCGGTTACTTTCAAGTGTTTCATCATTTCCCCCAAGCTCTTTCTACCAATTTGCAAATTCCTCAACAATATCTTTAGGATTACTGATAACTCTACCTTCACTTTCAATTTCAGTGATTGTGTTTTTTCTTTTTCTGAATTTGACCAAATTTTGAAAGAACTTTGTGTTTCTATCATTTTGCTCAATCCATAATGTTCTTGCCTTTGACCACCACTTGATATGAATTTGTCTGTTTAAAGCTTTTACTTTATTCATCAAACATTCCATTCTAATCTGATCTTGTTCAGCGCTTAAACCCCTTGAATCAATGCCTTCTAAGATTCCCGACTCTTCTAAAGTATCATTTAATGCCTTTTCAAGAGACCAAATCTTGTCTTTATCCCAATCCCTTAACTCTTTACTCAAAACTAGTAAAGTATTCCCAAAGGAGTTCATGTCTTCACTTGCTTTATTTAAACCACTGAACTTATTTCTAATCATATTATGCACATCCTGGTACTCAAGCCAATGCAGTTCAAAGTTGACAAATTCAAGTCATACTTTGACGAAATTAACAAATCTAACTCGTCTTTTAATTTGCATCAATTATAACCCGTACTTACGAATTTACATCAATTCTAACCTCTCATCTACTTGTTGTTAACCGTCCCGTTAGTTGCTGACGTGGCATCTTAGTCAGCAACTTGGTTTATATTTTTTTAATCTGAACTTGCCACATCAGCCTATTCCAAAAGAATAAAAAATATATATAAACTGAGTTGATTTTTTTTTGAGAAAATTGACAAATCTAACTCATACTTTAACAAAATTAACAAATCTAATCAACTTTTTAATTTGCATCAATTATAACTCGTACTTACGAATTTACATCAATTCTAACCTCATGTCTACATGCTGTTAATCGCCCCATTAGTTGTTGACGTGGCATCCTAATCAGCAACTTAGTTTATATTTTTTTAACCTGAACTTGCCACGTTATTCCAAAAAAATAAAAAATATATAAACTAAGTTGAATTTTTTTAATCCGAACTTGCCATGTCAGCCTATTGGTGCGTGGCCAGAGCCACCAGCACCATGACCACCCCTAGCGGTGCGCCAGGGCACTTCTGCTTCCCGGCGCTGAAGGGCAAGATCTTGAAGTCTGGCACGTGGCTTTTTTCCACTCTCTACTACTCGCCTTCACCCTCCGTCGGCAGCAGGTGCCGCTCCGGTCAGAACTCATCGATGTCGGTGTTGCTCGTGTAGGGTGAAGGTGACATCGACAAGTTCCGACCAGAGCGGCACCTACTGCCGACGGAGGGTGAAGGCGAGTAGCAGAGAGTAGAAATAAGCCACAGGCCTGACTTCAAGATCTTGCCCTTCAGCGTCGGGAAGCGAAAGTGCCCCGGCGCACCGCTGGGGGTGGTCATGGTGCTGGTGGCTCTGGCCACGCACCAATAGGCTGACATGGCAAGTTCGGATTAAAAAAATTCAACTTAGTTTATATTTTTTTAATTCTTTTGGAATAGGCTGACGTGGCAAGTTCAGGTTAAAAAAAATATAAACTAAATTGCTGATTAGGATATCACGTCAACAACTAACGGGGGCGATTAACAGCAAGTAGATGAGAGGTTAGAATTGATATAAATTTGTAAGTACAGGTTATAATTGATGCAAATTAAAATGCGAGTTAGATTTATTAATTTCATCAAAGTATGGGTTAGATTTATCAATTTTAAAATCAACTTAGTTTATATTTTTTTTATACTTTTGGAATAAGCTGACGTGGCAAGTTCAGGTTAAAAAAATATAAACTAAGTTGCTGACTAGGATGCCACATCAGCAACTAATGGGGCGATTAACAGCAAGTAGACAGGAGGTTAGAATTTATATAAATTCGTAAGTACGGGTTATAATTGATGCAAATTAAAAGGTGGGTTAGATTTGTTAATTTCGTCAAAGTATGGGCTAGATTTGTCAATTTTCCCTTATTTAAAACACTGAACTTATTTCTAATCATATTATGCACATCGTGGTACTCAAGCCAATGCAGTTCAAAATTGATTTTTTTATGAGGCATAATAGGGTATTTCTTTGGACCGGTATCAACCAACAATGGCCTATGATCTGAAGCTACTCTTTTAAGATGATGTATGATTGTTCAGTTAAATATTGAAAGCCAATCACAGTTTGAGTAAACTCTATCCAGACTAGCCTAAATTATTTTGCTTCCAATTCTATTGTTACACCAAGTGTACTGGGGTCCTTTGAATTTCAAATTCATTAGACCAGCTCCTGCACATAAGTCCTTGAAGGCTATGATTGAGTTACCAAGTATAAATGGTTTCCCATCTCTCTTATCTTCTGGATTTTCAATACAATAAAAATCACCTCCAATTAGCTAAGGTACATTTTCAGTATCAATGTTTAGTAAAAAATCCCAAAGGATCTTTCTTTCTTTACTATCATTACTTGCATATATACAAGTGAAGAGCCAATGATTGAAACATTTTTTACTGATTAAAACATGGATTGCTTGATTACATCTAAATACTTCTTTTATGTTAAACAATTCTTTTTTTCATGCAAAAATGATGCCTCTTGACCTGCCATTTCCAACAATAAATAATCCATCCCAGTGATTGCCCAGCTTTTTTATGCAGTGAACTGAGCTCTCTTCATCAGTGTGTGTCTCCACTAGTAGAATGAAATCACTCCTTATTAGCAGATCTAGGTAATCCCAAGCATTTATTTTGAGCCCACCTCTTATATTCCAAATAAGAATTTTTATCTTTTTTCCATACTCAAAGACCTGTTCTCATCCATCACTGAAGGTCCTCCATCATATTCAATGACTCTTAAGTCATTTGAGTATTTCTTCTTTTTAGCCTTATTTTGCTTAAGGTTAAAATGAAAAGCTTTAACATGGATATTCTGATTCTTGGACTTTCTCACATTTGAGTTACTATTTTGGGAATCCATAAAATCTTCTAACTCCATATCTTCTATTTCAGTGTAATTTTTTTCTTTTATTCTGTTAACAGCTACAACAAACGTATCAGTGAGTTTCTTATGCATCTGTTCAACTCTTTTTTCCATATCCACTTGAATTTGGACAAGTGTGGAGCTCATATTTTCTTCCAAAGTATCTTTTGATTTACCTTTACTATGCTCCTTTTTAGAGAAAGGATTTGTTGCTGACTGATCTTTCTTTTCTACTACCCTTTCTTGGCCATTCCTGACACTGATAGTCTCCAAATGTATTGCATTTGTTTCAATTTCCATTGTATTTGCCTCATCAGAATTCAAAATATCATATTTATTGAACTTGCTGCTTTCTGTGTTTTTTTCATTTTCCCTCTGATCATTCCTTCTCTTACTTACTACTTGCCAAGGGCCGTGAATATTTTTAGCCAAGCTATTTATCTACTTTGTTTTGGTACTAATAGTGGGACTACTCTCAGATACTAGGTTGGTATTTTCTTCATTTACTGGATATCCCTCATTCATCATACAATGCTCAGCTAAATGCCCTATTTTACCACTTTCATAACACAAGTTTGGAATGTTTTCTAGAGCCAATGCTTGCCAAAATCTCTTCTTGAACAGTTTATCCACAATCTATTTGGTACAGACTTCTTTAAGTCCCATAGAACACACACTCGGGCAAATTTAGCCCTATTTTCTTTCAATGTTATCATCCACCTTCAAAGGTTTACCTACTGTTGAAGCCAGTTTAATAAGGATCTCTCATTGTAAAAACTCTATAGGAAGACATGGGAGAATTGAATCCAAATAGGTATGGAATCAATACGTTCTATCATGGGCTGAAAGTTTGCCCTTCAAGGAATAAGGAGTAACACCTGACCTCTCAGGAACCATGGTCCATTAGTCAATACCTTCTCTAAATCATCAGCATTGGCAAACTTAAAACAGAAGAAACCCGATGCAAGATCTACCACCTAAACTGAACAACTGACCTTCCAGATTTTAGACATTATATTTTGAACCAGGCTTAGAGATGGAGTTCTTCCATAGAACTTCTCATATAAGCTATTTATCTAGTTTGATCTAGATAATTTTGACTATGTTTTCATCAATAAAGACTTCATCAGATGAACATCTTTTGATTGAGTCTATCTTTTCATTTATGTCTTCTCTTTTAGGCAAATTATCAAACATGTTTGACTCCTTAAACAGGGAAGCCCACGAGATAGGCTGCTTCTGATTTTTTTGATTTGGATCATACAAAGGATTCTTAATTGAATGCATCATCTCATTTCTAGGATTTGAGTTCAAAACCATGCCAGAAGATCGATGGATTCAATCGAATACTTGTCATACATGAGAGATTTCCCAAGTTGCTCTTGAAAACTCCTTTCTCAGAGATCTTATCTCCTGAAGTGAGATTTGTGTCGATCCTTCCTCCAGCAGAAGGCCCTCTTGTATCCGCCCTAATCATCCCAATTTCCGCTTCAGATGAAGTAGGAACATCTGGATCTGGAGGCTTTTTGGGTCGAGGGGAGTTTGCCGGAATGGAAGGGAAACACTTGTCGCCAAAGTCGTCGCAGCCCTTTGGAGCACACTTTCCCGCCATCACCCTTTTATTAAAGAGAAGTTGAAGTAATAATAATGCACTAACAAAAACATGGCCTTCTATTTAACCCATAACAACTACCGGTAGGATTTTTAGTTTAGATTATATAATTAGATATGTATTCTAAAGAGAATGACACATTGGTTGTTTCAAATTGGTGACGATCATCATGGTAGAAGCAAAACCCAATAATAATGCTAGGATGAATATAATTTTAAAAGCTATCATGCAAGAGCTATTATTTTTAGTTAGGGGTGAGCGGGTCCGGGTATTCTATAATTTTCATGATACTCGGACCCTACCCTATATAGGACCGGTTCCTATATTTTGGACCCGGACTCTACCCTATTGAAACCTACAATCGGATCCTACTCGGAACTACCGATTATGGTTCCGGTTTCGGGTACCATATTTGATCACCTATTTAATTTTATTAATGTGAATAAAAATTAATGAATTAATGAATTAATGAATAAAAATATTAGTTGTTACTTCACATTGCTGAGGTTGGGTGAAATAGGCAAGATGTCCGGCGAAAAACCTTCGCCCCCTAGGGCAACTGCCTCCTCCCAAAGGCCGCCGCCAGCGCCGCCCGACGAATCTAGTAGACAACCCCTCCAAGCGAAGTCTGCAAGCGAGATACAACAGATCTCCTCTTCCTCCTCTCTGAGGGTAACTTCCTGGGCCCAAATACTGAAAGGGGGAAACCCTAATGCGATTGGATCTTCATCATCGAGGACCTTGCAATCGATCCAAGCTCAACCGACGGGGCGTGTCCAGTTCTCGATAGAACAATTCCAAAACCTAGCGCAACCTTGGTCTACTAGCCTAATAGGCAAATTTCTAGGGAAAGCTCCTTCGATTATTTCGATCCGTCGTTGGGCTGAACGACTTTGGCAATCCGAAGGCTTTCAATTGGCTTATGATCTGAAAATGGTTTTTTTTGTTTTTAAGTTTGATTCCATGGATGCTGCTAATAAAATTCTAACCGGTGGACCTTGGCAAATGCGCGGAGACATCATCCGCCTTATGCCATGGAAATCCTGCTTTCGTCCGTTTTTTGAATCGATTTCCACTACCCCTGTGTGGGCTCGATTACAAGGTCTTCCGCTCGAATTTTGGAATGATGATTGTATTGCGATGATAGCTTCTGGCCTCAGACACCTGTTGAAAATTGATACTAGATATCAAGACTTGGATCGGGGGAAATATATTCGAATCTGCATTGAAATCGATCTTACAAAACCTATTCGGCAAGGTGTTTTCATCGGTGTTCCTAACTTTGAATTTTTTTCAACCAGTTACATACGAAAATCTTCCGTCGCTTTGCTTTAATTGTGGTCTCGTCGGCCACCTTATGTCTGATTGTCCCCAAAAGAATGCTGCTAAACCGAGGATTGAAGGTTCTCCTCAAATTACAACTTCTAAGATCCCCCAACCAACTTCATCTGATAAACCTACAGATTCTATGGACTATTCCTCTGAAACGGAACCGGTTTGCGGTCCCTGGGTTTTGGTCCAGCGCCGGCGGCAACGTCGGTGGCCGCCTTCAATGCCGCAACCCTCTGGTAACATAGAGGAGGCGCGTGGGGTCGATTGGACTAACCGGGTCAACGCTAACAAGGAAGCCGTGGATGTGGATATGAATCCGGATGGACCTAGACAATCGGATAAGGATCCGACCCGTAACCCAACTCGATTTAAAAACCCTGAAAAGGGTACCCTAATCCCAATTCCCGTGCGAAACGCAACCCTCTCATCCCTTCATCCCTCTTCAGCCACCGCCAGAAACCCTACCCCCAATCCCTCTCCTACTTCCTTTGAGAAGCCATCTTTCAGTCGGCAGCCATTCCTCTTCCTCCTAAGCCAGCTGTGAAGCCGAAAACCAAGCAGAAAAAAAGCCCCAAGCTGCAAAAAGATGAGCAAACCCTAATGTCTACAGATCCACCTTCGTCGTCCAAAAGACCTAGGTCAGATCCTACTCTTAGTGCATCCCAGAGCTCCACAAGTTCTGCGAGCCCTTCAAATTAGGCCAGTAACTCATCCCCCTTTAAATGATCATCTTAAATTGGAACTGTAGAGGTCTGGGTAGAAGTTATGTTCGAGATTTAATCTTTCATATTCGTAGATCTACGTCTTTTCCCCTTCTCTTACTGCAGGAAATCCATCTCAAAGATGTGGATGCTCTCGAATTTGTATCGTCCATGGGCAAAACATGGAAAGGTGTTGCCTTTTCAGCAATTGGAGCCTCGGGTGGACTCCTGGTTGCATGGGACTCGTCAAGAGTCAAATCCCAGGTGTTATCTATCCAATCTCAAATTATTAGTGTGTTAGTTCAAATTGATGACATGCCTTCCTTCAATATTACTAATATCTATGCTTCAACAAATCCTTCCATTAGAAATAATTTGTGGCTTCAACTATCTCATATTGACATGTCTTCTTACCCCTGGATGATTGTTGGGGACTTTAATTCTATTCTGGACCCATGTAATAAACAAGGAGGTTTGCCTTACAAAATTAATCATGCTATAACTGCTTTTAAATCCTTTATAGCTGATGCTAGTTTGTCCGACTTGGGATATATTGGCCCTCATTACACTTGGTGTTATAATAGGCTTCTAAGCGCATTTTGGTAAGGTTAGACATAGCTTTTGTGAATTACTCATGGCTTCATTTCTTCAAAAATGCTAAAGTCATCCTCCTAAACAGAAGTTCATCTGATCACTGCCCTTAACAATTTCCCTTATACCTTAAACAAAAACCTCCATTAGATCCTTCAGATTCTAGTCCTTTTGGACTGAATATGAAGAGTCCCTCGTCATAGTTAATGATTGTTGGCTTTCTAATAATAATTTGACATCTTCTTTCAACTCATTTTCTAAAAATCTCATCCTTACTAGAAAAAGCCTTAGTAATTGGAACAGAAACACCTCAGGAAAGTTAGAAGATCTTCTTAAGGAAACAAACTCTAGCATTTCTAACTTAGAAACTCTAGAAGCATCCTAAGGTCTAAATCAGAACCAACAACTTAATCTTAAATCATTACATAACAAATCCATGGCTCTTATTAGACAAATCAATCTAAAATGATGGTCCAAATCAAAAATAAAATGGATTCATGAAGGTGATACAAACACTGCCTATTTCCACCGCATGGTAATGCACCGTAGGCAAGTAAATCACATCAAAAGCATTCATTTAGACAATACATAACCCTCGTCATTAATTGACAAGGACATCAATCAAGCTTTTACATCTCACTATTCTCTTCTCTGGGGCTCCAGCAACAATCCAAACCCCAACAGTAACTGGCCTATATTTTCTCAAATTAGTCATTCCTCTCACAGTTATCTTACATCTCCCTTCTCCAAAAAGCAAATATGGGACACCATCAAAATATTTTCCAATGGGAAAAGCCCATGTCCTGATGGCTTTACCATTGAGTTTTACAAAAAATATTGGTCCATAATTGGGGACACCTTCTCCCATTGTGTCCACCACTTCTCCACTAATGCTTTCCTCCCCCAGATTGAAATAAAACTCTCCTAGTTTTCATCCCTAAAAAGAAAAACCCTTCTTCCATAAATGAATTCAGACCTATAGCTTTATGCAATTTTTCTTACAGAATTTTAAGTAAGATGATTGCAAATAGACTCAAAATTTTTCTTCCATCCATTATTTCTCCTAAACAGTCAACTTTTATCAATGGTAGGAATATCCATGATAATATTCTAATCACTCAAGAGTTTGTGCACACCATCTACCCTTCCAAAGGCAAATACCCATATATTATCCTTAAGCTGGATGTTGCAAAAGCTTTTGATAATATTTCTAGGCTAGCTATTTCTCAAATTTTTTTCCCTTTGTAATTTTTCTAATAAATTCAAAGATTGGATAATGACATGCATTTCTTCCTCCACCTTTGCTTGTCATACCAATGGAATCACTTCCCATTACTTCAACTCAAATAAAGGTATCAGGCAGGGGGGTCCTCTCTCCCCCTTCCTATACATCATGGTTGCTCAGACCCTCTCAAACCTCATTAACACTGCTGCCCAACAGAAAAAAATCACTCCTCTATGCATTAAAAATAATTTCAGCATCAGCCATCTAATGTTTGCCGATGATCTCCTCTTAACCATCAAAGCTAATCCAAAAAACTTACATAATCTCAAAAGATCTTGGATACCTATGCCAACCTCACTGGCCAATTCATTAACACTCAAAAATCTGAAATCTACTTCCCCAAAGCCACCTCCCCTAACACAATTGCAAATATAACTGGAGCCCTTAATATGAAACAATGAACTTATCCTTTCAAATACCTTGGGGCTTTCATCAGTCCAACCAGATCTCCTCCAAATGCCTTTAATGACATTACTCAAAGTATCCAAATTAAGCTTGCTAATTAGAAAACAAAATTCCTCTCCCAAGTAGACAGGCTAGTTCTCATCAATTCTGTTCTAAATGTCATCCCACTTTACTCCTTAGTTGTTTCTTGGATCTCCAAAGGTGTTCTAGACAAAATTACAAAGACCATTAGAGCCTTTCTTTGGCAGAGCAAACCTAACCAAACCAAATCTATAGCTCTCATTTCTTAGGATACTGTTACACTGCCCAAAATGGAAGGAGGTCTTGGTATCCAAGACCTCTACCTCAAAAGTATCTCTCTCCATAGCAAAAGAATCATTGAATACCTTAATCAGGGCTCTTCTCCTTGGGTTAAGCTGGTCAAGGCCAAATATCCCCTCATCTCAAACTACAATACCTCCACCCCTAAAAACTACTCTTGGTCTTGGCGTTTGTTTATTAAAGCTTACAAAGCTCTTCAACCAAATTTCATGAAACACATCAAATCTGGTCTTAATACATCTGTCATACATGAATGCTGGATTGATAACTTGCCTCTTGCAATTAAACCTACATACATAAATGTTGATTTAGTGGACTCTCAGAAGCTTGTTTCTGATCTTATACAGGATCAGCAGTGGAATGGCAATGTGGGTTTAACTTGGTTTGGAAAAGAATTATGAGATTCAATTACTAGAATTGAGTTGCCTCCTACTCCTAATGATGATATTTGGGTATGGGTTAGTGAGGGTAATGGACTAGTTACCTCAAGTGCAGCATACTCATTTCTAAGAAGCCGTTAGACTTCTATTGTTATTGCTAATAATGTTTGGCCTTTTATGTGGTCATTGCATATTCCTCCAAAAATAAAATTGTTCCTATAGAAATTCTTGGATAATAAACTCCCTACGTGTGAAAAGTTACATAGGATAGGCATTTCAGATATTCACCTGTGTACTTTATGTGGTATGGAACCTGAGAACATTCCACATCTATTTCTCCATTGTTCCTTTGCTTCCGGCCTTTGGACCTTACTTGCTTCCAAATTAAATTCAAATTTTTCCAATAGGAATGATTGGCACATTGGAGCTTGGATTACTTCTAACTCCAAACATCACATAAATGCTCATATAGCAGTAACTTTGTGGTTCACCTGGCACGCTAGGAATGAGCTCCAACACTCTGATCGATAGCAATCCCCCCTTACCCTCGTGAACCGAATTCTAGTCGTTACGGAAAATTATAAAGCATACCCATTAAGGCCTGAAGGCATGACGAAAGTATATCAATTCTATTTAATTGGATCCCACCTGCTCCAAACTAGGTCAAATTGGACATTGCAACCAGCTTCAATGAAAGGTGCACTGACATTGGGTTAATCATTAGGAATCATGAAGGTTATTGCTTACATGCTGAAGCCATCTATCAATAGGACATTTACAATTCTGCCAACATAACTACTGCTATCAAAAAAGGCCTACTCCAAGTAGACCTACAGGTTGACTCAAAGAGTATTGCCCAATATCTCAGTGGTGAGAAAGCGCCTCCCTGGTGGCATCTTCATGTTGTTCAAAATATTAGACAGTTGTGTAATAAATTTTATAATGTTAATATTTCTGATGTTTCCCTTGATTGTAATAAGGCTGCCAAATGGGCAGCCAATCATGCGGTAAATAATCAAGCATCTTGTTGTTAGGGTTCTAACTATTCATCCTATCTGGATTGCATTTTTGTAAATGACATATTGGGTCACTCATCTAATTAAGTATTGAGGCCTTAGTCCTCTTTTTTGCAAAAAAATATATGAATAAAATGGTTTGTTAATGTTCATTATAATTTTTATTATTATTTTGTGGCAAAAATAGTAATATAGATAGAGTGTAACCAATAGATTATATTGAGAAATTATTAATAGACTCCTAAAAGAGATATATACACTATAAATATTACGAAGAATACTCATGTTGCAAAATGAATGATATTCTCTACTTCATTGGCAACTATAATCATTGGTAATATAGTGGTTGTGGATGTCATAAATCATCAAAATTCTAGGACTATATCTATTATCTAATATATCATATTCGAGTTAAATAATTGAATATATATAACCCGGTGCCGATTTCGGTTCTGATTCCGAGTCCCGACGTGTTGGACCCGGATCCGGAACCGATTTTAATCGGTTCCTTAATTTGTTATTCGAACCCTATTCAAATTTAATTCAGGTCTATCCGAAATCTATCCGATCGGATCGATTCCAACCGATTTTGGGTCTACTCGATACCTATGCACATCCCTATTTTTAGTTCTTATTGATTTTTTTTTTTATCAACTAGGTAAGTTATTCCTCACAACATATAGACACTCGTTAAAGAAGCAACATATGCAAGTTAATATTGAGTTTTTCACTGTGCATGATTGACAACTTCAATTAGAAAATTAATTTGACAATACATCAAAAAAATCATGAGGTACACCGTACACTTGAGAAGTTAGCAATAATTTCTAGTAGCTTGAAGATGTTAGAAGTTCAATATTAGCCGGAGTGTAAAGAAAAATAACTCTAAATTATACTTTTGGTCCGTAGTTTTCTCTTATTTTGATTTTGATTCCTACAGTTTTAAAATTTTAATTTTAGTCCCCATAATTTATTATCATTTAGAATTTGATCCCTACCATTAAATAAGATTTAAACGATACTGACGTGGATGACATGTGCTGACTGGACAATGTTGACGTGGAGCCTGCAAGGACCAACTTGATGAACTATAGGGATTAAAATCAAAATTTTATAAACTATGAGGATTAAAATTAAAATTTTATAAACTATACGAACTAAAATCAAATTTTAAGTAATTATTTTTTCTAATAAATATAAAAAATAATATGATATTACTTGGCCCGGCTCAGTCTGGCTCGAAAAAATTTGTGCTCGACCCTGACCCGAAAAAATTCGTGCCCGACCCAGCCCAGTCCGAAAAAATTCATGCATGACCCGACCCGAAAATATTTGTGCCCGACCCAGCCCGAAAAAATACGTACCCGACCCGGCTCGAAAAAAATTCGTGCCCGACCTAGCCCGAAAAATAGGTGCCCGACTCGGCCCGAAAAAATTCTTCCAGGTCGGATCGAGCACGTATTTTTTCGGGCTGGGTCGGGTATGAATTTTTTCGAGCTGAGCACGAACTTTTTCGGGTGGGGTCGGACACGAATATTTTCGGGCTGGGTCGGGCACGAATTTTTTCGGGCCAAGCTGAGCTGGACCAGGTAATATCATATAATTTTTTATATTTATTAGGAAAAATGATTACTTAAAATTTGATTTTAGTCCCTATAATTTATAAAATTTTAGTTTTAGTCATTATAGTTTACCAAGTTGATCCCTATAGGCTTCACGTCAGTATTATTCAGTCAGCACATGTTATCCACGTCAGCACCGTTTAAACCTTATTTAACGGTAGAGACCAAATCCTAAACGGAAGTAAAGTGTGGGGACTAAAATCAAAATTTTAAAATTATAAGGACCAAAATCAAAATTGAAAAAAATTCCGGGGACTAAAAGTATAATTTTCCTTTCTTCTTAGGGTAAATTACACTAACCTCCCCTGAGGTTTAGTAAAATTACACTGACCTCCCCTTTATTTGTAATTTTATCTTATAACCCCCATGAATTTTGTAAAAGATTACACAAATCTCTCTTATTACAAAATAAGATTACACAAACCTCCTCCGAGTTTTGTAAAATATTACATAAATTTTTTCTAAAAAAATTACTCAAAGATTACTCAAGGAAGATTATTATAATCTGGACAAATAAAAAAGAGATCAATATAATTTTATTAAATCTCAAATATCAGTATAATTTACACTTCTTAATATTTTATACGATTGCAGTTGGGGCCAAGTGCGACAAAGAGAGCGTTGCAAGTTTGCATCATTTGGGGTCGATTGCACCAACAGTTTGTTGCTTATCGCTCCTCTCATTAGAGATTCGAAGATGATAATACTAAACGGTAAAAGGTGAAGGCAAATAAAAGATAAAAGTGCGTGCATTGAATTTTGGATAAATAAAACTTAGGGTTAATCAGATTCTAGGTGCATTGAAGGAAGTATGAGCGGAAAATTGAGAAGTTAGGGTATTTCAGATATTTGGTAAAATTCCATTTTAGTTTTGAAAATTACTATTATCTTGTTTTATTTTTGGGAATAACTTTTGATATATTTTTTCTCTTTTTAAGACTTAAAAGTAAGACAAAGTCCCTTTCCATAGCATTTTTTTCTTTTTGGTATTTTCCAATTTTGTTTCAATATTACTTTTTTTAACCAAATAAAAAAACCATTTTCACCTATATTTATAGTATATTTTTGTTTAAATTTTATAAATTAGGTATGAACTAAAAATCTTAACATGAGGCATTATTGATGGAAGTTTTTTTTTTTACAATAACGCTCTTACATGTACTTTTTAGTTTTTAGCGCATTAACTAGTGCATAAATTATCTTGCAATTTTTTTATTTGTCAAAAGTTATCTACTAGTGACTTGTTTGCTTCACCGGATAAGATAAGACATGACATGATAACAAATGAAAGATAATATCAAATAAGATTTATTAAATTCGATATTTATCACGAATATAATATTAATTTTATATTATTCTACTCTTATTTTTTCTAATTCAGACACCTAAGAAACAATGAATTAAAATTCATATTTATCATATCTCTCTTAATCCTTCTATGAAGCAAACAAGCCCCTTATTGCCGGTTAGCAAACAAAGTGATAATTTTGTTGACAAAAGCATTATATAGTGGTGGACAAAAGCTTAATGGATTAGATTCCAAACACGAATTCTCTATCATTTTGAGCTAAAATTTTCAAACCTAAGTTAAAGTCATGCTCTATAGATTTTTTGATAAATTACATTGATCTTCCTTGAGGTTTAGTAAAATTACACTAACCTCTCATCTATTTGTAATTTTGTCTTGTGACCCTCTAAGTTTTATAAAAGATTATACAGATCTTTTCTGCTGACGGAAACTATTAGTGAAGTATTTGTCATGTGCACTGCACATGCTTACTAATGATATTTTTGAAATATTTATATTTTTTACTTATTTTAAATGACAAAAATACTTTTATATTATTTAACTCTTGTTCTCTCGTATTTTTACCTAATGAGTGCTTAATATTTTAATTCTCTTATTCAACTAATATTAATTTCGTCAATAATATGAAATAATAAAAATTTCTCTTATTTTTTTTAAAAAATATTTATTCAATTATTTTAATAATTTTTTAGCAAGGGGCATAAGAGAGAAATCACATTACTAACGAATTTTGTTTTAGTTACCAGGGAGGTGATTGTCATCTGGACAAATAAAGGGGAGGTCGATATAATTTCATTGAACATCAGGAGAGATCAGCGTAATTTAATTTTATGGAGCTCCTTACAAAAATGAATTTAATTTTATTAAAATTAAATTTAATATGATTAAAGATTAAATTTAAAATAAAAATAAATTTATGTCGTAAAAAAGTGAACCTAATATTTTTAACGACGTTAAATTCATTTAAAAAAAATGCTAGGTTCATTTTCCGGTTTAACTCTCAAGAAAAGTTTCTTCTCTATAGTCTATCCTTGTCAAGCTTCGTTTTCTCCTCCTCACGCTCAAAACTCTCTTTGATCTTCCATCTCGTTTCTTCGTCGCATCGCCATGGTTCTCGAGGTTGTCCTTCTTCCTCCCCTTGGATCTGTTATTCCGTCCTTTGGCTACCTACTGTTTGTGCGATCTCTGGGTCGCTAGGGTTTTCTCTGAGAGTGTCGAGTTTGGTTTCTCGCAGGCCACGATGATCTGCATCGACAATTCCGAGTGGATGCGCAATGGGGACTACTCGCCCAGCCGATACCAAGCCCAAGCCGACGCCATCAATCTCATTTGCGGAGCCAAAACTCAGGTGATCATCTCTTTACTTTCTTCAAAAAAGGAGGAGAACAGTTTTGGAATCGGAGGCTGGAGGTTTTCGATTTGTGGGTTTCTGAAAAATTAGGGTTTAGTTGTGTCTTTCCTTTGAAGTTGTGTTATTTTGACAGTCGAATCCAGAGAACACGGTTGGCGTGCTGACGATGGCTGGGAAAGGGGTCCGTGTCTTGGTGACGCCCACAAGTGATCTTGGAAAGATACTGGCTTGCATGCACGGTATTGATCTTAGTTCCGCATCAGCTTCTAACGTTTATGCCCTGTAAAATCAACAATCAGGAATAGGATAGTCTATTTGATCTGCCATTTTCATTGTACATGGTCTTGACATAATTGCTTTTTGATGAATGGAGAAATAGTTTATATGACACATTTTTATCAATGACAAGAATTGACATTGTTTCTCTTTATTTCTTCATTTCTTCCTCCTTTTTCTTTTTTGAAAAACATGGTTTTGATTGTGAATTCCGTTGATGTGTGTGTATCAACTTTGAACTATTACAAGTTATCTCCTTGGTTATTTAAACTGAAATACTTGTGATTTAATTGAAATGTTTTACCAATACTCCCAGTACTTTAATCTGCATCACTCCTTTTCTCTTCATCCTCCTCCTCTCATCTTTTATATTTGCTTAAATTATGGATAATTTTCAGTTAATTGAGCATTTCAAAGTTGAAATTCGTTTTCTATAGTTGGTGTATGGTATCAATAAAGCAGGTGGTTCCATACCTTTCTAGCTATTATTAGATTTGTTCTGATTTTTCTGTATGGACTTTTTCTTTTGGAGATGACATAGATGATAAATAAGATGATTGCTTTTTTTCTCTTGATCTTTTGAGTGTATTACTTTCACCAGAGTTACAATAGTCTGATTCTAATATTTTATATGAGAAAATCTGCTATAATAAAGCAGGTGGTTCCATACCTTTCTAGCTATTATTAGATTTGTTCTGATTTTTCTGTATGGACTTTTTCTTTTGGAGATGACAGAGGTGATAAATAAGATGATTGTTTTTTTTTCTCTTGATCTATTGAGTGTATTACTTTCACCAGAGTTACAATTGTCTGATTCTAATATTTTATATGAGAAAATCTGCAAGCCCTTTGCTTGAAATAGTCCATCTAGTGCTCTTTTCAATATTCTAAAGTTCTCTTTATTTACTCTTTTCTTCTTTCTTTCTTTCTGGATGTAGGTTTGGAAATAGGTGGTGAGACGAATTTGACTGCAGGAATCCAGGTAGCCCAGCTAGCACTTAAGCACCGGCAAAATAAGAAGCAACAACAAAGAATCATAGTTTTTGCTGGAAGGTATCCTCTAGATTATTATCTTTTTGTTTCTCGATCAGTTTGATACTTATGCTAGTCTACAAACTTTTGATATTTCTTTTATGTATCAAGTCCAACTAAATATGACAAGAAGACACTAGAGGCAATTGGGAGAAAGTTGAAAAAGAACAGTGTTGCTTTGGATGTTGTTGATTTTGGAGAATGTGATGACACAAAGCCAGAAAAGCTAGATGCCCTTGTGGCTTCTGTAAACAATAGTGACAACAGTCACATAGTTCATGTTCCAGCTGGTCAAAATGCTCTGTCTGATGTACTTATCAGGTACCTTTGGTTATTTATGGATGTTCATTATGGCTTGTTGTTCCATGTTTTTCTGCAACTTAGCTTGTTCATTTTATTGACAGCACACCAATCTTTACTGGAGATGGGGAAGGAGGGAGTGGTTTTGCTGCTGCTGCTGCTGCTGCAGCTTCTGCTGGTGGCATGTCTGGATTTGATTTTGGTGTAGATCCAAATATAGATCCTGAATTGGCCCTAGCATTGAGGATCTCTATGGAAGAGGAAAGAGCGCGACAAGAAGCTGCGGCGAAAAAAGCTTCCGAGGAGCCTTCTAAGCAGGAAAAAGGAGGGGAGCAGGCTTCAAGTTCCGATGATGCAAATATGAGTGAAGCTGTTGACACTTCAGCTGATGTGGCTGATGATAAACGACATAATTTAACAGTCTGTTGTTTTCTGCACCCTTTGAATTCTTACACTAATACCTTGTCTATCTTTGATTAGCCTTCCACAATTAGTTTGGTTACTCTAGTTCATAATAGGGTGAACCTCCCTACAACAGTAGGGTTGTACTGTTGTGACTTGGGAAAGACCAATTTGATTCATGGAAACATTCTCTTCGCTATTTAAGGGTATGACTATATAAATTGACCCTTCCTGAGTCCGTAGTGCATTGGGGTCATCCTTTTTTTAGCTTGGTGCATATTAGCTAGCTCTTGAGTATCTGGATCATTTTTTGACATTGTACTCGTTATTTATAGGTGTTTTCATCGCTTTATTTAAAATAGGCTTTGTATATGTTTAAAGTCGGAACCTAAGTCATGTAGTTATTTGGCTTGAATTTCCTAGTGCACCTTAAGTTAATCAGAACACAGATCAAGTTATGGTCATAGACATGGTTGGAACAATACGTAGGTTAACATGGACAATACAGTTGGAGTACTGCTTGGTACCACTTGAAAATGATAATATAGTTATTGACTTGTCCCAGACAAAATTAGACATGGGTACTTGGTTGGGTTGGTCCAACCAATGTTTTATCCCATTCCCATGGTAGGCCGTATTAGGATTGGATGTCCTTTTTAAACTAGGATTGAATTTCTTTTGCTTATTGGGGGTTCACTTCTAATTGTTTAGTTTTTTGAACAATATTTTTTGTTTATGTTACATCTATACTATTTTAGTCTCGTCTTTTATTGTATTTCTTGTTTCTCAAGTCTTGAGGTTATGTAAAAGAATTACAAGTCTTGCTTGAGCACGTTTATAATGTTAACAGGATGGCGAAGCTGCACTGCTACAGCAAGCCCTATCAATGTCCATGGACGGTGCTAAGTCTGGTAGTGTGGATATGGTTGATGCCGACATGTCAGATGCTATAGTGGAAGATCCTGAATTGGCATATGGTTAGTTTTACAATTCCTGTAACTTTTAAATTAATATGGAAAAAATATTCATCAATATGACGGTTGCTACACCATTTTTATGGTGATTATATTTGGCTAACTTAAGTTCACTTGTAAGTTTCTATAAAAACTGTGGAATTTTTGAATTTATGTGAAATTTGCAGAGTTCAGAACTGATTATGCTTATAACCTAGTAGCAATTACTTCTCTCAGGTTAGATGTAAGGGGAATGTGCTAAGAAATAGATGGGGATGTCTCAATTATGATATTTGATTTCAGTCTACCTTCATCCAATATGGTCAATTCAGAGTGTAATTGGTGTTCAAATCCCAATCTTAACATTTTATGGGATCTTTGAGCTGGCTGCCAATTGCTAGAACCGGGGCTCGCCCACTGATATAGGGAACTGTTCTAGTTCCTAATGATTAAGGCTTGGTTTGGTTGATCTTCATGATCCAACTCCTGTCTGATCTTGCACCTTTGCTTCTATTCAGGCAGTGCTGCTCATCTATCACATATTGTTAGGTTTCTTTTCTAAGTTCTCCTTGCTGATCCATTCTATTGATTGTCGGGATAGGGTCGTGAAATTTTTGAATTTGGTTTGGCCTCTCCATCTACCATAATGAACTGGGCATATCATATCCCATTCTGCTACTATCGGATAATACTTCGTAATTTGTGAAATGTGTATTCTTACCTCACTATGAAGTGCTCAGGCCTTGGTTCTACTAGATTCACAAGTTTGTTAGTGTATCATGTTATTGGAACTTGCAAGAAAAACAAATACAGGAAAATTGAGGTTCTCTTTACACTTGTGTATCCTTCTGAAGGGCTTGGATATCTGATTTTGAAAATTCTAGCTTATCTGCTCTTTTATGTTGGAGTTATCATTGTCTTTTTGGTTTCATGTTAGAAGGTAATTTGGAAATTAAGAATGTGTCAGTCCTGAGATTGAGATCTTGTTCTTGGTCTTGATACGTCTTGAATTGCCTCCGCTAGCTCCCGATCTTGAAACTGGATCTCCTCCAATCCAAGTTGGAGTAGATCCTTTGCTTTCTTCTTGCCTATGGTGAAGATTGGATGAATCACATGTGGAATGGGAATAGAGAAGAATAGAAGAGCGGAAGAATAGAAGAATTGAAGAAGAAAGAGGAGAGAAGAGGAGAAAGAAGAATTAGGGGAGACTTCTTTATTTTAATAATAGCTGCTGCCCCATTACAAGCCTCTCACCTTTTATATCTCCGTTCAAAAATACATCTGTAACTAGCTTCAGATGTAACGCTTCAGGTACAATCAAATGACTTTTAACTCCTATGATACCAGTTATTCCAAAAGGGTAAAAATTAAAAACAAAATAAGAAAATTGAATACAGATGGCAATTCACTCAATTTAAATTCTTCAGTTTTCTTTGTTCTGATTTCTTCTCCACTTGCCATGCTCAAGTCTTTTACAGACTTGCAATCCAATTTTATTCCGTAGGGATAGGTCCTTAACATAATGCAACCTCCAAAGGAGTATGTATATGTGAAACATGCTGGTGAATTTCACATATGGAGTGTTGGTACAAATGAAGTATATGTGAAGTATCTTTAGTTGAATCTCATCTCTTAAGAAATCTATGATAATAATATGCAGAAACAAGGAACAGAGAAGGGGAGTTTTAAGTGTCTTGAGCCATGCTCAATCTGGTATCCTTTATAAAAGAATGTGTCTGATTTTCCCTCTGATATATTATTTTGTGAAAACTGATTTTTCCTTTGATGCAGGCCTAGTTTTTCAAATTTTACTTATGTGTCTGCATTATTATGCATTGCCCTTTAGAATTATTACTTTATTAGCATGTGCAATTATATTCAATCTTTTTCAGCAGCAGTTTTTGCAGATTACTATTGTTTGCCCTGTTGCATGCAGCGCTTCAAATGTCTGTTCAGGAAAGTGCACGAGATTCATCGAGCCAGTCTGATGTCAGCAAAGTGCTTGAGGACCAATCATTTGTTTCTTCTATCCTAAATTCGGTAATATCTGTTTGTAATAATTGAACTTTGAAATAGTTATTCCAACTATATATAAATAGCTTACTTCAACAGCTTCCTGGAGTTGACCCAAATGATCCTTCACTCAAAGATTTCCTGGCCTCTTTACAAGGCCAATCAGAGGTATGTGCTTTTGAACTAAACTTTTGGGCTAATCTAGAAACCTTTTTGAATGAATTTATATATTGTTCAATTCAATTTTTGATGTTCATTTTTTAATGTATACACAATAATTTTGACGAGAAATTAGGCCACTGATAATGGTGCAAATGATATTATCCTTTTGTTGAAGTAAAAGCAAAAAAGGAAGGAATAAGATTCAAATTACCCTTTCGTGCTGTAACTGATCAAGACTGAGTGATTTGACAAAGCAAGCCTCATAGTAGAAGATGGTTTTGTTGCTTATGAGAATGCCGATGCATATCCAACCTGCATATGTGAATGAATGGCTGTAAATATGTGTTTGCATATATAGTGCATGTTTGATCATTGCTCAACTTTCTGTTGATATTAATATAACTTCATACACTATCACCATTTGTGGATCTACGATCAATTATTGTTACTTGAGTCTATTGAAACTCAGAGGTAATATTCCAATGAGTATCAATATCTATTATAAGTAGTTTCAGAAATAATTTATTGTTTATAAGAATTCAAGTTTTATCGACATTCCTTTATTTTTTTTGTTTGGCCAAACTTTTGAAATTTGACCTTTACTTCCAAATTTTTAATATGTTATGTGTTTGGTTGGAGAATTTCATGTATTCTGTTAGTTCTTGAATTTACAAGGCTCTTACTGTTGGAATTTTGAGATCAAAATGTACCTCATTCTCGAGAACCAAAATCTCCATGGTTCTGGCAACTGGAACTTGGAAGCTGTAATAGATAAAGATAATACCAATTAGGGTTGAAAGGAACACATCTTATTATTTTGTTCAATTTAGTTTAGTGGTCAATTAAGAAGTGGTGCATTCGGTACTGTATTTCACATTACTTATTTTTTCTCCGGTAAGCTGCATTTGTTGGTAGTATTTTTCTATATTTGCAAGTCCACCTGTTAAGTGAGAAACTATGATGTTCATTGGTGTTCTTTTTACTCAATTATTTTTCTTTCAGACACAAAAGAAGCAAAATGAAGATGAGTCGGAGAAGGATGGTGATAAATAAATGATTTATCAAATGTTGAATCCACCTGCCTGCACTCTTTGGTATGAGTTGATGCTCAAATCTCATCTCAAAGTTCCCTTGTGTAGCAGAACATTCATTTGATGAACTCCACTTTGGACATCAAATCTGGTTCCTTTCTAGTATAGAGATATTGAGATATTGAGACATTGAGACATTGATATTGCACACTCATTTATATTCTTTTTTGTTGATATTATTGATATTTATATACTTAGCAACTTAGTAATCATGTGCACTGCAGTGCACTCCACCCCACTCCATCAGTGCTGCCTTAGTAGTTCACTGTGGTCAGTTAGGATGAGATACGATAGGATAATAAATGAGAAGAATGTCAGGATTTTTTTATTCAGTTTATATCGGATATAAAATCAAATTTATATTCTTTTAATATTAATATCTTTTAATTCAAGCACTAAACAAATAAGTGATTGCCACCAATCCTTTCCTTTTTTTATCCCATGAAGCAAACATACCCATATATGTCACCATAATCTTATTATGTTCTTTTAATGTGCAATTCAATTTTATTTTTCAGACTTCTACATCGTCGTACTAACTTTGTTTTCTTCTTCGTTTTCTTCTTGCAGAAAAGTAATATATCTCTTGGGCGCTGCTTATTTCTTGTGCTGAAATGAAAAGGACTTACAAAACCATTGAAGCTCGAGTTTGCATGAAACAATCCTTTGGCCGATAGAATAGCAAACATGTTCTGCTTTTCATGGATGTTTTATTTGATCTTGCATGTACCTGATACTTGTTGACGTAGCAGCTTATTTGCTGTCATTGATTTAGTGCTTACGGAAGAATTCTCTACAGTTTTGTTTCAAATCTTTTTACGCAAATTAACACCTCAATGTCATGCTTCGGCTGATCTCGTGTTTTTCTTCTGTTGGGTTAGACTAGGATATTCAATCACGGATATATAAACAAAGATAGAAAGTCACAATAGATGATCATATTATGATTTGAACTTTAGATCTTTAGATAATATATAAAATGTTGTCATCAACTATGTTACTCACAGTTGGCTATTCAATTGCAGATATTGATATATAATGTTTCTTTTAATGCATGAGGCGACTAGGTGACTAATATTGTTGGAAAGCACAGTTCGGATGAAAATTTTTATTTTGAAATAATATTTAATCCAACTTTCTCAGTTTCTCGTGAAAAAAATGATACATCTTAATTGTGTGAGTGAATTTTTAACCCTCGGAAGTCGGAAAGATAGATTGAGCAGCAGTAGTACAAACCAACTCAATTATATGTCAATCGGTTTATTCCTTTGCTGCCACCCAAGTTTTGACAGTTTATAACACATTTATATCCAACTACAAAAAATAATGTGTACCCGTGCTTTACTTTTTATACATCAGTCAACAAAAAAACATTGCATCTCGCTGAGTATTTTGCTGGAAAAATTTTGCTCATTCAAAATAAATTCAGTGAAATACTTCAATGCGAGTAGGATATTTTTTTGCCAAGATAATCTAATCTAGGGAACATGTCACGTGGCATTTTCCATTAGATACTATTTGTAAGTACCAATGGAGTTTTGAAGATGAACAAATTAATAATATAAGTTTTGAAGGAATGAATATGGATTAGTGAATATAGATGAGAGTTTCGGAATTCATTAGCTAGTTGTTTAGTTTCTCTCACTCTCTTTGTATTCAATTCTAACATCTGAATTAATACAAATGTTTTTTTATCAAAAAAATAAATAAATAAACTTGTTCACTCATTGTCTATATTCATTAATTTCGTACTTATACTTATTCGATTATATATTTTGTGCAATGACTGCTCATTGAAATTGCATTCATTAATTTAGTACTTATACTTATTTGATTATATATTTTGTGTAAAGACTGCTCGTTGAAATTGCACTCGTTCGCCGAAGGGGCGATTGCATATTTAGCTGAAAGTAATCAATAATTCAAAATCCACACTCACCATAGAAATTGTATATAAATTTGATAATATATTTTCCCTACATCCTGCATTCCTATCGTTTATGATTACTTCTAGTTATTTACCTTTATTTTCTTTAACTCAATTTTACATTATACCAAAATTGACCCTATTCCGGAGGATCAACTCTTTGGAGTACCTACCCACGAAGAATATTCTTGAAAAATATATTTATATTATGTTTTGAAAACATGCAGTGTAGAGGTGACAATAGGTCATCGGGCTCACCCATGGGCAGCACAGGCCTGGCCCAATTTTGGGCCGTGTCTGATCCGACCCGAAGAATTTTAGGCTGGGCCAAGCACGTTACGTCTGTGCCCAAGGGGCTTTGCTCACCCTTTGGGCATGTGCCGAGGGCATGCCGTGCTCGGCTCGAGGTCTGGCCCGCGTGCCGTGCTGGCCCGATCAAAGTCGGGTCTGACGCGCGTTAGACCTGGTCAGACCCCTTCCGAATCTAAAGATAAAAGTTGGAATTAAGTGGCTAGCAGTGAGTTTCAAACTACTAACCTCTGGTGTTATTTGAAATAACTTAACCATTGTGCTAAGTATTATTATCTATTACTTATATACATTTATGATAAGTAATACAAATTGATAAAAAGATTTTTTTTTTTCAAATTATAGTTAAATTTTTATAAATGATTTTTTTTATATTTTGAATACAAAAATATTCATAAAATGATAAAACAATTTTTTTTAATATTATAATAGATCTCATCTTAAAAGGTTGCCTACGTACCTTCTATAGTTAAATTTGTACTCCTCAATGATTAAACTATTGAAGGATCAGATCTACATAGTTCTTTTTACATTTTCAATCACCTGTAGTTCTCGATGATATAACTTGTACTTGGACCAGCAGCACCAACATCGCTTGTTTGAGCTTCCTCCTCTTACAATGATGAAGTATCGTATTATTTCCATCATGGCACGTGATATACTAACTGTTCATGTGTCTACAATAGCTTTCGAGTCTTGTTTTAGTGTAGGAAATAGAATTCTCGACGAAAGGAGCTGAATGAGTGTAGAAACGGTTGAAATGTACATTTGCTTAAAAGATTGGTTGGATGCTGAAGATAGATTACAAGATAAAAGGAGGACACGATAGTGATACTTCATCTCGGAAGAGGAGGAAGCTCAAACAAGCGAAGCTAGTGCTGCTAGTCCGAGTACAAGTTAAATCATCGAGGACTATGGGTGATTAAAAATGTAAAAAGAACTACGTAAACCTAATCCTTCTATAGTTTAATCATTTGGATCATAGTACAAATTTATCTATAGAAGGTACGCAGATAACCTTTTAAGGTGCAGTCTATTATAATATTAAAAAAAAATATTTTATCATTTTATGAATATTTTTGTATCCAAGATAAATAAAAATTTCATTTATAAAAATTTAACTATAATTTGATTTTTTAAAAAATCTTTTTATTAATCTGTACTTGCTTTACTTATAAAAAATGTTTATAAGAAACAAATAATAATTGTTAGCACAATGATTAAGCCATTTCAAATAAAACTAGAGCTTGGCGGTTTGAAACTCATCACTTGAGTTCTAAATTTTATTTTAAAACTTCAAAAGTTTTGGGCCGGCCCGAGCTACCCCTTGAATTGTCGGGCCGTGCTTGGCACGGTCCGAAGGTGGTCGAGTCTGCCCGAGCCCAGGCCTGGGCGGGCCCAAGCACGGCCCATTGCCATCTCTATTGCAGTGATATATAATACACTCATGGAAGGAATTATCTACCAATATCTCAGCTCAGAAAACAATATTCACAAAAAAATGGCATTGAGAATACAAAAAAAGCCACAAAGGCAAGCTTTTTCGATCAACCATTAGAAATAATACTTACTCACACAGCTCGCAAAAGAATTTAAGGAAATTCCAAATACAAATACGGTGAAGGCTGTGAAAATGAGAACAGAAACATGAACACAAATCCTGATATTTACAAAACTTTATTCTCCAATTATTGATCACGCAATACAGACAAGTAAATTGTCCATGTTCCAGAAATAGTAAGACAAGGTCCTTTCAATCATGAAGTCCTCCATTGCAGCTCAACTTGTATGCGACCATTTTTGGAGTCGATGAGATGATATTTCTCATTGATTCTCTTGTTTGTAACAACATCCCCAAGGCTGATGATGACATACCCCAGAACTTCCTGAGAAGTAGAGATTAACATAAGTATCTGAAAGCAGAATGAAAATGTCTATTGCACACGTAACCACTGATACATGCAAGAACGATAATGAAGAAGCTTTTCTAATGTTTAATTAAAATATTTTATGTTAGAGAAAAAGGTGATTTACCTTGAACAGATGCGGGGTTAAAAAATAAACAGTGGTCTATCTGGTTTAGTTTTTTTACTCTTGATAGTTATCAAATTAGAGTAAATCAGTGAAAACATGCAGATCAGTAATTGAATAAGGATAAAGCAAAAACATGTGAAGATGTCATACAATAATTAGTTCAATTAAACAAGGAGTTTGGATAAGAACAAGGCCAAACAAACTGGTCGATGTTTGGATAAGAAACTGGTCTAAGTTGAAGGTCCGGTTCAAGACATTGATATAATTCAGTCAATATAAAGAACAATCATAATGCATGAAGCTCTCGTGAATTAGGAGATTAGGGTGAGCAATGTATATAGCCTTACTTTGCATAAGAAAGAAGCCGTTTAGGTTGACTTAACTTTGGCATCTCAGGTCAAAGGTGGATCCACCATACTTGCATTAAAGTTTTCTCTAACAAAATATTTTTGGTATTTTGGTTATTTTAAAAAAAGAATATATGATGTCAATCGCAACCAGAGTAATTAATTGAACTGGTTGGCCTAGCCAAAGAATGACATTGCTTAGGTTTTAAATGGTATGGTTGAAAACTATGAAGAGAAAAGTAGCAGAATTTTGTAAAAACTAAGTAGCCAGGGACATTTCTCTGTAGTGATGTTGTAAGACTGGTTCTATATTGTTTGAAAACTTCATTAGGCCAGGAAAGAAAAAATTGGGGGAGAGATCAATCCATAATATCACTGAAGTCCTTATAAAAATATACACCTTTATGTGGGGAACTGTGGTTTGAAGTTCCATAAATCTGTGCAAACTCCTAATTGGTTCAGTTTGGTTAATACAACATAAATGTTTCTTTACAAAGAGGGAAGGATCACAAAAATACATTATGCTCTCATCAATTTCAATGTGAACTCATGCAAAAAATAATTATCAAATTGCAAAAAAACAGAAAAAAAGCAGGGTACATGGACAAGTAATAATTTTTTTGTAAAAAAAAGTAAGCAAAATTATGAGTTGCACCTTGGAGTGAATTCCAATGCTTGGTGGCCTACTAAGGACCTCTACATGCATCTTATCATTTGTAGGTGGATCCTCACACATGAACTGAAACTCCTCATCCCATCGCGGATCTCTGCTTTTCTTGATGCACTGCATTAATTACAGCAAGAAGAAAACATTGATAAGAATGATGGATGCAACCAGGCAATCATAAACCATAACCAGAGTCCAGACCACAATCTTCACTAGTGTTACCTTGGTTTTCTTCTCCTCTCCTCTGAAAAGGATTCGAACATATGGATTGGTATGGTGCTTGCCCTCAAGATCTTGAGCTTCATGTATGATTGCCACAAGCAAACCACCACCTGCTGGAGTGTCTTCAGGAGCCTTCTCAATTTCATTTTCATCCTCACTAATATCATTTGAAGCATCCCCTTCTTTAAATGGCTTATATCTGAGCTCTAGAACAATCTGTCCACGAGACTTGTCATTTTGAGGATCATTAGGATCCAAATTCTTGAGCAACTCGAGTGTTAGAGTCTTTGTCTCATCAGGGGTAAGATCTTTCAATGGGACAATATTCATTCCCATCTTTTCATGTTTCCCGACCTAAAGGGGAATTTATACATTTTTCAACAGCACATATAAGACACAATCAATAGATAGTTAACTAAAGAGATATAACATGCCTGTTCCCAGTCATAGACACTAAACTGCAAAGCTTGGGATTCTGGATCTTTGACAACCAACTTGAATTCTTCATTCCACTCAGGATTAAGATTGCTACGCTTCACACTTGTTTTTTTGCCTGGAAGATTTTCATCTGAAAGTTTCAGTGTTACGTATGGATCTGACTTGCCCAAAAGATCTTTTTTCTTCAATCGTAGTGCCCGAACAACATTCACCTCTAGAATACCAACGGGCTTTTTCATAGCTCTGCAAGATTTATATAAAAAGATGCTTAACATAGGGTGTTAAATGGAGATGGTAACATAATAAGTTTTGTAAACCTACTTAGATAGGTCCATAATTGGCACTTCCAGTGTTTTAGGCCATAGATACATGTTTGCAACTTGTTTCTTGATTGTCTCCTGTAGATGAATGCAGAGGAGAAAAAAATACATAAAGAATAGAGGGAAAGGAGGAAAAGAAAAGAACAAATGTATGATTCTTTTAACAAACATGCATATTATGCATAAGATGTTCTAGGATACCACTTTGCACTCAGAGCCTCATCTAACAAAGATACAGAAAAAACATGACAAGCAAATTGAGCGCAGGTAACTTGCTTCTATAAATTTTTGGAACTGTGAATGTGCAGCATGTTTTTAATTTTCCACTTCAAGAAATAGTTCCATAATCTTGACCTGAAGTACTAGAATCATAGTTCTTCGTAATTTTAAAGGGAATAATGTCACTTTATAAGTATCAGTTCAGAATGCCATTAACAATAATTATAACCAAGACAATCATCATCGTCATCTAAATTCATGTCCTTTAAAGTATTAGAGAAGTCGCTCCAATTTTGGAACACATTTTGAGATTGTGCAAATAAGTGAAGCACAAAATCAATTGCAGAAGTAAGATCTATCCTAATTTTAAAAAGAAAATTATTATCTCAAAAATCAACTTTCAGGAACAATGAATCACCTGCACAAATCTGTAAAGACCAGGTATTGACATAACATCAGCTCCTAGAAGCTTTAGTCCAAAATCAACATGTGGCTGCAAGAGAATACAAAAGGTTAAAATCTTGATGGTTGGTCAAAATACACGAAAATGATTAGACAAAGAAACCCATCCCAGTTTCTGATTTACCTTCTCCATGAGTGAAACAAGGATCTTTGCAAAACAAGGGAAGCTAGGGACAAGCGGTTTTAATGTAATACGTGGTATTGCAAATACTTGCAAGTCGATTACCTGAAAAAGATTTAGAATTTGAAAAATGTTAGATATATGACCATCATCAGCTGTAAAAGTACCCCCAAGCATATGTGGAAAGAGAATTATGTGACATTTTTTTCTTCAGAAAAGAGACCTGTGCTGTTGCTTTTAATCCGAATGCCTTAATGATAATAGTGACATTAGGATTTCCGGCCCATTTAAGAGATGGTTCCATTATCAATTCCTTTTCATCTGTAATGTAAACCTTCATCCCTGAAACACAATGCCGAATTAATAAAACATTTTTAGGCCTATGTAAATATTGATAAACCACAACTATATATCAGTTACTATGCAATGGAATATGAACATTGAAGAAGAATAGAACTAATGAATGATAAATAAAACTCCTGTACAGATTAGTATCAAAGTTTCTAAAGCCAATACTATATATATCTAACGACGAGAGCCAATTGGCAAAATAATCCTCATTATATTTTCCTTATAGAAAAAACACAAGTATCTGATGTTACCGAAAGGGTAATATAGCTTATTAGATGAAATTAATAACAAAAAACAATCTATTATAAAAGCTAACTAAGAATGAGAATAACACTAGCCTTGAAGAGTGGGTGGCAGACAACCCAGTGTGAGGGTTTCAAATTCTACTGAATCAATTTTGTATTTGGCAGTATTCTCCGCAATAATTGGTTTTGCAATCTCCTTTGCAGTTTTGCAGATTGCCTGTCCAAGTATTTAGATAACTATCAGAACCCTCCAAAATGCCAGCTTATCCTCTATAAATGTACAAAAAATTGCTAAAATTTACCTTATCAAGATAAGGCCACATATATTCGAGAAACTTGTTTAGCCAGTCAATCTTCAATACAAAATCACAATAAGTTTAGTTTCTGAAGGGAGTCTCATAGAAGAATAGCCAATAGAAGATGGAACTTAATAATCTTATTACAGAGAGAAATGTCCTTACTCGATCAAAGTCTGGATTTTTCACCCATAGAGGAATTTCTGGAAACATGTGCTCCAGTACTGTCGTATCTTGTTCAACAAGTGGCCGGATTTCAGGATCCTGAGAATATAATTACTTGCAATATTGAGTATGAAAAAAATGTGACATTTAATCAACTATTGATTGCAAAATGGTAAGAACCTGATATTGATCGTAATGCTACAATGTAAAGACAAAAGCAACACGATGGCAACTATTTTTGACCTACTATACTCAATAGTCTACTACCACAGCTTACCATAAATTAACCAACATCGTTTTATCATACAACTAGAATGGCCTGACTTGCAAGTTACAATAGTTCCAGAAATTCCACACTGACGTTATATCTCTTTAAGTGTACAGGTTGCAGGCATCTAGTAATTTCTTTTAGGCCTAATTTGAATTGTTTAAGCCACGGTTGGCAAAGCAAGTGCCTACTCCTGCAATTCGTGAATCTAGATAGAAAAGATACCTAGCATAGGAGATAAATTTGTGGAGTTTATTCTGGAGGCAAAATCTTCAAATATTACAAAAAGATGCCCAGGACTAAAAAAATTGACCAAGATTCTCTTTAAGTGTCAGGTTTATATTGTTACAATACCACGGTGCATCCAGAATTCAAAACCGAACCCAAATTCTGCAGATTTGATATCTGCAGCCTAAGACACAAACCATAGTGGTGGTGACCAAAGCAACAGATAAATCACAACATCCAAATTTCTAAGTAATTTTAAGAATTTAGTACTGAATTCCTTTCCCCCATCTCACAAAGGATCATCCAACCAACTCTCCAACAATCTCGATTCGCTCAGATGAGCAATTTACATATAGGCAAAAGAACAGGCAGCGGGCCAGCATTTCGCAGCAAACCACAACCCTCACAAAGAAATTAAACATTCAAGAACCTAGAAGAAGAAGAAGCGAAGAAGGACATTTGACAAGGAGCGAAGAAATATCAGAGAAAATCGTACCTTGACATCAGTGGGCTGGAAGTAGATGAACAAGTAGTACCCAATGACAAACCCGACGCCGATCCCGGTTCCGAATCCGAAGAAACCCAAGATGGAGCTTATGAACCCCATGCCTTCTACAAATCCACAAGCTCAATAGAGGCCAAGCACAAACAAAACGCAAGGAGAGCAGAAGCCTAAGAAAGAGGGGGAGAAAGAGAGGGACAAGATCCCACCTTTCCGGATCCCAAATCACCCAAATTGCCTCCACATCCAATTTCAATCCAAATGAAGCAATCACAGAAAAATAAGAGCCCCAACAAGTGGAAACAGTAGAGAGAGAGAGGATATGAAAAGATCTAAGTTTCCATGGGTGGATTTATTAGGCTGTCCTCATTAGCGCGAAATTTAATGGCAGCCATAAAGACTGGAGAGGCGAGAGTGGGCGTGTGTGCCCCTCTGTGTGAGAGTGTCGGTAACGCTTGCGGCTTCATGAATGAGCTTGAAAGCTTTGTTTCTGGCTGTTACTGTCACGTCCACATACCGTTCTTTTCCTTTAATAATTATTATTATTTCACTCTCTAAACCCTGTTTATTTTTTATTCGTCACAAAAGTTGCATATGTTTCCCTATTAAATAGGTCATTTTCATTTCCACCCTCCTGAATTTAAGTAGCTTCTTACCATTTACAGTGTACTTCTCAAAATGGCGTAACCCCCTCTATTTACAGTGTAAATGGTAGCTTTACCATATGCCAATTAATGTTCGTAAGGGCAAATACTCATTTCCAAGCTTACAAGGTCAAATATGTAAAAGTCTCTTTTCAATTGCTTACCAATGGGAAGCTGTTTTTTTTAAAAAAAATAATGTTTGCAGTTGTTATAGTTCTTTAATTTTTCTAAAACTATCAATTTAATTCATAAAGTTAATTTTTTTATTATTTCTATTTATCTAAATTTTTATGAATATTCCAAATTAATTAGAGAAAATTTAGATGAAATTAAAAATCTTTTTACGAGAGAGAGAAGTGGGGTTCGTTGAACGGTTACTTCGGTTGCGTTATCGTGGAGGAATCGTGTCCTCGGAGTGCCCGTTAAAAAGCTGCAATTGGTGAGAAAACGAGTGGTGTGCAAAGTTGGGTCAAACCGTCTTCAATTGCTTGTCTCGTTTGAAACCTACATTCCTTCTTTTTTATTTCCTACGTCATAGAGTGACTTGCCTCTGTTATAACTGACAACTTTGATCTCACTCAATACCTATATGATATGTCTACAAATGTAGATAATATCGGGTGATTGATTGAGATGGGTGAAAATGGCATTCAAGGACTTGATAGAGTGCTGTGCAAGGGTCGAGTAGGTTACTGACTCGATCCAACCAAGTATAATCGAGTATGATCGAATCTAAAATTTTTCATCTCTCAAATCCAATTCGATCAAATTCGTGTCAGGTTGAATAGTCGAGTTTACCCGTTTATATAAAAATGAGTTTTTAAAAATTAAAAAAATATAAATACGAGAATAAAATTATTTTTTCTTTTAAATACAATGATAAAGTTGTACTTCGTGATCTCTTTTGATTACTTACGATGAGTAGGGGTGAGCGGATCCGGATATCCTATATTTTTCATGATACCCAAATCCTAGGGATGACAACGGTTCGATTAACCGCACTTTTGAGGGTTAACCGAAACCGAAACCGATTTCCAAACCCGCTAACCAAAACCGAAACCGAAACCGGTCGATTTCAAAATCCTATATCCGAAATCGAAACCGGCTTAATTTCGATTATCCGCGGATAACTGAAATCGATTTTTTTTCAATTCGGATAGAACCGATTATCCGTTTACTACCAATTAATCGGTTAGTAAACGGATAACTGCTTCAAAGGTTAACAACCAAAAGTGATTAAAAGACACCAAATAATGATTAAAAGATACTAATTAAATAGTTCATCCAAATACATTGAGGTAAATATTTTATCATCAAAAAAATAAAAAATACATTGAAGCTGTTGAACAAGAAAACTTCAAAAGATTATACAAAACAAGAAGAATGAAATATCTGCTTTAAGACTACTTGCAATTGCAATCTTTAACAATTAGATTTCACAGCAATTAGATCTAAGCAATTGATTACAACTACAATAGATCATAATATGACATAACAAAAGCAAACAACTTAATTCGTCATCCTTCCATATGCATGAGAGACATTAAGGTTATATTACAGTTTTATCATCCCAGTCAAAATGATTCACACTACATTGCAATGGCTGCACTGGGGAACCATCAACCATGTTAGGCTATGGCTCTCTTCCACTGCTCCAAAACCTACAAAAGTTTGCTGAATGAGTTACGAACTAACACAAATGTCAATAAATATTTGATGATAAGCTATCAAAGTTTTTTCATTGATGAAGATAAATCAGTAAAGGTTGAACTAGTAATTTTCTCAGGGTTACCAGTCGGGTGGTCGGGACTCGGGAGTTGGCGAGGGCCGCCGACGCCGAGGGCCGAGGGGGGAGTCTGGGAGATACGAGGTGGGAGTCGGTGGAGGCGAAGTCGCGGCGACTGCGACTCTGTGTCTCTGCGAGCAATTGACGACTGCGGGAGTCGATGGAGGCGGTGTCGCGGCGAGTCGGCGACTGCAAATATGCGTCTTTGCGAGCGATCGACGACTGTGGGAGTTCGGGAGGCGGCGAGGGACGTCGAGGGCTGAGGGGGGAGTCCGGGAGATACGGGCCGAGAGTCGATGGAGGCGGCGTTGCAACGACTGTGGGAGTCCGGGAGGCGGCGAGGGACGCCGAGGGCCGAGGGGGGAGTTCGGGAGGCAGCGAGGGCCGCCGACGCCGAGGGTCGAGGGGGGAGTCTGGGAGGCGGCGAGGGTCGCCGACGCCGAGGGTCGAAGGGGGAGTCCGGGAGGCGGAGAGTCGGCGAGTCGGCGACCGCGAGCGATCGACTTGAGTGGCTGAGGCAGTGAGTCGAAGGAGGGAGTCGGGGTGGGAGATTGGGAGTCGGCTGAGGCAGTGAGGCTGAGGGAAATTTAGGGTTAGATTTTGAACTTTTGGTTTTATACATAAGGTTAATGGGTAATTGGGTAGATGAGTTAGTGGGTAGTAACGAGTTTCAGGTTTAAATATCTTAATAACTTATATTTTAACAGTTTCGGGTATTGGTTAATCGTGAATAATCGGTAATCGAAATCAAAACTTATAACCGGTTTCAATTACCGATTATCCGCAGCCCGATAACCGAAACCGAACCGTTTTAAAATAGTTTTTGAGTTCACTAACAAAAACTGAAACTGAACCGCAAAATTATTATCCAAAATCGAATTTTGCAGTTCGGTTAACCGGTTCCAATTGCCACCCCTACCAAACCCTACCCTGTATAGGATTAGTTCTTAGGTTTTGGAATCGTATCCTATCTTGTTGGAACCTAGAATCGGAACCTACCCAGAAGTACAAGTTCCAATTCCGAGTACCCTATTGGAACATGTTCATTAATAGGTTCCAAAATATGTTCCAACATGTTCTAGTACAAATTTTAGAACATGTTTCAAAATAGATTCCAACAGAGTACAAGTTCCGATTTTGGTTCTGCGTACCCGATATATTGGATTCGAAATCGAAATCGATTTTAATTGGTTCCTTAATTTTTGTCCCAAATCCTACACGAACTAATTAGTTCGAGTTTACCCGAAACCTATCCGATCGAGTAAGTTCAAATCGATTCTGAGTCTATTCGGTACTTATGCATATCTCTAACGATGAGTCTAATTTCTTGAAGAAGTTGTGTTAATCAAACAAAAGGTATTAATCTTCACTTCAAATTAATCCAACAAATAATTGAGGTACCCAACTAGCTACAAATATTTATTCTTAAAAAGGAAAAAAATCAAAAAGGTCCAAACAAAAGAAACAAAAGAAAGAAAAAGGTGAGGGAACAGCGTTGCCTTTGTCCTATTATCCTTCCGTACAACTTCATGTTAACTTTACGCCAATCCACTAATTGGAAAAGGACAAAACTAGTAAAGCAGTCACCGCTCAGAGCTCTCCCCATTTGAAGAACTGAACAGTCTAATTTATACACTCCAATAATAGACGAGTCATAATTTTGTGAATTGAGATTCTTTTAAGCACATGCATATCTTTATGCAAGACGTGGATGAAGAAATTTAGGATATGTTTGGTTAGGGAAATTAATTTTAATTTTATGATTTTGATTTTATTAAAATCAAAATTGTTTATAAAAATATGTTTGATTCTGTATTTTCATTAAACTGAATCGAAATCAGAATGAAAATAAAATTAATTTTCTTAATAAATTTGAAAACGTCAGATTATTATTTTATGTGATTCTAAAATTGTCGATTTCGATATAAAAATACAGTGGTAAATATGTAATTATTAATATATTTTTTAAAATAAATTAATTTACAAATAAATCAAATAATATCTAATTTATAAAAATTAAAATAGAAATCATCATTTTCATACCAATCTATTATCTTAAATTGATAAATTAACCAAATCAACTTATATCTAATTGATTCAAACCTAATTTTTAAAATAATTCAATTTTATTAAAGATGATATATTTATAATTTAACTAAAACTAGTTTATCTTAGTTATTCGTAGTTCGAATTATACTATTGAATAGTGATTCCTCTTACTTTTATCAATATGCAATTTTTTTCTACAATCGTATTAAATTTTATGAACTATTTTATATGAATTAATTTACTATTTAATCAAAATTATATTATTACTAAAGTTGTTCAATAAAAATTAATATTATTTTAGATAATCAAATAAGATTCACGGGTTTCAAAACCAACTAAAACTGATGTTGTTTTTATTAACCAAAAGTGTTTTTAGAAAACTAAAAACTAGAGATTGAAATCAAATTTTCGAAACCAAGTTTTTATTTTCACTAAAACCAAATCAGAAAATAATTTTCGCTAACCAAACAACACCCTAGGAATTGTGAAAACCTCTGTGTAGATTCAAAAGGAAATATATTCCTACGGTTAAAGGAGTAAACTAAAATTCATACAAATAAAATATATTTTTACCTAACATATATACACTACTAGAAATTAAGTGATTTGAAACGATTAACTCGCGATAGCGAAATTACAATCGTAAATACATGGTTTTGTGATGTATATATTACCTTCGTAACTTTATCTAATGGCCACAAAGGCCTCAAGCGTGTAAGATTTAGGTTTGTCTTGAATCTAAAATCTTCATATCATATACAGTTTCACGTACAATATTTCTATGTGTTATGCTACATGTTAACAAATAATTGTTTTATGAAATTTCATGCGCAATATTTTTGTGTGTTATCTATTTATGCTACTGGTTAACAATATTTTTTTTGATGCTACAGGTTAACACTTAAAATTTTTATCTTCTTCTTGAGATTGGAACATGGAATTGGGATAAGGCTCTAATGGGCAGGTCTACGTTTTCCTTTTTTCTTTTTTTATCTGTGAAGTTGGAACATGGAGCTAGGGATGCTTAGCACAAGGGTTACTAGAGGACTCACTTAAAGAGGATAATAGATATAGAGGACATTAAATGCATGTTTACTTCAGGATAATAGAGGATAGGACAAGGGTAGATAACATATAGAAATTTTTAATTTTTATTCATAAAAATATTACTTTTTTTTTTTTTGTGATTTCTCGTGTGTATATATATATATTAGTTATTGAAATCTATATAGATTGTTATAATTGTTTTCAATGCAATTTTTTTTTAGTGTTTTTCTATATGGATCTATTTTTGATGTTTTTAATTTTGAATTTATTTTTATTTTAATAATATTTTTTAATGTATTGACTATTTTTTATATTAATTTTTGAGTTTTTGAAATATCATTTTTTAGTTTATTTTTAATAGTATTTCAAAATCAAATATATTTATGTAGTTTAAAATAATTTAAATTTTAGTTTCTAATTTATTTTAATTTGTTATATTATATATGTAATGCTTGATTTTTATCCACAAAAATATTATTATTTTTGTCATTTTTGTTTTTTTTATATATTTTGGTCATTGTCGATTCCATATTTTTATTTTTATTAACATTTTAGCTTTTTATGTTTATAAATTTTACTACGTTTTTATATTTTTTAATATTAATTCTTTAAACCTATTATTTTTTGCTGGTAATAATTATAAATATACTGAGTAATTATTCAAAATATTTTTTTAATATATAAAACTATTATATATTAGTTAAACAAAAAATTTCAATTGAATTTTTATAAAATTACATTTTAAAATTTTAAAATTATTTATTATATAATTGAATTTTTGTTTTATATAGCCTAAAAATAGTATTATTTTAATTACATATTGGGTATAGATTTTAATTTTATAATTTACTCATTTTTAATTGTTGTAAACAAAAATATCCATAGAATATTATAATTAAAAATGAATAAATGAATAGTTTAATAATATATTATTTTATACAATTTAAAATAAATAGTATAATTGGAAATATTGGAATAAAAATAATTCAATTATCAATATTAAAATTATGACATTTAAATATAAAATTAATTACATTGAGTTTTAATTTATATATTTTTGACATTTATGAATATATTATTGTGTTTGATTAATTTTAAGCAATAAATAAAAATCATATTTAACAAGAGATATTTATATATATTTTTACTTTTACAATTATATAAGTTAAATTAAACTATAATATTTACTATATTGTTGATACTTATAAATTTACATATATATGATAGTTATTATTCTCTTAATTATTTTGATATAAATATTATTATTTAAAACTATAATTTTGAATTATATATATTATAATTGCGCAACGCGTGTATTTTCGACTAGTTTACTTTAAAGGCGCGTTTGTTTCGCAGGATAGGATTTTAATTGGATAGAAATTCAGTTGAAATTAATTCGGATAAAAATCTCGTGGATAAGTTTATATCCTATTTGACGTTTGTTGAAATCTCGGATAAGAATATTAGATAAGATGAGATTTCAATATCCTATGTTTGTGTTGGCTCCGGATATAGAAACAGGATATTAGTAATTTAATACTTTTAAAATTAATTTTACCAACTTATTAGTTTTTAAAATTATGAAAAAGAAATCACATGACTGGGTCAAATCCACTATACAAATGAAGTATTATGACAGAGCATGGTAAGGTTAAATCCACTATACCAATGAGGTATTATGAGAGAGTATGGTAAAAATGAGAGAGAGAAACACAAAGACAAAGCTGACATCTTTTCTCAGGCCCGTACACAACTTCGAACAAGATATTATAAACAAATCAATAAAAAATAAAATAAAAATAAAAATAGATCAAAACTTAATTTACACGGTTGAATCAGAGTTTTTTTTTATATCAAGAAACCAGTTGCAACTTGGTGACGAAGCGATAGTTGGCGAGGGGTGATCCTCACGGACAACCCAAAAGCTAAGCATGTCACTCTCATTGTCGAGGATCTCGAGGCGCTCAGTGCTGGTGGCAGCCAACAGGCCGGATATGATGCGCACCTCGCGCAATGTGTCCACGTCACGTGTCTCCTATGAGGACACTACAACTCTTGACGAAGTGTTTGTAGGCCCACGGCTTGTTGAACATTCGCACGATCGACCACACCGCTATCGTGGGCACCAACACCGCCTACGTCAAGGCGAAGCATCACTAGTGCGGCTCGACGCTGTGGTCGTGGTGCCTCGCCATTGCCTCCGCCCTCCAGCACCTCGTGCCCTCGCTAAACAGCCATCGCAACGGCTCCAAAGAGAGAGAAATAGAAGGCATTGTTTTGCTTCTCAAAGGGAGAGGGAGAGGGAGAGGGAGAGGGAGAGAGGGGAGAGACATACCTGCCGGCAGAAATTTGAAAATGCAGAGACGCGTGAGTGAGGAGAGACGACAACGTGAGGTGTAAAAGACACGAGAGATAGATGCGAGGTGTAAGAGATCAATTCTGGAGTTTTTAATTCCCACCCCCCTCCCAGGACATCTATATCCCATACTAACATGAGTTGAATTTGGTCTAAATCTGCCTATTTAAAATCCCATGCTCCATCAAATGGTGGATAGGATTTATCATATCCTATCCGATGCCTATATCCCATCAAACAAACATGCCATATGGCACGTTTGTTTCGCGGGATAGGATTTCAGTCGGATAGGAATTCAATTGGAATTAATCGGGATAAGAATCCCGTGGGATAAGCTTATATCCTATCCATCGTTTGTTGAAATCTTGGTAAGAAAATCAGATAGTGCAAAATTTCCAAATCCTATGTTTGTGTTGGCTCCAGATAAAGGAGTCAGATATTAATAATTTTATACTTAAATTTAATTTTAACAGCTTATCATTTTTTAAAATTATGAAATTAAATTTAAATAAACTTTTAACATAATAATAAGAAAATTTTGACAAAATGTCCCTAAAAATTGAATAAAAATTGACTTATCACAAATATGTATTCATAAAAAGAACGTAGGTTTATATATATCCCAAAAAATACAAACATATTCATATATCTAAAAAATATAGCAATCACGAAATGCATAATTATCTATCGCATGACAAAATACTAAGTATTAATTCATAATTAAAAATATATATAACTGTATCAAATCTATAACAAGGAATGCATAGTATCAAATTCACAATTATTCATCGTGCTAACGACGCTCATTATCTAAAATAAAATTTAAGTACTGAAGCTTATCTTCCACGCTTTGCATCCCAGCAAAAATCAAAAGATCATCATCATGTGTCCCCAAGTAGCGAGTAAGAAAAATGATATCCGTTCGATCTCTAATTGGAAGTTTCTTCAACTCATTATGAATTTCTTTTTTCATCTTTCCTAACTCCTTGTCTTGACTAAATTGGTTGGACAACACCACTAAATTTTCAGCAATATCTCCCATTTTATTTTCCATAATACCCATGTATTCTCTAATCTTTGAAATGTCCATATTATGTTCTCTAGAACGTCTCCTTTTTTGCCCTTGTCGAGTCATACTACTTGACACTGCTACATTAATCGAATATGGAGAATCCATTAACTCCACATCATCTCTTACTTCATCCTCTTCCTCATCTAGCCTTTCAATTACATCTACAGGTGTCTGAACATTAACACCGGTTGCTCGGTCCTTTCCGAAGATTACCGAAAGTTTTTCATAATAAGGAAAAGACTTGTTTTTCAAAATCCTAGCATCTGCATCCTTTTGCACACAAATAAATTGCTCACAATTAACATTTATACATAAAAAATATACAATTTATTAAAAGCAATTAAATTATACCTTTAAATATTCTTCCTATACACCTTCTTCGGCGGTTACACATTTGCGTTCTGAATCCCATCCGAAGCCTGATTGGTTCAACATATCATATACTATGTTAAATTGTTTTTTCATAATTTTCAACTTTGATTCAATGTGTGGGTTAGCTCGTATCCCACATCCTGGACACACACTTTCCATTCGCTTTTCAATCTTTCCATACATCCCAGGCCTAAATCCATTATCACTTTTCCAACCAGCATTAACAAGATCTTCTAAGATATCAATAAAAAATCTTCTTCTTGTTTTGTCCAAACACGTCTATCGCGAGTCTTCTTAGTTTGGTTGCTTGGGCGATCCATCTGTCCAAACACATTTTAGCATTTCAAAATATTAAAATCATAACTTCAGCAATCAAAACCTCAACATATTATGATTTTATCATTTAAAATTTCAACATTCATTGCACTATTTAACATCAATTTGGAACCAAGTAGATATGATAACAAAATTTAAAAAAAAGGTATAAAAACCAACCAATTTCAATAGTTCATGTAACAAGTATAATTCATATATCAATTGTTAACTCTCCACTCATTATACATATCATTTGCTAGTTTCTCACGAAATTCGGTCAACTGAGGTGATGTCTCTACACTACTTATGGCACCAGTATCATCGTCATTGATATGATTATTACTTTCTTCTATGTAACTTAGTTGCACCTCAAAAGGATCTAAACTCATTTCTCTTCTAATGAAATTATATAAAAAACAACATGCAATAATTATTTTATTTTATATCGTGATTGAATAAAATAATGGACTTCTAAGAATAGCCCAACGCATCTTTAGAAGTCCAAAACATATTTCTATCACATTCCTAGCCGCTGAATGACACATGTTGAAAAGCTCGTGCGGTGTTGATGGAGCTCTACTAGGTATAACTAGCATCCACTAGGTAATAGTTTCCTAAAACAAAAATAAAGATTTATATTAGAAGTTTCTTTTATAAGGGGTCCAACACATCTAATTATGATTTCAATTTTCATAAGGACTCACCAATCGAGACTTTTAATCCATTCCTCCCATTAATTAAGAGCATCTCGTAGGATTCTAGAATCTGAAGCAGAGCCTTCCCACCCGGGCATAATGAAAATAAAGTTCATGTCGGGAGCACAAACACCCAACACATTAGTGGCAATGTCCCCTTTACGATTGCGATAGCGAGGTTTATCTTCAGACGGGACTTGCACCTTAATATAAGTGCCGTCTAGTGCTCCTAAGCAATTCTAAATTATAAAAAAATAATGATTAATAATTAACTTTTTGTAATTATCATAAAGAGAGATAATTTTTTAGATTCATTTTACATACCTTGAACCACTTTCATTTTGGATATGTACAATTATTTGGTATTGGATATGGAGATCTCAACAATATGCCTTGCAATCTTATTACAGCATTTAGTACAACATTGAAATGCTTACTCACCGTCTGACCTGAACGAACAAAATTAAACTTGATAACGCGATTTTTGGCATGGTGTGCAAGTATATGTAAGAACATTGCAACTTGCTCTTCCACTGTAACTAATCTGCCTCCCATTAGTCTACCCACTGTACGAAGTAATTCACACAATATCCCAAAGGTGCGTCTATCTACTATTAGTTGTTCAATACAATTTATATCACTATTATTTATAAGGTCATTTAATCTTTCAAATCGAGTGTGGTGACTCAAAAATCTACACTCTCTTACAACACGTTCTCCCTCTCTTCTATTTAAATTTTCTATGAGCAACACAATACAAGCACTAATAGCCGAAATAATTTCGCAAATCATCGCCGATAATGTTGCTACATATGCAACAACTACTTCATTTTTAGATGGCATGTCTACGAGAAATAAATTAAAACAAAATATATCAGTAAAGAAAATAATTTTAAGCATTAAAGTGTTTAAAGTAATTCCATTATAATGGCATATTAGTAATTTCATTAATTTTCAGCATTAAAGTGTTCAAAGTTTTGCAAGCTCATAATACTTTGCATTAGAAAATCAAAGAGATATAGTCTATCTGTGGATGAGGTCAAAAAGCATGCTAATGTAGAGAATATTTGTTTAGCAAAAAAGTTAAAAACAGTATGATGCACACAATCTTTTGGTATTGCAGCCCTATTCATGCAGTTCAATAAGGTTTGGAATCAATGCAACAAGGAAGCAATTGTTCCTTCTGACCGGTTATCATGGTTTATGTCCTTTGCTAAATTTTTATTTCCTTTCCTAGACTAGAATGTATATCTTTCTATTCATATGCCATTCCCTCTTATGTTTTTCTTCTTAATATTGGACTTGTCACGCTCCTTTAGTGTTTGTATACCTACTTCTATATATAGACTCCCAAATGTATCCATAAATTTCATGTTTTGTAACATGAAATAGAACAAGACAAGTGGTGATCTCAAATAATAAAGAATTACAATAAGTTGTGATCTCAAAATTTGCAAGATTGCATAGTCAATGCACTCAAATAATAAAGAATTACAGTAAATTGTGATCTCAAATAAGCATACAGTAACTTCACATGAGAAGAAAGCAATCCATGGTATGGTGGTTCTTTTTCTTATTTAAAAAAAAAAAAAATTTGCTTCCATGAACTAACACACTTAGTTGCAAAGCTTCTTAACAAAGAACTAATTCATAAGTTATTGTGACCTTTTTCCCAGCACCAAGTAAATCATCATTTGTATAGATTTTCTTGTTCTAGCTTAATAAAGTTTCATACATGCTTCCTATAAATAAACCAATTGAAATCAACCCAGATAATGCCAAAAGCAATGAGTGTATGCAAGGAAGAAAAAGCTCACTCCTGACATCAGGACCCTATCATTCGCTTATTCAATTGTTTCCGAAATTTTATGAGATTTTGGATTTATGAAAAATTATGAATCATACATGGAAAATCATGTTAAAACTATATTAAAAATTCTTTCTCCTCCTATTTCTCATTCCTTTTCTTCTTCTCCTTCTTCCTCTTCCTCTTCTCCTCCCCTTTCTTCTTCTCCTCCTCTATTCCCTTCTCCTGATTGCATATCAAACTTGGTGTATCAAGTTGTGCGATCTGGAGAAAGGAATAGAGGAGGAGAATAAGTTGGGGGAGGAAAGGAAGAGGAAGAATAAGAAGAAGGGGAGGAAAAGGAAGGAGAAGTGCATATGTTCATGGAGGAAAATAAAAATGAGAAGAGGAAGGAGGAGGATGAGAGAAAGAGAAGAGGAAACTTACTTGTTGCAGTTGAAGTCGCTCATATGAGGAGAAGGATCTGCATTAGGTGAGGAGATGAAATTTTTGTTGGTGTGGAAGAGTTCGGGAGTCGGGAGTCGGGAGTCGGGAGAGAGCGTGAGGTTTAAGCCAACGTGAGAAAAAATAATTCCGGGGTTTTAAAATCCCACCCCCTTTAAAGGATATTTTTATCCCATTAAATGAGGAGTTAGATCTGGTCATATCCATCATAAGTGAAATCCGGAGTTCACAGCAAACAACAGATAGGATATGCCAAATCCTATCCGCCCACCATATCTGGTCAAACAAACATGCCATAACAACTCCTCCTTTATCTTCTTGGCCTTCTTTTCATAGATTTGATCCCAGTTTCTTTTCTCAATTAGTTGTTTCCTTTACGGCTAATGAAATCTTTAATACTATCAGGGCACTCTCTATTGGAAAAAGCTTGAGAATTGATGGCTTCACAATTGAATTTTTTAAAGTATATTGGTCATCCATTTCTGATGCCTTCATGAATTGTATCTATAATTTTTACAACAACTCCTCTATCCCTCTTGAATGGAACAAGACCCTTATCTTCATTCCTAAATCCAAACATCCTACTAAGGTCAAGGACTTTAGACCTATAGCTCTTTGCAATATCTCTTATAGGATTCTTTTCGAGACCATTGCTAATAGACTTCAACATCTTCTTAATTCTATTATTTCCAAAGAGCAATCTGACTTTCTTAAAGACATGTCTATCCATGACAACATCCTCATTGCTCAAGAATTAGCCTACTCTATTCATAACTCTAAAGGTGATGCCCCTAATATTATGATCAAAATTGATCTAGATAAAGCCTTTGATAAGCTCTCATGGAAAGCTATTTTTCATGTCCTTCACTTTATTAACTGGATCAATTCTTGCATTTCTTCTGCTACATTTTCTTGTTTCATTTAGAGGTGAGCAAAATTTACCGATTAACCGAAAAAACCAACCAACCGACCAAACCGAAACCAAATTAATCGAACCAAATTTTCTGATTAATTTTCGGTTCGATTAATGGTTAAATTTTTTTGAGGTTTTGGTTTTCGGTTCGGTTCGGTAAATTAACCAATGGTTCAGTTAAAATTAACCAATAGTTTGGTTAATTTACCGAATTAACTGAATATTAATATTAGGTATATAAAATAAAAAGCATATCATGTAGCAATGTTTGCCCAAGTGGTTAAGAAGAGGTTTTATGCTCCTCATGGCCTATGTTCAAATCTTGGTATGATATTATTGTTATTTTATATTCTATTCATTATATAAGATGTGTTAGTTAGATATAATTTGATAATTTAGTCTGCTAAGATGATTAGAGTGCTAAATATAATAATGATTGGGTTGAGTTCGAGTCTTAGGAAAGTTAAAATTATATATATATATGATTAATCGAATCGAATTAACCGATTTTTTTCGGTTCGATAAACAGTTAATGGATTCTTTCTGTTTTGGTTCGGTTAAACAAAGGTTTGGTTCTGAACCGAACTGATGCTCACCCCTAGTTCATCAATGGTAACTCTTCACATTTCTTTCCCTCAAATCAAGGTGTTAGGCAAGGGGATCCCATTTCCCCTTACCTATATTTCTTAGTGGCTCAAACCCTCTCTAACCTTATCAATTCTGCTACTAATCAGAATTTGTTAACCCTTTAAAGATTAAGAATGCTTTTTCTTTCACTCATATGATGTTTGATGAAGACTTGCTTCTTGGCTTTAGAGCCAATAAAAAGAGTATTAACATCATTAAAAAAATCCTCCTTACCTACGGTACTCATTGGTCAGTCTGTTAATTACTCTAAATTTGAAATTCATTTCCCTCGTAGCACCTCTCTATTAGAATTTGGATTTGCTCCCAACTCAACATGAAGTGTGGAAGCTTTCCTTTTAAGTATTTAAGTGCTATGATTGCTCCCAGAAGGGTCCCCTCTAACACCCATGATTTTATTTCCTCTCATATTGATAACAGACTTGCTCATTGGCAAACCAGTTCTTATCTCAAGCTGGTAGGTTGGTTTTGATTAATTATGTCCTCAATTTCATTCTCCTTCACTCTCTCTCAATCTATTGGATTAATTCCTCCTCCATTGAGAAAATCACTAGATATATTAGACATTTCTTCTGGTCTGGTTTTAAGGATAGCAAAAATATGCACTTAATTAATTGGAATACTCTTACTCTTCCTAAGAACCTTGGTGGCCTTAATATTCATGACATTTTTCTTAAATGTCAAACCTTACATCTAATAGAATTTAGCTACCCTTCTCTAACTTACAATGCTTCTACTCCTCCTCATAACTCCTCATGGGCTTGGAAGCTTTATATGCATGCTTTTCATAAACTTAAAGTATTTCTATTCTGATGTGCCTCATGCTTATAATCCTTCTATGTTTGAGCATGTGCCTTTATTGGATTGCAATAGTCTTAATATGTTAATTTACAATCAAAATTGAAACTCTCGGTTGGGATTACAATATTTTAATCAGGCTCTTTGGGAACCCATTTCTCAGATTCAGTTGCCTTTAAACCCAATGATGATACCTAAGTTTGGGGAGTGGAGGCTTCGAGGAATGTTATCGCGAAATTGGCCTACTTTTTCCTTAGAAGCCATGAATCTGTTGGTATACATGATCAACAAATCTGGACTGCTTTATGGAAATTGATAATTCCTCCTAAGGTCACTCTTTCCTGTTGGAAGCTTTTACACAATCGTCTTCCCCTTAAAACACACCTTTCGCATATTGGTATCCTACCTTTGTCTTTTATGTAACACCATTCCAGAAACTATAACACATCTTTGTCTTCATTGCCCTTATGCTTCATCTATTTGGGATAGCCTTCAAACCCATATCCATTGGATTTTTCCAAGTGCCATAATTGGGCTAACAGGTCTTGCTTATTTGATCCTGACTCTCTTTCAGGAATCCTTTTCTTTCACTGCATTATTGCTTATACCTTATGGTAAGGGCGACAGAAATGGGCACGACACGAGCACTACGGGCCGGGTCGCCCCGATATGATAATATTGCAGGCCGACGTGGGCAGGCTCTTATCGGGCTGAGATGGCCCGTTTGGCCCGCTAAGTATTAAAAACAATAATTTTCAGTCTAGTTTAGTGCTTTAAAATTGAATGTGAAGTTAATCCATGGAGCTTTTCATGTGAAATATCATATTTGGTGCTTATTTAGTCTCTCAAATATTTTAAATTAATTTTTTTTACAAGTTGTTAGGAAGTTTTTTAGTTGATAACGGGCTCACGGGTCGGGCCAGGTCGGACCGGGAATTTCTGGCCCATGGAGTTAGCGGGCTGACCCGTTTTGCCACCTCTACCTTCTAGTTCACCTAGTACGCTAGGAATGAGAGGGTCCATTCCGCTAGGCAGCTTCCCGCTTCAAGCCTCGTGCCCCGCATTATGTCCCATTTACGAGATTACTTGAGTCCCAGGATGTTCGAGGGAAATTTGAATCAACATATCTACGTTAAATGGATTCCCCCTTAGCTTGGTTATATTAAAATAAATTATGATGATTTTGTTCTTAATTCTGATGCTGCTTTGTCTTTTATTGTTCGTGACTCCTCTGGAGTTTATTTATATTCTGAAGCTTGATACTTTCATGCTTCCTCTCTTGTGCAGCCGAAGCTACGACCATTCTCAAGGGGCTTTAGTTTGTTCCTTACAATCACTCTAATATTGAGATTGAATGGAATTGTGTTATCCTTGTTGATCTAATCAATTACAAAGCTTCCTCTCCTATGCTAGATCCCATTTTGCAGCAAATATTTAGGCTTTTGCCACTTTTTCAGTCTTGTAAATTCTCTTTCATTTTTCGAGAATGTAACAAAGTGGCCCATTGGGCTGCAAATTATGCTAGGCAGTCTAGGACGAGAAATGTTTGGTCATCCATTAGACCACCTGAGCTTAATGATGTTTTGTATCTTGACCTTTGCGGACCTTTTAGCGCCAAATAAGTAATTTTACTTTTCTACAAAAAAAGGACTATGACTAATTGACCTTGGTAGAAGGTATAAAGCCTAGGCATCGATTGACACAACTTCCTGTATAAATTTTACTTAACTTAGCTAGAGAGTTGCACCTTCGTACATTGTATTTGAAAGGGAAGGAAAAATTTATTCTCATATTTACATTCTATGTTGAATTTATACTCTATGTTGTCAACATTATAAGATTAGATATAATTCATTAATTCTTGACCCGTTGGTTATCAGTGACCAGTTTCTTATAGAGAGGATGATTTAGAAAGAACTAGATTTGTGAAAGAGAAAATTTTAGATGATGTTTGCAAGGTTGTTAAGATCGCTAGCAAGATTGTAAGATTGTAAGATCTTAAGATCATATACTAATCTAGCGATCCCGATCTCACTAAAAGATCGAAAAATATAGGATCAGACTGAGATCGCTGGTAAGATCGTAGGATCATAGGATCGATACTATCCAACCAATCTTATACCATCTATATTTCAGCCATTTTAAAGCAATTTTGGGCGAAAGCCCAGCCCATATTTCGGCCCGGTCTGACATTGAAACTCTTCTTCTCTTCTCCATTCCTCTTCCTCCCATTCTTGTCACTCTCAAATCAGAGGTCATGTGTGCCTTCGATGACGATCTCAAATCTTTGTTGCGTTCTTCTTCTTCGAACTCTGCCTCTTCTTCCCCACTTCCCTTGTTGCTCTACTACGGTGCTGCAACTATTGCCCAACTCCGAGAGCCCCTGCTGCACGCAGCCATGCATGATCTTGTCTCTAATTCGAACCATGAGTGATTTGTGATTTTGAAATTTGTGTTTTGATTGATAAATTGTGAACTATGACTTGTGTTAGTGTTGTGTTATATACTAATATGTTATGACCTCAAAATTATATGTGTTTTATGTAAAATTGTATGAATAAGAACTGATTTTGAATGGTAAATAAGAATTGTGAGTACAAATTCATAGAAAAATATACATTTATGTTTGTAGATAATAGTTTTTTAATTATCAGCGGGATCTTATGATCATCGATCCAATCCTACTATCCACGATCCTACGACAACCTTACGATCTTACATAGGAAAGGAATCTTGACAACCTTGGATGTTTGGTGGTACAAAATTGATCATTCTTTCTTTCACTGAGCCTATATATGAGATGATTCGAACTTGTGATACAGATAAACCATGCCTTCACTTGGTTTATGAAATGTAGGATTTGATGATTGAAAATGTAAAAGCTGCAAAATATCAACATGAAGACACATAATTGGGAGAATCTTCTTCTTTTTATGATGAATAACACTCTTCATTGTGTGGCACACTCATTAGTAAGTATATTATTTATAAGTTATTTATATCTTTTCTATTTTTCTATTCTAATATTTTATAATAATTACATTTTATATTTGAAAATGTACTAGAGTAATGTATGACTTAACGAGGATACAAGAACAGTTGCTTCACATCAAGATTTAAAAATCTCAAGAGAAAGAACAAAATGCTTTAAGAGGTTCTTACCTGATATGGAAGATCGAACAATAGCTAATACTGAGTTTGCTAATTTACATTGAAGATGAGAGAATTTGCAGATTCTGAATCGTTGTATAGCAAGTATTATATGGATGCCAAATGTTGGTGGGTAATCCATGGTGCGATTGCTCCTTTGTTTCAAAGTATTGCTTTCAAGTAATTTAGACAATCATCTTCATCATCATGCTGTGAACAAAATTGAAGTACTTATTCCTTCATCAATTTATTAAGAAGGAATATATTAACTCCAAAACATGCTGAAGATTTGGTTTTTATTCATAGCAAACTTTGCCTCTTGTCAAGAAGATGTCCAGAATACTAAGTGAACTAAAGTGTGTGATATAGGAGGTGATGAATTTGGCTCTTTCTAAGATGTGGCATTCTTGAGGTTGCGAATCTTTCTCTTGATGAACCAGATATGGAAACTATACTTTTCATGAATGATGACGGTGGTGATAAGAAAAAAATGATGGTACTAATTATGGCGATGTTGATGACGTGGTGGTGATTAGATCAAGCTAATATGCAATTTGTTAAAGAATCAACTAAACTTTATAAGTTTACTTTGTGATGAAATTCTTTTGGTTATGATTTTGTGATTAGATAATGTGATTACTTTGTGTTTATTGTTTATTTAGTAATGGTGAAGTTATAATGTTTAAATATTTTAGTAACGATATTTAATATTTTATTTTGTTACATGATATTGCTAAAATTAGAAAAATATTTTTTTTTTCATATTTTACACATTATTTACCGTATATTAATCACAAAAAATTATTTAATTTAACGTTTCCTCAATGTTTATGTGTCCTATATATTTTAAAATTAATGTTTCTTTGTTTCGTTTCGGGTCGTGTCACATTTCCCGTTTCTATTTATGTGCTACCTTCCATAAATAACAATAGTTGCACTTCGACATTGTTTGCTATTGTGAATGCTTGGAAGGAGAGCACCTCCCAACTTCTCACTGTTGCTAGATGTGTCGCCAGATGAAGAAACTTGAAGCCATGCGACCACCATGCACTGCCAAGATTGCTCTTCCCGATTACATCATTGTTCTGCTGCTATGCAATCTCAAATCGGTTCACATTAAGGTAAACAACTAAGAAATCATCGAGAAATGTGAGGAATTAAAGTTGAAAACACGCGTTATTTCTCACGCATGAAATCCAGTGCAGGTTAGTAGAAGCTTGGCCGATCCTCGATTGATCGAACTTCGACCGAAGATCGACCATTGAGCCCAACGACTATTTTTCACCAGTTGCATGTCGTTGAGCCCAAGTCTCTTTGTGTTGTTTGATTATATAAAGGCCTTAACCGTCTTCCTTTGAGTCTTTAGAAACCCTTGAGCCATCCTATTAATGCTTGTGAGCTTTCATTGAGTCACCTTGAGCTTAATATTTTTGATCATGCCTTCGAGCTTTTGATTGATTCATCACCAATAGCGATGGCTAACAACGGTCGTCGCTTATGAATCGATGGCGGGCACGCGGTGCGAAAATAAAAAACTAATCACCGATGACTTAGAGAGGGTCATGTCGGTCGTCAGTGATTTAATAATTAAAAATCTATGATTTATCGACGACTGACGGGCCATCGGTGAAAAATATTTTTTATTTGCGTTCGCGCCCGACCGCTCTTCTTTCTTCCTTCTTTCTTCTTCTCTTCTCTGCTACTACCAAAGTCGCCTGCTGCCACTGGTTGTCTTTGTTGCTCCTCCGTAGGTTCTCCGCCGCTCCTCCGTCAGTTCCCCGCCGTTCCTCACACCAAGTAAGCTCTGCCCTAATTAATTCCCCTATGCTATTTTATTTCCGCCGGCCTCCACCCTCCGCCACCATTGAGTGTTGGTGACCATTCGATCATCGAAAATGGACAATGAAGCTGACGTGAAGTGGACGTCGGCGCCAAAACCTTCAGCCCCAACTTCTAAAACAGTAGCCGGCTGGAGCAACCGGCTACCGTTGATTAGGGTATTAATTTTTTTAAAGTTAATTAATGTTATAGTTTGATTGGGGTTATTGTTAATTAATTACTATGATTAGGGTTAATGTTGATTAGGGTTTAATTATTTTAGGTTATTTAATGTTAATGTTAATTAATTAGTATTAATATAATTAGGTGTTAATTAATTTTAGTGCTAATTAATTAGTCTAATACTCGAGAGCATGACACCAAGTTAGTCCAATACTCAAGACGATGACACCGAGTTAATTCATAATGTCGAACGAAACCTAAGGACGCGCGCCGGCGTTCACTGTGGACTCGCGTCAGAATCATCCAATATGGACTCGCACCGACATGCACAATTTTAGAAAACAATCATGATGAGTTGATATGTTTCACGTACGTATCGACGAGTCGGATATGATTTTTCAAAACATCAGACAAGTTATTAGTGACGTTGTTATTTGCAATGGTGTTTTTGCAACAGGCAGGGCGCCGCTCGCCGTTGGTGATGGTCTTCACCGACGATTTATAAACAGGGTCGACCGTCGGTGAAGGTGATATTTCTAGTAGTGGTTGTACGTTCATGTAAACGAAGTAGATGATCTTTTATACGACGTACAACCCTTGAATTTTCCATAATCGGATAATTCAGGAACATAGTTATTTTTATTGCACTTAGTTGTTTCTTTTAGCCGTTAACTCATTCATAAAATTTGGCGTTGTTCTCCTATATGTGCCCAGATGATATGCGTATTCGGTGAACTGTAGGGAGATGCTGCTGAAATTTAGAATTAAATTAATGATTAAAAGAAATACTTAGTGCAATATGAATAACATAAATCTCAAATGGAATACGACCATCCGAAGAAGAACAAGAAGAAGAGTATATATTACACGGATGATGATAATGACGACGACTAATAATTGTAAATGAATAGTATATCTTCAATTATTAAATCTATCTATTAATCTATTATATATAATCTAATTAATTATATTCATATTTGACAGCTATGGTTAGAGAAGTGCATGCCCGAGGAGGATTTCCTCGTAGGACCCCCCGATGATTACCACCCGCCACCTCATATCCACCCACCATCCCCCCGCCTGTAGCCACTATCTCTTCGCCTCCACCCACCATCCCCCGCCTCTAGCTACCATCTCTTCGCCTCCACCCACTATCCCCCGCCTGTAGCCACCGTGTCTTCGCCGATACCCACCATCCCCTCACCTCCAGCAGTGGCTCTAGTCGTCAATCCTGGTTCGTCGACATCGACGCTATCGACATTGAGACGTAGGCCACGAGAGCCTAATAGAATTCTCTCTCCCCAAGCGAGGGGGAGTCGCGCAGAGTAGTTAGTGTGCGTAGAAAAAGGTAAGTAGATGCATTAATTATTGATTATAATTTATATATAATTCAATATATCATAATATATCATTATAGTGTATTTGGTGCAGGTTTGAGCAGGAGGATGTTCCTCGCACGATAGCGGGGATGATCCAACGCTTCATGCACGGGGCATGGCCTACATGGTCTCACGTGCCCCGTGAGCATGTAGATATGCTTTGACGAGAATTTCAGGTATGTATATTTATTAAATGAATGTTAATTATAAATATCGACCGGTAATAATAATTTTTTTTGTAGGCTCATTATACATGGCCAGAGGATCAGTCGCCTTTTGTAGAGAGTGCATGGGAGACTGTTGCTCGCGCTCGCTACAACAAGCTGCTGAACTAGGCCCGGACCATCGTGATGAGACGGCTAGGGAGCACACATATTGCGAAGACTCAGGGACACAACCTCGAGTGGATTCATATACATGTGTGGGACTAGCTCGTTGAGCGGTGGGCATCGGTTTAGTGGTAGGAGGTCTCCAGGACTATGGTGAGGGACCGCATGTCCGGTGGGGGGGGGGGGTGATAGCTTGGGGGCATGCCACACTAGTGGCTCCGTGTCTTTTGTGGTGCATGAGCGTCGTATGGTATGTATAATTTTCTTACTTTTAATTAATTATATATTGTGTATAATTGTACTAATTGTTGGCCTAAAATTTTCTACCTTGGTCTTAATCTCGGTTTTGATGATAACAAATATGAAACTAATTGATTTAGATAACACACTATTCACCCCTCCCTCTAGTGTGGCCATTTCACCCAACACTAATGTATTTGTTTTCTAATGTTAGACGCGGGTGGAGGAGGATGACACCGTCCACCACCCCCCGCTAATTGAGCGCACTCACCGTCCACGACATGGGGAGGGGGAGTATGTCGATAGGAAGGCCGCGGTCATCGCGGTAAGTATATATATTTGTTTTACGCAATTTTTATTTATAGTTTATGTTCATGTATGAGGATCATAGTAGTTTGATCTGGTTCGGTGTCTCTCCTAGTTGTTGGTGAAATGACCACACTACAGAGAGGGTGAATAGTGTGTTAACTAAACTTTTCGCCTAACTCTGATTTTAATCTTTTCTTAAATTACATAGGCAAGTTATCAATTTAATAACTAGATGTAGAAGCGATTAATGAAGAAGCAATTAACACAAACAAGAGTAACAATGCTAACACAATGATTTATAGTGGTTTGACCCCAATGCCTACTCCACTACCTAAGTACTCTCCCACCCAGAAGTATCATGCCTTCCTATCGAGAGCACTCTCCCACCTCAACCTAAGGACAATTCAACTAATCCTAGTAAACTACGTTTACACCGGTGGATTTAAGCCTTAACACCAAGACAACCACCAACTCAATTAACCTAGCACACTAAGAATACACACTCAAGAAATATGATATAAATAACAAAAAAATACACAAACAATGGAGCAAATAAACAATACAAAAAATACTTAGCTCCAAACACGAGTCCTAGTTCCTCTTGATGCCTCAATGATGAATCGATCAAAGCTTGAAGGCAAGATCAAGGAGTTGTTGGCTTAAGGGTTCCCCCCTTAGGCTTCGATCTTCATTTTGATGATAACAAATAAGTATTTAATATATGTGTGAAGTTTTGAGTTTAGGTTGAGGTTGCGATCAGCATGCGAACTGCGAACTTCGGCAAACTTCACTCGGAGATACGAAAGAAAAGATCATCAAGAAAGGGTCAGATGTAGGTTAAGTAGGTACTGTTGGCTTAAGGTTTTCAACCTTAGTCTTAATCTCAATTTTGATGATAACAAATGTGGAACTAATGTTTTACTGGGAAAATCTTTCAGGTTCCATTTTGGTTAGTGTTTGATGTTCTCGATCAGAAATATCGAAAGAAATTGGAAAATCGAAAGGACATTGATCGTCGCGCTCGGGTTCGTCGTGGAATCTCTCGAAGATCAACGTGTGCACCAAAGATGTATTGGACGAGTCCAAAGATCACATGGAAAGCTCTCCAAGTTGACGCTCATTGAAAGTCAGAACCCGGAAATGAATTGCGCAAGAAGAAGGCTGGAAAAATCAAGTTTAGCCTAGGTTCGGTCGATCGGGCGGTCAATCAAATGTAGTTAGAGTATTGGCAGTAGCCTTGTTGGTCAACCGATCGATCGACCGAATATTGCGAAAATATGGCAGTAGCCATTCGGTCGACTCGTCGGTCGACCGAAGATAGGCAAGAAATCGCGTAAAGTCTACATCGGTCGATCGGCCGAAGGTAAAATTAGACAGAGGGTGCATCGATCGACCGATCGACCGATCGGTTGACTGGATTGCAGATCGCAGATCGTGCCTTGAGCTTCACTGCGTCGGTCGACTAGACCGCAGATCGCGAGGCTCATGACTCATTTGATTGATTCGTTGGTCGACCGGACAGCGCGATTTAAGCACAGTGGGCTGGCGGTCGACCAGCCAATCGATCGAGCGGCTGTAACGAATAGTTTTCTACTCGTTGAGCTACCGTTTCTTTGAGAGGGTATAAATATACCTCATCTAACTCATTTAATACCTCTCTCTCTTACTCTTACAGATTTCATTGAGCATTTTAAGAAGAGATTTAAGCCTTCAAAAGAATTAATTATTGCGCCCTGTTCTTCTGTCAACATCCTTCTCAAGCGCCCAGTTTTTTCTTCAACTCGGGATTTGATTCAAGCTCTACGTCTTGGCGAGTTGGAGGTGTTGAAGGCCTGGAAAAGAGCATTTGATCTTGGTTTATTCCTTAAGCTCTTTTCATTGTAATTTTAATTGTTATTTGAACGTGTTTTTATTGGATTTGAGTCTGTAAAAAGACCTAGAGTGTAGGTCTGGTGATTGAGTGGTTACCTTGTTGTGAAGGTATAAAGTCACTTGTGTAAATTTAGTTTTACAAGGATTAGTTGAGGTATCCCTTAGGGTTGAGGTGGAAGAGTGCTCTTGATAAGAAGGCGAAGACTTCCGGGTGTGGAAGTGCCTTAGGTCGAGAGTGAGACTCTTCGAGTCAAAGTCCTCATTGTAAGGGAAACAAGAATTAATCTAGTAAACCTAGTTTGGAAATCCTAAGTGGGGTGCTTAGGTAGTGGAGTAGGCATTGGGGCTGAACCACTATAAATTTGTGTGTTAGCATTGTTATCAATTGTTGTTTGTGCTTAATTAGTTTATCTTGCTTCTGCATTTAATCATAAAATTGCAACGTGCCTAAACGATTTGAGAAACGAGTAAAATTGGAATTAGGCAAAAAATTAGATAACACACTATTCACCCCCCCCCCCCCTCTAGTGTTGCCATTTCTCCAACAGATACCTTGTAATATATCCCTAAGATCTCATCCCAAGCCAATTTGTAAAGTTATTCAAGTTAAAACTTGGTAACTAAACCCATGAAAAAGCATGTAACAAAGAAAAGGTAGAAATCAGCCTCAGCCTAAGTTCGGTCGACCGAACAAGGTAGAAAAATGGCAGTAGCCACTTCGGTCGATCGAACAATGCAAAAAAATCGGCAGTGGCTACTTTGGTCGACCGGTCGATCGACCGAACAATGCCAAAAATTGGCAGTGGCTACTTCGGTCGACCGAACAAAGCGGCAGAAGGGAAGAATGGCAGCGGTCATTGGGCGGTCGATCAATCGGTCGACCGACAATCAACAGGCAAGCGACCGGTCGACATCCAACGGGCGAAAAAATGCCCGTTGAGGAGCCGTTCTATTGAGGGGTTTTAAATACCCCTCACCTAACTTCTTTAATCCTTCTTAACAACTAAGATAAGCTTCCAAAAGAGTGATTTGTGCCTTCTAGAGCTTGATTGGCTTGCGCTCGCTTCTCCGATCAACGATTTCTCAAGCGCTCATCTTCTCTCAACTCCAGCGTCGATTCGATCTCAACACCTTGGGGAGTTGGAGGCATTGAAGGCTTGTAAAAGAGTACTTTGTCTTGGTTTATTTAGTCCTCGATTGTATTCAAAGGGAAACACAAAATCTATAAAGTACTTGGTTAGAAATCCTTGGTGTGGAGCCAAGGTAGTGGAGTAGGCGGTTGGCCGAACCACTATACTTTTGTGTGTTAGCATTGCCTTGTGTGTTTGTCTATAATTGTGCTTCATATTCGCTAACGAACATTACTTAGTTGCACTTACATTTGGTTAAAGTTGGAATTGATTAAAAAGGAAATTAAAGTAAATTGGTAAAGTAACCCAACAATATTCAACCCCCCATTCTAGTGTGGGATTTCACTCAACATTTGGTATCAGAGCAAGGTCGTAGGATTATATTTAACCATCTACCCTACAAGTTAAAATGACTAGTGAAATCCAACTAGCATGGATGTATGAATGAGTCATCTACTCATACTCCACCATTGTTCAATGGAAACAACTATACCTATTGGAAGATACGTATGAATGGCTTCCTACAATCACTAGGCATGGATGTATGGAGAATGATACAAGTAAAGTATAAGCAACCAACTAAGGATATGGATGAGTGTGACCAAGAAGAGATTAAACTCTTTAATGCAAATGCAAAGGCCGTCAATGCATTATATTGTGGCCCATCAATTAATGAGTTCAATAGAATTTCTACTTGTAAGTCCGCATATGAACTTTGGAAAGTCTTAGAGACTACACATGAAGGTACTTCACAAGTTAAAAAATCTAAGATAAACCTACTCATGCATGATTATGAAATGTTCAAAATGTTATCACATGAATCTATTGATGCCAAGTATGCTCGATTTCAAAATATTACAAATGGATTAGCTAACCTTGGTAGAGAGATAAGGGAAGAGGAGAAGGTAAGAAAGCTCATTCGTTCCCTTCCAAAAGCTTGGGAGCCCAAGGTCATCGCAATCATGGAAGCAAAGGATATGAGCACCTTGAAGATCACCGAGCTCATTGGGTCTCTCATGACACATGAGACCCATATGAAGCAATACAAGGAGGAAGATGCTCCCAAAGGCAAGACCATTGTCTTAAAAGCATCACACCGAGGTGAAGAATACTCATCATCCGAGGAAGAGATGGACGACTTTGAAGAAATGTCAATGTTGGCGAGAAGATTCATGAGCTTCATGAGAGGAGGCATGAGAAAGGGAAGAGGAGGCTACACATGCTTTAATTGCAATAAAATCGGACATCTAAGGAAGGATTGTCCACTTCTCAAGATGGCTTCCACCTCCAACCCTCACAAATAGGACAAATACAAGAAAAAGAAAAAAAAGACAATGATGGCTTCATGGGATGAAAGCGAGCCTTCATCAAGTGAAGAAGACTCCAAGAGTGAAAAGACAAATCTTTGCTTAATGGCAAATGACAATGAGGTAAGATTTACATTTGGTGAGCTTTCATTTACACAAGAAGAACTAGAAAATGAATTTGATCAAATGCATGATAAATTTAATGCTATTAGGAAAAAGTTTAAATAGCTTAAAAAGGACAACAAATCTTTAGAGCTTGAAAATGATAATTTGCTACTCTCATGCAATGCATTAAGGAAAGAAGTAGATACCCTTAAGGAAGAAAAGCATGCCCTAGATGATGCTAAGAAAAACTTAGAAAATGAAAACAAAAAAATGAAAGATGAAAATAAGTATTTAAGTGATCAAGTAGAGCACTTGAATGATAGCATGCTAAGTCTAAAAAAGGAACTTTGCATGTTAAATGAAAAAATGACAACCTTACAAAATGTCATGCCTAAGGTTGTCCATGTTAGAAAGTCATCACACTTCCATGCTCACACACACAATAGAAGAAAGTTTAATGGAAGTTATTTTTCATGCGGTATATTTGACCATATGGCTAGAGATTGTGCATTAAGGAGGAACTCACATGCTAGATTTACTTGGATTCCTAAGATGACTAACACTCAAGGACCCAAGAAAATTTGGGTACCTAAAATAGTCTCTTCTCCTTTTGTAGATGAAGAAGCATCCTCAAGCAAGTAGAAGCACATGGATATTTGATAGTGGTTGCTCAAAACACATGACGGGTGACATCAATCTTTTTGCAAACCTATCAAGAAAAGATGGTGGACATGTAACATTTGGAGACAATGCCAAATGTAAGATTGTTGGCATTGGTGATATAGGTATACTCCCTTACCCATGCATCAAAAATATCTTACTAGTTGATGGGTTAAAGCATAATTTGATTAACATATCTCAATTGTGTGACAATGGATATGTAATCATTTTTGAAGCATCCAAATGCATCATTAGAAGCGCACCATCTAATGACATTATGTTTATTGAAAATAGGCAAAAAAATATTTACGCATTAGGTTTTGCCTAATCCTCATGTTAGATGCTTGGTTGTCCTGAAAAATAATTCTTGGTTGTGACATAGAAGGCTAGGACATGCTAGCATGAGCCTCATCCAAGAAATATCTAAGAATGACTTAGTTGAAGGATTACCTAAGATAAAATTTGAAAAAGACAAACATTGTGATGCATGTCAACTAGGTAAGCAAGTTAGGTCTTCATTTCATAGCCTTAATCAAGTAAGCACATCCAGAACACTTGAACTTGTGCACATGGATCTTTTTGGTCCATGTGATGTAGCTAGTCTAGGTGGAAAACTATATTGTTGTGCTAGTTGATGATTTCTCAAGATTTACATGGGTTTTCTTTTTAGCTAAGAAAAATAAAACTTTTGACTTTTTCAAAAAAATTACTAGGAGAGTTATAAATGAGAAAGAAACTTTAATTTTGAAAATTAGAAGTAATAATGGAGGAGAATTTAAAAATGAAAAGTTTTCCGAATTTTGTGATGAATTGGGTATTGAGCATACCTTTTCTTCCCCTAGGACCCCTCAACAAAATAGGGTGGTTGAGAGGAAGAATAGAACCGTACAAGATATGGCTAGGACCATATTTTGCGAAAATAATTTGCCAAAGTACTTTTGGGCCGAAGCCATAAATGCCTCTTGTTATGTGTTTAATCGTGTTTTATTGAGACCTAAAATTAAGAAAACACCTTTTGAGCTTTGGAATGATAAAATCTCAAGTGTGGGATATTTTCATGTTTTTGAATGTAAATGTTTTATCTTAAAAACTAATGAGCATTTAGGAAAATTTGATTCTAAAACCGATGAAGGTATTTTCCTAGGTTACTCCAATAATTCTAAGGCATATAGAGTATATAATCGTAAGACTATGATTGTTGAAGAATCTATGCATGTTACATTTGATGAAACTAATGATTCTTCTAGAAATGTTAAGATTATGAATGTAGGTGAGGAACTTGAGGAACTCACATTTCATGACAAAGAGGTTGGGGATGAAGACAATGAGGAAACTCAACATGAAGAACCCCCCATCCTCAACTCTACCCCAAGAAGAAGACGAAGAAGTGGAAGCTCTACCACCTCTCCCCAAAGGATATTGATTGATAAGGGATCATCCAATGGATCAAGTCATTGGAGAACCATCAATGGGAGTGGTAACGCGCTCTAAACTTAAAAATATTTGTCAATATGTAGCATTCATATCTCAAGTAGAGCCAAAAAATATTAAGAAAATAATAGAAGATGAATTTTGGATAATAGCTATGCATGAAGAACTCAATCAATTTGTTAGAAATGAAGTATGAGACTTAGTACCTTGACCTAGCGGACAAACCGTGATTGGGACTAAATGGGTGTTTAGAAACAAGTTTGATGAATGAGGTTTAGTCATTAGAAATAAAGCTAGGTTAGTGGCCCAAGGGTACAATCAAGAAGAAGAGATATATTATAATGAAACCTATGCTCCCGTAGCTAGATTAGAAGTAATTCGAATGCTTTTGGCTTATGCTAGTTTTAAAGGCTTTAAACTTTTTCAAATGGATGTTAAAAATGCATTTTTAAATAGTTTTATCGATGAAAAAGTATATGTTGAACAACCCCCCGGATTTGAAAGTTTTGAGTTTCCAAACCATGTTTTTAAACTTAAAAAAGCTTTATATGGCTTAAAACAAGCCCTTAGGGCTTGGTATGAAAGGCTTTTCACGTTTTTGATTGATCAAGGCTTTAATATTGGAAAAGTAGATGTCTCCCTTTTCATAAAACACAATGAAAATGATATTTTACTTGTGCAAATTTATGTTGATGATATAATATTTGGTGCTACTAATGAATTGCTTTGTGAGTGATTTGCAAAGTGTATGCAAGAAGAGTTTGAGATGAGTATGATGGGAGAACTTTCCTTCATGCTTGGTCTCCAAATCAAGCAAACCAACAAAGGAATCTTCATAAATGAAGCCAAGTACACAAAGGAGCTCATCAAAAGGTTTGGGATGAATGAAGCCAAGATAACTTCTACACCAATGAGCATATCCATCAAGCTTGATAAAGATGAAGATGGTGTCAAAGTAGACAAAAAATAATATCGAGGTATGATTGGTAGTCTTCTTTATTTAACTGAAAGTAGACCCGATATCATGTTTAGTGTTTGTGCATGTGCTAGGTTTCAATCTTATCCTAGAATGTCTCACTTAAGTGTGGTCAAACGCATATTGAGATATTTGAAGGGCACAATTGACTTAGGACTATGGTATCCATGTAATGCATCTTTCGACTTAATCGGTTTTTTGGATGCAGATTTTGCTGGGTGTAAAGTAGATAGAAAAATCACTAATGGGTGTTGTCAATTCCTAGGAGTGAGTCTTGTCTCTTGGTTTTTAAAGAAACAAAACTCGGTTGCACTTTCAACTACCGAAGCGGAATACATCGTTGCTGCTAGTTATTGTGGACAAGTCCTTTGGATGAAACAAACCCTTTTAGATTATGGACTGAAGTATTCTTGTATACCTATACATTGTGATAATACTAGTGCAATCAATTTAACAAAAAATCCTATTTTACACTCTAGAACTAAACATATTGATCTAAGGCACCATTTTCTTAGGGATAATGTAGCTAAGGAAAATATATATGTGGAATTCGTATCCACCGACAAATAACTTGCAAATATATTTACAAAACCCTTAAGTGAGAAAAGTTTTACAAACTTAAGAATACAATTAGGAATTTGTATTTTTCCTAGTGGTTAAAAGTATTCAAAACATACATGTTTTTTTTATAAAAAAAAAATTGCATGGTATCATCACACTTATGTATTGCCTTGTAATGGGGCTTTGCGACTTATTGATGTTTGCCTTCTATATGCTTACATTAATAGGAAGGACTATAGTAGTAGATGATACTCGGTTTTATGGCTCTCTTGGTTTTAATGATGGAACTCATTAATTGTACCTTAGCTCTTGCCCTTTTTGATTGATGTCAAAAGGGGGAGAAAAAGTAAGGTCGCATTTGTTTTATGATGCATATAGATAGGGGGAGTTACAAGCAAGATATGCACATTGATAGGGGGAGCATATGTTAAGTTGTGTATGCCTTAACTCAAACTCATAAATAATACTTATCGTTTTCTTCAAATTCTATGTTGTGTGTCATCATCAAAAAATAGGAGATTGTTGGCTTAAGAGTTTCCCCCGTAGGCTTCGATATTCATTTTGATGATAACAAACAAGTATTTAATATATGTGTGGAGTTTTGAGTTCAGGTTAAGGTTGCGATAAGCATGAGAACTACGAACTTCGGCGAACTTCGCTCGGAGATATGAAAGAAAAGATCGTCAAGAAAGGCTTGGATGTAGGTTAAGTAGATACCTTGTAATATATCCCTAGGATCTCATCCCAAGCCTATTTGTAAAGTTATCCAAGTTAAAACTTGGTAACTAAACCCATGAAAAAGCATGTAATAAAAAAAGATAGAAATCAGCCTCAGCCTAACTTCGGTCGGCCGAACAAGGCAGAAAAATGGCAGTAGCCACTTCGGTCGACCGAACAATGCAAAAAAATTGGCAGTGGCTACTTCAGTCGATCGGTCAATCGACTAGACAATGCCAAAAATTGGCAGTGGCTACTTCGATCGACCGAACGAGGCCAAAAACTGGCAGTGTCTAATTCAGTCGACCGGACAACAGAGGAGCTAAAACGCGACACATTCGGTCGACTGAATAGAGCGGCAGAAGGGCAGAATGCCAGCGGTCGCTGGGCGGTCGATCAGTCGGTTGATCGATAATTGACTGGCAAGCGACCGGTCGACATCCAACAGGCAAAAAAATGGCCGTTGAGGAGCCGTTCTGTTGAGGGGTTATAAATACCCCTCACCTAACTTCTTTAATCCTTCTTAACAACTAAGATAAGCTTCCAAAAGAGTGATTTGTGCCTTCTAGAGCTTGATTGGCTTGTGCTCGCTTCTACGATCAACGATTTCTCAATCGCTCATCTTCTCTCAACTCCGGCGTCGATTCAATCTCAACACCATGGGGAGTTGGAGGCATTGCAGGCTTGGAAAAGAGCACTTTGTCTTGGTTTATTCTTTATCTCTTTTCATTGTAATTTTAATTATTATTTGAACTTATTTTCATTGGTTAGCTTGCTAGGTGTGCTAGTGTAAACACTTAGGGTTTACTTTGTAGAATTGTGTTTTGCCAAGGTGAATAGGTTTGAGGAGTTCTCAAAGGGTTGAGAATCGAGTCCTCGATTGTATTTAAAAGGAAACACAAAATCTATAAAGTACTTGGTTAGAAATCCTTGGTGTGGAGCCAAGGTAGTGGAGTAGGCGGTTGGCCGAACCACTATACTTTTGTGTGTTAGCATTGCCTTGTGTGTTTGTTTATAATTGTTCTTCATATTCGCTAACGAACATTACTTAGTTGCACTTACATTTGGTTGAAGTTGGAATTGATTAAAAAGGAATTTGGTAAAGTAACCCAATACTATTCAACCCCCCCTTCCAGTGTAGGATTTCACTCAACAGGAGTTGAGATCCAAACTAGGGTTCTTGCAAAGATGGCTCAATGAAATCTTTAGAATTGATCAAGGATGGCTCAATGAAGGTGAAGATCAATGGGGAAACCATTTATGGGCTGGTATTTATAAGCCACAAGAGGAGAGAGCCAAAACAACTCACCCAATAAGCTGATTTTTGCCCATTGGGGCCGCCCGGTCAATGGTCGATCGAAGGTCGGTCAACCGACCGAGCGATCGGAGCTACAACCAGAGCCTAATGTGGATTCTGGGGCTATTCTAGTCGACCGGCCCAGCAGTCGAACCATGGAAATCAAGGCAGTTTGCTCATTTTTATTCGTTTTTAGGTTCCGCCTTTGCTAAGTCTTCTTAAATAAAACATAAATATTATATAAGAATTTTCCCCATTTGGTTTTAATAAAAATATGTAAAAAAATAAAATTCTTAATAATCAAAATCTAACTTTTGGGGTCTAGTACAAATTCCCGAAACTCGGAAATTTTATAATCTCCCGGGTCAAATATGGGTAGGCTAAAGGCTACCAAAAATTCCTTAAAAATATGTTGTTAAATAATTTTTAGCCAAGGAACAATTACCGAGACTTTTGCTGCTAAGAAAATGTCTAGGTCATATAGCCCTCAAGGAGCTCCCTAGGCTTAGTGAATTTCAAGGCCGATTTTTGATTTTTTGGTTTTTCATGTTTTGAGGTTCGGGTTTCAGTTTTTGAGTTTTGTATCATAACAATAGGATTTACAATACATGTTAGACACCCTAAACCTAAACTCTAACTTCCCGAAGAATTCCGGGCGTTGACGAGCGTCTTTGCTGATTTCTCCGGTTTCTCTGATTTTTTCGACCGGGGACGTCGAGTGCTAACCGGTTTGGAACTTGAAAGTAATTCCCCATGAAATCATTAGTTTCATGTTTGTTACCATCAAAACTGAGATTAATACAAATGCTGAAAACCTTAGTCCAACACTGGTCAGGTTCAACCCGGCGAGGGGAGGGGGGGGGGCATGCAAAAAATACTATGACGCTCAAGTTAGAGGGACTCCAAGGTGGAGGTAATGAATATTGGAACTTAGGGTTACTTGAGGCATGTCGTGTCTATATTTATTGCAGGTGGAGGTGATGATGTCGTCCGGTAATCTCGCGGGGATGTTGCTCAGAATGGGTCGAGGCTGATCCTAGAGATGTCAGGCTCGTAATGGTGTATCCCTCGTGATAAGACAGGATGTGGATGTCCTTGTTTGGTTGGGTGGAGCCCTCGGACAGAGCTGTTTGGCCTGGCTTGAGTCAAGTCCAAGAGTATAGCCGGTGCGGGACCCTGGGCAAAGCCGTATGGTTCGGTCTAAAATGAGTTATGGGGTGCTAATGGTTCTAATCTGACTGAGCCAAATAGTTCTAGTCCAGTCCAGTTTATATATATGTAGTACTTAAAAAATAAACTCGTGTAGGAGACATACACGAGGATCGTGCTCAAGCACGGCCGGAGGAATGCCGCATGGGGACTTTGACCCTGTAGCATGGGTCAAGGCTACAGGTGGCTGGGAGCACGGTTGTGTTTATGGCTTTGCCGATAGTGGCCATGGACGAGACGTGTTAGGGCCACTTGGGGCACCGACCCCTCCCGTTGCGGGTGAGCGGCCCTCCACATACCGAACGCCGGATAGCGGCCTTGGAGTCCGAGCTTACACAGCAGGGATAGGCGATGGAGGAGCAGAGACGGATGAATAACGAGTTGAGACATGCGATGGAGGAGCATAGACGAATGATGATGCGCAGAGACATATGATGGAGAACATGCAGACGCTCCTTACTCGGATTGCATTCATATCCCTCAAATGTCCAAGTCGTCCTCCTCGATCCAATCGACGCTCCCCACCCAAGACGCTCCCGACCCAATTGCTCGAGACTCCGTCGTCTCATCGTCCACCGCCTCCACCGTAGCCGTGAGATTTTTAATATTTTGGTTACATTTTCATACTTGTTACATTTTGCCTCAGTGTGAAGCTTACATTTTGATATTTGTATATATAGCCTCCATTTGAGGTTTAGATTGAATCCTAAATTGTGTGGTTGTTTGTATATTGTGTTTGTGGTCGTAAATTGGTTATTTCTATATTCTATATCGTGTGTAAATTGATGTATACAGAAATTTCCAAAATTTTAATTTTTTCAATTACAAGATATAACGTCAACGACGGTTTACCAACGGTTAACCGTCACTATGACGTCGCTGAAAGAGTATCGTAATTGGATGATGGACTAGGCAGCAGAAGTTATTATGGTTGCTAATAATATCAACGTCGACTTCAGGCCGTTGCTGATAATTAAATATTAGCAACAGTCGGGTGAACCGTCGATGATATGTACTTGTGACGCCTGACGCGCACTGTCACAGGTTATTTGAGACGCACACATAAGGGACGGTCGTTAATTTGCAACGACGTGCTCCGTCCGTGATAGTCTTCACCGACGGCTCCGAAACCATCGATGAAGCTTATATTTTTAGTAGTAGACGAAACATAATAATATAGATGTTTGGTTTTATTTTCATGCAAACCAAACATGTCAATCTTATATATTTAGGCATTTCTTTAATGATAGTCACATGCATAGAGATGCAACTTGGCAAAAAAATCTTACAATTAACAGACCCAATACCCTCTGGGACGTTCAACTTTAACTAAGTCTACTACCTAAGCAATAAGTCTTTGGTCCAAAAGAAATTAAATAGAGGCTTTCTCCATTTAACCGTGACAGTACCTCACACCTGAAGTAATGAGGAAACCTTACATACAATATAATTTAATTATAATTTAATTATTATAATATAATAAATTTATAATATAATAAATATTAAATTATTAAATTGTAAATTGGTCAAATTTAAATTGGAAATTATGATTAGAAAAAATCTAATTATTAATTATTTCTTAAAACTTATTATTTTTTAAAACAGTTATAGAAAATTATAGGAACTTATATTAACTTATACTTATAATATATAAATACTTATAATATATAAAATTATAATATATAAAACTTAGTATTATATGAAATTATATGAATCATATGATTATATGAAAATTGAAAATGAATATAATATATTATATGATTATATGAAAATTATAATATATAATAATTAATATATTTTATTAATTTTAATTATATTATAGCTTTAGCTATTTATATTTAATTATATTATAGTTATAGCTATTTTATTTATAGCTATTAACTATAACGGATCGGTCCTAAGATAAGAAAAAGATAAGGATAAAAATACAATCTAAATTAAGATGAGACATTCTTCTGGTTTGATTCGGAAAAGGAGGAGATAGGACGAAAAAAAAAAGAAGAATGAATATCGACCGTTCCACTATTCCAACTCTCACTGTAAAAATAAAAGGGAGGGAGAAACGTAAATAGATATATCGGATAATGCCAACAACTAGGCCAATATTCATACAAGACATTTATGGCTAGGTCTTAAAGGTAAAAATAAATACCCAAGAACGAAAACAAAACTAAAAGTATTAACAAAAAGAAAATAACAAGAAATTATAACTAATTTGTGCTTGACTCCTCTGTAGTCCTAGCAACCCTTAAAAAATCCTTCTAAAGTGTTAGCACCAAAAAATCCAAGGGACAAGGATGCAGGATAAAGGTATAGCTCGATAAGACTCAAATCTAAGGTTTTACTCCTTTAACGAAGAGCACGAGTAAATAGTCACGGCAAGTCATGTGAATAAGTTTATAAACATTAAGAACATGTATGAAGCGAAATGGTCATTGTACAACGACTAGAAAACTATTTGTTACAACGTAAATCAATGGTCGACTAAAGGCCATTCGATTGAGGATCAGCCAAATTGCTCATTGTTGTCGAATTGCTCATTGTTGGCTGATTTTTTATTTCAAATTGATTTCAATTCGAAGTAGGTTTTTTCAAGAGAGGGTAAAAGATGCAGAGGACAATTTGTCATGCCTTCCTCGCCTTCAACCAAATATGAATATATTCCCACCTGAGAACCATCATTTATATTTATAAATTCCAAAGTCTCTACAAAATTCAAGTCTCAGAGACTAATATTATTTACACACCTAGTATTAGTTATATCCTGACTAGCAATCTCCTGTATTACATCAGAATGAAGACAAGAGTCTACATTGTGAGTTGTCTGCACATTGAGCTCTTGCCCTGCAACTTCATAGTTTTCAGTACTGTTAGAGTCCTCCATTCTATTCCTCATAGGATAAGGATCATCCAGGGTTTTGCAGAAACCTTCTTTTGCGAGCAGGTGTGCCTCACCATTTAGTGCTCTCCTGATATGCCACAATTCATTAATGTTTAGGCCAACTCTTTCCAACATCCCAAATATCTTTGACAATGTTATAAAGATACCACGGTGGCTTGTCCTTCTTCCTCAGAATCTTAATTGCCTGCAAACAATCAGACAAAACAAGCAGGTTATTGAGTTTAAGTTATTTGGCCTTGGATATACCAATCCAAAGAGCCCACATTTCAGCATGCAATGGTGAGGAGCATCTCTTAGAGCAGTTGACTTTATCCACCAGAGTCTCATTTTTATCAATGATACAAATACCAATACCAGCTTCCTCATTTTTGTTTTTCTAGGATGCATCACAAAAGACCATGGGATTGCAATTATTATAATGCAGGTTACTCATTGTGCAAGGGTTTTCCATATTCACTAGTTTTCCTTTGCTGTTATCAGTAGCATCAATCCATTTTATATCAGCAACCACTCTGCATATCATTGTGTTCATACCAGCTTTGTTAATGCGAAAACAACTGATGTTTTTGTTTTTCCACAACTGCCAAAGAGAAGCTGCATGCAATAATCTCAGAGAGTCATTCTTTCAACTATGGATTTGCTTCTTCATTTTCATTCATCCATAAGCCTGCATTACATCTGTCACTGAACTTAAACCTGTAGTTAATTTCCAATTGCAGCTTCTGCCAGAACATTGAAGCAAATGAGCAATAAAATAGAATGTGATTTATGCTATCAGCATCCTCATTACATACATAACAGGTACTGGGTGTGACATTACTGAAACTTACTAGGTACCAGGATGTAGGAAGCCTACCCCAAAGCAGTTTCCAGATAAAAGTCTTTATTCTAGGTATGACTTTTAGACTCCATACTTTTCTCCAGTTATGTTAAGAGATAACTACACTTTTGTTTATTTCTTTGATGAAGTTGTAGGCAGATTTGTAGTTTAGGAACATTTTTCATCAGAACTCCATATCCATATGTCTTTAGTGCATTTCTTTGAAATATGAATCCTCGTAATACTGTCTAAGTGAAAGCCACCAAAGAGATAAAGGATAGCTGAATGATTCCAGTTATCATTGCATATTAACTGACTGACTTTTTGATACTTAGATTGCACATCCATATTCAAATAGGTTGGCCATTTGTTTACTAGAATATTAGAAATCCAGGGGTCTTTAAAAACATCAATTCCAATGCTTGAGCCCACCTTAATTCTGAGGCCTTCTCTTAAGTTTTGGATAGCTTCATTGAAGGCCTTTAGTTTGAACGACCATGAAAGTTTTTTGTTGTTACAGAAGGACCAAGGGTGATAGTTGCATTATCTGGCAAGGACAACTCTTGACCATAGGTGATTTTCTTTATTCAAAAATGATAGGATTCTCTTGGCATGAATTGAATATTTAGTTATGCACAAATCCTTGATACCTAATCCACTTATATATTTTCTTGTTGTTAAATTGCTCCAGCCAATAAGATGAAATCCTTTCTTAGTTTTGCTTTGATTCCAAAGGTAGTTTCTGGCATTGCTCTAATATTTGTGAACTACACTTTTGTTTACCCAAGATGTAGCTAAGGTATGCATATAAATGGAGTTCATGACTCAAGAGGGTCATTTTCCCAACTTGGGATATATTTTTTCCAGCCCAACCTTCAACCTTTGACAAGGCTTTAGATAGCAAGATCTCTTGATGACTTTTGTCAATTCTTTGAGGCCCTATAAATGTCCCCAGATATTTCATTGGATAAAATCCCTCTCTAATTCCAAATCCCTTGCAAATATCATTTTTTATACTTTCAGGGCAAGACTTGGGGAAGTATATATAGTTCAGACTTCCTTACATTTATTCTCTTATCAGTAAGCTTGCAGTAGGTGTGAAGAGCTTGTTGTACCTTCCTGCAATTGTCAATACTACCCTTAACAATTATCAACAGGCCATCAACAAATGATAGGGTGATTAATCTTGAGTCCCCTGTAACTGAAGCCTTTTATGTAACCTTTGTTCACTTACTCATTCAATATCTTTGATAATAGTTCTTGCAAAATAATGAAAAATATATGGTGACAAGGGGTCACCTTGCTTGAACCCTTTTGCACTATGAAAATACTCAGATTTTACACCATTTACACAACATTTGAAGTTGGCAGAACTAAGGCATGCCATGATCCATTGGATCATGGAGTTGGGAAAATTCATAAGACTGAGAATTTGCATTACAACCTTCCAAGAGACACTGTCAAATGTTTTTTTAAGATCTACTTTAAGCAGGAAATATGGCTTTTTCCTTTTTGATTTGTGGATGATACTGACAATTTCACTAACAATAAGGGTGTTATCATGCAATCTTCTTCCTTCTACAAAGGCGCATTGCTCTTTTGATATCAAATATTTTACATGAGATTTTAATCTATTAGCAATGGCTTTGGAGAGTATTTTATAGGAGACATTGCATAGGGCAATGGGCCTATAATCAATGATTTTTTGTAGGTCCTTTTTTTTAATGAAAAATAGACTGGTTTCACCCCATGAGCTGGGAATGATAGAGGAGTCCGAGAATTCTTTCACAGCTTTACAAAATGAGTCGCCAATTATATTCTAGAATCTGATATAAAACTCAATATTATATCCATCTGGTCTAGGGGATTTGCCTCTTCCTAGATTGTCAACAACTTTCCATAGTTTCTCAGGTGAGAATTCTCTGCAAAGTGCGACTTTTTTGCTATTGGATAATTTTTTCCATTTCAGATTCTTGATTGTGTTTCATTCATGGCTGCATATGTCTACTGAGTCAGCTTCCCAAAGGCATTTGTACCAGTTGGCAAAGGCTTTTGCAATTTCTATTGAGTCATCAATCAGATCCACCTCAATTTTAATGGAGGTAATGTTGTTTCTACTTTTTTTGTACTTGGCTAGATTATGGAAGAACTTGGTGTTTTATCATTTTCTTCCATCCAATTAATCCTAGCCTTAGACCACCACTTAATGTACACTTGTCTATTTAAAGTCATGATTTTGTTAGCTAAGCATTTCATCTTGCAGATATCCTGATCACTGCAATTACCTTCTTCATCAAGTTGTTCTAGTTTAGTCAGTTGCTTTTGAGTTGTCCAGCTCTTTCTCAATTTGCCCAAGCAGTAAGCTTTTCACCCAAGGATTTTAGGTTTTGCCCAATCTCTAGCATGCCTCTACCACGTGCATCACTAAAATGCCAGTTGTCTTTTATGAAATGCTCAAGATCCTGATATTCAAACCAATAGTGCTAAAAAATGAAGTCTTTTGTTGTTCTCCTACTAGAATATGGGTTGTCAGCAATAAACATGATTGGTTTATGATCTGATGCTATTTTACAAAGGTGGTGAACTGAATTTCTACTAAAAAAATTGATCCAGTTCCAGTTAACAAGTGTCTTATCAAGTCTTGCATGGATTCTATTGGTTCCTATTCTATTGTTGCCCAATGTGAACTTACTACCATGGTATCTAACATCTAGGATACCAGCTTCAATACATAGATACCTGTAAGCACCGATAGAATTCCCTCATTAGCGAGGATGTTCTGCTCTTCCAACAATGTAACTTCTTCCGCGTCAATATATTTCCTCCATCCTATTTTGGAAATATGTTTCCGCTCTCTGCTCTTGCTTCACTTCGAACCCGTGCTCTTCGCGGCCAGGGTCCTATTCTTCAGCGTTCGATTTGAATTAACTGGAACTGGATCTTCAGCAGGGTGGTGGTAGAGCACGGGTTCAATTTTTGGCCTGCTTTGATCTTCAGCAGGGTCCTATTCCTGTGCTCGTTTCAGGAATCTTGGATTTCTTGACGCTGCCCCGCTTCTTAATTTTTGCAATCTCTCGCGAAATGCCCCTCTTCACCGCAGTTGAAACATTTGCTTCGCCTGGCACGCGGCTTAGCTACGCGGTATTCGGATTTTACATTTTTCCGAGGGTCGGTCTTCTTCAGCAGACCTTTACACTTCGAGCAATACATGGCCGATTTAGGCGGGATAACTTCTGATGATTTTTCAAAAATTATTAAATCTTCAATTTCATCCCCACCCTCCTTTAAAATGGAAATTTCTTTAATTTCCTCATTTCCTTCTTCCGATTTACCTTCTCTTTTTGAAAGAGAGAACGGAATAGATTTACCTTCCAAGGATACCATAGGGGGATCGAAAGAGTTATTCAAATCGAACGCTGGCTGCGAAGAGCACGGGTTCGAAGTGAAGCAAGAGCAGAGAGCGGAAACATATTTCCAAAATAGGATGGAGGAAATATATTGACGCGGAAGAAGTTACATTGTTGGAAGAGTAGAACTACTCGTTATGCGAGGATGTTCTGCACCTTCATACTAAGACTCTATTTATAATGAAAGGTTGCTTGCTCCTTAAGCAACCAAGGTTGCTTCCTGACGAAGGAAGCTCATCTTTAGTGCGGGTGCTCATTGGGCCCCATCGACCACTAAATGATGGCTTTCCACAAGTGGGAAGTGACCATACACACACTAGAGCAATAATTGCCCGACACAATAATAGAGACGTCGAAGTCGGAGCCGATCGTCGAGGTGCCCATGTGATGTGGGTCCCTTTATCTTCGGCTTCTCGTTCCTTCGCGGCATCAGGTCCGGTGACAACTCCGGTCCATGCTCGAGTCTCGCACACTATAGGTATGGTAAGGAGGATCTCCGGTTTCCTCCGCAACCTGCAAAACAAACTCTAATAAAAAATATTAGATAAACGTGGTGATTCTGTCCTAGCGGTTCACCACCACCGCTTTGATCTTCAGCAGGGTCCTATTCCTGTGCTCGTTTCAGGAATCTTGGATTTCTTGACGCTGCCCCGCTTCTTTTCGCAATCTCTCGCGAAATGCCCCTCTTCACCGCAGTTGAAACATTTGCTTCGCCTGGCACGCGGCTTAGCTACGCGGTATTCGGATTTTACATTTTTCCGAGGGTCGGTCTTCTTCAGCAGACCTTTACACTTCGAGCAATACATGGCCGATTTAGGCGGGATAACTTCTGATGATTTTTCAAAAATTATTAAATCTTCAATTTCATCCCCACCCTCCTTTAAAATGAAAATTTCTTTAATTTCCTTCTTCCGATTTACCTTCTCTTTTTGAAAGAGAGAACGGAATAGATTTCGGCATGTTTTGATGTCGGACCTTTGAGGTTGAAATTCCTAGAATTTCACCATCCTCTACTTCTGAATCTTCTCGATCAAGAGATGATTGGGGTTCCGACCGCGCCACAGTGAGATGTTGGACGACCGTCGCGTCGTCTTCTTCCTCGACATCTGATTTATAACCCGTACAGATCTTGAGGACCTATATCTGTAGGTTTATCTCTTCAATTGGAAGGAGTAGGAACTCTTGCAGGATTATTTCTTCAACAGACGATGGTATGATTGCCATCGTATCCTTCTTTCAGCGAAGAGATGATCCTGCAAGAGTTCCTACTCCTTCCAATTGATAGCGCTCGCCTCTGCACTCTTCAAAAATTCATAGAATTTTAAGGGTATAAACAGGTTTTAGCAAAGCCGAAATATATTCTAAGCATGCAGCTCTAGTTTTTCTCAGATCGTCCTTCGACTGATCTTTCAGATCCTTCGATCTCACAGATGGGTGCCTTCTTGGAATTACGAACGCTTTCGCCTCTGGGCTCTCCGGCCTCTTCTTGACTACTAACCTTGTCGTTCTTCCAAGTACACGTCTCCCAAATGTTTGATCTTGGATCTTAGGATCAAATTTTCAGAACGAAGAGAAGAAAAACTTTAAACTACAAATCAGAGAATATAAATCAGGCTAAGAAAGAATTAACCTGCGTAACAATCCTTATACGATCAAGGCTCTGATACCATAGGAGGATCAGAAGAGTTATTCAAATCGAACGCTGGCCGCGAAGAGCACGGGTTCGAAGTGAAGCAAGAGCAGAGAGCGGAAACATATTTCCAAAATAGGATGGAGGAAATATATTGACGCGGAAGAAGTAGGTTCGCGAACATATTTCCATCCTATTTCGAAAATATATTTCCACTTCTCATTTCGACTCAGTGTTCTTCGCAGCCCGTGGTCGAAATCGAGCGACGCGCGCAATTATCCGCATTTTCCCCTTTGATTGCCACCTTTTTGTCTTCCATTTTATCAACACAGTTAAAGTCTCCAATTAAGAGCCAAGGGAGATTACCAATGTCTATTTTGCATAGAAAATTCCATAGCATTAATCTTTCAGAAGGATTATTGCTGGCATAAATTCCACTCAACAACCATGGCTTATAATTGTTTTTAGAGTATATAATTGCAGTTAGACATTGGTTACATTCAAAAACCTTTTTGACATCCAATTCATTTTTCTTCCAAACTAAAACAATGTCACTTGATCTGCCAATCCCTGTAATTGAAATTCTAGACCTGTGTTCACCAAACTTACTGATGCATATTAAAAAATTTGCCTCATTGAGATGAGTTTCAACAAGTAGTACCAAATTGGGTTTATTTTTCTTCATCGGGATTCTAAGATGGTCCCAGGCATTATCCTTAAGACCACCACTAATGTTCCATGAGAGGACTTTTATCATTTTCAAAGTAGGCTGAGTTGTCCTCCTGACTTGGTTTTGGATCCCCATTACAAGGTATTACCTTAGGGTCATTTGAAAATCTTCTCTTATTTTCTTTAATAATTTTGGAATTAAAAGGAAAAGTAGAAGAGTGAATATTCTGTGAGAAGGCTTTCCTTCTTCTGGGGTATGTCAGCTGAGAGGTCTTTGAGGTGTCTATGCAATCTTCCTCATTATCCACGAGCTCTTTTTCCTTGATTTCACTAACAGTGACCTCAAATATATCAGTCATTTTTTTTTATGAAGGGTCTCAGAATCCTTCTCAATGTTTATTGGGACTTGCACAGCAGTAGACCTGGAGGCAGAGAAGTGAGTAGGTTTGGTTTGAGGGTCTTGTGAACTAGACTGACCTTTGTTTCTGAAGGGGTTTTCCACCAGCATGTTATTGCTTTTAGTGTTCAGAACACTCTTAGTATCCATCACTACATCAGCATCTTTTGACTTTTCAGTGACCATTACCCTATCAAAAGCTATTGCTTTGTCAACATTGGCTGATTTTGCCTCAGGTTCATTTTTCATTGGAACAACACCTGAGTTTTTGTTCTTGTTATTGTCATTCCTACCAGGGCCCATGAACCTCTTCCATTTCAAATTTTTCTGTTCCCACACTCTCTTCCTTGCTGCTATTGCACACATTATCATTTTTGTCTTCAGACGGGTTAACTGTTTCATGGGGCAAGATTCAACAACGTGACCCATCTTTCCACAACCATAGCAGAATTTTAGAACATTTTCAAATGCAATTGCTTGTCATATTCTTTTACCCATGCAATTGATCCAAATAACATTAGGTATACTTTGTTTAACTCCCACGGTATGCATACCCTAGCATATTTAGCCTTAATTCTTTTAGTGGTAATTTCATCTACCTTTATGGGGTGACCAACAGTGGAAGCTAATTTGAACAGAATGTCCCTATGCAAGTATTCAACAGGAAGATCCGAGAATTGCATCCAAACAGGTATAGTATCAATTTTTTCTAGCATTGGCTAAAAGTTTGGCTTCTAAGGTATTAACACTATTAGAATTGTTGTCATCACCAACGGTTGAAGCCATGGCTGAACCGTTGGTGATAGCTATCACGGACGGCACAAGCCGTGGTAAAACACCGTCATTGATGTGCGCGTCTCAAATAAGTTGTGACGGTATCTCTCGGCTGCCACAAGTAATCATCAGCGACGGCCGTGGGCGCTGTCGCTGATTTAAACACATCAGTGACGGCTGTAGGCGGCTGTCACTGATACCAACACATCAGCCACGGTCCGGAGCTGTCGATGATACTATTAACAACCGTGATATTTGGTGCTGGCCAGAACATCAGCCATTTATGATAAGCCTTCAGCCACGGCTTAGTGACGGTGGTCGTGGGTAAGCCATGGCTGAAGGTATATCCTGTAACTGAAAAAAAAATAATTTTTTTATAAATTCCTGTATACAATAATATTTATAGATTACAATATATTTTCAATCATATATTACAATCAGAAAACATCATACACATGCATTTGAAATCAAACATACAAGTTTTACATAAATATCATCAATCTAACCCTCAAACTGGAGGCAAACAATTATCAAAATATTATATATATACAACCATAAGTATATAAACAATTATCCATATACAAACAAGTATCAAAATATAAATAGAATATAATAAATCAAAATCTCACGGCTATGGTGGAGGCGGTGGAGTCGACAGCGACTGGGTCGGGAGCATCGACTAGGTCGAGGAGGAGGACGGCTGCGACATCATCGGAAGAAGGCCAGAGTGAGACGCAATCTGAGTTTAGAGTGTTCGCATGTTCTGGATCGTTTGTCTCAACTCGCCATTCGTCCGTCTATGCTCCTGCATCGCCAGCCTCTGCTCCTCCATCGTCAGCCTCTACTCCTCCATCGCCTGTCTCTGTTGGATGAGCTCCGACTCCATGGTCGCTATTCGGCTCTGGTCCTGCGCCCGGGATGTCGAGGGTCGTTCACCCGTAGCCAGACAGATCGGTGCCCCAAGTGGCTCGAGCACGGCGTGTGCATGTCCACTGTCTGCAAAGCCATAAACACGGCCGTGCTCCCAGCCACCTGCGGCCTCCACCCAAGCTGCTTCATCAAACTCCTCCGGTGTGCCTCCACGCTCGATCACGATCCTCGTGTAAGTTTCCTACACGTGTTTTTATTTTAAATATATATAAACTATAAATAAAAATTTTGTAAATCAAATAGACATATATAAATACTTACCATTATGATCGAGGCACTACTATCAACGTAGTCCCCCGCTCCTCGTCGACGACGGTGGGTGCGCTCAAACACCTCCATCATTGACGGGCGTTGGACGGTGCCGTCCTCCGCCACGCGCATCTTAAATTAGAAAATTAACAAATACATTAATATCTTTATACACAATATATAATTTAACTAAAAATCATTAAATTATACATACCATGCGATGCGCATGAATCGCAAAAGAGATGGAGCCACCAGTGTGGCGCGACCCCGTGCCGTCCCCCCGGACATGCAATTTCTCGACGTAGTCCGGGAGACCTCCTGCCACTCAGGCGTGTCCAACCGCTCAATGAGTTGGTCCCACACAGGGCCAGGAATCCACTCGGGAGCGTGTCCCTGAGTTTGCCCTATTTGTGTGCCCCTAAGCCATCTCATCACGGTCTAACGGGCCTGCTGAAGCAGCTCGTTATAGCGAGCGCGGGCAACACGCTCCCATGCAGCCTCAACTAAAGTGGTCTGGTCCACCGGCCATGTATAATGAGTTTGTAAAAAAAATATTATTACCGATGAATATTTAACATTAACATTAATTTAATAAATATACTTACCGTGAACTCTCGCCACAATAAATCCATATGCTCACGGGGCACGTGAGACCATGTAGGCCACGCCCCTTGCATAAACTTCCGGATCGTCCCTGCTATCGTGCAGGGGACGTCCTCCTACTCAAATCTGCACCAAATATAAATTCTTATTATGATATTTTGAATAATAAATAAATTAACAGAAATAATTGATGCATATACTTACCTTCTTCCATGCACACTAACTGCTCTGTGCAGTTCTCCCTCGGGTGGCGGAGGGAGAATTCTGTTAGGCCCTCATGGCCTACGTCTCGAAGACGATGGTCCTGGATCTACGGAGGGTGGTGGAGGGATGGTAGCCGGAGGTGAGGGGATGGTTGTAAACGAATTGGCAACACTAGAGGGGGGGGGTGAATAGTGTGTTATCTAATTAGTTAGCCTAAATCCGATTTTACTCGTTTCTCAAATCGTTTAGGCACGTTGCAATTTTACGATTGGATGCGGAAGCAATATAAACAATTAAGCACAAATAGAATATCAATGCAAACACACAAATTTATAGTGGTTTGGCCCCAATGCCTACTCCACTACCTAAGCACCCCGCTTAGGATTTCCAAACTAGGTTTACTAGATTAATTCTTGTTTCCCTTACAAAGAGGACTTTGACTCGAAGAGTCGCACTCTCGACCTAAGGCACTTCCACACCCGGAAGTCTCCGCCTTCTTACCAAGAGCACTCTTCCACCTCAACCCTAAGGGACAACACGACTAATCCTAGTAAACTACGTTTACACAAGTGGCTTTACACCTTCACAACAAGGTAACCACTTCCACACAAGACCTAACAACCTAGGTCTTCACAATCTCAAATCCAATAAAAAAATACGTTCAAATAAACAGTTAAAATTACAATGAAAAGAGCTAAAGAATGAAACCAAGAATCAATACTCTTTTCCAAGCCTTCAACGCCTTCAACTCGTCAAGAGGTAGAACTCGAATCAATTCCCGAGTTGAAGCAGAGTGTGCGCTTGAAGAATTTGTTGGCGGAAGAACCGAGCGCAAGCGATTTTTCTTTTCGAAGGCTCAAAACTCCCTTTTAATTGCTCAATAAAATCTGTAAGAGTGGGAGAGAGAGATTAAATGAGTTATATGAATGATATATATAACCTCTAAAAGCAACGACAGCTCAATGGGCTAAAATCTAGCTGTTATAATCGCTCGGTCGATTGGCCGGTCGACCGATCGATCGACCGCTCAAGCGACCGCCGCTTATTCTCTCTGTGCGGTCGACCGATGGGTCGATCGCCCAAACACAAAATTGCGTTCCCATAATCCAGTCGACCCATCGATCGACCGACGCAGGTTGCGCCTTTGGTGATACGCAGTCCGGTCGACCGACGCGTCCTCTGCCAGAATTTGGCCTTTGTCGGTCGATCGACCGGTCGATTGAGATGGCTACTGCCATTTTTCTAACCCTATTCAGTTGACCGCTCGGTCGATCGAACCTAGGCTAAAATTGATTTTTCAGCCCTTTTTCTTCCGCGCTTCATTGCCGGGTTCTAGCTTTCAACGAGCATCAACTTGGAGAGCTTTTCATTTGATCTTTGGACTCTTCCAATGCGACTTTGGTGCACTCGTCGAGCTTCAAGAAATTCCACGTCGAACCCGAGCATGACGGTTAATGTCCCTCCGATTTATTGATTTTGCTGATTTATCCGATCGAGGACATGGAACACTACTCGATATGGAACCTGAAAGATTTCTCAATGAAATATTAGTTCCATGTTTGTTATCATCAAAACTGAGATTAAGACCAAGGTTGAAAACCTAAAGCCAATAATGGTGGCCAGATCAGGTGAGGGAACGGTGGACGGATCAGGTGGGGGGATGGTGTCCGGAGTTGGGGGGATGGTGGTGGAACGCGAAGGGTCGGTGGGTACAGGTGGGGCGGGTGGTAATCGTCAGGGGGTCCTACGAGGAATGTCTCCTCGGGAACTGATATCTCAAACCATAGCTGTAAAAATTTAATATAATTAGATTATATATAATAGATTAATAGATATATTTAATAATTGAATATATACTTCACATTTACAATTATTTGTCATCGTCATTATCATCATCTGTGTAATACTCTTCTTTTTGTTCTTTTGTATCGAAATCTTGAAATTCTTCTTCGTCTCCATCATCATCATTCTGTCCTTCCTCAACTTCATTATCATCGTCATCAACGTATTCTATTTCCAATTGAACTAACTCTATGTCATCATCCTCGAGTATTGGACTAACTCGTTCCACTCCGGAAGGATCTTCTTCTTGATAGAAGTCATCTGCTGGCTCATTCTCTCCAACTACCGGGTTAATTTTTCCTCTGGCTTTAGTCTTACAGACTACACTCCAATCTGCCCTATCTTTCTTTCAAGATGGATACTGCATATAATATACTTGTTCAGCTTGAGATGCCAATATAAATGGCTCATTTGAAGCCAATTTTGATTTGTAATTGACCTCGACCAATTGTTTATATTTTGGATGAACTCTCATGCCCCTATCGCTTGTATCGAGCCAATGACATTTAGAAACAACAACTGACTTACATCCGAAAAATTGCAATTCTATGACTTCTTCCAATAGTCCGTAAAAGTCAACATCACATTCAGCATACGTTGTCCCTTTGTCGCAGACCCCGACATTCATAGTCTTTTTTGTAGATGAATACTCAAGTATGTGAAATTTATATCCATTAACAAAATAACCATTATAACACTATACAAGTTGTGCCAGTCCGCTAGCAAACTCAAATATTTGGTTATCTATTTCGCCTCTGCGTTCTGTATTGTAAGCTTGAAATCAATTAGGGAACTCACGATTTCGTAATCTTTCTAATTCCTCATCGTTGTAAATTGGGTATTTTGTCACCATCTCAATGTCAAATATTTTAATGAACTTCTTAATCTCTGGACAGTTTAGTAAAACATACAAGTAAGTCAAATGGTACTCTTCATCGTTTAAGAATCGAGACGGACGAGAACCCAATGCACACCCCGGGGTAACAAAAGATATTTAAACAACCATCTGATGGTCGAGCTCCCTCGTCATCATTCCGTGGAAGACGATTAAGTCTTGTCTTGATGGTTGATTCAAAATAAAATGAGCAGAATGTTAAAATTTCTTGAATTATATATGCTTCTGATATGGTACTTTCAACTGCGGCGGTGTTCTTTACTTTTTTCTTTAGATGATTCATGTATCTTTCAAATAAGTACATCCACCGGTATTGAACGGGGCCACCAACTTGTGCCTCGGATGCCAAGTGTATCGGTAGATGCTCCATCGAGTCAAAAAATACAGGAGGGAAAAATTGCTATAGCTTGCATATGATTTCAACAATATTATTTTCAAGTGCTGACATATCTTCGACTCGAAGTATATTTGCACAAATATTTCTGAAAAACATACTTAATTTTGTTAACGAACCCCAAATCTTATCATGTAGATGATGTCGAAACGCAATCGAAAGCAATCTCTGCATGAATACATGACAATCGTGGCTCTTCATCTTCGATATTTTGCATTCATCGACGTTTACACATCGAGATAAGTTTGAGGCATATCAATAGGGTAATCTGAGTTCTTTGATCCATTGATACACATCTTTCATCTGTTGTTTATTTAACACATTCAGCGTCATTGGCTTATGAAGTCGTTTGTTGACCTCTTGCAACTCTAACTCAGGCCTCTTACAAAGTATTTTCACATCATGTCGGGCTTTCACATTATCTTTAGTTATGTCGGAAATATCCATAATAGTGTTAAAAATATTATCAAACATATTTTTTTATCAAACACATCTTTAGTTTTGTCGGAAATCTTTCATTAGTTGACGTCCAAATTATGCCGAATCGGTAATGAACTCCAATATGGCAATTCCCAAAATATTTTTTTTCACCCAGTTATGTATTTGACCAAAGCCTGAAATTCTTACATTCCGACCAAAAGTAATTTTTGAAAGCAATTGAACACATGCTAACATCTGTTCACCAGACAACATCGGTGGTGGCTCATCTCTTTCGACTCTACCCTTAGTAAATTTGTCATAATTCCTTCGATATTGATGGTTAGACGATAGGAACAGGCGATGACAATCAAAGAATAAATTTTTTTGACTGTTCTCAAGACTGAAGGATTTTGAGTGTTCCATGCAATATGGGCAAGAGAGTCGCCCATGCGTGCTCCAACCAAACAACATGCCATAGGCCGGGAAATCATTGATTGTCCATAATATAGCAGCTCGTAAAGTGAAGTTTTGATTCCGATGACAATCATAAGTGACAACTCCCTCAACCCATAATATTTTCAGTTCATCAATTAGGGGTCGGAGAAATACATCAATTTCTTTGCGAGGACCCCTAGGACCCGAAATAATCATCGAAAGATAGATAAATTCATCTTTCATACACATTGAGGGCGGCAAATTATAAACTGTTAACAACACTGGCCATAGTGAATACGGAGTTGCCGAATTACCAAATGGATTAAAACCATCTGTGCACAATCCCAACCTGATATTTCTAGTCTCCCTAGCAAATGAAGGATGACACCTATCCAAATATTTATATGCTTCACTGTCGGATGGATGAGTCATTACCGTATCATCACGACATCTTGCATGCCAACTCATATAGGGGGCAGTCTTTTCCGACATGAATAACCCTTGAAGCCTCGATGTCAGTGGAAAATACTGAAGCACCTTAAAGGGGATATTTTTTTGTCGGGCATTGCTCTAACTATGCATTTTCTTTATAATATAAAATGCAGTTATTTGGGCACGCGTGTATCTTTTCGTACCCAAGCACTGATTTTCTCATCAACTTTTTTGTTTTATAAAAGGTTGGCTCAAACTTGTTATTTGGAGGTAGCATATCATTGATAAAGCCTGCAATCAGATCAAACGCAACCCCTTTGATATTACAATCGGACTTGTGTCATTACCGAAAATCTTGTATAATTAGGACAATTCTCATTACAATCGGCAGCTTTCAACATCTCGTAAAATTCTACAGCCTCCTTATTCAGCAATTCAATCTGTATCGTCGGTTGTTCTTCGGTGACTTCAACTGTCGTAGTATCTGGTGGCACTACCATCTCAGTAATTGACTCAATATTATCATTTATATGAAATTATCCTCCAAGACTATTCAGAATCATTGTTCTATAAGGATTAGATGGATTGGAAGAAGAAACACCAGAAGAAGAAGATTCACCATGAGTTTGGACAACAAGATTGCTCGACGTCCCGACTTGACGTGACTCCCCGTGACAATTCCATAGAAAATATCTTGGTGTGAATCCTTTTGTATACAGACACATTGTGATAGTTTCTCGGTCCAAAAATCTTATGTTCGAATATTTTCGGCACAGACATCGGATTTTATCACCACTAAGGAATTTTTCATTCGAGTAGGAGAAATTTAAGAAATAAGTTACGCCTACTCGAAATTCGTTCGTTATAGCTCCACGATGAATTCGTCGGTACATCCAACTTCGATTGTCCGACATGTTCTGTCAAAAAGTTTGTAATATCTTGAGATAATGTCTTTAGGTGGGATGGTCCTATTTCATTCGGGATTCATGTTATTTATATTGCACTTAGAATTTCTTTTAGTCATTAACTTCATTCTAAATTTCGACAGCATCTCCCTACAGTTCTCCGAATACACATATCATCTGGGCATGTATCGGAGAACAAGGGAGATACAAACCAAAATTTAAAAATGAATAATGACTAAAAGAAATAAACTAAGTGCAATATAAATAACTATGTTCCCAAATTATTCAATTAGGGAAAATTCAAGGGTTGTACGTCGTATAAAAGATCATTTACTTCATTTACATGAACATACAACCCCCGAACGGATATAAGGTTTTACAAAATTAAAATTTGACTCGTCGATGCGTACGTGAAACGTATCAACTCGTCTTGATTATTTTATAAATTTGTGGATGCCGGTGCGAGTCCACAACAGACGATTCCGCGCGAGTCGAAAGTACGTGGACGATTCCGACGCGCGAGTCCAAGGTGGACGATTTCGGCCCTAGTCCAAAGTGGACGATTCCACACGAGTCCATAGTGGGATATTCAAGCACGTGCGAGTTCAAAATGGATAATTTTAAAATTATAATTACACCCAACTAAAATTAACCCTAGCATTTATTCTACCATTGATTAACTAACCCTAACATTAAAACTAACCTAAATTTAATTAATCTAACAGCAAAAAAAACTTAATAATCTACGATTAACATATAAAATCTACAATTAATACATAATAAAGCTATAATTAACAGATAATTAATATAAAATTAATCTACATTCAACACATAAATTCTATAAATAACAAATAATAAAAAAATCTAAAAAAATTAAAACCTAAGATTAGGGGTTAAACCCCTAATCAAACAGTAGCCAACAGCTGTTGCCGACTACTGTTCATCTGGTTGGGGCCGAGGGATTCGGCCCCAAACCCGGCACCGGTGTCTACACGTCGGCACCGTTCACTAGTGTCGGCGTTCGGCGTGTAGACGCCGACAGTGGTGGCAACGAAAAAAGGGGGCGCACAGTGGAAGGAGGCGGAGAATACCTCACAGAGAAAAAGGGGCGACGGGCCGACTGCGGAGGGTCAGAATTGACGGTGTATGGCAACGGGCGGCGAGGGAGATTGGGGTCGGCCAGTGTGCGGCGCGTGGAGGTAGATTGGGGCTCAATCGGCGAGGGCAAGGGCAAGGGCACCGTCTCCGTCGACGGCGCACGAAGTCAGCGGCGGCGACGGCGACAACTTGGTCGGCAGCGAAGAGAGAAGACAGCGAGGGAAAGAAAAACGGTCAGGCACGAACGCAAATAAAAAGAATTTTAACCGACGGCTTGTCAACTGTTGGAAAATCATGGATTTATAATCTTATTATCACCGACGGCTATCTCAGCCGTCGGTGAAGAGTGTTTTAATTTTCGTGCTGCATTCGCGCCATTAATTAATAAGCGACGACCGCTTCTAGCCGTGACTAATGACTTATTCATATCACCAACGGCTCTAGCGCCCTCGCTAAGCCGTGGCTAATAACTTATTTTATTTCGCGCCCCGTTCGCGCCATCAACTATGAGCGACGGCTCTAGGCGGCCGTTTGCGAGGCACGGTTTATTTGGTTACATTAGCCATGGGCGCTACGGCCATCGCAAAGCCGTGAATTATTCTGACGGCCGAGGCGACCGTCGGTGATTCCCGTGGCTGATGTGGTATATTCTAGTAGTGTAACAACAGTACTTGGCCATTCAAGAACCAAGGACCCTTGGAGAGAACTAGGTTCATATCATCCACATTTGTAAATTTAAAATAGAAAAATCCTGAAGCTAGATCAACTTCTTGCATGCTGAATTTAATTCTCCAGATTTTAAGCATTACCGACTGAACAAGAGTTAATGAGGGTGTTTTTTCAAAAAAATTCCCATACATGCAGTTGATCCAGTTCAGTGTGGTTGCTTCTATCAGATCGTCCTCTATGAATGCTACATGCAGGATGAGTTCTCCTGGATTGCCTTGATCCTTGAATCAGCTTTCTTACTGGAATCCAATGCAGAGGTATGTGATGCCTCCTTAAAGAGCGCCACCCAGAATCCCGATTTCTTCCGTTCGGATTTCGCATAGTTAGGGCTCAATCCATCAACTGATTTATCCTTCAATGTGTTCTTAGATCCATCCTCAATACTTATCTTTCCATTCCTTAGCAGGTTAGATCCAATCCCCTTGTTAACAAAGGGGGAGGAGCTAGAGGAGACGTCGATGGCTGCTTCGACGGGGATGTTAGCAACGACATCAAGAGAGACACCAGTAGAGGCGCCAATGGAGTCGCATGGGGTTCGAAAGCTTCTTTGGCTTTGGAATCCATATCTGGCCGACGATTTTGTCAAGGGCGAAAAAGTCACCTTTGGCGTCTTCTTTCGGACTCATTAGACTTAATTTGAAGTAGGTTTTGAAGGATTTGATTGGTCAAATGATGTGCCAAAACCAAAAAACTTTATTCAATCCCATTTTAGAATATCTCTAAATAATCTGAACCTAAAATTAATTCTTAAAACTAGTTCCCATTTCACAAGTTTATCATAACAAAACTACAAGAAATAATGACGTTAGCCATAGTGGATATTGTAGCAATGTCATGGTTGATGAGAACCAACTATGATGTGTGTCATGGCAAAGTAACGTAGCTAATAAGATTGTAGCAAATAACTTTGTGATGATGCACATGCTAGAGGTGGCAACGGGTCGTGCCCGGGCAAGTCCATTGCTTGTCGGGCACGACCCGTTGCATGTGCGTCGCCATGCCTAGCACGACCCGAGCAAAATTTCTCTGAGGATAGCTCCATCGATTTTAACGCTTAGAGAAACTCTTGTGTCCGTGTGCCAAGCTGGGCCTCACTTTTGAAAATCTGAGCTGTGCTTGGCATGACTCAAGCAAAATCCAAGTCGTGCTTGGAACGGCCCAGATTTTCAAATGTGAGGCCAAGCTTGGCATGTGGCCCGCCCTTTTGGGCTCGAGCCAACCCAGCACTAGGCATGCACCAGTATCGAGCACGGCCCACATCCGCAAGGGACGGGAACTAGCACACGTTGTGGTAGATAATCACCCATGACATTTGCTAGGACACATATAGTGGCTTATATAACAATTAATTAATAGCCACGACCTTTGCCACATTTACATCTTATTAGGATTAGATCAACCAAGTTAAATCGGATCGATTCACTTCTAGTAGAATCAACCTATTGTAGATATCTAATATACTGTGTTAGAAAGGCTCAAAATGAATTAGATTGAGGTCTGGTTCAATCGAGCTAGGCTGTATGAAGTAGGACTCAATTTGATCCAGTAGCTTGATTGTATCAGATATGTCACTTCAACCATATTGGGTTAACTTTAAGGTTAATTTTTGGAAGCATTTAGCATATCCATATTTGACTCGAGAGATTATAAAATTTTAATTTTTCAGAAATTTGTACTAGACCCCAAAAATTAAATTTTAATTATTAAGAATGTTAATTTTTTAGATATTTTTATTGAATCCAAATGGGGATAATTCTTATATAATATTTATGTTTTAAAGTAATTAACTTAAAGTTAAGAAATATTATATAAGAGGACCTAGCAAAAATCGAACCCATAAACGAACAAACGCTCAAAAAAATCAACCAAACCAAGCAGTCAGCCCAGTTTCAGTCGAGCAGTCAGTCGACCGAAACTAGGCAGACTGCTTGGTTTGGCTAATTTTTTTGCTCGTTTGCTAGAAATTGGCAATAGGCATGTGGTCGCTCAGTCGGTTGACCGACGATCGATCGGACCTACTATCGGATGGCGGAAAATGGCTCTATTTCGAGCCATTGAGTGTTGTTTTGGGTCTCTACCTTCATGACTTATAAGTACAAGCCTTTGAGTGTCTTTTATGATTATCTAAGCTTCCATATATCCATATTTTGAAGATCTTTGTGCTTAATTGAGCCACCATTCTTGAAACCCTAGTTTGCGTTGGCTTAAGGTTTTCAACATTGGTCTTAATCTCAATTTTGACGATAACAAATATGGAACTAATGATTTCATGAAGAGTTACTTTCAGGTTCCATATCGGTTAGCGCTCGACGTCCTCGATTAGAAATATCGGAGAAATAAAAAAATCAGAAGGACGTTGGTCGACGCGCTCGGATTCGTCGGGAAGATATAGTTTAGGTTTAGGGTGTCTAATTTATGTTGTAAACCCTCATGATGATGCATAAGAACCAAAAAACCAATCTCGACCCCCAAAATATGAAAACCCGGAACCGCCCTGAAGTTCACTAAGCCTATGGAGCTCCTTAGAGGGCTATATGACCTAGATATTTTCCTAACATAAAAAATGACGGTAATTGTTCCTTGGGTTAAAACTAGATAACGAGGTATTTTTAAAAAAAATTTTGAAAGCCTTTAGCCTACCCATATTTGACCCGGAAGATTAGAAAATTTTCGTTTTCCGAAAATTTGTACTAGACCCCAAAAACTAGATTTTGATTCTTAAGGATTTTGATTTTTTAGATAATTTTATTGAATCCAAATGGGGGATAATTCTTATATAACATTTATATTTTAAAGTTATTAACTTAAAATTAATAAATGTTATATAAGTAGACTTAGCGAAGACGGAACCAAAAAACGAACAAACCAAGCAAATAAATCTACCCTGCCCAGGTTCGATCGATCGACTGAAGAAGAAGAAGGCATTTCGGTCGACAAAACGATGCCAGAATTTGGCAGTAGTCAATTCGGTCGATCGGTCGATCGAAGTTCGCCCAGAAGCGGTAGAATGTCGTGGTCACTTGGGCGATCAATTCGTCGGTCGACCGACGATCGATCGGACAATCGACCGGGCGTTGCCAACGGTCAAAAATGTGCTCGTTGACGAGCCATTTCTTATGGGGGGTTATAAATACCCATCTCAATCTTTCTTCTAGCAATGAATTGATGCTTCTAAACCTCAAAGAGCCACTCATTGCATCTCCACAAGAATTCTTGAGCCATCCTTGCAAGAACCCTAGCTTTGAGCATAAGAATCTTAAGATTGACTTTGAGCTTGCCTTGATTCATCTTCAAGTCATCAAGAGGAGCTAGGACATTTGTTTGAGAGCTAAGATTATATTTTTTATTATTTGCTCTCATTATTGTTGTATTTTAGTGTTTATTTCATTGTATTTGAATTTGTGTAAACCTAGAGTGCTAGGTTGATTGAGTTGGTGGTTGCCTTGGTATTGAGGCTTAAACCCACCATTGTAAACTTAGTTTACTAGGATTAGTTGAGTTGTCCCTTAGGTTGAGGTGGGAGAGTACTCTCGGTAGGAAGACGAGATACTTCTGGGTGTGGAAGTGCTTTCGGTTTCAGAGCGGAGACTTTCTAGTGCAAAGTCCTCGTTGTAAGAGAAACAAGATTAATCTAGTAAAGCTTAGTTTGGAAATCTTAAGCGGGGTGCTTAGGTAGTGGAGTAGGCATTGGGGCCGAACCACTATAAATAATTATGTTTGCATTGATTCTTCTTGTGTTTATTTCATTATTGTATTTACTTTACTTCCGTTTGCTACTCAACTTGTAATTTGCCTAAGTAACCCAAGAAATAATTAAAATCGAAATTAGGCTAATCGATTAGTAAACACACTATTCATCCCCCCTCTAGTGTAGATAATTTCCACCAACAGTTTGATATCTCCATTTCTTGATATAGCCTTCAAAGATTCATCGATTCATTACCTTGAGGCATCAAGAGGACTATGGGGTTTGTTGTGAAGCTAAGTATTTTATTATTTGATTTATTGCTCCATTTAGTGTTGTATTTTCTTATTTATTTCTTTGTATTTGAGTTAGTGTAAGACCTAGAGTGTAGGTCTTGAAATTGGGTGGTAGCCTTGGTGTTTGAGGTTTAAATCCACCGATGTAAATGTAGTTTGCTATGATTAGTTGAGTTGTCCTTACACTACTAGAAAAATGGGCATCGGCAACGGCTGATGTCGTTGCTGAACCGTTGCTGAAACTCATCAGCAACGGCTGGAGCCGTTGCAATGGAGCCGTGGCAGAAAATCGCGTTGCTGATAACTTAGCAACGGATCAGCAACGGCCTCTCGGGCCGTTGCTAACAATATTATCAGCAACGGTTTTGCCACGGACGCGGAGCCGTTGCTGATAACATTAATAGCAACGGTCGGTGAGCCCGTAGCAACGCCGTTAGTAAAAGCCCGTCGCTAAGCCGTTTCTGTAGGTCATCAGCAACGGCTTTCGATACACTTTTAGCAACGGCTTTCCCACGGACGACCGTGGGAAAGCCGTTGCTGATGATGTGCACCTGGTAACGAAAAATTTTAAAATTTCAAATTTCCATTGATACATTGATACATTATCTGATACATAACTCACACACCCATACACTCATACACACATTCATTCACACATCACAAATACACCAAGATATACATCAAAACAATTATATTTATAATTATAATTATCCACAATAGTATAAAAACTATTCAAATGCAAAATTGAAGTATCAATATCCAAACAAAATAAATTAAACAAGTCCAATATCTCAGTAACAAAGTCAATATAAAAAAAATCTCACGATGACGATGGAGGATGGTCTGGATCATATGGCGGGGTCTGGAGTGCTTGAGTGTACACCGGCGTGGACTGACTCGAGGATGATGGATGAGATGATGCCGAAGAGATGCCTGCTTCGAGATGACCTGACATGTTGTGTAGCATAGCATGCATCTCCGCCATCATCTGACTCTGGCGCTCCATCATCTCACTCTGACGCGCGACCGTGTCCTCTAGAGTCCTTATTCTGCTACTATGATCATAACTGGATATAGAGGTGGACGGCCGCTCACCAGCGATCAGAGGAGTCGGTGCCCCAAGTGGCCCTAGTACGGCTCGCGCATGACCACTATCTGCAAAGCCATATACGCGGCCATGGTCCCAGCCACCTGCGGCCTCGACCCACGTTGCCGCGTCAAAGTCCTCGGAGGTGCCCCCGCGCTGCACCACCGTTTGGCTGTAGGTCTTCTACTCGAGTTTGATTTTTTGTTTAATATTTATCATAAAACTTAAATTATAAATATATAATTAATAATTTAAATAAATATATAGTTACCATAATGTATGCAGCGCGGTTGTCGATGTACTCCCCCGTCCCATGTGCTCGACGGTGAGTCCGCTCAAACACTGCCATCGGGGAGGGTCGCTGGACAGTCCCGTCATCCGACACCGTCGTCTACATTTACAAAACAAATACATTAATTAGTACACATAGTAACAAATAAAATATATAATTAAAAGGTATACTTACCATACGGTTCGCGTGCACTGCAAATGCAACAGAGCCGCCGGTGTGACGCGCTGCTCCCCCCGACATGCGATTTCTAGCCGCATTTCGAGAAACCTCCTGCCATTGATCCGTCGACCATATTCCCACGAGTTGGTCCCATATATCCGGAGTAATCTAATCGGGGTCGTATCCCCGAGTGTCCGCGATGTTAGTGGTCCCAGCTCGGGCCATCGCCTGGGACCGAGCCTGCCCCAGCTGCCCGTTGTACCTCGCACGGGAAATAGCCTTCCAGGCAGCGTAAATGAATGGCCTCTGGTCCTCAGGCCATGTAAAGCGAGCCTGCAAAATAATAATATCAGTACCAATATTAATCATCATGCATGTAAAAATAATAATAATAATACGTGCCTCAAACTCGCGCCATAACATGTCGACGTGCTCGCTAGGCACATGAGACCACGTAGGCCATGCCCCGTGCATGTATCATCTAATAGTAGAAGAAATGCTCCTCGACACTTCTTCTTGCTCGAACCTGCACAATAAAAATAAATTTTAATATTATATTATGATATAATGAATTTGTAATGATTCATAATTCATGATATATTACCGTTCCCCAATCACGCTAATAAATCTACGTGACGCTATGGCTGGTGGAGGCTGCCACCTGTTCGGCCCGCGTGGCTGCCTGCGTCTGGATGTATTAGCCTCGGCAGTATCATCGGCATGAGGATCAGCAACAGGAGGATCAGCAGCATGAGTAACTGTAGGAGTCTCACCGATCGGAGACTCCGAAGCTCTCCTGCGACGATAACCACGACCAGACATATTTGTCGAATAGACATATAATCAGATTATTGTATAAATAGTAGAGATATATTTAATAAAATATATACTTTACAATTATTCCTCATCATCTGAATAATAGTCTTCGAATTCTTCCTCTTCTTCCTCTTCTTTATCTTCTTCATCTCTAGCTTCCTCAATTTCATGATCGTCATCATCAGCATATTCAACTTCTAATTGAATTGGCGTTATTTATATTGCACTAAGTACTTATTTTAACCGCTAACTTCATTCTAAATTTCGGCAGCATCTCCCTACAGTTCTCCGAATACGCATATCATTTGGGCGCGTATCGGAGAACAAGAGAGATATTGCCGAAATTTAGAATTATTAGTTAACAGTTAAAATAAAAACGTAAGTGCAGTACAAATAACTATATTCCCAAATTGTCCAATCAGGGACAATTCAAGAATTGTACGTCGTATAAAAGATCATCTACTTCTTTTACACGAACATACAATCCCCGAACGGATCTAAGGTTTTGCTAAATCATATCCGACTCGTCGATGCGTACGTGAAACATATCAAATCGTCGGATGGATGATTATTTTCTAAATATTTTGAGACAGTTCGAGTCCATATTGGACAATTCCGACACGAGTCCAAATTAGACGATTTCGACAAGAGTCCGAAGTCGATGATTCCGGCGCGCGTCCGAAGTGGACGATTCCGGTGCGCGTCTGAAGTGGACGATTCCAGCACAATGCCGAAGTGGATAATTCCGAAATTAATCTAAACCCTAATAATTAATCTAACAAATTAAACAATTAATCTAAATAATTAATTAATATATAAATAAAAAAATAAATCTACTCTTTCCGTACTCCGGCGCCGGCGTACAGTGTCCGGACACTGTACAAGATCCGGCGGCGACCATTGACCGACCACCGCCGGCCGAAACCCTAAAAATAGGGTTTCGATCGGATTTCCTGCCAGCCGCAACTGGAAGAGACGGCCGAGCGGCGATGAATACCTAAAATCGGTGGTCAAGGACGGACGACAGCGTCGGCAGCGACAGCTCGGCGTCGTCGACGTCGGCAGCGGCGGCGAGAGGCGGGAGGAGGAGGCGACGACGGCGGCAACAGCGGGAGGAAGAAGGGTCGGGCGCGATCTGTGACCTATATAAACTTATCAGCAACGGCTCACTCGCCCGTTAGAAAGCCGTTGCTAATAAGTTATCATCAGCAACGGCTCACTTGTCCGTTAGAAAGTCGTTGCTGATAATTAAAATCATTAGCAATGGCTCGCGTGTCCGTTAGAAAGCCGTTGCTGATAGCCGTTGCTGAAGACTCAATTTCTAGTAGTGTTAAGGTTGAGGTGGTTGAGTGCTTTCGTTAGGAAGGCGGGATACTTTCGGGTGTGGAAGTGCCTTCGGTTTGAGAGTGGAGACTTTTCGGTGTAAAGTTCTCATTGTAAGGAAACTAATTAATCTAGTAAAACTAGTTTGGAAATCCTAAGTTGGGTGCTTAGGTAGTGGAGTAGGCATTGGGGTCGAACCACTATAAATCAAAGTGTTAGTATTGTTTCATTTGCGTATTGAATTACTAATTGTTTATCTTGCTTCCGCTTGCTACATAATTTGTGAATTGCCTAAGTAGTTTAAGAAACGTTTAAAATCGGAATTATGTGAAAAGATTAGTAAATATACTATTCACCCCCCCTCTAATGTAGGCCATTTCATCAACAAATCTTTACTTTCGTTTATGTCATCTACCAAATTGTCACGCGTCGTCTCAGCTAAGCTGATGTGGAGGTAAACTACGATTGCTTGGCCTGACGACGTCATACGTGGCCATAAATTCATCTATTATATATATATATATATATATATATATGGCCCCATCTTTTTCTCTCTCTCTCTTCTCTTCTTCCTCCGACATGCTGCCACCTTTTCTCATTTCTTCTTCTTCTTCTCCTCCTTCCCCTCCTCCCCTCCTCCTCCTCCTCCTGATGAAAGAGTTCGATCACAGAGATATCTACCAGCAGATGGAGATTGTCTGCTACAAGGGAGGTTTCACGGCTAAGCCCATGGCATTCCTCCTTCCATGCTAAGGAAAGAGTACTGGGATCTGCATCAGTCCGAGCACGATGACTTCACCTTGGTGGAAGCCTCGGGCGTCAATGAAGTACTTCGCTCTCGTCTGCGCGCGCCAGCGTTGTACTCGCCATCGACAAAGGCAAAGAACGGTGACAACGTGGTGGTGGGAAGGTGGTATGTCCCATTTGTGTTTGTGAAGGAGGAGATGATCGAGCTTGAGTGAGCAAGTGAAGCAATCTGCCTACTACAAGATCACTCTCGAGCAATTCTGGGAACAAATTAGGGCATGTGAGAGTGCATATGGCGCAGAGAGGGTGGCAGAGGTGCAGAGTGTCGTGGGAGTAGAGGCTGCTTACTTGAACGGGAAGGAGGCCAAGTGTTTTGGCATGCATGATATGGATGGATTGGTGTGGTTTAAGATGATCAATTCCGGGGGAGGGAGAGAAAGGGTTATGAAGTTGAGTTATCTGATTTAGGAGACGATCAAATGGGAGGAAAACAGAGTTAGGTGTAATGGTGGTGGGTATGAGAAGGTGGAGAGGGTAGAGGAGTACAGAGGAGGAGCGGGTGGATGAAAGAGGTTCGATTGCTATGTGTTGGTAGAGAGGTTTGTGTTGAGGAGGATGGATGGCAACGAAGTTTTGATGGTTGACTTTAGGCACAACAAGAAAGTTTCAGAAGAGGAGTAGGAGTAGGAGTGAGAAAAAGATGATAGTAGGTGGGAGGAAGAAGAGAAGAGAGAGATAGAAGAGAAAAAATAGGTGACCTCGATTAAGTGGGAGTGAAGAGGAAAAATGACTAGATTGACCTCATAAAGTGGGAGAAAGTTGAGGGCTAAAAATGGGATTTCGTAAAGTGGGAGAAAGTGCAAAAAGTTATGGGTGACATACCACATATGATGTCGTCAGGCCAAACAAGCATCGTTTATCTCCACGTCAGCTAAGTTGAGAAGGCGCATGACGATTTGATAGATGACATAAATAGAAGTAAATATTGTGCATTTACAGACAAAATTTGGAAACACGGGTAGAACGTAAAATTTCTACAAACCTTGTGATTTTTTAATTTATTATCCCTAGAATAAACTAATAAACTGTGAGGTAGAAGTGGCAATGGACCGTGCTCGGCCGACCGAAGCCCGATCTCGGCCCATCCTTTTTTCTTCTTTTTTTTAAATTTGTTTTTCAATTTCTTTTTACTGGTTTGGCACATCCCAGACCTAGGTCGGTGCGCGACAGGTGGGTCTGGCACGCACCGGGCCAGCACGGGCCGCGTGCCATGCTTGGTACAACCCATGTGCCCAATGGACAAGCCTGACCCCGTCCCTTGGGCACAAATAAATCGTGTCTGACCCAACTCAAAAATTTTGGGTCGAGTCAAATACAATACTATGTCAAGCGAGGCGAATCCAGTTCATTGCCACATCTAGTGTGAGGCTTTGGATCGTGAAAATGCCCATCTTGGCATGTGCCGAGCACATTATATTCCTATCAAGAAAATTAATATATATAAAAAAAAAATATGCATGCAACTTGCAAGATATGATATTTATCAGTCGTCACATCGTTAAGCTTTTTATATATATATTAACGCTATATATGTTTATTTATTAAGGACGAATGAATGCCGTGCCATTGCCAACTTGTGAACCACTGTAGGCTTGTTGTCTTTGTCAATGATGAATCCAAATTTGACTTCTATTGGATTTTACATCACTCAAGTCCAAGAATCAAGATTGGCTTTCCGACCCACCACTAGTGAGTCTATTTCGCACTTTGGGATTTTCGGATCATAAAATTGGATCCGATCCGACCCCTTACAGAATATAGAATTAGAAACACCATCGCGATTCGCGCGCAACTTTACATGTGCTGACGTGCCAGCTCGATCTACCACCACGACAGCCCTACGCGCGATCGCAGAAGACTCCTTTCTTTCCTTCTGCTCTAAAGAGGCGGCGCCGGCACGCCTCGATACTTCTTTAGCAGCCAATTCCTCCTCTGTCCACATTATTGCGTCCCTTCCATGGCCTCGCCTGCAGCTGGCTTCACTGTCCGCAGGCGAAAACCTGAGCTGGTGCCCCCTGCTGGACCTACGCCGCACGAGCTCAAGCGCCTCTCCGACATCGATGATCAAGACGGCATCCGCAGCTTCGTACCCATCATCCAGTACTACCCCAGCAGCGGAGGAGGAGGAGGAAAAGGCGACCGCGATCCCGTCGAGGTGATCCGCGACGCCCTCGCTCGAGCGCTCGTGTTTTATTATCCGTTGGCGGGCCGCCTCCGGGAAGCCGCCGGGCGCAAGCTGGTGGTGGAGTGCACCGGAGAAGGGGTCATCTTTGTTGAGGCAGACGCCGACGTCCGCCTCGAGCAGCTTGGAAATGCTTTGCACCCTCCGATCCCCTACTTGAGCGAGGTCCTTCACAACGTCCCCGGTTCGGATGGCATCCTCCACTGCCCCTTGCTCTTGATGCAGGTGACGCGGTTGCGGTGCGGTGGGTTCATCGTCGCGACCCGCCTCAACCACACCATGGCCGATGGCGCCGGCCTCGGCCAATTCATGCTCGCCGTGAGCGAGCTGGCTCGCGGCGCGGCCGCCCCGTCCGTGCTCCCTGTGTGGGCGCGCGAGCTCCTTGAAGCGCGCAACCCTCCCCGCATCACCTGCTTCCACCGTGAGTACGAGCACACACGGCCGCCAGATTCCGAGGGCGAGGCCGTCGCCGTCCCGCCCGAGGACATGGAGCACCGCTCCTTCTTTTTCGGCAGAAAGGGCATCGCCACGCTCAGGCGGCTCATGCCGCCAAACCTCCGCGACAGCTCCACCTTCGAAATTCTGACCGCGTGCCTCTGGCGGTGCCGCACCGCCGCCATCAACCCCGGCGCAGACAAGGAGGTCCGTCTCATGTTCATCGTCAACGCACGCAGTAAGCGTTACACCTCTTTGGGGCTTCCTCCGGGGTACTACGGGAACGCGATTGCGTACGCTGTGGCGATCACCACGGCCGGCGAGCTGTGTGCGAGGCCGGTGGGCTACGCTCTGGAGCTGCTACGGAAGGTCAAGGCGGAGGTGTCGAACGAGTACATACGGTCGGTGGCGGATCTCATGGTGCTTCGAGGGCGGCCGCACTACGTCACGGCGGGGGCGTACCTGGTGTCGGACGCGACGCGCACCGGGCTGGAGAACGTCGACTACGGGTGGGGGAAACCACTGTACGGCGGACCAGCGTATGGACGGGTGGCGAGCTTTCACCTCGCCGTCAGGAACAGAGAGGGGGAGGATGGCATCGCGGTTCCCCATTACCTTCCTCGATCCACGATGAACAGGTTCGCCATGGAATTGGAGAAACTGATCAAGGAGGAGCCTCGTGGGAGAAGGAGCTCCTTGTAGAAGAAAAAGAGTTCTCTGATGAAAATATATTTTTCAAAATAATATTTTTCTAATTTTTTGACTTTATATTTGAAATTGAGCAAAATAGTATTGTTCAATGTTTGATGAACAAAAGACTTTTGATTAATAATATTTAATATTTATATCTTATTAACATTAATAAGATATAAATATTAATAAAATAGTCCGTCGGAAATTTGGCTGGCCAACAGCTCGATCGGCAGAGGCGAAGTCAGAAAATTATTTTAGAAGGAGTAAAATATAAAATCGTATCTCATGAGGACAATTACATGATAAAATAATATTTTTAGAAAAAGTAAATATAATTAAATATTAATATATATTATATATACAATAGTATATATGTAATGGGGGACCAATGTGAGGAGGGGCAATAATTCCCCCCCCCCCCCCAACACCGGCTTCGCTCCTGCTTGGCCGTCGCAAAATTAAATATGTCGGACAACATGTTGTTGATGCCTCTATATGCTATGTTAACATGACATGTTAGTCAATTCCGTTTAAATTGATGGGATATGCTAAATGGGGTAATGGGTAATGAAATTTAAGTTTGTGTATTGTCTCACTAACGAAAAAAGTTCGTGCTGAAAATGAGAAAATGAGCAAAGTTCATTTTTTTTTACCCAATCATATAAGGGATAATTTAAATTTTAAAATACTATTTTAAAAATATATTTGATCTAAAAGATTAATTTATAAAGTCTCGTATTTTATTTATTATATAACTAAAATAGTAAAATATCAAATTTATTTAGTTATCTTATAGATTACGAATTAAAATTTATTTAATTAATACTCTTCATTTTTTTCCAGCCAACTTCTCCTTTCCCAAAAGACCAACAAGTTGCAATTTGTACTTTGTACAACTCTTTTATTACTTGTCATTAATTAATCTTATTTGTTTGTGCAAAATTTAGGACCACAGAGTCAATCAATTAACAGAGACTACTTAAATGCTCTCATTTCTGCAGAACTATAGCTAAGTCTATTAATGGGACAATTATATGCTTCGAATTTGAAAGTCGATTAAAGGAACTTTACCATTCAGATGTTGCAAAAAGTTGATGGTTGACATCCAATAAATGATGTTTGGAATCACTTGATCACTACTATTCAGCGACGGATATTTAATTATTTATGGGAAGCAAACTAGCAAAGAGACAAAGTTCAATAAGAATGGGTTGTTCGATAGTGATTCAAATTCTGCATATTTTCATGAAATTGTAACCTTTCAATGCAGATTAAACAAAATAAATCACTTATCTCTGGGTTAAGAATGATGATGACATTCTGGTTGCTTTTGCTGATTTTTATAAAGATCTATGATCTTTTTCTACTAATGGTTTTATGATATTACTAATTACTAGTATAACACCCGCGCATTGCACGGATAATAAATAAGAAGAAAACTAAAATTAAGAAATAAAATAAAAAATTAAAATAATCTTAATTTAAAAGTTAAACGTTAAATTAATCTATTTATTTTTAGATTTGATCCTAATAGATAGGGATGACAATTTTCTCCTCACCGTCTGCGCTTTTTCTCACAGACAACATCTCCTTCTCACCATCATAATTTCAATACAAAAAATTGCAATTTTGAAGCCTTACAAAAGCACTATTGTATTCATTACAATAGTCAACATCATCGTTATATATTCTCACAACTAAATTTATCAATTGCATACAATCATTAATTACAATCCAGATTTGGTTTATCGAACCAGATTCTTTGTCGGGATTCCTTATTGATTGGGCCAATGGGCCTTAAATACGAATTGTGCATATGCACAAACCAATAGTAGTTTAGTAATTTGATCATAGTAAATCCTATCATACATAATTAAGTTGGGGTGTTGGCACTGATCAGGTGCTTCCACCTTCTTCTCTCCCTAATAGGATTACCCAAGAATCGAGAGAATATATGGAGGATGAGGAGCATGAGGTCTACGGCGTTGAGATCCCCGACATGGACGCCGACGTCGATATGTCCCACCACCACAACGATACCGCGGCCGCTGCTAAGGTTCCTTCCCTAGTTCTCTTTTGTGGCTATCTTCCCGAGCCCTAACCCTAATTACTAATCATCTTCTGCGACCCATTTAAGGAACTCAATGAGATGAAAAAGAGGCTCAAGGAGATGGAGGAGGAGGCTGCTGCACTACGTGAGATGTAGGCGAAGGTTGGGAAGGAGATGGGTTCCATGCAAGGTCACTATTCCTCAAAATAATTTAGGGGTCTTTGTCTGATCCCTTTATTTTTTGCGTCACTATTGTTTCTAGCTTCACAATCATGAGAATTTCCTGTAGATCTATAGTTCCCCGTAGATTTATAGTATTCTCTAAAGATTAAAGATTAGATATAAATATCATATGCTTCTGTACTAAGACGATCCAATTCTCAGTTCGAGTTCTTTAGTTGACAAAGAGCATGTTGGATAAGTTAGTAGGCATGTGATTGTTTAAATTATCGAATATTGAGATGGACGTAAGATTGGAAGGACTACTACATTTCTATCACAGACAGCTGCACAAAAGATTATAATTCTTTAGTGGTCGCATTACTTATGGGGACAATAGGGAGGAGAAGTTCTTAGTGGTCCAGCAGCCAAGTAGACTTCTACTTATTATTTTGGGGCAAGAGCATTGCAATTTATGCTTAGGATGTGCAATTTGGTGGGAGAGTGAGAAATAGATCAAACATCATTGAATTTGACAATTATGGCTGCGCTTACAAATGTAAATATGGTCTCTAAAGTTTCTATTTCACACGTATGTCCAATTTATAACTTCAATAATTAACCAACTTTGACCATTTTAAAATTGCTTTTTATTAATCTTATCTTATATTTCTTCTGGCCAACTAATGGTCTATTTTGTTTCGTAGTTAAATGTGCCCATGGATTTTCTGATATTTTCTACTTTTCTTATATGCGACCTAAACTTGATAAATTTCTCATGTGTGAAGACACTGCTAGTGATTCTGCAAGTGAGGCAATTAAAGAGGAGGTTGATTCTCTTGAAAGTAGAAGAATTTTTTTTTTTTTGTTCTGTTTATGCCTAATATGTGGTTCTTTTGCAAAGTTGGTACATACCATGCATCATCTTTTGTTCCTCCTACTCTCTCTTTCGGTATGTTGCTGAGTTGAAATGGAAAACCTGCAAGAATTCCCCATCTTTTGTCGATTCCTTGTTGGAACCAACTTCTTTCCTTCATCAAGCAAGTATGGTGGTTTTCTATTTCTATGGGTCATTTCAGTTGCTTTTAAGCTTTCATTTGATTATAATTATAATTATGCGAAGTTTTGAGCTTTCCTGCTTTCGCTTTGTGGATTTCTACCTCCCTAGCTTTCGTGTTTTTGTTTCTCTCTGCATCTTCTTCTTTCTCTCTTTCTCTTTCTCTCTGTCTCTATCACCCATCTCTCGTCATTATGTTTGCAGGATCTTGATACTGTTTAGCATTAAGCAACCTCAAATTCCAGTACGTAGCAGGTACTCTTGCATTATTGTTTGGTGACATTAAACTTTTTGTTAAATTCAATGTCAATATTTTTGATTAGTGATATTAAAATTTGTCAGTAATATGTTATTGTATTGTTTGGTGAATGTTGCTGTTAATTTTTTTGACTCATTATTGTTTGATGCACATGATTCATCACTTGGAAATTTGTGAGGCCACTTTGTTATTTTGGATAGATGATTTTTCTTTGATGCACATGATACTTGTTAGGTGCAAAATTTTTAGGATTCATCACTTGATTTGCTTTCCCCTTGTCTTCTCTCTTGATTTTTCTTTTGTTCCTCCTACTCCCTTTTTTGTTTCATTTATTACTTGAAATGGAAAATCTTTGCAATGTATCAAGACTTATATATTTTAGTTTAAATAAAAGTTTTGCATTGCATCAATAATTTATACATTCTGAAAAACTTCATGGTTTCTATTCGTCACTCTAGAAATTGCAACATAAAGCTACCCATGAGAGAATACTGGTTTTTTCAAAAAAAATCCTACATTAGATAATGATTGACCCTGACTTTTATTGATAGTCATTGCATATGAAATCATCAAAGGAATTATCGCATTTGAAATTTAAAGGGTATCTTGGATCCGATGGTGTGAGTGTCATCCTTGGGATGAAAACTTTCTGACCAGCATTGTTACCTGAAATTATCTTTGCTTCCAAAACTCGATCTCCAAGTCTTGTGATCACTAATCTTGTACCATTACATAAGCCAGAAGAAGGATCAATATTTCTTAACAGTATAACTAGTGTACCAACTTTCAATGCCAAAGAATGATTTGGAACACCGGAGCATTTGATTCCATTCAAAAATTCTGGTGTATGAATATGCCCCAACATATCAACACCCACATCAGACTTACATGTTGTATCTGAACTCAAAAAAAATTTCACAGGTTCCTTGTTCATATCAACTATATAATTATTGATAATCTCGACCATGTCAAGAGTTGGAGCCAAAATTGTCCTTTGTTGCAAGTATTCCAAATTGTTGATATTACATCTAATATTTGGATAAGTAGCTTCAACAGTAGCAGTAATCGAATCACTTGTATCTTTAATCAAAATATCATCAAGAATTTGTACTTTTCCATATCCATCACCCGAATCACCTATTTTTCCATCTCCAATAGACAAAATCCAATCTGAAAAAGCTTTTAGATCATTTGAATCACCACTGGATGAATTCACTTGAAGACGCATGTTTTTCATAAGCTTAAGAACTTCACAATCAGACCATAGGTATTAAGAATTAAGCGCAACATTGATAATGTTTTGTCGACTACCTTTAGGAATCACAAGTAATATTTATCTAAAATCTCCTCCGAACACAATAGTCTTACCTCCAAAAGGTTGTTCAAGACTACAAGAGTTTTTAAACCGCAAAATGTCCCTCATAGTTCTATCCTGCGTTTCAAAACAATACCTACAATTTAAAAAAATATAGTGTCATTTTTTTTTGATAAATGTGGAAAATTAGAATTTTTGCACAAACAATTATTACCTGTTTATCATAGGAGCTTCATCCCAAATTATTAAACTTGTCTTAACCAATAAATCTGCTAATGGACTGCCTTGTTTGATGTTGCAAGTAGAATCCTCATTTGCACTAAGTGAAATTACAAATCTAGAGTGTGCAGTCCTACCACCAGGTAACAAAAGAGAAGCTATACCATTTGATGCAACATTTAAAATAATCTTACCTTATGATCTTAAAGCAGAAGAGAGTGTGTTCCAAATAAATGTTTTCCTAGTTTCACCATAACCATACAGAAAGAATACTCCACCTTTATTGTTTTTGACAGCAGTCAAAATCTTATCATAAATTTTCCTTTGTTCACATGTGAGCTTTGAAACTTGTTGACGATTTTCTTATGCCAATTGCCTTTTATTGTAACGCATTTCTTCAGCAATCAGTCTGTTATCTATAAATGAACAACTTTCAAGATTTTTTTATTTTGGCATAGTAGAAAAATCTTGCAAACTCTTTCCACTTCCTTGCAATATCAAATCAATCTTATGAAGACAATCATCCTTCAAGTCATCATCACTTATATCCACATCTGGTAAACACATAGATTACATATAAATATTCTCAATTAGATATATAATCAATAATATTTAAATATACTTTAAATAAGTAATATAAAAATACTTAAAATTATTAACTTTTAAAAACATTTCGATAATTACTTATTAAATGTCATAATATACTAACTTTCTTTTTGGAGCACTTGTTTTATCAAATATGATAAGTCTTCGGATAAATACTCTTATGTTTGCTCCCATACAAGTTCTGGTCGTGCTATTGAGTTTGATAGTAATAAGCATGCAAATAACTTTCTAAGATATAATTCTGATCCCCAATGACTTGCTTCCTTAATAGCATCGACGTATTCATTGTCATCATCCAGCAAGCCTAAAGCATAACATGCATCTCTGAAAATATTATAAACTTTTCCCTTGACCGTACGAATATCTTCAAAACACTTAGGACCTTTCACTACATTTAGAAGGATTCTTAAATAATATAACTCACCCATCCCAGGCGGGACAAAAAATATTCTGCCAATTGAAAAATATTTGGTTTGCCTTCTATCCCATATTCTTTTATCTTGTTTTTAAACAAATTTCAAAGGAAATTCAGCACATGTCAGATTCTCGGCATTAGGAAAATGCTTGTTAGCTTCAAACCAAGTTAGAAACTGAGATTCATTCACTGTGGCTCGATTCACAACCTCATTGATGGGATCATCGTCATCAAAAATAACGTTTTGCTCGTTAGGTAGATGGAACGACAACCTTTCCACAGAAGAATATATGTAATGTATATCAAACACAACAATTCTCCATACAGCTTCATAAGGAGAAATATACCGACAATCATAATACATGTTGATTTCGTCCACAATATTTTTTTAATCAGATTGTGAGGCAAACTGCAAAAATGTAGTAGTTACACGATCATGTCCTTTGTTCACATATTTGAACAAATAGTTAATTGATCTAGATTGATTGCACCACTCAACATTAATGTGTGCACCATACTTCATAAGCAAATATTTGTTATGAGGAACGACAAATCTATTGTCCAATTCGATCTTTCCTTTTTTTTATTGTTCTCCCATCATTTCTTCTTCTATAAACCGGGTATCCATCATCGTCATGTCAATAACAGTTCTGTCAATAAATTTTTTGGGAAAATATTTCGTACATTTGTCATCTTGCATGCAAGGAGAATTTTTACGTGCAGTTCCACAAGGCTCATGCATCAATAAATTCTTCACTTCATTGTAACATTGTGGATCAATTTTTTTATCGGGAATCTCAACTGAAATTATCTTATAAATATCACCACCTGTAGGATATTTATCGTCTTCATGCAAGAATAAAAGAACGTGTGCATGAGGCAAACCTCACTTTTGAAACTCAATTGTATATACAACTGCACCAATTACAATAATTCCTAACAATTAAAATTAAAAAAAATATAAAAAATAATTAAACAATAATTTTGTTACTTATCAAAGTGTACCTACTTTGACTTTCCAAAATTTTCTTTTTCTCCAAGATCTTTGAGCATTTGATCTAATTTTATCTTGAATATTCTGCAAACTATGTCTGGTCGATCTTCAAGTTTTAATCCTCTTTTTTCAACAAAACACATAATTTTTTGCCACTTGGGGTTGCATGTAATTGTGATAAAAAGATCTGGATAACCAACCCGGCCATTTACAAATCGTCATAGCATCTTGATAATTTTGAATCATGTACCGTGCGCCAGCAATGAAGCTTGAAGGCAATACTACTCTTTTCCCCCTAGAAGATGGATCAGTTTCCACATTTAAAATAGCTTCTGTCAAACCTTTATACATTTCTGCCCGCAATCTCTTTTGATGAGTACAAACATACTTTACCTGGCAGATTCAATCATTATATAATCATCAATAATAAATTGTTGAAAGAGACACCTTGAGTATAGTATAATTGATGGCTCAACATTTCTTTCTTGTATTCGGTAAGCAAAGAATTCTCACATTCTTACACTTTTTCTAGCATTAGAAGATCCATGAACAATATCACCAAGAGGTATATCTTCTTTGTACCCATCTCCTTCGTATGAAAATAGCAATGGATATTGTAAAGCAAGATAGGCAGCATTCAACTCATTAATTCGTTGCAATTCACCTGATTGTTTTTTAATAACAATGTCTCTATTGCCTCTGGACAATTCAAAATCACCAACAACTAAAGCGGCCACCTCTGAAACTGTAGGCAAATTATACCTTCTTCCATCATGTCATCTTTTACCTATAAGCCTCAACTTAATATTGATATTATCGTTGTCTTGTAGTGTGTCCCTAACCATTCGGAATGATTTTGCTAGAACATTATTTTCATCGATCAACATCTTCAACTCAGCCACAATTTCAACATGTAATTTATTTATGTCATCGCTGACACTAATAAAAAAAAGTTAGTTGAGCATACAGTTTGTTCAAAATATATGATAATTGCAAAAAAAAACAATAATACCTGATATCACTTATTCGATTCTCTATCTCATTTTCAGTGTCATAAATATAAAGTTGTGCAAACTTGGGTCTTTCTCCGATTGGTGGTATCAAGCTACCCATTCTATGAAAATTTTGACCACAAAGTCTAAAAGTTGGAGGTCCTTTAGATTGATTAACTCTCCTATCAATTTTACCTTCCATTGAAGTAAAAGAAAACATATAATTGTAAGCTCTAATGTTTTCTCGGAAATGATTATTTTTTTTACCTTCGCCAAAGAACAAATTTGTCAATTGTTGAGGAGGGTCTTTCATTTTTGCCAACTTGACTTTATCATTTGAACAACAGATAAAAAAATTTGGTTTAACTTTATTGCAATCTTTACGCAGCATCTCTTCGTACCACAATAATGCATGGCAGTGCTCACATTCATATGTAGCATCACCAATATCCCAATACTCTAAAAAAATAAAATACAATTATGATCAGTAATATTTTAAATTTTAATTATCAAATATCACATATGAAGAAATCTAAATAAATTTACTTTCAGGATAAAAATACTCACACTCAATGTAATCACCTTAAATAAACAAAAAAATTATTAGAATCATTTAATCAATTATTGTATAATTCAACTATTCAATTATCCTAATTAAAACACAAACAATTATACTTTTTCATTGTTATGAAAAAAACATACCATTGCATTCATTATCATCACACACACACACACATATATATATATATATATATATATATATATATATATATATATATATATATATATATATATATATATATATATATATATATAATAACATTTAATAACAATATATGTAAAACAACACGAATTGATATCATACCATGCAAAATATAATCTTTCTCACGGTCTAACATCGTATTATCACCACTACAATGTTGTTTAGATAAATTGTCAAAACTTCGTATCCTGCCAATCACTTGAAAAAAAAGAAGCAGATACAATTTATAATTTGCACTTTTGAAATGAAAGTTGACGCCAATTACAAAAGCCAGTATGCATTCTCAGTTGGCATAGTTGAAGTGAATAAATTAATATAATCCTACTGCACATAATAATTATTTTCTTATCTTGTACTCTAGAGTCTGAAGCATATGGTAACATGTTTACTTTCACATTGACAAACTATATTATCACTAAAAATTGTGCATCTACCAAGTGGAAAATTAAATATTGTCTGATTTATCTAGGAAACATAGGAAGTTCATGTAGGAAGTTGCACTTCCCATTAATTGTATTCTCTTATTAATTGTTAGAAAATGACAAAAACATATTTGGTTGACATAAGTGAATTGTGTCTTCTCATTATGATTCACTTTTATATCTTTGAGCTTGGATTCTTGGCTCTTCGAACTTGGATTCTAATATTTTTGAGCTTCTATTTCTATAATTATAGACTTTAATTAATTTATGTAATGTTTATCACTTGTCAATGTATCGAGTACTTTGATTCATTCAACTCTAAAGCATGTTAGTCATAGAACTGCTAAATGTATTGGCGTTTTACATAGAATAGAATTAAAAAGATTAAGGAGCGGCTCGGAGTCATGCCAAAAACACTTGACATGCTTTGAATTATACCAGCCTATGAGAAATATACCTCAAAGCTTAGTATTCTTTCTTGCCATTGTTTTTAGTACAATTTTAGTTAATTTATTTACTCAATTACATTGCCAGCAGTCCAACGCTATCTAAATCAACTTAAGGCTTTTACATAGTATTGTAACTCATATAATTTCCAGTTATTATGATGCTTTGACATTACATATGCATTCTCTCTTGGAGAAATTATCTCATTTTAATCTTGGGTCATAAGTTTCAAAAGTAAAGAAAAGATTTATTCCAGTTTATTAGCCTGTCTTACATGAAATTTAAATTGACCTTATTGGCTCTAAAACATTTTATCGGTGTTCTATACCTATATTTACCCAAGAATGTAAAGCCAATAATTGTTTACTTGTATTTCTTGAGTTGGCGCATTAGGGCTGGTAATTCTTATCCTACATTAAATTACTTTCTAAAAGTTTTTTTGTAATGAGCGATCAATATCATATGTTACTTTGTAATAGAAAAAAAAATTGCTTTGTAAATGAACTATTTCTATATCTTATTTGGTTTAGGAAGTACACTTCAAACGAATAAAATGTCCTCCACTTAAAACTATAATAACGAAATCACCACACAAAGTACTCAAATTATTTAATGATTACTTGGTGCATATATGAAAAAATAATTACCTGTAGGTATAGTGTTTAAGTACAGTTCCTTCTGAATCATCTGAATCATCTAAAGAAAACGTTCATGAATAAATTATCACAAAATTTAAAATAATATGATATCAAACATTAAGTATTGGTTTCCTTTAAAATAAATTATTACCTAGTGGCATGTTGTTTAAGTCAAATAGTAGTGGTTTCTTCAACTTGGCTAAAATGGATAACGAGTATAACTCATATTGTTAATCCAATAGATATGTAAAATGTTTTAAATTAATTGTCCAAATTATAAAATAAAATAATTAATAATGTTTTAGACAATTATATTTACCTGAAGCAACAACATTATCCTCATTGGTTCTCATATAGAAACCACTATTTTGATTTTGATCATGACACTGATTAAAAGTAATTTGAGATGATACATCATTACAATCAACTAAGATCATTTTTCTGAAAATAAGATATAATTTATCATCAAAATCACCATCATCATTCACCACCATCCATTGCTAATCAAAATAATAAATCTCCAAAATAGCACACAAACTGTGCAATAACATGATTAAAGTACTAAACCATAGATGATTTAAATCAAACAACACATTTCAAAATTCTCACAAAAAAATCTTCACTTAAAACAATTCAAATAAGTATCCGTTCTTCTTCAACTCACTTCTATTTCTTAACAATCTTCAATTTCCTCTTGCTACTCAACATTTGAGCAGTAGCATCACCTTCCAAACCAACATCATCTTCACCTTCTACATCAGATTCAATTATTCTTTTGTGTGGAGTTTTGACTAGAGAACTTGCATCCGATCCAGAGAAACAAAATTCTACCAATTGAATTGTATCAAAATATGATCACTTTAATCAATATGAAAATAAATTCAATACTAAAAAAAAAATTATAACCTTAAACTCGTTTTATGTAAAATTACTCAAACTCATATAAGCATAATCAATTTCCTACAAAATAATATATTTAAAATATTAAATCAATAGCATAAAGAAACAAAATAAGAATTTAAATTGATAATAGAGTAAATTGTAATAATTAACTGAGTTATTATCAGCAAATTTGTTGAGCAATTCTGAATTCTCAGTGATTTTTATCACTGTAAACACCTCATCAGCTACTTGGCGATTTGCCGACTTCACCAACAGCTTGAAAAGCAGCTTCACATATAGCAAGTTTTCTAGCTCAGCGGGATGAACTTCAGTATCATTCTTCTGTTGTAACCTATATAACATCGGTTGTTATCCACAAAAGAAAGCATGTATCTGTATATCAAAGTAAAAAATCAATCTAAATGTAACCTTCTCAGATTCTTTCAATTCTTTTGCAGTACGATCCAAAAGTTGTACACAATCTCGATCCCATAGCAGAACTGATATAGATCCACTTCCATCTATTACACGAACTTGTACTTTGAACCTAAAAAATTAACAACTAACACTAAGCATGAAATACGTATAGTGTTATTAATAATAAAAAATAATCAAATAAGACCTTGGACTTCCAACAAAATCGATCTTGTCACACTTCGAGCAATAAAATTTCTTCCCCACTTGTTCACACTTTTTTGGACAACGTTTACATCCAACATAGTACCAATCAGATTCACTTTCAACATCAATAATACTTTCAATAATCCAAAACATATCCTCCTGGTAAAATTTAAGACATAAACACTATTAATTACAAGCAAATATATGATTCTAGATACATTTTAAATAATTTAAATGTATGATTCTAGAATAAATGTATGTCATCACCAATTTATTTGTAACATTTACAAATTTTAGGATAACACTATTTTGCTATATATTACATCATGCATCATAGTTTGGTAGTGTAAGCTCATCTTTTTTGCATGACATATAGTAATAGTATTTGATATACACCAATAGGATGTCATCAACCTGATATAGTATTTGATATACACCAAGTGCATGTTTGTTTCATAAGATAAGGGAGGATAGGATAAGAGGTGGATTAATATCCATTATTGGTTTAATATATGAATTTAAAGAAAATAGAAATAATTGAATATATAATTAATATTATATCCGATGCACACTAAATTTAAATAATTCATATCCAATGATCATTCATTTATTATCCAACAATATCATATTATATCCAATGAAACAAACATGCCCCAATAGTATTTGATATACATGTAGTCATTATTGTCATTCTTCATTTAACTATAGTACTTTCCCCATGCCTTAGAAAGCATATCCATGTCAAAATGTTAATGGAATGATGGAGCATTACCTTCAAGGTATGTTAATACTACTAAAATATCTCACTACTTGAAATAAGTTCTTCAATAGATATAACATCAGCAATGCCGATGTTGAATTCATCAAAAATAGTATAGCTCGGTCCTAAGCTGAGTTGCACTATCTGATGAGAGGTTGATTCACATCTGTTCAAAATAAATATTAAATTCATAAATCAGACAACGATATACATTACAAAACACAAAATTATAACTCATCTTTCTTTGAAATCTTTCACCTTCAATATGTCAGCATTTATAAATAGTCCTGATACAAAAAAGCTATTTCGAACATACACAATGTGAACAAAATATGAATATCAACAAATAAATTATTTCATGCTTCTTCAATTAAATTTCATGTACAAAAAACATCACCATTATATCTTTTTCCTCTAGCCATTTGAAGAATAATAATGACTCCATCATTATTATCTTTCTTCAAATAATTTTGAACTTTATTAATAAAATCACCCCACAAAGTACAATATATATGTTGCTTGCTATGAACATAAACAAAATATGTTAGAACTGAAATATGCACAACAAAATAAATATATATTTTTTGTAAACCATTATACAAAATAACCTCTTATCTTGCAATTTCACATCCATACTTATCGACCATCTTCCATTTATATTATGCTTCTTATGGATGTCACAACCAACTATTTCTCCTATCACATTTGAATGAATTTAAATAAAATAAGCTAAACCTAAAAGTAAAAAATATCCAAAAAAATAAAAAATATCTTACCAAAAAATTCATTTTCATCTATGGTTTCAACACCCAATAACTCTTCAAACGGATGAAAACAAAATAATTTCATTGGAAAATCTGGATCAACAATAGGCTGCGATGTCTTAGACATAAACCTTAATAAATAAGGATGATTAGTATATTTAAACTTTCCCTTTTGAACAACAACAACAAACAATCTCATAAGATAAATATTTTATTCTTTCAACAGTGGTTTAAAATTTCCTATCAAAGACTTCTTTATAGTTGCCTGAATTCGAGAATCCTGTGATCAAATAAATAAATAATAAACACAATGCTTCTATAAGAATAAACATAAATAAATAACACAATGCTTGCAGAAGAATAAATATACATTTGAATCTTGCAATATTATTTCCACACTATTAGGATTGTCCATAGGAGACACATCCCACAACCTCACCATAACTACTTTAAGAGCCCAATTCAGCATGTTGTTCTTAATAGAATCAATATAATCAATCTTTCCACCTATTTGCAAAGCCATATTCGTAAACCAATCTTTCCACTTGGACAATGCAAACTCAACCATTATATATCCTTTTATAGTACTGATAATGATAGTTAAATGAACCATCACAAAGAATACAAAGAATCACAATAAAAGCTGATATCTGCTGCCTTAACAGAGTAAACTGCTAAGAATTTCGAAGCAGATGCAATATGTTATTTGTTAATAGTTTATTGTCACTGATCTTTTATTATGTTGCAGAGAAGACAAAAATTGATGAATACGAAGCATCATCAAGATTTTACAAATGGTAAAAGTTAATATCTCCTGAGATTTTCTTGGATTTGGGTTTCCAATGGAGATTTTACAGCTCAGAATCAATCTGCATTAAGTAGGAGAAAAAAGCTGATCTTTGAAGAAAGAATAGATCTCTTGATTGACTGCTGAGATCTTCTTTTGAGGTGGAATACGAAGCTGTCAAGAGTTTGATGTAGACAGATAGAAAAAATTTTGTATCTCATTTTATTATTCTATTAGTTTTCCAATGGACATTGTTCAGCTTATAATTAGACGGTAAAGCTTAGTTTATAATGAATAATTGTGGGTTCTATTAATTAGACACATTAGTCAAGTGATTATTTTTCATTAAATTTTTTTTGGGTTTTCCAATGTAGACTGTATAGGTCAGTGTAGATTGTCCTGAAGCAGACAAGAGATTGATGCGAACATATGGAAAAAAATTTGTATCTCATTTTATTATTTTATTATGTTGTCCTAATTAATTATACATTAGTCAAATGGAATTGATGTACACATGGGAAAAAATTAGTTTTCCAATTGACATTGTTCAGCTTATAATTAGACTGTAAAGCTTAGTTTATAATAAATAATTATGGGTTCTATTAATTAGACACATTAATCAAAAAAAATTGTATCTCATTTTAGTATTTTATTATGTTGTCCTAATTAATTATACATTAGTCAAATGGAATTGATGTACACATGGAAAAAAAATAGTTTTCCAATGGACATTATTCAGCTCATAATTAGACCTGTAAAGCTTAGACATATAAGTTAAGTGATTATTTTTCATTGATTTTTTTTTTTCCAATGTAGTTTTGGTTTTCTAATGTAGACTGTACAGGTCAGTGTAGATTGTCCTATTCAACAAAGAAGCTAATTATTTCTCTTTCCTTCCGTGAATACTATAACAAGTTTTCTTAGTCAATGCACATTTCCCTATATATAGATAATAATTATATAAAAAAACAACATAAAATTATAATATAAGTTTATTTGATTAAAAAAGTAGGTAACAACTACATGAAATTGAGAACCTAACTCTTTTTCTTTTGACACTTGGTGAAAAATGATTGTTACAGTTTGGCTTATATAGATATATATATATATATATATATATATATATATATATATATCTTTCATTTTCACACATTGATACAGATTTTTTTTTTATAGTTTAATTGCACCGTTTACCATTATAGAGGTATGAAATGTGATTGTTTTGCTGAATGGTAAGAGCTCATGTTTAGATGAGTTTACTAGGGAGTTCTTTAAGCATTATTGGTATACCATCTATGCTAGATTCATGATATATGTTTGAATTTTTCAACACTACTTTTTTACCCCTTGAGTGGAACAAGATCATTTTGTCTTTTATTCATAAAATCAATGACCTTGCTACTTTGAATGATTTTAGATCAATTATTTTATGCAATCTTAGCTATAGAATACTTGCAAACATTTTAGCAAATAGATTGAAACGTGTTATTCCTACATTAGTTTCATATGAGTAGTTTGTTTTAGTCTGCTTTCATTAAGGGTAGAAGCATCCATGATAATATTCTTTTAGCCCAGGAGATTGTGCATTCTATGTTTGGCTCTAAAAGTAAAAAATCCATCCATTTATGATCAAAATTGACCTACCTAAAGCCTAGAATAAGGTCCAATGGAGTGTTACTCTATCAATCCTCAAAGCATGCAACTTCCTAAATAAATATATAACTTGGATTCAAGCTTGCTTATCCACTGTTAATTTTTGTTTGCTTAATAAATAATCATTTGTCCCCATTCTTCACATCCCAACGAGGCTAAAGACAAGACAATCCACTTTTGCCTTATTTATATGTTCTGGTGGCCCAAACTGGAGGTTATTTTATATGACGATTTTTTTGGTCCTATATAGAACTAGCCGGATAACAAGATAAGTTTTTTATTTTTGGTTAAAAAAAATCATGAGGAAGAGAAGTTTTCTTTCTCCCAAAACATGAATTACAATGGAAAACATTGAAACACTTGCCACCTCCCTCCCTCCAACACTATGTCCGACCTTCTTTTACTTTTTTTTAAATTTTTAATAAATTGGTTTACTAAAAATAAATTTAATTGTTGAATAAATGATGTGATTATTTATTTGCTTTTGATTGTTTATATATAAAGGTTTTTAATTAGTTCTAGTTAATTGTTTTTAATTAATTGTTGTTTTTTTATATTTAACTAAATTATTTTTATCAGCCGAGGATTTGGTAATTTTCATAATTTTTTATATCATGAATGGCTCATTCTCGCTCTCTCAAGGCAAAACTTTTGCCTCCCCCTAACGACCGTCCCCCTCAGTCGGTGGTCTTGCCTCAGAAGGATGCTTCCCCTCTCCCGAATATGCAGCTAGAAGTCCCTTTTTCGTCCCTGCCCCTTCGCCGACCCCGTCTTCGTGGGTTTTGAATCTGGCCTCTGAGAATTTTCTTGGACCCAGATTCTTAAAGGTATGAATAGTCCCTTTTCGGAAGCTCTGTTGTTCTTTCAAAAGATTCGTTCGAGCCCTACTGGTAGGGTTTCTTTCAAAAAAAACCCAGTTGGAACAATGGAGTGAACCTTGGTTCTCCAGTCTCATTGGGAAGTTTCTTGGTCGTACTCCTCCGGTGATGGTTGTTCGTTCATGGGTGGAAGGCCTTTGGCATTCTTTCGATTTGAAAATCGGTTCTTGATTTAGATGAAAGATTTTTTATTTTTTAATTCAATTCTTTACAACAAGCTACTGATGCTTTAACTGCTGGTCCTTGGTCTTTCCGGGGCAATCATTTGCGTTTAATTCCTTGGAGACCCATGTTCCGGCCTTGGCAAGAGAAGATCACTTATGCTGATGTTTGGGTTAGGGTTCATGGTCTCCCCTTTGATCATCAATCTTTCTTTTCGAGCGTGGTAAGTATATTCGGGTTTGTATCGAATTAGATCTTGCCTCACCAATTCGGCAAGGAATTTGGGTTGATATTGAAGGTGATTTGGTTTTTCAACCTATTTCTTACGAGAATTTATAGTTTATTTGTTTTTCCTATGGTTTTGTTGGGCACTCTGAGGCTAATTTTAAGCATGTTCCTCCGATTTCTACGGTTCCTACGGGGAGTTCTTATTTGAATGTCGATAATTTTTCTATTGTTCCTCCCGCAAATTCTTTGTTGAACCCCTCTTCTGTGGATTATACTATGACTACAGAGAATTTGATGAAACCGGCTTGCGGTCCTTGGGTCTAGGTTCACCGTAGTCGTCCTCGTCGCCGGCAAACGGATGGTAATCGACAGGATGGCAATGATTTGGATGACGATTAGATGACTGTTCCCCCTAACCCCGGCAAGGATGCCTCGATTCATCGTGTTCCTGGTAGAGGCCCAACGGCTCCACCCAATCAGCCCAAGCCTGGTAATTCCGGTTCGCCTCTTCGTAGCTCTCGGATCCTTCCTTCAGACCTGAATCCGATAAGGCTGAACTCATCTACCCAGGCTTATAAGACTCGAGAGGATGTGATCGAACCCTAATCTCTCTATTTCCTCTACTACCGCTCCGTCCCCTTCTGCATCTTCCTCTTCTACTATTCCCCCGTATTTCCCCATGGAAGTCGATCTCCCTTCGGAGGTCCCTGTTACACCTTCCCGCTCATTTAATCAAATGGCTCAAAAGCTTGCAGTGGTATTTTCATCTGCTCCTTCGGCTCTAGTGTTGCCAAGGTGCCTCAACTGCGCCCTAAGAAGGGTCTCAAGATGCGTGGTGCTCCTCCTTCTACCCCATTACTTATTACTAATGGTTCTACGGTAAATAAGAGACGACGTTCTGAGTTACAGGAATTACATAAACCTTCCCCGGTTGTGGATGATTTCTGCCCTAATCTAGGGAGTTGCTCTGATCATGCTTTTTAAGAATTTCGATGAAAGTTTTAAGTTGGAATGCCAGAGGGGCATTGAAATGCTCCATTAGGGATCGAGTTAGTTCCTTGATTAAAATGTATAGTCCTTATTTAATTTCTATCCAGAAATCTCATTTAAATTCTCAAGTTGCTCATGTTTTCATATCTAAACTTGGTCGTGGTTGGACTAATACTTCTGTTTCTTCTATGGGTGCTTCAGGTGGCCTTATATTGGCCTGGGACACCAAATTTATTCAATGTCAAGTGCTTTCTTCCCATGCTCAAATTATTCATGCGGTTGTGTATATGGATAAGTTAGAATATTTTTTGTTCTCTAATATTTATGCAAGTACTCATCCAAATGTTAGATCTCAATTATGGGATTCCTTATAGAAATTTAATTTTTCTTGTTACCCTTGGAATTTGATGGGAGATTTTAATGCTATTCTTGATTATGTTAAATTTGGTGGTTTACCTTTTATTGCTAATAAATATGTTAAAGACTTCATAAGTTTTATTCATAATTCTAGTTTGATTGATTTGAAGATTTGTGGTCCAAATTTTACTTGGTGTAATAATAGAAAAAACTAGAATAGAATTTTAATTAGATTAGATAGAGCTTTTTGTTGGCTTAAGGTTTTCAACCTTGGTCTTAATCTTGGTTTTCATGAAAACAAATATGGAACTAATATTTTCATCGAGAAATATTTTCAGGTTCCATAATGGTTTGCGTGCGACGTTCTGGATCGAAAATATCGAAAAGTCGGTGAATCGGAAGGACGTTAGTCGACGCGCTCGAATTCATTGGGAAGAATAGAGCTAAGGTTTAGGGTGTCTAGAATGATTGTATTAATCCTCATTATGATGCAAAGATCCCTAAAGAATCAAATATGAAACCTGAACCAAAAGAAAGAACCTTGTTGGTTTGGTCGACTAGACTTCAACCGGAATGTACTAGTACTCTACAGTATTACCAAGAGTTTCCAAGTCATAAACAACATTTCGGATGGGATGTTGTAACAACCCAAAATAACCTGGATGAACAACCCGAAATAACCCGGATGGACAACCCAGAATAACCTGGATGGACAACCTGGAACAACCTGCATAGACAACCCGGAACAACCCAGAACAACTCGGATTGACATTTCGGAATAGCCTGGAAAGTATCGGTACTCTGCAAATATTCGCAGAATCAACTAGTCAAATTTTTCAGAATTTCAAAATGCCCCCAATGTCTCTATTTTGAATTTCTACCCATTGAGCTTGTTGGAAACCGGGCTTCTACCTTTGAGATCTTTATATAAGACCCCAAAGTTGTCTTCCAAAGCATCCAACACTCATTGAGACATATTTTGATCATCATTGATGTAATACCCAAAATTTTTAATAATAATATTTTATTCTTGAGAGGGGATCGTGGGCCCTAGCTAGTTAGCACGGATTATCGGGAAGCTTCGGGATTATACCCGAGTAAGCATTTAATGTAGAAAAATTAAGAGAAATTTTATTTGCCTTATCTCCATGATCTAGCATGCTAGGATAATAGAGGGTCTTGAAGCAAATTTAGCGATGCAATCGGATCTCGAATCGGATTTAGAACGGGTGAGTTGTGGGTTGTTTAAGTTGGATAGCTTAGGTAGGAGTATTTTGGTCATTTGAACCCAACCGGTGTCTATAAATTAGACCCTGGGGTGTGCAGCCAGGGGTTTTTAGCCGCGCACCACTCGAGGGAAAGGAGAGAAGAGAGAGAGGGTGCCGTCGAGGAGGAGGAACCGCCAGAGTCGAATTTTTGCGAATTCGCCGATGTCGATCGGGGGAAGATCTTGCGCGTCTTTTCCTTCTGTTTTCTCTTCATTTGGTGAGTGGATTTAGGTTTTCTTTTCTCCAATTCTTGATTCATGTCGTTGTTCTTATGTTTTGAGGTTTTTCGTTAATTTTTGACGCACGTTCTCGTATCGGATCGAAAGTCGGATCGATTGTTTCTTAATCGAATCATGTGGTTTACCCCACTTTGTGGAATAAAATATTTTTTTCCTTTTTTGGTTTTTTTTTTCCCTCTTGCAGTCGGCCGGTCGGTGCTGGCCACGCCCGGCGAGGCGCCGCGATGGCAGCTGCATCAGTGAAGCACCGCGGCGACGACTGCGCCGGCGAGGCACTGCAGGGGAGGTGGCGCCCGACGAGCAGCGGCGCCCGGCGTGGTGTCGCTGCCACGCGCAGGCAGCCGCGCAAGGTACTGCCGCCGCTTGGTGGCGACATTGCGTTGGCAGGCGCCGGCGTCGGCGCCAGTGTTGCTGGCAGCCCGACGGCGACCGGGGAAGGGCGACGGCTAGAGTAGGGAGGTGGTTGAACCCTAGATTTTGGATGAGGAAGATGAGATGAAATGGAGGGCTGAGATTGATTTGGGTGAGATGAAGGGCTGGATTGAATTGGTTGAGATGAAGGGCATAGATTTGATCTTGTGTAGATATAAGGCTTAGATTGCATCACGTAGATGGAGGGCTGGGATTGCATCAGGATAGATGTAAGGTTGTGGATGCATTATGTTAGATGGAAGGCTGAGATTGCATCATGTTAGATGGAAGGCTAGGATTGCATCAGGTTAGATGGAGAGTTGTGATTGCATCTAGTTAGATGGAGGGCTGTGATTGCATCTGATTAGATGTAAGGTTATGATTTTATCATGTAGATAGAGGGTGGTGATTGTATTTGGTTAGATGTAAGACTGAGATTGCAACATGTTAAGTAGAGGGCTGTGATTGCATCATATTAGATGGAAGACTGTGATGTGATCCTATTTATATGAAGGGCTGAGATTTCATTACCGAGTTATTGATTGTAACACCGTTATATTTATTCATACCAGTGGTTTATTAAATAAATTAAGATATTTCTTCCAGTATTCTAAATAATTATTTGGTGGCTTTAAAGTTAGCAAAAATATTCATGTTATATATGAATTTTCACCTAATCGACGTTCTGGATTCATTGATGAGGTCTATTTCACCATCAAACCTTCAGATTTTGAAAATAGTAGCGGGGTGTCGCCTCGTTTTGCGTGTCAAGCTGAAAAATTATACTTCATATATTTTTATGATTCAAACTAAGATGATTCATGGATATAGTAGTTAACGAGGTAAATTTTATCCTAGATCAGTGATTTCTATGACGAGTTATTTTATCATGTTCCAGTCCATTGATTTACAGTTGGAGTTTCTTTTTGCACTGCTTTCATGATACACGTGCTTCCTTTCTTACAGTGCTATAATTTTATTTTTTGGTTGTTTATTTGTGCTAAGCATTCATGATTTATGAGCACTATTTCTACATATATATGTAATTGTGATGTACAGCATGAGGAGGTGGAGGATGAGATATGCACTTGACATACCATTTATTACTTGTTGATAGCACATATTGTTCATACTTATATACTTGCGTGTGTGGTGTTGTGATGTGCTTGTTGTATTTTTTCGAAGCCTCGCTGGTGAGGGGAGGGTATGCCCCCAAAGAGACAGCGTTGGCCTTATTTCGAAAGTTCGGCTGGTGAGGGGAGATCATACCCCAAAGAGATAGTCTGGAGACCCGAGCAGGTGAGAGGAATGTACACCCCAACAGGCTAGCTCGGAAGAGCCAGTGCCGGTGAGGGGAGGGCATGCCCCAAAGAGAGACGACACTGAGCTGGGTGGTAGTTCAGCGGCCACCCATCTACCTACCCTATGTGGCTATGTGGGACTGACGGGTCCGGAGAGCATGCATATGATTGAGGTGTTGCATTGCATGCATATGATTGAGGTGTTGCATTCTTCCTATTTTATTATCATAGATATTTTATACTTGTTGACGGATATTGACTTCGTGCATAGAGTTGGATGTATTATTGTTGGTTTCTTCTAACGTTGTTGTTACGCTATTTATATCGGCTATTTGTGTTTTCATGCATGATGATTGAGTTGGTGAATTGAGGACTGGTCTGCTCACTAAGTCCTAGTTGGACTTTCCCCTCATTACTATTGTTTTGCAGCACCTGAGCTAGATCAGAGAGGTACCGAGGTGCAATAGCGCGGCTGGTGGCAGCAGGGCAGCGGGTCTCGTGACATGTCGTGATCGAGGAGGATACTTGAGTCATTTTAGTGTCTCTTTGAGTTGTTGAGTCATGTTGACTCGGGTCGTGGTTTTCGCATTTTATTTTTATTTGGGGAGTCTTATTTATTTATTTGAACTCCTTTTTAATAACTTGTTTAGTGTGTTCATATTGAGTTTTGGTTTGATTTGGTTCGTGATGTCATGTCTATTCGTTTCAAAAAAAATAATCTCCCACTGTTTAGGTTATTGTTGTTTTGTTGAGTTAGGTTAGACTTCGGGATACGTGGCGTATCCTGGCCGATCATACCGGATTTGGGGTGTGACAATTGAGCTTGATTGAGACATCCTTTGTGCAAACCCTAGCTTGGAGACAAAAACCCTTGATCTTTCCTTCAAACTTCAATTGTTTCATCATCAAGGCATCAAGAGGATCTAGGACTTCTTGGTTGAGAGCTAAGTTTTTATTGTTTATGATTTCTCTCATTTACTCGCGTTTTTAGTATTTATTTGATTGTATATCAAGTGTGTAAATATCTAGTTGTAGATCTTGAGTTTGGTGGTTGCCTTGGTGTTGAGGCGTAAATCCATCGATGTAAACTTAGTTCACTATGATTAGTTGTGTTGTCCTTAGGTTTGAGGTGGGAGAGTGCTCTCAATGAGAAGGCGAAGACTTTCGGATGTGAAAGTGCCTTGGTGTGAGAGTGGAGACTTTTCGGTGAAATTCACTGTAAGGAAACACTTTAATCTAGTAAACTAGAGTTGATAATCCTAAGCGAGGTGCTTAAGTAGTGGAATAGGCATTAGACTGAACCACTATAAATCTATCTTATTAGCATTGCCATTGCTTGAGTTTGATTAGCTTGTTTCTTACTTTGATTATCTTGTTGCTAAATCACTAATTTCTCCTAACTTGATAAACTCATCTAGCATCAAAGAGTAGATAGATACTTGTGTTTTCATCGGTATTACTTATGCTTGCTTAATTGCTACTTACTCGCTTCCGTATTCATCTAGTATAATTGAGCTCTTGTCTAAGTAATTAAGAATTGATTAAAATTGAATTTAGGTTAAAGTCTAGCAAATGCACTATTCACACAACCTCCCCCCCCCCTTTCTAGTGTAGGTCATTTCATTTACACTTTTGTCAACCCTACTTGGCTTCACTTTTTTGGTAAGACCATTGTTTCTCATCTTAACAGAACTGGTTCTGATCGCTGTCCTTTGTTACTTAATTAATCTTCATGCTTTTTATCCCAACTTTTGGCTTGACTATCTCGAGTCCTATCAAATTGTTTAGCACACTTGGTCTAGCGACTTTCTTAACCCCTTCCTTAGTGCCTTTACCAAGTTTTCCCTTAATCTGAAACAGACTAGGTATACCCTCTCTAAGTGGAATAAGAATGTTCTTGGTTTGCTTAAAAACAATTTATCCACTACTCAAAATCATATTTCTCATTTAGACCTTCTTGACTCCACCCATTCCCTTTCTTCTGATCAAGACGTTCTTCTTAGAACTTTGTATAATAAAGCTATTGTCATTCAAAGGCAAATCTCTCTTAAGTGATGGGCTAAAGCCAAGGTTAAGTGGCTTCATGATGGGAACAAGAATACTGCCTATTTTCATAGAGTGGTCACATCTAAGAAAAGAATTAACCATATTCTCTTTATTATTGACCATAATGAGCAGGTTATTACTAATGAAACTAATATTCTCAAAACTTTTGGCTTGACTATTATTCCACTCTCTGGCCCCCTCCCTTAGTAATTCCTCTACTATTGATCCCTGGCCAAATTTGTTACCTTGCCTTCCTCTCAACTTAATAATCTTGTTCATCCTTTTGCTTCTGTAGAGATTTGGGATGTGGTTAAACAACTCCCTAATGGTAAGTCCCCTGGTTTAGATGGTTTTACTACAAAGTTTTTTAAATCTTACTGGTCTCTTGTTTCTCCATGTTTTTTAGCTTGAATGGAAAATTTTCATTCAACTTCCTTTATTCCTCGTGACTAGAAGTAGACTCTTATTACCTTCATTCCTAAGACTAGGAACCCTAGATGTGTGAAGAACTTTAAGCCTATTTCCTTATGTAATTTGACTTATAGGATTTTGGCTAAAGTCCTATAGATTAAAGCCTATCCTTCCCTTTTTAATTTCTCCTGAACAAACTACCTTCCTTAAAGGAAGAAATTTTCAAAAGTCTTATATCTTAGTTAAATTAGATCTTGATAAGGCCTTTGATAAGCTTTCTTGGGAGGCTATTCTCCATGTCCTTCATAGTACTAATTTCTCTCCTCTTTTTATTAACGGGATTAAAACTTGTATCTCTTCCTCTAGCTTTGCTTGAATTATCTTGTTAATGACAATACTTCCCTGTTTTTCTCCTCCTGTAGAGGGGTCAGACAAGGGGATCATTTATCTCACTACTTATACATTCTGGTGACACGGACTCTTACTAATCTTCTTAATAAAGTTGTCTCTTGTATTTTCTATGCAAATTCTTATTTTGATAATATTGCTTCTCTTGCCTTTTTAGAAGGCTTGGCTATCCTTTTAGCTCGGCAGTTTGCTTCCCAATAGAGTCTTTCACAAATTGTTATAAAATCTGATTCCAAGCTCCTACTAGGGGTGAGCAATGGTTCGGTATGATTATTAATCGAACTGAATCATCAGTTAACCGAATCGAAATAAATTATTTTGATTAACCGTTTATCGAACCAAAAAATACGGTTAATCTAGTTAATTTACCAAATTTACTTAAAAAAATTATATAATTATAAAATTGCCCAAGATTCAGACCCAGCCTTTATATATCTCTCACTTTAACCATTTGAGCAAATCACATTATTTCATAGGAATCTAACTAATGTAGAGTATATCCTATATGCAAGATAAAATAACAATTATATCACCCACGAGGATTCAAACCTGGACGAATGATAAAAATTCTTCTTAACTGCTTAGGCAAATGATGTAACCAAATTATCAGTTAATTTGATAAATTAACCGAATCGTCGGTTAATTTACCAAATCGAAAATCGAAACCTTAAAAAATGTTTAACCGTTAATCGAGCCGAAAATTAATTGGAAAATTCGGTTCGATTAATTAAATTTCGGTTTGGTCGATTAATCAGTTTTTTCGGTTAATCGGTAAATTTTGCTCACCCCTAGCTCCTACTACAAGCTATTCAGGGATACTGCCAAATTCCCCCTAGACTAAGAACTATTGTTAAGCATATAAATTCTATTCTAAGAAATTTCCAATGTTGTATTTTTTTCTTTTTGCTTTCGTGAGTGTAATAAAGCAGCACTTTGGGTTGCAAAACAGAGCATGTTGTCTGAAGGAGTCCAATGTTTGGATCTCTATTAGACCTCCGGAGCTCAATGTTGTTTTGTTTCAGGACTCTCCTAGCTTTGTATAATTGACTTTTCTTTCTCTTTTGGTAAAAAATAATAATTTTTTATATCGTAAATCGTGAATCATGAAGTGACGCATGCATGTATATGTATCTATTCTTGCTTGAAGTCGGAGCGATGAGGTCTGGTGCATCTCCTGGTCAAGTGTGATTCCCCGGGGGGATACCTACAAAAGACATTATGACGCTTAAGTTAGAATGAGTTCCAGGTGAGACAATAGAAAATTAGAGTCTATATGTACTTGGGAGCATCATGTCTGTATATAGTGGTGGATGAGTGGCATTTGGCGATGATGTCGCCCTATAATCTCGTAAGGATACTGCTAAAAAAGAGTCAATGCTGATCCCAGAGATGTCGGGCTCATGAATGACGAATTTCTCATAATTAATGTGGACAAAAGTGTCCTTGTGTGGTCGGGTGCAGCCTCGGGCCAAGCCGTTTGGCTTGATTTGAATTTGGTTCATGAATGTGGGCGTTCCTGGGCATAACCCGACTGAATTCAAAGTACTAGTCAAGTCCCCTATCAATTTATAATTGATGGGATATTGAAATGTACTCTAGATCTATTTGAGGTTTCTAATAAAAATATGCATATACGACTTATAATCCTAAAGCATTTCCCTAAAGTTTCCCTACTCTAGACTAAGTTAAAAATATTATTATTCATATTATTCACATCCCTTTTGCTCTTTAAGTGTGTATTGTGTATCCAAATAATATGTGTACTTAGAAAATTAGGAAGATATGTTGTCGAAATTTTATATAAATTAAGTCAAACATTAAAAGAAATGCATAAATATAGTTTGAATGGTATTATTCTTGTATGGAATAAGACAAATTCATCAATATATAAAGTTATCAAATTCCTTCATAGCAAACAAAACCAAATTCAGCTCTGTTACCCCCCTTCCCAAGATGCATAAAAAAAACATCACCAATTTCCTCTTTCGCATTGTTCAACTATCTTTTTATCCATTCTTCTGCCGCCCCTGTTTAACTCCCTAGCATAATTCTCTTTTCCAAAATTTAATGTTTCCATTAAAATTTTATTACATTGTCAGTCCCCATCTCTTCCTTATATATCGAACAAACAATTGATTGGAGGACCCCTACATATTCTATCTCAGACAATGTAAGGTGGTAGAGCCACATCTCGAATTAGAAGAAATTTCAAAGGATGACAAGTTACTACACGTTCCTCAAAGACCAACTCTACAGAAGGGGATACTCCTCCCACTGCTCAAGTGCATCGGCCCCAAACAAACACTGCGATAGCAGAAGTACATAAGGGCATATGTGGTAATCACATCAGGGGAAGATCCTTAGGGGCCAAAATCCTTCGGGTCGAATGCTTCTGGCTAACCATGAAGATATACTATGGCTTGTAAGTCAAAAGGTTCTGGCTAACCGTTCCACAAATAGGGGATCGACCTCAATTGCAACCGAAAAGTTCAAGAAGTTCGTGTGGAAGAAGATCATTTGTAGATATGGCATACCACACGAACTCGTTGGCGATAATGGCACGCAATTCACGAATAAATGGTTCAGGAAATTATGTTCAGACCTCAACATCTAAAAGCTTTTCTTCTTAGTAGAGCATCCGCGGCAATGGCTTAGCCAAGGCGGCTAACAAAGTCATCTTGACATGACTCAAAAAGAAACTTGATAAAGTCAAGGGGCACTAGGCCGAAGAGCTGACCAAGGTGCTATGGGATTACTCAACTGCCCAATCATCCATCTAGAAAACTCCTTGTAGACTCGTCTTCGGAGCAAAGACCATGATCCCGATTTAGATCGCAAAGCCCAACCCCCGGAGAACAACTTTCAATGTGCAAGGCAACTTAGAAGCTCGACAGGCCGAGCTCGATCACGTTAAAGACGAATGAGAGCTCACCAGGGTCAGAGAAGAAGCCATGAAGCTCAAAATAATTCGGAGATACGACAAACATGTTAGACCGAGGAATTTTCAAGGAGGGAGATCTGATGTTGAGAAAGATCGAGCTCCAGAGGAAGCCTATCGAGGATGGAAAACTCACCCCAAACTGGGAAAGTTCGTACAATGTCACAAAAGAAATAGGAAAGGGAGCCTACAAAATCGCCAAACTCTCCAGATGAGAACTTCCACGAGCATGGAATGCGGCCTCCTTGCGGGCGTACTACAACGCAATCCCCTCAAACTACAAGTGGTCGGTGCACTCCTTTTCCTTCACTGCGGTTTTTTCCCACCAGATTTTCCCTTTGAAGGTTTTAACGAGACATAACCATATGTAGGTCGAGCACCCTGCTCGGTGGGACCTAATGTACTCTCATTCGACAATTATTCAATATTATTACTCTTCCTTTTTCCACGTCTCTATGTGTCCATATTATTCATAGCTACCTCGTAGCACATGATGAAGGAATTACCACGATCTCGTGGCAGGAACACCACCCTATGACGGTAATAACCTGTTAGTAGTGTGCCCTGGCTAGGTCAATGGAATAATATTATCATTGTAGTTTTCCTTTTGAATAAATGGAATACTTATTTTATCTTGTTATTCATTGTGAGCATGTTTGACTTGATAATAGACTCCTTGACTAGTTGATTCCGCCTAATGGTCATCAAGTACGAGACTTGATAGTAAAGCCCTAAGCCAGTTGTAATCCTATTCTAAATAGTCCATAGTCAGTCATTATCTTGGAACGATAATGAATGAAGACTAGTTTGCAGTCTGACTGACGATGATCATATTTTACTGGTCATGGATATGTGATAACAAAGTTAGATCATAGACACATGTTGAAGAACATGATGTTAGACAAACCTAGTAACCCACCATGAGAATACTACATGGATTAATATCATTAGTATCTCATAGCGATAGTGATACGTCAGTCCTCCGACCTGATGTCACCATGGGTTCCTACATGAGGAATTCTGTGCTTTGACCTAGTTTAACATCACCTTTAACCGGGTGGTAATAAGGACTACCGTTGGACATAGAATGAATCATGCAGATGAATATGTGTGGTCGTGAAGGAATTTATCCATCTCGTATATAAGAGAGATATCTCTAGGCCCCTTGATGAGTGTGACTGAAGAAATGCATGGTCGTGCTCAAATGAATTGATAAGGGTATCAATGTCATTTGTTAAGTCAGTCTACTCAGGAATTAAGAAATCAAATTGAGAAATATAAGGATGATCTATTCCATGCCTTATCCTCGATCTAGATATCGCGTGACAAAAGGACAGACTATCATACAGTGAGTTAGATTGCTCAGATCACCGACCTTCACTTGACTTGGGTAGTCATAATGTCTAACTAGAGGCCGCTTATAACTTGTGGGTTATTAATATGATTTGAACCCACAACCAATGTTAAGTGAATCTACAGGGTCGCACACATATGGCGAACTAAATTGGGCTTAGGGTTATGACTCATCGGATTGGATCCGCATGACCAATAACCCGCAATTCTCTCGTTGTAATTTTGAAGATTAATTTCGAATTTGAAAAAGGATTTTTCAAAATTGGAATTAATAATTATGAATTTTAAATGTGATTTAAAATTGGAATTATGTCGATTATAATTTAGGTAATGTATCATTGATACATTATTTTTGACATATTAAATTTAGGAAATTCATCCTTGATAATTGTTATTAAGGATATATTTTATTCAAATATTAAAATCATTTTAAGTTTTCAGATAAAGCTTTGAATTGATCAACGGTTATGATGACTCGTTCAATATGATTGACGTGATAGGTGATCATCTCCTCAAAGGTTGCTAACCTCTTCCTAGGAAGCCGACCTCCATTTGAAGGAAGTCGAGCTCCCTTTTGTGGCAGCCGACCTCCACTAAAGAGAGAGAGAGATGTTGGAAAAATGACAACACTAGAGGGGGGTGTGAATAATGTGTTTACTAAATCAATTTGCCTAAATCGATTTTAATCATTTTCTTAAGATAATTAGGCAATTTATAATTCGATGATTTGATGCGGAAGCGATAAATAGTAAAGCAATTAATACAATCAATAAATCAATGCAAATACCAGAATTTATAGTGGTTCAGCCCCAATGCCTACTCCACTACATAAGCACCCCACTTAGGATTTCCAAACTAGGTTTACTAGATTAATTCTTGTTTCCCTTACAACGATGACTTTGACTCGAAGAGTCGCAATCTCGACCTAAGGCACTTCCACACCCGGAAGTCTACGCCTTTTTACCGAGAGCACTCTTCCACCTCAACCCTAAGGGATACCTCAACTAATCCTAGTAAGTTATGCTTACACAAGTGGCTTTACACCTTCACACCAAGATAACCACTTAATTTCAAGACCTAACTATCCTAGGTCTTCACAAACACAAATCCAAAGAAAATAATGTTCAAATAACAGTTAAAATTACAATGAAAAGAGCCTAGAATAAAATCAAGAATAAATGCTCTTTTCCAAGCCTTGGAACCTTCAACTCGCCGAGTCGTAGAGCTCGAATCAATTCCCGAGTTGAGGCAGAGTGTGCGCTTGAAGAAGTTGTCGGCGGAAGAACCAAGCGCAAGCAATTAATCTTTTGAATGCTTAAAAATCTCCTTTGAATGCTCAATTAAATATGTAACAAATGAGAGGAGAGAGTTAAATGAGTTATATGAGGTATATTTATACCCTTTAAAAGAAATGACAGCTCAACAGATAGAAAACTATCCGTTGCAGTCGCTCGGTCGATAGGCCGATCGATCGACCGATCGACCGCTCAAGCGACCGCTGCCCTGATGTCTCTGTGTGATCGACCGCCAGACCCAAATCTTGCATTCCCGCAATCCGGTCGATCGCCCGATCGAACGACGCAAGTTGTGTTTTTGGCGATATGCAGTCCGATCAACCGATGTGTTCTCTGCCAATTTTTAGCTTCAATCGGTCGATCGCCTGATCGACCAAAGTAGCTACTGCCACTTTGCGGCATCCTTCGGTCGATCGACCGGTCGACCGAGATGACTATTGCTATTTTTCTAACCCTATTCGGTCGACCGAACCTAGGCTGAAATTATTTTTTCGGCCTTTTTTTTGCGCGCTTCATTTCCGGGTTTCGGCTTTCAACGTGCGTCATCTTGGAGAGCTTTCCATGTGATCTTTGAGCTCATCCAATACGTCTTTGGTGCACACGTCGATCTTCGAGAAATTTCTGCGATGAACTCGAGCGCGACGATCAATGTCCTTCTGATTTTTTGATTTCTTCTGATTTATTCGATCGAGGACATCGAACACTAACCGATATGGAACCTGAAAGATTTCTCAATGAAATATTAGTTCCATGTTTGTTATCATCAAAATCGAGATTAAGACTAAGGTTGAAAATCTTAAGCCAACAAGAGAGAGAGGGGGGGGGAGTGCGGAAGGTGTTCAACGCTCGACCAGATCGGAAGGTGTTCCGGTAATGCCGAGCTAGAACTCGAGAGCCGCCCAATTCATTGCATTCATCCCGTATGCTTACTGTAGAGGGTGTTCATCACTTGGCAGCACCTTGGATTCGGAGCAAGATCGTGATCTTGGATTCGCGGAGCAGAAGATGGAATTCGATCTTCAAAGCTATAACTCTTGACATAGTATCGATTTAACTAAGATGCATGGCTCCGATTGGGTAGAGGGTCGGTTTCTTCTTCCGCAGTGTGTAATAAAATTTTTGTTATTTGCTTGGTCCTCCATGGCCCAACACAACCTCCATCCTGCGTGGCGCATTTGTCCTTCTCGACTCTAGGTGCAGTCTCGTCTTACGCCCCCCCGCGAGCTCGGCTTGATCCCAAGCGTGATCCTTGATCTCAGCACCATCACTCGCGGCCTTAGTGCCCTTGAAGACTTCCTCAACCTCAGGGTTCTTGGAATTCTCCTCGGCCCTAAATGTGGCCTTCGGCCCTAAATGAGATCGGCTCGCTCTAAATGAGCACGACCCTAGGCGCGGTCGTGCCTTTCGCTCCCTGTGAGCTCGGCTTGACCCCAAGCGCGGTCCTCATCCCTAAATATTGCGTCTGGCTCTAGATGATATCAACTCACTCTTGCACGACCCCCAGGCGCACTCCTTGTGAGCTTGGCTTGACCTCGAGCGTGGTCCTCGGTCCTAGAGCCATTACTTCTGTTCTCAGTGCCCTTGAAGACCCTAATGACCATAGGTGCGCTCCTCGCGAGGTCGGCTTGGCCACGAGCATGGTCCTTGGCCCGAACGCCATTACTTCCGGCCTCAGCACCCTTAAAGACCCTAACGACCCCAAGCACACTACCTGCTAGCTTGGCTTGACCCCGAGCATGGTCCTTGGCCCCAACGACATTACTTTCTACCTTAGCGCCCTTGAAGACCCTAACGACCCCAAGCACGCTCCCTACGAGCTTGGCGTAACCCCGATCATGATCTTCAGGCCCGGTGTCATTACTTTCTCCCTCATCACCCTTGAAGACCCTAACGACCTCAAGCGCGCTCCCCGCGAGCTCAGCTTGACCTCAAGTGTGGTCCTCGGCCCTAGTGCCACTACTTTCGGCCTCAGCGCCCTTGAAGACCCTAACGACCCCAAAGAGCGATGAGCTCGGCTTGACCCCAAGCGCGGTCCTCGACCTCAACGCCCTTATTCGCGACCCTAGCGCCTCCACTTACAATTCCGGACTCAAACTACTTTGAGGGAGATCAAATTTGAAGGATCTTCAACCCTATGAGCGACTACCGAAAAGGTAACTTCGGTCATAAATTTACCTTTGACAGGAGTTCGATCTCAACCTAAAGGTGCTCCACGATCTTAACAGCTGCCGGGTAGATGACGTCAGCCAAATAAACACCATTCTTCGACTCGAGCAATCGTTGGCCAGACAATGCCGGCTAAGGCAAAACGGCCCTAAGCGCCACACTTGGCTCCAAAAGAGTCGACTGACCACGTAACACCAACTTCTTCCAACACTCGGCCCACAGTGAGCAAAACATCACAAGGAGCATGCAAAAAAGCATTAAGATAGAAGCATTGTGGAAAAATGATTATGTACTCCCGTAAGGAACAGACATACACAAGCCAACAAGGGATAATTATTCTGAAGAAGACATTTTGCCATTACAACATCATTTCTCTAAACCCTACCACTTTTGATGCCTGCAAAACTTTATAGGGCTCTTTTGGTTGCCTATTGTCGACCTCGCCACTTCATCCTCCTCATAAGCCCTGCGGTGTGAATCCCTCGTAATCCATTGGCTACAGATCCTCGTAGGGCTCTCTTGGTCGCATGTTGCCGACCTCGTCCACTTCATCTTCTTCATAAGTCTCGTGTTGGGAATCACAATCACTGATATACTTACTCCCAACCCAAAGATGGCGTCCTTCTTCCTCGTCAAATCGGCAATACAGGAAATCTAGATAAACGAAAGATGAGATTACACCCACTCAAGGCCGACTTTAGCAAAATACAAAGTCAGGAAAGCTCCCAAAGATGGGCGGGGGATGACAAGACAATGAACGAAACGACGGGATTGTCGGTGCAGATACTCGGAGCGAGAATTGGAGGAACGAAAATTCGCAGTACTCCCCATCCCATGCTAGAACTTGAGACTACGGGTGGAAACAGGTCAGACATGTATAGTAAAAAATTGGCCTGAGCCTGGCCTGTGGCCTGTTATAGGCTATTTTTTCGGCCTGAGCCTAGCTTGTGGCCTGTTTATAAAGCATGCTAAAACCTTAAATATATTTATAAAACTTACTTCCAAATTCCAATACAAAAATGATAACAACAAATTTAAATATAACAACAATAGTTGTTGTTTTATTAAATTAAAAAATATATTTTATTATATATAAATATAAATATATAATAAACTAATAATATTATATATTTATTATTTATTATATATACTACCTTAATAGTCTTAGGTCGGTCTATTAGGTTCAATAGGTCTTACAATGAGCCTGGGCCTGGCCTGATAAGGAAAACATGCTTAGAAATAAACATGAGCCTATTTTTTTTAAAAATAGGCCAAGCCAGGCCACAGGCCCCTGACAGGGCACCTGGCCTATTTCCACCCCTACTTGAGACACAAGGTAAAAAGGGATGGAGGGGGTTTCTAAAGACCCGAGGGAGCCTCCCATCTAGTGATCGTTGATCATACTTAAAAATAGGCCAAGCCAGGCCACAGGCCCCTGACAGGGCGCCTGGCCTATTTCCACCCCTACTTGAGACACAAGGGAAAAAGGGATGGAGGGGGTTTCTAAAGACCCGAGGGAGCCTCCCATCTAGTGATCGTTGATCATACTTCGTTGATGGGGTGAAGCCCGTCACCCAACAATAGGCACTCAAGTGCCTTGAAAATGAACAAATCTCTAGGTGATAATCACTCCCTGTTAGAATTAAATGCGGGGTAGGCATTGACAGGCGGCAGTGGGCACATGAAAAAGGTATACTTACTCCTCGTAATCGCCACATCGAGCACAAAAATCGAAGAGTCGCGGAGCGACGAAATCGAAGCACACTGAGTTCAGCCTGATAAGGAAAACATGCTTAGAAATAAACATGAGCCTATTTTTTTAAAAAATAGGCCAAGCCAGGCCACAGGCCCCTGACAGGGCGCCTGGCCTATTTCCACCCCTACTTGAGACACAAGGGAAAAAGGGATGGAGGGGGTTTCTAAAGACCCGAGGGAGCCTCCCATCTAGTGATCGTTGATCATACTTCGTTGATGGGGTGAAGCCCGTCACCCAACAATAGGCACTCAAGTGCCTTGAAAATGAACAAATCTCTAGGTGATAATCACTCCCTGTTAGAATTAAATGCGGGGTAGGCATTGACAGGCGGCAGTGGGCACATGAAAAAGGTATACTTACTCCTCGTAATCGCCACATCGAGCACAAAAATCGAAGAGTCGCGGAGCGACGAAATCGAAGCACACTGAGTTCTCCTACTTCAATAATTTGGCCAAGGATAGAACACTAATGATACTCATGAACCCGATCGAGGTCATATACTTGGAACACATAAAGAGTTCGGCAAACAAATAGAAGTCGACATACTATTAGAGCTCGACTTGAAGTCCTCGGACTCCGACCAAGCTCGGGGGGTTGTGAACTGGACTAGCTCTTTGGGCCAGGCAGACCAGGCCCGGAAGCCCCACACTCATGAATCAAACTCAGATCAAGCCGACTACAACATAGCTCGGGGGCTTCACCCACCCAAACAAGGATATCAACACCCTTCATTAATTACTAGGGATTCAACAATAATGAGCTCGTCATCTTGGGATAAACTTCGACCCGTTCATGGTATATCCTCGTGAGATTCCAGAGACATCATCGCCAAACATCCCGACCCACCTCATAAAACAGACACGATACACATCAGGTATACTCTCGATTCTAATTTCATACATCTCATTTGGGATTCTCTCTCATTTGAGCATCAGAGTGTCTTTACAGGTCACCACTGGAGCCGCACTGGACCAGGGAGACATGGAGGCTTGCAACACCCCAACTTTAGGCAAGAACACTACTGATTTGGGAGAAGACTTGTTGAACTAATGGAATTCGAAATTGAAAGAGGAATTGGTATTATGTTGATTGATCCATGATTTCCATCTAATTAATTACCTCCCCTTAAATAAAGTTACTAACTAAAGATTTAACAAAGAACAAGTCACGGACAATATGACAACAAAATATCAATTATTTGATTTGGTTTGATTAGGTAAAGGTTAGGAGTGTAGTAGTTAAGTCGCTTTTATATTATCATTGATTCTCGAGAAAATCATACTTTTGGTCCTCACAGTTTGCTCGAATTTTGGTTTTAGTCCCCATAATTTTAAAATTTTGATTTTAGTCATCACACTTTATTTTCGTTTAGGATTTGGTCCCTACCATCACATGAGGCATAAACGGAGCTGACGTGAATAGCATGTGCTGACTGAACATTGCTGACGTAGAGTCTGCATGGACCAACTTTGTAAATTATGAGGACTAAAACCAAAATTTTATAAACTATGAGGAGTAAAACTAAAATTCGAGTAAACTATGAGGACCAAAATTATTATTTTTTCCTAAAAAATATAAAAAATCATAAGATATTTTTTTTAAAAAAATTTATTTATAAATAATTATAATATTTGAAAAATTAAAATTGAGCATAGTACAGTAATTTATGTTAATTTGGGTGGATTTAAATCGATGCCGTCATTAGACATTAGTTTTTATCCGTTAATTATCTTGAGGGTGAATCCCGCAGTGGCTGCAAAATTTGAAAACTTGCTCTCCTGATCTGCTCATCTCTTCACTGATCACTTCCTCACTTGTCTAATGTTCTTCTTAGTCTTGGACATATTGTTTTTCCCCGTGTACTTGTCAGCTAACCCCCTATTTTTTGCAAATCTCTCGATCAAGTATACCCTAATCCACTCAAATAGTGAAATTATTGGCAGCTAAAATGGAGGTGATGAGGTGAAGAGGTGGTCGGGAGTGCACGTTTTTGAATTATGCAGCCACTGCGAAATTCACCATAAATCTAGGTAATTAACGAATAAAAACCGACGCCTAATGACGACGTCAGTTTAAATTCATCCAAATTAACGTAAATTACTATAGAGTGCTCAATTTTAATATTTTTAAATATTATAATTATTTCTAAAAAAATTTGAAAACATCATATGATTTTTTATATTTTTTAGGAAAAAAGAATAATTTTGATCCCCATAGTTTACTCGAATTTTGGTTTTAGTGCTTATAGTTTACAAAAATTTGGTTTTACTCCCTATAGTTTATAAAGTTGGTCCCTGCAGGCTCCACGTCAACAATGTCCAATTAGCACCTGCTATCCACGCCAGCCTCGTTTAGACCTCATGTGACGGTAGGAACCAAATCCTAAATAGAAATTAAATGTAGGGACTAAAATAAAAAATTTAAAAATATAAAGACTAAAATTAAAATTCAAGCAAATCGTGGAATCAACCTCTTTGGTTAGCGAAACCAAGTATGTTTTCATAATTTCGATTTTACTGAAACCAAAATTGCTTACGAAAACTTGTTTGATTCAGCGTTTTCATAAAATTGAATCGAAATCAGAATGAAAACGAAACTAGTTTTCTTAATAAAAATAAAAATACCAGAATGTTGTTTTCTATAGTTTCGAGACTGTCGATTTCGTTATCAAAATGTAGTGGCAAACTTTGTAATTATAAATATTTTTTTATAAAAGTAATTAATTTAAAAATAAATCAAACTATATCTCATTTTAAAAATAAAAATAAAAATAATCATTTTCAACTCAAATTATTATCTTAAATTTACAAATTAATTAAATCAATTTATATTTAATCGACTCAAACTCAAATTTTTTTAAGTTGATCTATTTATAGTTTAATTAAAATTAATTTTAGACCATTGAATTTATTTATTTTAAATTTTTTTTTAATAACTATTAATTAATTTTTATATCTAATGAACAAAAAAAATCTTAAATTATCAATAACTTAATTAATTAAATCATATAAATATTTTATAATTATATTAGTAAATATTTAATTTTATAAACTAACTAAATATTTAATTACTATTAAAAAAATATTCAAAAAAAATTAATATTATTTTTTATAAATCAAATAAATATTCACTGATTTCAACTAACTAAAATTAATATTATTTTTCTTAATCAAATGCGTTTTTAGAAAATTAAAAATTAGAAATTAAAATCAAGTTTTCAAAATTAAAATTTCAATTTCACTTAAATCAAATCAAAAAATAATTTTTGCTAACCATTTTTCCTTATTCCCTAACTCCCTATATCTTTCAAGGTTTTGATATTAACGTCTTTCCACATGAACCCATCCGGTTAAATTGGATGGATTATTTTAATTATACGTTGATAAATGTGTTAGGCGGTGAATGTGATTTTTCAACCTAAAACTCATAAAGAAAATTTAGACTATCCCATGAACAATTTTAATTATATAATTATTTGAAAACTAAATATGTATATAATAATATATTATATTCATATAATCCGTTAGGAAGTTTGGACAAAATTTTTAACTCATGAGTAACTAATATTTTAGATTATTTGATGACTATATTTAACTACATAATCTCCTTGAAATTTAAATATGTGAATAATATTTTAGACCACATTAATAAAAAAAATTAATTGTTTAAAAATATTTTAAAAAATAAAGATGTCAATAATAATTTATTTAATACGTCAGCGTGTGCTGATAAAATTTTCGTTTTTATTGTATACAAATAAAATTTTCTAATAATTTTTTTGTGAAGTCAAGCACTACTGGGTCTATGCAAGAGTCCGCATAGGTGTTCAATCTGGTAGCTTCTTCGACACGACTGGATAGCTCGAATCTTGATGCAATCCTCACTCGTGTTCGAAAAAGCCAAAAAGGTGATTGCAGCTAAATAGTAATAAAGAAGTACTCTTCCCCTCTCTGCTGCCAGTACTCTGCGTGGATCTCAGCAATCCTCTTCTTCTCCTGGGATTAGGGCTTCTGGACGCCTTCGATTCTTGCGTTCTTCCTTCTTCCCATCGCTTCTCGAGGCACTTCGAGGTCACAAGGTGTTCGTTTGATGAATGTCGAGCGTTGTGCGGGTGATTTCTGATGCGCAGCGGCGGGAGATCGTGAGTAAGAAGGACTAATAAAACTAAGGGTGTCATCTTGGGCGATCTTTTAGCTAGAGAAGGAGATGAGCGCGTCGAGGTTTATAAAGTGTGTTACTGTGGGAGATGGCGCGGTCGGGAAGACCTGCATGCTGATATCCTACACCAGCAACACATTCCCCACTGTGAGTGGCGAAATTTCGAGATTTTTTTGATGTCTGGTAGTGGTAACATTTGGTTTTTCGAGGATGGTGCTTTCTGTTTGTTGTTTGGGAAGTTTATGCTACGGTACGAAATTGCCGTAAGATTTCGTTCGTCCCAGTAGCATTAGTGTTCGAATATATTTGAGCTTGTAGAGGTACAAGTATGAGATCACAACTGGCCTGTTTAGTTTCATAAAATGCCACTCGTTGTACAGAGGGTAGGAGTAAGCATTTGCCTGATTTCACTTTCAAGGTTGTGTTTAAGTTGGAAATTTCGAATCGTCCATGTTATGCGAGTCTCTTGTTGATTCTAGAACTGATGGAAAAGAGAAACCTTTTCTATTCTTTTTACCATTAATTTTATTCGAAACAAAATAAGTAAATTCCTCATATAATTTGGTTATTGGACACAATTTTAAGTTCAATCTTTTCAGTTTGGAAATGAAGAGACACTTCATGTATGTAAAAGTTATATTCTATTTATCCATTTCTTTCATTAAAGAAAGTTGGGAGGAAAGTCTGCCAGAATTCAGTTCATCTTTAATAGTCTTGAAACGGTTCAAAAAATACCCGAACAAAAAAGACAGGAAGAAAATAACCAATGGACAAGAGAAATGAAAGAAGGAACGGGGAAAGTCCAGAAGCCTACTATGTTACTATGTTATGTACATATATTATTTTCTCTGCATCTTAAATTCTGTCATTAAACATGTTCTCTAGTAACCTGTTCATATATCTAAAAAGTATGGAAGTTTCATTCTCCCACAGGAACTTAGACCAGAATGCTAATTTCAAAATATTGATCACTTGTTTTTCCTTTTGGTTTTCTGGGAGTATTTTATTATGAGAACATATTTTCTTCTTTTCATTCAATTGAACATTTAACTTTTATGCAAATATTTTTCTTCTACAGTTCTATTTGTATAAATTCTAGCATAGTCAGTGTGTTTGTAATAAACGAAACAATTCAGATTAAGATATGCTTATAGTCGAACTTAAAGTGTATTTCACTAGAACCATTTTAGCAAAGTTTCTTGAATGTTGAATTTGCAAAACTATTCACTGTTGAAGACATGCTAAAGTTGAGGACAATTGGGGCTAGTATTTTCTTCATTTGTGGAAAGTATTTTTGTTACGCCCCGCCTCGGTTTATCCCTATATAAGGGACCTCACCTAGGAGAAGCGCAACTAGCAACAGAACAACCAACAATTTATGGACTGAATTTAAATTTACAACCAGATTCAAATCGAATATCCAACCCGACAATAATAAAAGTTCAACAGTCCATAAGAGAGCAATAAATTCTATAGTCTAGCTAAAAATGCAAAGTTCAACTAATAAACTAGGAAACTAAATGCTGTGCGGAAGACGTCTCCTCCTCCTCCAAAACTCTAGCTACCCCAGGAGATAAAGCCGTCATACCTGAGGATCTGAGGCAAAAACAACAACATCAGCAGAAGGCTGAGTAGGATTTCAACAATATGCTATGATGCCATGTGAACAACGGAAGATATGATTCAACAATCTACTCGATGCACCTATACCAATCAACTATGTCAACTATGTCAACTATCATCTACATGAGTATGTAGTCATAAACCCAATCAAGAGCGTAGTGGACATTGGGTTTCCCCCGCACTCTCGCACCTCGAGAGTGGCACCTCAAGCCCGCTCCAGCTAGAGATGCGACTATCCAAAAATGGTAGTCCGCCGACGTCTAACACCTCGACGCCGATCACACAACCCGTGTGATAATTAGGTGATCACCGGTGTCACTTGCCCTACACCTTGGACAATATATCAACAGTGTCCAGGGCTATCGCCCAAAAGTAGATCAACTATGCATATGTCAACAACTCATCTACCACAACTCAACTAATATAATGCTAGTAGTCATGTCATCATGTATGCAACAAATATATAAACAACAACAGGAGACATGCAATGTCTATACTAGCATTCTCAACTATTATGCATATAAAAATATCATGCTGGCAACATGTATCAACAAGATATGCATCAAGAGCTCCAACGGCAGTAGATATCAAATTTCAACGGAATAGAACAACAAGATATATTTCGACATAGGGTAACAACCGATCTAGGATGAGATTCACCTTAACAACTATTATAAAACCAAGTAACTCATTTTGAACCATAAAAGCCGATAAAATACTATTTTTCGACGCGGCACGAAAAACGAGACAAAACACCCACTGTTTTCGACATCTGAAAGCCAAACGACAAAACTGACCCCACCAATGGATTCGGGGCGACGAATAGGTCCAAATTCATATATAATAGGACTAATTTGACCAACTGAAGAGCCCCCAAATAATTATTTAAAATAACAATCATAATACCTTAATAATACCTTAATATATCACTGTTACAAAATTCGTAACAGTGCTACAACTTGATATATCACTGCTACAACTGCAGTGTATCACTTCCATTTATAATGTCAACTTAACACCTATAACAAAATATAACACTGATATAAAGTATATAACACCGATATATACTTATAATTAAAATACAACCCTTCATCTACCCCTTCCATCATCCGCTCGACTCCACTGCCGCCTCCTCTATCCGATGCCACCGCCACCATCCCGGTCCACCGACCGATCGGGTCGACGGGGAGCGCGACGCCGCCGGCGACGATAACTCTTCGTCGCCACTCCTTGCAGCATCCAGCCGGCGAGATACCCGTCGGGATTCCCGACGTCGACTCGCCACCATCTCCACCCCGCCACTACTGCCGCCGCCTGAACCGCGTGAGCAGCGAGATGGGAGCCGTGGCATCTCCGACCGGCGTCGGTGACTCGCCGATCAACTCCTTCGACCATCGTCGCCACTATGAACCGGCGACAACGAGGGCAGAGGGGCGGCAACCCCCTGCTTTGGGTGAGCGCACCCTTGACGCGATGTCGTGCGTGGCAACTCGCGGCACTGCACTGGCGGCAGCGCCTACGAACGTCGACGGGGACGCCTCCGACTGCAGCATCGCGCTCGACGACCATGAGCTGCGATGTCGTGCGATCGCCAATCGCACGGATGACGCTCAGCCGAACGCGATCCGACGACAATAGCCGGCCAAAATTCTAAACCCAATCCTCCTCTCGTCGGTTACTCGGACTGCAAGCAATCCGCCGACGGAACAACAACGACCAAAACTTGATTCGATAGATCCGAAAATTTCAATAAGGAAGAACTCATCAAATCACGGAAAAACTACAACATCGATAAATCGGACAGAAGACCATACGACGAATCTCAACCTCGATCGAGTTACCCTATGCGACGAAGAAATAAAGAAGAATGGGATCCTACCGGAAATCTCCTCCGAACTCCGATTCACCGGAGTCTTCTCGCCGCCGACGCCTCAAATTCTTCCGTCGTCCGCCGCACCTGCTGCCGCTACAGTGATCGGGAGAGAGAGAGAAGATTAGGGAGGGTTTAGGGTTTAATTATATAAGATTAGCATTTTTGCAAAAAGCCCCCTCTAAGAAATATATTTACAACGAGGTCCAAAATTTTAAGGCATAACAATTTTGCAGACAATTCTTTGCTTATGCATTAATTATGGGTAAATGGTATATAAATCTGCCTAAAATATCTCTTTTGGATATGTCTCTTGTACCTAAAACATGACAATTATGCCACCTGCAATATCATGCACGTCTGTAAATGTTGTTTGTGTTGAAAGTGTTATGCTTTTTCATTTATATTGTACATGTCCAACCAACAATCTTTTGATTTCATTCAGTTCTTTATAGTGGTCTGATTATTCCTATTTTATGAGACAGGACTATGTACCTACAGTTTTTGACAATTTCAGTGCAAATGTTGTGGTAGATGGTAACACGGTTAACCTAGGTTTGTGGGACACAGCAGGTACTTGTCTTGCATCTTTCTTTACCTCATGTTGTTATATCTTCCCCCTAGTTTTAATATGTTTCTTTTCTAATATTGTGTAATGCTGTAATTGCAGGACAGGAAGATTACAATAGATTAAGACCTTTGAGTTACCGTGGAGCCGATGTCTTTCTTCTTGCTTTCTCTCTTATTAGTAAGGCCAGCTATGAAAATGTGGCTAAGAAGGTGAGAGAGTGGTCATTTTTCTTTATTGTTCATTCTGATCACATACTATATTTATTTATGTTGTTTTCTTTAGTGGATTCCTGAATTGAGGCACTATGCCCCAGGAGTTCCTATAATTCTTGTAGGAACAAAGCTTGGTAAGTTCACTTCATTCCTTCCATAATGTCTATCTTTCATTATACTCCCTCTGTTGTCAAATCCCCATTAGTTTCACTAAAATGCATTTGATGAATTTTGTTGTTAGTTGGTTATATGTTCTCTTGCATTTTTAAAATTTCCATGTTTAGTAAATCATCACATACTCTACATAAAGTTGACCTGTTGAACAGCTATTTTATGAGTGCTATGTCGCATCCACATTAAAGAATTGAAAAATCTATGTTGGTCCATAGGGATAGGGTCTGGGTATATAAAGTGGGGTACCATACACATTTTTAAGAATATCAGAGGTTTTTCTTTTATCAATATGTTTCTAATTACATCCTTTTTAGCTAAGTAAATAAACTAGGATTGAAAATGTTCTGATATCAATACTTGAGCCCTTGGAATTTTAATTACTTTAATTTATGTCGAAAGAATTGCATATGCTATCTTTTTCATGAACTTTTTTACCCATAGCTTAACACTTTAGAATCAAATGGTGGCAATCTTTCTTTTTTCACAATAGAATTGCGGAACTCTTTTAGGCTGCAGCGTGTTTTATGTGGAACATACATGTATTTACAGGTAGAGGAGTCATGCCATTGTAAGTAGAGAAGTTATTTGATGAGTAGAAGCTTTGTTACCTAGGTCATAAGAAAAGGGAGTCTTTGCCATGGCATCAGTGCATCCTCTTCTAAAAATGTTTTTGGTTCAAAGTTATTGGGCTCTATATATGAATATAGTATAGAATCATATTTGATTGCTAAAAAGTCCTAGAGATTCATCCTTATTAAATAGCACACTAAATTGTCTACAGATCTTCGAGAGGACAACCGCTTCTTAACTGATCACCCAGGCGCTGTGCCCATTACTACTGCTCAGGTGAGTACTCTGTGATAACTGCAAACTTTCTTCCTGTGTAACTCCTTCATATATCCTCATTTTCTATGACCTATGTAATAGAGCCCCTTACTAAAAACACTCCACGTCACCCTTGCTGAGTCACCAACAACAAGTGGATCAATTCCAGCTCCTGCCTCACACGATCCAAGAATAGCAGTTTCTTCAGTTATTATTGGATTTTATTCTTTTGTTTTTTACTGAATATAGAATGTGTATATAAACTGTGTAATACAATACAATACATCATCTCTTTCATTCATTCCTTCTTACACAAAGCATCCTTATGGTAACAGAACTTTAATCTGCTCAAACGAGCTCTTGCTGATCCTTCATTTGCATTGCCTCCTCCTTTCTCTACTTGCCTTCTTCCTTCTCATCAACAGAAGTCATACGTCTTCTTCTCCTCAATATCTCCACTTCAATGGCCTTGAGAGAGGCTCAAGTTCCTGCTGCGTCGTCCAGTCATGAAATGATCAATCCGATCACTCATGGTAGGCAGTTTCTTACAATCTTACCATCAACCCGGCTGCTCAACTCCCCATCAACAGTTACCTGACGGAAAGCCCAGCAGATCTCCTCTTCTTAGGGTGTGATCTCACCTCATATATTGACGGAAATTATCCTTGCCCTCCCATCTCAGATCCTGGCTTCGGCAAGATGGCCTCATCAGACATGCCATCATGGCGTCTGTTGATCCAACGATCGCACTTCTTGTTGCTACTGCTTCGACGGCTTATGCTGCATGGCAGCGATTAGCTCAGCAGTATGCAAACAAATTGCAATGATGGGTGTATGGTCTTCAAGACACACTTGCTCGCCTGACAAAAGGAAGCAAGACCATTGCTCAATACTTCAACAAAATCCGCTCCATTAGAGACGAACTTGCCATTACGGATGCACCCATCAGTGATTCAGCAGTAGTTTATCAAAGTTCTCAGCGGTTTGGGACCTGAATACAATGACATTACTTGCTGTTATTCGCTCAAGAGACCCATTTCACTTGAAGGGCTGTTTGACAAACTTAGTGGCCATGAAATATTCCTTCTTCATCGATAAGAAACACCAATCATCACTGCTCAGTTATCAACGCTCAAACAACTACTGGTCACAAACTCCTTCAAACAACAACCCTCGCAGAAACTAATCATCTTCTAACACCAACACTTGAATTTGACCTCCCTCAAACATCAATGCTACTGACAGTCGAATTGGCGACCCTCATCTTTCAACAAAAAGCAGCGTATTCAATGCCAGTTGTGTGACAAATTTGGGCACACACCTCGTGTTTGTTGCTCACGTTCTCATAACCATGAAGAAGCTCAAGCAAACTTCTCCATATGGCAATGGATCATGGACACCGTGGCTTCTCACCATATCACCTGTGACACTCAAAACCTACAAGCTTTTTTTGAGTATACTGTTTCAGATGATGTAACAGTCGGAGATGGTAATGGTATTACCATTACACATATTGGTGATACAACTCTACCCACTCGTTTCTACACTTTCAAATTAAAAGATGTTCTGTATGCATTTTCAATTCTTAAGAACTTAATTTCTATTTCACAGTTCTGCAAACAGAATTCTTTCCAAATCTCTTTGTTGTGAAGGATTTGGAAACACGAGCACTCCTTGCTCAAGGCAGCTGAACTCTACGAATGTAATAGAGATTCACCAGCTGCATACCTCACATCCACTTCAAATCACCCCTCATTCACAACTTGGCATCAACGTCTTTGACATCCGCACTTCAAAACCACTAGCTTTATGATCTCACAATTTCAATTACCTATCTCCAGTCACTCTCAAACGCGCTGTAATTCATGTCTCTGCAATAAAAGCCACAAATTACCATTCAAACAATCCACATTGAAGTTCTAGGCCCCTAGAACTGTTATATACAAATGTATGAGGTCTCTCTCCTATCACTTCAAACGAAGGTTATCGCTTCTATGCTATCTTCGTCGATCACTTTGCGAAATATATTTGGTTCTTTCCTTTGAAACCTTTTCTGCCTTTAAACAGCTTGTAGAAAAATATTTTAACAGCTCCATTATAAACGTTTACTTGGATGGTGGAGGATAATACATAGGTTTAACCAAAACATTCTTTGATTTGGGAATTCAACACCTTATGAGCCACCAAACTACAACACACTTTGTACCTTCAGATGTCTATGTTACCATGGCTACGACCTTACACCATCCACAAGCTTGACTCCAAATCCAAACCTTGTATTTTCTTCGGGCCTTGAGTGAAGATGTTCGTGATCCAGTAACAACAGGAAAGAATACTGCTCCCGCCCATGGTCACTAGATCACAACACTAGTTTTAAGCCAAAGAAGCCACTAGATTATTCAGCACTTGCAGCAACAACTTCAGTATCAGCTCCTGGAACATACAAGCAAAGAGTCCAGAATAAAGGAATGGAGGGATGCTATGAATGCGGAAATTAATGCCTTGATCAAGAGCCACACATGGTCACTTTTTCCTTCATCACAGAAACCTGATTGTAGTTTGGACAGATTCAAAAATTGGGCTTGTGGCAAAGGGATTTCATTACCTGGTATAGACTTCACATCTACCTTTATTGGCAAGCTTGTAAGAGAGTCATGCAATATCTCAACGCAACAAACTCATTTGTCCTTCACATTACACCAAGATAAGAATTAGACTTGATAACATTTTCAGACTCGGATTAGGGAGGAGATCCAGATGACTGATGTTAGATGTTCAACATGAGCCTACATTCTATTTCTTGGTGGATCATAAGCTGGTCATCGAAAAAACAATGACATGTCGCTCGCTTGTCAACAAAAGCTGAATACAAAGCAATTGCAAACGCAGCAACTGAAACAAACTGGGTTATGAATTTATTAAAGGGAAAACTATACTTTTGGTCTCCATAGTTTCTTCCAATTTTGGTTTTGGTCCCTATAGTTTCAAAATTTTGGTTTTAGTCCCTACACTTTACTTCCGTTTAGGATTTGGTCCCTACCGTTAAATAAGGTTTAAACGGTGCTGACGTGGATAACATGTGCTGACTGGATAATGTTGACGTGGAGCCTGCAGGGACCAACTTTGTACACTATAGGGACAAACCAAAATTTTATAAATTATAATGACTAAAACCAAAATTTTGTAAACTATAGGGATTAAAATCAAAATTTAAGTAATTGTTTTTCCTAATAAATATAAAAAATTATATGATATTACCTTGCCCGGCTCAGCCTGGTCCGTAAAAATTCGTGCCCGACCCGGCCCGAAAAAATTCGTGCCCGACCGGGCCGGGTCGGGCACTAATTTTTTCGGGCCAGGCTGAGCCGGAAAGAAAATGATCAAATCATCACTTTTTCCTCCACATACTCAAAATGTCGTAGGTTGCAAAAGGGTCTTCGACAGAAACCTGATGGTAGTTTGGACAGATTCAAAAATTGGGCTTGTGGCAAAGGGATTTCATTACCTGGTAGAGACTTCACATCTACCTTTATTGGCAAGCTTGCAAGAGAGTCATGCAATATCTCAACGCAACAAACTCATTTGTCCTTCACATTACACCACGGTGAGAATTAGACTTGATAACATTTTCAGACTCAGATTAGGGAGGAGATTCAGATGACAGATGTTAGATGTTCAACATGAGCCTACATTCTATTTCTTGGTGGATCCCCAATAAGCTGGTCATCGAAAAAACAATGACATGTCGCTCGCTTGTCAACAAAAGCTGAATACAAAGCAATTGCAAACGCAGCAACTGAAACAAACTGGGTTATGAATTTATTAAAAGAGCTTCGCATTTCAATTTCAAAAACACCAATTATATGCTGCGATAACTTGGGTGCTACTTTTCTATCTCAAAATAGTTTTTCACAGTCGAATGAAACATCTAGCACTGGATTATCATTTTATCAGACAAGCCCAGGGCACATACCATCCTCATTACAATTGGCTGACTCTCTTACCAAAGTAGTACCTGCAGCAACATTTCTTCGGCATTGTTTCAAGATAAGATAGGGGTTGCTCTCTCACCACCTATCTTGAGGGGGCATAATAGAGCACCTCACTAAAAACACTCCACGTCACCCTTGCTCAGTCACCACCAACGAGTGGATCAATTCCAGCTCCTGCCCCACACGATCTAGGATTAGTGGATAGCTGTTATTTGATTTGATTTTTTATTTTTTACTGAACATAGAATGTGTATATAAACTGTGTAATACTGAATACAATACATCATTTCTTTCATTCATTCCTTCTTACACAAAACATCCTTACTATAAACCACTGTGCTGTTTGTTTATTTTGAAGGGGGAAGAGCTAAGAAAGCTAATAGGTGCTGCAGCTTACATAGAGTGCAGTTCAAAGACTCAGCAAGTATGTTCTCTCCACTTTGTGGCAACCTTTGAATACAAGTGCTACTCTATCTCTGCAGTACTGAATTTTTTTCTGTGACAGAATGTCAAAGCCGTCTTCGATGCAGCCATCAAAGTTGTCCTTCAGCCACCAAAGCAAAAGAGGAAGAAGAAGAGAAAGGCACAAAACAACTGCTCTATTTTATGAAAGAAGAGCAAAACAAAATGAATGAGGAGCTCTGAATTACCATATCCTTGTGCTGCTTTTGATCAAGGGAATACCTTTTATGTAAATTATTTGTGCCTTCCATCGAAGTTCTATATTATTTCCACTGTGATTTTAATCTATATCACTGAAAAGATTGACATACTTGAGATTTCATCTCATTGAACATTAAATTGCTTTCATGTGCGTAAGTATTCATTTAAGTAATGTAAATTGCTATTTCCTTTTACATACACTAATTAGGGTAAATAATAAATAATATTAGAAAATAATAATAGTAAAGTAAGAATTACACTAATATTGTTCTAAGTCACAATATAAATTCAATGACAAAGTCAAAATGGCACTACTGCCGGGTTGGGTCATTCCTATGTGGAGGCCCAAGTCCACATGTGACTAAAGTTTTATTCCTAGTATAAATATCCTGATTTGCTACTAAAGGTGGGCAGAATTAGAGAATGATTGGCCATCAAGAGAGAAATAGAAGAGAAGAGAGAAAATAGATGAGTTTTAGAGTGAAATTCTAATAGAATTTAAGCTCAGTTCAGTCTTCATTAAACACATGATTGCATGGTCAAATTTTTTCTGATTGAGCTGAAATTTTTACTGGAGGTTCTTGACTCAAAGTTTTTTGTTTTCAACGGTGGAGATCGGATTTTGACGTCTCTAGATTGTTCAGATTATGTGAACGCAGAATGTCTTCTTGATGACATTTTTCTAACTCTTCTTGTTTTTTTTTTTTTTTGAAAAGATGAATATTGATCAAAAGAGCTTGAGAATATAAGTTAAGGGGAGGGGAGAGAGAAGAATATATACATAATTACAAACACAAATTAGTAAGATTAAGTGCTTCGATAGCAAGCTCAGTCGAGGATTTGGAGGAATTAGAGAAGCAACGATTATTTCTTTCATGCCAAAGCTTCTAGTCTCTAATCATGTTGATACAAAAAATCTTCTTGCATGTTCTTGATGTGGTCCCAGTAGGCGGTTGCCATGGCTTAAGACCGAGTGGGATATGAGCTATGGCGTGGGAATTTAGAAGTGATGCCCATTCTTGTTTAGAAAACTCATAGTTTGAGAACGGGTGGACATGAGATTCATCTTCCACGTTACAAAGGAAACATCTTGGGTTCAGTTGCATTTGTCTTCTTATGAGGCGATTCTTGGTTGGTAATCTATTCTTATTTATAAGCCAGTTGGTAACCGATACTCCAGCAGGAAGTTTGTTATCCCAAATAAAATCAGTAGCGGGGTCAAAAATACCTCGGAAGGTAAGGATGCTGTAGAGGGATTTAGTGTTGAAGATACCATGTGAGCACCATTTCCAAGAAATAGAGTCTTCTCCGGTGGAAAGCAGAATAGGTGCCATATCATAAGCCAATGAAGAGATTAATTGGATATCAATGTAGTTGTTGAAGTGAATGTTCCATCCCAAAATTTCTCCATGATCGTTCAGCTCCTTGGAATCAACAATAAGTGCATTGGGTAATGAGGCAATCTGAAAGAGACTTGAATATTTGTCAGAAAGTTTGTTTCCATTGAGTCAATGATCATTCCAAAGTCGAGTGGAAGCGCCCGAACCCACATGATAACTCAGGGAAGATCTAAAGATGTCACGAATACTCATGATGTCTTTCCAAATGATAGAAATATTATCTCGGGCATTATGAGATAAAGATGAGAGGGATGGGTAGAGCGATCTGATGATATCAACCCATGTCATCCCATGATTTTGGATAAGCTTCTAATTAAATCCAATCTCCAAGTCTTGCTTTGTTGTGCTGTTGAAGGTCAAGAATCCCAAGACCTCATTCTTTCTTCGAGGCAGTAACCATATTCCATTGACGTGACATTTACCCTGAAGGGCTGGGCTATGTTTCTTGCTCTCGTCCACAAAAACATTTTCCTTCTCTTATCAACTTGCTTGATAATCCAAGAAGGTGCTTTGAAAATTGAAAAAACATAAGATACTTGACTGGTCAGGACACTATTAATTAGAGTGATTCTTCCGGCTCTCGAGAGGAGAGGCCCTTGCCATGCGGCCATTACCATGTCTATTTTGCCGATGGTTTGCATATGTATCCATTTGTGGACATTGTTGGTATTACCAACAAATATGTATCCGTTTGTATTACCAACAGATATGTATCCGTTGCTATTACCAACAGATATATATTCGTTGCTATTACCAACAGATTTGTATCAGTTGGTATTACCAATAGATATTTATCCATTGGTAATACCAATGGATATATATATTTGTTGGTAATACTAACAAAAGAAAAAATCTGTCGGTATTATCGACAGATTAATTAAAATCCGTCGGTATTATCGAGCAGCCATTTACTGACGAATTTTACCGACAGATACTCCGTCGGTAATAGTTTTACCGACAGATACTCCGTCGGTAATAGTTTTACCGACGAATTTGGTCTGTTGGTGATATCCTATTTTCTTGTAGTGCATCCAGTCCTCTTTTAACGATCTTCCTAGGCGGAGAGTCAACCCAAGATACTTAATGGGGAAGGTAGCAGGAGAACATTAAAGAATTGATGCTGCTTGCCCTGCAACAGCCAAATCCCTATAGTACTTAAGGCTCTGGTTTTGAGATTGTTGATTTTAAGCCAGTGCACAACTCAAAGCATACTATCAGAAACCGCAAATTGTTGAGGTGTGAATTTGAATCCTTGCAGAAAATGATCAAATCATCAGTAAAAGAAATATGAGTGATATCTTCCGGTAGGTGGTCCGCCAGAGCCCCCTTGATGAGCCTCTCTGAGGAGGCTTTGGAAAGTAATCTGGAGAGGGTGTCAGTAACCAGGTTAAATAGAAGGGGAGAGATGGGATTCCCTTGCCATAGTCCCCTCTTGTGAACAAAAGGACGACCCAATTTGCCGTTAGCCAGAATCGAGGAAGAAGCATAGCAAAGTAGAGAAGAAATCCAAGAAATCCATTTATGAGGGAAGCCCCGAGTCTGAAGAAGTTCTTCAATGAAGGTCCAATTAACAGAGTCAAACGCCTTTTCGAAATCAACTTTAACCAGATACCCATTGTCATTCTTCTGTCTACAGGCCCCGATGATTTCATGAACTGTCATAAAGCACTCAAGGCTATTCCTTCCAGTAGTAAAAGCACCTTGGTTTTTATCAATCAAACTTGGCATAAGGGGAGCAAGTCTGTTGGAAAGTAGCTTGAAAAATATTTTAATAATACAGTTCTCCAAACTAATCGGGCGGAAGTCTCTAGTAGAGTCGATCAGCACCTTCACGCTTTGGAATGAGCGTAATAATGGCATGATTGATCCGCTTCATATCCATAGGGTTTCGTTGAAGATCATTTAAGATGCAGACGACATAATCCCCAATATTCTGCTAGAATTTTTTTAAGAAGTCCATTGTTATGCCATCCGGTCCAGGGGACTTGTAATTCTTTAACCTACAAATGACAAAGGATACTTCTTCTTTAGTGAAAGACACATTTAGTTCATGGAGTAAATAGTGCGAGAAAATATAAAGATTATTTCAGTTGATCCCCAACAAGGATGGAGAATTTCTGCCAAGAAAATTTGCATAAAATTAGCCTCTAAATCCCTCGGCAATGCCAAAATCATATGCTACCATACCTCTTGAAGTGTTAATACAATGAATTCAATTCCTGCTACGTCGCAAGGTGGCACAACACTTCTTGACGAAACATGAACATAGAAAGGAATCTATTGTTTATACAAGGGTTTCCATAGATGAAAAAAAATCACGCTAACAGGATCAAAGTAGCTACTGCCAACTAAACATGCATATATATATATATATATATATATATAAAATTGTCATTTTTTTGCTAGCCTTATCTTGTACCTTTTCGGATTCATATCTGATGTTTAATCATGGATCAAGTCGTTCAGGCCCGAACATTGAAAAAGTATATTTTATCTTCCTGCTTTTTCAAGGGGCTTGTGGCAAATTTAAATGCCAATATATGTCACCCGAGGGTTTTACTAGCTTTGTTAAAAGTTCAATTTTAATCAAATATTTATAAATTACCGTCATATTCTGGTAGATACATCATTTTAATTTGTTCAGACATATTATTAAAATGATAGGGAATATTATCTTCTATATAATTATCACGACGACACCATAATTTTCTTGAAAAAAATATTGATACAAATTTTTTAAACTCATTTGGTGACAATTTTAGATTGGATTAATTACGTATAATAATGGATATGGTTCCTCTCAATTACCTTTCGAAGTGTAGACTGTTTATCTTAATTCATTATTTCAATTTGGGACTTAAGTATGAGGAATGCCTCATTTATATGTAGAGAGACAACATATAATTAAATTCATATGTTACGGACTACTAATTAATGATCGCATTGCCTCGGTACATTTCTCCTTTCCACATGCACGTACGTACGCTTGCCCTAATCAAATGCATATAACATATATATTTATAGGAACTTGTTTGAGCTATATATCTCTATCAATAATTAAGAACAGCCTGATCGATCAGTTGCCTGCCACGTATATCACTATGTCAGAAAGATGGTATACATATTACGTACATAGATGAGAGCTAGTGTATATATATTCAATGGCTTCTTTGTTTATGTGAGTCGTTTCATACTCAGTTCGACTGCTCGACTGTATAAGGAGTGATGAAACTGGTAAAAGAGAGTAGCGGATGGAATTGAAGAGAGTCTTTTCCTGCTCAAAACAGTAGGCTCTCTTTCCAACCCAAAATTCTCTTTTGCACCCTTTCTTTAACAAATTGGAAAACCTCCTTTTTAGACCTTTCCACATTAGAAGGAAGTCCAAGGTACTTCGTAGCTTGTTCCGTATGAATTCCTAGTAGCTCCAACATATGGTTTTTCTGAGGCCACCAAGTTAATTTCTCTAATTAATTAAGATCGGACTCCTGTTAATTTGCTCCTTCATTCCTTGGACGACCTCTACTAGGTATACATCTATTTTGAAACGAAACAATTTTTTTTTTTCAAAATATTCAGGAATTAACAGGAAATGACACAAAGGAATTGAATAATTATTCCAGAGACGAAATTCCTCTTCTATATTTTTCAACATAATCGTAAAATATGTTGACCAGTCACTCGATTTTTAACGTTAATTATTTCTTTTTCAATTGGTAACTATCATTTATCACATTTATTTTAATAAAAAAATAGGGTGATTTGTTTTAATTTATCGTTAATTTTTGATTGAATCCTTCAAAAAAAGTTGATTTAAAATTCAATTGGAGTTTTTTATTTAAAAAAATCAAATCTGGTTGCTCATACTTTAATTACTTCTAATTTTTAATAATATTTTTTTTCTTGTGACAAAAAAACCTCACTAAATGATCAAGATGTTCTCGATCTTATTATAGTAATATAGATATAGCTAGATTTGCATGAAAGAAGCTTCACAAACATTCATTTAATATGCATGTGTACATATAAATGATTGCATACCTATCCATATTGTGCAGTAATGATTAGTTGATCAGTTTTGGTATTCATAAGAATTCATATGTACTTAACTAGACAAGATTTTAACAAAATAATTAATGTGTATAATATATGCGGTTTCATTTTAAAAAACATATATATTTACAACCAAATTATGAGAAATATATTATATAGTCGATCCAGTACTTATGTTTTTTGGGCAATTAAACATTATATGAGGTGTAGACCAATTCATAAATATCAACATTAAAGAATATGTATATTCATGTAATTAATCTTGACACAATCTTAGGACTCATTTGCTGATTTCTACATTAACTACATAACAAATTTAATATATATATGTACGCCCTCTAATGATTGAATTAATATTGAATATCAATTCATGATAAAAATAATGTTTTCGTATAATTAATGGCATTGATCCTCGAGTACTAGCAAAAAGCATCATACGGCGACCGCTGTCAACTTTGCGCATGCGAATCTTATTGTATATATATATATATATATAACACCATTACCGAGATAATTTCTAATTAATAATTAGTGCGATTCCGCGACATGACTCGTACACTTAATTAGGATTTTTCCTTTTCCAATATTGGCAATTGTCAAAGAGTTGCATGATTATGATATTCATTGAGTTAAAACTTGTGCATATTGAAAAAAAAAACATCCTATTGTGTCCTAATGTAAGAACTATTGATTATCATTAGTGTTCCGCATCTTAAAACGTCATTTTATATAATAGGAGTTGATGACATATACTTAAAACATAAGTACATGGTGTTAACTATATAACTACTAGAACTCCTTTCATTAATGCCTGATCATTTTGATTTGAAATATAAGGAAATTTGAAAAAAAAAACCGTATATATAATACAAATAGTTAGTTTAGTTTCAATGATTCACTTTAAAATTTCCTCCATAGATGATAAGGCTATTGGTGATGATGATTATTTGTATGAGAGAGAGATGATGATGATGATGATGAATTACAAATATGAGTTACTCTCCTACTTGCAAATGAATTAACACTTTTAGACATGGCACATATATGTTAATTGCTTGATAATCAAGCTATAATGAAGTTAATTAGCATAAGGGAAGTGATTGTGTGTATACTAATTATATCCCTTAATTAATTTAAGCTTCTTGATTTTGCACATTATACCACAGTATATATATATTTGCATATATATCATACTTGTATATAGCTAGCAATCAATAAATATATATAGCCATACATATATCACTATATCAGTCAAGTTTTTATATTAACTAATTAATTAAATGCCTTGACTCTGGAACACAAAATTAGTTAACCAATTAACATGCAGAATTGATGGCTACGTACAAGACATATATATGTACGTAGACCTAGCTAGGTCAAGATGAGGCATCAATTAATCATTCATCTGAAGGATTCGTATGATGCCCTCTATATGATGAACTACTTTTAGTCACCGACAATTCATCCACAAGATTGATTGAAGTAAACTTATTGTGATCCACAGAGGATGCCCTAATTTCTTCGTACTCCTTATACCTGTCCAAGTACCTTCTCATTGTGTCCGCATAGTTATCAAGGCCAAGCGTCCTCATGGCGCTGCAAATGTCGTCGCTGTTGAGGGTCTTCCGGTTGTTCTTCTGGCAACTGTCGGCCGCCTCCACGGTGATGAAGCCGATGAACTCGGAAGCGCACTCCTGCATGGTCTCCTTGGCTTCCTTGGAGATCTTCGCGTTGGCTGGTAGGCCTTAATTTCTTCATGATTCGACCTACGTTTGCGATCGGAAGAAGGTGATCTTGCCCGGACAAAAAGTTTTCAGAGGTTGGGAGATGATTGAAGCGGTCGTCGTCGACATGCCGGCTTTGAGCAAGTGTTTGCTCATCTGAGATATAGATCTCATGATCCATTTCTACTGAGGATGGGCTGCAATTAATGCGAATGCAAATATATGGCCGCCTATATTGGCAAATGAGCTGACATCTTTCGCCTTGTTCGAGTATAAAGTGGGATGCAAATGCTCAGGTAGTCAGGTGTCTTTGTCTTGGACTACTTAAAAGAGGAAGAATTAATAGAGCAATGCATTATATCAGAATATATAATTAATTAACTGGTTGTAGAATCATGAAGGAGTTTCCAGGTGAATTATTTTATACTGCTGCATGTACGTACGTATACCAATATAACTAATGTGACAGCCAAAATCATACATAATTAGGGCTATATATATATATATATATGACATGCTTGCCATGATAATATTAGATGACTACATATATATGGATCTATATATTAAGCGGATTAAGCAAAGAGTTACGTATATGATTCCTTGCCAGTCCGGAATTATAATCATGTAAAAGTTCGATCCATGTTTACAATTTACAGCTACGATCATTCCCAGATCATATTAATTAATGAACATTCTGCAAACTTATATATGTATACATAAATTCCTGGAGCCTTGAGTTTAATTAATTATATTATATCGTGAATTAGTAAAATTTATAAGCTGAATGAAACTACTGTTGGTAGACTTGGTGTATATATATGCTTCTGAAAAGTAATTTTCTTATTGATCTTAAATACATAGAAATATATATTAAGTATAGAGAACTCTAATTATATGGTAACGAGAAATTAAATTTGGTTTCTCTCCTTAATTAGCATTAAACTGGATTAGTTCATCTTCTCAGTGATTCCAATATCTAGCACACATCGAAACATGCACAGACATCAGCAAGCAATATTCAAGACATATAAGTATACATATTTTAAATTAATACAGATTTGTTAACTAGCTCCTTTATTTTTATTTGCACATGGCATCACATACATACATACTATACTATATATATATATATATATATAAGGCCACTTGAATAGACTGATATATCACATATGAAAAAACAGTATTTTCCCACTTTGTCCTCTTTCCTTTAATTGCTTTAGGGTTCCACTTGTTCTCAAGTGATAGTAACATCCGGATATGTCGCTTGTAAGTATTGGGTTCAATCGCTCGTTGTAGCACTTTATATGCCTATTTTCACGTCAATGTGTACATCTTGTAATATGCCTTGTGCGTATATATATAGTCATGTGTATACTTTGTAGTAGCTATATTATAAAGCCAATTTTTTTTTAAAAAAAAATGCTTTAGGGTTCATTTAGTAGTGGTTAGTTTTGATATAATCATAGCAGGATTCTAGATACATGTGATTATGATCATCATATACACGCGCAAATTCATGAATCAAATGAAACAAGACTACATGAGAAACTAATTAATTAAGATGCCTGCTCCTAGTCCATAATGATATGTATATGTGAACTATATATAGTTAAATTAATGATCATAAAAGGATCCAATCTAATATATAAGATACCACAAGCAAAAAATTCTTTCATTATACTTTCTTTAAAAGCCAAAAGAGAGGATGACACTAGCCGACAAATCGTACAACGCAGGCTGTAAGTAAGATAATTCTCAATGCAATTGGCCATGTTTTCAATGCCTACATGTAAAAGGAGTGGGAATAGAGGGGGAATGAAATAGTATTTCATTCTCCCTCTTTATTCCTTTGTTTGGTTATACCCACTTAAGTTAGAATAAGTGGGACCCCTGAAATTGATGGGGAATAGTATTACTGATGGAGAGGGAATACTATTCCTGGGGTCAAGCAAGGAATGCTATTCCTTATCTATTTCGGATGCCTTTTGACTATTTTACCCATCTTCTTTCCTCCATCGTTCTTTTCTCGTTGGCTGCATTTTCTCCGTCACCCCACGATTACGCTGGTGTTTCCTCGTCTGTCGAATAGAGGTTCGCTCGACCTCTCTCTGGCGCAGAGAGGTCGACGAGCGACCTCTCGGCCTCTCTGCACCACAAAGAGGTCGAACGATAGATCGCAACCTCTCTCTGGCGCAAAGAGATCGAGGTCGCTTGCCGACCTCTCTTTGGCGCAGAGAGGTCGCTTGACCTCTCTCTACATTATAATAAATATATTTATAAATATAATAAATATTTATTATATTTATAATAGATATATTTAAAATATTAATAAATTAATTATAATAAATATAATACAAAATATTATTTTCAATAAATAATTTTAAATTAATTTCAGATTTTAAAGATGATTTTATATTATTTTTCAAAATTTTATTATTTTAAAGTAAATATGTCAAATTTTATTAAGAAGAATATTTTGGTAATTTATCTTTATATTCCTTATCTATTCCTTATGCTAACCAAACAAAGTAATCATATTCTTGGCCTATTTATAATATCAACCAAACAAGTTAATACTATTCTTTGTCTATTCCTATTCCTTATGAATTTACTCCATCCAACCAAACTCATGCCCTAAGAGTTTAGATCTTAATTATTAATTATATATAATGAGTACTTTTCTCTAAGAAGTATGCTTCAAATTAAACAAGATGATTCATTTTCTCTAAGTTGCTAGTAAAGCCACTTAAAATCAATACTAGTAATTAATTAACTTGAGTTTTCTCACGTCATGGGAGGAGAAATGTGCTTGAAATAGAGTTTTTAAGGGAAGATAAGTTGAGCTTTTCCCCTCAGATTATAGGGAAAAAACTCAAATCTTGCTAAAGATCACAGAGCTCATATATATGGATCGATGTTGTAAGTAATTTATATATATATAAGCATGTGTTATTACATGCAAACTATAACCCCTCTATAATTAGAAGCCATGGACAGTATCAGAAAATACAAAGTGTAGAGATTTGAAGCTGTCTTGAATCTTCAATCAGCTGTCAAGAACACAAGAAACACTCGGAGCAGAGAGGAGGAAGAAGAAATTAGGTATGAAATTTATTTGACTTACTTCAGACGAAATTACATCAAAGACTATTTATACTTCAGTAAACATATGAAAGAGTAAAATACAATTATACTCTTACATCTAATGTACCTTAACAACAACACTTCATTTATTTATACTATATATCATATATTTCCAATACTCCCTTGCAAGTTGGGAATGGAGAATGGATTCTCCAATCCTAACTTGTTCATAAGTTTCTTGTGTTGTTCCTTTGGCAAAGCTTTAGTTAGTATATCTGCTGGTTGGTTCTAACTTGAAATGTACACTGGTTTCATAATTTTTTCTTGATATTTCTCTCTCACCAAAATAGCAATCGATCTCTAGGTATTTAGTTCTCTCATGAAAAATTGGTTTTCTATGATGTGCAAGGCACTCATGTTATCACAATAAAGAGGTGCTGGAGTTTCAACCTTGATATTTATTTCATTTAATTAACAACTTTAATACCTAGATAAATTCACCCGTTGCACCAGATAATGCCCTCAATTCACTCTCTGCATTGGACTTGCTAATAGTTGCTTGTTTTTTACTTTTCCATGTTATGAGTGTTGAACCAAATTTGACTAGGTACCCTGAAACTGATCTTCTAGTCATGCAACAATTTCCCTAGTCAACATCACTATATCCAACTATAGAAGAAGTTGGATTAGTTGGGTAGAATAGCCCTAGGCCTGGCTCCTTCTTGAGGTATTTCAGCACTCTGATTGTAGCCATCTAGTGTGACTTCTTTGGCTTTTGAGAGAACTGGCTCAACACATGCACAGTGTATGCTATGTCTGGTCTTGTGATTATGGTATACAAGAGCTTTCCTATTAACCTCTTGTATGCAGTAAAATCATCAAACATTGGATTAGTTTCAGATATTTCTTCATCAAATTTGTTTCCAGCTTGCATTGAAGTATTCTTGGGCTTGCAGTCCTTCATTTTCATTTCAGTCAATAAGTCTAACACATACACTACTAGAAAGATGGTCATCAGCAACGGCTGATGCCGTTGCTGAAGCGAATCAGCAACGGCTGAGCCGTTGCAATAGCGCCGTGACAGAAAGTCGCGTTGCTGATGACTTAGCAACGGATCAGCAACGGCCGCTCGGGCCGTCGCTCAAAACATTATCAGCAACGGCCGCTGGGCCGTCGCTAAAAATATTATCAGCAACGGTTTTGCCACAGACCCGGAGCCGTTGCTGATAACATTAATAGCAACGGCCGCTGAGTCCGTAGCAACACCGTTAGTAAAACTCCGTCGCTAAGCCGTTGCTGTAGGTCATCAGCAACGGCTTTCGATACACTTTTAGCAACGGCTTTCGATACACTTTCGATACATATATTTCCTTTGGCTAATGTGTATGCCTTCATTTGATATTTGTATATCTAGTCTAAGGAAATACTTCAGCTCCCCTATGTCCTTAATTTTGAATTGATCATACAAATGCTTTTTCAAACTTCTTAAACCTTCTTCATCTGTCCCTGTCAAAATTATATCATCCACATACACTAACAGTATAGCAATTTTATCATTTTTTTGTTTGACAAACAAACATTGAAACATGCATCAGCTGAACACTGTTTGAAACATTGTGACTTAATGCTATCCGATAGTTTATGAAACCATTGCCTCCCTGCTTGTTTGAGTCCATAAATGGACTTCATGAAATTACATACTTTGCCATCACTTGGATTTCCATAACCTGGTGGTTTATGCATGTATACCTCATCATTCAATTCTCCATGGAGGTATGCATTATTTACATCCAGTTGATGTAATGGCCACTTGCTTGATGCTGCAACAGCTAATATTACTCTAATTGTTGCTAGTTTTAATACAGGGGCATAGGTCTCCTGGTAATGTATGCCCTCAATTTGGGTGAATCCTCTAGCTACCAGCCTAGATTTATGCCTTTCAATTTTTCCATCTGGTTTAAACTTTGTGCGAAACACCCATTTACAACTGATGGTTCTTTTACCTAAAGGCAATTACTCACATAGTTTCCAAGTTTCATTCTCCTCCCATGCCCTAAGCTCACTTTATATTGATTCCACCCATACTGGATCATTTACATCAGCTTCATAGGTTTGTGGATCTTGGTGAAGGTCTATGGCCGGTGGTTAGGAAAGCTTTATGATCAAGTGGGGTTTTTGACATGGTGCAATAGTTTTCAATTGGATATGGTGTGGTTTTTGTGGCAGCCCTGGGTGTGATACTTTGAGAAGATGAATTGCACTTGTAATCTTGGAGCTTTATGAGTTTCTTGCTTTCTCTCTGGCTTCTCCTTAAGGGAGGTATATCAATGGAGTTTTCTATAATTGGGAGCTCTACATACAACTCATTTTCTCCTCCCACTTCATGATCTATATTATGTGATGTATCTAAAGAATCAATGTTTGTATCTTGTTAATTTGCTGACTTCGGTGGATTCTTTATCACTATCAGATATGTCTCTAAAAGTGGACTGTTTTGGAAACTCATGGCTTTCATTCAGAGTTTCGTTTGGAATTAAATTTGGTATAGGAAATATGGTTTGTGGAGTTTCTTTGGACTGAAAAGTGAATATATTTTCAACGAATGTGACATTTCTGAATATGCTAATAGAGTTTGTTTTCAATTCATATACCTTGTAGCATTTCTTTCCATGTGGATATCCTATAAAGACACACTCATTGGCCCTTGGATCAAATTTTGTTCTCCCATGTTTGAGTGTACTTGCATAGCAAAGACAACCATATGCTCTCAAATGACCGAGCTTAGGTTTTTTCTTGTACAACAACTCATAAAGACTGCTATTACCTATTTTGGGGTAGGTATTCTATTTATAAGGTATGTAGCTATCATGATACACTCAGCTCAAAATTTCAAAGGTAGTTGGGATTGATATTTTAGTCCCCTGGCTACTTCCAAGCTTTCTCTCCACAACTGAATTTTGTTGTGGGGTCTCTACACATGAACTTTGATGTAGGATACCTTGACTGTAAAGAAAAGTACACAAGGTAGAGTTGAAAAACTCACTTCCATTATCAGTTCTAATGGTTTTTATGGTCTTGGAGAACTGAGTTTGGATTAGTTTAATGAAGTTTATGAGGATGGTTGGCACTTGACTTTTGTAGGTAAACAATAGGTCCAACAAGCTCTTGTAAAATCATTCACCAAAGTCAGAAAATAAGAACACCCATCATGAGTTGGGACCCTGTGTGGTCCCCAGACATCACAGTGCAACAATTCAAATGAATCAAGACTTTTATTTGAACTTTCAGGAAAAGGAAGAGTACAATGTTTGGCAATAGGACAAACATTACAAAAAAAATTCTGAAACTTTATTTAACTCAGGTACAACTCCTGATAACATTCTCATTCTAGTAAAAGACATATGTCCTAAACGAATGTGCCAAAGAGCTGAATTGTCTAAGGATGCTGTCAATGCTTGAGTAAGATTCTCTCTACTATTTTGGTATGAGTTTGCTCTAGATATTAAGTACAATCCATTTCTCTCTTTACCACTCCCCAAAACCTTCTTCGTAGCAAGATCTTGGATAACAAAATTGGAAGGATTAAATGTCACTGAACAATTAAGTTCATTTATCAATTTGCTTACTGACATAAGATTGAACTTAAAATCAGGAACAGACAATGTATTGGTTAATTTCAGGTTTTTGTTTATGTAGGCAGTATCTACTTTGGACACTAATACAGATGAGCCATTAGCCATTGAAACCTTGCTATTTAGGTTTGGTTTAGATGAATGTTCTAAGGGTACATTTCTAGATGCTATATGATCAGTTGAGCCATTGTCTATGATCCAATAATTGGGTAAAAAACTTGCAGCTGAGCATAGAGTCATACCTGCCATGTTCACATGTGGTTGCGAAGCCAATTTTTGATTTAACAAGCTGAGCCATGCACTTAGATGCTCTTCAGTGAACTCCTTTAATATGCCTTCTACCTTGGATTGATTTTTTTCTCCTAAGTTTTCATTTGCATTTTCTTCTAGTTTGGTGTTCTGCACATTATATGCTTGTCTTTCATTTCTAATTGGTTCATATTATTTCTGTTTTTCTTTATACAGATAGTGCCCGGGAGGATATTCATGTAATTTGAAGCATACCTCTCGAGTATGTCATGGTCTTTGGCAATTATCACAATATTTTTTAAATTGGCATTGATTCTTGCCTTTACCATATCTATTTGTACTTCCAGAGTTCTGAAACATGCCTCCATTTCCATTTTGGTGTACATTATTCAAAGCTATATTGTTATCTTCAGAGTTTACAATCACACTGACTTGCCTCTGCGATTCTTCCTGCTCAAGCAGTGAATAAATTTGATTTATATCAAGAAGTGGCTTCATTAGCAATATTTGTCCCTTGATACTCATGAAAGAATCACTCAAACCCATTAAGAACTATCTCAATCTATACTTCTCCATTATCTTTTTCCTAATTTCACAATTGCAGTAGGTTTCAACATCTAGAGCATCTAATTCGTCCCATAATGCCTTCAATTTGGTAAAGTAATTAGAAACTAACATATTTTCTTCCTTTGTCGAGCTAATCAGCGATTGAATCTCAAAAACTCTAGGTTCGTTGCTCCTCCCAAATCTGGTCTCCAAATCCTTCCACATCTTTCTGGCAGTCTTGGAATAGATGACATGCACTCGTATTGAGCTTCAAAGCTATGGACTGTAGAATCCATGAACGAACTAGGTCATTGCATCTTTTTCAGGTTTTGTACCTCGGCGGTGCTTCATCAGGCGCTTCTATGGACCTGTCAACAAATCCCAACTTGTTCTTGGCAGATAATGAGATCAACATGAATTCTTTCCATGTCAGGAAGTTTTCGTGCCCGATTAACTGAGCTGAGACTAGGGACATACCAGGGTTGTCACTAGTTAGTACGAGGAAAGGATCTTCTTCATGAATAACCACATACGATGAGGATCCACTCTCCTGATCATCTTGCGATCCCACCGTCACATATCTGGCGGCAACCGAGCGGCAATTTCTAGCCATATTTGTGGTCGGATCAATTTCTGATCTCCTGATGTTCGTGATCTCAATCTCCTCACCGTTCTACCCTATCTTCCTGCTCTGATACCATGTAGAGATTTGAAATTGTCTTGAATTTTCAATCAGTCAAGAACACAAGAAGTACTCGGAGCAGAGAGGAGAAAGAAGAAATTTGGTATGAAATTTATTTGACTTACTTCAAACGAAATTACATCAAAGACTATTTATACTTCAGTAAACATACGAAAGAGTAAAATACAATTATACCCTTACATCTAATGTACCTTAACAGCAACACTTCATTTATTTATACTATATCATATATTTCTAATTAGAAGAGATTCATCAACTTTGATATTACATATAGAAAAAACAACTCCAAAGAGAATGAATTAATCAGTTAACACTATGACAATATATACGATAATATATATATAAGCACAGTAACACTAGCTAGGAATTTATATATATATATATACGCGCAGAGGACAAATTAATCTCCGTGATTGATTTTATAGTTACCGTACTAGTTCCTGAAATTAATGATGAGATCAAATAAAATAATTAGATTGGAGCATAAAAATTACAGCGTCAGGCTGATTATAATTAAGAAGGTAATCTATATATCATATTCCTCCTTTGACTTTTTGTGTATATATATACAAACTACTGCATGCATTTATTTTACCTGAAGCATGATTTTTTTTTTTACCAAATGGAACTTTTATAGTAAAGAACTAGTCCGCCGGAGCAGATACACAAAGGTCGTCAAGCAAAATCTCCTCCAAATCAGGAGGTCGAATAGACGACCTAACAAGATTTCATTCAATCCGTGACCTATTTGCTACCCAGTGGGCAACTTTATTCTTCTCCCTAAAGCAAAAAGAAAAATCAACGCAATTACAATTCCTTAACAAGACCCGAATGTCGTCGATAATACAACCAATAATCCATGGTGGATCACAAGCATTACTTAATACATCAATAAGTGTTTTAGAATCCGATTCCAAAATGAATGATGGTAGAGTCTTCGTGATTGTGATTTTGATGCTTTCCTGCGCTGCCAAAGTTTCCAGGACTAGGACATAATCGCCACTGACGCGGGTTCCAACCACCCCAATAGAATTCCCAGAAGAGTCTCGAATAACAGTACCCAATCCACCTACATCATCAAATAATGAAGCATCACAATTAACTTTCAGAATATTGGGTGATGGGGGGATCCATTTAACCAAAGTTCGATTAGATTTACTTTTTCCCTCAAACAATTTACTTGACCAGTAAGAATTGGTAAAGCTCAAGATTTTATTCACTAGGCAGGGTGGGGCAAGCTGCCTAGCCTCATGCAGCTTGAGGTTCCTAGCGGGCCAGAAGAACCAGCAAGTGTTCGCAATGAGGGTATTTAAATATAGGTGGCGAGGGTGAAAAACTAAGGGAGAGCTCAACCAATCACCACTCAACCAATCATGATGGTTGATCAAATTAATACGAGATCTACTCGAAAGGAGGTTCCAAACAGATTGGGCATAATCACAAGTGAAGAAAAGATGATCATAAGTTTCAGTGGCAACATCACATAGAAGACATGAAGTAGGAGAGTATGTGACCTTTCTACTAGCAGAGAATGACAGACTGAAGCAAGAACTCACAGAGCTCCAACTATCCACAGATATCACAGAGCTTGAGGAAGAGTTCAGTAATATGCAGATCAACCAACCAAAGGACAGAAAAGGAAAAGCCCCGATAATAGAGGAAGATATGATCCCAGCAAAAGGTTCGGGGATAGTCTTCCGAGAAGCCGCTTCAAAGGCCGCAATAGAACCATTTCATTTGCTCTCTTTTGTAAACGTTAAGCTTTCTGCATACTTAATCTTTGGAAAATCTTAAATTGTGAAACCCATAACCCACTTAAGGTAGACGATAACCCATATAGTATGAATTCCTATATGATGAAGATGGTGTCAAGTAGGTAATTTCCTATGGAAGAGTTTCCAGCATAATAGGTGGACCTTAGGGGTTGTACTAAGCTTCCAGAGATTTTTCCAAGGTATAGAAGTTGCTACACTATACTTGTTATGGCTTCTTAGAAACCTATAAGCTGCCTTAGCGGTAACATTGCCCCCCTGACTATCTTTCCATACATAGATATCATCCTCGGGTTGTAAAGGCAACCGAATTTTAGAAATGGATTCCCTCAGCATCGGCCCGAATATGTCAGCACACAGTTCAATAATCCAACCATTATTTACAATCAAAGCATCCACAGTAGCATTATCCATCAATACACTATAGTTAAAAAAAGTCGGCTTGCGAAGAAGGGGCATATCCCCAACCCAAATATCATTCAAAACAGAGGTATTCACACTAGATTTAATGACTTTCATAAATTCAAGAAAAAGATCATAAAAAGCCAACCGAAACAGTTTCCAACTCCAAGAACAATTCACAGAAGATTTACTATAAGTTTTTAGATCTTTGTATTTAGTTGTAACAATGCTTTGCCACAAGGAAGGGACATTATTAAGATAACTTTGGACTCTTTTAGCTTGAAGGGCCCGACACTTATCATGTATATTTTGAATACCAAGCCCCCCAAGATTGCGTGGTAAAGTAATCACCTCCCAATTAATGAGATAAAGACCTTTCTTATCCCTAGGCCTAGCCCACAAGAATTTTCTCATACACCCTTCTATTTTATCCAAAATAGTAGAGGAAACCCACGTAACCGCCAACGAGTGAAGCGGAATGGATCTCAAAATCGACTTAATCAGAACTACCCTACCCGCTTGGGATAGATAGTTAGATTGCCACGACGAAAGCCTATTGTTAACAACATCAATCAATTGATTTTGAACATCAATGAGGGGACGTCTAGGAGAGATTTGAGTACCTAAGTACTTAAACGAAAAACAACCAGCTTTCATATTAAGAAATGAAGTAATAGTAGAAATCATTTCCCTAGATGTGTTTTAGGAAAAAAAATCTCTGATTTATCCAAATTAACAGTTTGTCCCGTGAATTTCTCAAATATTGCAAAAATATTTTTAACTGATTGCAAACTTTTTTTGTTAGCCCGAAAAGCAAGAAGGATATCATCCACAAAAAGCAAGTGACTAAAAGAAACAAAATTTCTCAGTTTAAAGGGGGTCAATCTACCAGCTTGCACTTCAACATCAAAGAGGCAAGTTAACACCTGGGCCATCAACACAAATAGGTAGGGGGATAAAGGGTCCCCCTGCCTGATACCACGATTGGAATTAAAAAAAGATGATAATTTACCATTAAGCATGCATGCAAAGCTAACAGTAGATAAGCAGGAATTAATCCAACCAATAAACTTCTCAGGAAAGTGATCAGCTTTAAGCATGGAAAAAATGGTCCGCCAAGAAAGTTTATCGTATGATTTTTTCAAATCAATTTTAACCATGATCTATGGATTTTTGCTCTTAGAACCATACATGGAATGGGCCGCCTCTTGGGCTATTAGGATATTATCCTGAATCGATCTGCCTTTGATAAAAGCAGATTGGGCCGGAGAGACAAGATTGGGGACAACCAACTGAATTCGATTCGCAAGAATCTTAGCCAAAATACGATAACTAAAATTGCACAAGGCAATGGGTCTAAAATCCCTGATCCTAGTGGCATTATGACATTTTGGGAAAAAGCTAAGAACAGTCTTATTCCATTCAAAAGGAAGATGCACATTATCAAAAAAAGAGTTCAAACATAACATAAAATCCGCTGAAATAATCGACCAATAATGTTTATAAAATTCACCAGTAAAACCATCAATACCCAGACTTTTGCCATTAGGCAGAGATTTTACCACATTAAAAACTTCAACATCCGAAAAAGACTTAATTAAATCATTCATGCAGGAATCATCAATGCAATTTACAGATAGATTAGCAGAAATATCAACAAAAATCTAAGAATTTTCAAACCATAAATCCTTATAGTAATTACTAAAAGCCTCCAGAATTTCCACTTCATCGTAAAGAACTAAATCGTGATTAATAGCAATTTTAATGATTTTATTAGCCATTCTTTTCATGGAAGTTATACGATGATAATAATCCGAGTTATGATCACCATCCTTAATTCAAACATTTTTTTATTTAGCCCACCATTTGAGGGATATTTGTCTCCTAATGGCAGTGGCCTTATTATTCAACGATCTAAGACTAATTTCATCTTCATAGCTCAATCAAGACAGAACATCTTTATTCTCAATCACAGTAATAGCCGCAACAGTTTCATGAAGCAAGTTTTCAAGCATACCCAAAGAATTTCTATTCCATACAGATAAGGCATTTCTAGTAAAGCGGAGAGCAATCAAGAATTTACCATGTGGAGATAAACCATAAGGAGTTTCATCCCATGCATTCTGAACAACATTCAATGACTCCGGATATTCAACCCAAAAATTCTGAAATCTAAACAATTTAGAACGAAACGAGCCTTTTGCAAATGAAAACGGAAGGGGGCAATGATCGGATACCCCACGATTTAAATGTTTAACAATGGCATCATTATAAAAATGTAACCAAGCCGCATTGCAAAAAACACGATCAAGCCGGATTTGGATTCTAAGATGCCCACTACGATTATTTGACCAAGTATACAGACATCCCAGATAGCCCAAATCCACTAGACCAAGATCATGAGTGAAATCTCGAAAAGTCCAAACATGATTAGATAATCAAAATTGCAAGCCTCCTTTTTTATCACACTCATTCAGAACACAGTTAAAATCACCAAGTAAAACCAACGGAAAGCTAGAAAAGTCTGAGTCCGAAAAGGATTTAAAAAATTCTGAGCGCAGCACAGTATTCGTACTAGCTTATATATTAGAAAGCATAAAGGGTTCGAAATTATTTACCCCTATTACCATGTTAATACATTGCGACTGGATTGATAATACCTGCGCCTGAATAGCCAAAGTGTTCCAAGTGACCAACAGTCCTCCCGAGGCACCAACGGAGGACCGTGCCACCATTTTCCAATGCCGACCAAATGATTTAGTCAATCGCTCCGCCCGGAGCTCATCAAAATGTAAAAATTGATCCTTTATCGAGCTGCGCCAAGCGCCACGAACGTTCCAAGATATGAAATTCATATTGGAACAATGGCAAGGGGGTTCTTATCTTCAGTAGGAGCATCTTCCACCATGGGAAGCAGGAGAGGAGGATCATCCATCGCACGCCTTCGCTTCGGACGCACGACAGACGGCTCCGAAGCCGAACTAACACCATCAGCGAGCTTCAGCTTTGGTGGTTTGGGAGGGCGGCGATGGTTTTTCACAACCGGCTTCGAGGGGGGAGGCGCTGTTTAATAAGGGGAGGAAAATACAAAGGCTAACTCCTAAGAGAGTTGGGCAAATGACCGAGATGGAGGGGGACTAACAGATTTATGAGGAGGTAGCGTATTAGGGGACACAGAATCAACCGCCATTAAGTGCGAATCCGGAGCAGTAGGTGAGGAGGAAGGATTAGGGATTGAAACATTACTCTCAGCCCCCACAAGTCTATTCGGGGTGGACTTCGGGACCCAAATCGAAGGGGCAACTAGCGGGCGCAGCGCTTGGGGCGTGCATAGGACAGTATGAGCCTGAACATGCGTGCTATTCGAAATGCCCCAAGGCGGCATCCTCGCCAAACTTACCTTTACTGGCACCAAGATCGAAGCATCAAAAGAGGAAGGTCGAGTAGATCCGCGATCATTATCTCGGGATTCAAAAGATTTGCCCTCACGTGACTCCTGCCCAGCTGGCTCAAGCGAGGCGTCACGTGGCGACAGCTCACCCATATTCGATTTCGAACCCACACCCCTCTCCTGCCGCCCACGTGACTGAGGGCGACCACGAGCAGGGACACGATTCACCTAGTTGGCCTGGCGGCCCCCCGCCGATGGTCGGCGGCAATTATTCCTGCGAGACACAAGAATCCACGGACCACAAGCCAGACTGGAAATCATAACAGAAGAAGCCGAACAAGGATTCGAACTCGAAGCATCATTTAAAATTAAATCTGGCACTTGGTCAGAAATAACATTCATCGGAGAAACCATCGGCACTGAGGGATTCGAAGACTTAGTCGTATGTTGAGCATCACCAGATACATCCGGCGTAACCAGATCTACGATCGGATTATTGGGGAAATCAACCTCCCTATGCCCAATCAACCCACACGAAAAGCACACAGAGGGGATATTCTCATAAGCGAGGGGTTGGAAGAATTCCTTCCCCAATTCCCCGACCCATAATCCTTGGCGAATAGGATGCCGAAGATCCATTTCCACACACACACGGACATATCGTCCACGAGAAAACTGAAACGAGCGATCATCAATAGAAATAATTCTTCTCAAAGCTTGGCCAATAGCCGAAATCGAATGAAAATTTCAAAACTCCAACGGTAAACCTAATAACCGAACCCACATAGGGGCTGTAGAGAAATTATCACACCAGGGCCTAAAACCATGACACCAAGGCACAAGACGGAGAATAGAACCACCAAGGGCATACGACCCTCCTATCAAAATTTCCTTCGACGACAACGGATCAGAAAACCGAAAGACAAAAAAGCCTTCCTCCAAATCCAAAACCGAATCAAAACCAGTAACAAACCAAATACGTTTAGCCCAAGCGGAAACTGTAGATAGGGGCAGAACCCTACCAAAAAACTTTCCGATCAAAGAATGTTCCCACGACTTGCTCCAAGATCGGAGTTGAGACGGGGAGAAGTGAACAGTATCATAACAGGATCCCGCAATACTACCAATCAGAGGAGTAATACTTACCTTAGAGACGGATGGTTGTGGCTCCCTAAGGATTTCAGCCCACGATGTACGAGAGCGCTGGGAAACGGGGCATGACACCACGCGATCATTCAGCAATTGGGCGTGACACCGGGGCGAGACTGCTATGAAGGGTGGGACTGCGACTTAAGGATGGATGGAGGTCCGCGATTGGGCGGATCAGGTGAAAGATGGGGGGGGAGGGGGCGCCGAGGAGGAAACAGAGGGCGCTCGCGACACTACTAAAAATTGGGTCTTCAGCAACGGCTATCAACAACGGCATTCTTACGGCAGCTCACGCCATTGCAGATATGTTGTATCTGCAACGGTTTTTTAACGAACATGCGAGCCGTTGCTGATGATGTTAATTATCGGCAACGGTTTTCTAACGGACAAGTGAGCCGTTGCTGATGATAACTTATCAGCAATGACTTTCTAACGGGCGAGTGAGCTGTTGCTGATAAGTTTATATAGGTCGCAGATCGCGCCTGCCCCCCTTCTTCCTCCCGTTGCTACCGTCGCCTGCTCCTCCCGCATCTCGCCGCTGCTGCCGACGCCGCCGAGCTGCCGCTGCCGTCCGTCATCGACTGCCGATGTTAGGTATTCCTAGCCGCTCGGCCATCTCTTGTCGTTGATCCCTAATGAAATCCGACCGAAACCCTATTTATAGGGTTTCGGCCGACGACGGGCAGGCGGCCATCGGAGCTTGTCTAGTATTCGGACACTGTGTCCGGATACTGGACGCCGGAGCCGGAGTCCGGCGAACTCCGGCGCCAGAAATATTAGTTTTAGATTTTTTTTAATTATTATTTAATTATTAATTAATTATTTAGATTAATTATTTAATTAATTGTTTAGATTAATTGTTTAGATTAATTGTTTAATTTGTTAGATTAATATTTAATAATGGTAGGTTAATTATTTAAATTAATGAAAATGGTGCAGATTAATATTAATTAATTAGTTAAAATATTGTTAATTAGTCCGGAGTTGTCCTCAGTGGACTCGCGTTAGAATTGTCCACTTCGGCCATGCGCCAGAATCGTCCACTTCGGACGCGCGCCGGAATAGTTCATTTCGGACTCCCACCGAAATCGTCTAATTTGGACTGGTGTCGGAATTGTCCAATATGGACTCGAACTGACTCGAAACATTTAGAAAATAATTATCCATCCGACTAGTTGATATGTTTCACGTACTCATCGACGAGTCGAATATGTTTTAGCAAAATTTTAGATCCGTTCGGGGGTTGTATGTTTGTGTAAAAAAAGTAGATAATCTTTTATACGACGTACAATTCTTGAATTGTCCTTGATTGGACAATTTGGGAATATAGTTATTTGTACTGCACTTACGTTTTTCTTTTAACTGTTAACTTATTCTAAATTTTGGCAGCATCTCTCTTGTTCTCCGATACGCGCCCAGATGATATGCGTATTCGGAGAACTGTAGGGAGATGCTGCCGAAATTTAGAATGAAGTTAGCGGTTAAAAGAAATACTTAGTGGAATATGAATAACATAAATCCCGAATGGATTAAGACAATCTCACCTAAAGGCATTAACCAAAGAAATTGTCATTGATTGACAGAATCATGTCGGCTGATCGAAGTTGGAAGTACCGACGTCTTAATCGTGGAGCTTTAACAAATGAGTTTCGATTAGGCGTAACGTACTTTCTAAATTTTGCCTATTCGAATCGAAAATTCGTTAGCGTCGGTGATAAAATCCGATGTCCGTGCCGCATTTGTATGAATGGACGATATTTGGATTGGGAGATTGTCACTTTACATCTATATAGCAAAGGATTTGCACCAAGATATTTTCTATGGACTTGTCATGGGGAGTCACTTGAAGTCGGGACGTCGAGCAATCCTGTCGTTCAGACATATGGTGAATCTTCCTCTGCTGGTGCTTCTTCGTCCAGTCAATCTAATCCCTATAGAACTATGATACTTGATAGTCTTGAGGGTCAATTTCACCTGAATGATAATATTGATCGGCCAGTTACTCAGACATCAGTCCCACCAGATACTACAGCGGTTGATATCATAGAAGTACAAACTGCGGTAGAGATTGAATTGCCGAATAAAGAAATTGCAGAATTTTACGAGATGTTGAAAGCTGCTGATGAACCTTTGTATGAGAATTGTCCTAAATACACTAGATTTTCAGCAATGACACGGCTCCTAAACATCAAGGCCGATTGTAATATCAGTGGGGTTGCGTATGATCGGATTGCAGGATTGATTAATGGAATGTTGCCTACTAATAACAAGTTTGAGCCAACTTTTTATAAAACTAAAAAGCTGATGAGAAAATTGGGGCTTGGGTACGAAAAAATACACGCATGCCAAAATAATTGCATTTTATATTATAAAGAAAATGTGCAGTTGGATAAATGCCCTGTATGTCAATATCCTCGTTACAAGGCAAGAAATCGATCCAATAGAAAAATATCCTGTTTAAGGTGCTTCGATATTTTCCACTAACACCGAGGCTTCAAAGATTATTCATGTCGGAAAAGACGGCCCCTTACATGAGTTGGCATGCAAGAAGTCGTGATGATACAGTAATGACTCATCCATCCGATAGTGAAGCATGAAAACATTTGGATACATGTTATCCTTCATTTGCTAGGGATACTAGAAATATAAGATTGAGATTGTGCACAGATGGTTTTAATCCGTTTGGACATTCTGCAACTCCTTATTCAGTTTGGCCAGTGCTGCTGACAGTTTATAATTTGCCACCGTCAATGTGTATGAAAGATGAATTTATTTATCTTTCGATGATTATTCCGGGTCCTAAGGGTCCGTGAAAAGAAATTGACGTGTTTCTCAAACCCTTGATAGATGAATTGAGAACATTGTGGACTGAGGGAGCTATCACTTATGATTGTCATCGAAAGCAAAACTTTAATTTAAAGGCCGCGGTCTTGTGGACAATCAATGATTTCCCGGCGTATGGCATGTTGTCTGGTTGGAGCACTCACGGCCGACTCTCTTGTCCGTATTGTATGGAACACTCTAAATCAATCAGTCTTCAAAACGGATGAAAAATCTCATTCTTTGATTGTCATCGTCGATTCCTACCGGCTAATCATCAGTATCGAAGGAATCATAATAAATTTACTAAGGGCAGAGTCGAAAGAGATGGGCCACCACCGATGTTGTCTGGTGAACAAATATTAGCACGTGTTTCAGCACTTCCAGATATAGTATTTGGTCGCAATGAAAGAGTGTCAGGTTTTGGCCAAACACATAACTGGGTGAAAAAAAGTATCTTTTGGGAATTGCCCTATTGGAGTTCATTATTGATTCGACATAATTTAGATGTCATGCATATTGAAAAAAATATGTTTGATAATATTTTCAACACTTTGATGGATATTTCCGGAAAAACTAAAGATAATGTCAAAGCCCGACATGATATGAAAATACTTTGTAAAAGACCAGAGTTGGAGTTACAAGAGGTCAACGGACGATATCTGAAACCGAAGGCCCTATATGTGTTAAATAAACAACAGATCAAAGATGTTTGTCAATGGGTAAAAGAACTCAGATTACCCGATGGATATGCTTCAAACTTATCTCGATGTGTGAACGTCGATGATTGTAAAATATCAGGGATGAAGAGTCATGATTGTCATGTATTCATGCAGAGATTACTTTCGATCGCATTTCGAGATCTTCTACCTGATAATATTTGGGGTCCGTTGACTGAATTAAGTATGTTTTTTAGAAACATCTGTGCAAATGTTCTTCGAGTCGAAGATATGTCAACACTTGAAAATAATATTGTTGAAATCATATGCAAGCTGGAGCAGTTTTTCCCTCATGCATTTTTTGACTCGATGGAGCATCTACCGATACACTTGGCATACGAGGCACGAGTTGGTGGCCCCGTTCAATATCGGTGGATGTACTTATTTGAAAGATACATGAATCGTTTGAAGAAAAAAGTAAAGAACACCGCAGCTGTTGAAGGATCAATATCTGAATCGTATATCATTCAAGAAATTTCAACATTCTGCTCATTTTACTTTAAATCGACAGTACAGACAAGATTTGATCGTCTTCCACGTAACGACAACGGGGGTGTTCGACATTCAGATGGACGTTTAAATATATTTTGTCACTCTGGTCGTGCTTTTGGTTCTCGTCCATCTCGACACTTAAGCGAGGAGGAGTATCATTTGGTACACTTGTATGTAGTACTCAATTATCCAGAGATTGAACAATTCATTGAAATATTTGACATTGAGATGGTGCAAAAATACTCTATTCACAACGATCAAGAATTGGAGAAATTACGGAAACGTGATTTCCCTACTTGGATTCAGACTTATAGCAAAGATCACAGAGCTGAAATAGATGAAAGAATATTTGAGTTTGTTAGTGGACCGTCACGACTTGTGTCATGCTATAGCGGATATTTTGTTAATGGGTATAAATTTCATACGGTTGAATATGCATTTACAAAGAAGACGATGAATGCTGGGGTTTGTGTGAAAGGGACAACCTATGTTGAATGTGATATGGATTTTTATGGACTGGTGGAAGAAGTGATAGAGTTGCACTACTTCGGCTTGAAATCAGTTATTCTATTTAGATGTCATTGGTTCGATACAACAGAAAGGGGCATGAAAGTTCATCCAAAATACAAACTTGTTGAGGTTAATTACAAATCTAAATTGGCAGCAAATGAGCCTTTTATATTGGCATCACAAGCCGAACAAGTATATTACGCAAAGTATCCAGCTCGAAATAAAGATAGAGCAGATTGGCGTGTAGTCTGTAAGACAAAAGGTAGAGGAAAAATTGATCCGTTAGTAGGAGAAAATGAGCTGATACCCGATATGACAGATGGTTTCTATCAAGAAGATGATCCTCCTGCTGTAGATCGTATTATTCCAATACTCGAGGATGCAGACACAACGTCAATTCAATTAGAAGTTGAATATGCTGATGATGACGATCATGAAATTGAGGAAGCTGGAGATGAAGAAGATGAAGAAGAGGAAGAAGAGAAAGAAGAGGAAGAATTCGAAGACTATTATTCAGATGATGAGGATAATTGTAAAGTATATATTTTATTAAATATATCTCTACTATTTATACAATAATCTGATTATATGTCTATTCGACAGATATGTCTGGTCGTGGTTATCGTCGCAGGAGAGCATCGGAGTCTTCGATCGGTGAGACTCCTACACTTACTCATGCTGCTGATCCTCCTGTTGCTGATCCTCATGCCGATGATACTACCGAGGCTAGTACATTCAGACGCAGGCGGCCACGCGGGCCGAACAGGTGGCAGCCTCCACCAGCCACAGAGTCACGTAGATTTATTAGCATGATTGGGTAAAGGTAATATATCATGAATTATGAATCATTACAAATTCATTATATTATAATATAATATTAAAATTTATTTTTGTTGTGTAGGTTCGAGCAAGAAGAAGTGCTGAGGAGCATTTCTTCTACTATTCGACGATACATGCACGGGGCATGGCCTACGTGGTCTCACGTGCCTAGCGAGCACGTCGATATGTTATGGCGCGACTTTGAGGCACGTATTATTATTATTTTTACATGCATGATGATTAATATTGGTACTAATATTATTATTCTGCAGGCTCGCTATACATGGGCTGAGGACCAAAGGCCCTTCATTTACGCTGCCTGGGAGGCTATTTCCCGGGCAAGGTACAACGGGCAGCTGGGGCAGGCCCGGTCCCAAGAGATGGCACGAGCTGAGACTACTAACATCGCGGAGACTCGGGGATACGGCCCCGATTGGATTACTCCGGATATATGGGACCAGCTCGTGGGAATATGGTCGACGGATCGATGGCAGGAGGTTTCTAGGAATGCGGCTAGAAATCGCATGTCGGGGGGAGCAGCGCGTCACACCGGCGGCTCCATTGCATTTGCAGTGCACGCGAACCGTATGGTAATTATACCTTTTAATTATATATTTTATTTGTTACTATGTGTACTAATTAATGTATTTGTTTTGTAAATGTAGACGACGGTGTCGGACGACGGGACTGTCCAGCGACCCTCCCCGATGGCGGTGTTTGAGTGGACTCACCGTCGAGCACATGGGACAGGGGAGTACATCGACAACCGCGCTGCATACATTATGGTAAATATATATTTGTTTAAATTATTATTATATATTTATAATTTAAGTTTTATGATAAATATTAAATAAAAAATCAAACTCGAGTAGGAGACCTACAGCCAGACGGTGGTGCAGCGCGGGGGCACCCCCGAGGACTTTGACGCAGCAGCGTGGGTCGAGGCCGCAGGTGGCTGGGACCATGGCCGCGTATATGGCTTTGCAGATAGTGGTCATCCGCGAGCCGTACTAGGGCCACTTGGGGCACCGACCCCTCAGTTCGCTGGTGAGCGGCCATCCACCTCCAGATCTAGTTATGATCATAGTAGCAGAATAACGACTCTAGAGGAGACGGTCGCGCGTCAGAGTCAGATGATGGAGCGCCAGAGTCAGATGATGGAGGAGATGCATGCTATGCTATGCAACATGTCAGGTCATCCCGAAGCAGGCATCTCTTCGGCATCATCTCATCCATCGTCCTAGAGTCAATCCACGCCGGTGGACACTCAATGACTCCGGACCCCGCCAAATGATCCAGGCCATCCTCCATCGTCATCGTGAGATTTTTTATATTGACTTTGTTACTGAGATATTATACTTGTTTAATTTATTTTATTTGGATATTAATACTTCAATTTTGCATTTGAATAGTTTTTATACTATTGTGGATAATTATCAATATAAATATAATTGTTTTGATGTATATCTTGGTGTATTTGTGATGTGTGAATGAATGTGTGTAAGAGTGTATGGGTGTGTGAGTTATGTATCAGATAATGTATCAATGTATCAATGGAAATTTAAAATTTGAAATTTTTCGTTACCAGGTTCACATCATCAGCAACGGCTTTCCCACGGCCATCCGTCGGAAAGCCGTTGCTAAAAGTGTATCGAAAGTCGTTGTTGATGACCTACAGCAACGGCTTAGCAACGGGCTTTTACTAACGGCGTTGCTACGGGCTCACTGGCCGTTGCTATTAATGTTATCAGCAACGGCTCTGCGTCCGTGACAAAACCGTTGCTGATCCGTTGCTAAGTTATCAGCAACGCGATTTTCTGCCACGGCTGCATTGCAACAGCGCCAGTCATTGCTGATGATGTTCAACAACGGCTCAGCAACGGCATCAGCCGTTGCTGATGCCTATTTTTCTAGTAGTGATGGGACCAACTCGTGGGAATATGGTCGACGGATCGATGGCAGGAGGTTTCTAGGAATGCGGCTAGAAATCGCATGGCGGGGGGAGCAGCGCGTCACACCGGCGGCTCTATTTCATTTGCAGTGCACGCGAACCGTATGGTAAGTATACATTTTAATTATATATATTATTTGTTACTATGTGTACTAATTAATGTATTTGTTTTATAAATGTATACGACGGTGTCGGATGACGGGACTGTCCAGTGACCCTCCCCGATGGTGGTGTTTGAGCGGACTCACCATCGAGTACATGGGACGGGGGAGTACATCGACAACCGCGCTACATACGTTATGATAACTATATATTTGTTTAAATTATTCATTATATATTTATAATTTAAGTTTTATGACAAATATTAAATAAAAAATCAAACTCGAGTAGGAGACCTACAGCCAGTTGGTGGTGCAGCGCGGGGGCACCCCCGAGGACTTTGACGCAGCAGCGTGGGTCGAGGCCGCAGGTGGCTGGGAGCATGGCCGCGTATATGGCTTTGCAGATAGTGGTCATGCGCGAGCCGTGCTTGGGCCACTTGGGGCACCGACCTCCGGTTGATGGTGAGCGGCCGTCCACCTCCAGATCCTGTTATGATCATAGTACTTGGATAAGGATACTAGAGGAGACGATCGCGCGTCAGATTGAGATGATGGAGCGGCAGAGTCAGATGATGACGGATATACAAGCTATGCTACGCAACATGTCAGGTCATCCCGAAGCAGACATCTCTTCGGCATCATCTCATCCATCATCCTCGAGTCAGTCCACGCCAGTGTACACTCAAGCACTCCAAACTCCGCCATATGATCCAGACTATCCTTCATCGTGATCGATAAAAATTATTTGTGATGTATTTGTGATATGTGAATGAATGTGTGTATGAGTGTATGGGTGTGTGAGTTATGTTTTAGATAATGTATCAATGTATCGATGGAAATTTAGAATTTTATTTTTTTTTCGTTTGCAGGTTCACATCATCAGCAACGGCTTTCCCACGACTGTCCGTGGGAAAGCCGTTGCTAAAAGTGTATCGAAAGCCGTTGCTGAAGACCTACAGCAACGGCTTAGCAACGGTCTTTTACTAACGACGTTGCTACGGGCTCACTAGCCGTTGCTAATAAAGTTATCAGCAACAGCTTCGTGTCCGTGATAAAAACCGTTGCTGATAATATTTTTAGCAACGACCCGAGCGGCCGTTGCGGAGCCGTTGCTAAGTTATCAGCAACGCGCTTTTCTGCCACGGCTCCGTTGCAACAGGTGGGACCGTTGCAAGTCGTTGCGGATGGTTTTTAGCAACGGCGCAGCAACGGCTTCAGTCATTACTGATGTCCATGTTTCCAGTAGTGCGAGGCATCCATCCAGAATAAGATTATGCTGCTTTACATGAAGCATGATTAGTTTCAATTAATTAATCAACTAATTAATTAAAAACATATTATCATGTGTATATATATATATATATATATACTGCATGTCATTAGATCATATATATACATTGTCTTAATGATAATTAATAATTCCTTCGAAAAATGATGATGATATATATATTTGAGAGTACATATATATTGTGCGAATTAATGCCTTTTTAGATGAAAGTAAAGGGAGAATCAATTAATTAATAATGTCCTCGATTATTGCAGACAATAAATTAATTAATATTACTGAATTAAGGATCACAATTGCCGAAGTCAAATGAATCGATCGAGCTGGCCTCCTTTGCACTTGTAAAATTAAGAACACGTGAAGGACAACATATCTAGTGTTCCTAAACTCCGATCTCGGATTCAGATTATTTTTCTGACATGTACATGTGTCATTCCACTAAGTACCTCTTGGGCTCTTGAGCAACAATTTATTTAATATCTAATAAGATATATACAAGTACGTACTTGAAGTCTTTTGAGAATCATGGGATTTCTATAAAGACACTCGTCAATGTTGTCCCCTCCAATCCAAGGTTTAATTAACAAGCATGTGCTATTCATATTTACCTAGTTTTTTTTTGTTGGCTGATTGATATATCTTGTTGATGTATATTGTGGAGGTATTCATAACAAGTCTGGTTGATGTATATTCCACTGGAGGCAACAAGAAGAGCTATTCATATATTCTCTCACACTATTTACTCCATGAATTAGATGTGCCTTTCACTAAAGAAGAAGCATCCCCTGTCATTTGTAGGTTAAAGAATTACAAATCCTCTGGACCAGATGACATAACAATGAATTTTTCTAAAAAATTTTGGTAGAATATTGGGGATTATATCGTCAGCATCTTGAATGATCTTCAACGAAACCCTATGAATATGAAGCAGATCAATCATGTCATTATTACGCTCATTCCTATGTGTGAAGGTGCTGACTCTACTAGGGACTTCCGCTCGATTAGTTTGGAGAATTGTATTATTAAAATATTTTTCAAGCTACTTTCCAACAGACTAGCTCCCCTTATGCCAAGTTTGATTGATAAAAACCAGGGTGCTTATACTACTTGAAGGATATTTTAAAGTTCATGAAATCATCTGGGCCTGTAGACAGAAGAATAACAATGAGTATCTGATTAAAGTTGATTTCGAAAAGGTGTTTGACTCTGTTAATTGGACCTTCATTGAAGAACTTCTTCAGGCTCGGGGCTTCCCACAACTCTTCTTGTTGTTTCTATCTTGTTGATGATTTGGGTTATTATTGGCGATCGATTGATGCTATAGAAGAGTTGAAATATTGTTCTAGAGATTGTAACTTTTGATTACTCTTTTGCACTTTGATTTAGTGATATTGGAATTTATTCATGGACTAGGTCTCGTGGAGGTTGCCTCTCGTTCTTTTGGGAGGTGTTACCACGTTAAAAATTACGGTGTTCTGTTATTATTTACTGCATTGATATATTGCTACGATTGTGGTTATATTTTATACTCGTTTATCCATTGGTTCTCACAACTTAGGGAAGAAGTTTTTCCGCTGTGCATTTTTTTTCTTCCCGTTAGTGGAAATTGAACTTTAGGACAAATTCTCACAACTTAGGGAAGAAGTTTTCCCGCTGTGCATCTATGACCCTGTAAACTTTTTCGTGGGGGTGATAACTATCCCAAAACATGTACTCCGTAACGTCGTCACATATGGTGGCCATCTTATTGTTTCATAAATAGCCGATGATACGTCATCGATGCCACGTCAGCTTTTTAACGGGACAGTTAACACAACTCTAACGGTGTGATATAATTGAAACGAATCAGGAGTTGATGCATGCATTTGAAACAAATGAAAAGTCGTGATAGATTTGAGAATTTCGGTAAAAGTCGTGATATATTCATTAATTTACCCTATTTTTAATCATTCTTAGTTTATTACATTTGAATTAATTAAAGTAAATAAATGAACACACCATAATTTTGGGGGTGACGGGATCGTATCCGATTGCGTCAGAGGCAAAGCTGACGCCAGTTAAGATTTCTTCCGGCGAGAGATCAACTCCAAGGTAAGGAGGAAGCAAATCCTTCACTCCTAATTTTTTTTGCCGCAATATCAAATTTATAAGTGATTAATTTTACATTTTATGCAATTTTAATGTTTATGTTGTCATTCTTAGCCGTCTTAAATTACGTATAAGTTTTTGAGAAATTTGGAAAAACTATTTTTTTTCAAATTTATTAAAACCATAAATAAATGTGAGAAATTAGGAAAATTAGAACATTCACTACTAGAATATACCACATCAGCCACGGGGATCATCGACGGCCACTAGGGCCGTCAGAATCATTCACGGCTTTGCGTCGCCCTTAGTGACCATGGCTGATGTAACCAAATCAGCCGCGGCTCGCATACGACCAGCCAGATCCGTCGCTCATAGTTCATGGCGCACAGGGCGCGCGAAATAAAATAAATTATTAGCCACGGCTTAGCGAGGGCACTGGAGCTGTTGGTGATGTGAGTAACCAAATCAGTCGCGGCTCGGATACAGCCGTCGCTCATAGTTGATGGCGCGCACGGGGGAGCAAAATAAAATAAGTTAATTAGCCACAGCTGAATACAGCCGTCGGTGATATGAATAACTCATTAGCCACGGCTGGAGGCGGCCGTCGCTTATTGTTTAATGCCACGAACGCAGTGCGAATATTAAAACACTCTTAACCGACGACTCATGTAGCCGTCGGTGATAATAAAATTACAGATCAATAGTTTTTCGATGGCTGGCGAGCCATCGGTGAAAATCCTTTTTATTTGCGTTCGCGTTCGATCCTTCCTCTTTCTTCTCTGCTCGTCGTTGTCCCCTGTTGCCGCCGCCGTCTGTCACTGCCAAGTTGCCGCAGAGTCGCTGCTTATTGCTGCCGCCGTCAATCGCCGTCGGTGTACCTCTCCCTTCCGCTGTTAATTCCTATAGTGCGTCGCCCCCTCCGCCCGCGCCGCCCACTCCGCGCTGACGTCGACTCGACCGATCCTCTTCGCGTCGGCGTCGATCCGACCATCGCTCTTCGTGCCGGCGTCAATCCTGCTGGTGCCACATTGGGGCCGATTACCATCGGTCCCAATGCATCGAACAATAGCCGGCAGTGATGAAGGTTACTACTTGATTAGGGTTAATTACCCTAATCAAACTGTGATTAGGGTAATCACAGTTTGATTAGGGTTTTATTTTTATTTTTATTTTTTATTGCTAATTTTTTATTGTTAATTATTAGAAATTAATTGTTAATTAGGTAATTAGTCTGGTTAATATTAATTAATGATTAATGTTGATTAGGGTTTAATTAGTTTTAAGTTAATGAAATTAGTTTAATATTAATTAATTAGTCGCGCGGAATCGTCCACTGAGGACTCGCACCAATATCGTCCACTGTGGACTTGTGGCCAAATCGTCCACTTTGGACTCGCGATCAAATCGTCCATGGTGTACTCGTGCCGAAATCGTCCACAATGGATGGACTCGTGCCGGAATCGTCCACTTTGGACTCGCACCAGCATCCATAAATTTAGAAAAAAAATCAAGATGAGTTGATACGTTTCGCGTACGATCGACGAGTCAAGTTTTAATTTTACAAAACCTTAGATCCGTTCGGGGGTTATATGTTCGTGTAAATAGATTGAATTGCCGAGTAAGGAGGTTGCAGAATTTTACGAGATGTTGAAAGCTACCGATGAACCTTTGTATGAGAATTGTCCTAATGATACAAGATTTTCGGCAACGACACAACCCCTGAACATCAAGTCCGATTGTAATATCAGCGAGGTTGAGTTTGATCGAATTGTAGGCTTTATCAATGGTATGCTACCTCCAAATAACAAGTTTGAGCCAATCTTTTATAAGATAAAAAAGTTGATGAGAAAATTAGGGCTTGGGTACGAAAAGATACACGCGTGCCCAAATAATTGCATTTTATATTGTAAAGAAAATGCACAGTTAGAGCAATGCCCGGTATGTGAACATCCTCGTTACAAGGAGAAGAAATTGGTCTGACAAAAAAATATCCCCTTTAAGGTGTTTCGGTATTTTCCACTAACACCGAAGATTCAAAGGCTATTCATGTCAGAAAAGACTGTCCCCTATATGAGTTGGCATGCAAGAAGTCGTGATGATACAATAATGACTCATCCATCCGACAGTGAAGTATAAACAGTTGGTCGATGTCAATTACAAATCAAAATTGGCTTCAAATGAGACATTTATATTGGCATCTCAAGCTAAACAAGTATATTATATACAGTATCTGTCTCGAAAGAAAGATAGGACAGATTGGCGTGTAGTTTGTTAGACTAAAGCCAGAGAAAAAATTGACCAGATAGTTGGAGAGAATGAGCCAGCAGATGACTTCTATCAAGAAGAAGATCCTTCCGAAGTGGAACGAGTTAGTCCAATACTCGAGGATGATGACACAGAGTTAGTTCAATTGGAAATAGAATACGTTGACGACGATGATAATAAAGTTGAGGAAGGACAGAAAGATGATGAGGGAGACGAAGAATAATTTTAAGATTCCGATATAGAAGAACAAGAAGAAGAGTATTATACGGATGATGATAATGACGCTGACGAATAATTGTAAATGTGAAGTATATATTCAATTATTATATATATATTAATCTATTATATATAATCTAATTATATTAAATTTTTACAGCTATGGTTCGAGGTATCAGTTCTCGAGGAGGCATTCCTCGTAGGAGCCCTCGACGATTACCACCCGCCCCACCTGTACCCACTGACCCTTCGCCTTCCACCACCATCCCCCACCTCCGGCCACCGTCCCCCCACCTCCATCCACCATTCCCCCACTTGATCCATCCACCATTCCCCCAACTGATCTGGTCACCATCCCCCCACCTCCAGCCACCATCCCTTCAATCGATCCAGGCCCGTCGACATCGAGACGTAGGCCACGAGGGCCTAACACAATTCTCCCTCCGCCACCCGAGGGAGAACTGCGCAGAGCAGTTAGTGTGCGAGGAAGAAGGTAAGTATATGCATTAATTATTTCTTATAATTTATATATAATTCAAAATATCATAATATGAATTTATATTTGGTGCAGATTTGAGCAGGAGGACGTTCCCCGCACGATAGCGGGGACGATCCGAAAGTTTATGCACGGGGCGTGGCCTACATGGTCTCACGTGCCCCGTGAGCATATGGATTTATTGTGGCGAGAGTTCACGATAAGTATATTTCTTAAATTAATGTTAATGTTAAATATTCATCAGTAATAATATTTTTTTTTTGCAGGGTCATTATACATGGCCGAAGGACCAGACCATTTTTGTGGAGGCTGCTTGGGAGCGTATTGCCCGCATTCACTATAACGGGCTACTTTAGCAGGCCCGTCAGACCGTGATGAGACGGCTGGGGGCCACACAGATAGGGCAGACTCAGGGACACGTCCTCGAGTGGATTTCTAGCCCTGTGTGGGACCAGCTCATTGAGCGGTGGGACACACCAGAGTGGCAGGAGGTCTCCCGGACTGTGTCGAGAATTTGCATGTCCGGGGGGGACGACACGGGCACGCGCCACACTGGTGGCTCCATCTCTTTTGCGGTTCATGAGCGTCGTATGATATGTATAATTTAATTATTTATAATTAAATTATATATTGTGTATAATGACACTAATGTATTTTTTTCTAATGTAAGACGCGCGTGACGGAGGACGGCACCGTCCAACGCCCGTCGATGATGGAGGTGTTTGAGCGCACCCACCGTCGTCGACGAGGAGCGGGGGACTACGTTGATAGCAGAGCCTTGTATATAATGGTAAGTATTTATATATGTCTATTTGCTTTACACAATTTTTATTTATAGTTTATATATATATTAAATATAAACATGTGTAGGAAACTTACACGAGGATTGTGATCGAGCGTGAAGGGACACCAGAGGAGTTCGACGCAGCAGCTTGGGTGGGCGCAGGTGGCTGGGAGCATGGTTGTGTTTATGGCTTTGCAGACAGTGGCCATGCACACGCCGTGCTCGGGCCACTTGGGGCACCAACCCCTCCGACTGCGGGTAAGCGGCCCTCGACTTCCCGAGCGCAGGACCAGAGCCGGATAGCGGCCATGGAGTTGGAGCTCACCCAACAGAGACAAACGATGGAGGAGCAGAGGCAGACAATGGAGGGGCAGAGGCTGGCGATGGAGGAGCAGAGGTTGGAGATAGGGGTGAGCATGGACCGGTTAACCGGTCCATTAGCAAAAAAAAACCGGTCCATTAACTTCGGTTAACCGCTATTTTGGTTTCGGTTTTTTCGGTTCGGTTAACCGATAATTTTTGGTTAACCAATAAATTTTTTTAACCTACAAACATAATAATATTATGCAAATCATGGAGAAAAATCTAAATAAATAGCAAATTCTCATTGAGAAAAAAGAAAAAAAAGTGAAACCATTGAACAAAGATAATGTTCTACAAAAACTAATATATATTTTTTTTTAAAATATTTTTTGATTTTTTTTAAATATTTTTAAATATTTTAAATTTTTTTAAAAAAAAAAATTATTTTTTTAAAATTTTTTTAAATTTTTTTATAATTTTCTGTAATTTTTTATAATTTTTCATAATTTATAATTTATAAATTATTATTATTATTATATATATATATATAATTAAAAATTAATAAATTATATCCAACCGGTCGGTTAACCGAAACCGGTGGACTTTTTACCTCTCGGACCGAAACCGAAAACCGATTTTTCCAAAAAAAAAAACTGAAATCGAAAAAACCGATTCGGTTAACCGAAAAAACCGGTTCGGTTTCGGACCGGTTTTTCGGTTAACCGGAAAACCGGTTTTTTTTGCTCACCCCTAGTTGGAGATGCAGGAGCAGAGACGGGCGAATGATGAGTTGAGACAGACGATCCAGAACATGTAGACACTCCTCACTCAGATTGTGTCTCACTCTAGCCTTCTACCGATGATGTTGCAGTCGTCGTCCTCCTCGACCCAGTCGTTGTCGACTCCACCGCCTCCACTGCAGTCGTGAGATTTTAATTATATTTTGATACTTTATTGTATATATATGATATTTTGAAAATTGTTTGCCTTCGGTTTGAGGCTGAGATTGAAGATATTTATGTAAAACTTGTATGTTTGGTTTCAAATGCATATGTATGATATTTTCTGATTGTAATATGTGATTGAAAATAGTTTATAGTCAATATATCATTGTATATATATATAATTAAAAATTAATAAATTATATCCAACCGGTCGGTTAACCGAAACCGGTGGACTTTTTACCTCTCGGACCGAAACCGAAAACCGATTTTTCCAAAAAAAAAAACTGAAACCGAAAAAACCGATTCGGTTAACCGGAAAAACCGGTTCGGTTTCGGACCGGTTTTTCGGTTAACCGGAAAACCGGTTTTTTTTGCTCACCCCTAGTTGGAGATGCAGGAGCAGAGACGGGCGAATGATGAGTTGAGACAGACGATCCAGAACATGCAGACACTCCTCACTCAGATTGTGTCTCACTCTAGCCTTCTACCGATGATGTTGCAGTCGTCGTCCTCCTCGACCCAGTCGTTGTCGACTCCACCGCCTCCACTGCAGCCGTGAGATTTTGATTATATTTTGATACTTTATTGTATATATATGATATTTTGAAAATTGTTTGCCTTCGGTTTGAGGCTGAGATTGAAGATATTTATGTAAAACTTGTATGTTTGGTTTCAAATGCATATGTATGATATTTTCTGATTGTAATATGTGATTGAAAATAGTTTATAGTCAATATATCATTGTATACAGGAATTTACAAAAAAATTAGTTTTTCACTTACAGGATACTTCTTTAGCCACGGCTTACCCACGGTTCACCGTCACTAAGCCGTGGCTGAAAGCTTATCGTAAATGGCGGATGATCTGGGCAGCACCAAATATCACAGTTGCTAATAGTATCACCGACGACCTGAGGCTGTGGCTGATGTGTTGGTATCAATGACAGCTGATGTGTGATTGGCACTGTACAAGTTAGTCCATTACTACATCTATCCAATGTCTATCATATTCCCAATCTATCATATAATCTTCTTTCTGTTGGACAATTAATTGAATGACCGCACTAGAGGAGGATGAATAGTATGTTAGAATTTAGCCTAATTTCCTATTTTAGTCGAAACTTAAGCAAATTCATAATTCGAACTAATGAATGAGTGCGAAATCGATAGTAAATAGCAAGTAAGTACACAAGTAAATAACAACACTAACACAAAAATTTATTGTGGTTCGACAACATCGTCTACTCCACTACATAAGCACCCCGCTTAGGATTTCATCACAAACTTTACTAAGTTATCAAGTTCCTTATAATTATGAGTTTTCATTGGAAAGCCTCCGTCTTCTCCCCCAAGGTACTTTTTCACCTCACTATCTTAAGGACACTTTAAACCTAGTTTACAATAGTGGACTTATGTCTCTACACCAAGGCAACCACCCAAACTCAAACCAAGTAACCTAGTTTTTCACACATTTTAAATCTAATGAAATAAACAACAAAATACAATATAAATGACGCAAATAATCACAATAACAAAGACTTAGCTCCAAAGAAGATTCCTAACTTTTCTTGATGCCTTTTGATGATGAATCTTTCAAGATAAAGGCTCAATCAAGAAATAAGTAATGGAAAGCTAGGTTTAAGAGAAAGATAGCTCAAAAAAAGCTTTAGGATATCAAATGATGGCTCAATAAGTGTTGGTAGTTCATGAGAAGGTTATAAACTAGTTTATATAGGCAAATTTGGGCTCAGCGGATAGAAACAGTCATATTTCATACTGTTGCCAGATTTAGTCGATCCTGGGCTGATCCCAGGATGATTCAAACATCAGCCCAGGTCCGATCGAAATTCACAATTTTAGGCTGAATTTCGCGAATCGGATTTTCGAATGTCGATTTAGGGTTTTTGTGGTTTCTTCATTATCCCTCTTTGAGGATTAGGGATGTCAACGGGGCGAGTATGGGGGGTGCCTACGCGCTACCTGCCCCGCGAAATAAACGGGTACCAACTACTTGTTTAATCCCCGCGGGTATCAAAAATGGGTACCCATTTAATTACCCGCGGGGGGATGGATACCCACAGGTATTGGCGAGTACCCATGACACTTTAAAAAATGTAAATTATAATTTTTTTAGTAATACTTTAAATCCTTAAGTATTTTGATAACAACTTCATTTTGATAAATACATAATTTTTTATAACAACATTATCATAAGGTTTTAAAACATAAAGTATATGAGTATTGAATTAGGTTAGGTTTTTTTTAGTATATGTACTGAGGATAATATTGTAATTTATTAATTCTCATGTGTAACGAGTACCCACGGGTACGAATACTATAATACTTGTACCCGCCCTATATAATAATCGGGTAAGAAAAATTACCTACGAAATTCCCGCGAGTAGGAAACTACCTCCCATACCCGTCATAAACGGGTAAATATCTGCGGGTACCCGCCTAAATGAGTAATATTGCCATCCTTATTGAGGATAATGCATTTAATCTAAACTTGAAAACCTAATAACTAAGTTTTCGTCGAATCTGAACGTCGATCAACACTCTTCAGATTTTTCGATTTTGCGCCGATCTTCTGATCACGGACATGCGAGCAACTCGACTTGGAACTTGAAATTATTTCTCAATAAAATCATTAGTTTCGAGTTTGTTATCATTCAAACCGAGATTAAGATCAAACTTGAAAATATTAGGCCAACAATTTCCCCTTTTTTATAATGACACACTCTTATAAAAATAATTTCAATCAAACACACCGAGTATCACTTAATGGGATTTCTCCTACTATCAACATACATATCTAAATAATACTCCCACTAACTATATGTATGATTTCCAATCATATTCTATCCATTAATCTATATTTTCTCTCACTTTTAGCATCAAACAACAAAAGGGAAAGAACAACCAATTAAGTAACAAGGTGAAACTCTAAGTGATTTTTTTTAAAAAAAATTGAAAATCTCAACTCAAGGGATAATCATACCAAATGTGAGATAAAGGATCAAAGTCACCATGAAATTCAATATTCCATAATCTCAATCATTTGAATTTTTCTAAGTATCAATATGAAAGTATCCAAATCTCAATTTCATCTAAATATAATTTTTCATCAAAACTTAAACACTCCCCTTCGAAATGAAATGAAAAATATGATCTCATTCATCAAGTCATGAAACCCCATTATAGGGCTCAAGTAATGATAAGCGCGATAAAAATTCAAATTTCTCAAACTCTCATTCATTTTAGAATTTCAAGTTATCGATCAATAAAATTACATTATTAATCAAAAAAATTGAAATTTTAAATGGACAAATTAGATTTTTTATAAAACATTAAGATTCAAGAGTCAGACAAAAATTAATTTTCTGTAATTTTATAAAATTCTTGAAAATCTAGTAGTATTTTCATAAATATCAATTATCTTTTTCACTAATTTTTAGTTTTGATTCAAACTTTCCCAACATCAATATATCATCATTGAAAGCATGTATACTAAGTTTGAACTGAAACTAAATTTTATTAGCTCATTTTTCAACCTATCTCGATTTCAACCAAAAACATCAATGTTTTCTAAGTATCGATCAGGGTACCGAAATTATTTCTCCAAATGATTTTACTTAAGCAATAATGAGACCGATATCGAAAGTGGAATCAAATTATCATGCTCGAAATCAAAATCTAAAACTCATACAATAAGCTTAAGTATTAGAGAATGAACACTCAGGAGGAACAATACTTAAAGTTCACAAAATTCAACTTCAAAAATCCATATCAAATCCAATTCCTAATGAAATTTTTGAAATTTATACAACATAAATTAAATTTTTCATAGAAAGTGCAGTTTCAAGAATCAACAAAAAAATATTTTTTGCATTTTTATAAATTGACAAAATTTCAGTGATATTTTTGTAATTATAATTTATTTTTCAAATCATTTTTAGTTTTCATTCAAACTTGTACCACACCAATATATAAGTATGAAAACCATGTATATCAAGTTTAAAACTGAAAATAATATTTCTAGATCAATGTATCAACCTAGCACAATTTCATTCAAATATAACTTATGTATCATGAAATTGTCTGAGTATCAAGAGCGAACAAAACCAACTCAAATCAAACAATTATCATAAACTCCAACTTAAATAAAACAAGATCGGTAAGAGAGATAATACCAAGTTCACTTAGATGTCATTTTCCACTTACTTATAACATATGAATATATAGTATATAATAATAAATACTTAAGTTTGAAACAGCTTGTGAAAGTATTTTGACACACTAAAAGGGAAGGTAAATAGTATATATATATATATAATATAAAGATTTTAAGAATGGTATCAATTAATTCCAACTAACTCGGAATGCTAGGTGTAGGTAAGTCAACAATGTGGGTTTGTTCTATATCGGCATTGACTCCACTGGACTCACATAGTGTGCATAGAACACGTGTCCCTATTTTTTCTTAAAATCATATATTCTGGTTTTAAGAAAAACTAGAGGGCATTTTGGTCATTTAAAATTTCTAATTAATGTCAATGCATTGCATTCATGTTGCTCGTAACGCGCCTCTACTTCCTTCTCCCCGCCGACTCCTCCCCGAGATCGATCACTCCCTGTTCGACCCCTTCAAGCCCTCCTCCGTCGACAAGCCCTCGCGGAGAAAGCTCGCACACGACCTCCTCGCCTGTGCCCGCGCCGCGCTCCAATGGCTCTCCCCCCTTTGAGGACATCGCTTGCGTGCACGTGCTGGTCTCCGTCGTGTAGCTCCGCCATCGGAACCTCGTTCACCTCCACGACTGGTGCGTTCACGACGAGAAGCTCATGTTGGTTTACCATTACATGCCCAACCGTAGCTTCGACCGCCTTCTCTTCCTCCCGGCCTCCGCCGGCTTGCAGCCGCTCAATTGGGCGCGACGGTGAAGGATTGTGTGCGGCCTCGCCGCCGCGCTGTTCTACATCCACGAGCAGCTTGACACGCAGATCATCCACCGGGATGTGAAGACCAGTAACGTGATGCTCGACTCAGAGTTCAACGCCCGGCTGGGGGACTTTGGCATGGCCCATTGGATCGAGTACAGCGAAGAGTTCGACACTCTGAAGGACAACGCCGACAAGATGGGTGTCACCCTGTCGAAGGACATGATGGTGGTGGCGGGCGGCCCACTGGTTCTGCCCATGTTGGAGCATCTCATCTTCTTCGCCATGCTCGTGCTGTGGAAGGTGTTCAAGAAACGTGTGCGACTGTGGAGAGGGAAGCAGAGAAGTCATGAGGAGATGAGTGAATCAATGATAACATTAATTAAAAGAGGAAATTATCAAAATACCCTCGGTATTTTAAGAAAAAAACAAAGGAGCTCCATTGTGACGAAAGGAGCTCTGCTGTGACACGTGTCATATGCAGAGCTTGTGAGTCTAGTGGACTCAATACAAGCATAGAACAAACCCAACAAGGTGACAACTTAGTAGCTATAATCAATACCAAAAAATATAATCAAAGTATATAAGAATCAACAAGTTAACATCTGAGAATCTCTAGCACTTGTCGCATTTTTTAATATATCATGGTCGGCCAAAAGTATCTGACCTGAAGAATCTTAGCTGCTAAGAATATTCATCTAATGTGATTGCCGCAGATGGATTTGTGAACTTTTACTATCATGGTATCTATTTGAGGCTAGTTGATGCATTTGAGCAGTGGCTGAGAATATCCTCTTATGTACAACTAGTTTTCGAGGAGGGTGTAGTAGCTTGTCATCCTTCGAAATTCTTCTGATTCAGGATGTTCTCTGGTATCTCCCCTTGCTTGAGATAAGCTAGCTAGGTAGGGGATCCTCTAGTTGGTCGCCTGCTCGACTGTGTGGACCTCGATCGGGGTGTCGGTTGGTTGGATGCTCGGCTAGCCGATGACTTGTTGAATGATCGACCTATTATTTTGTAACTTCTTGGTGTTGGCAAGCTTGACTAATAGGCCGACTCAGGTGTTTTTCTCCCAAGGTATGTGTTGGATCACACAATTGTCAAAGTTAGTCATTAACGAATGGACCAAGGATAGGTACATTTCCAAGGAGGGATCCCTTGGTTAGAAATTGCCATTAACTTGCCCTATGACAAGTTGTGAGTCCCCCTTGACAATCACTCTTCATCCTCCTATATCATGGGCGAGCTTTAATCCAGTGACTAAAGCTTCATACTCCACCTGGTTATTGCTAGCTTTAAATTGGAATTGAAGGGGGCGATCCTTGATCGTTCTCAAGGAAGATGTTCGCTCTGCTCCCTTTTTCGGTGTCACCTTCTTTGTCTATAAGCTCAACGACGAAGTCTGCTAGCGCTTGAGCCTTGATGGAGCCTCTTGGTTGATACTCTATGCTGAATTCAGAGAGCTCTACTAACCATGCTATCATTTGCCCAGTGAGCTTGGGTTTGGCCAGGACTTGCCTGATTGGTTGTTCGGTGTGTACCACGATGTGGTGGCTTTGGAAATATGGTCTTAGTCTTCTGACCGAGACTCCATAACGAAGACAAGTTTTTCTAGCCTCTGATTCCTTGCTACCGGGCCTTGGAGCACTTTGCTGACAAAATAAATTGACATATGATCTTCCCCCTATTCTCGGACCAATACCGGACTAAGGACATTCTCTGTGACTGTGAGGTAGAGGAAGAGTGTTTTACCTTGCTGGGGCTTGTTTAGGACTGGGGGACAATTGAGGAAGTCTTTGAGTTCCCTCAATGCTTGCTCGCGCACTTCGTTCCACTAGAAGTCTCGTTTCTTCCTTAGGGTTTTGAAAAAGGGAGCAACTTTGTCTGTCAATCTGGAGAGGAACCTTGACAGCGCAACCATTCTCCTTATCACTTGTTGCACTTCTTTTATATTTCGCGGGCTGCACATCTCTTGTATTGCCCGATACTTTTGAGGGTTCGCCTCAATTCCTCGGTTCGTAAGCATGAACCCAAGGAACTTGTCGTCATGGACTTCAAAAACACACTTTCATGGGTTTAGCCTCATGTTGTAGCGTTTGAGCTGGTTGAAGATTTCAGTTAGGTCGTCACAATGGTTTCGAGTGATCGGTGTTTTGGCGACCATGTCGTCCACGTATACTTCGAGGTTCTTGCAAATTTGTTGTTCAAGAACTTTATTCATTAAGCGTTGGTTCATAACCCTCGCGTTCTTCAGTCCAAAAGGCATTACCTTGTAGCAGAAGTTAGCATACTCTATGATGAAAGTTGTTTTGTCCTCATCATTAGGGTGCATCTGGATCTGATTTGTAGCTTGAGTATGCATCGACGAAACTCATGTACTAGTATTCCAAGGAGCTGTACATTGACAAGTTTGTCTATGCTCGGGAGAGGGTAGGAGTCCTTCAGGTTGTCCTTGCTTCGGACGGTGAAGTCTACGCATATCCGTCACTTTCCAGAGCTTTTCTTGACCATCACGACGTTTGCGAACCATGTGGTAAATTTGATTTCTCTGAAGAACTCCGTTTTTAGTAGTTTCTTCGTCTCTTCCAAAGGCGCTTGCTAGAGCTTGACTCTGAGCTTCCTTTTCTTTTGTGTCACAGGTTTGACTCGAGGGTCGATGGCGAGATGGTGGCAAATAATTTTGGGTCAATCCTTGGCATGTCAACAGGCGTCCATGCAAACAAGTCAGCATTATTTTTTTAGCAGAGCACTGAGTTGAGTTTTGAGCTCAGCGGGGAAGTGAGTTCCAATTAACGTCATCTGCTCGAGCGACACTCCGATTTGCATAGGCTTCAGGTCATCGGCGGGTTGCGGCCGTTCTTGGACATCTCCTCTTGGGCCCAACTCGAATAATTTTCAACTGTTGTTTTGTATGGAACACCGAGTGTACTTGCTGGGATGAAGTGCTCAGTGTTTACCCCGGCTTAGCCGACTTCTGCCTTAAAGATTCATTATAACACAAGCGGACTTCTTTCTGATCGGTATGGACTACTCCCACCTCTTTCTTCGAAACTGGAAATTTAAATGCCATGTGGGGTTGATACAACATCTCCCGGATTGTTCAATGAAGGTTGCCCCGGAATTTATGTGCCCGTTGATAACAGTCGATTAATGAATCTACTAACAGCCTTAAACACACATTATTCCACTTCACCAAATGTTCTTGATTTACCAATTCTATTTTATCGGCCATGCTCACACAAATTATTTTAATTTGAATATAAAATCAATTTAAATTACGTAATCACAACTAACACCGATCCGGGAGGAGATTTGTTGAACTAATGGAATCCGACACTGAGAGAGGATTTGGTATCATGTCGGTTGAACCGCGATTTCCATCTAATTAATTACCTTCCCCCCTAAATCATAAACCAATGATTGAATTTGGTTTGATTAGGTAAAGGTTAGGAGTGTAGTAGTTAACTCACTTTCCTAATAATTGTTTTGTGAGGTCAAGCACTATTTGGTCTACGCAAGAGTCCGCATAGGTGTTTCAGTTCAATCAGTGAATCAGGTAGCTTCTTCCACACGACTGGGTAGCTCGAATCTTGATGCAATCCTCACCGGCGTTCTTAAAGGCCAAAAAAAGGCGATTGCACTTAAATAGTAATAAAGAAGTACTCTTCCCCTCTCTGCTGCCAGTACTCTGCGTGGATCTCAGCAATCCTCTTCTTCTCCTGGGATTAGGGCTTCTGGACGCCTTCGATTCTTGCGTTCTTCCTTCTTCCCATCGCTTCTCGAGGTGCTTCGAGGTCACAGGGTGTTCGTTTGATGAATGTCAAGCGTTCTGCGGGTGATTTCTGATGCGCAGCGGCGGGAGATCGTGAGTAAGAAGGACTAAGAAGTGTCATCTTGGGCGATCTTTTAGCTAGAGAAGGAGATGAGCGCGTCGAGGTTTATAAAGTGTGTTACTGTGGGAGATGGCGCGGTCGGGAAGACCTGCATGCTGATATCCTACACCAGCAACACATTCCCCACTGTGAGTGGCGATATTTCGAGATTTTTTTGATGTCTTTTTTCTGGTAGTGGAAACATTTGGTGTCTCGAGGATGGTGCTTTCTGTTTGTTGTTTGGGAAGTTTATGCTACGGTAAGAAATTGCCGTAAGATTTAGTTCGTTCCAGTAGCATTAGTGTTCGAGTTCTTTTGAGCTTGTAGAGGTACAAGTATGAGATCACAACTGGCCTGTTTAGTTTCATAAAATGCAACTCGTTGTACAGAGGATAAGAGTAAGCATTTGCCTGATTTCACTTTCAAGGTTGTGTTTAAGTTGGAAATTTCGAATCGTCCATGTTATGCGAGTCTCTTATTGATTCTAGAACTGATGGAAAAGAGAAGCCTTTTCTATTTTTTTGACCATTAATTTTATTCAAAACAAAATAAGGAAATTCCTCATATCATTTGGTTATTGGACACAATTTTAAGTTCAATCTTTTCAGTTTGGAAATGAGGAGATACTTCCTGTATGTAAAGGTTATATTCTATTTATCCATTTCTTTCATTAAAGAAAGTTGGGAGGAAAGTCCACCAGAATTCAGTTCATCTTTAATAGCCTTGAAATGGTTCAAAAAATACCTGAACAAAAAAGACAGGAAGAAAATAACCAATGGACAAGAGAAATAAAAGAAGGAATAGGGAAAGTTGAGAAGCCTACCATATTACTATCTTATTTACATATATTTTTCGCATCTTAGATTCCGTCATTAAATATTTTTTCTAGTAACCTGTTTGTACCTCTAAGAAGTCTGGAAGTTTCATTCTCTCATAGGAGCATAGACCAGAATGCTAATTTCAAAAAGTTGATCGCTTCTTTTTTCTATTGGTATTCTTGGAAGTATATTATTATGAGAACATATTTTCTTCTTTTCAGTCACTTGAATATTTGACTTTTTATGCAAGTATTTTTCTTGTACAGTTCTATTTGGATAAATCATTCTAGCATAGCCAGTGTGTTTGTGATAAATGAAACTATTCAGATCTAGATATGCTTATGGTCGAACTGAAAGTGCATTTCACTAGAACCATCTTAGCAAAGTTTCTTGAATGTTAAATTTGCAAACAATTCACTGATGAAGACATGCTCATGTTGAGGACAATGAGGGCTAATATTTTCTTCATTTGTGGAAAGTATTTTGCAGATAAGTTGTTTGCTTATGCATTCACTATGGGTAATATGGTATATAAATCTGCCAAAAATGTCTTGGTTGATTCTTCCTGCACTTCATTTTGTTGATGTATGTTTAATGTTGCCTTGCCATATCTATTAAACAGTCTTAATTGGTTGACATGTACACTGATCATGGAAATAGCCTCTCAATTCTTGGCAAATTATCTACTTCCTCTATTGTTTATGGTTTTATGCTTTATACATGTAACACATTTTAATGGAAATGAGAATTGAATTATGACTATTTAACCGTGATAACTTGGGTTCATTGCCTTATTTAAGCTATTTCATGTTTACCTTCTTTATCTTTTCACAAATGAAGTACTTTCTTGGAGTTGTGAACTTGCAATTTCATGTGTTGCAAATACAATGGCCTTCTGTTTTCTTTAGGGGTGAGCAAGATTCACCGATTCACTGAAAAAACCGAAAAACCGACCGAACCGAAACTGAATTAACCGAAAAAAATTTGGTTCGGTTAACGGTTAATTTTTTTTGAAAATTCGGTTTTCGGTTCGGTTCGGTAAATTAACCGATTAACCGAATTCGATTTTAATATATAAAAAATAAAAAATATATATCATATGTTATGGTTTGTTTTAGTGGTTAAGATGCTAAAATTATGTTTCACAGACCTAGGTTCGGATCTTGGTTAGGCATAATATTTATTCTATTTTGATCATTATGGATATAATAATTTCGGTTGTAAGATTTACATCAAATAACAATGTTTGTTTGAGTGGTTGAGGTGATATATATGTATTTGAGTGTTCCAAAGTTCGAATCTTGATAAAGTATTGATATATATTTTTTTCACCATTTTTTCGGTGAATTCGGTAAATTAACCGAACCGAACCGAAAAATTCGGTTAACCGAACTGAATTAACCGAAATTTTTGGTTCGGAAAACGGTTAATGGATAAGTCGAAATTTCGGTTCGGTTCGGTTAATAACTGAACCGAACCGTTGCTCACCCCTAGTTTTCTTTATATAGTATAAAATAATTGTAGTTAACAATGAGTGTGGAATTGTGGATGAGTCTCGTGTGCCTAAATCATGGCAATCATGTCACCTACTGTTTCTCTGTAAATGTCATTTGTGTTAAAAATGTGATGCTTTTTCACTTATATTGTACATGTCCAACCAACAATCCCAATGTAATTTTGATTTCATTCAATTCTTTATAGTGGACTGATTATTCTTATTTTATGGGACAGGATTACGTACCTACAGTTTTTGACAATTTCAGTGCGAATGTTGTGGTAGATGGTAACACTGTTAACCTAGGTTTGTGGGACACAGCAGGTACTTGTCTTGCATCTTTCTTTACCTCATGTTGTTATATCTTTCCCCTTGTTTTAATGTTTCTTTTCTGATATTGTGTAATGCTCTAATTGAGCAGGTCAAGAAGATTACAATAGATTAAGACCTTTGAGTTACCGTGGAGCTGATGTCTTTCTTCTTGCTTTCTCTCTTATTAGTAAGGCCAGCTATGAAAATGTTGCTAAGAAGGTGAGGGAGTTGTCATTTTTCTTTATTGTTTGTTCTGATCACATACTATATTTATTTATGTTGTTTCTTTTAGTGGATTCCTGAATTGAGGCACTACGCCCCAGGAGTTCCTATAATTCTTGTCGGAACAAAGCTCGGTAAGTTCTCTTCATTGCTTTCATAATATCTATCTTTCGTTCCACTCCCTCTGCTGCTCTCGAATTCTTTTCCCATTAGTTTCAATAAAATGCCTTTGATAATTTTTTGTTATAGTTGGTTATATGTTTTCTTGCATTTTTAAAATTTCCAAGTTTAGTAAATCATCACATACTCTGTACATAAAGTTATACTGTTGAACAGCTATTTTTTCTGAGTGCTATGTACCATCCACATTAAATAATTGAAAATCTATGTTGGTCCATAGGGATAGGATCCTGGTATATAAAGTTGGTTACCATACACATATTTCTAAAAATATCAGAGGTTTTTCTTTTGTCAATACGTTTCTATTTACATCTTGTTTAGCAAGTAAATAAACTAGGTTAGGAAAATCTCTGATATCAATACTTAAGGCATTGGAATTTTAATTACTTTATTCTATCTCAAATTGCATATGCTATTCTTTTCATGAATTGTTTTTGCTCATAACTTACCGCTTCAGAATCAAATGGTGGTAATCTTTCTTTCTTTCACCATAAAATTAAGGAACTCCTTGACGCTGCAGTGTGTTCTATGTATAACAGAACATGTCTTTAATAGGTAGAGGAGTCATGCCCTTGTAAGTAGAGAGGTTATTTGATGAGTAGAAGCTTTCATTACCTAGGTCATAAAAAGAGGGAATCTTTGCCATGGCATCAGTACATCCTCTTCTAAAAATGTTTTTGGTTCATATTTATTGGGCTCTATATGTGAATATAATATAGAATCATATTTGATTGCTAAAAAGTCCTAGAGATTCATCCTTATTTACATAGCACACGTGCATTGTCTACAGATCTTCGAGAGGACAATCACTTCTTAACTGATCACCCAGGCGCAGTGCCCATTACTACCGCTCAGGTGAGTACTCTGTGATAACTGCAAAATTTCTTCAGGTGAAACTCCTTCATCTGTCCTCATTTTCTATGACCTATAAACTACCGTGCTGTTTGTTTATTTTGAAGGGGGAAGAGCTAAGAAAGCTAATAGGTGCTGCAGCTTACATAGAGTGCAGTTCAAAGACTCAGCAAGTATGTTCTCTCCACTTTGTGGCAACCTTTGAATACAAGTGCTACTCTATCTCTGCAGTACTGAATCCTTTTCTGTGACAGAATGTCAAAGCCGTCTTCGATGCAGCCATCAAAGTTGTCCTTCAGCCACCAAAGCAAAAGAGGAAGAAGAAGAGAAAGACACAAAACAACTGCTCTATTTTATGAAAGAAGAGCAAAACAAAATGGATGAGGAGCTATGAATTACCATCCTTGTGCTGCTTTTGATCAAGGGAATACCCTTAATGTAAGAATTATTTGTGCCTTCCATCGAAGTTCTATATTATTACCACTGTGATTTTAATCTGTATCACTGATAAGTTTGACATACTTGAGATTTCATCCTATTGAACATTAAACTGCTCTCATGTGCTTAAGTATTCATTTAAGTAGAGCAGATTTCTATTTCCTTTTACATACGCAAATTATGGTAAATAATAAGTAATATTAGAATATATTTAACAGTAAAGTAAGAATTACACTGATATTGTTCTTAAGCCACAATATAAATTAATTTCAATTCAATGACAAAGATAAAATAGCACTACTTATATGATTACAAATGTTGAAAGTGAACTTTAGCACAAATTTTTATTCATAAAGTTGACATAAATGTAGTCGACTATGATCCTGTAAGCTTTTTCCGTAGGGTGATAACTGTCCCAAAACACATACTCCGTAACGTCGTCACATATGGTCGCCGTCTTACTGTTGCATAATAACGTCACCTCTAATTTTCCCGTACCACAGCATCCTCTTGTCGACTGCTTAAATCCTTTAAATGAAAATAAAATATACTAATAAATTTTAGGAATAAAATTGAAGATTGAAAATTTAATTTCTAGAGATTAATAAGTAGGTTTACCGTAGTAATCTGGTCGTTGAATTATATCAAGCAAGATGTCGTAAATGTCAATGTAGAAGATCCTACTTAGTTGCTTATTGAGTTCTCTGCCAAGCCTCTTGATTTCTTGTTGGATTCTGGAGTTGAAGATTTGTGCTGCTTGGTTTCGGGTCTCTTCGCACTCTCTCTCAATTCCCCCGCCAAGAGTTCTCTGCGAGGGAACACATCCGATTGGTGGAAGCCCCACAAATCCGATCCTCCTCGCTCCCATGTCGTATAATTGCTAAAATTAAACCATAAATTAAACTCACATCTACATGTTAATTTTTTACCCCTCAATTAATTAATTAATTACTAACTTTGATGAAATCTGAAGCTTTGGAGATCAGAAATTCCACGTAGGATGACACGTCGTAGTGTGGCTTCCTGAAGGGGGTGGTGAAGTAGGTGTTGGCGATGTCGTCGGTCCCCGCGCATATCACGTACATAGCTTGCGAAATGATCTCTTGCCCTCTTTCTTCTCCGGCAACGGCGTATAGTCTTTCTTTGTACTCCGCAAACATTTTCAACTCGTCCTCCATCGATATAACACTCTGTTTTTGTATTATTTATGTGTATTTTAAATCATTCTTAGTGGATTAAATTTGAATTATCTAAAGTAAAATAAATGAACTCACCACAATTTTGGGGGTGAGAGGATCATATCCAGTTGCGCCTGAGGCAAAGCTGACGCCGGTTAAGATTTCTTCTGGCGAGAGATCAACGCCAAGGTAAGGGGGAAGCAAATCCTTTACTCCTAATTTTTTTGCTGCAATATCAAATTTATAAGTGCTTAATTTTACATTTTATGCAATTTTAATATTTATGACGTCATGATGATGTCATTCTTGGCCGTCTTAAATATATAGAAGTATTTGAAAATTTTGAAAAAATTATAATTTTTTTTCAAATTTGTCAAAACCATTAATAGATTCGGGAAATTAGGGAAATTAAAATATTTTTTTATGAAAGTCTCTAAATTACCCTTCAAATTTCATAAGTCAACCTGTTCACCCAAGCCAATTTTGATTTTTTTTTATATTTTCGGTTCAATTTAGCTTGAACCCGGTAATCAACTTCAAATCATCCCTTCCACCTACTTAGACTAGAGGATCTAACCAAGCATTAAATTGCTACTACTTGAAACCAACACTTGACTTTGTGCATTGAAATGAGCCTCATTCAACTCAATCCTCCATGAGAAAAGATGGGAGAAAAAAACACACTCGTGTATATACTCAATCCTCCATGAGAGGTATATACTCAATCGTCCATCCTCCATGAGAGGTATATACTCAATACTCAATCCTCCACGAGAAAAGATGTAAAAAAAACACACACATACATACATACATACACACACATATATATATATGCGAGGTATATACTCAATCCTCCATCCTCCATCCTCCATACTCCATGAGAGGTATATACTCAATACTCAATCCTCCATGAGAAAAGATGTAAAAAAAACACACACATACATACATACATATATATATATATATATGCAAATTAAGTAACTCACTTACCAATTAAATCACTAGGAATTAACCCATTTGAGAACCTATATATATATATATATATATATATATATATATGCAAATTAAGTAACTCACCAATTAAATCACTAGGAATTAACCCATTTGAGAACCTCCCGGTAGGCATATGATCGATGAAGTCCTGACCATAGGGTGGAAAATCACACTTGATAATAGTGTTGAGTACATCATTGTTGCCCGGATCGACGATCGAGTCTCCGAACACGATCAATGCCGGAATCTTAGGAATCGTCGACGTCGCCATTGATTGATTCACCCCATGCCCCGTTGCTCGATGAAAGAGAAGAGAGAAAGAAAGAAGAAGAAGATGAGAAAGACACAATGCATTGGTGAACCCCATTGTGTGGTGAAATGGGAGAGTGATGCATTGGAGAAGGCAATTCTTATAGGAAGGCAATGCATGATTCATGAGGTGAAATCGATCTTTAAATAGTGGGATTAATTATACCAATCTCAAAGTGATCTTTAAATAGTGGGATTAATTGATATCATGAGATTGAGGCAATTTCTCTTCTATGAAATGAATTATTTTGAACCAAGGAAGTTGGAAAGGGACAAGACTCACATGCATGTCTTGCTCAGCTGTCTTGATCAAGACGTTCAACCAATTATCAGGGCTTGCATTCATTATTGCCTTGGATATTTTGTCCTTCCATTACAAGTGAAATTAAGACTACTTTGCATATGAACAGTTTCATTTATTTTCTTATAATATTTAATTTAGTCTTAAATTTAAATATATTTAATTTCATTGTCTAATTAAGAGTAATTTGATAAACTTAAAATGTGATAAAAAGCAAAAATATATTTTAAGTGATAGCCAAGAATTTTGATTAACGAATATCCGACTTTATTTGGGTCTTAATTAAATAAATATTGATATATGTCAATTGTGGATAGCCATAGTTGATGATAATATATTGTATGTTACCTAGAGATCTAAGGTTCAATTCCTAGTATGATGATCAACATATGATTAGGTCGAAATTTATTTTCTATTTTCTCTTATTAGAATTGGGTGAGCAGGGAGTTGGTCATAATGTGATATATTGATATCATGCATTATTATAGTAACAAAAAAAGGGAAAAAGAAAACGAAGAAACATAACAAAATAAAAAATAAAATAAATATACTTTTTTTTTCTTGTGAAAGTGATTGAATTTGTACATTTATAACATATCCAGTAAGCAAAAGTATGTCTAGGGGTGTGCATGGGTACCGAATAGACCTGAACTGATTAAAATCTATCCAATCGGGTAAGTTTCGGATAGACCTGAATTAAATTTGAGTAGGATTCGAGATAAAAATTAAGAAATCAGTTAAAATCGATTTCGATTTCGAGTCCAACACATGTCTAGAGGTGTGAATAGGTACCGAATAGACCTGAACTGGTTGGAATCTACCCAATAAGGTAGGTTTCGGGTATACTTAAATTAAATTCGAGTATGGTTCTAGATAAAAATTAAGAAACAAGTTAAAATCAATTCTGATTCTAAATCCAATACATCAGGTACCCAGAACTAGAACCAGAATTGGTACTCGAAACCTGTACCTTGGAGCTTATAAATGGATAGGTTCCAATAGGGTATACTCAGAACTTGTAAATGAACATATTCCAAGTTTCGAGCATCGTGTTGAAACTCACAAATGAACATATTCCAATAGAGTACCCGGAACCTATATCATGGAATCTGTAAATGAACAAATTCTAATAGGATATTCAAAACCTGTACTAGCACCATAGATTTCGGATAGGATCTCATTCTAGATCGCAACAGGATATGAATATTTGGATCCGTTCACCAATAAGTATGTCAATACATGGCCAGTGAGAAACAGAAGGACAGTCATGAAAGAGATGCATCTCATTTCCTTCATTTGCATTCGAAGCATTAATAAAGATTCCAAGTTAGATTAATTCGGCGTACTCTTTTTTGTTCAAACTTAATTCAGCGATTTCCCTAATATAAAATAAGAAAATCATTTATTTCAAAAATCAAAAAGCCTAATACTTTTTTTCAAAATCAAATTTAAATTTAAAAAACACCAAAAATATCCTTGCACTAAAATTATTTAAAATGATCATTTTGATAATGAAAATACATCCTAAAATCTTTAAAAAATTAGTGAATGAAATTTTATTATGATTTTTTAATAAAAAATTTAGAATGTATTTTCATAGTTAAAATAGTCGCTTGAAACTTGAAAATGATCATTTATTCATGAAAATATATTATAAAATTTTCAAAAAAATTATTAAAAAATTTTATTCACTAGTTTAGAATTATTGTGATTATTTTTGAAGATTTTAGGATGTATTTTTATTATCAAATGATCGTATTTTTAAAATTTAATTTTGATTTTGAGAATAAAGCATTAAGCTTTCTAATTTTAGGAATAAATAATTTTTCCATTCGGTATTATGAAAATCGCTGAACTTAATTTGTTTGATTATCTTGAAACGACTATTTGAGATACCCACTAATTAATTGCCCTTCATTCCTTTGGGAATTCAAAACCCTAATATGCGTGGAAATATTAGGTGGGCTACTTTTTGTACTTTTAGGTAATGTGTCAAAAGGGATTAATGAAGTATATAAATTCTCTTTTTTTTTAATGAATTTATTTCGCATATTATTAATAATATTTAAATTATTTTTAAAATATAATAGATTTTTGATTTTCTTAAAAATGTGAAATTAGTATGTTTCAAATTTTTACAAAAGTCTGAAATTAAATACCAAATTAAAATTGAGGATATTTTAAAAATTTCGAGAAAAAAATTATGATTTAAAAATTTTCGAATTCGTATTATGGAACTGAGAATTTTCATTTTCATATTATGATTTTAGGTAATTGTTCAAAACTATTCTTTTCCTCCTTTAATTATATTTGATAGAAAATTATATGTGAGAAAATTCATGTTCATGTATTGTAAATGAGCCCCAACTAGTTAGATATAGTTATAAAAATGTTGGGTAAAATTAAAGTAAAATGGTTAAAGAAAAGAAGAAAGTGAAGTTATTAACACTTGGATCAAGTTGAAGACTTGAAGTTGGCAAGACTTGGAGTACATTAGCTGAAATTAATTAAGTAGATAAATAATTAAAATGTGTACTAACTTACTACTTGAATGTCGGATCTATTATATGAGGGTATTGGTGGAAATTTTTAAGAGCATTTATTCATGGGCTTGGCTTGCAACGTCTTGTCCTCTTCACCTCGTCAGCCTTCCAATTAATTCTTGTCTACTAATAGCCAATACAGTACCCTTCTTAATTTAACCCCTATTTCTCCAATTACTATTACTATTATTCATTCTTCTTTATCATTAATACCAAACAGTAAGTCTATTAAACGCGCCGCCTCCGCTGCCTACTCTTTTTCTTTTGCCTCTATTTATTATTTTCATAAATATTTATATTATATTATGATTTATAATTATTTGAGTTTGGTGTATATATATATATATTTATAACAAATATATATTATATATCGGGTTGGCAATTAATTTGTGTTATTAATGAGTCATAAATTTATGTGTTGTTTGATATAAGTTGTCGATCTCTTAATAGTTTAGTAGTTAGATATTCAAGTACGTTACTTTAGGTTATGAATTTAATTTCTAGTTATAATATTTATGCACATATTTTTGAGCTGGTGATCTACTTTTTATCACGACTATATAAGCTTAATTTTATTAAAAAATATGTCCAAGTTGGAAACACAAATGTGACACGTTAATAAAATAGATAACAATATATTTTATGCCTGGTTTGATTAACAAATCAAACTTGTTAAATTAAATATGATAACATGATTAACATGACATTAATTACATATGGGATAGCATTAGGTTGATACGTCGTTTGAGCTGCCAGGCACCCCACTCTCGACTCTTCTGTGCAGCATCGTTCGACGCTTTGCGTTCAGAATTCTATACTTTCAATCTTCATACTCTAGTGGGGAGTATCTTCCTGGCATGGATCAACATCAATTTTCCTTAATTAGGCCTTGGCCGAGAATCCACTCTGGAGGCCTTTGCTGACGAAGAAACCTTCGTACTCGATGATGAACAACCTTCTCCACTAGTGAAGGGTGTAAGCCACTACTTGATCGCAAAGATATGGTCGATCGGAGCGATCCCTTGATATGAAAGCTACTAGAGATCAAAGTTGGGAATTCAAAGGAGAAAATAATGTTGATTCAGCATATCAAAATCGTATCTTGATGAATACAAATCCATCATCTCAAGAAGTCAGAAAGAGGGAAGAAAGAATACACTCGTCATCTATCGAACCCTTACAGTTATCAATTATATATCAGCTAACGATTAAGTAGTTGAGAAGTGAAGGTAATATTACACTTAAGCCCTTCACTTACTCTTTTATTCAACCTCTAAGTCAAGGACATTTTAGTCATTTAACTTCCTATTTATTTGAAGCTTTAGCGCGCCTGCTTCGCCAAGCTCTGCTTCGTTCTTCATCCGGTTGAGATCTCTTTGCTACTGCGCCTGCTGCGCTGCTCTCTTCCTTACTCCAACACACCCCCCTCAAGTTGGGAAGGGGAATATAGATTATCCATTCCCAACTTGATAAGGAGTTCGAGGTGTTGCTGCGTCGACAAAGCCTTAGTGAAGATGTCAGCCGACTGTTCTTCACTAGGTATATGTATCTTGGTTCAACTATCTTCTCTTGGAACTTTTCTCTAACATAATAGCAATCCACTTCTAGGTGTTTAGTTCTTTCGTGGAAAATTGGGTTAGCTGAAATGTGCATAGCACTTTGGCTATCACAAAAGATAGGGATTGGTTTGTTGCATTCAATAATTATATCAGACAATACATTCTTTACCCAAACCAATTCTGCAGTGATGCTGGAGAGAGCTCTCAATTCACTTTCAGCACTTGAACGACTAATCGTAGCCTGCTTTTTGCATTTCCAATTTACTATGGATGTCCCCAATTTTACTGCATACCCAGTTATAGATCTCCTACTCATTGTGCATCCTCCCCAATCAGCATCTGAACATCCTGTCAGTGAAAGAGGAGAATTTGCAGAATAGAACAAGTTCAACCCTGGTGTTTTCTTAAGATATTTCAATATCCTTAATGCAGTCTTGTAGTGAGACATCTTAGGCTGTTGAGTGAATTGACTCAATATGTGCACACTGTACATTATATCAGGTCGAGTTATTGTTATGTAGAGGAGCTTTCCAACAAGAGTTCTGTAGCTAGCAACATCTTCAAATGATGCATCTTCTTATGTCACAACATTAATGTATTTAACATTCATGGCCATTGGAGTACTCTCGGGTTTACAATCTTGTAGTTTCAAATCTTTCAATAGGTCAAGTATGTACTTCCTCTGGTTTATGTGCATGTCTTTTGATGTTCTGTGTACCTCAAGACCAAGGAAATAGCTCAAGTTTCCTATCTTTTATCTTAAACAACTCATCTTAATGTTTCTTAAGCTTCATCATTTCCTCTTCATCATTTCCTGTCAACATGATATCATCAACATATACCAGTGCTATGACCAATCTGTCTCCTTCTTTTTTAATGAACATGCATGAATCATACACACTTTGTTTGTATCCTACTGATTTGAAACTATTTGATAATTTGCTAAACCACTGTCTTCCAACTTGTTTTAATCCATGCAGTGATTTGTGCAGCTTGCAAACCTTGCGACCATCTGATTTGTGATATCCTGGAGGCATTTTCATATACACTTGTTCTTCAAGCTCACCATGAAGGTAAGCATTGTTGACATCAAGTTGGTACATTGGCCATTTTGTAGAGGCAGCTACTGCCAGTAAAATTCTAACAGTAGCTAGCTTCGACACAAGTGCAAATGTGTCTTGATAATTTATTCCTTCAACTTGGCTAAATCCCTTAGCAACAAGCCTAGACTTATGTCTTTCTATACTCCCATCTTGCTTGACTTTGATCCTGTAAACCCATTTGCAACAAATTGGTTTCTTATGTCGAAGATCACATATGCTCCTGGTTCTATTTTTTTCTAGGGCTAGCAACTCCTCTTCCATGGACTTCCTCGAGATTGTGTCTTTATTGGCTTCACTAAAATTCTTTGGCTCTTGACACTTGTTAATTTTTGCTATGAATATTCTATGTTCCTCAGGTACCTTTGCAAAGTTTAGGTATTGAGAAATATTATGAGGTGATTTCCTGTGAGTGCAAGTCTCTGTAGTTATGTTGCACACATAATCATGTAATTTTGCTAGTTTTCTAGTCTCTTTTTGGCTTTTTCTAATCTTAGCATCATTATCATTCGAAGCAACAACTTTATCTTCATTTCTCACCTCCATCCTTGTTTATGGAATTGTTTCACTTTGGCCTCTTTCTGATGAAGCTTCTATTTCATTCTCAGTACTTGTTTGAATGTTACTTTTTAATCCTTTTGAGTCTCTCTTTCTTTTGTTTAAATCATCCTTATAGTATGCATTGTTTTCAACACATGGAAGAGGAAATATTGTCTTCCTTGGACTTTCACGGTCAAAAGAAAACACATGCTCTATAAATGTCACATCTCTAGAGATGAGTAAATTGTGTGTTTCGAGATCAAGTAATTTGTATCCTTTTTTCCTTGTGAATACCCAATAAAGGCACAACCTTTTTCTCTTGGATCAAACTTGGCTCTGCCTTGTTGAATTGTGTTAGCATAGCATATACAACCAAACACCCTAAGGTGTTTTAATTCAGGTTTTTCTCTATACAAAACTTCATAAGGACTTTTGTCAGTCAATGTAGAACTAGGCAATCTATTGATCAGGTAAGTTGCAGTCTGTATGCATTCACCCCAAAAAACTAAAGGCAATTTTGACTGAAACTTGAGTCCTCTTGCTACTTCCAATAAATGTCTATGCTTTCTTTCTATCACAGTATTTTATTGTGGTGTTTCAATGCATGAACTGTGATGGTTTATTCCATTGTCAGCTAAGAAAGCATTCATTGTTGAGTTAAAAAACTTAGAACCATTGTCAGTTCTTATTGTTTTAATACTGTGTGATTGTTGATTCTTCACCATTTTAATGTATCTGATGAGTATATTTGGAACCTGATCCTTTGTGACAAACAAGTAAGTCCATACAGCTCTAGAAAAGTCATAAACAATTGTTAGAAAATATGAAAACCCTTCATTTGTTTTGACTTTATGAGGTCCCCATACATCGCAGTGTATTAAATCAAATGGCCTACTTGCCTTATTTGTACTATTCTGAAATGGAAGCCTGCACTGTTTAGCTAATTGGACATATATTACAATACAATTCAAAATCTTTATTTAGCTCAGGTATGACATCTCTGAGTAATTTCATTCTACTTTTAGACATATGTCTTAGTCTTAAGTGCCATAATGCTTGAGAATCAACAATAGCAGATAAGGCTTTTGAAACTGGTTCCTGACAGTCTTCCACAGCTGTAACATCCTTCAAATGGTAGAGTCCATTCACTTGTTCACCACTCCCCAGAGTTTCCTTCGTAGCTAGGTCCTGAATCATGAAGACATCAGGATTGAATGTGATAGGACAATTCAAATCTCTTGTCAATCTGTTAACAGATAATAAGTTGAAATTGAAATTTGATACTAATATCACATTTTTAAGCTTTATGTGTTTGCTTATTTGAGCAGTCCCAATATGTAAAACATGGACTGTTTGACCATTTGGCAATGACACTCTATCATTGCTGATTGGCTTAGTGACATTGTCCAAGTGTAATTGACTGATACTATGTGGTCGGTTGCCCCACTGTCTAGTACCCATAGCGTAGCTTCATTCTTATGTATTGAGGGATGATACTTACCAGCCATATTTACTTGAGATTTAGAACTCCCTTTATTGTTGATAAGGTTCATCAAAGTGTTAAATTGCTTCTCAGTAAAGACCCCATGATCATCTTCATCTCCCTTGTTACTGTTCTCAGCTTCTAATGTTGCATTATTGGCATGTCTGCTCACTGATGCTTGATCAAAGGCTTTCTGTTTTCCTTTATAATTTTTATTATTCGAGGGATATCCATGAATCTTGTAGCATATTTCAATGGTATGTTCAGACTTTTTGCAATAATTGCAAATTTTTTTACTGAAGCCCTGGTCTTTTCCCTTCCAGTTTTTATCATTTTCATCATTCGTTTGTTTCACACTGCTCAAAGCAATGCAATTAGTGCTGAGATTGTGTTGGGTTCCTATCTTTCTCTGTGATTCTTCCTGAGCAATCATTGAGTACACTTGATTGATCTCTGGTAGAGGTTTCATCAGGAGAATTTGTCCTCTAACATTTACATATACTTCGTTTAATCCCATTAGAAACTGACATTTACATATACTTCATTTGTCTTGCAGCTGCATTCAACTTCGCAATCCACAACATCAATTTCATCCTAGTATGACTTGAGCTTGGTGAAGTATGCTGAAACTGGCAAATTCCCTTGTCGAGTAGTGTTGATTAACACTTGTAACTCAAAAATTCTGGGCTCATTACTGGTCCCACATTTGACTTCAAGATCTTGCCACATCTTTGCTGTAGTTTTCGCATAAATCACGCTGGTGGTGAGCTCTGGTGCGATCGATTGTAAAATCCAAAATCGCACCATGTCGTTTGCTTTTCGCCACAACCCAAATCTTGGTGAACTTATTTCTGGAGCAACAATTGTTCCATCTATGAACCCTAATTTGCTTTTTGCAGATAGGGAAATCAACATTGACTCCCTCCAAGGCAGATAATTCTCGTATCCAGTTAATTTGGTGGAGACGTACGAGGAGCATAGCTGGAGTGTCATTTCCATGTAGAACATACAAATCATCTTCATAGTCAGGGACTTCTACGTAAGATCCACTTTCTGTTGAGTTTTAATAATTTGTTGCTGCAAATCTTGCTGATTGAGACCTCTTGTTCCTCGCCATGCTCTTTAGAAAAAAATGCAGAATCAACTCACGTCTGCTCTGATACCATGATATGAAAGCTACTAGTGATCAAAGTTGGGAATTCAAAGGAGAAAACAATGTTGATTCAGCAGATCAAAATCGTATCTTGACGAATACAAATCCATCATCTCAAGAAGTCAGAAAGAGGGAAGAAAGAATACACTCGTCATCTACCGAACCCTTACAGTTATCAGTTATATATCAGCTAACGATTAAGTAGTTGAGAAGTGAAGGTAATATTACACTTAAGCCCTTCACTTACTCTTTTATTCAACCTATAAGTCAAGGACATTTTAGTCATTTGACTTCCTATTTATTTGAAGCTTTAGCGCGCCTGCTTCGCCAGGCTCTGCTTCGTTCTTCATCCGGTTGAGATCTCTTTGCTACTGTGCCAGCTGCGCTGCTCTCTTCCTTACTCCAACATCCCTGGTTCCAACTACAATCCAAATGGTTCTCTCGCAAGTTTGGAACAACCCATCCGGCTTCAAGTGTGAGGAAGTTGAAGGGAAACTTTTCAAATTCTACTTCGACAATATTAATATCGATGATGAAAATATTTCGAAATCAACCTTGGCTCTAGAAGAATCAGCTTATGGTCCTACAATGATGGAACGGGGAAAAACATCCAAGAGTATGATTTCAACCTCGTTCCAATTTGGTTTCAGTGTTGGGGTATTCCAGGTCGAATCCGAACTATTGAAACTCAATCGATTAGGCATTATTGAGAAAGATGGTTTATATGTTGTTCGTAGTCCGCAGGGCGTTATCTACAAAGCTCGCGTTGTTATCAACGTCGAACAACCTATTAGAGGTGACATCCGAACACAGTCTTCAATTGTAGGGTGCTTCCATACATCCCTTTTGGTTTATTTTGTTATTACTGTGGCCATATAGGTCACGATGATAAGATCTGTGATAGACTCATAGTTGATGAAAGCAACAATAAGTTGCATGAATACGAACTTGGCCCCTGGGTGCGAGCGTCATAGTCGGGCGTGAAATACCCAATTCTTCCCCATGCACATTTTCATCCACTTCACAGCATGCAAAGAATAGCTCCATGACAGAGACAGAGCTCACCAATATATCTTCTCTGCTCAATGTTAGTTCAACATACTAATCCTCTAATAGAGTGCAGACCTAATAGTTCTACCCAGATTCCTCCCACTATATTATCAGAATAGACTGAGGCTATTCAATCTGAAGATGCAACTGAAGACAATCCTCCTGCTATTAATTCTACATCAAGAAGGATCAAAACTTGTGCCAAGATAAAAAGATCAGGTCCTGGACAAAGAATAGAGAGCCATGATACGTCCAATAAGAACTTGAGGAAAAGGGTAGCAAATGATATACTTGGTTCAGATCTTAAGAAGCAAAAAATGAATTCAGAGTCAAGACTATTAATGATGTGGTGGAGGTAGCCAGCCTAGAGTGACCCCGTATTCCTAAATGAATACAATTGTTTGGAACTGTCAAGGATTGGGGAATCCCTCGACAATCTTCTATTTGAAGAACATTTGTTCTCACAATTCCCTGGAAGTCCTCTTTCTATCAGAAGTTTAAAAAGCAGGATTATGCTTAAAAAATTTGCTCATTCGTTGTGGTCTGGAAAATATGTTTGCTGTCAACCCAAGAGGAAGGAAAGGTGGACTGATATTAGCTTGGAAGTCGTCTATTTTAATTTTGGTTATATCGGCAGATATTGAAGTGATCGAGTGAGTTTTGCTCAAGCAATTGGTAGCTGAACAAGATGAAATCAAGCAGAGTATAGCAACAGGTTCTTATAAATAAGCTGCGTGGCTGTATTGTAATTTCTCTTTCATTCAAATTGCAATTACCTTTTTGTCCATATGTAATAAACATGAGTCAACAGTAGTTAAAGGGTACATTGGTATTTTACCTTTTACATTCTGTTAAGGGTTAATTGCGCTGAAGTATAAAAGCGCGAAGTGTATCAATTCAAACTTAGGTCTTTAATAATATTCCTCTTTCGTTTCCCTCTTTTACTCGAGTTTGAGATCTGAGATAGGGTATGAACTCTAATATGGTATCAGAGCGGGTTAATTGAAGATCTCAATCGGGTCACCGAAGTGTCTTCTTCATCAATTGAGAGCCGGATTGCGTCGGTTTGAGATGGCAAGAAATCGCCGAAACTTTGCAGCAAGATTCGCAGTTGGTGATTCGAGAAACAACTTTGAAAGCGGATCATCGATTGAAGTGAATGAAGTCGGTGATAATCCATTCCTTCATCAAGGGAATGATAATCCAGGTATGGCTTTGGTCTCAGCTCCTTTAATTGGATACGAGAACTATTTGCCATGGAAAACGGCGATGCTGATCACCTTGTCAGCTAAAAACAAGGCTGGATTCATCAATGGCACAATAGAGATTCCAGAAGAGACCTCACCAGGATATCGCATCTGGAGAAGATGCAATGATAAGGTGAGGTCATGGATTCTGCAGTCTATTTCGCCCAATTTGAGTCCTAGCGTGATGTACACGGATACAGCTGTTGAGATGTGGCAGGATTTGGAGAGTAGATTCGGGATAAGTAATGAGCCCCGAGTTTTTGAAATTGAGAACCAAATCTACAACATCCGACAGGGAAACATGAAGATATCCGAATACTATACAAAATTGAAGGTGATGTGGAATGAACTCGACGCCATAGATGGAAGTACCTACTGCAAAGAGGCAAATTGCAGAGAAAATTTAACCAGAAGAAGGTTGAGACAATTCCTGATGGGGTTGAATGAAAGTTATATGGGAGTGCGAGGACAATTGCTGCTGTTGAAGCCCTTGCCAACCATCAATCAAACTTATTCTATGCTCGAGCAGGAAGAATCTCAGAGGACAGTGGGTTCTAATCCAAGTTCTGGAGCTGAAAATATTGCTTTCTTAATAGCACATTCCATGATAGTGGAAATCCTAAGCTGAACAAGAATAAGTTTCAGTATAACACCCAGAAGTATTGCGATCACTGCTCAAGACATGGTCATACTCGTGAGAATTGTTTAAAAATTCACGGGTATCCACCAGGGCACAAGCTGTATAAAGGGAAAAAGAAGATGATGGAGCAGTCGAGTAATGAAAAGCAAGCTAACAACATCTCATTAGTAACTGAGACTCAAGGTGAAGAGAGCAGCTCAAATTCAGTGAATCATGGGGGTTTCACAGAAGAGCAAATCAACACCCTGATTAGCATTGTCAATAATAAGTTCTCAGCCAATCTTGTTGTGAATATGGCAGGTAAAGCTTTAAGTTCTACTTCATGTATTTTGTCTAGCAAATGGATAATTGATAGTAGTGCCACCGACCACATAGCCTCTCAACAAATTATCCTTGAAAATTCAATTAAACCAAGCTCCACCAGCAAAGTATCCTTACTTGATGGAACCACAACCAATGTTTCATGCATAGGCACTGCCTATGTTACCAAAAACATCCAATTGCCGAATACATTGTCTGTTCCCGCATTCAATTTTAACCTAATGTTTGTTAGTAAAATCACTAAGGAGCTTAATTGTTCTATAACGTTGAATCCCAATAATTTCATCATCCAGGACCTTGCCATGAAGAAAAAACTTGGGAATGATAATGAAGAAAATGGATTATATACCATGAGTGGAGCATCACCTGTCGTTAAGCATAAGTCTACTTTTCCTCAAATATTATATGTTGTTCTTGATTCCTCTGTCTTATGGCATTTACGCTTGGGGAACATGTTCACTAGTAGAATGAAACTCTTGTCAAATAGAATTCCTGAATTGAATTAATAATGTTTTCAAGCTGTTTTGCAATGTATGCCCTCTTGCCAAACAATGCAAGTTATCTTTTTCGCAAAGTGTTAATAAAGCTACTAGTGATTTTGATTGCACAAACATATGATGGTTGTTCTTACTTTTTAAGTTTAGTGGATGATTATTCAAGGTCTTGTTGGACATACCTTTTCTCCACAAAAGATCAAGTACTAGAATTGCTCATTAAATTCATTAAGCTTGTGCAAACTCAATTTTCCAAAACCATTAGAGTCCTTAGAAGTGATAATGGAAGTGAGTTTTTCAATTCAAAAGTTAATTCTTTTCTAAGTGAAAATGGCATAATGCACCAAAGTTCATGTATTGAGACTCCCCAACAAAATGCAAAAGTAGAGAGAAAACATAGGCATCTACTAGAGATAGCTAGAAGCCTAAAATTTCAGTCTCAACTACCTTTGAAGTTTTGGGGAGATTGCCTCTTGACTGCAACATACTTGATCAATAGGTTACCAAGCCCATTGTTGTCTAACCGAAGTCCATATGAACTCTTGTATAATAGCCAACCCAATTTAAGCCACCTAAGAGCTTTTGGATGCCTTTGTTATAGAAGTACCATCAAGAAAGGGAGGACTAAATTTGATCCTAGAGCTCAAGAGTGTGCATTCTTAGGGTATCCATATGGAAAGAAGGATTACAAAGTTTTTGATTTGAAAACTCACTTCATTTACATTTGCAGGGATGTTGTTTTTGTTGAGCACATCTTTCCATTTCATACTAAAACAGCCCAAAACACCATCTTTCCTTTACCAACCAGTGACAGTGAAAATCTCCAAAGAAAACAGAATGATAACCCTATTCCAATTGTTAACATTCCTAGTCCTTTCATTAACAATGACCTTGAAGGAACATCCACTGAAGTTAGTGAGTCTAACTGTCATACCATTTCACCAAATGTTGATGTGAGAAGTGAGAATTCCACAAATGAAATACCCATAGAAATAGTCCTACCAGAGACAGAAAACTCACCATGTGAGCAACCTGTTAGGAAAAGCCAGAGAGTTACCAAAAGGCCAGCAAAACTTGTGGATTATCAATGTAATCTATTATCTTTAGTACCTAAACCAAGTATCATTGACAAGGTCACACCTTATCCTCTTTCCAACTGTGTTTGCTTGTCCAAAATCACCCTTGAACATAAAAGCTTCTTAGCATACATTGACTCACATCATGACCCTACAACATACCAAGCTGCTGTCAGAGACCAAAGGTGGATAAAATTCATGAAGATTGAATTAGAGGCTCTTGAAGCCAATGGTACATGGGAGTTATGTAGCTTACCTCATGGAAAGAAGACTATAGGCTGCAAATGGGTTTTTAAAACCAAGTCTAAACCTGATGGGAATGTAGAAAAACATAAATCAAGATTGGTAGCAAAGGGTTTTACTCAAATTGAGAGAATTGATTACCATGAAACCTATGCTCCGATTTCAAAATTAGCTACAGAGCGCACTCTTATGGCTGTAGCAATGTCTTGTGGGTGGCCATTATCACAGTTGGATGTACGAATAATGCCTATTTGCATGGTGAATTACATGAGGAAGTATACATGCTTAAGCCACCTGGGTATGGAGATGAAAATGACACCATAGTGTGTAGATTACTGAAATCCATCTATGGTTTAAAACAAGTAGGGAGGCAGTGGTTTGCAAAGCTTAGTTCATTCCTCCTATCTCTAGGATACAAACCAAGTGTTTTTGATTCATGTATGTTTGTAAGGAGAAAAAATAACATAATGGTTATCATCCTTATATATGTGGATGATATTATATTAACTGGGACATATATAGAGGGAATCATTGAGCTGAAAAAACAATTGCACAGTCAGTTCAAAATAAAGGATCTAGGGAAACTGAAATATTTCCTAGGTCTAGAAGTCCAAAGAACTGAAAAGGGACTACATGTCAGTCAACGAAAATACACTATTGATCTCTTGACATAGATGAATTTGAAAGATAGCAAACCAAAGGATACCCCCATGCAGTTGAATAGCAAGTTAGATGACTCAACTAGTGAAACTGATCCTTATATCACAGACATATCAGGTTACAAAAGTTTAATTGGGAAGTTACTTTATATCACAGTCACAAGGCCAGACATTGCATATACTGTCCATCATCTTAGCCAGTTCAGTCAACAACCCAAAAGATCTCATTTGCAGGCTGCTCTCAGGGTATTGAAGTACCTTAAAAAGGCACCAGGGTTAGGACTTTTCTATTCAGCTGAGAACACCAATTCAGTATCAGCATACTGTGATGCTGATTGGGCCAGCTGCAGTATCACCAGGAAATTTGTATCTGGGTATCTGGTGAAATTTGGGTCTGCCCTAGTAAACTGGAAATGTAAGAAACAAGGCACCATAAGTAGATCTAGTGATGAAAGTGAACTGCGGGCTATGTCCAGTGCATCAGCTGAGATCATTTGGATTGTCAATATCCTGTCTGATATGGGAATTGAGTGTAGAAAACCAATTCCATTGTACTGTGATAATCAAAGTGCCATGCACATCACAGCTAATCCAGTTTTCCACGAGAGAACCAAGCATTTGGAGATGGATTGCTATTTTGTGAGAGAAACATACTTATCAAGAGATGTTAAACCAATTTATATTTCAAGCAAGGAACAACAGGCTGACTTGTTAACTAAGGCTCTTCCTCAATAGCAGCATCAACAATTATCATGCAAGTTAGGTCTGGAGAATCCTTTCTCCAGTCCTAACTTGCAGGGGGAGTATTGAAGTGATCGAGTGAGTTTTGCTCAAGCAATTGGTAGCTGAACAAGATGCAGTCAAGCAGAGTATAACAGCAGGTTCTTATAAATAAGTTGCGTTGCTGTATTGTAATTTCTCTTTCATTCAAATTGCAATTACCTTTTTGTCCATATGTAATAAACATGAGTCAACAATAGTCAAAGGGTACATTGGTATTTTACTTTTTACATTCTGTTAAGAGTTAATTGCACTGAAGTATAAAAGCGCGAAGTGTATCAGTTCAAACTTAATTCTTTAATAATATTCCTCTTTCGTTTCCCTCTTTTACTCGAGTTTGAGATATGAGACAGGGTATGAACCCTAATAGCAGATTCCTATTATGTTTAGGCTCTATGTTCAGCCCCAGATTCATCTCGTCAATGGATTTTCATTGGCGTCCATCTACATTTTGATGCAATCACTCGTGAACAACAGATTCATTCACTTATTGACATGATAAATTCATGTAATCTCCTTGTCCTCGTAGGAGGGGATTTTAATTACATTCTCAGACCCGAAGAAAAATTCGGAGGTGCTGATTTTGCTCCGCACATGAGTGATCATTTAAGGAATCTCCTCCACACTACTAATCTGGTGGAATTTTCTTCTTTGGGACCGGCTTTCACATGGTGCAATAGAAGACAACAAGGTTTCTTGATAGAGAAAGTCCTCAATAGATTTCTAGGGTCTCCTGAGAGGTGTGATATTTGGAAAAATAGGATTGTATTCCACCTTGATGATATAGGTAGTGATCATAGACCTATACTACTAAAGAACCATACATTCTATAAAGGCAATCGCTCCTTCAAGGTTGGTATTAGATGATTGGGAAATGACCTCATGCCCTTGGAATTCTCCAATCTATGGAACCCATCAATTCAAGGTCTTCTCTAAGATTAAACTGGTTCGGCAAAGTATTGTTTCATGGCTTAAGATGAATAACCAAAACTCAAGAGCCCAAATTAAGGAGATTCAACATAAATTGAAGCTGTTGTCCCCCTCTTCCATTATTGATTATTCTTTTCAAAAGAAAATTTTGGAGGCTGATCTTTTATTGGCTCTAAAGGAGGAGAGGGAGAAATATCGAATCAAATGGCTTCAGGAAGGAGATGGTGGGTGGGTGGGTGGGTGGGGAGGGGGGGCTACAAAAGATACTTCGACGCTCAAGTTAGAGGGACTCCAAGGTGGAGGTAATGAAATTGGAACTTAGGGTTATTTGAAGCGTGTCATGTCTGTATTTATTGCAGGTGGAGGTGATGACGCCGCTCAAGAATCTCGTGTTGGCCTAAGATTTTCTACCTTGGTCTTAATCTCGATTTTGATGATAACAAATATGGAACTAATACTTCATTGAGAAATATTTTTAGGTTTTCATATCGATTAGCGCACGATGTCCACGATAGGAAATATTGGAGAAATCGAAAAATCAGAAGGACGTTGGTTGACGTGCTCGAATTCTTCGGGAAGATGGAGTTTAGATTTAGGGTATCTATAATGTGTCGTAAGTCCTCATGATGATGCAAATAAACCCAAAAACCAAACCCGAACCCCAAAACATGAAAACCCAAAAAGTTAGAAAAGACCCTGAAATTCACTAAGCTTAGGGAGCTCCTTGGAGGGCTATATAATCTAGACATTTTCTTAGCACCAAAAATGCCGGTAATTGTTCCTTAGGTAAAAACTAGATAACGAGATATTTTTAAGGATTTTTTGAATGTCTTTAGCCTACCCATATTTGACCCTGGAGATTATAAAATTTTTGGTTTATGAAAATTTGTACTAGACCCTAAAAGTTAGATTTTGATTTTTTAGATATTTTTATTGAATCCAAATGGGGATAATCCTTATATAACATTTATGTTTTAAGAAATATTATATAAGTAGACTTAGCGAAGATGGAATCCAAAAATCAGCCCTGCCCAAAAAAATACACAAGAATTCAGCCCTGCCCAAATTCGGTCGACCGACTGGTCGACCAACAGAAGGTGAAGGCATTTTGGTCGATCGAATGATGCCCAAAATGGGCAGAATACCTTCGGTCGCTTGGTCTATCGACCGGTAAGCAACCAGACGTCGCCAACGAGCAGAAATCTACCCGTTGGGAGAGCTGTTTTGGCTCTCTCTTCTTGGGGCTTATATAAACTAGTCATTGAGTGTCTTCCTCCAGCATCTTAACCTTCATTGATCCATCCTTGATCATCTCTTAATATTTCTTGAACCATTTCTTTGCGAACCCTAGTTCTTGTTGGTGAAATGGTCTACACTAAAGGTGGGTGTGAATAGTATGTTATCTAAATCTTTCGCCTAATTTCGATTTTACTCATTTACTTGATTACTTAGGCAAATTGTAATTTATCGACTAAATGCGGAAGCAATAATAAAATAATTAAACACAAACAAAGATAGATAACGCTAACACAATGATTTATAGTGATTCGGCCCCAATGCCACGGAATCACGTAGACTTATTAGTGTAATTGGGGAGCGATAATGTATTATGAATTATGAATTATATATAATTCATTATATCATAATATAATATTATACTTTATTTTGGTTGTGCAGGTTCGAGTAGGAGGATGTCCCCAGGACTATATCGGGGACAACCTGACGATATATGCATGGGGCATAACCCACTTGGACTCATGTGCCGCGTGAGCACGTGGACATGCTCTGACGCGAGTTTGATGTACGTATTTAAAGTTTTTTAATCAGCTTGATTATTATTGGTACTGATATTATTATTTTGCAGGCTCGCTATACTTGGCCAGAGGAGCAGAGGCCATTTATTTACAATGAGTGGGAGACCATTTCCCGACAGAGGTACAACTGCCAGCTGGGGCAAGCTCGGGCACAAGCGATGGCCCGAGCTGGGGCCACAAACATAGCGGAGACTCAGGGATATAACCCCATTTGGATTACTCCAGATATTTGGGATCATGTCGTGTCGATATGGTTGACCGAGCGATGGCAGGAGGTATCTAGGACTGCGACTAGAAATCGCATGTCGGGGTAGGAGTGCATTACACTGGCGGCTTTGTTTCGTTTGTCGTGCACGTGAGACGCATGGTAAGTATTATATCTTATTTTGAATTATATATTTTATTTGTTACTCTGTATACTAATTAATGTATTTTTTTTATAGCTGTAGACGACGGTGATGGATGACGGCACAATCAAACGACCCTCCCAGACGGAGGTGTTTGAGCGGACTCATCGTAGAGGACATAGGGTAGGGGAGTACATCGATACCCGCGCTGCAGTCATCATGGTAAGTATATTTGTTACAATTATGCATTATTTATTTATAATTTATGTTTTAGAAAAAATATGAAACAAAAACAGAACTTGTGTAGGAGACCTACACTCAGACGGTTACACAACGCAGGGGCACTCCCGAGGACTTTGACGCGGGAGCGTGGGTCGAGGCTGCAGGTGGCTGGGATCACGGTCGTGTCTATGGCTTTGTTGATAGTGGCCATGCACGAGCTGTGCTCGAGCCACTTGGGGTACCGACCCCTTTGGCAGTCGGTGAGCGACCCTCCACCTCCAGGATTAATGATTAGAACAGGAAGATATCGACACTGGAGGAAACGATCGTACGACATAGTGAGATGAAGGCTCATCAGAGTCAGATGATGGCTGAGATGCATGCCATGCTGAGACAGGTGATAGGTCAGTCCAACGGTGTACACTCGGATCCACCGTCATCGACTCAGTCCACGCCGGTGTACACTCAAGCACTCCAGACCCCGTTGTATGATCCTGGCCTTCCTCCACCATCGTAGAGAGCTTTTGTTGTTTTATGATACATACTGATCTTGGAGATACTTGTTACTTGATTGACTTGTTTGGATATTGATTCGTATCGTGTTGATACGATAGTTTTAATTTCGTATTGTGGATATTTATAATTATAAGTATAATTATTTTGATGTATATCTGGGTGTATCTTTGATGTGTATGTGAATGTATGTGTATGTGAATGGATGTGTGAGTTATGTATCAGGTTATAAATGTATCAATGGAAATTTTTAATTTTGAAATTTCTCAATTACAGGTTAACTTCATCAGCAACGGCCTTCCCGCGGTCATCCGTGTGAAAGCTGTTGCTGAAAGTGTATCGTAATACTTAGGCCGCAAACTTAAAGCCGTTGCTGATAAACAATAACAACGGCTTAGCAACAACCTTTCAGTAAAGGCGTTGCAACGGCTTGGCGGCCATTGCTGATGGCAATATTCGCAACAGTCCTGGCGCCGTTGCAGAACCGTTGCTAATAAAAGCAGTAGCGACAACCGCACCTCGTTGTTGAGCCGTGGTTGATGATGTGTCAACAACGGGTGAAACCCGTTGCGGAACCGTTGTTGATAATAGCATTAATAACGACGTGAGCGATCGTTGCAAATTCATTGTTAAGTTATCAGGTACACGATCTTTTGCAACGACTGCGTTGCAACGAGCGGAGCCGTTAGTGATGGTCTTCAGCAACGACGTAGCAACGGATTGAGCCGTTGTTAATGCTCATAAGTCCAGTAGTGGTCTACTCCACTACCTAAGCACCCGACTTAGGATTTTCAAACTAGTTTTACTAGATTATTTAGTTTCCTTACAATGATGACTTTACACCGAAAAGTCTCCACTCTCAAACCGAAGACACTTCCACACCCGGAAGTATCCCGCTTTCTTACCGAGAGCACTCTCCCACCTCAACCTAAGGACAACTCAACTAATCCTTGCAAACTAAGTTTACAATGGTGGATTTAAGCCTTAACACTAAGGCAACCACCAACTCAATCAACCTAGCACCCTAGGTTTACACACTTGATAAATACAATGAAATAACCAATAAAATACACAACTTAATGGATCAATAAATCAAACAACAATTACTTAGCTCCAAAAGAAACTCTATAGTCATCTTGATGCCTTGAGAAGATGAATTTATGAAGCTTGAAGGCTAAATCAACAAATGAAGATCAAAACTAGGGCTTTTGCAAGGATGGCTCAATGAAAGCTTGTAGAAATACTTAATATCACTCTTTGAGGCTTGGAAGCATCATGGAAGGCTTGGAAGAGAGTTTGGGGTGGGTATTTATAACCCCCCACACAAGGTGGCTCATCAACGGGCTGATTTCTGCCCGTTGGCAACGCTCGGTCGCTTGTCGATCGATCGTCGGTCGACCGACCGAGTGACCGAAGGCATTCTGCCCATTCTGGGCGTCGGTCGGTCAACCGAAATACCTTCTCCTTCTGCCGATCGATCAGTCGGTCGACCGAACCTGGGCAGGGCAGACTGCTTGGTTAGGCTGGTTTTTTTTGCTTGTTTGCTCGTTTTTGGGTTCCGTCTCGCTAAGTCTACTTATATAATATTTTTTAACTTTAAAACATAAATGTTATATAAGAATTACCCCCATTTGATTCAATAAAAATATCTAAAAAATCAAAATCCTTAAAAACAAAATCTAACTTTTGGGGTCTTGTACAAATTTTTGAAAAACGAAAATTTTCTAATTTCTCGGGTCAAATATAGATATGGTAAAAGCTTCCAAAAATTTCTTTAAAATAAATCGTTATCTAGTTTTTATCTAAGGAACAATTACTGGCACTTTTGGTGCCAAAAAAACGTCTAGGTTATATAGCCCTCCAAGAAGCTCCCTAGGCTTAGTGAATTTCAGGGTCTTTTCTAATTTTCTAGGTTTTCATGTTCTAGAGTTCGGGTTTGGTTTTTGGATTTCTTTGCATCATCATGAGGATTTACAACACATTCTAGACACCCTAAACCTAAACTCTATCTTCCCGACGAAATCTGAGTGACGATGAGCGTCCTTGCTGATTCTTTCGATTTCTTTGATTTTTTCGATTAGGGACGTCGAGCGCTAACCGATATAGAACTTGAAAGTATTTCTCAATGAAACATTAGTTCCATGTTTGTTATCATTAAAACCAAGATTAAGACCAAGGTTGAAAACCTTAGGCCAACAGTTCTCATGATAAAAACTTGATTTTGCCTTCAAAGCTTTGATCGATTCATCATTGAGGCATCAAGAGGAACTAGGACTCGTGTTTGGAGCTAAGTATAAGTTGTATTGTTTATTTGCTCCATTACTTGTGTATTTTATCGTTTGTTTCATTGTATTTTTAAGTGTGTAAACCTAGGTTGCTAGGTTTGATTGAGTTGATGGTTGCCTTGATGTTAATGTCACACCCTAACTGAGGGTAGTGTGATCGGCCAGCGCTTACACCCTATAGCCTACTGTCTACACTGACATATAAGAAATCAGAACATATCGATAAAAAAAACCACCACACAATCTTTATTTAAAATTTTCAAAGTTCACAATATATGTTTTCAAACCAAAGAAGAAAACCAACATTGTAACAAATAGAACATCTCAAGTATCAAAGTTTTACAAACTTTTCCAAAACACAAATGTCAGTGCAGAAAAGGAAAACAACTACTTTAAGACACTAGACTATGACCCAAGGACGCTGCTACGAGATATGACACCACCACCTGCCCTCCAGCTACACCATGCCGACAAGCCGCAATCACTGCTCATGCTCTGCAAAAAAAAAGGAAACAAACTGTGAGTCCATTTGGGACTCAGTGAGCGGTTCTTCCGAACCTCCACATAATCCTCAGTTAGTCATGCATAACATATAAGGCAACATTGTATATAATTAGGGAGGTAAGTTACTTTTTAACGTGACTACTAACCCTATGGGTCATGCTGTAAAAACCATATAGGTGAAAACCTGCCATAACCCCCTATCAAGCCTCTAGCATCCGGCCCTTGGGGCCTACTCATGGTATAAGAATCCCGACTATAACCGGCCCTACCATACAAGGTAGAATCACACTGGCCGTTCGGCCACATCATATCAAGATGTAAACAAATAAATCTCGGGCCATCGACTAGGATGGTCTACTAGTCTCCGGTCACCGTCTGGGGTAGGGATAGCTAGTCCCACCCAATTGGGGTCTGACACCTAGCGGGCTCGCTAGTGCATCTCAAGACCCAAGCATTGGTGATTTTCGACCTCCATGCTTCTCGGCGGACCATCTCAAGCACATCACACAGTCAAATGTCCTAGGGTTTCCTTATATACACTTCGGGCCGTTGCTCGTATCCGGCCCTAAGCCGGTCTGCAGGGTCGACAAATTAATATTGCCCTTCCAAAAACGTGTACACCTAATAGTTCTAGGTTTCCAAAAATGAATACTAGAAGTCCTAGAAGCTGTGTCATTCCCTAGCTAGGTTTCCATATATACTAAGCATCTCGCAACGTCCTACATGTTATCTAGTGTTATACGCCACAGTGGGTGAGGAATACTATGAACCAATCTTTGAATTTCACCCACGAACATTTCAGGACAACATGTGTAGTCTAAAGAAAAATAAGTATAATTTACAACATCTACTATATATAATCACGAGATTCATCAATAAACATTTATACATTGCCTTTAGAATTAAACTCAATAAGAAACAATTTATCTAGCATGGTAAGGTAACAATGAATTCAACAATGCATGAAATACTAAGCATGGTAAGATAATACATCATTTCAAAAATTAAAGAGGAATGAGCTAAGGATGGTCACTAAGCTATCATTCCTACAATTACATGAATCAATAAATTTACTTGCTATGGTTAGAGTTCTTCCCGAGTATCATCATGTCTTTATAGTTTTAGCACTCTAACTATGGAAGTTTCCATCTAAAGCTCATCCTCTCCCTCCCCCTAGGCTTGGCTGAGCCTTGAGCAAGGTGAAACTTGCTCGGCCATGCCTCCTAGGGTAGGAAGCATATGAAATCATCAAAGGGAATTGTCGCCTTTGAAATTTAAAGGGTAATCATGGATCCGATGGTGTGAGTGTCATTCTTGGGATGAAAACTTTCTGACCAGCATTGTTACCTGAAATTATCTTTGCTTCCAAAACTCGATCTCCAAGTCTTGTGATCACTAATCTTGCACCATTACATAAGCCAGAAGAAGGATCAATATTTCTTAACAGTATAACCGACGTACCAACTTTCAATGCCAAAGAATAATTTGGAACACCAGAGCATTTGATTTCATTCAAAAATTCTGGTGTATGAATATGCCCCAACATATCAACACCCGCATCAGACGTACATGCTGTATCTGAACTTAGAAAAAATTTCACAGGTTCCTTGTTCATATCAACCATATAATTATTGATAATCTCGACCATGTCAAGAGTCGGAGCCAAAATTGCCCTTTGTTGCAAGTATTCCAAATTGTTGATATTGCATATATTATTTGGATAAGTAGCTTCAACAGTAGCAGTAATCGAATCACGTGTATCTTTAATCAAAATATCACCAGGAATCTGTAGTTTTCCATATCCATCTTCCGAATCACCTATTTTTCCTTCTCCAATAGCCAAAATCCAATCGGAAAAAGCTTTTAGATCATCTGAATCACCAATGGAAGAATTCATTGGAAGACACATATTTTTCGTTAGCTTGAGAACTTCACAATCAAACCATAGGTATGAAAAATTGAGCGTAGCATTGACAATGTCTTATCGACTACCTTTAGGAATCGCATGTAATATTTGTCTAAAATCTCCTCCGAACACTAGTCTTACCTCCAAAAGGTTGTTCAAGACTACATGGGTTTTTAAACCGCAAAATATCCCTCATAGTTCTATCCAACGCTTCAAAACAATACCTACAATGAAAAAAAAAATATTTAGTATGCCAATTTCTTTTTTATAGATGTGGAAATTTAGAATTTTTTACAAACAATGTATTATTACTTGTTCATCATAGGAGCTTCATCCCAAATTATTAAACTTGCCTTAACCAACAAATCTGCTAATGGACTGCCTTGTTTGATGTTGGAAGTGGAATCTTCATTTGCACTAAGTGGAATTGCAAATCTAGAATGTGCAGTCCTACCACCAGGTAACAATAGAGAAGCTATACCACTTGATGCAACATTTAAAACAATCTTACCTTGTGATCTTAAAGCATAAGAGAGTGTGTTCCAAATAAATGTTTTTCTAGTTCCACCATAACCATACAGAAAGAATACACCACATTTATTGTTTTTTGACAGCAGTCAAAATCTTATCATAAACTTTCCTTTGTTCGCACGTGAGCTTTGAGACTTGTTGACGATTTTATTCTGCCAATTGCCTTTTATTGTAACACATTTCTTCAGCAATTAGTCTATTATCTATAAATGAACAACTTTCAGGATTTTTTGGTTTTGGCATAGTAGGAAAATCTTTCAAACTCTTTCCACTGCCTTGGAATATCAAATCAATCTTATGAAGACAATCATCCTTCAAGTCATCATCACTTATAAATTACATATAAATATTTTCAATTAGCTATATAATCAGTAATATTTAAATATACTTTAAATAAATTATATAAAAATACTTAAAACTATTAACTTTTGGGTATCCATCATCGTCAATAACAGTCTTGTCAACAATTTTTTTGGGAAAATGTCTCATACATTTGCCATCTTGCATGCAAGGAGAATTTTTACGTGCAGTTCCACAAGCCCATGCATCAATAAATTCATGTAAGACCCGAAAAAATTTCCTAATATAAATCTATTTTGGTGCAGCCCGCCGGACTTGGGGTTAGTCGAGTCGAGCCTCGTAATCGCCTCGAGTAGAAGGTATGACTCGACTAATGATGTATGCAATTAAATTGGGTAAATACTCTTTCCTTTTATAAATTTATACCTTAATCGAGTTTAGATCGACTCGTGTTGCGAATAGAGTCGGAACCCAAGTCGAACTCGGACTGAGTCGAGTCAGTAGTAGTGGCAAGTGCAAGTATGGCATGTTAGATGAGGGATTAAAATCCCTCATCCAAGCTGCCGTGTGACTCATCTAGGAGTCGCACAAGGCAACGCATAGGGAGAGAGGGAGAGGGGGAGCAAGGAGGAGAGATCTTGATCGATCCGGGTTTCGTGTCGTCGTCGGAAGATTCGAGGTCGTCAACATCTGATCCTTCATCTTCCTCAAGCAAAGGTGAGTGGTTGGATTTGATGGATTGGGGGAGGCGGGTAGCCGAACCCCTAGGATTGCTAGGCTTGGATTTCTCGCGAGTTTTTGACGATTCATGGTTTCGGGATTTTTTATTCACTGTTTTGCATTGATTATTGTTGGATCGTCATGATTTCTCATCAATTCTTGAGTATTAGGGCTGCCAACCCAAGGGAAAAGGGAAAAGGGAAAAGGTCATGCCAAAATTTTCCCCAATTCCCTTGACGGAAGTAGAGCCCTCGGATGATCTCAATTTTATGAATAATGTGTTCATAGTCGTTGATTTCAAGTGTTGATGGAACTCATCTTCACTAAGGCCCATAGGTTCGGCCGAGCAACCCCAAAGTTCCATGATCAAGGCTCAGCCGAGTATAGGGGGAGGGGGAAATTGGTTAATATGTAACTAGAATATAACGGAGACAATGAATTAGGATTGAGGTTAATCCTCCTCTTCCCTTTCTACCCTAAGAGGCATGGCCGAGCAAGGTTCACCTTGCTCAAGGCTCGGCCAAGCCTAGGGGGAGGGAGAGAGTGAGCATAGATGGTAAATTTCATAGTTAGAGTGCTCAAACAATAGAGACATGATGACACTTAGGATGGACTCTAAATATAGCAAGCTATTTTATTGATGCATGTGATCATAGGAATGATTGCATAGTGACCATCCTTAGATCATTCCTCCTTAAATTTTTGAAATGATGTGATATTTTTACCATGCTTATTAGTACATGCCTTGTTGAATTCATTACTATCTTACCATGCTAGATAAGCTGTTTCATATTGAATTTAATTCTAAATGAAGTATATAAATGTTTATCGTTGAATATCATAGTTATACATAGTAGTTGTGTGAATTATATTTACCTTTCTTTATTTTATATATGCTGTCCGGAAATATTCATGGGTGGTATTCCAAGTTCGGTTCACAAAATTCTTTACCCAAGGTAGTGTATGACGCTAGATAACATGTAGAACATCGCAAGGTATATATTAGATGCGAAAACTTAACTAGGAATTAAATGACACAACTTCTAGGACTTCTTGTATTCATTTTGGAAACCTAGAATTATTAGGTGTACATGTTTTCGGAGGGGTAACATTAAATTGTTGACCCTGCAGGCCGAATTAGGGTCGGATACGGGCAACTGCCCGAAGTGAATATAAGGAAATCCTAGGACATTTTGATTGTGTGTTGTTCTTGAGATGGTCAGTCGAGAAGCTTGGGCGGTCGGAAATGACCAATGCTTGACTCGGCCAGTAATTGGGTCTTGAGTAGTCGATGACCCGAGAATTCTTGACTTCATCTTGATATGATGTGGCCGAGCGGCCAGTGTGATTCTACCTTGTATGGTAGGGCCGGGTATAGCCGAGATTCTTATACCATAAGTAGGCCCTAAGGGCCGGATGCCAGGTGGCTTAATTAGGCTGTTATGGCAGGTTTTTCTCATGTATGGTCTATACAGAATGACCCATGGGGTCGGTATTCATATTAAAAAGTAGCTTATCTCCCTGACTATATACTATGCTGCCTTATATGTTATGCATGACTAATTGAGGATTATGTGGAGGTTCGAAAGAACCGTTCACTGAGTCCTAAGTGGACTCACGGTTTGTTTCTTTGTTTTGCAGAGCATGATCAGTGATTGCGGCTTGTCGTCATGGTGCAGCTAGAGGGCATGTGGTGGTGTCAAATCCCGTAGCGGCGTCCTTTAGTCATAGTCGAGTGTCATGTTGTCGTTTCTTTTCTGCACTGACTGTTATTGTTTTTAATAGCTTGTATTAAACTTTGATACTCGAGATGTTCTAGTTGTGACGATGTTAGTTTTCTCCTTTGGTTTTGAAAAATATATAATTGTGAACTTTGAAAATTTAAATAAAGATTGTATTGTGGTTTCTTTTATTCGATATGTTTTGGTTTTCTTGACGGTCAGTGTAGACAGTAGGTTACAGGGTAGAACGTAGACCCTGGCCGGTCACACTCACTACAACAAAAGTGACAATTAGAGACAACCAAATTTATCTCTAAAAGTTAAATGTTCATCTCTATAAATTTTAGAGACATATAAAATTGATCGTCTCTAAAGCCCTTGTCCCTAAAAGTATTTGGGACCTATAATGTATTTGTCTCTGCAAATATAATAGAGGCATATATATTTGCCTCTAATATATAAATAATATTAGAGGCACATAATATATTTGCCTCTAAAAATATTAATAGAGGTATATATATTTGCCTCTAGAAATATTAGTGGAGGCATTTATATCTGTCTCTAAAAATATTAATAGAGGCATTTATATTTGCCTTTAATATACAACATGGTTAGAAGCATCTAAAATATTATTAGAGGCATATATATTTATCTTTAATATATATAAATATCATTAGGGGCATGCATAATTACCTCTAAAAATATTAATAAATGCATATATATTATCTTTAATAAAGTAAATTTTATTGACTCTAAATTAAAAATTGGGCTAAACTTTTTCGCATTATATTTAATTAATAGATAATTTAATTGCTTATAAAGATTAAGTAGAGGCAATGAATTTCGCTCAAAAAATTTATTAGGATTACAAACAATATATTTTTAACTAAAAATATTATAATTAATAAAAAAAATTGATTACACAATATGTCAATTTTAAGAAAATTCATCTTAAAACACTAAACTACAATTGAACAAAATCTTATCACAACTCTCATTCTCAACAACTGAATTAATAGAATAAAGCTTAACATCAACAATCTTGGAGGATAGAGAAGATGACGTAGGTATATTTATAGAGAGCCTTGGAGGATATCTTTCTCTTTTTATTTTTGAAGGTCCAATAGATTGTGTGAGCTTCACCTCATCTGTATGCTTCAAATGAGATGACATATCGATCATACTGGTGTTATTCAACATTGCATCCTAATAAACAAAAATAATAAAACTTGAAATGCATAAGACACATTTAACATATGTCATTCAACAACACTAGCAGATTTTTTCCTTAGTCTCATTTATATTTATAGAAGTAGATTATGTGCATGAATGATCCAAAGTCGAAACATACCTTGAATAATAGAAAAACACATTCACATTATAATCTTTAGAAGGACATCTATCACCCGAACCTACAAGAGTTTGCACAAATGCAACTCAATTTCAATACTTGGTTAAAATATAAATGATGTTTTCAGCGCCTTGTATGAACAAGTTGAGCTCATACAAGTTGAGCCCAGAAACTGAAATTCAAGAATCGGATGTTGACACTTAAGAGTAAGAGTATCTCTAATATGTTGATGAGTAAGTTTACATCGATGAGAAAGCTAAATTCCCTATTTGCAAATTAGATCAGGATGACACCTCTCACATTTTATTCAAATGTGGATTTGCTAAGGAATTCTGGTTCCTACTAAAAACATACTTAGATTAGAACTTCAGTAATATTAAGAATAGAATAATAGAAACATATATTCATACATATAATAATGGGAAACAACATGAAGCTCCAATGTGATCAGAGTTGAATCCAAATGTTGATATTAAATTTAATTTAATTACATATTAACAGAAAAGAAGATCAAAATGAGAACAAAATGAGCATAGACATAAAAGATTAAAAAAAAAGTAATAAAAGCTGGAATATGCTAACCTGGAGCAAATGTGAAGCAACTACTTGAAAAATAATTTGTGTTCCCAAAGAATAGATGTTAACAGTGCAGCACAGTTGCAGTCTTTGAAGAAACTTTGGATTCACCGGCACAATTGCAAGTCTTTGAAGGTAAAATCAGCTCACCCTAGGAAGAAACTTTGGTTTCACTAGCACAATTACAGTCTTTGAAGGTAAGACTTTGATCCGATAGTAACCAATCACATTTGTAGAATACAAAGATCAATCTATAGAATGGACTAGTCAAGGTCGTGAGTGCATAATAAATAAAAATTCATTACCTTAAAGCCTTTACAGCAACATCCCAGCTGCATTCACTTGAAGGTAGGAGACCGACGGAAACACGGTTAGCAAACCCCTAACACAGTAAGCGTTCAAATCGCTTAATAGAGAAGATACAAATAAAACATCTAGATATTCTTTCTTTCTAAAAGCTATAAAAGGACATGAAGAATTTGCATCAGACTTCATAAACAGCTTGGAAGAATAGTGTAGAAGATTCTTATAACATTCCATATTAATGATCTTCAAAGGGTTTTGATCATGTAGTGGAAATAAAACCTCCAAGTAAATAGTACCTATAGTCATCACTAAATCTAACAACTAATAACAGTGTCCAAAACTTGATAAGAAACTGCAATATCATAAACTGAGATGCAGGAAAGTTGATAAATTACGATTTAATTGAGTCTTTATACTGACTACTATATCAACTTTTGGAAAAAAATTATTATGGAGCCCGGCTCCATAGAAAAGCTTTATGGAGCCGGGCTCTGACGATGAAGCACGAATCTCAAAGTAAAATAAAAGCTGCTTTGAGATTCATGCTTCACCATCGGAGTCTGACTCCATAAAGATTTTCTATTGAGCTGGGCTCCATTGAAGTTGTGCTCAACTTTTGGGTGGATCCAATCCATTCAACAGTCAGGTATTTAATTCATAGTTTGAATCACGTTCGATTGTACAACTACAACTCGTTTTTCAATAATAGTACAGTTACAGTGGGTGGATCCAATCCATTCAATAGTCAGGTATTTAAGCCATAGTTTGAATCATGTTTGATTGACATGCTTGATCATACAACTACAACTACGTTTTCAATAATAGTATAGTTAAACAAACTGAGACATAAAAATTAACCCTTTCGGACCTTGGTCAACATGTTGACTAGAAATGAGACCGTGATGACAACTTCAGAGATCTAGTTTTCGAGACCAAAAAAAGCCTCCCGATCAATCAGAGGAGACTGGTCAAAGAAGCAAGGTGTTGGAGGGAAGCCAGGGGATTCGTTCAAATGTTGATCAGAATGAAGATGGATCCTACAAATCTAGGGCTTGGTCTGCAGGTGGACCGATGAACACCTGGTCGAGTTTATTTCGGAGATCGGATCCTGATTCTAACTGGAGGGAATTGAAAGAGATAGCTGAGAATATAAACAAGATTCAAAATAGCGCAAAAGGGAGAATCAAGATTGAAGAAGCAGATCTAGCCGAAGCCAGAAAGGGGAGTGAGCTCACCCTATACGGTAAAGTTTTCGGTAGAACTCCTCCTTATGAACTTGTTAAATCGACTAAGCCTAAGATATGGAAAGTAAAAGCAAATGTCAGTATAATTGATCTATCAACTGGCTTTTTTGCTTTTAAATTTGAGAACAAGAAAGACTATTGGGAAGTGTATGCAGGGGGGCCCTGGTTCTTAAGAGATCAGACACTTTCCCTATTACAATGGAAAAACAATTTCCAACCTTTAATAGAAAAAATTGATGCTATTCCCGTATGGGTTCAACTCCCTGGGCTACCACTTGAATTTCTAAACAGTAAAATTCTTTCATAAGTGGCTGCTGCAATTGGTAAGCCATTGAGATTTGACAATGTGACTCAAAAGGGGGAACAGAGAAAGTTCGCTTGTATCTGTGTGATGATGAACTTGAAGGAACCAGTTCAACAAGGCTTTTGTATTGACACTGATTCTAGAAGTTTTTTTCAATCTATTGCTTATGAAAACATGCCATTTATCTGTTTTAAATGTGGTAGACTGGGTCATGATGAAAAAGGGTGTAATAAGAGTGATGGTAGTGATATGAAAGAAAAGAAAACAATGGAGGAACATACAATGATAAAAGAGGTGGAAGAGGGACTTTTGGGTCCTTGGATACAAGTTCATAGAAGAAGGAAGCCAATACAAAATCAAAAAGATGGTATGGAAAAGCAATAGTAGAGAACATGAAAGGACTGAGAAATGGGTTGAAACTAAGTGTGGGCAATGGTAAAAATGTTGGAATATGGACTGATCCCTGGATTGACACAATGCCGCTTAATTCCTGGCCTACTTTCATCAATGTGAAGGAATTAGAAAAATTGGGGAAGGTTAGTGAATTGATAGAAGGTTGTGGATGGAAAAAGGATATGCTGAAATTGTGTTTTGACATGGAGTTAAGATATAGAATTGAAGAAATAGATGTGAATGATGAATTAGGAAAGGACAAATGGGTGTGGATTTACAGCAGGGATGGAAGATTATCTTCAAAAAATGCTTATTGTTATTTGAAAGAGATGGAAAATGAGGATAGACTTAAAGAACCTGACATAGATTGGATGAAAATATGGAGGCTAAAAGTGCATGAGAGAATAAAAATATTTCTATGGAAGATGACTTTGAAGAAATTACCTACTGCTAAATGGTTCAGTAAGTTTACTGGTATTGATATAGATAAATGCTATGTATGTGGAAATTTTGAGGATGATGCAGGACACATTTTGTTTGAATGTGTGACTGCTAAAAGTTATTGGAAGTTGGCTGAAAGAAAGCTTGGAGTTGTTTTCAATTCCAAAGAAAATTGGATTAAAGGAAGTTTGCTGGGAGAAGGTGAGAGTTTTGATAAAGCATCAGGTGAATTGGTAGTAAACTTCATAGCAGTTTCATTATGGTTACTATGGAAAAACAGGTGTAACTCAAAATATGAAAGGAAAAGATTTGGATTATATACTATATTTTCGAATGCTTGCAGGGAGGTTTTGGAGTACAGTGTTAAGGAAAACAAAGTGAATGATAACAGAAACATGTATCAAGGGGCAAGGAATGTGACTGAATAGAACTGGATGCAGTGTGCATTTGATGGGGATATCCTTTTTTGCGATGGTTCATAGAAAGAGGGTCTAACAGCTGGTGCTGGGTTCATGTTGGCAAATGGCAGTAGATGGAAGATGATAGGTTCAGGAATCATGAATGCTGGTAACCCTTTAAAAGCTGAGCTGCAAGCCATTTGGTATGGATTAGATAATGTGAGGAAGAAAGAGATGAAAGATTTAAGATGACAATTGATATACTAAATGGTGTGAAGGAGAGTCCTTGGGATATAAGAACACTAGTGAAGAACATTTTGAAGCTGGGGGGGGGGGGTTTGAGCTGGATGTTAAAAAATGGAGCTTTATAGGCAGAGAAAGAAATGCTGTTGCGCATGTTGCTGCGAGACTGGGGCTGTATAAAAAGGTATCTAGTATTTGGAATGGTACTGAGAATGCATTTAGCTCAATCGAGATGATAAATGTGAACAACAATGAGTTGTTTTTAAATTTTTTAAATGAATGCTGTGATGTTGAACTGTTAGTTGCCAATTGTGTTAATATGCAGGATATTATCAATTGTAGGAAGAGTACCACTCAAATTGAAGAGGAGTTTGAGAGTAGTACTTATCAACATCCAAGCAAGATGTGTAAGAAAGTTGTAGCAGATGAAGTGTTTGATATTGTAAGTTCTGAAGACCCATTGAGTAAGGTAACTGGTACGATTGATAGTGCTGTAAAGAGTGTAATGGATAAGAATAAAAAGGTGTGTAGTAATGTAGTAGGTAGCAGTGCTTTATTGTTGAATGAAGTAAGTAGTGATGTAATGAAGAATGATATGTTGAAGTTGAGTTCTATAAATAAAATGTGTCCTATGAAAGGAGAATATAGAAATGCTCAGTTAACTGGCGAGGGAAGCAAGACCAAAGGTCCACTGCCCCCTTTGCCCAGTCCTAGGTATAACCTGACTCCTTGAGTGGGGATTTTCCTTTTTTTTTAAAAAAAATAATATAGTTACACTGCCATGAAAAATAAACCTTTCATGGAACTATTTCAGATAAGTACATAGTGATACATGAAGCATTATTATGATAAAACAAAGTCATCAGAGACACAGTAGCACTAGTATAGTGCTTTGATGACAAAGCAAAGAGTGTCCCATAGCTATAGAAACTAAAATTAAAAATATACTACAAAAGGAAAATAAAATAATTTCTTCTACATACCTCCGTAGCCCCTGTACCAGAAATATGTAGATGAATAAAAATAATTTCTTCTACACACTTCCAAAAACATGTACCTTCTGCACAACAGTAGATAGAAAAACTGGAAGATGATGAAGATAGCAATTTGTTTGAAGGGGACTGATTCTACAAATTGAAAATGCAACATTCAACTATGCAGCAATGTCCATAGATAATTAAGCAATGTTACATATATGAATATGTAACCATTCAAGCATGCATTGCAATTTCATCCAAGATGGAAATGTTCAAATACAAGATTATCAGACAAGTAATTCATAAAAGAGCCTCTAGTGTTAAGAAGCACAAATGCTATGGTTAGATGGTTTTCTTCATGACAGAACATAGTTTTTCTAGATATTCATCAAACTAGAGAGGAGAAGACATAACTAGCAAGCTTAATTGGGTTGGAGTTTGGGTGCAGAACTAGAAAGGTTTATCTCCAATGCCACTGAGAAAATACTGAAATTTTGACTCAATCATTTCATAGAAGTCTAGCATTGCAAGTTTTAATATGGTATACATATTCAGCAATACAAGCACTCCTAACTGGATAGAGAATGTCATTTTGAACAACAAGATATCCTTTATAATTTGCCGACAATGCTGAAATAAAAAATACAAACCAACAGTCATTAAATAGGTGCAATTAAACAATTTATCAATTGCCCCTCTCTATAGAGCTATAACTTATCAAAAGCTAATGAAACATGCCCAAATATAGGAACTAAGCAAAATACTGGTTGATGCTTTGCTCTAATGGCGGAACTTTAAGGGGCTTTAAGTGGACTCCACATCACTTGGGATTAAGGATATAGGAAGGTTGTTTTGGAAGTCATTCTTGCTGTCCTTATCTTATGAATTCCGACTATTCGTTGAAGTTGGCAGCTATCAACATGAGGATCTCTTGTTTACTTAATAAGGACCGAGAAGTAAAGTTGCAACAGCATTCAAAAAGCAGATAGATGTGTGGATTGTCGGATTGGCTGGCTAATATTGCTACTGGTCTTTGGAGTTTACATCTCGAATACCCACCTGTCGGGTTAAGTAGTCTATTTACTTTTGATTTGGCTAAGGTCTCTCTATCTCGTTTGGTACAGTACTGAGAATGATTAGTTTGTAGCTTTGGCCTCCCTTTTGACTAAAAAAAGATTTATAGCAAGTGTATCTACCACCACTATGAGTAGTTTAAAACAATGAGTTATAGCAAGTGTATCTATACCACCACTATGAGTAGCTTAATACATTAGCTATTTGATTAAGTCAGTAGTGCTACAAATATCAAGCCCAAATGAGCATTTTATACCACATAATCAGTTACTATGAGTGCAAGTATTTCTTCTTTAAGCTCCTACATAACCTTATTTATCCTTCCACAGTTATCTTTTTGCATCCTTGTTTGGTTTATGCATATAACTAGGATTAATATCTGTTTTACCTGCTCAATCATGATATTGTATATATATATTAGCTTATGAAGTGCTAAATATAATCAAGGTAAGAGTGAGAGGTTACAGATCAATGTTATGTATATAGTTGTAGATCGTATGATGAGAAAAAAGGAAGAAAAAAAAGTTCAACAGAAAAACAGAGAAAAAAAAGGCTAAGACAATAGTAGATTACTCACGAATTAGTCATGTTCTTGGGTCAACATCAGCTGCATTAATTTAATTAGTTAATTCAACAACTGAGAAATTAAACTAGATCATGAAACAAAAAATTAAAGGGAAAACCAAACCAAATTAATTGCAAAACTCAATAAGTTTTCCCCCATTTTAACTCCTTAGATGAGGAGGCAAGATCCATATATAAGGTCATTTTCCCACAAAGGCTACAGTATAAACCCAAAAAAAGCAGCTTCAGGAACTCTCTCTGTATTAACATTATCATGAACAACATTAAATTAAATTATGAACAAAAGAACAACAAATTAAACACAATATAACGTAGTTTGTTAGGAAATTTGGGGTAACTTCCTACGGGATCTACAAAATTCGAACCCGGCGAGAAAAATGGAAAACCAAATCCGATAATAAAAATGCAGAAAAACAAAAGACAAGGGGGTTAACATGGTTCAGACTCGGCGGGGTGCCGATCCTACATCCACATGGAGAAGAGGAGACTGCTTTTTAAATCCAGAAAAGAACTTTTACAATAAGAGTGCAATAATCTAAATCCCCTTCAGAATACAGCAAACTGTCTTAAATTAATTGAACTTAAAATTGGTACGGAGTAGAGTCACTGTCTCTGCAAGATCTACCTTGAAACTGAACTCCTGCTGTTGTGTGTCAGAAATTGAGAAGGGGCACTCCTTAGGAAATTGGGTTGTAACGGCACTCTTAATTTTCTGGATCTCTGAAACTCTCATATGGGGGAATTTTCTCTTGGTGTGAGATTATCATAGAACTGCATATTAGGCCCCTATTTATAATAGAGGGGGAGAGCCGATTCATGTCTGCTTTAGTGGAGAAAAAATCTTCAAGGAATTTGCTGCTCCGTCTGATTGAATCGGATGGCTAAAATGCTTCTTTTGTCCAAAGAAACTTGCAAAATGCTTGGTGGCTTCACGTGATGCCTCCACTTTTTTCTCCCTTTGACTAGTTAAAAGCAATATTTGATTTTCACATCATCAATTTGAAAACTTTTACGTGTGTTGCTGCAACATTGGCATGGGTATCTTAAGAAGATGGTGGGCTGGGCTCCCTGGCCCATGATTATAAAATCATGGTTTATTTTGATCGAGTCTGGTTCAACATGGTTCAATCAAATTGGCAAATCGGTTTAAGCATATCTTGATCAAATCAACTCTGATTTGGATCCGGTCGGACTCGTTGGATTCGGTTCGAACCCAATTTGAATCAATCTCTAACAATTCCTCCTTTGATGAAAATAGGGGCTAATGCAATCCTCAAAAGTCGTCCTCCTCTCCCACAAGGCCCGTACAGGGCCTATGTCGAATCAGTGCTCAAGTGGGCCAAGATAGCTTCCGGCTTCGACTTAGGATCCCACATAATCCTCCGAGTCTCCTCCTTCTTTGTGCATCTCTGAGAAGGGATTGCCCTGAAAGCAAAATTTATACTTGACCCGATGTCTGATTTTGCTGTGTTTTGCCTCGGAATTTGGACCGCTTCACGAAAGACGGATCCGTCCACCTTGTACAAATTGTTCGACATTCTTAGAGCCTTCAGTACCGTCGTGGCTCCATCTTGTACCTCCAAGACTCCTCCTGCAGAGGATGTCGTATAACCCCTAGTGTCAAGAACTCCAAGAGATACTAGATTCATTTCTAGCTTCGGGACATGGCGAACATTTGCTAGGATCTTTGTCGAGCCATCAAGCAATTTTAATTTCACCGTTCCAAATTCGACAACTTTGCAAGGTACGTTGTTGCCGACATGAACTACTCCACCATTGGTGCGCCGATAATCCACAAAGGTCGTCTGGTGTGGAGTCATGTGATAGGAACACCCAGAATCCAAGAACCACTCATCAATGCTACGGGTGGTTGACCTGTTTGCCTGCTAACCTAGATTGCATGTTGCATGATCAGACATATCAGAAGAAGAGGAAAAGGAATTTTGACCCGAGGTGTGTTGTCGCCGACGAGACCGCCATCGCCCATGGCGTGTCTTAGTAGTGCTTGTGCCATCTGTCACGACCAGTACCTCAACTTTCTCAAAATCTACGTAAGAGGCCTCCATATGTGCGTATTGACCCTTATTTTGCCGCTGCAACTTTCTCTTAAGACTACGACATTTTGACTTGATGTGACCTCGTTTCTTGCAGTAATAACAAGTGACATTTGATTTGTTACCTTCTCCCGCTTCATTAGAGTAGAGAGCTTCTCTTTTCCCTCCACCAGAGGAATTTGTTGTAAGATGTGTGTCCATAAGCTCCTTAGACACAAGAGCAGTGATCACATGTTCTGGAGTAATATCAGTCTTTCCAAAAAGCATAGTTTCACGAAATTTTTTAAAAGAAGTAGGAAGTGAACATAAAAGGAATAAAGTCTTATCCTCTTCGATTTTGACACCCATATTCTCGAGGTCCATGATGATTGTCTGAAAAGTATTGATATGCTCTTTGACCGATGTGCCTTCTGCCATACGTAGAAAATGAAGCTTCTTCTTCAAAGCCATCTTACTGGTGAGAGTTTTGTCCTGATACAAGGATGCCAGCTTGTCCCAAAAACCTTTAGCTATCTTTTGGGATGCAATTTCTCGAAGTGCTTCATTTGACAGGCTTAGGTACAAAACTGCAATTGCCTTTTGCTCCTTACATTCTTTCTCCTCCTCGGTCCCCTGCATCTTATCCTTACCTAGAATAGTATCATGTATTTTCTCCATAGTTAAGATTGCTTTCGTCTTCATTGACCAAAGTGCATAGTTGATATTGCAATCTAACTTCTCAATATCAAATTTGGTGCTCGCCATGGTTGGGGAAGTAGGCTTTGATACCAAATGTTAGGAAATTTGGGATAATTTCCTGCAGGATTTACGAAACCCGAACCCGACGAGAAAAACGGACAACCAAATCTGATAATAATAATGCAGAAAAATAAAAGACATGGGGTTTAATGTGGTTCGGACTCGGCGGAGTGCCGATCCTACGTCCACAGTGAGAAGAGGAGACTGCTTTATTAAATCCAGAAAAAAACTTTTACAATAAGAGTGCAATAATCTAAATCCCCTTCAGAATACAGCAAACTGTCTTAAATTAATTGAACCTGAAACTGGTACGGAGTAGAGGCACTGTCTTTGCAAGATTTGCCTTGAAACTGAACTCTTGTTGCTGTATGTTAGAAACTGAGAAAGGGCACTTCTTAGGAAAATGGGTTGTAGCGGCACTCTTAATTTTCTGGATCTCTGAAACTCTCATATGGGGGATTTTCTCTTGGTGTGAGATTATCTTAGAACTGCATATTAGGGCCCTATTTATAATAGAGGGGGAGAACCAATTCATGCCTGCTTTGGTGGAGAAAAAATCTCCAAGGAATTTGCTGCTTCGTCTGATTTAATCAGATGGCTGAAATGTTTCTTTTGACCAAAGAAACTTGCAAAATGTTTGGTGGCTTCACGTGATGCCTCCACTTTTTTCTCCCTTTGACTAGTCAAAAGCAATATTTGATTTTCACATCATCAATTTGAAAACTTCTGAAGTTATCGTCAATTTAAAAACTTTTACGTGTGCTGCTGCAACATTTGCATGGGTATCTTGAGAAGATGGTGGGCTGGGCTCTTAGGCCTATGATTATAAAATCATGGTTTATTTTGATCGAGTCCGATTCAACATGATTCAATCAAATTGGCAAATCGGTTCAAGTATATCTTGATCAAATCAACTCCGATTTGGATTCGGTCGGACTCGTTGGATTCGGTTCGGACCCAATTTGAGTCAATCTCTAACATAGTTGACAATAATAATAAATCAAGATTTGATCAGAGTAAACTTATTCAACTTAAAATATTTCCATCAAAGTGTACGTGTTCGAAATCCACCACCAAATAAAAATTTGCGCAAGTTTCAAAGATGGCATACCTCCATGAGAAGATATAGCAGCGACCTCCTCCGCTGCCAGGGAAGCGAGGGTGGAAGTGCCAGAGCAACAGGAAACTGAGAAGGTCGGAGGGCAGCGGGAGGGGCGGTGAGGCGCGGCGGGTCGAGGGAGAAGGGGGCGGCGGGCGGGGAGGGAGGAGGTTGAGGGGACCGCCACCAAGACGACGATTGCCATACCCATGCGAAGGACCATTGGCGCCGGAGCCTCGGAGATTAGAGAGAGAAAGGAAGATGGGAGAGTTGGGAGAGTTGGGAGAGGCAAAACCACAAAATGAGAGGGGATTTGGGTTAGGGTTTGGTCGGTGGACAAATGAAGGGCGCTCCGATGGGAGAAATAGGAGGAGAAGGCGCATCTAAAAAATAGGCAGAAGGAAATATTATTAGGGGATAAGCTGGATGCAATCATATATATAATTAATTAATAAAATTTTATTTTATTTAATTTTAATATGATTAAGTTTTAATGATGACAAATTTAGAGACTAATATTACTTATAAAATTAGAATTAAAGATAGATTTTTTTGATTGTCTCTAAATCTTATATTTAGAGATAAATAATTATATATTTTTAAATAACTGACTCTAATTGAGACTTTTGTTGTAGTGACTACCCTCAGATGGGTGTGACACTTCATTTCATTGTAATATTGTGGATCAATTTCTTTATCAAGAATCTCAGCTGAAATTATCTTATCAATATCATCACCTGTATGATATTTATCGTCTTCATGCAAGAATAAAACAATGTGTGCATAAGGCAAACCTCGCTTTTGAAACTCAATTCTATACAGAACTGCACCAATTATAAAAATTCTCAACAATTAAAATTAAAAGAAATATAAAAGTAATTAAATAACAATTTTGTTACTTATTAAAGTGTACCTGCTTTAACTTTTCTAAAATTTTTTTTCTCAAAGATCTTTGAGCATTTAATCTAACTTTATCTTGAATATTCTGCAAACAATGTCCGGTCGATCTTCAGGTTTTAATCATTTTTTTTCAACAAAATACATAATTTTTGGTCACTTGGGGTTGCACGTAATTGTGATAAAAAGATTTGGATAACCAACCCATTTACAAATCGACATAGCATCTTGATAATTTTGAATCATGTACCGTGCGCCACCAGTGAAGCTTGAAGGCAAAACTACTCTTTTCCCCCTAGAAGATGGATCGGTTTCTCCATTTAAAATAGTTTATGTGAAACCTTTATACATTTCTGCCTGCAATATCTTTTGATGAGTATGAATATACTTTAACCTGGCAGATTCAATCATTGTATAACCATCAACAACAAATTGTTGAAAGAGACACCTTGAGTACAGTATAATTGATGGCTCAACATTTCTTTCTTGTATTCTATAAGCAAAGAATTCTCGCATGCTTACACTTTTTCTAGCATTAGAAGATGCATGAACAACATCACCAAGAGGTATATCTTTTCTGTACCCTTCTTCTCCGTACGAAAATAACAATGGATATTGTAAAACAAGATAAGCAGCATTCAACTCATTAATTTGCTGCAATTCACCTGATTGTTTTTCAATAACTATGTGTCTATCGCCTCTGGATAATTCAAAATCACCAACAACTAAAGCAGCCACCTCTGAAACAGTAGGCAAATTATACTTCCTTCCATAATGTCCTCTTTTACCTATAAGCCTCAACTTAATATTGATATCATCGTTGTCTTGTAGTGTGTCCCTAACCATCCAGAACAATTTGGCTAGAACATTATTTTCATCGATCAACATCTTCAACTCAGCCACAATTTCAGCATGTAATTTATTTATCTCATTGTTGACACTAATAAAAAAAAAGTTAGTTGAGCATAGAGTTTGTTCAAAATATATGATAATTGCAACAACAAAAAAACAATAATACCTGACAGCACTTATTTGATTCTCTATCTCATTTTCAGTGTCACAAATATAAAGTTATGCAAACTTGGGCCTTTCTCCGATTGGTGGTATCAAGCTACCCATTCTATGGAAATTTTGACCACAAAGTCTAAAAGTTCGAGGTCTTTTAGATTGATTAACACTTCTATCAATTTCAAGTCCTATTGAAGTAAATGAAAACATAGAATTGTAAGCTCTAATGTTTTCTCGAAAGTGGTTATTTTTTTTATCTTCGCCAAAGAGCAAATTTGTCAATTGTTGTGGAGGGTCTTTCATTTTTGCGAACTTGACTTTACCATTTGAACAACACATAAAATTTTGGTTTAACTTTGTTGCAATCTTTACGCAGCCTCTCTTCGTACCAAAATAATGCATGACAGTGCTCACATTCATATATAGCATCACCAATATCTCAATACTCTGAAAAAACAAAATACAATTATTCTTAGTAATATTTTAAATTTTAATTATCAAAGATCACATATGAAAAAAATCTAAATAAACTTACCTTCAGGATAAAAATACTCACACTCAATGTCATCACCTTAAATAAACAAAAAAATTGTTAGAATCAATTAATCAATTATCATATAATTCAATAATTTAATTATCCTAATTAAAACACAAACAATAATATTTATCATTGTTATGAAAAAATATATACCATTGCATTCATTATCATCGCAATCCATATCCACAATATTATTAATTTGATGCAATTCATTAATAATATCATCTGAAATAATAGTAGTTATAATTAGGATTCAACACTTGAACAAATATGTATATACCAGTGTATAAAATTAACTTAACACTTGAACAAATAATTAGTAGTTATAAAATGGGTAGAATATATTCTGAACTATGGACTTTGTCTCAAATCTATCTTGAACTTTAACTTCTCCAAATTGCATCATCAACTATCACATTTGTATCAATTGCATCACTCCATTAAAATTCCGTCAGCTGTCCAGTTAACCCTGTGATGTGGCATCTACATGTGTATTAAAAAGCTATTTTTTTATTCGAAATTAATTATAATTTTTTTTTTAAAAAAAATCTTTCTAATATCCATGTGTTCTGCACACGTGAATTAAAAAATTATTTTTTTGAAAAAAGTATTCTGACTTGTTTAGGAAGATTTTTTTACATAAATAAATACAAACTAATAAAATAAATAACAATTTTTTTTAACAATAAATAAATATAAACACTCAAAATTACATACTTTTTTTTATATTTATTGTTCACGTGTGCTTCACACGTGGACAAGTCATAATATTTTTTTTTAATCCACGTGTGCAACACACGTGGATATTAGAAAGATTTTTTAAAAAATAATATTTAAATTAATTTTGAATAAAAAAATAGTTTTTTAATACACGTGTACATGCCACGTCATAGGATTAATGGGGCAGCTGACGGAATTTTAACGGAGGAATGCAATTGATACAAATGTGATTATTGAGGATGCAATTTGGAGAAGTCAAAGTTTAAGATAGATTTGAGACAAAGTTATAGTTCATGATATATTCAGGTAATTACCCTTTTAAAATTAACTAACTGTAATGTATACACCAACATATTTTGAAAAATTGGTTAATCAATTTATAACATTGAATAACTATATATGTAAAAAAATACGAATTGATATCATACCATGAAAAATATGACCATTCTCACAGTCTAACATCGTAGTATCACCACTACAATGTTGTTTAGATAAGTTATCAAAACTTCGTATCCTGCCAATCACTGGAAAAGAAAAAGTATATACAATTTGTAATTTGCAGTTTTGAAATTATTTAAGAAATGATCATGCATGAAGCATCTACATATTTATAGCATGGCAAATATTTAGTAAAAGATGCAAATGCTCTTATAGGATTAATCAATGCCATCAAACAAATGATGATGATGATGATGATGAAGATGAAATTGGGTATAATGAAACACTGTTGTGTTGCAGAAGTCAAAGAGCAAAGAAAGTTTATTGCAATTTTATTGTCAAAGGTACGTATATTCACATATCATGCTAATTAATTTTCTTTGTGTCTATTTATAGAAAAATAAATAGTAGCATGTTCAAAATAAGATAAACTTCAATAAGGTATCGCCACAATCATCTTGAAGTGAATAATTTAATATAATCCTATTGCTCATAATAACTATTTTCTTACCTTGTACTCTAGAGTGTGAAGCATTCTTGGCTCTTCAAACTTGGATTCTAATATATTTGAGCTTCTATATCTATAATTATAGACTTTAATTAATTTATGTAATATTTGTCATTTGTCAATGTATCAGATACTTTGATTTACTCAACTCTAAAGCATTTTAGTCATAGAATTGCCAAATGTATTGGCGTTTTACATGGAATAGAATTAAAAAGATTAAGGGATGCTCGGAATCATGCCAAAAACACTTGACATGCTTTGAATTATACCAGCCTATGAGACATATACCTCAAAGCTTAGTATTTTTTTCTTGCCATTGTTTTTAGTATCATTTTAGTGAATTTATTTACTCCATTACATTGCCAGCAGCTCGACGCTATCTAAATCAACTTAATGCTTATACATAGTGTTGTAACTCATATAATTTTTAGTTATTATGATGCTTTGGCGGTACATATGCATTCTCTTCAAATGAATAAAATCTTTTTAACCTAAAACTATAATAACAAATTCACCAAACAAAGTAATCAAATTATTTAATGATTACTTGGTGCATATATGAAAAAATAATTACCTGTAGGCATAGTGTTTAAGTCTAACATTACAGTTTCTTCTGAATCATTTGTAGAAAAAGTTTCATGTATAAATTATTCAAATTATCACAAAGTTTAAAATAATATGATATCAAACATTAAGTATTGACTTCCTTTAAAATAAATTATTACATGATGGCATGTTGTTTAAGTCAAATAGTAGTGGTTTCTTCAACTTTGCTAAAAATGAATAATGAATATAACACATATTATTGATCCAATAGAAATGTAAAATGTTTTAAATTAATTATCCAAATTGTAAGATAAAATAATAAATAATGTTTTAGACAATCATATTCACCTGAAGCAACAACATTATCCCCATTGGTTCTCATATAGAAACCACCATTTTGATTTTGATCATGACACTAATTGAAAGTAATTTGAGATGATACATCATTACAATCAACTAAGGTCGTTTTCTGACAATAAGATATAATTTATCATTAAAATCACCATCATCATTCATCATTATCCATTGCTAATTAAAATAACAAAACTCCAAAATAGCACACAAACCGTGCAATAACATGATTAGAGTACTAAACCATAGATGGTTCAAATCAAACAACACATTTCAAATTTCTCACAAAAATTTCTTCACTTAAAACAATTCAAATGAGTATCAGTTTTTCTTCAACTCACTTCTCTTTCTTCACAATCTTCAATTTCCTCTTGCTGCTCGACATTTGAGCAGTAACATCACCTTCTAAACCATGATCATCTTCACCTTCAACATTAGATTCAATTATTCTTTTGTGTGGAGTTTTGACGGGGGAGCTTGCATCCGAATCCAGAAAAATAGAATCCTACCAATTGAATTGTATCAAAATATAATCACTTTAATCAATATAAAAATAAATTCACTACTAAAAAAAATTATAACCTTTAACTCGTTTGACGTAAATTACTCAAACTCATATAAGCAGAATTTAGGTCCTACAAAATAATGTATCTATGTTATTAAATCAATAGCATAAGAAAGTAAAATAAGAATAATTGATAATAGAGTAAAGTGTAATGATTAACTGAGTTATTATTAGCAAATTTGCTGAGCAATTCTGAATTCTTAGTGATTTTTATCACTGTAAACACCTCATCGCCTTCTTGGCAATTTGTAGACTTCACCAACAACTTGAAAAGCAATTTCCTATCTAGCAAATTTTCTAGCTCAGCAGGATGAACTTCAGTATCATTCTTTTGCATATATAAATATTTAAATATATATAACATATATTAACATCGATTGTTATCCACAAAAGAAAGCATGTATATGTATATCAAAGTAAAAAATCAATTTAAATATAAAATTTCCAAATTCTGTCAATTCTTTTGCAGTACGATTCAAAAGTTGTACACACTCTCGGTCCCAAAGCAGAACTGATACAGATCCACTTCCATCCATAACACGAACTTGTACTTTGAATCTAAAAAATTAACAACTAACACTAAGCATGAAATACGTATAATGTTATTAATAATCAAAAGTAATCAAATAAAACCTTGGAGTTCCAACAAAATCGACCTTGTCACACTTCGAACAGTAAAATTTCTTCCCCTCTTGTTCATACTTTTTTGGACAACGTTTACATCCAACATAATACCAATCAGATTCTCTTTCAACATCAATAATACTTCCAGCAATCCAAAATATACCCTCCTAATAAAATTTAAGACATAAACACTATTAATTACAAATAAATATATGATTCTAGATACATTTTAAAGAATTTAAAGTGATAAAGTTAAAAGAATAAATTTATTGGTCTCTGATAATGGAATCACCAATTTATTTATAACATTTACAGAAATTGGGATAACATTATTTTGCTATTACATCATGCACCATCGTTTGAAGTGTAAACTTATCTTTTTTGCATGGTATTTGATATACACACCTTGTTTGAAATTTGCTTGAAATTGAATGAATGATATACTTCATCAATGTTTAACTATACACCTTTTCATGTGCCACTTGTAAGTTGGTAGAGTCAGAGTCGCAAAAATAGATATAAGTGAGGTTCCTTTTAGATGTATTAAATTTCAATTAATAATCTACTATAGCTTATTTGGAGATGGATAGCTGACTTCCGTAGACTACTATTCGTGCTATTTGTAAGCCATTTGGAGATATCATAGATGAAAGAGAGGGAAGATAGATGTAAGTTTAACTATAGCTTCTACATCTAACATCTTTCTTATAATACTAATTCTACTTAGATAATTATATAGCTTTATAATTTATTTGTTTAGTTTTGCTTCCTTAATTCTATTTATGTCATAAGTAATTATACATATTAATACTACTAAAATACCTCACTACTTGAAATAATTTCTTCAATAGATGTAACATCAGCAATACCGATGTTGAATTCATCAGAAATAGTATAGCTTGGTCCTGAGCTAAGTTGCACTATCTGATGAGAGATTGATTCACATCTGTTCAAAACAAACGTTAAACACATAAATCAGACAGCGATATACATTACAAAACACAAAATTATAACTCACCCTTCTTTGAAATCTTTCACCTCCAATAAGTCAGCATTTATAAATAGTCTTGACACAAAAAAACTATTTCTGACATATACCTTTTCTGACATACACAATGTGAACAAAACATGAATATCAACAAATAAATTATTTCATGGTTTTTTAATTAAATTTCATGCACAAAAAACAACACCATTATATCTCTTCGCTCTAGACATTTGAAGAATAATAATGACTCCATCATTATTATTTTTCTTCAAATAATTCTGAACTTTATCAACAAAATCACCCCACAAAGTATAATATATTTGTTTCTTACTATGAACATAAACAAAATAAGTTAGAACTGAAATATGTACAACAAAAATAAATATATATTTTTTGTAAACCATTACACAAAATAACCTCTTATCCTGCAATTTCACATCCATACTTGTCGACCATCTTCCATTTATATTATGCTTTTTAGGGATGTCACAACCAACTATTTCTCCTATTACATCTGAATGAATTTAAATAAAATAAGCAAAACCTAAAAATAAAAAATATCCAAAAAATAAAAAATATCTTATCAAAAAATTCATTTTCATCTATGGTTTCAGCACCTAATAACTCTTCAAACGGACGAAAACAAAATAATTTCATTGGAAAATTTGGATCAACAATAGACTGCACATATGTCTTAGACATAAACCTTAATAGATAAGGATGATTAGTATATTTAAACTTTCCTTTTTGAACAACAACAACAAACAACCTCATAAGATAAATATTTCATTCTTTCAACAGTGGTTTAAAATTTTCTATCAAATATTTCTTTATAGTTGCCTGAATTCGAGAACCCCGTGATCAAAGAAATAAATAAGTAATAAATACAATGCTTCTAAAAGAATAAAGATAAACACAATGCAGAAGAATCGACATACATTTGAATCTTGCAATATCATTTCCACACTATTAATCTCATTAGGATTAGAATTGTCGATAGCAGACACATCCCATAACCTCACCACAACTACTTTAAGTGCCCAGTTCAACCTACTGTTCTTAATAGTATCAATATAATCAACTTTTTCACATACTTGCAAAGCCATGTTTGTAAATCATTCTACTGCCTATTCACATGAACAATGCAAACTCAGTCATTATATAGCCTTTTATAGTATTGATAATGATAGTTAGACAAAGCATCACAGAGAATACAAACCGTCACCAACCAATAAAAGCTGATATACTCTGAGATATCATTGACCTAGTAAACTGCTTTGAATTACGAAGCAACAAGTGCAATAATTATTGTGTGCAATAAAAGCTAACACATCTCATAAGATGAAATCTCGAATAGTAATTATTGCTTGCTATCTGTTATTATTTATTGTCATCTTATAGTGATTGACAATTATTCACTTATTATGTTGTAGAGAAGAAAAAACTTGGAGAAAGTGAAGCATCAACAATCAAAGTTAGATAGTTAGATATCTCATGAGATCTCTTTGGATTTGGATTTCCAATGTAGATTGTACAGTATAGATCTCATTGATTGACTGTTGAGATTTTCTTTTGAAGTGGAATTCTATCGCGCCCTGGCCTGAGCCCGCCCCCGGCGGCCCCGTCCCGAGACGCGGCGGTGACTCAAACACCGCGCAACGGAAGGAAAAGCGACAAATCATAATATACTATAAAACAACAACTTAAAAACCAATAATTACAATCCATAAGTTCGACGGTACATACGATAAGAAACAGTCCGATCAAATACATGGTTTACAAAATATCAAATAGTTCTACATATTATAGCTCCAAAATAACAACATTAGAGTTTAGCATTATAAGACGACAAAACAAAATAAATACAAAAATAGACACCATTAGAGCTCCACATCTACGACTGTCTACTAGCTGTCTAAAAATTATCCACACCTTGATCTACAAATCGATCGCTCACCCCTGCAAGTCTAAAGCAAAAACAACGGAGATCAGCAGGTGCTGAGTAGGAGAATCACAATATGATCAACAAGCATCGAGTGTCAACTCAATAATGAATAATAACATGACCTAAGATGCAGTCAAAGACAATAAACACAACAAATACTCATCACCTACTCCTAAATAACATCAACTGAATCATCGAGCATGTTGTCACGGACTAACTGTTTGGGCGGAAAATGTCCGTGCGGCTTCCTCGCTTCCCGTGCGAGGAATCAGCCTTAAGCCAATCTGCTTGGCCAATGTCGAAAAGTCGCGGGCTCCCACTTCGCGTGGGCCGAAACCTCCGTGTGCTTGGACGCAAAAACGTTGTTGGGCCAAATGGCCAAATGCATGAAAATGCTGGAAAATGCTTGAACGAAAGCAATAACGAAAGACTAGAGTGTGCCCAGGCTATACCTGGGTACTATACTTGTGGAGCCTAACCCCCATGTGCCACCCCCAAGGTTCCTCAAAGCACGAGGAGCATGACAAAATTCCTATGTTCGCACACCCCCACCGTCCATGCCACGCCTAGGCAAACGAGGCCGTTTGCCTAGGCGTGAGCAAGAGCGGTGGGCGGTGCGCGGACGCGTTTTACAATGCAATTTTTACATGGATGCTCATGATGCAATATTTACAATGCACGTTAGGGACCGTCATGACACATACAGGACTTGACAAACCCGAAGGTCCCTAACATTCTCCCCCACTTACGAAGTCGACGCCCTCGTCGACTCGTTTCTTGAAGACGGTGGAGAGCTCTTGGTTCTTGATCTTCCATTTCTTCATCATGCGGACTGGGTACCGTCGCTTCGTGTCGTTCGGCTTTCGACCCTCGTAAGCGGTGGAATGTCCTTCCTGCTTGCAAATGCCTCCAACTGCGAAGTCCGCCAACTCTGCTGGGGCCCTTCTGTAAGGAGGTCGATATGGGGCTTGCTCCCCTGTCCCTACTGTGGGTTTGCGCTGTGCGCTGCGTCTTACGAGCCATCTGCCCTGCGCGGGTGCCTTACGAGTCATATGCTCTGCACGAAAATATTGCGACTTAGAGGCCATCTGCCATGCGCACAAGCCTTGCGTCTTATGAGCCCTCTGCTCTGCGCACAAATATTGCGACTTAGAGGCCACCTGCCATGCGCACAAGCCTTGCGTCTTATGAGCCATCTGCTCTGCACACAAATGTTGCGACTTAGAGGCCACCTGCCACGCGCACTCTTGCGTCTTATGAGCCATCTGCTCTGCGCACACTGGTCGGACTCCTTCCTTCACTTGTATGGTAGAAAGGAGTTTGTTCTGGCTTCTTGGTGCTGAACGCACTGTTGGAACGATACTGGGGTTGTCCTCCCCCATCAAGCATATCGTGTCGAGGAAGGGCATTGGTACCACCTTTGCCGCTTTGAGGAACTCTATCCCTAGAATGACTTGATAGTCATCAAGGGGCACGGCCATCAGGTTGATCTGCCCTTTCCATCCTCCAACTTTCAACGGAATGTCTCTTGCGATGCCGTCGATCATCCGTGTTTCAGAATTCACTGCTTTGACATGACTCGAACTTCTTCCTAGTTTGAGTCCAATTCGCTTTGCCTCCTCTGTGGCAATGAAATTATGAGTTGCTCCCGAGTCTACCATCGCTCGGGTGGTTCTACCATTCAGCTTGATGTCGATGAACATCAGCTCATTCGTCGCTTCTGGACGCTTTGTCGTGGGCTTTCGCTCCCCCACTTGAGTCTTGAGAGCATTGAGCAGTCGTACTGCTCCCATGTTAGCTCTTCTATTGTACTCATCTTCGCTGGAGTGGTCGCTCGATGACCCCCCATTGTGGCTCGTTGAGGCAACTGCTTTTTCTTTGCCCTTATCTTTCTTCGCTGAGACGTTGGACATTGTCTCCACCACGGTCTCTGCTATCAGGGCGCTCAAGGCTTGTCGTTCTGGACATCCTTGGGCTGAGTGAGGCCCTTTACACAATGCACAAGTAGGCAAAACTGTTGAATGGTTCCCTCTCGGAGGGGACCCCCTTTGAGGGTGTTCTCTCGGGATGTATGGTCTGTGGGTATGATTCCTCCACCTTGTATCGCCTATGAATCCTTTGCCTTGAGAGTTATCAGACCCCCAATACCTTGGTTTGGAGGGTGTCGGTTTAGACATATTCCCCTCTGAACTGTAGCCATTGGAGTTGTTGGGTCCCCAAAATCTCGGCTTGTAAGGTGCCACCTTAGCCGTATTCTCCTCTGGGCTATAGTCAGAGAGTCGTTCTGCTGCGATCTTTGCTTCTGACAAACTCTGAATGTTCCTCCTGGAGAGTTCCTGCTGTGCCCACGGCTGCAGTCCTTCCAGGAAGGTAAACAGTTGATCAGTCTCGGCCATGTCTGAAATATCCAACATGATAGTCGAGAACTTCTTCACATACTCCCGAACCGAATTGTCTTGACGGAGCTGACGTAACTTCCGTCGGGCAATGAACTCCACATTCTCGGGGAAGAATTGCGCTTTCAGTTCGCGCTTGAGTTCATCCCAAGTGTCAATCTTGGCTTGCCCCTTCTGAATTTCATCATACTTGGTCCGCCACCAAAGTTTTGCATCTTCGGACAGATACATAGTTGCAACGGACACTTTCATATCTTCATCAACTGTCCTCGTGACCTTGAAGTACTGCTCCAAGTCAAAGAGGAAGTTTTCCACCGCTTTGGCATCCCGTGCCCCATTGTAAGGCTTTGGTTCGGGTGCTCTGAGATGGTGTTGTGGCGCTTCGTTCTGCCGTGAACTGCCACCACCCGAGTGTATCTCTCGGATAAGAAATTTGACTGTAGCCTTTAGCTCTGCAATCTCATCTTGCAGATGCTTGGCTACATCTTGAGTGTCATCATGGAGTTCCTCTAGTCTTGACTCCAAGATTTCTTGTGCGTCGGCTATCTTGCCGACTAGGGCCATGCCGGCCGCATGAGCGTCACAAATTCTCTCCAATTCCCCAAGTCGTTGGACAGTCGTTCTGGTCTGCCCAACTGGTTGTGATTGCGTTGGCTCTTCCACCAACGCTTCCTCTGGAATGGTCGTCATCGCATCGATGACGCCACTCGATTCACCGATTGTCTTGCGACCCATGATTGGTCACGAAAATCTCTCCTGCGAGATTGCTGAGTGCCCCAACGTCGTTTGTCTACAACGACGAAGGCACGAGTCTGTTGACGGTTTGCGTCGATTGCTTGCACCAAAGCTTTGCGAGCTTGCCTCGCTCTGATACCAACTGTCACGGACTAACTGTTTGGGCGGAAAATGTCCGTGCGGCTTCCTCGCTTCCCGTGCGAGGAATCAGCCTTAAGCCAATCTGCTTGGCCAATGTCGAAAAGTCGCGGGCTCCCACTTCGCGTGGGCCGAAACCTCCGTGTGCTTGGACGCAAAAACGTTGTTGGGCCAAATGGCCAAATGCATGAAAATGCTGGAAAATGCTTGAACGAAAGCAATAACGAAAGACTAGAGTGTGCCCAGGCTATACCTGGGTACTATACTTGTGGAGCCTAACCCCCATGTGCCACCCCCAAGGTTCCTCAAAGCACGAGGAGCATGACAAAATTCCTATGTTCGCACACCCCCACCGTCCATGCCACGCCTAGGCAAACGAGGCCGTTTGCCTAGGCGTGAGCAAGAGCGGTGGGCGGTGCGCGGACGCGTTTTACAATGCAATTTTTACATGGATGCTCATGATGCAATATTTACAATGCACGTTAGGGACCGTCATGACACATACAGGACTTGACAAACCCGAAGGTCCCTAACAATGTGGACCGTTGGGTAAAAACCCAGCACTCTACCACCTGCAGAGTGACATCAACCGTCTGCTCCAACGGTGATACGACTACCCCCACCAAACAAGTAGTCCGTCAGATGTCGCGTCTAACATCCCCACAACCGAATGTGCCCAAAGTGACTAATCAATATTCACACCCTGTCCCATCCCTGGGGGGTACCACACTGAAATGGTCCTGGACCGAAGTCCTCTCCAAGGTCATAGCCTCCAGATCGACAACAACCATCCAACTCGACTCTAAGAGTGCAACAAGGTATATCACCATGATCAACAACATAGCAACAACTCCAAGTGATAACGACATGAACAACATGCTAATAACATAACATCATCATGATCAACAATATAACAACTCTAAGTGATTATGACATGATCAACAGGATGATAACATGCTCTACAAGTAAACAACACCACATATAACAATATGATACTAAATTCTCAACACTAATTAATCAACTATAATTATATCACAACACTCTCCAAACTATAATTATATCACACTAATTAATCAACTAAATTCTCAAACTAATAATTTAATATTATTTAAAAACCTCGACAACCTCAACAACCAACCAACTGAAAGAACATCCTAACAATATTTTCTAGAAAAACCAACACCACCATCGCGTTCAGCACGCGAAAATGATCAAGATTTCTATTCACCTCAACTTCAACCGACAACTCGGGGCCCACCAAATAATATCATTTTCTAATTATAACATAATATTAAAAAAATGTAAAAATCATACCAAACGATCTCCAGTCTGAAATCTGACACTACCATCGCATTCAACACACGAAAATTTACAACTTTGGTATTCACCTCAACTCAATCCGATGACTGTACAATCAACTACAAAAATATCCTAATAATCTACAAATCAACCTCATTTCATGCGATACACCTCTCTTCTTTAAACACCCTATTTATTAAATTAAATAAACCCTTCCCCCGTCTCCCTCACTCGTCTCCCTCTCCCCTCACCCCTACGCCCAACGCCGCCTCCCCTGCTCCACTCGAATCCACGCCGGCCTGCCCTCTCGGCCGTCGGCGATCACCCTGGCGGCCTCGCCGGCATCTCCGGCCTCTCCTTCGACCCCCGGCGCCGACGGGACACCCACCCCTCTCCCCCCTCTTCACCGATCACCTGTCCCTCTCCCCCTCTCGGCCAGCCACCTACCCGTCGCCAATCGGCGACTCCACGACCCCCACCCTCTCCTCGACCCTTCGGCCCCGCCTAGTCCCACGATCGATCGAACGGCGGCCCGGATGGCCCGCCCCGGCAACGCTCGACTACTGGCAACCCTCCAGCGGGCCCGGATGGCCCGCCCCAGCTGCGCGATCTGTGCATGGCAACCCTCCGGCGGGCCGACCACGGCATGGCAGCCCGCAACCACTACACGCGGTCGCTGCGTGCGACATCCGCACGCGGCCAGCCCGTGTGGGCTGCGGCTTCACATCCACCTCTTCCTCTCATCTTCGTCGGAGATAACAACGAAGCAATGTAGCAATGAAGAAGAGTAATGAGATCTCCTACCTCGATTCCGCGATTTTGACGACGACGAGCTCCACCAGCAACACACGCCGACTCCTCCTCCGCCTGCAAGATCTCCTCCCCTCCTCTTCCCAACCTCTCCTCTCTCACACAACTTCCCTCTCTTAAAACCTCTCAATAGCACCTCTCCCTCACCTCACCATCACCATCACCTGCCACCACCCACTCCTCCAACCATCCCTCCTCCCTACTCTTCATTCATTGGGGTTGACTTTTAATTTAATTTTTTTTAAAACCCGGATATAACATCCTTCCTACCTTAAGAAATTTAGTCCTCCAAATTTATATACCTGCTGCGCCGCGATCTCTGATATCCTCCTCATGCTCCCACGTCGCCTCTGCATCTGAATGCTACTGCCTCTGGCACTAACTCTGACTTCTCAACGCCATCACCACAAATAAAAAGAAATTCAAGCAAAGCATCTAAAATAAGCTAACAACCCACCTTGACACCTCCTACACCTTATATAATTATCATTAAGGTAATACACCTAAACTCCTAACCTTAATCCTAGGCTCTAATACCAAATTGTCATGCCCCGGCCCAAGCCCCCCCCCCCAGCGGCCCCTTCCCGAGACGCGGCGGCGACTCGAACACCGCGCAACGGAAGAAAAAGCTACAAATCATAACATACATTAAAACAACAACATTAAAACCAATAATTATAATCCATAAGTCCGACGGTACATACGATAAGAAACAGTCGATCAAATACATGATTTACAAAATATCAAATAGTTCTACATATTACAGCTCCAAAATAACAACATCAGAGTTTAACATTATAAGGCGACAAAATGAAACAAAATACAAAAGCATACGCCATCAGAGCTCCACATCTACGACTGTCTACTAGCTGTCTAAAAACTATCTATACATCGATCTACAAATCAACCACTCACCCTTGCAAGTCTGAAGCAAAAACAACGGAGATCAGCAGGTGCTGAGTAGGAGAGTCACAATATGATCAACAAACATCGCTTGTCAACTCAACAATGAATAACACCATGACCTAAGATGCAGTCAAAGGCAATGAACACATTAAATACTCCTCACCTACTCCTAAACAACATCAACTAAATCATTGAGCATGTGAATCTTGGGTAAAAACCCCGCAGTCTACCATCTACAGAGTGGCATCAATCGTCCGCTCCAACGGTGATATGACTACCCCTACCAAGAAGGTAGTCCATTAGATGTCGTGTTCGACATCCCCACACCCGAAGGTGCCCAAAGTTACTAGTCAATATACATACCCTCTCTCATCCCTGGTGGGTACCACACCGAAATGGTCATGGACCGAAGTCCTCTCCAAGGCTTTAGCCTCCAGATCGACAACAACCATGTAACTCGACTCCAAGAGTGCAACAAGATATATCACCATGATCAACAACAAAGCAACAACTCCAAGTGATAACGCTATAAACAACATGCTAATAACATAACATCATCATGATCAACAATATAACAACTCCAAGTGATTATGACATGATCAACAGGATAATAACATGCTCAACAAGTAAACAACACCACATATAACTACATGATACTATGCATACGGTGACTAATCCAATACACCAAAGGATTAACATAATATACTATGATCAAGAATAAACGCCAATAAGCAACAATAAAATGTAACACATGCAATTTCTCTACATGGCATTTCCAACAATAGTGTACAACAGAAGTTCAATAAATTTTAAGACGCAAAACAACCATCGAAAGCAAAGGTATTTTCGTAATTTATCTCCGACGACAAAACAACAATAGACAAGGAACAACGGACTTGCAGGCTCAACCCACCCTCAACACACTCTCCAAACTATAATTATATCACACTAATTAATCAACTAAATTCTCAAACTAATAATTTAATATTATTTAAACACCTCGACAACCTCAACAACCAACCAACTGAAAGAACATCCTAACAATATTTTCTCGGAAAACCAACCCCACCATCATGTTCAGTACGCGAAAATGATCAAGATTTCTATTCACCTCAATTTCAACCGGCAACTCGGGGCCCACCAAATAATATAATTTTCTAATTATAATATAATACTAAAAAATATAAAAATCATATCAAACGATCTCCAATCTGAAATCCGACACCACCATCGCGTTCAATACACAAATATTTACAACTTTGGTACTCACCTCAAATTAATCCGATGACTCTACGATCAACTATAACATACTCTAATAATCTACAAATCAACCTCATTTCATGTGATACAACTCTCTTCTTTAAACACCCTTTTTATTAAATTAAATAAACCTCTCCCCCGTCTCCCTCACTCGTCTCCCTCTCCCCTCATCCCTACGCCCGACGCCGCCTCCCTTGCTCCGCTCGAATCCACGCCAACTGACCCTCCCGTCCGTCGGCGATCACCCCGGCGACCTCGCCGGCATCTCCGACCTCTCCCTCAACCCCCGGCGCAAGCGGGACACCCGCCCCTCTCCCCCCTCTTCAACGATCACCCTCCCCTCTCCCCCTCTCACGACCCCCGCTCTCTCCTTGACCCTCCGGCCCCGCCCAGTCCGACGACCGACCGAGCGGCGGCTCGGATTGCCCACCCCGGCAACGCTCGACTGCTCGACGCCGCCATGGCTGCGCGATCTACGCGTGGTAGCCCTCCGAGGGGTTGACCACTGCATGGCAGCCCGCAACCACTACACGCGGCTACGCATCCACCTCTTCCTCTCGTCTTCGTCGAACTCGTCGGAGATAACAATGAAGCAATGAAGCAATGAAGCAGAGTAATGAGATCTCCTACCTCGATTCTATGATTTCGGTGACGACGAGCTCCACAGGCAACTAACGCCAACTCCTCCTCCGCCTGCAAGATCTCATCCCCTCCTCATCTTCTCAACCTCTCCTCTCTCACACAACTTCCCTCTCTTAAAACCCTTCTACAACACCTCTCCCTCACCTCACCATCACCATCACCCGCCACCACCCACTCCTCCAACCATCCCTCCTCTCCACTCTTCATTCATTGGGGTTGACTTTTAATTTATTTATTTTTTTAACCCGAACATAACAAATTCGAAGCAATTAAAATGATTTTATTAATTTGTATCTCTTTGGATTTGGATTTCCAATGCGGACTGTACTGTTCATTGTACAATTAATAATTTTAACTTTTAATAATTAGATTATTTTATTTGATTAATTAGATTGTTTTACTTGATTAGATTGTTTTCTTTTGAAGTGGAATTCGAAGCAATTAAAATGATTTTATTAATTTGTATCACTGTACAGTGGAAAAATTTGTATCTCATTTTATTGTATCAAATGGACAACTCATAATTAGTCTTCAAAAAAAAAGTTTGGTTTCCCATGCAAATTGTACAGTTCTCTGTATAATTAATAATTGTGATTTTTATTAATTAGATTATTTTATTTGATTACATAATACTCAAGAAAAAAGCTGATTATTTTTTATTGATTTTTTATTGGTTTTCCAATGCAGACTATACAGTTGGGAACATAGATTTCAAAACTTAACACGTGGATGAGTTCTCGAATTGACATTTGGCTTTCATCTATTGTTATGGTTTGGCTTTTATATATAGATTTCAAAATAAGCCATCTCATGTTTACTGATGACTTGTTGATTACCATTAAAGCCAAGCCTAAAAGCCTTCTTAATCTCAAGTCTATCCTTAAATAGTATGCCTTACTTACGGGTCAATTCATAAACACTTCTAAATCTAAAATTTACTTCCCTACGAGCACTCCTCAAGCTACCATCAATCACATTATCAATTACCTTAGCATGAATCAAGGTAACTACTATTTCAAATATTTAGGTGCTATTATCAGTCCTAAGAGATCTCCTCCTACTTTTGACCATTTAATCCATAATATTCAAAGCAAACTTGCTAACTGGAAAACAAATTCCTCTCTCTGGCTAAGAGACTTGTTCTAATCAATGTTCTCAACACCATTCATCTTCACTCTCTTGCTGTCTCTTGGATCTCCAAGAATTGTCTTAATAAGATTACTAAAACCATCAGAACCTTTCTTTGGCATCACAAACCTGACCAGCAGAGACCCCTTGCTCTTGTTTCATGGGATACTATTACTCTCCCTAAAAAGGTGGGTAGTTTGGGTATTCAGGACTTGTACCTTAAAAGTCATTCTCTGCATAGCAAAAGAATTCTTGATTATTTAAATAATCCTCCTTCTCTTTGGGTGAAGATGGTTCGAGACAAGTACCCTTCTGTTACTCCCTTCAATACTCATACTCCTAATAATTGCTCTTGGTCATGGAGGTTATTTTTACAAGCTTGCTAAGAGCTATACTTTAACTTCATAAAGCATATTAAATCTGGTTCTAATACTTCTTTTTTTTATGATAATTGGATTGATAACTTGCCTCTTGCTCTTATATAAGCCTACTTATATTAATGTTGATATGGTTCATTCACGTATGCATGTCTCTGATTTAATTCGAGATAACCAATGGAATGTGGCTTTGGGCTTAACCTATTTTGGACAGGATTTGTGGGATTCCATATTGAGAATAGATTTGCCCCTGATTCCTAATGATGATTCATGGGTATGGATTAGTGAGAATAGGAGTTTAGTTACCTCAAGCTCTGCATATAAGTTTCTAAAAGGCCGACCACCATTTAATGCTGCTGCTTCTCATACTTGGGTCTCCATTTGGTCTCTTAACATCCCTCCAAAATTAAAAATCTTTCTCTGGAAATTTTTCCACAAAAAGCTACCTACCAGAGACAGACTTAATCATCTTGGCATTTCAAATACCTCCTCCTGTATACTCTGCAACAATGAAGTTGAATCCATACAATATCTCTTCTTACATTGTGATTATACTTCTAATGTTTGGTCCCTTCTTGGTTCCAAACTTCAAACTAATTTTTCTAATAAAGATACTTGGCATTCTGGCTCTTGGTTATCCTCTAGTTCTACCCTAAACAAGTTTTCCCCTCATATTGTAGTACCATTATGGTTCACCTGACACGCTAGAAACAAATATGTTCATCTTGATAGACAGCTTACTCCTACTGCTCTCGTGAACCGAGTATTAGCTTTTATAGCTTCATACAAAATATACCCTCAAAGACCTAAATGATCAATTACCAGCAAGACTATTCTTAATCATTGGATACCTCCTGCTCCAAATAGAGTTAAGCTCAATATAGCCACTCACTCTGAAGGATTCAAGTCTGGGAATTGGATTGGTGATCAGAAACAGCTTGGGCACTTGTATTTATGCTGAAGCAATGTTCATGGGGAATTCCTCCTCTTCTATGGCAGCATTAACTACCATCAAAAAGGGACTACAGGTTCTTGTGAACTTGGGTCTAAATGTAGTCGACCTTCACATCAGTTCGTCCTCAGTGATCCAATACATTCAAGGCAATTCTTGCCTTCCCTGGTGGCAACTACACTCTATTCAAAGAATCAGAAATCTCCTCTATCAGTTTTAGTCATTTGAAATTTGTAAAGCTTCTAATATTTATAATAACACAGACACTTGAGAATCATACTGTATGTAACTGATGGCTCATTTTGTTGTAAGTAATCATACCTCGATATTTTGGGAATCACACTTCTCCACTCTCGAAAATATTCTTGTAAATGATCTTAATGATCAATTATCTTTAATATAGGTCAAGGGCAATGCCCTTTTGTAGTAAAAAACAATCCTCCATTAATTCAATATATTGCAATTGCATAATTGGTCCAATCTGAAAAGGGGTTTTGTTTGAATTTTCTGGTTAATCTGATTGATTCCATTCGGTTTTTAAAACACTATTTTTTCACTTTCATTTTTTATAATACTTCAATTTTAATTAGGAAAGGTTCAATAGAGCTTAATTTGAGCACATACCTATATTAACAAGGACTAGGAGAGTAAATTGATTAGCATATATTCTACCAATGTAATTGTGAGATTATATTATTTATACTTATTGTAATAAACTTTTATATACATAGTTATATATGCAACCTTAATAGTGTTATAAATTAATTACTGAGAGCCGATCAACACATTATCGATTTGATCTTGTGATTAATTTGGCCCAAGATGATGATTAAGTTAGTTGTGAGACAACAAATTGTACTTTTCTTTGAGATCTTTCCATTCATATTTGATTTTACAAGTTTTGGACATTTGTACCAAAAATAATTAATTTTTCATCCAAACTTGCAAATTTGCATAAAATTGTAGTCTAATTGAAACCTTAATTTTATCAAGCACCCCGAAGACGGGGCGAAACTCCAATCAAATCATCAATAAAATTGAGCAATGCAAATAGACTTATACCTCTACAATTGGAGTTACACAAATGGATTTATACCTTTGCATCAAGGCAACTAATGAAACTAGACCTAACAATTATAGGCCTAACAAATGATAAAATACAAGCAAATAATTTTGGAGAAAATTAAATACAATGATGAGCTCCTCTTCGTCGTCTCTTAATTCAAAGGCGAAATACAGCTCCTCCAAACAAATAGGGCTCAAGATAACTCTTTTTTCTCTTTTTTTTTTCTTTTTTACCAAAACATAAATGTATTAACTAAGTAACATGAAGTCCAGCAGAAATACAGTATAAGGTAAGAATCGCGTCGAGTTCAGGAGGGCGGACAGACGTCCAAATATTGGACTCCCTCCGGACTCGAGCTCGGTTTGCTGCTCAATGGGCAGCTTTATTACAAGATCTAGGCATAAATGAAAAAGAAACATTTAAAAATTTCCTAACGTAGTAAAGAATATTCTGAACCACCGCAAAGATGAACCACAGGATCCTTGAGTATCCATTTATTGAGTCCACCAGGAGCTTATAGTTGGACTCTACACAGAAGTTCTCTAACTTCTTAGAATCTGTAAAAGTGAGAACAAACAAAGCAGCCACCCCTTCACAATGCAAAACAGAGCTAGAGTAGAAAGATTTGTTAGCAAACCCGGCACCACCATCATTATTCAATAATGATCCATCACAATTAAACTTTAACATGTTAGAAGGAGGGAGAGACCAATAAGGAGTATGAGTTATCAAGGTAGGATTACCCTCAGGACTTACCTGATTTGTATATTTATCAGAGAGCGCAATAATCCGAGATAAGGCAACATTAATGGTTGGTTTAGCCTCACCATGCAAGGTATAATTCCGAAAACACCAAATGAACCATATTGTGTTAGCAACAATGGCTGAGGGTCCCTTACCCCGTGTAGGGGAAGAAGACAGCAACAGTCAACTACCAAAATATAAATTAATTCTATTTGAAAAATCTAGATTCAGGGTAGATCCTAAAGCAAGCCACAACTCAGAATCAAAACAACAGTTCGAGAAAAGGTGTTGCGGAGTCTCAGGCTCCAAATCACAAAGAATATAAGACTGAAAATTAATAATCCCCAAGTGAAACAAGCGAGAACAAGTTAAAAGCCTACCATGGCAAAGTTTCTACAGAAAATTTTTAACTTTGGGAGCTATGGCAAGTTTTCAGATTTTTCCCCAAACTGGATTATCAATAGTAAGATTTGGTTCATGGCTTTTTAGAAAAGAGTATGTAGAGGAAGCATTAATACAACCATTAGAAGTTCTCATCCAAATGAAGTAATCATCATAGGGTTCTATAGGTAACACGATATCCTCAATGGCCTCCCACAAAGTTTTATCACAGAAAGTATTTCCAAAGAAATTTAACCAAGCATGATTATTCATCAAGTTATTAACATGAGTAAAACTATCAAGCAAATTAACATTGATGAAAGTTGGCTTTAAAGCAAGAGGAAGATCAAGAACCCATAAATCATTAAGGATGGAAGTATTGTCACCAGTACCAATGATCTTTTTAAAACCAAATTTTAGATTGAAGAAAGCATTTTGAAAAAGTTTCCAAGCCCAGGAGGTATTGGGCTGAGTAGAAATAGGAGGTAAGGGAGAGAGAATGATACTTGGCTTTGACAAGCTGGGTCCAAAGAGAGTTGGAGTTATTGATGTAACCGTGAACTCTCTTGGCGTGAAGAGCTAAGCTTTTATTTTTGAGGTCTTGGATACCTAGCCCCCCTTGAGCTTTAGGGAGGGTTATAGTATACCAATTAATTAAGTGCATGCTCTTATTGCCATTAGAACCACTCAAAAGAAAGTTTTTCAAATTTTCCTCAATGAGATTTATGATATCATTGTTAAGCCAAGTAATAGACAAGGAGTGGACAGGAATAACGTTGATGACATATTGTATTAAGACTATTCGCCCAGCTTGGGAGAGGAAATTGGACCGCCAAGAACTAATTTTAGAATCAATCTGAGAGATGATATAATCATGAGTTTTTTTTTTTTTTTGGGGGGGGGGGGGAGGGGTCTCCTAGGAGCTATCATAGTATCAAGGTACTTAAAGGGAAACTTCCCAAGTCTCATGTTCAGGGAAGAAGCAATTCTATTTTTAATTGCAGTAGGGGTGGAATGGGGAAAGAAAAGTTCAGATTTAGAGAAATTAACTTTTTGACCAGCCAGGTGCTCATAGTGAATGAAAATGTTCTTAATGGAGTTTATACTTTTACTATTAGGTTTGAAGATGAGGATTATATCATCAGCAAACATAAGGTGGTTGATGGATAGATTATTGCTAAAAGTAAAAGGAGTGAGCTGATTGTTTGCAATAGTAGTATTAATGAGATTGCTAAGGGTTTGGGCAACAAGGATATAAGGGAAAGGGAAGATTGGGTCCCCTTGCCTAATACCTTTGGTAGCATTGAAAAAATCAGAGTTAGAAGCATTAACATAACAAGTAAAGGAGGTAATGGAAATACAAGAGTAGATCCATTTAATGAAAGTTTTAGGAAAGTTGCAAAGGGTGAGAACTTTTATGATAGCATACCATTTGAGAAGATCAAAGGGTTTCTCTAGATCTAGCTTAGCAATAATGAAAGGGCATCTACTTTTAGAAGCATAGGTGGAGTGCACCAGCTCCTGGACAATAAGAATATTGTCATGGATGCTCCTAGATTTAACAAATGCAGATTGTTCCTGGGAGATGAGAAGAGGAAGACAAGGCTTAATACGATTTGCTAAGATTTTAGAAATGATCCTATATGAGATATTACATAAGGCAACTGGTCTAAAATCTTTAACCACCTTAGGGGATTGACATTTAGGACTGAAGGTTAGTATAGTTTGGTTCCAATTAGGAGGGAAGGTAGCAGAGGAGTGCAAGGTATTTAAGCAGTGGGAAAAATCTTCGGAGATAGTGGACCAATAATGCTTGTAAAATTCAGCGGTAAAACCATCGAAACTTGGACTCTTGCCATTGCCCAAGGACCTAACAGTATCCCACATCTCCAAGGCAGAGAAGGGGGCAGTGAGGGTATTGGCAAGGTCAGGGGTGATCTGAGTGAAAGCAGGCCAAGACAGGGACATAGAAGAAGGCTCAGGATTGAGCTCGGAGGACCAAAGGTTAGAATAGAAATTAGAAAATTCATGGAGGATAGCAAATTTATCAGTAACAATTTCATTTTGATCATTAAGGGGAGAAGATGTGTAGTTAATTTTATAGTGGTTCGGCCCCAATGCCTACTCCACTACTTAAGCACCCCGCTTAGGATTTCCAAACTAGTTTTACTAGATTAATTTATGTTTCCCTTACACACGAGGACTTTTCACCGAAGAGACGCACTCTCGACCTAAGTCACTTCCACACCCGGAAGTCTCCGACTTCTTATCGAGAGTCCTCTTCCACCTCAACCCTAAGGGACAACTAAACTAATCCTAGTAACAACTACGTTTAATTACACCGGTGGATTTAAGCCTCAAACACCAAGGCTACCACCAACTTCAAGACCTAACAGTAGGTCTTCTACAGACTCCCAAGCCTAAAATGAAGCTTAAAATGAAAGCACATGTTCGTGCTCTTTTCCAAGCCTTGAATCCTCCAGCTCATCAAATCTTGAAGCTTGAACAATTTCCGAGTTGAGGCAACAACAGGCGACGCTTGAAGAAGAACTCGATGAAGAACAGAGCGCGCTTTGATCAATCTTTTGGAAGGCTTTAAACTTTCCTTTAAATGCTCAATAAACTCTGTAGAGATCAGGGAAGAGTGCCAAATGAATCATACCTGGGTGTATTTATACCCAGGTGAAGAAACGGCGTTCAACGGATAGAAAACTATCCGTTACAGGCCGCCGATCGAAGCGCCGATTGAAGCATCGGTTGACCGATCATTCGACCGCTTTTGTTTACCTGAGGTCGGTCGACCGACGGGTCGATCGCCAGACGCCATTGTTCATTATCGCGATCTTTGGCCGACCGACGCGATCTTGCATTGCGGGAATCCGCAGGTCGGTCGACCGTCAGCCTCGGCCTCTTTCTGCCACCATTCGGTCGACCGAAATTGGTCTGGACTGGGCAGACTGGATCTTTGCTTAGGTTTTTCGCTTTCGTCTCCACTACGTCTACTTATATAACATTTATTAGTTTTAAGTTAAATAACTCGATAACATGATAACTTTAAAACATAAATGTTATATAAGGATTATACCTCATTTGAGTTCAATAAAAATATCTAAAAAATCAAAATCCCTAAGGATCAAAATCTAGTTCTTGGGATCTAGTATAAAACAGAATTTTTCTAATTTTCCGGGTCAAGTATGGGTATGCTAGAGGCTTCCAAAAATTCCTTAAAAATGTCTCGTTATCTAGTTTTGACCCAAGGAATAATTATCGCCATTTTTTATTTCAAGAAAAGGTCTACGACATTAGCTCTCCAAGGAGCTCCCTAGCCTTAGTGGATTTCAGGGCAATTTTGGAATTTTATGGTTTGGGGTTCGGGATTGGTTTTTTGGTTTCTAGAGAAATATGATGAGGAATTACAACATATCTAGACATCCTAGACCTAAACTCTAATCTCCCGAAGAATCCAAGCACGTCGACCAACGTCCTTCCGATTTCTTCGATTTTTCGATCGCGGACGACAAACGCTAATTGATATGGAACTTGAAAGATATTCTCAATGAAATCATTAGTTCCATGTTTGTTATCATCAAAACCATCAAGATCGAGATTAAGGCTAAGGTTGAAAACCTAAAGCCAACTGAAAGGTTCAGAGTTATTAATTTTTATCACAACATTAATGACTTGGGAGCAAGAAGAAATAGCACATTTACAAAGTCTGTGTTCCAAGCAATAATGATATCACCAGAAGCACCCTCACTAGGCATAATAGCACCAATCCAAGATCAACCAAAAGTTCTAATAAGATTTTTAGATTTAGGTTCATCCAATTGGGTTTCTCGAAGAACAATAACTTTAAGAAAAGCGAGTTTAAGATCCACTGAGATAAACTTCTTGACTGGCTTCCTTCCGCCCCCCCTATAGTTCCAATTCAGAACATTCATTAGGAACATGTTTCAGTATCAGTTTCAATAGGAATAGGGATTGAAGCGTCCCTGTTAGGAGAATCAGTAATCTGATCAATATCAATAGGCTTAGAAGGGGAAGTGTTGTTATCATCAGAATCCTCAGATAAATTAGAGATTCTATGTCTTTTGTTAAATTGTTCAGCCTTAAAGGGAGCTAAGGCTAAGCTAGTAATTTTAGAAGTTGATTTGAAGTTTTTATTTAAAGATTTCTTACTAGCAACTCTACTAGAACTACACTTCTTGATAAAATTCTTAGAAGCTTTGAATACCAGTTCAAGTTCATTGGCCAAAGTAGGAAGAGATTTTGATGTAGGAGACTTGAAGCTAGGATTATTAGAATTGACAATTTTCTTAGAACTGGTGCTAGAGATAGCTCTTCCTGTGGAACTAGGAGAGCTTCTAGGCTCAAATCTCTAGGTACTTATGGAAAGCTGTTTATACTTGGAAAACATCCTCTTATCAAAAGTGTTCTCATTCAAATTATTTAAGGGAACAAAATTGTTATGGATTAAGGCTTTGGGGTTAAGATTAGAGTCTGAAGCCTCACCAGCAGCCCGTTCAGAGGACCTAGAGTCAATAGAGACTCCTCGCATCCGAGCATGACCATTCCTTTGGATATAGAGGGTTAGCGCGCACTACGAGGATTGTTCCTTCTGTTACGATGGCTCTAGACCTGAATCCAAGGGCCACAGGAAGGATCAGGAAGGGGGTCAAAGTTCTGCTTGGAAGGGATAGGGGAGGATGAGTTTAAAGGGTTAATAGGGGAAGCCGACGCCATAGGAGTATCCAACTCACAATGAATAACCATATCATTAACAGTATTAACAAGTTCATCTTTACCAGCATTACAAGCATCATTATTAATAATAGAATCACTAACAGAATTAATATTAATAGGAACATGAGCATTAACAGTAGAATCCAACTCACAATTAATAGCCATATTGTCAATAGGATTAACATTACCAATAAAATCAACATTACCAATAGCAATATTAACTATAGAATCATTAACGAAAATATTATTCATCGGAACATGAACATTAGATTTACGGCAAAGAAGAATAGGGCAGTCCGCTTCCTTGTGCCCGATTATACCACATTGAAAACATAAAGTAGAAAGGTTTTCATAACATACCGGCTGAAAAAATTCTTGGTTTTCAAAAGAGATCTATAAACCTTGTTTAAGAGGTAAGGTTAAATTAATTTCAACACACACTCGGATATATTTACCCCTTTCAAACGAAAAAGAACGAACATCAACACGAATAACCCGACCAAAATTATTAGCAATATGCGTAACACAGTTTATATTTCAGAACTCAAGCGGGAGGGACTGTAATCACAGCCAGATTGGGGCAGTAGTAAACGGTTCATCCCATGGACGAAAGAGGGGCTTCCTTGGAATGAGGCGTATTACATCGCCCCGCAGAGACCACAGACCACCGCTCAAAATAGAATTTGCAAATTCAACCGAAGAAAATCGAAAAACGAAGAAATTATCATCGAGATCCAGAACATTTTGAAATTCATACAAATACCATAATCGAGATGCCCAAGATTTGATAATATTAAGGGGAGGGGGCTTACTAAGGAACTTCCCTATCAGGCTGGCCTCCCAAGGTTGCCGGAGGGTGGAGATTTGCTTGGAAGTGAAGACAACACGGTCGGTTGTGGCGGAAGAAATCTTGGAGAAGGTGTTCTTCAAAGCTGGCGCCGATCCCAGATTAGGGTTTTTCGATTTCAGAATATCTGCCCAAGATTTGGGCGGATTCGAAGCCTTTCCGGGAGGAGGGGCTAAGGCGGATGAAATAGGCACCGAGCCCTTGTTAGGGCTTTGCAGATTTGCGGTACTTGTCCTCGATTAGGGAAGGGGTGACGCCACACCGGGAGCGAAAGCCACAGAGGAGGAGGAGAAGCCCGTTGCCTTCATCGGAGTGGAAGAGGGTCAGAAGGGTGGGGAACAGGAGGGGGGAGAGGATCGCTCGAAGTGTTGCCGCTAGGGCACAACACGGAAGCGATACGAGACATAACTCATTTTAAGGATCAAGGGGTATGACACAAGGAATACACAATAATTACGCTCAATTAAGCTCTCTCAAACGCCTAGAGGATAAAAGGAACAAAAATAAGAGAATATATAGATATTAAGTTTGCTAAAAATCTAAATAAGCAGTGTTGTAGTGGTTAAAAATTTAGTTGTTATGTCATCTGTCAAAAATCGTCCGAAGTTTGATGAACCTAACTTCGGTTGGACTTTGGCCAAAATACCTGCTATGGTATTTTTTTCCAACCAAAAAGCAATTTTGATGTCTCTCGATTATTTCGGGTTCAATTTGGGATTTTTAGTCTTGGAAAACATCATCAATCATCATTTAAGGCTTATAGAGAATACATATCAAATTCTAAACCTTAACTACAATATTTGGTAAGTTATTGCTCCAAGTCACGAGTGCTCTTTTTTTTTGAATTTCTATATTTTTATCATGAACTTTATAAGCTTATCTCATTCTTAAATAAAAAAATATTTAAAAAAATATTTTTTATTATCAAAATAAAGATTTTAACTTAGATTAAAAAATCTTAGGCTAAGATCATCTTCATAATAACTTCTTTTATGTTCCTTATTATTTCGAGGTAGTCATGTGTCATTTGTAATTGATTATTGGCATTATAATTTTGTCATATTAGCAAAATTATGATTGTTATATTTTTAATACTCTGGTTTTAAATATTTATAAATGTGTCTAATACTTTATATAAATATTGTATCACGTAATTAGGGGTGAGCATTGATCGGGTCGGGTCAAAACCTGACCTAATCCAAATAACCCAAACCCGAATAAATCGGCTCCTACACAATTCGACCCTACTCGAATAATATTTCGGAGCCCGACCCAATTAACCCGATATCAACATTACAATACACCATTATTTATTTCCATGTTTACCAAATACTAGACAATGGACAACACAATGATAAAAGTCTCACAACAGACAATGAACATCAAATAGAATCCACAATCAACTTAAGAAACACAAGACAATTAAATCTTCACTAATATATAGCTACTTCTATATCTCCACTTAAATGTACCCAGATTGGCCGTGGCGTATAGAGGGAGGAGACGTGGACTGGAGCTCGGGCAACGCCGGATCGTCGGCGAAGGAGGCATGGAGGTCGGGGGCTCGAGCTCGGGCAGCGCCGCCGGGCGTCGATGAGGCGGGAGGAGGCGACCTTGGAGTCGGCGAAGACTTCTTGGCAGAGAGGGGTTTCGATCGAGGGTTTGAGGGTGATCGAGGGATTAGGGATTTAAGTTGAGGAATGAGGAGGATTTAAGTTACTTCAGGGGTCGAATATATCAAGATTTTCACCCGACCCGAATAAGGGGTTGAAATTTCTAAAATTCATACCCGACCCGACCTGAGTTATTGAATTTTTGGGTTTATTTCTTTTGATTATTCTAGTCGGTTCGAGTTTTGCTCACCCCTACATGTAATAGGTAAATTTCTAAAAATATATACAATAAAAACTAGTAGGGGCACCCTTGAGATGGTAAATCATCCCTAATAATTCCTTGATAATATACTAAAATTAACAATGCCAAACTTATAGGAGATGACTTGACAAAACTCTAGCTTTCATCCAAGAGTGTTTGATTTACATGAATAAAATTAAAAGATATAAGAATAGACAACCAAGTGTATTGTATTACATGCTTAGCATCATGGATATATCAAGAATAGTTATTGTCTTATTTAGAGAAATAAAAGTTTGGAAAAAAAACAAAATTGACTAAACTATTTTTAATTTGTTAGCAATATTATTGAACATTTAAAAAATTGCATACTAATTAATAGCAACATAATAAAAATATATATGAAATATATGGATCATTGTAAAATATGTATTTTAAAAGTATATATATTAATTTTAGAATAATTAAAATTAAAATTTTAGATTAATTGGAAATATTTAATATAGAAATTTTTTATAGGTTAAAAATAAAAAAAAGTTACATCTTCATATTTTAATATTTATTATTTGATTGATATAATTATTAAAATTTTAAAGGATACTACTGGAAAAAGTACAAAGAATATACCTAGAACTTTATTACTTGGGTTGAGATAGAGAGTTGTATTCCTATAGTCCATAAAAAGTAGTGTAATTCCTTGTCCAATTTGAAAGCAAACAAGGGTATATATATGGGTCATCAAGAATACTACTCCACTCTTGGGATCTTCTCTTATCCTCGTCGAGGGGATTATGAAGGCAAAGTGAGTAAACATGAGTGACGAGGGAGTAAACATATACACTGAATGTATTAATATGGAATAAGTGTGTCAATATAGGTAATGTTCATTCGTTAATAATTATATATACTCTCACTACTCTATGAAGGGGTTCATTATATTCTTGTTTGCTTTTATATATATATATAGAGAGAGAGAGAGCGCGCATGGCGTGGAGGTCATAATTCTGGGCTTTGGGCTTTGGGATTCTGTTGATGTTCACTCAAAATTGCTGCAATTAATTAATCGATTCATATATATTTCTCAAGAATAATTAAATATATTATACGTCAACCAATGAGGACTAGGATAATCTTGATACAAAATAGTGTTCAATTCCGAAAGCTGATCGAAATCCAAACATTGGACTCCTTCAAACATCGTGCTCTATTTGCCGCCCAATTGGCTGCTTTATTATATTCACGTGAACAGAAAAAAAATTATAATTATTAAATAAAATTACAATTATTAAAATCTCGTGAGAGAGACTGAATTTGATAAATATATTGTAAGTCAACCAAATTAAAAATGAATATTTGAGTTAAAAAATTCTTCCTTCGTCCTTGAGCAGCTCACACCAATATTATTTGGGAATGACTAATTTAATCAATTATTAAAGCCATCCATCTTCTATAGGAATATATTAATTAGTAGACATATATATCAAGGATGGATGGCACCGAGCAAATAATTTAAGCAAGCAGCATAATTCGAATTAAATCAATTGGGCGAGATAATTCTTGAGAAGCCAATCGACGAGGATCTGATAAGCTCTCTCGGTGGGGTGAAAGCTGTCCCAGAACACATACTTGGACGCATCCGCGCAGGTGACCGGCGTCAGGATGTTGCACAACACGGCCACTTCCAGCGTTCCTGTGCCGCAGCAACCTTTGGTTGATTCCTCAAACCCTGCATGCATGCATGCATCAATATCTCTAATTATTATAAAAGGAAATTAGCATACATATATATATATACCGTAGTTAGTTGGATGCAGGATCATGTCATGTAAGATGTCGTAGATGTCAACGAGATCTATAAATTCTTGGTTTTCAAAAGAGATCTATAAACCTTGTTTAAGAGGTAAGGTTAAATTAATTTCAACACACACTCGGATATATTTACCCCTTTCAAACGAAAAAGAACGAACATCAACACGAATAACCCGACCAAAATTATTAGCAATATGCGTAACACAGTTTATATTTCAGAACTCAAGCGGGAGGGACTGTAATCACAGCCAGATTGGGGCAGTAGTAAACGGTTCATCCCATGGACGAAAGAGGGGCTTCCTTGGAATGAGGCGTATTACATCGCCCCGCAGAGACCACAGACCACCGCTCAAAATAGAATTTGCAAATTCAACCGAAGAAAATCGAAAAACGAAGAAATTATCATCGAGATCCAGAACATTTTGAAATTCATACAAATACCATAATCGAGATGCCCAAGATTTGATAATATTAAGGGGAGGGGGCTTACTAAGGAACTTCCCTATCAGGCTGGCCTCCCAAGGTTGCCGGAGGGTGGAGATTTGCTTGGAAGTGAAGACAACACGGTCGGTTGTGGCGGAAGAAATCTTGGAGAAGGTGTTCTTCAAAGCTGGCGCCGATCCCAGATTAGGGTTTTTCGATTTCAGAATATCTGCCCAAGATTTGGGCGGATTCGAAGCCTTTCCGGGAGGAGGGGCTAAGGCGGATGAAATAGGCACCGAGCCCTTGTTAGGGCTTTGCAGATTTGCGGTACTTGTCCTCGATTAGGGAAGGGGTGACGCCACACCGGGAGCGAAAGCCACAGAGGAGGAGGAGAAGCCCGTTGCCTTCATCGGAGTGGAAGAGGGTCAGAAGGGTGGGGAACAGGAGGGGGGAGAGGATCGCTCGAAGTGTTGCCGCTAGGGCACAACACGGAAGCGATACGAGACATAACTCATTTTAAGGATCAAGGGGTATGACACAAGGAATACACAATAATTACGCTCAATTAAGCTCTCTCAAACGCCTAGAGGATAAAAGGAACAAAAATAAGAGAATATATAGATATTAAGTTTGCTAAAAATCTAAATAAGCAGTGTTGTAGTGGTTAAAAATTTAGTTGTTATGTCATCTGTCAAAAATCGTCCGAAGTTTGATGAACCTAACTTCGGTTGGACTTTGGCCAAAATACCTGCTATGGTATTTTTTTCCAACCAAAAAGCAATTTTGATGTCTCTCGATTATTTCGGGTTCAATTTGGGATTTTTAGTCTTGGAAAACATCATCAATCATCATTTAAGGCTTATAGAGAATACATATCAAATTCTAAACCTTAACTACAATATTTGGTAAGTTATTGCTCCAAGTCACGAGTGCTCTTTTTTTTTTGAATTTCTATATTTTTATCATGAACTTTATAAGCTTATCTCATTCTTAAATAAAAAAATATTTAAAAAAATATTTTTTATTATCAAAATAAAGATTTTAACTTAGATTAAAAAATCTTAGGCTAAGATCATCTTCATAATAACTTCTTTTATGTTCCTTATTATTTCGAGGTAGTCATGTGTCATTTGTAATTGATTATTGGCATTATAATTTTGTCATATTAGCAAAATTATGATTGTTATATTTTTAATACTCTGGTTTTAAATATTTATAAATGTGTCTAATACTTTATATAAATATTGTATCACGTAATTAGGGGTGAGCATTGATCGGGTCGGGTCAAAACCTGACCTAATCCAAATAACCCAAACCCGAATAAATCGGCTCCTACACAATTCGACCCTACTCGAATAATATTTCGGAGCCCGACCCAATTAACCCGATATCAACATTACAATACACCATTATTTATTTCCATGTTTACCAAATACTAGACAATGGACAACACAATGATAAAAGTCTCACAACAGACAATGAACATCAAATAGAATCCACAATCAACTTAAGAAACACAAGACAATTAAATCTTCACTAATATATAGCTACTTCTATATCTCCACTTAAATGTACCCAGATTGGCCGTGGCGTATAGAGGGAGGAGACGTGGACTGGAGCTCGGGCAACGCCGGATCGTCGGCGAAGGAGGCATGGAGGTCGGGGGCTCGAGCTCGGGCAGCGCCGCCGGGCGTCGATGAGGCGGGAGGAGGCGACCTTGGAGTCGGCGAAGACTTCTTGGCAGAGAGGGGTTTCGATCGAGGGTTTGAGGGTGATCGAGGGATTAGGGATTTAAGTTGAGGAATGAGGAGGATTTAAGTTACTTCAGGGGTCGAATATATCAAGATTTTCACCCGACCCGAATAAGGGGTTGAAATTTCTAAAATTCATACCCGACCCGACCTGAGTTATTGAATTTTTGGGTTTATTTCTTTTGATTATTCTAGTCGGTTCGAGTTTTGCTCACCCCTACATGTAATAGGTAAATTTCTAAAAATATATACAATAAAAACTAGTAGGGGCACCCTTGAGATGGTAAATCATCCCTAATAATTCCTTGATAATATACTAAAATTAACAATGCCAAACTTATAGGAGATGACTTGACAAAACTCTAGCTTTCATCCAAGAGTGTTTGATTTACATGAATAAAATTAAAAGATATAAGAATAGACAACCAAGTGTATTGTATTACATGCTTAGCATCATGGATATATCAAGAATAGTTATTGTCTTATTTAGAGAAATAAAAGTTTGGAAAAAAAACAAAATTGACTAAACTATTTTTAATTTGTTAGCAATATTATTGAACATTTAAAAAATTGCATACTAATTAATAGCAACATAATAAAAATATATATGAAATATATGGATCATTGTAAAATATGTATTTTAAAAGTATATATATTAATTTTAGAATAATTAAAATTAAAATTTTAGATTAATTGGAAATATTTAATATAGAAATTTTTTATAGGTTAAAAATAAAAAAAAGTTACATCTTCATATTTTAATATTTATTATTTGATTGATATAATTATTAAAATTTTAAAGGATACTACTGGAAAAAGTACAAAGAATATACCTAGAACTTTATTACTTGGGTTGAGATAGAGAGTTGTATTCCTATAGTCCATAAAAAGTAGTGTAATTCCTTGTCCAATTTGAAAGCAAACAAGGGTATATATATGGGTCATCAAGAATACTACTCCACTCTTGGGATCTTCTCTTATCCTCGTCGAGGGGATTATGAAGGCAAAGTGAGTAAACATGAGTGACGAGGGAGTAAACATATACACTGAATGTATTAATATGGAATAAGTGTGTCAATATAGGTAATGTTCATTCGTTAATAATTATATATACTCTCACTACTCTATGAAGGGGTTCATTATATTCTTGTTTGCTTTTATATATATAGAGAGAGAGAGAGAGAGAGCGCGCATGGCGTGGAGGTCATAATTCTGGGCTTTGGGCTTTGGGATTCTGTTGATGTTCACTCAAAATTGCTGCAATTAATTAATCGATTCATATATATTTCTCAAGAATAATTAAATATATTATACGTCAACCAATGAGGACTAGGATAATCTTGATACAAAATAGTGTTCAATTCCGAAAGCTGATCGAAATCCAAACATTGGACTCCTTCAAACATCGTGCTCTATTTGCCGCCCAATTGGCTGCTTTATTATATTCACGTGAACAGAAAAAAAATTATAATTATTAAATAAAATTACAATTATTAAAATCTCGTGAGAGAGACTGAATTTGATAAATATATTGTAAGTCAACCAAATTAAAAATGAATATTTGAGTTAAAAAATTCTTCCTTCGTCCTTGAGCAGCTCACACCAATATTATTTGGGAATGACTAATTTAATCAATTATTAAAGCCATCCATCTTCTATAGGAATATATTAATTAGTAGACATATATATCAAGGATGGATGGCACCGAGCAAATAATTTAAGCAAGCAGCATAATTCGAATTAAATCAATTGGGCGAGATAATTCTTGAGAAGCCAATCGACGAGGATCTGATAAGCTCTCTCGGTGGGGTGAAAGCTGTCCCAGAACACATACTTGGACGCATCCGCGCAGGTGACCGGCGTCAGGATGTTGCACAACACGGCCACTTCCAGCGTTCCTGTGCCGCAGCAACCTTTGGTTGATTCCTCAAACCCTGCATGCATGCATGCATCAATATCTCTAATTATTATAAAAGGAAATTAGCATACATATATATATATACCGTAGTTAGTTGGATGCAGGATCATGTCATGTAAGATGTCGTAGATGTCAACGAGATCTATAAATTCTTGGTTTTCAAAAGAGATCTATAAACCTTGTTTAAGAGGTAAGGTTAAATTAATTTCAACACACACTCGGATATATTTACCCCTTTCAAACGAAAAAGAACGAACATCAACACGAATAACCCGACCAAAATTATTAGCAATATGCGTAACACAATTTATATTTCAGAACTCAAGCGGGAGGGACTGTAATCACAGCCAGATTGGGGCAGTAGTAAACGGTTCATCCCATGGACGAAAGAGGGGCTTCCTTGGAATGAGGCGTATTACATCGCCCCGCAGAGACCACAGACCACCGCTCAAAATAGAATTTGCAAATTCAACCGAAGAAAATCGAAAAACGAAGAAATTATCATCGAGATCCAGAACATTTTGAAATTCATACAAATACCATAATCGAGATGCCCAAGATTTGATAATATTAAGGGGAGGGGGCTTACTAAGGAACTTCCCTATCAGGCTGGCCTCCCAAGGTTGCCGGAGGGTGGAGATTTGCTTGGAAGTGAAGACAACACGGTCGGTTGTGGCGGAAGAAATCTTGGAGAAGGTGTTCTTCAAAGCTGGCGCCGATCCCAGATTAGGGTTTTTCGATTTCAGAATATCTGCCCAAGATTTGGGCGGATTCGAAGCCTTTCCGGGAGGAGGGGCTAAGGCGGATGAAATAGGCACCGAGCCCTTGTTAGGGCTTTGCAGATTTGCGGTACTTGTCCTCGATTAGGGAAGGGGTGACGCCACACCGGGAGCGAAAGCCACAGAGGAGGAGGAGAAGCCCGTTGCCTTCATCGGAGTGGAAGAGGGTCAGAAGGGTGGGGAACAGGAGGGGGGAGAGGATCGCTCGAAGTGTTGCCGCTAGGGCACAACACGGAAGCGATACGAGACATAACTCATTTTAAGGATCAAGGGGTATGACACAAGGAATACACAATAATTACGCTCAATTAAGCTCTCTCAAACGCCTAGAGGATAAAAGGAACAAAAATAAGAGAATATATAGATATTAAGTTTGCTAAAAATCTAAATAAGCAGTGTTGTAGTGGTTAAAAATTTAGTTGTTATGTCATCTGTCAAAAATCGTCCGAAGTTTGATGAACCTAACTTCGGTTGGACTTTGGCCAAAATACCTGCTATGGTATTTTTTTCCAACCAAAAAGCAATTTTGATGTCTCTCGATTATTTCGGGTTCAATTTGGGATTTTTAGTCTTGGAAAACATCATCAATCATCATTTAAGGCTTATAGAGAATACATATCAAATTCTAAACCTTAACTACAATATTTGGTAAGTTATTGCTCCAAGTCACGAGTGCTCTTTTTTTTTTGAATTTCTATATTTTTATCATGAACTTTATAAGCTTATCTCATTCTTAAATAAAAAAATATTTAAAAAAATATTTTTTATTATCAAAATAAAGATTTTAACTTAGATTAAAAAATCTTAGGCTAAGATCATCTTCATAATAACTTCTTTTATGTTCCTTATTATTTCGAGGTAGTCATGTGTCATTTGTAATTGATTATTGGCATTATAATTTTGTCATATTAGCAAAATTATGATTGTTATATTTTTAATACTCTGGTTTTAAATATTTATAAATGTGTCTAATACTTTATATAAATATTGTATCACGTAATTAGGGGTGAGCATTGATCGGGTCGGGTCAAAACCTGACCTAATCCAAATAACCCAAACCCGAATAAATCGGCTCCTACACAATTCGACCCTACTCGAATAATATTTCGGAGCCCGACCCAATTAACCCGATATCAACATTACAATACACCATTATTTATTTCCATGTTTACCAAATACTAGACAATGGACAACACAATGATAAAAGTCTCACAACAGACAATGAACATCAAATAGAATCCACAATCAACTTAAGAAACACAAGACAATTAAATCTTCACTAATATATAGCTACTTCTATATCTCCACTTAAATGTACCCAGATTGGCCGTGGCGTATAGAGGGAGGAGACGTGGACTGGAGCTCGGGCAACGCCGGATCGTCGGCGAAGGAGGCATGGAGGTCGGGGGCTCGAGCTCGGGCAGCGCCGCCGGGCGTCGATGAGGCGGGAGGAGGCGACCTTGGAGTCGGCGAAGACTTCTTGGCAGAGAGGGGTTTCGATCGAGGGTTTGAGGGTGATCGAGGGATTAGGGATTTAAGTTGAGGAATGAGGAGGATTTAAGTTACTTCAGGGGTCGAATATATCAAGATTTTCACCCGACCCGAATAAGGGGTTGAAATTTCTAAAATTCATACCCGACCCGACCTGAGTTATTGAATTTTTGGGTTTATTTCTTTTGATTATTCTAGTCGGTTCGAGTTTTGCTCACCCCTACATGTAATAGGTAAATTTCTAAAAATATATACAATAAAAACTAGTAGGGGCACCCTTGAGATGGTAAATCATCCCTAATAATTCCTTGATAATATACTAAAATTAACAATGCCAAACTTATAGGAGATGACTTGACAAAACTCTAGCTTTCATCCAAGAGTGTTTGATTTACATGAATAAAATTAAAAGATATAAGAATAGACAACCAAGTGTATTGTATTACATGCTTAGCATCATGGATATATCAAGAATAGTTATTGTCTTATTTAGAGAAATAAAAGTTTGGAAAAAAAACAAAATTGACTAAACTATTTTTAATTTGTTAGCAATATTATTGAACATTTAAAAAATTGCATACTAATTAATAGCAACATAATAAAAATATATATGAAATATATGGATCATTGTAAAATATGTATTTTAAAAGTATATATATTAATTTTAGAATAATTAAAATTAAAATTTTAGATTAATTGGAAATATTTAATATAGAAATTTTTTATAGGTTAAAAATAAAAAAAAGTTACATCTTCATATTTTAATATTTATTATTTGATTGATATAATTATTAAAATTTTAAAGGATACTACTGGAAAAAGTACAAAGAATATACCTAGAACTTTATTACTTGGGTTGAGATAGAGAGTTGTATTCCTATAGTCCATAAAAAGTAGTGTAATTCCTTGTCCAATTTGAAAGCAAACAAGGGTATATATATGGGTCATCAAGAATACTACTCCACTCTTGGGATCTTCTCTTATCCTCGTCGAGGGGATTATGAAGGCAAAGTGAGTAAACATGAGTGACGAGGGAGTAAACATATACACTGAATGTATTAATATGGAATAAGTGTGTCAATATAGGTAATGTTCATTCGTTAATAATTATATATACTCTCACTACTCTATGAAGGGGTTCATTATATTCTTGTTTGCTTTTATATATATATATAGAGAGAGAGAGAGCGCGCATGGCGTGGAGGTCATAATTCTGGGCTTTGGGCTTTGGGATTCTGTTGATGTTCACTCAAAATTGCTGCAATTAATTAATCGATTCATATATATTTCTCAAGAATAATTAAATATATTATACGTCAACCAATGAGGACTAGGATAATCTTGATACAAAATAGTGTTCAATTCCGAAAGCTGATCGAAATCCAAACATTGGACTCCTTCAAACATCGTGCTCTATTTGCCGCCCAATTGGCTGCTTTATTATATTCACGTGAACAGAAAAAAAATTATAATTATTAAATAAAATTACAATTATTAAAATCTCGTGAGAGAGACTGAATTTGATAAATATATTGTAAGTCAACCAAATTAAAAATGAATATTTGAGTTAAAAAATTCTTCCTTCGTCCTTGAGCAGCTCACACCAATATTATTTGGGAATGACTAATTTAATCAATTATTAAAGCCATCCATCTTCTATAGGAATATATTAATTAGTAGACATATATATCAAGGATGGATGGCACCGAGCAAATAATTTAAGCAAGCAGCATAATTCGAATTAAATCAATTGGGCGAGATAATTCTTGAGAAGCCAATCGACGAGGATCTGATAAGCTCTCTCGGTGGGGTGAAAGCTGTCCCAGAACACATACTTGGACGCATCCGCGCAGGTGACCGGCGTCAGGATGTTGCACAACACGGCCACTTCCAGCGTTCCTGTGCCGCAGCAACCTTTGGTTGATTCCTCAAACCCTGCATGCATGCATGCATCAATATCTCTAATTATTATAAAAGGAAATTAGCATACATATATATATATACCGTAGTTAGTTGGATGCAGGATCATGTCATGTAAGATGTCGTAGATGTCAACGTAGGCCAGCTTGAGACCGCGATGCTTGGATTTGAGTCGGTGGATCTCCTGCTTCAGGGCGGAGTTGTAGAGTTGAGCCACCTGGTTGTGGCCGGAAGCACAGGATCTGAGGAGGCCTCCGCCTAGGGTCCTTTGAGATGGCACGCAGCCAATGGGAGGCATTCCCACAACGCCTACTCTCCGAGCTCCCATATTTATCAGTTCCTGTATTCATCACAACATTTAATTTATGTTTTTGATAATAAATGAGAGAGTTTAGGATAAAATTTCTTTACTACATCAGATATAATGTCAATTTCACAGAAGCAAACAAGTACTAATAGTATGGATTAACTAAGAGGTAGTATTGAGTGCAACATTAATCCCATATTGATAACAAATTTAATTATTTTGAAGTCATATATATATATAATTAATTAATTTGAATAGACAACTAAAATTTAATCCCATATTGATATAAATTAATTTAAATATCTAATATAGTTCTTTCTTTTGATTGTTTCAAATTTATCCAAATGTATATTATATTTTTCTTTATTAGATGGAAAATTTTCTAGCTCAAGCTGGTTAGCAATTAATATAAACCAAGTTGAGTTTACTAATTTGATAGCATGCTAAAGCTCAGCTCAATCTCAAAGAAATTTAAATGAATCAATCACGAACATGATTTCTTTAAGCTTAATTAACTCGAACCCAAAAGCAATTAAAATCTAATCAACCAACTTAATTCAACAGGCAAAAGTCAACAATAAGTACTAGTATGTATGTTTCCTAAAAGTCGATCCGTTGTTCAAATTCCAATATAGTTTACCTTTACTTTTAAAAAAAATCAACAACAAGTACGTAAAAGATAAATAAATATAATCTTTTACCTCTCATCCGTAGGTCTCTTCTCTAAATAAATATAGACATTAATTTCTACATGTGACAAGAGACCCCTCCATCGATAGGTCACTTCCACACATAAAATATTATTCACACTGTATTACTGGTGGCAAATCGTACACTCAAAATAAATTCAGTCGATAATATAAAAATATATTTTTCTTAATGCGAAAACTCTCTGTATTTTCTTTCTTCAGTGTTTAATAATTTATTAACCATATTTTTTATCATACGACTACACAAATTAAATGCGCGCGCACTGTTCTTCAGGAACATGTTGCAATATATTTATATATCCAACCACCAAATTCATGATCTAAAATTGCACTCACTCTCCAAGCTCATTAAATAATCAAATTACGACAAACTAGACCAAGCTGGCTTCTTTATGAGACCTTGACTACAGTATAGAGAAGAACTATATATATGGATCTGCATGCATAAATTAAAATGATAATTATATACCTCAACAAAACTGGAAGCAGAGCGAGCCAAGAAGTTGGCATACGCAGGGAAATCATACGTCTTCATCCTCACGTGCGGAAGAAGGAAGTAGTTGTTGGCCAAATCATCACTCCCCGCGCACACAACGTAGAGGCTGTCGGAGAAGATGCTGCTCGCTCTCTCCTCGCCTGCCACGCCTCTCACCCTCTCCCTGTACTCCTTGAACAGGTCCATCTGATCCGCCATCGACAACACCGACTTCCATTTTCCAAGAGTAACCGGTCGACGACGATGAATCAGTAACGTAAACTCTTAATTAAACCCTAGGAATAATTGACACTTACAACTATTTTAGGAGTCAACGGGTCGAACCCGGATCCGCCTGACGCAAAGCTGACGCCGGTGAGTAGATCCTCAGGCCGCAGCTGCGTTCCCAGGTAAGCCGGCAGGAACTCCTTCACTCCAAGTTTGGAAGCTGCAGATGATTATGTGGTTAATTACATTAATATGAGAATTGTTGGAGTTGAGTTGAGTACTTGAGTATATATATATATATATATTACCTATGAAGTCGGTGGGGATTTTGCCGTTGGAGAACCTCCCGGAGGGGAAGTGGCCGGCGAAGTCCTCGCCGTAGGGGGGGAAGTCGCACCTGACGACGGTCGTGATCGCGTTGTTGTTGCCGGGGTCGATGATGGAGTCGCCGAAGGCGATCACGGCGGGCACCGCGGCTGTCCGGTTGAGGTAGCTGGATTGGGGGGTGATTGGGAGGAGGAGGAGGATGAAGAGACCAAGTGAAGCTGCGGCAACTCTGCTGCTGCTACTTGGGAGGTAGAAGGAGAACATTTTTGATCTCTTCTTGTTTCAGTGTTGCTTGGGGTGCAAGAGCAGTCCGGGGGTTTATATATACAATAATCTGTGGATGATCGAGTGAGGGCATTAATTGGTGAGAAGCAGTGACAGTGGCATTGAAGTGAGGAGTGGGGCAGATTGACCAACGAGTGAACTTATCTGTCAGGCTTCATTCAGATGTTAGGCTGGAAGATTATCTTGACAGCACAAAGACGAATTTCTAAGATTAATATATATATATATATATATATATATATATATATATATATATAGCTCGATAGTAGTTCTTTACTCTAAACTTTCTTATTTTGATTCAACAATTAATATATTTTACGTTTAAAAATAAAATTTATGTTTTAAAATTTACATTTACGATGAAATTTATGTTCATGAATGAATTTTATGTTCATGAATGTAGTTTATGTTTTGAAATTTACGTTTGTAAAATTTTATGACTGTTTATTATAGAAACATTGTCTATAGGAATATATATTATTCTCATAAGCGCCAACTTTAGGAACGATTTGAAAATTGTTCGTATAGTCTTGGCCCATAGGAACAATTTTCGAACCGTTCCTATAGTCTTGGCCTATAGAAATAATTTTTGAATTATTCCTATAAGCCAAGCTTATATATATATATATATGTGTATCCACTTGGGCTCAAGTGGTAGGTATATATGTTCCCCTGTTGGTCTTAGGTTCAATCCATTGTTCTAGTTCTTTATGCGCCTCTTTTAACGTTTGTGTACGTTTTGTAATGCACATTGTATGTGTATGCTTTGTAATGATTATGTTATAAAGCCAGTTATATATATATACACAACGTATACGCTTCATCGAAATAAATTTTTTATCTTTTTCTTGATTGATCTTTATAATTAATTAAATTTGTTTCAAATCCAACCATGGCTTAGAGTTTTTAGTCAATATCGTAATTGAGTTGCTGGTATGTTCCCTCTTGGTCTTGGGTTCAATCCATTATTCTAGCGCTTTATACACATCTTTTCACATCTGTGTACGTTTTGTAATGAGTCTTGTGCGTTTATGCTTTGTAATGACTATATTTTAAAGCTAGTTTTTTTTATATATATAAATAATGTATACGCTTCATCAAATTAAATTTTTATCTTTTTCTCGCTCGATTTTTATAATTAATTAAATTTGTTTCAAATCCAACCATGGCCTAGAGTTTTCAGTCCATATCGTAATTGAGTTGCTTGTTTAGCATCATATATATGCTAATTGCTATATATATTGCTTGGAGGTTAATTTTAGGATTTGAGGGGACAAGAATTAGGTGAATTAATGTTATGGACTTAAATGATGCAGTAGCTAGGCTGCTATCCTGCATGTTAGCTAGGTGGAAAAAAACTCAGATGAAGCATGGCTGCAAAGTGGGTGAATCTAAAGAGAAAGTGAGTGAACTTGGAGCAAAAATGGATTACTAGCTATAGTTTTTTTTTTCTTCTTAATTATTTTATGCCTCCACTTCTCTTGCATTTTTTTCACATCTTTTGAAATGAATACCAGTTGCTTACTCTAAATAAAACTAAATATGAAATTATGTTTATTTATTATTTATATTCACTCATTGGAAAAATTACCTATATAAAAGCTACACTCATCTAATTGAGTCATATTCAAATATAATATATCTATCAAAAGTCATTTAATTTGATACACCAGATCGACTGACTAGCTTGCCATGAGATTTTAATATATATTTTGTTATTAGCTAGCATGTTGATTTCATGGATGATGATTTAATTTTGATTATTGATTTTCGATTAACATGTTTGGTTCTCAAGAGGAATAGAGGGATAGTTGAAGACTTGAAGGTTAATTTATTAGGGCATAAGGAATTTTCAATTCCTTATTTATTTGGTACTTGGATTAAAATATATTAAGATTAAAAATATATATAATTGATTTTATATCCGGTGTAAATCAGATTAAAACAATCTTATGACATCTTTTCCCTAACTTATTATCTTATCAATCTGGTGAAGCAAATTGATTATTAGAATTTTGCACGATGTTTTAATGACATGAGATGAACCACTCACTAAAACGATGTTAATTCAAAATATGCAATTGTTAGTGTAAATCCAATTTAATCTTCACAATCATTTTTTATGGCATTCAGAATTCATATTTGATTATATTAACCTCTTATCTTTAAACTCAATCTCAAAACTAAACTATAATTGCCTATCCCATTTTTTATATTTATTTATTTATTTATTTATTATTGTTTTTATAATTAACTATTTTATTTATTTTATTTATTTATACTATAATAATGTAGACTATCACTAATGGCTTAAATACCATAGTTGAGTAAAGCTTCTCAAATTTTTTACAACAACCACTACAATCGTTGCAAATTAATAATATCATTAATTTGCTACATCCGCTGATACGGTTGTAGATAACATATTTGCAATAATCAATGTAGCCATTGTTGATATGTTAAAAATCATCAACAACGGCGCTACAATCCACTATCATCCAGAATGTACTACTATATATTAAGCATCGACACGAACACGAATACGAGGACACATCAATTTCAAAAATTTACAAGACACAAACACGACATATATAGCCTATATATAAATTATTATTATTTTAAATATCCACAGTTCATATATATATATATATATATATCAAGAATTTATAATAATATCATAATATTTTCATTGATATCAAACTTTCAATTTTCAATTTTTTCTAGGCCCCTTTCAAAATATATGAAACATTCTAGATAATTTCTTGTTTCAATACTTACTATTTCTAATCCCCTTCCAAAAGCATGGGGCACAATATTTATTGACATCTCCCAATTTTTTTTTTAAATTAGCATGTCTTAGTAGAACTAGTCATGTACAACCACATGTAAACAAAAAATTAAGTAAAGTCCCACTATCTTCTTCATCAATCATTGTTGTTATCTTCTTCATTGAAAAATATTACTCTCTCCAACTCTAATTTATCAAGAGAAAGATTGACAACTTCAAGAATTTCATTATCTTCATCAATTAAAAATTCATCCTCGATCTGTAATATCGTCTCACATTATTGTTTCTCCTTTATTGTATTGGGGAGTTTTCATTGAAATGAGACGAAGATTAGTATGGACAAATACTAAATTCATCTTGTCCCTTTTAAGGAAATAGATAAAAAAGTAAGTACTTCAATTTCTTTCACAACAACAAGAAGATAAAATACTAAATTTCCTTGATTATTTTATTATTTTTTTAAAAAAGATGCATGGTTGACCGTGTCCAGGCTGTGTCCGAGCAAAAAAAGACTTTGACTGGTCAAGACAGTCTTGGACACATGGGACACGTGTGTCGGACGAATGTCTTCGTGTGTCGGTGTTCGCGGCATGTCGAACATGGGCACATGATAGTCCCACGAAGAGTCTGTGCTTCCTAGATGCACTACAACAAAAATTATAAAAATTGTCAAAATTTTACCGACGCCTTGCACAGGCGCCGGCTCAAAATCGGCGCCAATTCCGTTAGCGCCTGTATAAACAGGCGCATGCCCGGGCTAGCACTCGTAATTTTTTTGGAGTTTTCAAAAATATTAGTATATTAACGAAATCTATTTTATATTTATTTATTAATAAATTAATTTTTTAATATTTTATAATATCAAATTTATAGTCCCACATTGATAAAAATATATTTCTATATCATTCTTAATTAGTATAAATATAATATTTTTAGTCCCACGTCATTTTAAAAAAAATTCTATTATTTTTAAACATTATAAAAAAATTAATAAATATTAAAAATATGTTATATATTATGTTATAATAAAAATATTTTTTTATATCTAATATATATATATATATATATTATAAATTAATAATATAAATAAAATTAATATATATTATTAAAAAATATTTAAAAAAATATTTGAATATCGGAATCTAATATAGGCACCGATATGCAAATAATGGTTGAATACTGACGCCTATGATAGACACCAGTTTTCAAAAATTGACTCCTTTTGGGCACCGATTGTGTACTTTTCAGCCTTCCTTACCGACCCTTTTTGGTGTGCCTGAATTCATATTTAGGCTCTAAAAAAAAATCGATTTCTCAATTAAAAAGGGTAGGTATTCAAATGATTAATTTGTTGTAGTGAATATTGTAGTTAAACCTTATCAACGATAGCCTATGATGGGGTTACAATAGCCAAGTGGTCGTTGACCCCGTCGCTTATGACACCAGCAATGATGATACTACATAATACCACACTACTAGGGCATTGAGATATACTTTTACGAAGACTTACCCACGACTAGTCATTACAAAAGATATATATATTTGCGATGGCTAGCTATATGCGAGAAAGTCATGGCCTATAGATTTTTATAGAATAAAAAATGGAAAAATAGAAAAATTTTGTATACATTATAAAAATATTTTAAATACATTATAAACCTACACAAAACACATTTATATACATCAAAAACATTACAAAGTGCACATATAAATCAATATAAACCAATATACATCAAAATATGAATCATATACATCATAAACTGATAGTATGCATATATAAATTGAATCATATACATCATTTAAGGTGCTTGTTTAATTTTATATCTAAATTTGGAATGAATGCTACACAATCAATGAATTTTGGTTGTATTTTGTAGTTAGTTAATTGATGAAAGGAGAAAGAAGATCATATTTCTTTGCGTAAGCCTTGGATAAGGTGTTAGTTTTTATTTCTAAAATTGGAATGAATGCTACTCAATCGATGAATTTTGGTTGTATTTTGTAGTTAGTTAATTGAAGAAATGAGAAAGAAGATCATATTTCTCTGCGTAAGCCTTAGGCAAGACTTACCTTTTGATTGGAGATTCGAAGACTGACTGATTGGAGAAACCTATGTTTTCTCCAGATATGGTTAGAGATCGAGCCCTTGGCCCCAAACCTATGTTTTCTAGTTGTAGCTTGTGAGACCTTTTGTCAATCGATAGAAGACCATTAATTAGTCTACAATCTGGTTTCACACCTCATGGGATCCAATCAAGATCCTTACGCTTTCTAATTGCATATCTTATGCCACTCGACAGAAAACCATTAGTCAATGTCAAGATTGTCTCTATGGAAACCTCCTGCTAAGTTTTAGTTGTGTATTGAGTTGCAACTGATACTGATCAATACTGAAATTGGCTTAAGATAGAGTGAATAACTAATATAAAAATGAACACAAAAACATGAAAATACACCAAAGATTTATTTACGCAGTTCAGTGACAATCTCATCACCTAATCTGCAGGGCCCTCACTCGACAATTGCCCAATACACTATCAACAAAGTATGCTACAAATATCTAGATTATATCCAACAAAAATCCTACTTTCTGTACTAAAGTGAATCGAGAATAACAAAAATCTCTTTGCTACTACAAGTAATAACCTACTTGCCTCTCTACGATGTCTCAATCATAGTCCTGTCCTCCACATGTTCTTCATGTTGTAGCGAGTTCAACAGCCCAAATTCAACCTTGATATCGAATTGCTTATAGAAATTTGTTGCCTACGACCCACAATCTATCAATAGAAAACCTCTCATTGATCAGAATATTTGCAACTCAATTTTGACGTATGGGAGTGGATAAATCTCACCACTCATTCTCTCTCCTCTTTTATACTTCAAGCACAAAATGATGCACAACCCTTGAAACACACACTACACTATGTGCCACCATTCCTTGGCCCATGATGATCATGTCTCCACAAAACAAGTATATATATACAATATATATACAATATATATCCACAAGAATATATATATATATATATATATACTATAACAATACCAATCCACATCATCACATCAATAAGAATATCCACGTCATCATATCAATAGGAATAAATTTATCAAATACAATCAACATAAAATAAGTCAAAATATTAACAGTCAACAAGTTGGTTCCATACTTCTGATGGAATCAAATCAGACCCCTCATTCTTTTGTTTGGGATATGTGGGTGGCCCTCGCCCTCCACATCAACATCATCCTTGCTTAATTAAGTTGGTCAATGTAGCGAGCGCGAGAGGTAGACTCTTAAACACTCTCTATGAATGATAATTGATCCTTAGGTCATGTTACACGAGACTACAAAAGAAATAATTATATTAATACATGTGTTTATAAATGTAATTAATATATATCATAACTTTAACCTGAAAATCCCCGCTATAACAATTGTACATGGCCCTTTGGCATGTGGGACCACGTTGGACATGCTCCATGCATGAAGCGTCAAATCGTGCCCACTTTATAGCGAGACACGTCCTCTTGCTCAAACTTGCACACAAAATTGAACTAAATTCATATATTATTGTTCAGTTGTAAATAATTAATACAATATACATTACGTCATGCACAAAAATCGACCTACATGGCTATCTCTCGCTTGGTGGAGGGCATGACGGTAATTAGATCCTCCCTTGAGGACTATGTTGTGACCTCGATGGATCAGCAATGTCGATGGGGATAGGAGAAAGAATGTTGATGGAGGGAGGAGCAACGAAAGAAGCCACAACAAAAGATGTAGTGGTGGTGGGAGGAGGGACGACATCAAAATTAAATTAAATTTGATCAAATTCATTAGCGTGTAGTTTCTCCAGCAAACACGTTGAATTAGTCAGTTACCAAGCTACTCCTCTTTTGGGAATATCCTTTCGTTCTTAAACTGACACCTTCTTCTTTTCTGCCAAGGGTCGAGTCAAACTGGAGATAACTAGCTTGCAAAGATATGTCACGCCATAGAGGAGACCAACCATGGACAATAAACCTACGCGCTAGTGAGCATTGACCAAAAGACTTGTGTGTAGTTTTCCCATTAGGAGTCGAATCCCTTTCATTCAGGGCTCTGACAGCCTCTCCTAATACCAGTGACCCTCTAGAAATTGGGCCTTCTCTTAACGGATTTCTAACATGGAGTTATGTTACATCCTTAATCATTTATGTTATTTGCAGTCTAGAAAGAGTTTATAGGATTCTTCTACGCCAAAAAATAAGAGATTTGGATAAGTAAATAAAGAGATGATTTGATAGTTGCTTCATGATAGAAAAATATAGTGGCAGAAGTTGAAGCCGGAGAGGCAAGGCATCTAGTACCAAATTTGAAAATATTAATTGTTTCGGGATCAAGTTTTTAAAAATCAAATTTTAATTAATTAATTAAATTAAAGATCAAACTTATATATATATATATTAAAATGGGATAAATGATTACAATTTTTATTTATTTTTATTCTTTTCATGTGAATAAGTGATCGAGAATTAATTTCCTTTTAAAATTACCCTCAATTCAAGATTTTAAAAATGAAATTAATTTGGCTCAAATTCTTATTTTATAATTTTTAAAAATGATTAATTACATGGTATATCCTCGACTTTGGATGTTTTCCCAATTTTTTTTTATATAAAGGAAACAACAACTAAATCAGGCTAAGGCTTAACTCGAAATCCATGGGTAAGAGGGGCAGTGGTCCCTGGACGTGCACCTTCCGCCATTTCAATGCAAGTTTTACCTGAACCCAGTCCAATATCTTTATTAATGTCAAAAACTTCATCTGTACAAACATCAGACCCAACAAGTTCAGAATAAAATCTACTTACAGCTTCCAATTTGCCTATAGCATCATTGCTACTATTTGTGTTTAACATAAAAGCATTATTCTGTTGTATGCTATTAAAAACAAGAGGAGTATTTATGTTATTACAAGTAGAGATCAAATTCTTTGGGCTTGCCGCACCCATTCTTTCACCTGCTTTGAAGCCTTCATGGGCAAGATTATGAGCAACTCCATTCAGCTCCCTTTTAATGTGAACCTAGTCACATTTGATTTTTTTCCCTACTTCCTGGATATCCGCAGTTATTCCCTGCAAGAGCCAAGGAGGTGCCATCATTTTGTTCAAAATATTGACTGCTTGAAGGCAATCAGTATACAATCTGACCTCATAGTGTTTTGCTTTCGAGACAGCAACCCATACAGCCCACATTTCAGTTGCTAGAGGGGTACTGGCTTTAGTGTGACCAGAATTTTTTAAAATTTCATCATCACTGTTGTTTTTGATACTAAAGCCAACTCCTGCATTACTTGTTTTGCTTTTCCAAGCTGCATCACAGAAGATGCTGAAGCATTTATTAGTCTCATTCAAAATATCTTCAGGATTGAGAATATTGGCTTTGGAATCAATTTTTTTTTCCTCACTACTCTTATGCTCTGACCAAAGTATGTCAGACATTGCCCTACAGAACAGTGAGTCAATTCAACCCTGATTTTTCTTTTTGAAGTAGCAGCTATTCCTGTTTTTCCAAAGATGCCAGAGTGAAGTAGCTATTATTTCTTTGAACCAAAAATTCATCTTAGCATTATCAGAGGCAGTCTCATTCAGCCAACTCCCCTTGTGCCAAGTCAATTTGAATTGGAATTTGATTTTTAGCTCCCGCTCAAGCTTATTCCAGTAGCTAGAGGCAAAGTCACAATCAAATAAGATATGCATGAGGTTATCATCTTCCAGACCACAAACATGACAATTGCTAGTATCAATTTTGCAAAAGCTTGATAGATATCTAGATGTAGGCAATCTTCCCCATAAGAGTTTCCAAACAAAGTTCTTAACTCTAGGGATGGTTTTTAGATTCCACACCTTACTCCAATTTGTGTCAGGATCACACTTCATAGCTTGTTTCTCAACAATATAGTTATAAGCAATTTTGTAGTTGAGCTCATCTTTGAAGTTCCATTTCCACTTATCCCTAGTCTTCTTCTTGGGTATGTATATTTGGGTGATGCTATTAAAGTGGTATTCTCCAAATAAATCCAGGACTAGGTCTAAGTTCCAGGCTTTATCAGTGATAAGTTGGTCAACCTTGTTCACCTTTGAAATCATATCCATGTTCAAAAAGGTAGGCCATTTTTCAAATGGAATGTTAGAGACCCAGGGGTCTTTACATATGTTAATGTTATCACCACTGCCAAGTCTTATTCTTAGGCTTTCGCTGAGACTTTGAATTGCACTATGAGCATTTAAAGTGCCAAGAGAACTTACTAGGGTTTTGAAAAAACCAGGGGTGATACCCCTCATACTTACTATTTAGGATTTTGGTCCATAGATGATTTTCCTTGTTTAGAAAAGGAATGACTTTCTTGGCACGAATTGAAAGTTTCATAATTTCTTTATCCTTTATGGTAAGGTCACCTGCTCCTTTCCTTCGCTTGACTTTGTTCCACCCCACCAAGTGTATGCCTTTCTTATCAGCATTAGGTCTCCATAGATAGTTTTTTGCTAGACTTTGGAATTTGTTGATGATTTTACCATTCACCCAGGAAGAGGATAGAGTATGTATAGGCAGGGAATTCATAACTGAGTTCAACAAGGTCATCCTACCAACTTGAGAAATACTCTTGCTTGCCCAACTATCAATTCTACTTGCTGCTTTGTGGAGCATGATTTCTTGACGGCTTGTATCAAGTTTTTAAGGGCTAATGAGAGCACCCAAATATTTCATTCGGCAAGAACCTTCCTTGAACCTGATTATCCTACTTAACTCCTTTCTCACACTAACAGGACAATGCAAAGGGAAGAACATTTCAGATTTGGATTTACTTATTTTTTGGTCAATGAGCTTACAATAGAGATTGATGGCATCCGTAACATTTCTGCAGTTCTTTGAGTTGCCTTTGACAACAATTAAGTCATCTGTGAATTCTAGGTGACTAAGCTTCATGTCTTTATACTTAAAGCAGCTGATAATACCTTGCTCTGAATAATATCCCGGAATCTTTGGGATATTATGTCTCAACTATTTATTTGAATCAATTCTATACTTCAACTTTAATTTTGTTTCAATTTAACGTCAACCATCTATTAATTTTACCGTTTCGGCGATGACATGACATTGTTGTAATACTCGAAAAAATTTATTAATTAATTTTATTTAGGCTTTAGCGGGAAAGCCGAGGTGTGCGACGGAGTTGCCTAAGTAAATCGCCGGAGGGCGCGATTTGAGGCATGACCTTGATGCGAGGAAATTATTTAATTATGTCAAATTAGAAGTGTGGGTTCGAGTTGGGCTCGAGTCGAGTCCGACTGTTCGATCAAAATTTAAACTGGATGAGTCTAAGAAGCTTGAGTTCACTTAAGTCATTAGGGGTTATTAAGTAATTTGAAAAAAAAGGAAGAAAGAAATATAAATCAATCCCACCTAGAGCCGTGCAGTTCCAAGAAAGAGCCGCACATGGAGAGGGCGGATCTTCGTTGGCGCCGATTGTCGTCGTCGCGAGGCGTCATCATCATCTTCTCCTCCTTGTTTCCCTCTCCAGGTGAGTGGTTCTAATGTTCTTTATGCTATGGTTGTAGAATTTTTGCATAAATTTGAATCTAATTGTTTGGGGAAAGATTGGAAGATGATCGGAGGATGATCGGAAGGACAAGGGATAGAAATGAGATGGGCCGGATGGAGTACGACGCCCGTGTTGAACCCAAGCGGTTGTTGCCGCTATTGTCGTTGTGGTGGGCAGGGGAAGCCGCCGCTGCTGTCGTTGCAGCAGTCGGGGGAGGTCACCGCTATTGTCGCTGCAGCGGGGGGAGGTGGCCGTCGTTGCTATCGCTGCAGCAAGCGGGGGAGGCTGACGCAACCTCCCAGCCATGAGCTGGTGCCCCGCAGGCGCCGGGGGGCTACAGGTGGAACCGGCGGGACCGCCGGAGGGAGGTCGCCGACGGCCAAGGGCCGCCCCAATCGTGGATCCGAGAAGGGGGCAGGGGGAGGTGAGTTGGCGATGGTGACGAGTAGTAAATATGGATTTTAATTAAATATTTAAAAAGGTTAGTTGTATCATAAAATGAGTGGGTATGTATAGATTATTGATCTACTTTTTGAACTTGGTCTTAGAGATGTCAGTCTTATAGGAGATGATTAATGTTTTAATTTTAATTAGTCTCGAAGTAGGAATAAAATGGCATGTTTGTAATAAAGGGGTAGGGCCGACCCTTACGAATTGAGTTGTTGGCTTGCGGAAATCCATTATTTGCACATCTCAATTTCTAGTTTGGAGCATGCTAAATTTTGATTATTAAATGTTTAATATTAGTTTATATCACGTGGAAATATTATATGCTTGGTGTAAGTATCGAATGAATCTGGTTTGAGACTCATATTAAAATTGTAGTAGTAAGGACCGAGTTAAGCCTTGTTAGTTTTAGAAGATTTTCATTGAAATATTCATGTACACATGCTGGAGACATGGAATCATGGTAAAGCTCAGATCCGTAGTTGACGTTTGTGTATCACTACCTACCTGTTTATTTAAGCTAGGAATTATCCTTAGGCATGCTGAAATTATCTTTATACTTGTTAGGGATACTTTCATATGTGTTGTAATTATTTTTATTCATGCTGAAATTGTTTGGTACAAGTTGATATGGATTGAATACATGCTGAGTTAGAGGGTTGATTGCCATGCTTATCATGTCCTATTGTAGATAGATGCTAGAGACAAAAGTTTAGTAGGATGAGCATGATACCTAGTATGGCATCATGTCAGATCATGACGGAACTGCTATTAAACTTATAATTTATTTTTATACATAGAGACAATACGCGTTAGGTGACACAAAGAAATTAAATGACAGTAGTGATATATGTGACATGTAGGAGATGACATCATACTATACCCTACTAGTAGATGACGATGAATAGAGAAAATAAAATCGTTAACTTCAAAGCTAGAGACATTATAGTAGGAACACGACATTTTGTGCTGCGAATATGTTAGTCTTAATCTGCACCCAATAAGGAAGGGTGACACTTTAAGGTTTGATTGAGAGAGCCCGAAAAGGGGCTAGGAACAGGCGCATGCTGGGTGTGGAATGAGTAGGAAATATGTATTTATAATGTGATATGTATTGTGATTGTACGGCTGGTCGATGCCGATTATTGCACATACGACTGGTCGATGTCAAATAATGTGCGGGGGTTATCCAGCTGGTCGAGGTCGAGAATAACCCATGATCATCCAGCTGGTTGAGGTCGAGATTTGATCGTAATGATGTGGCTGGTCGAGATTGCTTCTGATTTGTGATGCATGGCTGGTTGAGGCCGAATTGTATTTATGTGATGTAGCCTGTTTGGGCCAAATGTATTCATTTTTGCAGGTAGGCCAGTAGGCCGATTGTCATGTGTGTTGTATAAGCTAACTGTGGCCTAGAGACTATGCATTGCTTAGGGGTCATGGTGGTTGAATTTTTATATCTTATGATAGGTCAAGTATGGCCGAACGTTCATGCTCTTGCAGGTTGGCCGATTGACCATGTTTTGTATCAAATCTCCGACATAATATTATACTGCTTATGTTATTTAATTATATTCTGGGATTTTGTTGGAGGTTCGGTAGAACCACTCATTGAATTCCTTTTGGACTCATGGTTGTTTTGATTTTATTTTGCAGAGCTTGACCAGTGAGATAGGGCTAGTGGACATGGCGCAGCCGGAGGACATAATTGGAAAAACAACCAAAATTAAAAATATACAATGTAATTAACCCTTTTAAAAATTATATCTATATTTGATCGATGACAAATTAATTTCATTTATTATTAATTTATACATGGTTAGCAAAGATACATTCAGAAACATGATAGTTAATGGCAATAATAAATAACACCACAGAAAGCATCTGCTATTATTAAATCAGAAAGAAGATAAATTAGTTGGCTAATTTAATAATTAGTTTATTTTTCAGCGCCGAAAGTATTGCCAATTTATAACATCACTTTTGGGGCATTTAATTGGCAATAAATTTTAGCCAGTCTTGTCCTGGAAAATATTTAATATTTCAGGTTTGCATTGCAGATTGTTATTGTTGACTCATATTTTTCAAGTCCAGTCTGGATTTATTTAAACAGTAGTTTATCAAAATTGAAATTTCCTCAATGGAAATTCCGATACTCGATAAAGAAATCTTAAATTTCCAGAACCGAAATGCATCTTTTTAAAACTCCAAAATACCCTCAATTTAATCGGTAAGCAGTATATAGTAATAAAATGAACAATTAAAAATGAAACTGGGCAACTCGGTTACCCAATCACAGAAGCATGTAATATTTCCACCACCTCTCTCATCGTTGCATTTGGTATATTTCCCTAGTTCTATTTCCGTCATGAAAGCATGTCGATTAACGTCCCGTCATCTGTTCGACGGTGAATGTTCATGTGCTTCTGGTGAAATTGTAGAAGCCCTCCATCATCTGCACTCTCTCTCTGTCATCGATAGGAAGTACCGCCCCGTCATCTGTTCGACAGTGAATGTTCCTATGCTTTTGGTGCTTCTGGTGAAATTATAGAAGCCCTCCGTCATCTGCACTCTCTTTGTCATCAACAGGAAGTATCGCCCCGTCATCTGTTCGACGGTTCCTATGCTTCTGGTGCTTCTGGTGAAATTGTAGAAGCCCTCTGTCATCAACAGGAAGTATCGCCCCGTCATCTGTTCGACGGTTCCTATGCTTCTGGTGCTTCTGGTGAAATTGTAGAAGCCCTCTGTCATCTGCACTCTCTCTGTCATCTGCACTCTATCCGTCGTTGACAGGAAGCTCCTTGTTGATTACCGCCCCAAGTCGTTGTTGTTCTTAGTGATCGACTTCAGATTGCAGAATCCTATACAACCCTATCTCATTCCTCTTCCTACGGCGTGAGTAATTTAATTACAGAGTAGATAATAATGTTTGATTAATTATTGTTTCTTGAAATCTCTTTTTTTTTTTCTTTTTTTGATCTTGTAAAACATGTGGTATGGCTGAGAAAGGAACCATTAGAGACTGTAATAAGCAGCATGATAAATTTTGCAGAAGTCTCTAATCCATTATAGAGTTTGTACAAAATCTATAATTGCATTACCTGATGGAGGAAATGTAATTACTACGTCACAATAAATTTACTAACATACACGTCACAATAAATTTTAGATTTCTTGCGTTTTGATAAAAGTCTCTAACCAGTTAGAGAGTTTGCCCATATGTGTGTAAGAGATACTTTAGTGTAAAGATGATCCATGATATCTATTTTATACCATAAAATAAAAGTCCTAAAGTCTCCACAAATATTTTTTTTGTAAAATGTTATAGCCTTTTTGAAAGTTTCTAATCAGTTAAAGACTTTGCCCAAATATTTTGAATAGCTACTTTTCTTACAGCCAATATGAAAATCTCTAGTAATTCTGACTATTTATCTCTTTTATATACTTTATTTAGGTTTATGATTTGAAAGTTGTGACGGTTGACAAAATGAAGTAGATGACTACTGATAGTGTTGCTGAAAATATTATGTTAGAGCCTATTCCTGAAGAAGTCATTGAGAGTAATATTTCATCTATATCAACACAATATGGTTCTAATGTAGTTAACAATAGAGATAGAATTCATTTTTCGATTGACCTTAATATGTTACTTATATTTGAGGATAATACATATGATATAGTGGAGGAGGAATTGACTAATGAGAGGATTAGAGAAGAAGTGGAGCAAGTTGAGAATTTGTCATTTGATATGTTCACTTCACATGATGTAGTTGGATGTACAATTACATTAAATCAATCTATGTATGAAGCTCATCATACAGAGGTTGGTTATTGCAGTGATGAAGGGAATGAAACTATTGTCAACAATGATGACCTTGATAGCCTGCTTGATTTCACTCCAGAACATCAAAGAAACATAAACAATGATTTAAATGAAGATATGTATGACAACAGAGCATCTTCAGTATCAGGGGATGAAGAAGATGATACTATCATTACTGCCCTGAATACATTTCATTGTAATCAAACACAAAATAGTGAATTGTATCTTCATCAGGTATAACATAAGATATGAAACACTTATTTATGATCAAATGTATTGATACTAATTTATTTTTCTTATGACTATGTAATCTAGGTATTTGATGATAGAGAGGAATTTAGGAGAGCTCTAAGATCATATTGCATCAAGCGTAACTTTGAGCTGAGACACACCGAAAGTAGACTACGTTATATCAAAGTTGGATGTAAACATGGTGATTGTCCACGGATGTTGTCTGCAAGTGGCAGAGGAAGATTTACTATTGTCAACTTTCTGAACAAGCATACATGCACAGTGTCGAGACTTAATTTAGATCACAAAGACTGTAGTGCAAAGTTTGTTGCAAATCATATCAAGGATCACCAGTAAGGAATCAAAAGTACACACCCGCTATGATTGTGACCGAAATTGAAAAAACATTTGGGGTTTGTATTTCATATAAGAAAGCATACAATGCACTTCAATTAGCTCTTATATCAGTTCGTGGGGACTTTGATGAGTGCTACAAAGATCTACCTGCTTACCTTAGAGAATTGAAGATACATGATAATGAAACAATGGTTAAATTGTTGAGATGTTTCGTATCTTCTCGTTTTCTCTGAGTATTTTGGGCATTTGGTGCATGCTTGCGTGAGTTTAGAGAATATCTAAGGCCCATTATATGTATTGATTTCACACACTTGAGGGGAAAATATCCTGAAGCTTTAATGATAGCGACGGTTGTTGACGCTGAGAGTAGACTTTTACCGGTGGTATTTGGAGTTTATGAGATTGTAAAAAAAGACACATGGGAACGGTTTTTGGATGAATTTGCATATTGTATACCTACCTTCCGCGGTTTGAGCATTATGAGTGATAGAAATCCTGGTATTTTAGCAGCAGTGAGAAAGGTATTCCCAGAAGCATCGCATGGATATTGTATGGTGCACTTAGCCAAAAACCTAATACACGATGTGAAAACAAATGTTGGTTGTCCTTTATTTTGGTATGCTACAAGAGCCACTACGGAACATAACTTCAATGAATGTATGAAAAAGTTGCTGGATATTCATGAGCCTAGTTACCAATGGGTAACCCGGTTGGAAAAGGAGAGATGAGCAACGTTATTTTTCCCTGGTCGTAGGTACGATATCATTACTACTAATGCAGTAGAAAGTATGAATTCTTTGTTTAGGGAAGAATGGGAGATGCCTATTACAATATTAATTGAACTGACGAGAGGCAAAGTTGCCGAATGGTTCTATAAGCGCCGTAAAGTATCACTCAAATTGTCTGGAATTCTAAAATAAAGAGTTGAAGATATCCTTGTTGAAAATAGGAGCAAGTGTCGTTGGTATTCAGTCCATCCTCATACGGACCATTGCTACCAAGTACACACATCAAATCAAATTGTCATTGTTGATTTACCCCACCGATCGTGTTCTTGCAATAAGTTTCAAATATTTGGTATTCCATGCTCGCATGTTATGGCAGTTATTGGTTATCGTAGTCTAGATCCTTATCCTTTTTCTGAGTATTACTTTACCATCGAAACGTACAAGAAAATATATGAAGACAAAATATTTCCTACCATAACCAAGCAATATTGGCTTCGAGAATCCTTTGATCCTTTGGTAAAACAACCACAAGCCGTGGCACAAGCAGGTCGGAAGAGGAAGAATCGAAGAGAATCTCATCATAATGGTAAAGTGCCAAAAAAGTGTGGTATATGCAAACAGTTTGGTCATAACAAACGGTCATGTAAAGCTCCCCCCCTACTTCTTGATATGGCAGTTTGGCCATAACAAATAGTTAGATAACATTTGGTATATTTTGCAAAGAACTCTTTTTTCTATATTATATATAGAACCCAGATTTTGTATATTATAAACAGTTTGGCAGTTTGGCCCCCCTACTTCTTTTATGTATATTATATTTTGGTTATATATCCCAGATGATGTTAATTCATGTCCACAAATATTATATTTGAAATTGGAATAATATAGATCACCATATCAATTTTTTTATTCAAGAACTACAAAAGTCTCTAACCGGTTAGAGACTTTCGTATAACCTGCTATTTTGGTTGAAATAAAATAATATTTTCGGTCGAATAGATCCCAGAAGATGTTAATTCATGTCCAAAAATATTAAGTTTGAAATTGGAATAATATATATCACCATATCAATTTTTTTGTTCAAGAATTGCGAAAGTCTCTAACCGGTTAGAGACTTTCGTATAACCCGCTATTTTGGTTGAATTAAAATAATATTTTTGGTCGAATGGATCCCAGCTGATGTTAATTCATGTCCACAAATATTATGTTTGAAATTGGAATAATATAGATCACCATATCAATTTTTTTGTTCAAGAACTACAAAAGTCTCTAACCGGTTAGAGACTTTCGTATAACCCGTTATTTTGGTTGAAATAAAATAATATTTTTGGTCGAATAGGTCCCAGCTGATGTTAATTCATGTCCACATACATTATGTTTGAAATTAGAATAATATAGATCACCATATCAATTTTTTTGTTCAAGAACTACAAAAGTCTCTAACCGGTTAGAGACTAATTTCGTATAACCCGCTATTTTTGTTGAAATAAAATAATATTTTTGGTCGAATAGTTCCCAGATGATGTTAATTTATGTCCAAAAATATTAAGTTTGAAATTGGAAAAATATACATCACCGTATCAATTTTTTTGTTCAAGTACTGCGAAAGTCTCTAACTGGTTAGAGACTTTCGTATAACCCGCTATTTTGGTTGAATTAAAATAATATTTTTGATCGAATGGATCCCAGCTGATGTTAATTCATGTCCACAAACATTATCTTTAAAATTGGAATAATATAGATCACCATATCAATTTTTTTGTTCAAGAACTATAAAAGTCTCTATCCGGTTAGAGACTTTCGTATAACCCGCTATTTTGGTTGAAATAAAATAATATTTTCGGTCTAATAGATACCAGATGATGTTAATTCATGTCCAAAAATATTAAGTTTGAAATTGGAATAATATACATCACCGTATCATTTTTTTTGTTTAAGAACTGCGAAAGTCTCTAACCGGTTAGAAACTTTCGTATAACCCGCTATTTTGGTTGAAATAAAATAATATTTTCGACCGAATAGATCCCAGCTGATGTTAATTCATGTCCACAAATATTATGTTTGAAATTGGAATAATATAGATCACCATATTAATTTTTTTGTTCTAGAACTACAAAAGTCTCTAACCGGTTAGAGACTTTCGTATAACACGCTATTTTGGTTGAAATAAAATAATATTTTCAATCGAATAGATCCCAGCTGATGTTAATTCATGTCCACAAACATTATATTTTAAATTGGAATAATATAGATCACCATATCAATTTTTTTGTTCAAGAACTACAAAAGTCTCTAACCGGTTAGAGACTTTCATATAACCCGCTATTTTGGTTGAATTAAAAATATTTTCGGTCGAATAGATCCCAGCTGATGTTAATTCATGTCCACAAATATTATCTTTGAAATTGGAATAATATAGATCACCATATCAATTTTTTTGTTCAAGAACAGAGAAAGTCTCTAACCGGTTAGAGACTTTCGTATAACCCGTTATTTTGGTTGAAAAGTCTATAACCTCCATATTAATGACACCATATGGATAAACTACACCAGATGATGTTAATACCTCAACATTTATTCTATGTCAGTATATTAACACCAAATAATAGCTCAATATAATATATCAACATTAGTAAACTACCAAATATGAATAAACTACATCAGATTATGTTGTTACCATAACATTAGTTTAACCACACAACATTAGTCAGCAATAGCACATCTCATTCATTGTTTAACAAGAGAATAAATGTCATCCCTGAAGCGATGCCCAATATCTATTCTAAATTTTTTCATATCTGCCTAAAACTAATTCATTTGTCTATCTTCCAATAGGTATTCCATGTATTTCATTATGAATATTCCACAATCTACAGAAGGACCCTGTTCAGGACAATTTACCACAATTCGACTCCAACTGAGCTCTTGAAGTTTAAGTCTGGGCTGATCATATTCAAGTCCTCGGGTTCCATCGTCTCCATTAGCAAGCACTGTATGAAAAATGGATATTGGATCATCAACATTATTAAAGCTCAATATCAAAAAATTAAATTTCAAACACTTATGGCCTCCTTAAAGTCTCTTTTGGAGTTTACATATGTACTGAATGAATTATAATGGAAGAATATTTTTTGCTTAATGTCAATCACCATCAAATACCAATTTCCACCCGTGTCATTTTGAGGATTGGTATGTCTTATCCTACTACTAGAAATTGGAACGAAAATATATTTGATCTCCAATGCAACAAGGGATGACTTCCTTAATTGCATTAACGCAGATTTCCCCATCGTTCGATAGTGTCTCTACAAACAATTTAAAAACATCACTTACATAAAAATATTCTCTAAATTTAAAAGCATCACTTGCATAAATAATTTACCTCAAATATTGTTCCCATGTAGATGTAGTTTGAGGTAGACTGGCTTGCTTTACTCAATAAAATAGATGCATATGCATCAATTGAATCATCCTCAGTTAATGCGTCAAAGTCAAAAATGTTCAACAAATTTCTCACCGGTAAAGATATTAGCCTATCAGACCACAAATACTCCATGGTTAGGCTAAAAAATTAAACAAAATAAAGTTAGTATATTTATAAACTCTTTAAAGATTTAAAGACTTTTAAAAGTCTCTAAAAGTTTATAGACTTAAAAATTCTATAAATGTTTATGGACTTTTCACCCAAAACTCTTAAAGGGGTTAGGCTATTTTCCAAGCTGAGGTCAAGTCTTCATTAGTTGAAAGACTTCATAAAATATTGGCTCAACAACATTGGATGCTATAATCAAACATCAATACAATAAATCCGTTTAAACAATATGTTTTATAGTTGTCGAGAGTTATTCATAAAATAAGTTAACACACTCACTCAATCTTATAGAGAGACATTGTTATGGCTGCTGCATCAAGCTCAGGTGAAGATTCAACCTTCATCAAAATAAATCACATTAATTCCCATGTATTGCAAGTATAAGAAACTGTATTTGATTTAGTAAAAAAAATACCTTGTGAATTATTTGATTCATTTTACCCTTGTTTTCTTTCAACAACAATTCATTCCTCTTTTGAATTGCTATTTTTTCCTGTTCTTCTCTTTGTTTGTCATGTACAGTCAAATCTTCAATTTATTTTTCTTGCTTTAAATGTTTCACACGTCATGATCTTTTGCTTTTGTAAGTTGCTAGAGGCTCATAATCCTGAAGTCTCAAATCTTCAAGTAGTTTCTTCTCCTTCTCTTTCTCCTTCTCTTTCTTTTTCTTCTTTTTCTCTTTTTCATTCTCTTTCTCTTGGTCCTTGTCTTCCTCTATTTCTTTCAAGTATTTGATTTTCTCCTTTTGAACTTGTTTCTTGGGCCTTCTGTCGTTCTTTTTCTTATTTTTTTCTCGCTGTTGTAAATCTTCAGCACTATGTGTTGAATTTTCTTCTTCTTTTTCTTGTTCTTCATATAAACCTTCACCCACAATGGAGTACCTATTCGGTCCCTCAATGCATACATGTGGTTAGGTTTCTTAACACAATGCCTTACAGTTAAAATAGATGATCTGATAATACTTCTCGCAATACTCTTTAGAATAGGAGGTGAAAAAATATTTACCACAGGGGTACGGGCAGGGGAAGGATACACTACAAAAAAATAGGGTATCACCAACGGACAAAATCCGTTCGTAATACTCAAAAATCCGTTGGTAATATATTACCAACGGATTATCGGTTGGTAAATACGTCGGTGATGACCATGCTAGGTATTACCAACAGATATTATTATATTCGTTGGTAACACCAACGGTAATTAATGTCCGTTGGTAACACCAACGAAAAATATTATCCGTTGGTAACACCAACAGAAATATACTCTGTTGGTGATACCAACGGATCACTATTTGTTGGTGTCTCCAACGGATCATACTCTGTTGGTATTACCAACGGAGATAATACCCGTTGGGAATACCAACAGATATCATCCTTGTTTACGCTGACATATTCAACAAAGGTATCCGTTGGTATTACCAACTGACATCCGTTGGTATTACCAACAGAAACATTTGTTGCTAATACATTTTAATTAAAATGCTCATACCCATATGAATTTTCCTTTTCCTGTATACAACCTATAATCACACATCAAATTTTTTATTTACCCAATCACAAATATATATACAAGTCAAGAAAAAAAATTCATATTTCATAAACAAATAATAGTGTCATTTTCATAACCAAAACCAAACATCTACAATCGAGTATATTAATATCAAACAAATACAAACATTACTAAGTCAAATTTTCCCTAACATTAACCGAATTGTGTAGTGCAAAATCATAACCAAATACAAATCTTAACCAACATCATAACCCAGATGGAGGTGGAGGTGGAGGTGGAGGTGCAGTGGAAGCTGAAGGTGAATCTGTTGATTGGAAAGCCGAGTTGTGTTAACATCAACCGAACTTGAGCTTCCACTTGTGCTTGTACTTGCGACTGCACTTGTGATTGTTGTGATTGCATTGATGCTTCCAATTCAGTAATATACTGTCGCATGGATGTCATCTCAGTCTGCATCGCATTCCACTCATTCATTCGACCATGGCCCGATGTACTAGATTCTGCTGAGCTAGAACTCCCCATAATGGATTTAACATCCTCTCGACATCCAAAACCGTAAACCCGATTATGAGATGGATGTCCAGAGGTATTAATCAATTCTTCTGGATCTAAAATGGGTTGTGATGCTACATCTGTACCATACTTTTCTATGATCGATACCTCATAAGCCTCATGTACAATGTTTTATAAAAATAGTTAATTACGATATTTTAAAAAGAAGCAACAAATAAAATAAATACATACCGCAACACTCTGCGATTTGTTGTCGATATAGTCACCCTCACCACTATTACGCTTATGAGTATGCTTAAACAACTCAAGATGGGTTGGGGGTCGGTTCAACTTTTCTTCCTACAAAAAATGACAAATAATATTTAATTAATAATATTTTAAAAAACATATAGGATAACAAATTCTATTAATATCATACCAATTTTCTTCGATGAGCCACAAATGAAATATATCCACCTGTGTGTCGTGTGACGTCACTATCTACCTCTTTCTTACGATTTTGACGAGCAACTTCGGATTTTCTCCTCCACTTCTCCGTGACCCAATGCTCACTAATTAGTTGATTCCACACATCTGGAGATATCCATGGAGGGCCAAATCCATTAGTTCGACTAATATCATCAGTATTGGCCTTTCTTTTCGCATAATTCATTGCATCACACATATTGTCAGAAAAGCGTCGACAAGCCGTTCTATCCCATATTTCATGAACCTCGCTTGTCCTAGATGGATCCCAACGATAGACTGTCTGAAAAAAGACAAATATGTTAATGAAATGATAGTTGACAACATTCTAAAAAAGTACCAATTTGATGCAATTATATGATCACACAATCAATCATGGCATATGCAGGTTTCATGCAGCCAACCTTCTATTACTTCAGCTAAATCTTTTTAGAGAGGAAAAGACATATGCAGTTATGAATGTATGGCTAAAACTTACTAATATTCTGTTATGGCTAAAATTGAATATTAGTATGCAATTATGAATATTTAGTATGAATATGCAGTTATGAATATTAGTCATTTGCAGTTATGGCTAAAACTTACTAAGAAGCTTTCTTGTGTACCAATAACATGATGAGTATGGGTCAAAAACTGTTGTAATATGAGTAGATGTCTATCACACAACCAATCATGGCATATGCAAGTTGCAGGATAAACTTACTAAAAAGCTTTCGGTGCTCAATAACATGATGAGTATGGGAAAAAACTGTTGAAATATGATATTCCAACAATTATATCAAGTAAGCATAATGACTTCTTGTGTACTAGTATAAACTGATACTCTTTATTTTGCCTCAAAAAAGACTTATTTATGTACTATCATCTCACAAAGGATTTTTTTTTCTTCATGAGGGTAGTGGAACTGATGAGTGTATAGACATATGTAGCTCTCTTCTTGGAAATAAAAAAGAAGAGAGCAAAAATATCTAATTGTGGTACTTGTTTCTCTCTTCAGTAAGTCATGTGGAGCAGAGACCCATAAGGCTATAAATTCAAGTGTTGGGTTGGACATGCCGTGGATAAGCAGTAATAACTATAGATATAAATGACTTCAGGAGGCAAATCATCAACATAATGATTTCTATCTTTGAGTCTGCAATAACTAAGGAATATCTTGAGCATGAACTAAATGGAATGACCCTTGATTTCTATCAAATACTTTTTTTCTCTATTGTTGTTGTTCTCTCATGAGAGGTGATGGTTCTCTTTTAATTCCTTGTGCAAGCAATGGATAACAATAGATTGTTTGTAATAAACAAAGGTATTATAACAGGCTATGGTATTAGAACAGCTTATGGGCAGCATACTTGTTATGAGCAGGCCAAATAGATATATGTTAATGGTATTAGAACAGACCACATACTTGTTATTCCCTAGTTACTTTATTTTCTTAGAATTTGGACAGCTAGTCATTCCTATGATACTGATATCCACATTGTAGATGTGGTCTTTAGAGTTTAGATTATAAATCCAACTAAAATCCACATTTTTTAGCTGTACGAAATGTGGTCATCGCTTGATAAACTGATTCCCCACTTTTAAAGAGAAAGCTGGGAATATTTAGATAAACAAGGAAGCTCATGTTCAATTTCTCTCTTATCCAGGTACAAGAACATTATTTCTTGGTCTAATGACTTTGTGCCAAAGAGAAAACATCTAGATAAGTAAAGCTAAAAAGCACCACAGGGATGAGCTAAATAAGTTGCACGTCCACTTCTATCATTTTATTTTGAGTTCTCATCATACATCTTATAAAACCCTAGTATGTTCATTCCTAATTTTTCAATTATCCAGAAAGTTCAAGACATACTATACTTGACCTGAACACACCCCCTATAAAGCCACATTGTTCCTTTTTTTCTATTTTCCTCCTCTAACTATTCACTTTTCTAGTTTCTACTCGTGTGTTATTTGTAAATCTCCTTTTTTCTAGGGGGTGTGTTCAGGTCAAGTATAGTATATCTTGAACTATACTTGTTATGAGCAGGCCAAATAGATGTTAATGGTATTAGAACATGCCACATACTTGTTATTCCCTAGTTACTTTATTTTCTTAGAATTTGGACAGCTAGTCATTCCTATATCAGTCAATATCAGTATCAGGATAAGCTGGAGCTTCTTCCTATTCAGTATCCTGATACTGATATCCATATGAGCTTCTTCCTTCCTTCTTGATAAGCTAGTGCAACTTTATTTAAGATCGTTGTAGATGTGGTCTTTAAAGTTTAGAGTTTAGATCGTTGTAGTGCAACTTGATAAGCTAGGCTATGGTATTAGAACAGCTTATGGGCAGCATACTTGTTATGAGCAGGCCAAATAGATGTTAATGGTATTAGAACATGCCACATACTTGTTATTCCCTAGTTACTTTATTTTCTTAGAATTTAGACAGCTAGTCATTCCTATATCAGTCATGATACTGATATCAGAATCAGGATAAGCTGGAGCTTCTTCCTATTCAGTATCCTAATACTGATATCCACATGAGCTTCTTCCTCCTTCTTGATAAGCTAGTGCAACTTTATTTAAGATCGTTGTAGATGTGGTCTTTAGAGTTAAGAGTTTAGATCGTTGTAGTGCAACTTGATAAGCTAGGCTATGGTATTAGAACAGCTTAGGGGCAGCATACTTGTTATGGGCAGCATACTTGTTATGAGCAGGCCAAATAGATGTTAATGGTATTAGAACAGGCCACATACTTGTTATTCCCTAGTTATTTTATTTTCTTAGAATTTAGACAGCTAGTCATTCCTATATCAGTCATGATACTGATATCAGAATCAGGATAAGCTGGAGCTTCTTCCTATTCAGTATCCTGATACTGATATCCACAAGCTGGAGCTTATCAAGTCATTCCTATCAGTGTCAAGGGTTGGTTTCATATAAGGAGGGAAATGAACAGTGATGCGCACAACCTAGCAAGGTCTGCTCTGGAGCAAAAGAAAGGAAGGGAAGAAAGTTTTATTCATTTGTTCAAACCAAGTAGTAGTAGTTCTTTGAATGAATAGGCTGTGTTACCTGTAATAAATAGTGTAGTAAGCAGTAGTCCTCATGTAAGAAATAGTAGTAGTTTTGTCCATGTAGATGTGGATTCTCATGTAAACAATTTGTATGAAAGTAATAAAATGGTCAATACTCATGGGCATGATGCAACAACAAACTGGATATGGAAATTAGCCAAAGCTCATGTCTTTGCAAATGATGCTGGTCAATACTATTTGCTCTTTTGTTCCAAGTATCGAAAAATATATTGTACAACATTCATCAATAGTAATGTACATCAACGAGCATCTATCTTCTAAAAAGAAATTCATTTTCAATCGAAATCTTTATAAGTGAATTATTCCATCATTCATTCAACTCTTCCTGAAATAACTGTATATTAAAATTTTAGGTTGAGGACATCAATGAAATTTGTGACTTACATTCAAGAAATTTGACTTGCTTTATAGGAAAATACCATAAATTTGTCCCAAATGAATTCATTCACATGTGATGGTACTTGAGACCAACATGGCCATGCACCCGTGAAATTTGCCTTAATTATTGATAAAATATCTCGTACTACTTCTGTCTCGGGGAAGCTGCAAAAAAGAATGTTAACAAATAAACACATTATAAATGATGTTAATAAATATCTTGTATTTACAAATGATGGTGTTTGAATATCTGACTACATATATACCTTTTCTTATCAATAATTAGTAGGTGTCTATCATCTGGTGTCTCTGGCGGTTGTGAAGGCTGATTTGGTCCTCTTCCTCGACTTTGATGTGAAGTACCATCACTTTGTGTAGGAATAGATGTGTCATGTATAGACGTAGATGGTATAATAGGAACTGATGACGTCAAAGGCAAATTCACTGAAGGTGTAGGAATACTAGGAATATTAGGTGTTTCTATAGGAACAGTAATAGGTACAGGTACAGATATAGGTATCGTGGGTGCTAAAGAATCAATCACAGGTACAGGTTCAAGTATCATGGGTGCAGAAGAAATGATCACAGGTGGTACAGGTGTATCTTCAGATGATGAATGTATAGAAGTGGTAGAAGGGTATTGACTCAAAGGAGGACGCCCTCGACTTCGTGTATTCACCATTACTTAATAAAATAAATGAAGCATATATAAATAATTAAAGATGATTAGAAGGATATATAAACATATAGTGTCATCCAAATTATGATAAAATATGTTATAACTTGTTAAATTCCTATGGAACTGAAGACTATAGACTTGAATATGTATCAAGCTACCTCATGTCAGAACAGTGGGTGTCTGGCTATCTATTGCCATCAACTGGAGACTATAGACTTGAATAAAATACCTTATTCATTGCCATCTATTTTGAGGCAGTGGGGTCTATATATATTAATAGCCATTAATTTGGATTTTATGATTACTATCAACACTTTATGCTCTCAACCTTCACTGTCATTTATGATTCTTAGTGTCTTATCTCTAGATTAATTTAATTGCTTACTAATGGAGTTAACTATCATTAACTGTCAAGCTACTATTGAACAAATGCCATTAATTTAATTGCTTACTAATGTAGTTAACTGTCACTAGAAATCCTTATCCTTAACTACCTAGCAAGTGTAGGAGAAGTTGTGTTTACATTTATCCTTATCTCTTCTTTATTATTTCATTTGACATGTTTTGACTAGAGTTGTTGCTTTGAAGGAGTCATGTAGTGTGTTTTGTTATTTTCTTTACAAGAAGATTGTGTGCTCTCTTTGATTTTAATGAGCTCACACCAGGTTGCCATCATAGGAAGAAGTCTCCGGCAGCAACCAGTGCCACCAATCTCATTGCTGGAGATCTCATTTTAGCCATCTTCCTTGAGATGCAGCGACCCATGATGAGATCTCAAAGCCAAGTCCAACATAGATTGGATAATGGGGTCAATATTCTCTCTTAAATGCTTGATGTGCTCCTCAATCTACAAAGCTCAGTTCTTAGCTTAAAAATCAAACCCTAATAAAGTGCAACTCAAAGTGGTTACATGAAATTTCTACATAGCTTCTTAATAATCTTAAGGTTGGGCCAGTTTAATATTAATTATCATTACTGAACACTACATGAGCTACTTTGGTTTCATTGGGTCAGAGTGAAATAATTATCCATGTGTAAGTTATGTACCTACTGATTATATCATGCTCTAGTCAACAATAATCTCATCACTCTACTTCAACATCCTCTATTTCCAGTACTCTCAGCAAGAGGTATCAAAACTCCGTCAGCAATAATTACAAAGCATAAATAGGTATATATCAATTATTAATTAATTACTACATGCAAGCATAATCATGAAATAACATATAAAGCAGCCTGTGCCTCTAAAAAACTTAGTTTACCAAAAACTTGATGGGTGAGTCTCTTGACTCCATGAGCCTAAGGGACCTTAAGCAGCTTGAGAGTAGATTGGAGAAATGCATCAACAAAACCTAGTTACTAATTCACTATTACTGGATGCTTCAGAAGTGCTTACTGACACCATATATTGCATCCTCAAAAGTAGAATCTCAGTTCACACATCAAATTGTATAATGTTAGTTATTCAAGAGAAATTTCATAGAAAAGGTTCCAACTTCTGAAAAACTGAGTAACATATTCAATATGCAATAACATATTCAAATAAAAAATAGAGTAATATGCAATAAATTTACTTAGTCGAAGAGCAAAAAAACATTTGATGACTAACATATTCACATAAAAAATAGGAAAAGAAAATACCTCCTCTAGACTTAAAGACATAGTTCATTCAGTCAATGACTTAAAAAAATGATATTGTGCATGATACCTTGGTTCCCTGAGTTCTTGATACAGTTAATTCAAAGTGTTGGCAAATCCTTCAGAAGAATCTGTTTAATAGAAGAATGGTTGCAGTAATTAGCAGATAATTATATTATGGATCACCTTACTTTCAGTCAACGAAGTTTAAAATGAATGAAATGATCCCATGGGCATATTTCTAAGTGAATGAAATGATCCCCCAGCCACATTCTCTTTAGGAAAATTATAGAACACTACTATATTAATTTGATGACTACTTTTGGACAAGATGCAAACCTTAATTAACTTGGAATTCCTCCACTTCAGCAAGGCCAATTGGCAGCAACTTCCACTTCTTGTAGCCCTGCAAGGATTAATTTTAAGCAATTACAACCCAATAACACCACCTGAACTATGTACCTTTAGAGAAAGGGGAAATTATGAAGGAACTCAAGCATCAAGCATAAAAATAATTCAAACATATTAGATAGTCAGTCATGTCTGCATTAGAAATAAATTACAAATAGTAACTCCTCAACTATAAGGCCTCAGGGCCCACTAAACACATATATTAGATAATTTGAGAAAAGTATAATAGAAGTTTAAAAAATTTCAATCATCATTCTCCTTATTTGACAAACACTCATCAACTTCAACATCTTCAGTATCTTCATCTTCAGTATCTTCATCTTCAATGTCAACAGCATTTGCTTCTTCTTCATCAACTTCAACATCTTCAGTATCTTCATCTTCAATGTCAACAGCATTTGCTTCTTCTTCATCCTCCTCAACGGCATGTGTTTGAGTTCTCAAGAAAAATTCTTCATATTGATCTACCTCATCAACTTTTCCAACATTAACTAATGCATTGGATGCATCTAACTCTGTTGTAGGCATAATAGGTTGTACTGCTTCAACCTCATCCTCTTGAAAAAAATCATCGATCTGTGGAGGGATATTATCATCTATTTCTTCAATGTCTTCATATCTATTTCTTGCTTTAATTTTGCATGCAACCCACCAATCACTCCTTCCTTTTTTCTTTGAGGGGTAACTCGTGTAATAAACTTGTTAAGCTCAGCTAACACAAAAGGAGCATCAATATAAAGTTTTAACTTGTGATTGATTTCAACAAGTCCATAACGAGGATGTACCCTAACTCCTTTTTCGGTATCAAACCACTCATATTTAAATAACACCACCTGATTTCCTTCACCAAAGTATTCTACCTGTACAATATCAATCAGGATGCCACAGTAATCACGATCATAATCATTGTAACAACTGCCCTTAACACAAACAACACTGTTTATTGTTTTCTTTCCATGTGAATATTCCTTGGTGTGAAACTTATATCCATTAACAAAATAACCCTTCATATATCGAACAAATCTTTGCGGGCCTTGTGCAATGGCAAGAATTCGACTATCAATCGTGTCAATATTATGATTAACCTATCACAAAAAGAAGAAAAAGAACATTTTATAATAGTCATGATTATTCATATTGAAACAAAAATTATTATATTATTCAACTTACATAGTCTCTCAACCATTTTGGAAATTCTCTATCTCGTAACTTCTCAAACTCTGCGTCAGTCAAATGTAGTTCTCTTTGCATAACGATATTATTAAACTCACTAAAAAACAATAAAGTTTACATTAATATAAAGTAAATATACGAAATAATTAACACTACTATACGTACTCAATGAAAGGAGAGATCTCTTCACAATTCATAAGTACGTAAAGCTCAATTGCTTTATACTCATTTTCGTCGACCCTCCTATAACGCCCAACAGCCCCACAAGGTCGACCAGGATAGGTAAAGATAGATAGACGTCCCATGGTAGTTGGAACTCCACCATCATCATTTCGAGGTTCTTGATTGAACCTTGTGTGTACCTTTTGGTCCAGGAATATAATGAATAAGAAATTAATATTTCTTATATAATACATATATATATATATATATGTGTGTGTGTGTGTTTTTTTTTTTTTTTTTCACAAATCAATTCAACCTTGTGTGTACCTTTGGTTCGAAGTAAAAAGAACAAAAAATAGAAATTTCCTCAATGATATATGCTTCACAAATTGATCCTTCGACATATGCTCGATTTTTCACTTTTTTCTTCAATTGAAGCATATACCTGAAAATATTCTTAGAAATTAAGACGTATTTTTTTTCAAAAATTTCAATCAAGAATAAAAAAGAAGATGTGTTACCTTTCAAATCTATACATCCATCTATATTGTACCGGACCACCAATTTTAGTCTCATAAGCTAAGTGAACGGGGAGATGCTCCATAGAGTCAAAAAAACTTGGTGGAAATATTTTCTCAAGCTTGCATAGTATCTCGACAATGTTTAACTCAAGTCGTTCTACATCCTCAATTCGCAACACACTTGAACACAAGTCCCGAAAAAATAAACTCAGCTCAGTTAATGCATCCCATATTGGATCAGGTAATAAATCACGAAATGCAATTGGAATAAGCCTTTGCATGAAAACATGACAATCGTGACTTTTCAATCCATAGAATTTGTAGTCATCTATATTTACACACCGACTTATGTTTGAAGCATAACCATCGGGAAATTTTAATTCTTTAACCCATTGACATACTGCTTTGATTTGTTCTTTGTTCAACACAAATGAGGCTCTCGGTTTCAACATTTTCCCATTAACATGCTCTAATTCTAATTCGGGGCGCTTGCAATACTTAGGCAAATCAGCTCTGGCCTTGACATTGTCTTTTGTTTTCTCCTTGATGTCCATCACTGTATTGAATATATTTTCAAATACATTACGTTCAATATGCATCACATCTAAGTTATGCCGAATTAAATTTGTATGTCAATACGGTAAACTCCAAAAGATACTTTTTTAAACCCAATTATGTTGTTGGCCAAATCCAGAAATTCTAGCATTAATACATTGATTTCTAAATTGAATATCAGGCAATTTATTGACACGTGCCTTTATATCATCGCCCGATAATCGTAGAGGTGGAATATCTCTTTCAATTCGGCCTTTCATAAATTTAACTCTTTGTCATCGATATGGATGATCAAGAGGGAGAAATTGACGATGACAATCGAAAAATGATATCTTTCTCCCATTTTCGAGAACAAAAGCTTTGCTACGCTCTAAACAATAGGGATAAGCTAACCTCCCGTGTGTGCTCCATCCTGATAGCATAGCATATGCAGGGAAGTCGCTGATAGTCCACATAAGTGCTGCTCTCATTTGAAAAAAAAAATTTGTAAAGACATCATATGTCAAAATTCCATCAGACCATAACATGTTCAGTTCATCTATCAATGGCCTCAAAAATATGTCAAGTTCTTTACGTGGGCTCTTTGGTCCAGGAATTATCAAACTTAAGAACATAAACTAATCCTTCAAACACATAGATGGCGGCAAATTGTATACAGTAATGAGAACGGGCCAAACTGAATAGGGAATAGAAGAATGCCCGAATGGGTTGAAACCATCGGTGCACAATCCTAATCTGACATTCTTTGGGTCAGAAGCAAATGAAGGATGGTGAGCATCAAATTGTTTCCATGCCTCACTATGTGCAGGATGTGCAACAACGTCGGAAGTACGATTCTTAGCATGCCAAATCATATGCTTTGCAATTTTTTCAGACATAAAAAGCCTTTGAAGTCTTGGTGCTATAGGGAGATACCGTAAGACCTTATACGGTATATTTTTTCGTCTACCATTATTTAATAGTCTTGGCTTATATCGAGCATGTCCACACACTGAGCACTGCGTTAAATTTGTTGTTTCTTTATAAAACAACATGCAATTATTCTTACATGCATCTATCTTCTCGTACCCAAGTCCTAATTTCTTCATCATCTTCTTTGTTTTGTAAAAATTTTCTTCCAACTTTGCATCTTCTGGTAGCATATATTTAATTATTAACATCAGCCGATCATAGCAAGCTTCACTCATGTTAAACTCAGATTTGCAATTAAGCAACTGTGACATGGCTGATAGCCTACTTTGACTCTTACAACCACTCCATAATGGCTCATCTGCATAATTCAGTAATTCAAAAAACTTGGCAGCTTCATCATTTGGTCTTTCTTCTCCAATACCTTCAATACCGATTGCATCCACCACCATAGTTCTATATGGATTTTGAGGAGCATCAAAGCTTTCTGATTGAGGAATGCTTGAGGATTCATCAACTTCTTCACTTGTCAACTCCTCATGTGCAATCCATTGTGTGTAGCCAGATATAAATCCCTTCGAACATAAGTGATATTCCACCTCATCTCGACAATGAAATTGAAGATTATTACATCGTCGACATAGGCACCTAATTTTATCACCAGAAACATATTGAGTTTTGGAGTATGCAAAATCAAGAAATTCCTTGACTCCTTCCATAAATTCATTAGTCAATGCTCCTCCAATTATCCGACGTTTCATCCAACTACGATCGATATACATTTTGATTAACTCTTTTCAACCTAGCAACAATATTAAGCACATTAATTATTAACATGCACAACATACAAAGGGAACCTTCGGTTTAAAGCAGCAGTTGAAAATGAGGTTGATGCAAAAGTGAAAGTGCTAAGAACTGATAGAGAAGAATTCACCTCTAAACCTTTTGTGGTCGTGATGAACATGGAATAAAACATCAGCTTACTGCAAGCTATACACCCCAACAACATAGGGTTGCAGAAAGAAAAAATTGAGTTTTGGTAGAAATGACTAGATGTCTGCTAAAGGGAAGTAAGCTGCCTAAAAACTTGTGGGCAGAGGCTTTTAATACTCCAGCATATATTATAAATAGAAGCACAACTAAAGCATTGCTTGAGAAAACATCATATGAAATTTGGTGTGGAAGAAAACTAGATCTCGGTCATCTAAGAAAATTTGGGCATGTAGCTTATTGTCACATACCTAAGCATAGAAGAAAGATGCTAGATATTTCAGGGCTGAAATTTGGTGTGGAAGAAAACCAGATCTCAGTCATCATAGAAAATTTAGCTAACAGTTCAAGTTCAGGGTTGATATGATCAGGATGAAGGTGAAATTGTGAATTCTTAAATTTCAGGGCTGAAAATTTATCAACTTAATGTAAAATCTGCATTCTTAAATGGAGAACTCAAAGAAGAGGTTTATGTAGTTCAACAGTTCAACCAAAGGGTTAAAGGAAAGGAACAAATGATCTATAGGCTAAAAAGTCCTTATATGGCCTAAAACAAGCTCTAATGAGCTGGTATGAAAAAATTGATAGTTACTTTGTTACTGAAAAAAAATTTAGAGAAGCAGGAATGAACACACATTATATACAAAAGAAGATGAAAATGAAGATATTCTAATTGTTCTTCTCTATGTGGATGACTTGCTTTATTGTAGTAACAATGAAAAAATGAGAGAGGAGATCAAGAACAAAATGTTCAAGACTTTTAAGATGACTAATCTGGGTGAGATGAAATTCTTCCTAGGTTTGGAAGTTCTATCTCATTTCATGAATGATCCCAGAGCAGTACACTTCAAGGCAGCAAAGAGAATCTTGAGATACTTGAAGGGGACATGTAATTATGGATTACATTTGGGAAGAGACAATGATCTGAAACTGCTGGGGTATTCCGATAGTGATTGGGGAGGATAAATAGTTGACAGGAAAAGTACTGCTGAATATCTATTCAAAGTTGGAGCAAGTACAGTGTGCTAGTGTTCTAAAAAGCAGAATTCAACTACATTATCTTCAGCCGAAGCTGAATATGTATCAGCTACTTCAGCAAGCTGTCAAGAAATTTGGATGAGAAGAATTTTATTGGACTTTGGGATTAATTTGACACAAGCTACATGCATATAGCTTGCAGGAGAAGATGGCAGGCATTGAAGTTCTTTCCACTTTAGTGCGGTCTTTGTCAAGGGATGCTGCAGAGAGTGGAGAAGCAGTAGGGTTGCTGTTGGCTTTGTCCGAGATCGTAAAAGTTCGACAAAGAATTGGTAGAATCCGAGGCTGTATGGTGATGCTAGTGACACTGCAAAATAGCAATGACACTGTTGCATCACAATGCACAGAGAGGTTATTGAGTGTGTTATCAGCCAATGCACACAATGTGCTTCTTATGGCAGAGGCCGGCTACTTCGTACCATTAGTACGCTATCTAAAAGAAGGTACTTTCAAAAAAATCTTCTTAATTTCTTTCTTAAATTTAATGTACTGTGCTAACATGCATTGTTTATGCTGTTTAGATTCTAATAGCATTTTGCATTTAGTTTCACAATCCTTCTGAACTGAATATAGGCAGAGTAAGTTGAACTCTAGTCAGCTAAAGATGAAACAATATCCATATTGCATTCTCTAAAACCAAACAAGAAAAAAGCTTAAAACAACACAAGCAGTAGAGTAAGTTATAACATTCACATTTTTCTGATAAAAGCATTCTTCTTCACCCAATTAAAAGCCATACCAATGAATTTTCAATACCATAATATACTCTATTCATTACGTTCTTCAACCAAAAATTCAAGAATCAATGCTAACATCCAATATCATGTATCCACATTCAAAAATAAAAATATTTTAATCTACAATCAGTTAACACTTAACAACAAGCAATTTAATCTACAATCAAAATTCAAAATAATTACTCAAAACAGTTAATTACTCAACTAGTGAACTAGCTAAGCAAATGATTTTATCAGTCTAGAGACTACTTACGCAACTAGCTAAGCAATTCTTTGTCTGTGAACTGCAGTTTATTACTCAACTAGTGAATAATAAATCCTACTAACTTTCTCCATTCAATTCAAGTCTAGGGTCATCTATCTCAAAGTCTCTAAAAAAAGTTTCAAGATGCATTCTACTATCTTATTATAGAGCCTTGTTATGTCTGAAATTTCTAGCACATGGAGTGTAGTATTTGTTTCTTTTGCACCATATGACTAGTGATGGATAGACTGACCTGATCCTATTTGCAAGTGTTCCGTGCTGTATCAACTAAATACTTCAAAAATAAATTCTGATTATGATAGCTTGAATACATACAAGCAAGTTCAAACCAAGAATGACCTTTTTTTTGCTGCCATTTTAAAACTGGTGGCACAACTAGTTCCTGTTTTAGATTCTTTCTTTCTCCTTATAATTTCCATATAGTTAATGAGGTGTATTTTGCAATGTTTACAGGCATCCTCACATGGGGAGGAAGGAATGACCTTATTCTATATCTGTTGTAACCCAACTTGTGGCTACAGATGGAGAGAAAGTTGATCAGTCAACTCACAAATATGACGAGCTAGACCAGTTTACAAATAATTAAAGAACTCCACGCATGCCTGAGTAGTTCATACATGCATCAGGATTGACATCACTTTTTCGTCAGTAGCTTGCAGTGCTATTGTTGGTTGTGTAGCAGTACCATTTCCATTCTACATTGTCACTTGTTTTGGACATCCCATTTACTTGCTTACATCTATTTAATCTATTTTTCATTAATCATGATATATACATGCCCTTTGTTTGCAACTGTTACTAAAAAGAGAAGACCTAACGCATGAAGTGTTATCAGGTTAAATTAGATCAAGGATAGAATCTGTTTCTTAGCCAAAAGATGTCAGAATGAAAATTATCAAGCATCTCATCGTGTAAGCATTTCATCTTTATATGAGATCTTGTGATTAATAAAAAATGTGGGTAGATGGTGAGAGTGGAGATGAGCATTAACAAAAATTTGACCTTCATTAACTAAATTTAAAAGCATCTCTAATATTTGACTAAAATCGCAACTAAAATCATCTGAACATCATGAAATCGCAACTAAAATCGAACCTCCACAATCGAATGGGAAGCGAGCGCTCGAAACCCGTAGAAGGGAAGAAATTCACTCATCGGTCGGCTGTCTGTGACTACTTGCGCTTCCTCTGAGCGCTTCCTGCGCTTCGCCACAAAGTAACAGAGGATTAGGGCACGAGGAAGGGAAGGAACCTGTAGAAGGGGAGGGAAGAAATAAAAGCTCGAATCAACTGCGGGGGAATTAGAAGGAACCTGCGCGCGCTATCTGTGATGACTAGCTCGAACCGATAATTTTGTCGGCTGCGGGGAAGGAAACTGTGGGGAAGGAGTCTGCGCGGAGGGAACCGGCGGGGAAGGAAACTGTGGGGAAGGAAGAAATGGCTTTGTCGGGGCGGCCTGGGAAGAAGGATGACGAGTGGGAGAGGGGGAAGAAAGACGATGCTTTGTCGGCGTCGGCTGAAAAAAAAGAGGCGCGAGAAATTATTTTGACAAGTGGGAGAGGGGGAAACTAAAGTGGTCGGCCGAAATGAGAGGGGGAAAAAAATTTGGTCGGCTGAAACGAAAAAAAATGCTAATTTACCAATGGATTATTTATCCGTTGGTAATTTTGTTGGTAATACCAACAAATTATATCCGTTGGGTAAAAATTTTGTTGGTGAAGCTATGTTTTCTTGTAGTGATAGTACTCATGATATATAGGAGTAGAGACATTGACAAGGGGGGTGTCATCTTCAGAAAGTTCCATTTGAAGACATTCTTCAACATGCTTATTAACAAAATCATCAAGAACTCTAAAAATATCTGATTTATCCTGAAGACAAGGAAAATAAATCTTAGTTGGCTAACATTGTCAAATCAATTCATAAAAAATTGAAATTACAAACCATTGCAAGATCATTTCTAGGGTCATATTGCTTTAACTCCTCTTCACCCTCCAGTGGCTCTAAATATTTGATAACCTACACAACAAAATCATATGTATTGGGAATCTATATATTTAATAATTAATACAAGTCTACTTACAGAGTTTTGGTCCAAGGATTTCCATAGAGCTTGGAGGGTCTTGCTCTGCTAATTTTTTAACTCCCACCTAAGGATTTGAGGGAGAGTTTCTGGCTTCTTAGGTTCCATAATATGAACATGTTCAAAGAACCATCCCTACAAATTATGAAGTATAAAATACAATAAAATATTTTAAATTTCAAACATAAAATAAATTTGATAGTATAATACTTACAATTAGTAGAATGATGCAACCTCTCATATAGGTTGCTGACTGAATTTGTCCTGGATTCTTCCTGACAGCTCTTATTTTCTCCCCAATTGAGGGGAGTTGCGCAGAGAAGTAAGAATATATACATCTTGTCCAATTATAATTACATATGTTTTCTAAGTTGTCCACATAATGCAACAAAAATAATGGAACAGTGTAGGCTGAGGTACAAAATAAAATACAACAAAAGACATACAATATGAATAATCTGCAGAAGTCCATAATGTCCTCTGGATCATTTGATGTGTGTAACCGCAACATATGATCTTCGATTGCAGATCGGTTGCATGGATTACCATCATAAAAAAAAATTGACTTCATGTAGCTTTCTCCACTTGGTTCAACAGCAGATGAGGGCATTGGTATAATAATTCCATTATTTGGAATGCCAAGCAGCAGTGAAATATGGTTTGGCAAAAAATTTACCCTAACACCTTTAAATCTGAAAGTGGTTTCCCTAACCCAGTGATTCATGATCAAGCAAATCACATTTCTTAGGGCATGGAAGTCTTGCATTCTCAGGAATACTCCAAATGGAGTTTTCTCAATTATCTCTCTTTGGGTATCTTGGATGTGAACCGATTGTAAAAATTCACCCCAATTTTTGTCTACTCCAATGGAAATAAACTTGCGGAAACAATGGACAAAACATGTCCATTAAACCAACTGGGACTTGTCATCTTTATATGATTTTTTTTCCTTTTTTTTCTGGCTTAGCTGTAATATATAAATAAGGGGACTTATTATATTTAACATCCAAAAAATGAAATTAAAGCAAATGCATACAATATAAATATCAAACCTGAACGCTTTCTTTTTCTACCCATGACGAATATATCAAGCTTTCACACTGCTAAATCAATTTTAATGTTTCAATCACCAAGATATAATATATGATAACTACAATAATGATAAAGATACACACTGGTTAGTTATCAAATAAAGAACTAGAGAGTTTTGATAAAGTCTCTAACTCATTATAGACTCTTTCAAATAGTCTCCAGCACAGAATTTACTTGCTATTATGGTGGAAATACTATGCATATTATGTTTACAACACTAATAAGATAGGAAAACTCACTTTAAACAGTGTTGGGAAAAGTCTCTAATGAGTTAGAGAGTTTCCACATTATGCTATAAAACTATTAAAATTATACTACTAAATAATTATTTTTTGTGCACAATACTATAGAGTGCCAATGATACATGTTTTAAAAATTAGACTACTAATAGACAGTTTTGGCCAAAGTCTCTAACTCATTAGAGAGTTTGGCCATAACTCTCAAACACATTCTAATCTATTGTCAAACACTACACAAATAGTCTACTATCCAAATAGTCTATTCAATGAACAACTACATAAAAATTTTAGCAAGTATTGAACTCAATGAACAACTATAGTCTACTCAAGGAAACATCATTACTAGGGTTCCTAATGCAAGGGGAGAGCATCTGAACCTTTCGTCGAGAGGAGGAAGTTGGCCGACGAGAGTGTCGCAGGGCCGCCGGTGGCGAGTATAATAGAAAGCAGTAACTTCTAGGGCTCGAGTATAATGGAGAGCTTCGAACCTATCATCGAGCTGAGGAAGTTGGCCGAGGGGAGGAGAGTGTCGGATGAGAACTACGATGTCCACCGGTGGCGAATAAAATCTTGTTAAAATCTAGGGCTCAGTGTAAAAAGGTAAGAAGGGGAGGGGAAAAAATTTTGAACGGGTGAGGAGCGGGGGAAAATGGGTAACCGTCTGGGAAGGTGCAACCGGGGAGCTGGCGGTGGAATCGGTTTAGTTGAGGGTATTTTGGGGTTTTGAAAAGATGCATTCCGGTTCTGGGAATTTAGGATTCCCTTATCCTGAATTGGGAATTTCCATTGAGAAAATTCTAGTTCCGGGAAATTGCTGTTTATTTAAATTCAAACTTTTTTTGTTGCAGAGAAAGAAAATATTATTTATTAACCCTAAGGGGGTAAACTATTACAATCTAACTCTAAAATTACATTCAAATCTGGAGGACGTGTTTCTGACCAAACATAAGAGTCCTTCTGGGTCCTTGCTTTGTTTGCTAGTTGCCCAGTGAGCAACTTGATTTGTAGGCTTAGGCGAAAACTTGAATTCCACATCTCTATCTTTGATAATATGTTGAATACTCCAAATCATATTCATAATTATCTAAGGAGATGTAGAACATGAATTGATGGTATCAATTATAATTTTTGAATCCGATTCAATAATAACTTGATTCAAATTTTGAGAAATAACAAATTTAGTAGCATTCATGATAGCAACACATTCACAATAAATAACATTACAAGCATAAACGTACTTAACTTGTGATGAAAGGCAAAAACCCAAGTGATTTCGAACCACAATGTCAGCTCCACCATCAGGAGCCAAAAAAGAGCCATCGCAGTTAATTTTAAGCCAATCCATAGGAGGGGGAGACCAATTAAGAGTGATCAGACATGAGATCAGGCATGTATGGCTTTGAAAAAGCAACAATTCTATGAATCATTTGTATACTAGATGGCTTCCGATTACCATGTAAAACGACATTTCGAATAAACCAAATATACCAGTTAGCAACAGTGGCTTTTGCTTCATTAGAAATGAAATTTGCTAAAAGCCAGCTACCAAAACACCAGTCTGTTCTATTTAATAAGTCAACCCTTAGAATTTGCTCTAAAACCGACCAAACAAAAGAAACCCAACTACAGTTAAAGAAAAGATGGTACTGAGTTTCCTCATGCTCACTACATAAAACACAATCCAGACAAGTAGATATATGAAGAGTGGATAATCTAGATCTAGTTAATAATCTGTTATGAAAAAATTTCCACATAAAGATCTTAACCTTAGGAGGAACAGACAATCTCCAGAGCAATTTCCAAGGGTTAGATTGATCACTTAGATTTATATTTTGGTCCCTAAGAAAAGTGTAAGCAGAAGATGAGGTAACTAAATCAGTATTTTTATTTTTCCAAACGTATTTGTCCTCATCGGATTGCAAAGGTAAATCCACACTCTTAATGGCATTGCACAAAAAAGAACCACAGGCATTTTCACCAATATTATCAAGCCAAATTTGATCATGAATAAAATAACTATTAGTAGAGATATCATTCATTAGGTCCATGTTAACATAAGTGGGTCTAAGAGCAATTGGCAGATCAAGGATTCAATTATCATTTTTAAAATTTATATTATTTCCAAAACCAATGACTTTAGTAAAACCAAACTTTTAAGAATCAAAAGCAGTTAAAAACAATTTCCAAGCCCAAGAGCAATTTCTAGGAAAAGAAACTATTGAATAAGGAACTGAATTATACTTAGTATTAACAACTTTAAGCCAAATGGAATTTTTGTTATTCAAATAAATTTGAATCTTTTTGCTTTGAAGGGCCAGACCTCTAGTATGAATATCCTAAATACCTAGGCCTCCTAAGTGTTTATGAAGGAGGATAGTATCCCAATTAATAAGGTGAATATTAGCCTTATCAGAACTATGATTCCACAAGAAATTCCTAATTTTTTGATTAATTTTATTGCTAATACCTTTGTTAAGCCAGGAAACAACTAAAGAATGAGTGGGAACAACACTTAAAACAGAATTAATGAGAACTACTTTTCCAGCCTGAGAGAGGAGGTTTAGTTTCCAATTTGAAAGTTTACTATCAATCTTATCAAGTAGCTGATTTTGAGCACCGATCGAAAGCTTCCTAGGGGAAATAAAGGCACCAAGGCATTTAAAAGAAAAAGAACCCCAAGTCATATTTAAAAAAGAACAAATTCTATTTTTCACCCGAGGAGTAAATTTTGGAAAAAATATGTTTGATTTACCCAAGTTAACCTTCTGTCTAGTAAGAATTTCATAGTGCTTGAGAATCCTAGTGAGAGAATTTAAGCTCTTATGATTTGCTTTTAAGGTATTTATTACATGATCAGCAAATATAAGATGAGAAATAGAGATATCTTTGAGTTTAAAATGAGTCAAAGACCCATCATTAACAACATTATTTAAAAGAGCGGTAAGGGTTTGGGCAGCCAAAACATAGAGGAAAGTGGAAAATGAATCCCCTTGCCTAATACTTCTATGAGAGCTAAATTTTATTGAAAGTTTAGAATTAACAAGACAAACAAAAGCAGTGGTAGTAATACAGGTTTTTATCCAATTAACAAACTTAGAAGGGAACTCACAGCAACTCGGAATAGGAACTCACAACAACATGGAATAGGTAAAACAACATCCCAACTTAAAGTATCAAAAGCTTTTTTCAAATCAATTTTTATGATAATGAAAGGAGTAGAACTCTTTGAACTATAAAAGGAATGAGTAATTTCTTGAACTATAAAAATATTATCATGAATACTCCTACCCTTAATAAATGCAGATTGCTCTTGAGAAATGATATAAGGAAGACAAACCTTTAATCTATGTGTAAGAATTTTTGAAAGAATTCTATAAGATAAATTGTTCCAATTTTAAGCATGATATTATTTCAATTTTCAGGCAAAATACCATAATTAAAGAATTCCGTAATGCAATTAATAAAGCTACTAGAAATGATGCTCCAATAATTCTTAAAAAAATCAGTAGTAAAGTCATCATGACCAGAATTTTTACCATTGCCCATTGACTTAACAACATTCTAGATTTTATCATAAGAAAAAGGGACTACAACAAAGGACTTAAAATCATCTCAAATACAGTTAAAAGTAGGTCACTCATAAGAATTATGCATATTACAAGACGAGGAACACAAATGAGAATAATAGGAAACAAATTCACGCAGGATAAGACCATCATCATTAATAGTAATAGAGTATTCTTTAAATATTTGAAGACTTTTTTTAAAAGTTCTATGTTGTCCTTTCTAATGAATTAATTTCTTCTGTACACAAAATATTCTTAGTGAGAAAGATAAAATTGCATTAAATTTATGTAGATGGATTAATAAAACAATCAGCAAGGTAAATATAAAAAAAAATGAAAAACTTATTAAAAATTGCCTAACTTAATTGAACAAGTGTTCACTATATTGCAGAGACATGCAATAACTATTTTATCTTTTAGTCCAACTTTCGGAGTGTTAGGGCATGTTTGTTTGCCCCGATTTCATATTTCATTTTCGTCTGAAATTAAAATTGGGTCTGAAATCTTGTTTGGTTGGCGAAATCGGACGAAACTTGCAGCAAGTTTCGCGAAATCGATAAACGTAAAACCTGCCATATAACATAATTTGGCGAAACCAGCGAAATCTCTCGTGGGTAGATTTTAGTTATTTCGTGAGATCGAATTTCGCTCGAAAAAAACGACGATAGCATACTTGTAATTAAAATTGATTCTCCGCCAATTTCACGAACCGAACAAAACCCGATCACAGGTGGAATATGGCATCACTGTTGTATGTAGTAGACCCGATCAAAAAACCACTGTTGTATGTAGACATGATTTTATGCATGTAGACTAGTTTTGTATAATTTAATTTTGGTATAGATAGACTGTATCGTTGCAAGTTTGGTCTTCTAATTTGTATAATTTAATTAGTATGATAGCTTCAACATCATGTACCAGTGGCCATTTCAAGTACTTGCGATATCTAAATAAAAGATGCTCATGCGGTATGCAAGCCGCAATACGAATAAGTGAATCTAGAGAAAATCTCAGTCATTTATATGGAGTGTGCCCATACTTAAATACTCCATGCGACTGCAAATATTTTTGATGGATCACTCCCATTGATGCCATGGATGATGAGGAATAAGTCACCAAAGAAATGAAATAGATACGTATACAAGGGACCTCACTTCATTGATGGCCAAAGTCGATAAGCTCCTTGATTTGGCCACCAAGGGGATAGTTCTACTTGTTTTCATTGTCGTGATTGTTTTGTATCCTCCGAGAAATTTACGACTTGCGGCTTCTCAAGCATCTCAATTAGTGCCGGGACGTAAGAGGTGCGCATTCCATGACACCTATGGACACACCACTGGGGAGTGAGTGGTATTAAAAGATCAGATCAAAAACTTGGTTCAGAAAGGACGGCTCGATCGATATATCGATCGTGGAAGAAGTTGTAGCCGGGATCGAAACAGTAATGACCACCTACAACGAAGTTGGAGCAGAACGCCCTCAGGCCACACTGGAGGCCACCAAGATAACAAGAGAACTAATTGTTGGTAAAATGGCCACACTAGAGGGGGGTGAATAGTGTGTTAACTAAATTTTTTTGCCTAATTTCGTTTTAAATGTTTACTTGATTACTTAGGCAATTCACAAATCGACTAGTAAGCGGAAGAAAGATATAAATGATAAACAATAAGAAACATAAGGTAAACAATGCTAACACCATTATTTATAGTGGTTCGGCCCTAATGCCTACTCCACTACCTAAGAACCCCACTTAGGATTTCCAAACTAGGTTTACTAGATTATATCGTTTCCCTTACAAAGAGGACTTTACACCGGAAAATCTTCGCTCTCAAACCGAATGCACTTTCACACCCGAAAATATCCCACCTTCCTACTAAGAGCTCTCTCCCACCTCAACCTAAGGGATAACTCAACTAATCATAGTAAACTAAGTTTACAATGGTGGATTTAAGCCAAAAAACCAAGGCAACCACCAACTCAATCAAACCTAGCAACCTAGGTTTACACAAATGATATACAATGAAAACAAAGAACAAAATACAATAATAATTGGAGCAATAAATCAAACAACAAATACTTAGCTCCAAAAGAAACTCCCTAGTCCTCCTTGAGAAGATGAATCTATGAAGCTTGAAGGCTAAATCAATAAATGGAGATCAAAACTAGGGTTTTTGCAAGGATGACTCAATGAAAGCTTGTAGAAATGCTTAAGATCACTCTTTGAGACTTGGAAGCATCATTGGTAGGTTAAAAATGAGTTTGGGATGAGTATTTATAACCCCCCAAACTAGAGGTGGCAACGGGTCGTGCCCGGGCCGGGCCAAGCACGGCCCAAATGTGTGGCAGCCAAGTCCAGCCCGGACCCGAGCCCGCCCAGCCGGGCTCGGGCTAGCCCAAAAATTAATTATTTAATTAATTTTTTTAATTTAATTTTAAAAATTAATGGTTACGGGTGAGTTTTGAACTTAGACCTCTAATTTTATTTGAGATAGCTTAATCATTGTACTAAACTTTATTATATATTTTTTTAACATATTTTTTATATGTAACATTGTAACGCAGTACAAATTAATAGAATTTTTTTAAAAAAAAATAAATTATAATTAAATTTTTATTTATCTTTAATACAAAAATATTCATGCATTGATAAAATATTTTTTTAAAATATTATAATAGACCGCACCTTAAAAGGTTGCATACGTACCTTATATAGCTAAACTTGTACTCCCCAATGATTAACTATAGAAGGATTAGGTCTACGTAGTTCTTTTTATATTTTTAATCACCCGTAGTCCCGGTGATTTAACTTGTACTTAGACCAGCAGCACCAGCTTCGCTTGTTTGAGCTTCCTCCTCTACCGATGATGAAGTGTAGTGTCCTCCCTTATCTTGTAATCTATCTTAAGCATCCAACCAGTCTTTTAAGCAAATGCACATTTCAACCGTTTCTTCACTCATTCGGCTCTTTTTTTCGTTGAGAATTCTATTTCCTGCACTAAAACAAGACTCGGAAGCTACTGTAGACACAAGAACAATTAGTATATCACGTGCCATGATGGAAATAATAGGATACGTATTTTCTTTTTTTTTCCACCATGCTAAAATTTTATTATCATCTATTTCTTCAGAATGATTATGATTTAGAAAAAAAATAATTCATTAAAATTAGTAGATTTAGTTTTTTTATTCTACTACCAAGTTGAGAATTAATACTATTTCCACCATCATCTCTTAATCTAGAAGAAGAAGATGTTGTCTTATTTGTAATTGTATCATCAAATTTTGAAGCGTAAAATACAAACATAGAATTCAATAAATTCAAAATTTTTAAAAAAAAATTCTTCAATATTATCTAATTCCATATTATTATAATAATCATCTAACAACATATTTAAACCATCAATTTTCATTCTCGGATCTAAACATATTGCTAAACAAAATAAAGTAGGTATATCTAACCAATACTTTTTAAATTTAGATTCCATTAAAGAAATAATTTGTGCAAATAAAGAATGATGTTTATATGAAGAAAATACTTCACTAATACGAACTATATGTGAAAGAGTTAAATTACATGTAGGATAATAAATATCGGAAAGTCGTTTGGTAGCTTTATTAAAAAATTCTAAAATTTGAGTAATATGCCTAGCAACTAACCAATCATTTTATTAATTTGGTAGCTTTTTATTAATTGGATCACCAGACATATTTTGATTGTAAAACATTGTAAGGATCTCTTGATATCTTATAGTAGACATAAACATATGATATGTTGAATTTCATCTAGTAATAACATCACCATTAAATTTTTTAAATGGTTTATTAAAAGATTAACATAATTTTTTAAATTCTTGTGTTCTTGCTTTTGAAGAACGCATAAATCTAATAACATATCTCTTATTTTTTCTACATGTAGTTTACTTGTTTTAAACCATCTTGTACACATAAATTAAGAACATGACAAACACAACGAACATGAAATAATTCACCATCTAATACTGGCTTAAATAACTGTATAAGGGAAGGAATAGCAGCATCATTATTACTAGCATTATCAAAACTAATCGAATTTTTATTATTATTTATATTATATAAAGATGTTACAAATCTAATAGCTGAAAAAATGACAACAGAAGTGTGTGGATATTCAAAAACTTTAAATATAATTATTCTTTTTCGCAAAATAAAATTTTCATCAATCCAATATGCAGTAACACAAATGTAAGAATTAGTTGTACGTTGACTAGACCAAACATCTGATGTGAAAGAAATTTTTGATTTATTATTTTGAAACTAGTCATTATATTTTCTCTATATATAAAAAATAATTTTAAAGCAACACTTTTCATTGTATTTCGAGTATTTTTTTTATATTTTGGTTGTAAAGTATTTTGAATCCAACTAGAAAATCTTGGTTGATCAACAAAACTAAAAAGAGATTCACTTTAAACAATTAATTTTGCAAGTTCTCGACGTTGAAAATCATGATCATACGAAAAATCTGTTAAACCAAAAAAAGATAAATTAAGAATTTGTTGAGCTTGTGCAACCTTATTGTCATGACCCTTTGCATGACGTAATAAATGACCAGTTCCTTCGGTTGTTGAAGCCGAAAGAATTTTTTGACGTTTTTTGCACTGGGTTATTGTTATGGTGCAATCAGGTTCAATAATTTTCTCAAAATATTTCCAAACCATACTTTTTTTCTACCTGATGGGCATAAATTAATAGATGAACTTATCTCTATGTTTTGATTTTGTTGAGTGGTAGGAGTAGCAGGAGGCATTTCTTCTAACATATTTGATCCAGCTTGTGGAGTATAACCTGAAAAATCTCCATCTTCCATTAGTAAAAATTAAAAATATAAAAAGTATAAATATTATACTAATCAATGAAACAAATTGAAGAGATTAAAAATTTTTAACAACAATCTTGAATCCTTGTCTTCTTGATGAGCTTAAAATGTTGTTGAGAATGATTGTAAATGAACTTAGAGATTGTTGAGAGTAAAAGAGTTGAGAGTTGAGAATTGAGAGTTGAGAGTTGAGGATTGAGAGAAAGAGTTAAAGATGAAGATAAAAGAAATGAAGACGGAGATGGAGGATTTATAGAAAAATTTAATTTATTTATTTTTTTATAATATATTCGTCGGCCCGAGCCAGACTTGGCTCGGGCTGACCTAGGCCTGGCGCACGGCAGGCCTCCCGTGCTCGCCCAGAGCACGGGCACGCGGGCCAGCACGGTGCGCGGGCCGTGCTCGGCCCGCGTGCCCAAAAGGCGAGCCCGGCCCATCTTCTGGGCACACTCGAGTCGGGCTCGTGCTGCCCATGGGCTGGCCCAGCCCGTTGCCACTTCTACCCCAAACACCAAGGCTCGTCAAGATGCGTTTTTCTACTCGTTGGCGACCGAAGGCCTACTGCCCATTTCGAGCATCATTCGGTCAACCGATCGGTTGACCAAAATGCCTTCTCCGTCTGCCGATCAACCAATCAGTCGATCGAACCTGGGCAGGGCAAACTACCTTGATTAGATTGGTTTTTCTGCTTGTTTGCTCATTTCTGGGTTTTGTCTTCGCTAAGTCTACTTATATAATATTTACTAATTGTAAGTTAATAACTTTAAAACATAAATATTACATAAGGATTACCCCTCATTTGGATTCAATAAAAATATCTAAAAAATCAAAATCCTTAAGAATCAAAATCTAACTTTTGGGGTCTAGTACAAATTTCCGAAAAACGGAAATTTTCTAATCTTCCGGGTCAAGTATGGGTAGGCTAAAGGCTTCCAAAATTTTCTTAAAAATATATCGTTTACTAGTTTTTACCTAAGGAATAATTACCGGCATTTTTGGTGCCAAAAAAATATCTAGATCATATAGCCCTCCAAGGAGCTCCTTAGGCTTAGTGAATTCGATGGTCAATTTCTAATTTGCCGATTTTTCATATTTTAGGGTTCGAGTTTGGTTTTGAGTTCTTATGCATCATCATGAGGATTTACAACATAAACTAGACACCTTAGACCTAAACTTTAACTTCCCGAAGATCCCGAGCGTCGATGAGTGTCCTTGTCGATTTCTCTAATTTTTTCAATTTTTTCTATTTCTCTATTTTTTTCAATCGCGAACGTCGTACGCTAACTGACTTGGAACCTGAAAGTATTTCTCAATGAAACATTAGTTCCATGTTTGTTATCATCAAAACCGAGATTAAGACCAAGGTTGAAAACCTCAGGCCAACACTAACTGGTTGACCATCGAGAACTAACCACATAGCTGGCAGATTCGCAGGAGGTGGCAAGACATGTTCGGCTAGGAAAAGGTCCCTCTGAGCCATCATGGCAATTGACCATGCAACTCGCCCACATAGGCCCACTGTCAGAGCCTTGGTAATATCATTCTATAAATCTTCCTTTCAGAGAATTGACAAAAATCTATACGACCCAGTCGTCATCTCTATAATCACCAATAATTTTATTATCAGAAAAGTCCTACTAGACCAGGGAAGCTCAGCTGACATCCTTCTTCACTCTACATTTAAAAAATGCAACTAATCGAGGCCCCCTACACCCCTACAACAAAGACCTAGTAGGCTTCTCAAAAGAATGGGTCAATGTCTAAGATTTTGTGTGGCTGAGAATGACGTTCGACTGATCTCGGTCGGAGACAAAGATGATCGACATGCAATACCTGGTCATTGACATCCCCATCCCCTATCTTATGATTCTAGGGCAACCCTCATTGAATAGCCTTGGAGCCGTTGTGTCGACTCCTCACCTGGCGCTCCAGTTTCCCATTTTGAAGACAGAAGTAAGGGTACTCCATGCCGACCAGAAAGAAGCTCATTGATGCTACAATGAATGTCTAGAACATAAGATGACCAAACCGGGGGAGGGACTGAGCGCTCCACCTAGTCAAGCACTCACAATATCCCTTGTTGAACATCGATTGAGGACTTCTGAGTTGGACGTTAACGAGGATGTTCAAGAGCAGCCCCTACCTGCTGACAATTTGGAGCCTAAGCACCACCTAAGCGGGTGACACTCAATGGAGCTACCGCCGAGCCGGGCCCAAAGCGCAACACGGCTCTCTGTTAAGAAACCACATCGGTTCCCGAGCATGGGGCCACTATCTGAATTGTTGAACAAATACCCAACCTAGAAGGGGGGGTTGAATAGTGTTGGGTTAAATCTAAGTTAAATTCGATTTCGTTTTGATTCGATTCGAATGGACCCAAGTCAACGTTCCACTAGATTACGATGCTTGACGAGTAATAATTAGCAAATAAGCACAATAAAACAAACAATACAAAGACGAGTAATTATAGTGATTCGGCCAACCGCTACTCCACTACCTTGGCTCCACACCAAGGATTTCAAACTAAATCCTTTATAGACTTTGTATTTCCCTTTGAATGCAACCGAGGACTCGCTTCTCAACCATTTGAGAACGCCTCAAACCTATTCACCTAGGCAAAATACAATTCTACGAAGGAAACCCTAAGGTGTTTAACCTAGCACACCAAACAAGTTTACAATAAAAAAATAAGTCCAAATAACAAGTAAAATTACAATGAAAGAGCTAAAGAGTAAACCACAACTAAGAGCTCCTTTCCAAGCCTTCAACGTCTCCAACTCCACAAGATGTTAAGGTCGAATCGAAGTCAGAGTAGAGGAAAAATGAGCGCTTGAGAGAAATCGTCGATCGGAGAAGCAAGCACGAGCAAGTCAACTTTGGAAGGCTTAAATCACACTTAGTAAGCTTTAGGGCCCGTTTGTTTTGCAAAAAAATGAGGGACTGGACAGGACACCTGCCCGTGTCCCCCGTTTGTTTTGCAAAATCGGCCACAGGACAGGATAATAATCAAGTTCGAGATAGGATAATTACCCACTTTGGTCTACCAAGAAATTTTTTGGTACACCGAAATGAGGCGCAGGACACAACTACGAAATGACGCCTTTGCCCTCGAAGACAACCAAATCTGAGGGGTCTCTCGTGTGACACTGCTGCGGCTCTCTTCTCTTTCGCGTGGGGTGATCTCTTTTCGTTGTCACCGTCCAAGTAAGATCTCGAAGGGGTTCGCTTCCCCGGAGCGGTGAGGAGCAGGGCATTCTGGCCCGCATGTCAAGCTCCATCTCGCAGTCCCCGTCGTTGCTCAGGGTAAGGCGGCCGTTGTCGAGGCAGGGACCATGGTGAAGAAGCTCATCCAGAGCACTGGCAAGGCCACTGGGATTGTCGGCACCACCTTCCTTGTCCTCGCCATACACCTCTTCATCGAGATGGACTGTGAGCAGCAACTCAACGATCTCGGGATGCAGCAGTCAACCCTCGTTGGCATGCAACCATCCTATGCTGCTGTTGTCCCCACGAAGTGAATGGACGCCCAATATCAGGTCAATATCTTTCTCTCTTTCCCCTTGGTCTTCCTCGTGTTCGAGGGCTTATGTTGACAATTGCGATCAATTTGATGAGCTAGGGTTATTCTTAGAAAATCGAATCATGTTATTCTTGTGGAATCGAATCATGTGATTCCATGTAATCAATTGCAGGGCACTTCGATTTTTGCTGTTCATACATGCATTCCAAAGAAGAAACATTCAGTGGCTTATTCATTCTGTTCTTTGGCTATTTTACAGGTTAAGATGTGATTCTTATTGAAAGTGAGGTTTCATCAGAAAAGCTGAGAGTGCAGGTTTTGAGGTCATGTTTTGTTGGGGATGAATCAGAATTTTGTAGGTGGTATATTTGCCCTTTCCTCTGGTGCTTCATCTGTTGGAAGCATCAAAGCTATGATACAATTCAACGCTTTTACTTTCCCAAGTTCTCTTCTTTAGATAGTTGTTTATGTTCAGACTAGTTTTCTACTTCATTTAATTTTAATTATTTGTCCCTTCTTCCACCTCCTGAGCACTAATCAGCCTCAAAATCGAGATCGAAAAGGACAAGGTCTGCTTCCATTCTCCTCATTGCCAAACCTTCTCAAGTTCTCATCTTTCCTTGTTGCTTAGATTGCTTTGGTTTCTGCAAGATGATGACAGCTTGAGGAGGTGGAAGGAGCAGCAAGTGAATTCTTCTCGGTTGTTCATCATCAGTTTGTGTAATCTCCATAATTCCTATAGAAACAATGGTTAAATATCCATTAATTACTGTGTTCATTGTTCTCTTTCTTTTTAACTTGAGATTTATCCTTTTCATTGTAAGGCTTGTGTGCAATACATTTGCATGTGAAGGAACTCATGTTTTGTGTGTTTCAACATTGTTTCCTAGTCAGATTCATCATCTGTACATTATTAGTTAATTTAAAGAATTTATTTATCATGTAATGTTTACTTTGAAGTAACTAGATCTAAACTCAATTAGGATTCATTATTTTTTTTCTTAAAAACCATGGTTTTGGTTCAGGTTTCAAATGAAATTTTAACCTTTAACTCGGTTTTAAATTTTGTTAAGTTAGAAAGAAAATTGAACAAAAAAAGAAGTCAATTTTGATTTTTACTCGGTTTTTAATTTCTAATTAATTTCTAATGTATTAAGAAATATATAAAAATCAATTTGTGCATTTGAAATATAAAAGGGTATTTTTATCATTTTGATTGGTACAGTATTGTGTTATAGCAAAACAAACGCGGGACATGACTGGATATTGTGTCTTGTTCTTGACGAAATAAACATGGTATAGTTGCAGTCCCAAGACACCTAGTGTCCTGTTCTTGTCCCTGTCTAGTGTCTTATGACGGGTAGTTTGCGAACCAAACGGGCCCTTAGAGAGTTTTCAGAAGACTTAATGAAGATTGGTGACAGATATTTATAATCCCTCACTCGGCAGTTCACTCCAACGAGCGTTTTTCTGCCCGTTGGACGCATCCGGTCGCTTGCTGATCGATCGTCAGTCGACCGACTGATCGACAGCCCAGCGATCGAAGGCCTACTGCCACTTTCTGGCCACATTCGGTCGACCAGACAATCGGCCGAATACTCTCTGTTGTTTTTTGGCTTCAGGCGGTCCACCACTTGATCCACCGAATGCTGAGCTGAAGCCTACTACCAATTTTTTGCTTTCGTTGGTCGACCAAATCTGGGCTGATGGCTGGAATTTGAAGTTTGTTTCTTGCGTGCTTCGTTTTTAGGTTCCATTACAAATTTATGACTTGGATATCATTACAAATTGGCTTGGGATAGATTACTAGAGTCCATATTACATAGAATCTAATCCTAACTCTAGATTATCTACAAGCTCATTTTCGAAGCCATTTTTGTCGATTTTTGTTTTACTCCAAGCGAACTTCGCGTGCGTATCGTAACCCTAACCTGAACTCAAAACTTCACAAATACATTAGCTTCATGTTTGTTATCATCGAAATAGAGATCGAAGCCTAGAGGCAACCCTTGGGCCAACATGAATAGGTACCAATGCTCCCTCCATTAGGTAGCAACTAACGATGGTCACTGTCTAATCCAACATTTGCTTTGAGAGCAACGCACCTCAGCCGATCCACCGTCTGAATCCAGCGGTGCAAAAACCGGGAGGCCCCTTCCCTTAGGAGTAAGCCTCGATGGACAACACAATTCTGAAGCCCGCAAGAGCAAACTGGACCAAGCCGAGGAATACAAAGCTCACCCAGATCGAGGAAGAAGCAGCCTGCCATCCTTTAATTATAATGGACGGCGCACTCTTTCCCTTTCACTACGACTTTTCTCCCATATGGTATTTCCCCTTGGAGGCCTTAATGAGGTGTAGTCATGTGTGGACTGAGTGCGTCGCTCGGAGGAACTCTACTGTATTATCAGTTTCTTTCTCATTTAATAAAGATTACTCCCTTTCTCCTTATCTCTGTGTGTGCATCCAGGAAACCTATATCTATCTTGCTATACATGACGGGCGAACACCCTACGACTCATGGCAGGAACATCGCCACCTCTGGGCTCAACGCCCCCAACGATCCCTAGCGTGGTTCTGCCTTACGTTCCCTGCGAGCTTGCCTTAAACACAAGCGTGGCCCTCGACCTCAATCGCCACCACTTCAGCCTTAGTCATAGCCACCTCCGGGCCCACGCACACAATGAACCCAAGCGTGGTCCTGCCTAAAGCTCCCCTCGAGCTCGTCTAGACCCCAAGCGCAGTACTTGGCCTCAGTCACTGCCACCTCCGGGCTCAACACCCTCAACGGCCCTAAGCGTGGTCCTACCTTACCCTCCCCGGGAGCTCGGCTTGATCCCAAGAGCAGAGGACCTCAATCGTCGCCATCTCCGGGGCCAACGGCCTCAACGACCCCAAGCATGGTCCTGCCTTACGCTCCCTTCGAGCACGGCTTGATCCCAAGAGCAGTCCTCGACCTCAATCACCTTCACCTATGGGCTCAATGCCATCAACAACCCCAAGTGTGGTCCTGCCTTACGCTCCCTGCGAGCTCGGCTTGACCCCAAGCGCGGTCGTCGACCTCAGTCATCACCCCCTGGCCTTAGTTGCTGCCACCTCCAGGCTCAATGCCCTCAACGACCCCAAGCGTGGTCCTGCCTTACGCTCCCCGCGAGCTCGGCTTAACCCCAAGCGTGGTCCTTGGCCTCAATCGCCACCTTCTCGGCCTCAGTCGCTACCACCTCCAAGCTCAACGTCCTCAACGACCCCAAGCGTGGTCATGCCTTTACTCTCCCCACAAGCTTGGCTTGACCCCAGGCATAGTCCTAAATGCGGCCTTTGGGTTTAAATGAGACCGACTCACTCTAAATGCTAATAATGACCCGAAGTGCACTCCTAGCAAGCTCAGTTTAACATTGAGTCTGGTCCTCGACCTCAGTCACCGCCGCCCTTGGCCTTAGCGCCATTACTCTCGGCTCGAGAGCCTCCACTTATAAACTCGAACAACTTCGACAAAGGTTGACTACTACCAAACAGGTAACCTCGGTCTTAATTTTACATTTGACATGAATTTAATCTCATCCCGAAGACTCGTCAGTGACCCAAAAGGCCATAGCAATTATCTGCCTGAAAATGCCAAGCTCAGGCAAGACAACTCCATACGTTGTACTCAACTCCAAGAGAGCCGTCAACCATGTGACAAACTCGAACGAGGTTTCTAGCCTCCATGATAGCTCTCAGCACAAAACATAAACGACTTCGGCAAAGGGCAAACCAAAAAATTCTACACCAAGCAAGTAACCTCAATCTACTTATGGAAGGGACTCAGTCTCAACCTGAGAATAGACCGCTACTCCTAGAAGTGGCGAGTAACTGGCCAACATCGGCCGAGAAGCACCAGAACACTCTTCAACTCTACTGATTATTGACCATGTAGTGTTAACCAAATGCCTGTCAACTAATCAAAGGGCGTCGACACCCGCCAAAACACTCATCTCACATCCAGCAAAAATATGAAAGCAACACACAAGCAACATAGCAGAGAAATAAAACACCTAGGAGCATACTTACGAGCCCATGAAGGGCGAGAGTCAAAAATTCCCTGAAGGGCGGCAATCCACAAACCGGCTACATGTCGTTATAATTCAACATACAATCCATAGACGGGCGATCCATAAGCAGCAACTTACTGAGACGAGGCTGGAGAAGCATCGGTGGCCACAGAAGGGACATCGTTTGCAAGAACTTTGGCCATCATCATTGGAGGAGGGGACGACTTAGAAACAGTCGTCGAAGGTCCCCCCTCGATCGGCGCAGGAGCTTCCTCCTGCCCTTCGATGAGTGGGTCAACCAAAGTGCCCTCCCTGACCACTTTGAACCACTCGACCTCTGAGAAGTCAATCTCCTTGACCACTTTGAACCATCTCGAAGCCCGCAACATGCTGCAGGATTGCTTCATCCCAATAGGAGCATACCTCGCCCTCAAGACGACACACCTTCCCTCTCAGCCTCTCAGCCTCGACCCGAACAACGGTCAGCACAGTCCTTAATTTCATCATCGTCTTGATCGCGACATTAGTCTTGAATTCTAGCACATCTTCCAGGCTTGCAATCTTGATTTTCAAAACATTGGTTGCAGTTGAAGCATCCCTCGTTGAAGTCGCAGACAAAAAGGTGGCCTCAGTAAGCTTAAAGACTTCATAATCTTTTGCCTTGGGGGCATTATCCATCCCTGCTAGCTTGGTCTTCAGGGATTCAATATCTCGAACTTGAGCCTCGAACGTCCCTACCACAGACAACTTCTCTCCCTCTAGTCTTTCTGCCAGACTGGCCAGTTGGAGACTCTCAACCTTAATATACTTGGCCACCTCCGCCGAGTCCACCCCCTCGGGCAAGTCAATCGTGGAACCAAGCTGAAGACGTTGACCATCACGAGAAGTTGCATCAGGGCACTACTCCGCTTCTGAGCCCTCCTTTGTCGCCACCATTGCCAATGCCACAGCCATGATTTCCCCCCGATGAAATAGCTTCCTGAGGAGGCAGAACCTCATCATCCAAAATCATGATGCGCAAAGCCCTATCCCCCCTCCCTCGCTTCAAGGGAGGAGGTAAAGGAGAAGAAGACGAGGAACCCGAGGGAAGTGGCACTTAGGGATGGCAACTGTTTGGTTAACCATATTTTTTGAGATTAACCGAAACCAAAACCGATTAAAAACCTGCTAACCGAAATTCAAATCGAAACCGTTCGGTTTCAAAAACTAGTATCCTAAACCAAAACTAACTAATTCGATTCGAATAGAACCGGTTACCTGTTCACTGACCGGTTAATCGGTCAGTGAACGGGTAACCGCTTAGTAAACTAGATTTTGGAATATCTAAAAATAATCAAAATAATTAATTATAGTGGTTTTGGATCCGATTATTCGTGGATAATTGGTAACTAAAACCAAAATATATAATCGTTTTTGGTTACAGGTTATCCCCGAACCAATAATCAAAATCGAACCAAATTTAATCGGTTTTTCATATTCTCTAACTGAAACTAAATCGCAAATTCACTATCCGAAATTAGATTTTGATGTTCGGTTAACCAGTTTCATTGTCACCCCTACTGGCGCTCTGTCCGACCCCTGAGCTTGAGATCCCAAAACCTTCACCGGCTTCAACAAAGATGGGCGAGGAGAGACATCGGCCATTGGCCTCTTCCCCATGCCAACTGCAGGGCCCTTCCCTCTCAATTCCTCTAGTCTAGAACGGAGAGATGATTGATCCAACCTCGTGGTCATCTCGTCTGCAAAAGAGAATCCTGAATTAACATATTTAAAATGACTAAGGTAACAATGCCCCACTACTCTGAACTTACTTATATACATTGCGATCGAGGACTTATCTTGGTCCCATTTCAGTAACTCTCTACATGAAAAGGGAATGGAAGGACCACGCTGGCTCAAATACTCAATCACCAGCCTATCCGCAGGCAAAATACCCTCCCCCAACAAGGCTAAAATGGTGGTCGGATTCCGCCTCCAGAATAGCGGGAATTTCTCCGTGTTCGACACCCTATCTAGAAAGAATTGTCAATCATCCTACGACGACCTCACTCTAAAGAAATACCTCTTGAAGTTCTTGTAAGAACTCCTGGACATGTCGAAGAGTTTCTTCCTCGGGGTGCTACTAAAGGACACCCACAAGCCCTTCTGTGTCCCCTTTGCTTGAAAGAAGGAGAAGAACACTTTGAGACTCGGGTCGACTCCGAGGAACTCAATCAAAATCTCGAAACGACAGACAAATACCCAACTTTTCGGATGAAGCTACGTCAGGGCGACATTTGCATGAATCAGCACCCCATACTCAAAAGCAGTAAAAGGTAACCAAACACCGAGATCCTCAAACATAGTATGGTACACAAAAAAGAATTCAGGATCCCTCCTACAACGATATACCCTATTTCCCGAAGAACAAGGGAGACACTCGAAGGCATCCTCATCGTTGGAATGAGAAACCAATACGCCTTTACGAAAGGCCTCAATACTACTAGAGCTGGTCATCGCCGAGCTCTGCTGCCTTATCTCATTGTGAACCCACGAGTATGGGTTTGAGACCTCGCCCGACATACCTACTACCGACTCAACGCTATCACCCTTCTTTCCCATCTACCCGACAAAGATTGGAAACCCTAATAAACGAGGGATGAGTCAGTCCAACCTACCAACCTAAGGCTGGCCCCAACAACATAGAAGCAAAGGGTGGAGTCAGGAAAACTTACCAAAAGAATATGACAACAGTTAAGGTAATGAACGGAGCAACAACATCACCAGAAAAAAACCTCAAAAGCACAAACAAGGAGTGGGCAAGAATGTGGAGCTCAAGAAAACTCAAAATAAGGGGGAGGAGATAGCTTTAAAGACCAGGAAGCGATAACCTCCTCTTTGGACGACTAACAGCTGTACTCTGGCAATAGAATAAATCTCAGCCAATCATTCCACCAGTGGCAGATGCCTAGAATCCCCCAAGGCATGAGAAGGGAACTCTCTGCATCATGATTAATCCATCTAGCAGAATTTAATGCTAGAAAAGGTAGGCAACAATAAAAGGCCAACACGTGGAAAGAAGCACTCCCTCTTCACGCAGCCACCACATCGGACGCAGGAACCAAAAAGTCACAAAATGACAAAACCAAGATAATATGATTTCACCTACCTCGGCGACTCAAGGGAGGAATGTAACACTTGTTCGCTTCTCAAAGCCTGATCGAAGTCAAACACTCGGGACACACGTAAAACTCGGTGAGCAAACATACCTCGACACACTACTAGAGCTCGGTAGACAAGCAAAAGTCGGCATACTACTAGAGCTCGGCACGAAGTCCTCGAAATCCGACCAAGATTGGGGGTTGTGGACTGGACTAGCGCTTTGGGCCCGACTGGATCAAGCCCGATAACACCCACACTCATGGACCAGACTCAAGTCAAGCCAACTACAACTTAGCCTGGGGCTCCACTCAGTCATACAAGGACACTCATATCCTTCATTCATTATCAAGAATTCGATAATAATGAGCTTGACATCTCCGAGATAAATCTCGACCCATTCTAGGCATATCCTCGCGAGATTCCGGACGATGTCGCACGGGGCATCACTGCTATTATAAAGATATTTTTTCAGGGGTTCTATTGTTCGTGGACCCACGTGCCGGAGCATTTCTGCGATTTGTTATAGAGTGTGTTTGAGGTACGTAATTTATTAAGTTTTTTCTTTAATTGTATTAATCCGTAAACTAATCGTATTACATACTTTCTTTTTTTTGTAGGTTAGATACACTTGGGACCCTACCATTCAGGCCCATGTGGAGGACACTTGGGAAGCTTACTGTAAAAAGCTTTTCAAGGATATCCTCCACCGAGCGCGAGAGGAGGCGAGGGCCGAGGTGGGAGGGGACCGCTGGACACTCATGGCCTTTCTAAAGGGTCATGGTCCCTATTGGATGTCGGGGTTGATTTGGGACTAATTGGTCAACATCTGAGCATCGGATGAGTGGCAGGGTGCCTCTCGAACAACGTACCAGCAACGGATGACGCTAGTGTTAGTACTGTGCCCTAGGCCAATGGAACAATATTATCATTGTAGTTTTCCTTTTTTTTAAATGGAATATTTACTTTATCTTGTTATTCATTATGAGCGTGCTTGACTTGATAAAAGATTCCCTAAATAGTTGACTCCGCCTAATAGTCATCAAGTAGGAGACTTGATAGTAAAATCCTAAGGCAGTTGGAGTCCTATTCTAAATGGAACGATAATGAATGAAGACTATTATGTAATTTGACTAACGTTGATCATGTTTTACTGGTCATGGATATGTGATATCTAAGTCGGATCATAGACCCATGTTAGAGAACATGGTGTCGGACAGACCCACCGTAAGAATACTACGTAGATTATATCATTAGTATATCTCCAACGGTAGTGATACATCAGTCCTCTGACCTAATATCACCATGGATTCCTACATGAGGAATTATATGTTTTGACCTAGTCTAACATCACCTTTAATCGGGTGGTAATAAGGACTATAGTTGGACATGGAACAAATCATGCAGTGGAATATGTGTGTCGTGAAGGAATTTGTCCCTCTCGTATATGAGAGAGATATTTTTGGACCCCTTGATGAGTTTGATTGAAAAAATGCATGGTTGTGCTCAAATGAATTGATAAGGGTATCAATGTCATTTGTTAAGTCAGTCTACTCTAGAACCAAGAAACCAGATTGAACAATATAAGGATAATGCAATACATGCCCTATGCTTGATCTAGATATCGCGTGACAAAAGAACAGAGTATCATACTGTGAGTTAGGTTGCTCGGATCATCGACCTTCACTTGACTTAGGTAGTCATAATGTCTTGTTAGAGGCCGCTTATGACTTGTGGGTTGCAAATGTGTTTTGGACCCATTGCCAACGTTAAGTGAACCTACAAGGTCGCACACATAAGACGAATCGAATTGGGCTTAGGGTTATGGTTTACCAGATTGGATTCACATGACCATTAACTTGCCAATTCTCTCTTGGTAATTTTGAAGATTAATTCCGAATTTGAAAAGGAGTTTTCAAAATTGGAATTAATAATTCCAAATTTTAAATGTGATTTAAAATTGGAAGTATGTTTATTACAATTTAGGTAATGTATCTTTGATAATCATTATTATAGGATACATTATTTTCAGCATCTTGAATTTAGGAAATTCATCCTTGATAATTGTTATTAAGGATATATTTTATTCGGACATTAAAATCGTTTTAAGTTTCCGAATAAAGATTTGAATTGATAAACGATTATGATGACTCATTCAATATGATTGATACGTCTATATATACCTGTCTTTGGTTTAGATGGGGCATGCGATCATCTCCTAAAAGGATGCCAACTTCTTCTTAGGAAGTCGACCTCATTTTGAAGGAAGTCGGGCTCCCTTTTGTGGCAATCGACCTCCACCAAACAGGCTAGAGAGAGAGAGAGAGAGAGAAGAATGTGAAAGGTGTTCCTTACTTGATTAGACTGGAAGGTGTTCCAATAGAGCCGAGCTAGCACTCGGGAGCCGTCCAGTTCATTGCGTTCGTCTGTGTGCTTATCATAGAGGGTGTTCGTCGCTTGGCGGCACCTTTGGATCTGGAGCAAGATCGTGATCTTGGAATCGTGGAGCAGAAGATGGAATTCAGTCTTTAAAGGTATAACTCTTGACATAGTATCGATTTAACCAAGACACATGGATCTGATTGGGTTGAGGATCGGTTTTTATTTTGCTGCATGTAAAAATTTTGTTACTTGCCCGGTCCTCCATAACCCAACAGCCAGTTGATGGATCCCTTGCCCAACATACCGGCAGTTCCATTCCCTTCACCAATGAGTATGTCAGGCAAGGGACCCATCAATAGGCGTCATTCGATTCTGGTACGTCATTCGAGAGGCGCCCTACCACTCGTCCAATGCCCAGATGTCGACCAATGAGTCTCAAATCTCCTCCGACATCCAATAGGGACCATGACCCTTTAGAAAGGCCATGCGTCTCCCGTGGTCCCCTCCCACCTCGGCCCTCGCCTCCTCCCGCGCTCGGTGGAGGATATCCTTGAAAATATTTTTACAGTAAGCTTCCCAAGTGTCATCCACCTCGGCCTGAATGGTAAGGTCCCAAGTGTATCTAGCCTACAAAAAAAAGTGTTGGCCCAACGGTTCAACCTAGGCCCCACTCTTTATTTTGATTATAACAAATATGCATCTAATCCATTTGATGAGTTTTTGGTTCATATTGATAGAACGATACGCCTACAAAGTTCATCTAGAAAAATACAAAGAATCGAGTAAAAATGGCTCTAGTGGCGATCAAGTTGAAATTGAGTCGAACCCTAGATTTAGGTTTAGAATCAAATGTAATATATCCCTAGGACATGAACCAAGTCCATTACCAAGTTTCCCTAAGTCAAAATCCAAGAAGAAATCTGGAAAATGTATGTAATCTGAAAAATCACCACAAAGTTAGTTTCAGAAAACTAACTCGGGTTTGGGTCGATCCGAGGATCTACCGGAAGCTTACTGGAAAATTTCTAGTAGCCAGTCGGCCGACCCGCGGCCGATCCTTGGTTGACCGAGGATCGATAGGCGGTCAACCGAAAAGCCTAACGGATCTATTTAGATCCGTTGAAGGGCTAGTTGGCCCCAACCACTTTTACCTCCTCTATAAATACACCTAGTTTTAGCCATTAAAGCTTCAAAAAAAAAGTTCATTGAGTGAGTCTTGAAAGAGTCATCTAAAGCCCTAGTTCTCACTTTTACTCTCTCAAGTGGTGGTCTTCAATCTTCAATTCTCTAAAGGCAAAGCTCTTCATCTTCTTGAGGCATTGGAAGTTTAGAAGGCCGGAGAAAGGAGCACAACAAGTTTGTTTCATATTTATTGCTCCTTTATTGTGTTTTCATCTTGTTGTGTTGATTTGATAAGCTAGCTTGCAATGTGTGTTTGTGAAACACCTTGGTGTGATTGTAGAGATTTGTTTTGCTAGAGAATATGTGTTGATGTCTTCTCAAAGGGTTGAGAACTAAATCCTCATTGTATTCTTAGGGAAATATTTCATCTATAAAGTGTTAAGGTTAGAAATCCTTGGTGAGGAGCCAAGGTAGTGGAGTAGGCGAGTTGGCCAAACCACTATATATCGTTCTTGTTTGCATTGGCACTTGATTATTTACTTGCTTATTGTGCTTAGCTTATCATCCATAGCATTCATCTTTAAAGAACTTGAGTTGAAATATTAAGTTGCTTAAAATTGAAAAGACTAAAATTGAAGCTAGAGTTTGATCACACACTATTCAACTCCCCGCCCCTTCTAGTGTGGGTATTTGAACAACATTTGGTATCATGGCGAGGTCGTAGGTCTAGATTTAACCATCTATCTTACAACTTAGAATGTCTACTGAAATCCATCTAGCTCAAGGAAACTCTACTCATGCTCCTCCACTTTTCGGTGGAAACAACTATGCCTAATGGAAGATTAGAATGAATAGTTTCCTTCAATCATAAGGCATGGATGTATGGAGGATGATTCAAGAAGAATATAAGCAACCTACAAAAAACATGGATGAATGGAACCAAGATGAGGTCAAACTCTTTAATGCAAATGCCAAGGCCATGAATGCTTTGTATTGTGGTCTTTCTATTAATGAGTTTAATAGGATCTCAACTTGTAAGTTGGCCTTTTAACTTTGGAATGTCCTAGAGACTACAAATCTACCTCACAAGTTAAGGAGTCCAAAATTAATCTCCTCATGCATGACTATGAAATATTTAGAATGAAATTGCATGAAACTATTGATGAAATGTATGCATGCTTTCAAAACATTACTAAAGGTTTATGCAATCTTGGTAAAGACATTAGAGAAGAAGAGAAGGTAATGAAGCTCCTCCAATCTCTTCCCAAGGCTTGGGAGCCAAAGGTGATTGCCATCATGGAAGTCAAGGATTTGGCAACTATGAAAATCACCGAACTTGTTGGATCTCTCATGACTCATGAGATCTACATGAGGGCACACAAGGAGAAAGATATATTCCCCCAAAAGCAAGAGCATTGCTTTAAAAGTATTACACTGAGTCAAAGAACCCTCATCATCCGAAGAAGACTTTGATGAGCAAGAAGAGATGACGATGATGGCAAGAAGGTTCATGAGATTCATGAGGGGTAGCTTGAGGATAGGCAAAGGAAGCTACACTTGCTACCATTGCAACAAGCCGTGGCACCTAAGGAAGCGCCCACAACTCAAGATGGCTTCTACCTCCGCTCCTTACAAAAGGGACAAGACCAAAAAGAAGAAGAAAGCCATGATGGCTTCATGGGATGAAAATGAATCCTCATCAAGCGAGGAGGACACCAAGAGTGAGAAGGCAAACTTTTGCCTTATGGAAATTGACAATGACGTAAGATTTACTTTTGGTGAACTTTCATTTACTCAGCAAGAACTAGAAATAGAATTTAAACAAAAGCATGATGAGTTTAATGCTATTGGGAAGAGATTTAAAGAAATTAAAAAGGACAACAAATCTTTAGAAGAAGAGAATGGTAGCTTACTTCTTTCATGCAATGCTTTAAAAAAGGAAGTAGAAAATATTAAGGATGAGAAGCATACTTTTGAGAAAATAAAATATGAGTTAGAGAATGAGAATGAGAAGTTAGAAAATGAAAATTAGTTTTTGAGTTCTCAAATAGAACACTTGAATGAAAGCATGCTTAGCTTAAAAAAGGAATTATGCATGCTAAATGAGAAAATTGTTGGCGTGTAGGCCTGGCGGGCCGAGTCATCAATCGCCTCGTGGCATGTAGGCCTGGTGGGTCGAGTCACACTCGAATGCCGAGGGCGCTCGGGTTTGCTACGGTATAAGGTGAAGGTGCGCCCTTCCCTCACACCAATTGGTTTGGGGGTCGTTGGTTAGCGCCGGAGTCCTAGGAGCAAAATTGTTGGCTTTAGGTTTTCAACCTTAGCCTTAATCTCGGTTTTGATGGTTTTGATGATAACAAACATGAGACTAATAATTTCATTAAGAATATCTTTCAGGTTCCATATCAATTAGCGTTCGATGTCCTAGATCAAAAATATCAGAAGAAATCGGAAATCGGAAGGACATTGATCGTCGCACTCAGGTTCGTTGCAGAAGTTTATCGAAGATCGACGAGTGCTCCAAAGTCGTCTGGATAAGTCCAAAGATCAAGTCAAAAGCTCTCCAAGATGATGCTCGTTGAAAGCCGGAACCCAGAAACCAAGCGCGGAAGAAATAGGCTAAAAAAACAATTTCAGCCTATGTTCTGTCGACCAGGCGGTCGACCGAATAGGGTAAGAAAGAAAGGCCCAGCCATTTCGATCGACCGGTCGGTCGAACAAACACTGCCAAAAAATGGCAGTGGGCACTTCGGTCGATCAGTCGGTTGATCGACAGTGGCTGGTTTTGGGCGGTAGGCTTGACGATCGACCGATCGGTCGATCGACTTGCTGAAAGCTGAAGACGCGAGATCCCGTCGATCGACCCATGGGTCGACCGAAGGTCGGGGATGAATAGTCACGTCTGGGCGGTTGACTCGTCGATTGATCGACCACAGAGAAAATAGAAGCAGTCGAAATACCGGTTGACCAGTCGATCGACTGACCATTCGACCAACGGCCTGTAACGGATAGTTTTCTATCCGTTGAACAGTCGTTTCTTCACGAGGGTATAAATACACCCTCATATACTTCATTTGACCTTCTTCCTCATTCTTACAGAGTTTATTGAGCCATTAAGAGGAAGAAGTAAGCCTTCCAAAAGATTTAAAGCTTGCGCTCTGTTCTCCGTTGAGTTCATTCTTCAAGCGCCAGCTGCTGCTTCAACTCGGGTTTTGATCAAGCTCATCCCTTGAAGAGTTGAAGGCGCCAAAGGCTTGCAAAAGAGCTCTTCCCATTGGTTTTATTATTTAGCTCTTTTGATTGTATTTTATCTGTTATTTTAACTGTTTGTTTAATTTGAGTTTGTGAAGACCTAGTTGTTAGGTCTTGTCATGTGAAGTGGTATCCTTGGTGTAGAAGGAGTAAAGTCACTTGTGTAAACTTAGAGCTTACTAGGATTAGTTCTAGTTATCCCTTAGGTTGAGGTGGGAAAGTGCTCTCGGTAGGAAGGCGAGATACTTCCGGGTGTGGAAGTGCCTTCGGTTGGAGAGCGGAGACTGTCCGATGCAAAGTCCTCGTTGTAAGGGAAACGTAAATTAATCTAGTAAAACTAGTTTGGAAATCCTATGCGGGGTGCTTAGGTAGTGGAGTAGGCATTGAGGCTGAATCACTATAAATCTTGTGTTTGCATTGATTTCTTATTTGCTTTAATTGCTAAATCATTTATTGCTTCCGCATATAAAATCATCGAATTGCAAATTGCCTAACTAATCAAGTAAACGATTAAAATCTAAATTTAGGCTAATCGAATTAGTAAACACACTATTCACTCCCCCCCCTCTAGTGTTGCCATTTCGCCAACAAAAATAATAACATTGCAAAATGTCATGCCTAAAGTTGCTCATGTTAGAAAAACCTCACGTGCTCATGATCATGCACACTTCCAAGCTCACACTCTAGTACTAGAAGATTCGATTGAAGTTTCTTTTTTTGTGGGATTTTTGGGCACATGGTTAGAGATTGTGCACTTAAGAGGAACCCCATGCTAGTTTACTTGGGTTCCTAAGATGACTAACAATCAATGACCCTAGAAGATTTGGGTACCTAAAATTGCCTCTTCTCCTTTTGTAGATGGAGAACCATCCTCAAGCAAGTAAGAGTACTTGGATCTTGGATAGAGGTTGCTTAAAGCACATGACGGGTGACATCTATTTATTTGCAACCCTATCAAGCAAGGATGGTGGGCAGATGACTTTTGGAGACAATGTCAAATGTAAGATTGTTGGCATTGGTGATATAGGTATACTTTCTTACCCATGCATTAAAAATGTCCTATTAGTTGATGGGCCAAAACATAACTTGATAAATATATCTCAACTATGTGGTAATGGATATTTAGTTGTCTTTGAAGCATCTAAATGCATAATTAAAAATGCACAATCAAATGATATTATTTTCATTGAAAATAGGCATGAAAATGTTTACACTTTAGTTTTAAATATATTGCGTAATCCACAGGTTAGATGCTTAGTGGCAATGGAAAATGACTCTTGATTATGATATAGAAGGCTAGGACATGCTAGCTTGAGCCTTATCCAAGAAATAACTAAAAATGATTTAGTTAAAAGAATACCCAAGATAAAATTTGAAAAGGATAAACTTTGTGATGCATGTCAATATGGTAAACAAGTTAAGTCATTCTTTCATAGCATAAATCAAGTTACCACGTCTAGGATACTTGAACTTGTGTGTATGGATCTTTTTTGTCCTTGTGATGTTGCTAATTTAGATGGTAAACTTTATTGCTATGTTTTAGTTGATGATTATTCAAGATTCACATGGGTTTTCTTCCTAGCTAAGAAAAATAAAATATTTGATTTCTTCAAAAGATTTCCTAGGAGAGTAGTGAATGAAAAAGGAATTTCCATTTTGAAAATTAGAAGTGATAAAGGAGGTATTTTGTGATGAGCTTAGTATTGAACATACATTTTCTTCCCCTAGAACCCCTCAATAAAATGGGGTGTTTGAGAGGAAAAATAGAGCTTTACAATAAATGACTAGGACTATACTTTGTGAAAATAATTTGCCTACGTATTTTTGGACCGAAGCCATAAACAACTCTTGTTATGTTTTAAACCGAGTTTTGTTAAGACCAACAATTAAAAAAACTCCTTTTGAGCTTTGGAATGATAGAATCTCAAGTGTGGGATATTTTAAAGTTTTTGGTTGCAAATGTTTTATTTTGAACACTAAGGAATATCTAGGAAAATTTGATTCAAAATCGGATGAAGGAATTATCCTTGGTTATTCTAATAGTTCTAAGGCTTATAGAGTTTATAATCGTAGAACTATGGTAGTTGAAGAATCCATACATGTTACATTTGATGAAACTAATGATTCTTCAAGAAATTTCAAGATTGTGAATGTAGATGAAGAACTTGAGGAATTGACTTTTCATGATAAAGAGGTTGAAGATGAACCTAATGAAGAACCTCATGATGAAGAACCTTCATCCTCACCTCAAGTAGAAGAAGAAGAAGAAGAAGAAGAAGAAGAAGAAGAAGAAGCTCAACCTCTTCTCCCAAAATTAAGCTTACCAGTTGACAAGAGATTATCCAATTGATCAAATCATTGGAGAATCCTCAATCGGAGTGGTAACTTGTTCTAAACTTAAAAATATTTGTCAAACTATTGCCTTTATTTCTCAAGTAGAGCCTAAAAACATTAAATAAGCTATAGAGGATGAATTTTGGGTTATTGCCATCCAAGAAGAACTAAATCAATTTGAAAGAAATAGTGTTTGGGATTTAGTACCTAAGCCTAGTGAACAAACCATAATTGGAACTAAGTGGGTGTGTAGAAATAAATTAGATGAAGATGGCCTAATTGTTAGAAATAAAGCTAGGTTAGTGGCTCAATGTTACAATCAAGAAGAGGGTATAGACTACAATGAAACTTATGCACCCGTAGCTAGCTAGATTAGAGATTATTCGCATGCTTTTACACTACAAGAAATATGATAATTTTAGACGACCATTGTAGTCGAAAGGTGGTCGAAAGTTGGTCGGAAGCATTGATTTACTGACCAAATTTCGACTGGTTACCGAGGCTAATATTTGCGTCGGTAAAACCTTGGTCGAAACGAGTACCGATAGTTTATCGACAAAAAAATATTGTCAGTAATTATCGACCAAGGTTTTACTCGAAAAGCTGTCGGTAGTTCCTCGGTAACTACCGACAAAAGTTTTGTCGGTTGATCCTCGATAATTACCGACTACAAGTGCTATCGAAAACTGTGGTCGATAATTACCAACTACTTTCCTACCATTATATATTTGAAAAGTGGTCGGTAATTACTGACGACTTATCGACTAAAGTTTGTCTGTATTTACCGACGTGTCTCCGACAAAAGATTCGTCGGTAATTTTCGACGACATGTCATCGGAATTTCGTCGAAAACTCTAAGATTTTTTTTTTTTAAAAAAAGCTAATAAATCAGGCTGAAATCAATATTTTGACTTGTATTAACAATATTTTGACCTGTATAAACCAAAATAACAAATAGCATACGACAATAATCTAAAGCTCCTGATATATGATTCAAAATATTTTAAAACATATATTTTATCATCCAACAAAAATTATCGTCCATTCAATAATGAATATTCAGTAAGACATGATTAGTATTCAAAACATTTCACACATGATCAGTCTTCATCCAAAGGTGCAGGTTGGTGCTGCAGGTTGAGGTGCAACGGGAGTCTTTGGACTTGTAGATTCAGATACTTCAGCTACTAAAGGCTGAAATAGACTGGAGGTAGTTGGGATAGCCTCAGATACCTCAGCTAGCAGAGGTGAGCCAGAGGCTATTGCGTCATGCTTTGCAAGTAAGCTTTGCAAGTTATCATTTAATTCAAGGCCTCGACCCAAAAGCTCCTCATCCCTGTCAACATGACCATACACGAGGTTTAGTAGTTAATTAATTAGTTCAAACATATGAAATTCTATCCTATGACAGGATATAATGATATGTAAGCAAGTCAACCAAATCCCTTGCTCCACATTAACCAAATTTCTGGCATCAACACCAAATCAGATGGTGATATGTCAAGGGCAACAGACCAAGAAAACGAATCTATGACCAGGTGAAAAAGTGTATGAAGCCAGTAATTTCAGGATTATGATAATTGCATTCCACTATTATGGAATAATAAAGGATGACCTGGCGAAAGAGACCTTCTGAAGATCTAGAAAGGGATATGCAGCTGCCTACAGGGGCTACTTCCATGAACATAATCATCTCACAAGTGATCGTGAAGCAACCTAATTATGGCTATGAGCCTCATTTCACAAGTAATCGTGAAGCAACCTTAATATGGCTATGAGCCTAAGACTCCAACTCTTAAAAAATTGTCAAAAATTTTAAAAGTGAAACAAATAACATTTGATGAAGAATCTCAGAGTTTAGCTATTAAAATTTACCTTGCAGCTACTATACTAGTATACTTTGATACTTCAACAATCAAATTGTGAAGATAAATGGTAAACAATAAGCAAGATACCTGATTGAATTGATTGACTGCATCAGCTTGTTTTGATTAGAGCGACACTGGTTGACAAGATCTATAATCACTTCATCCTTAACAGCCTACAGATTGGAATTACATAATAAATACAAAATGGTTTTCTGAAAGCATAAAAATGGATGAAGAATGATAAAAGAAAACATACTGATTTATTGTAGTAACAAAAGTTAGATTTTATCTAAAAGTAAAACTGAAAGAGCCAGCTACATCATTGCATAACAGAACTAAATACCTCAAATTTGCCATCTCAGATGTCATGGCTTCATTAAGTCTCAGAGAATAATTACTGGGCATCCCATAGCCTGCTTGAGGTTTGGTACAGGAGGAGTAAATATTAGAGTAGAATTTGGCGGGCGTTCTGGGAACTGTACTCCAGATCTCTGTGTATAGGTTAAATGAGAAATAATCATTCTATCAAATTCCTTTCCAAAAAGTAGAATAAGGAAATGCCACATGGCCAATTACAACACTATTTATAAGCAGTAGTCCACATATTAGAACCTATGGAAATAACCAATAAAGCAAGATACTACATGAGTTGCTAGTTTATGATTGAATTGCTAGCCGCAAAGTTGAAATATAAATTTCAAGTATTGTATGCACATTTCTAAGTTTCCGTTTGGTTAGTGAAATTAAAATAGAAATAGGAATAAATATAAAATAGAAAAGAGATGAAATGATATTTCATTGTGTGATTCAGTGTGGGAATAGACAAGAAATAACTATTCTTTTATTGATTGGCAGGAAAAGCATGATGAATGAATACGGACTTAGAAGAAAAGGATTTAAAAAATCTTTATTAAGACTATCACAACATTTATATACGACAAAATATATCATATAATAATTGATTTTAATTAATAACAAAACAATATAACAGAAATTATAATTAATAATGTATAAATATATAATACTAGAGATCATATGTAAATTTGGCTCATTTTGATCAGACTTATATTTAATTCACTCGAGTGTGTGTATATTTATATATATTCATTTTAGGACTTAAACTAAAACTCTGGTCAGATATTAAACAAATTTAAGTAAGATAATGAAGTATTTCTTCAAAACAGTCAACTCTGGCGCATAACATGCCATAATTGCACTAAAATGCTACACTTAGAATATAGGGTGAACATTATAATACCTCAAAAAGATAGCTAAAACAACAAAGCAAGCTTAATCACAGATCATCCAAATGTTAAAGAACAAGCATAAAATAATCATCCAGCTATTAGCAGAATGCATGCATGGAAGGTTGGGGAGGGGTTTGTAAGTGGAAACCCAAAAGAAATGACCCCAGAAGTCTGGAAAAAGTCTGTGCATATGCAAGCGGGAAATTCCCGGTTACTAAATCTGCAATAGACGCATAAATATTTGTCTGCATCGAGACCCTCAAAGCCCTAAAGATACATTATCTAGACCAGAAAGAAATCACATTAAGAACTGATTGTCAAGCAATTATCAGTTTTTATAATAAATCAGCCTCCACAAAGCCGTCCAGAGTCAGATGGCTAAACTTTCTGGACTATGTCACAGGTACTGGAGTTCAGATCAATTTCGAACACATTGATGGAAAGCACAATTCTCTTGCTGATGCACTCTCCAGATTAACTGTAAATCTCATTCAAGTTCAAGAGCCTGAGGATTCAACAGCTCAATATTTAAAGCAACTTGAGGGAGCACACATAAGATCTTGCATAGTTCAGAAGGCCGAGCCAAGATCTGAGGCCTGTTTTACTCTTCAACTGTTCTTCATCAAAACATACAATCTTTTTTATGATGTGGGGCTGCAGCTTAATCTTGCTATCTCCGATAATAGCCCCAAGAAACTCTATTTCCCTCGTAGCGATCTTGATTTTGGTGGGGGATAAAACCAATCCCCATTTCTCACAAATTTTTAGCATGTCTTCAAGGTGTCTGGCATGCTGCTTTTCATTTTCAGAAAAGACGAGGATGTCGTCTATGTAAACTGCAATGAAATTTTCAGTACCTGCAAAGCACTGATCCATCTTTCGCTGGAAAACTGCGGGAGCGTTTTTCAACCCGAATGGCATCACTAGCCATTCATAGAGACCTCCGGGCACAATAAACGCTGTCCATGGGATCGACTCAGGATCCATGGCAACCTGGTGAAACCCGCTCTTTAAGTCAAACTTAGAAAATATCTTACTGTTGCCGATTTTCTTGAGAATTGTATTGATACCAGGAAGACTGTACTGGTCTTTGTGAGTATTATCATTTAAAGTCCTGTAATTAAAGACCATGCGTTCCTTTCCTTTGACTTCTTGTCTTGTTGTTGGATCAATACTGGTTCCAGAATTGACCATGATAGCCATGGTTCGGTGTCGGCTTGTACTGGGCCTAATAGCCCCAATCTTAAGAAGTGCTTTCACATGTCTGTCGTACTGTTCTTTCATTAGTGGAGTAACTTGCTTCAAAGGCTTATCTTGGATAGTCAAATCTGGATTGATGATATCCAGTTTGCAAGTTACCTGATTTTTAACCCAGTGCTGAACCGGGTTCTCTCCGATGTAACCTTGCTCCTTTAACCTTGCCAGAAGTGGTCTAAACTTTTGCTTGAAACTTGGCGACTCTTGGAAGTGGTCGTACACTACAGCATTCTTAACTTCTAAGTACTCATCTTCAGTCATTCCAAGTTCCTCTATTGTGACATTTGACATAACTTCAGTATCTAACCTTGTTGTGATAGTAGTTACCTTCTTATAAAAAGTAACGGTTTGTTCTTCGATACGGACTCCACCTTGCATCGCTCGTATGAAATTGCAGCCGATTAACATTTGTATGTCATCTCTTTTCCCCATCGGGAAAGCATACGTGAAGGGGATCTTGAATTTATTATCTTCAATTGACATAAGTCCTCCCTTTAGTCTCATGCTGGCTACTTGCTGTGAATTGACACCATTGATTTGTATTGGGTATGCACTTGGCTCAAGTGCATCAGCTGGTATAGATTCCTGGTCTATACAGCACACAGTGGCGCCAGTGTCAAGAATTGCTTGAACTTTGAAGGGTTTAACATTAGGGATTTCCATAAAGATTTCCATGTTATAGAGTCTATTCAAGACTCTCCTCCCTTTATGAAGTCCTTGGTAAATTGACTTAATGTCCTCCTCATCAATGGCTTCTACTGCAGCTTTCGAAGCTGCCTCCTTGAATACAATGCCTGGGTTTCTAGGGTGGTTTTCAACCATAATTTCCTCCTCCTCATCAACCCAGGGAGTTTTTCCTTTGTTATCACGCTTTTCAGGATTAATTTGGAGATCTTCAAATTGCTTTTCCAAACTGGATAGGTCTTTTTGTAACTGAGATTCAGTTAGTTCCTGCTTGAGCCTCTCATTTTCAGCTAGCAAGAACGTTACATACTCCAATAGTTCCTTAATCAAAGTATCCTTGTCGTCATAGGGCCGGAATGGTGCTCTCTTAATTATTATTTTTCGTCCAAGACAGAATCTTGAACACATGGGGCAGACGGTCAGTGTACAGAGTCTGCAATGAGAGCGCATATTCGGATTGGTCGGTTCCTTGCATAATGTACACCTTTCACAACCTTTGGTGACATCTGTATTGTCTTCCCAAACATGGGTACATTCTTGGATATAAGTGGGAAGCGTGACTCTGGCTCGCCATGAATTCTCAGGTGGTGTATCTGTTACTGCTAAGGCTGTCTCAAACGGATAGTCACCGCCTTCAATAGCAAGTTTAGTGGCCAATCCTGATTCTCCTTCAGAGAAAGAACAAATGCCCTCGCTGTCAGGCTCATCCAAGTCTACTGAAACTATATCCCAATCTTCTGCCAAATCCAGATTTTCAATAACAGCTGCACGTGCAATGTTACCACGCTTGCCCTTGCAGTCGCGGGCGAAGTGTCCCTCCTCCCCGCAAATAAAACATTTGCACCTGCGGATTTTGTCAGAATGCTTCCGTTTGAAAATGCGTATATGGGTATCATGGGGCTTACCCTTATACGTTTTGGATTTGCGTAACCCAAATTTCTTCTCCTTCTGGTAATAACCGGGAAGGGGTATCTGAGAACAGATAGATAAATCCTTCAAACTGCGCTGCAGGGCTGCCTTTTTACACTGATCTTCTAGGTAATTGTAAGTAAAGTGGATTCTTGGGAATAATCCAACGTTGCAGCCAGGGTATTTTAAGAAGAAAGCAGTTTCAAGTTCTCGTCCCAATAATGGTGGCATCTTTTTAAAGAATTTGTCGGACAATTCAGTGGAGACAAATAAGCGTCCTGATTTTGCTGCCAGGACCTTAAAATCATTGATGTAGCTGAAGAGGTCTTTGACATGATGGCAAGAAAGCCGTTCAATATCCTCGTATGCCCGGTTCTGTTCTTCAGTTGATCCTGTTGTAGGATCCTCCATTAGAAACATCCGTCGAACTTGGGATAGGATGTTCTGTGGGTCGTCCGCAATGTTGGTGATTTCATCATACTCAGTTGGATACGACATGCGCCACTGTATCCAAGCTTTTTTCTCGATTTCTCCCAATAGATTTTCAACATAACACATTTTAGACTTGTTATCTGGCCAATTGCGTTCATTGAGCAGGTTCTGATACCATAAACTGATGATACCATAAAAGGATCGGGAAGATACAATTCAAATCGAACGCTGGCCGCGGAGGGCACGGATTCGAAATGAAGCAAAGCAGAGAGGAGCGGAAATAAAATAGACTGAATGAGGAGATTTTATTGAAGCGCACAGGAGAGGAAAACGAAGTCTATTACAGAACCTGGAAGAGTAGAACTTCTCGGGTCTCGAGCATGCTCTGCAACTTCATGGTAGGTCTCTATAAATAGACTCGAAGGTTGCTTCCTGACGAAGGAAGCTCATACTCAGCGCGGGTGCTCATTGGGCCCCATCAATCACCAACATTGCGGACGACCCACAGAACATCCTATCCCAAGTTCGACGGATGTTTCTAATGGAGGATCCTACAACAGGATCAACTGAAGAACAGAACCGGGCATACGAGGATATTGAACGGCTTTCTTGCCATCATGTCAAAGACCTCTTCAGCTACATCAATGATTTTAAGGTCCTGGCAGCAAAATCAGGACGCTTATTTGTCTCCACTGAATTGTCCGACAAATTCTTTAAAAAGATGCCACCATTATTGGGACGAGAACTTGAAACTGCTTTCTTCTTAAAATACCCTGGCTGCAACGTTGGATTATTCCCAAGAATCCACTTTACTTACAATTACCTAGAAGATCAGTGTAAAAAGGCAGCCCTGCAGCGCAGTTTGAAGGATTTATCTATCTGTTCTCAGATACCCCTTCCCGGTTATTACCAGAAGGAGAAGAAATTTGGGTTACGCAAATCCAAAACGTATAAGGGTAAGCCCCATGATACCCATATACGCATTTTCAAACGGAAGCATTCTGACAAAATCCGCAAGTGCAAATGTTTTATTTGCGGGGAGGAGGGACACTTCGCCCGCGACTGCAAGGGCAAGCGTGGTAACATTGCACGTGCAGCTGTTATTGAAACCAGATGAACAAGAACAACCACCGGTTTTTGAGGATGATCCCCCAAAATGGGATACTTCCTGTGAATCAGACGATGAGGAAGAATACTATGGATTTAACTTTGATAAGCCCAGTACATCCAGTATACAGCAGCAATCGGCCTATACAGCCGAAATGGACTATCCTCTGTTAAAGGAGTTAGTCCAAAAGACGGAATCCGCATTCTCAACAGCCGAGTCTAGCATGACAAGAGTTCCAAAAGAACCAATCATGGGTCCAGCACAGTACCCACCAGGTAGAGCAATACCACAGTTACCTCAAAGCATTCCAACAATTACTTCACGAGTTGGGAAACTTCGGGGAGGATACTCTAAACACTACTCTGAAGTGTATAATTTACCGTCTTATTCGACCTGCTTTACTACCAAACCCCCAGATCCCTCAATCAGCGAATATTCAGACAAGATCCGATGGAGCCCTAACAGTACACTTTGCAGACTATACAACAGCCCCTGATGTAACGACACAAGCTACCACGGAAGATGATGACTTAGCTCAAGAGTCAGTACATATGATGACTTGCAATTGGTCTGAAGAAGAAAGAGATTGGGATGATATCTACAATAACGGAGAAGAGGATGAAGACATAGCCGTCCTCCGCCATCTATTGGCTCTTCAAGTAGATGATTATAAACCAGATGAACAAGAACAACCACCAGTTTTTGAGGATGATCCCCCAAAATGGGATACTTCCTGTGAATCAGACGATGAGGAAGAATACTATGGATTTAACTTTGATAAGCCCAGTGCATCCAGTATACAGCAGCAATCGGCCTATACAGCCGAAATGGACTATCCTCTGTTAAAGGAGTTAGTCCAAAAGACGGAATCCGCATTCTCAACAGCCGAGTCTAGCATGACAAGAGTTCCAAAAGAACCAATCATGGGTCCAGCACAGTACCCACCAGGTAGAGCAATACCACAGTTACCTCAAAGCATTCCAACAATTACTTCACGAGTTGGGAAACTTCGGGGAGGATACTCTAAACACTAATGCATCAGCAAGAGAATTGTGCTTTCCATCAATGTGTTCGAAATTGATCTGAACTCCAGTACCTGTGACATAGTCCAGAAAGTTTAGCCATCTGACTCTGGACGGCTTTGTGGAGGCTGATTTATTATAAAAACTGATAATTGCTTGACAATCAGTTCGGTTGAAAAAGTGAAAAACCAAATAAAAATATACAGCAGATATAATACTCAGGGATGAGGAAGAAAACAAACTAACCTTCTTCCTCACTATTTTGACCATCTCTTGCAGAATTTCACGTTCAACAACTTGAAAATGCACACAATCACCACAGTTCTTAATCATTGTCTCTAATAGCTGTAAAGAGAAGAATGGACAATTAGTAACTTGGCACAACATTCAGCCATTTAAGGTAAATTTCTCCCTTTTTACTATTCAGAAGAACAGTCTAACCAGTAAAAGATAGTCCTAACATGCTTGAACTTAAAAAAAGCAATCAAATCACACAAATGAAATGGGTGTACTAAGAAAGTAAGAATATCTGTCAGTGATTTTACAATCCTTTTGAAGTAACAAAAATTTATAAGACCTGTAATACCCATTAAACTCTTAAGTTTCTTCTTGTATGCTAACCATCGAGTAACAAGAATATATGTGATCACACGGAGAAACTGCATAATGCAAACAATATGCTCCACAATGACGTATATGGTTAGGATTTGCAGACTTGCACATACCGTTAAAGCCAAAAATTGAACCTTTGGGTTTTTGTGTTGCAGCCGCTTCTTCACAGCTTTGACCACATCTTTTGCCTGCCTGATCAAGTAGGTGTGTTAGGTTTTGCAGCCAATTACAAATAATCAAAATTTAGTATAGGTTTGGATTTTAAACTTCCTTTAGAAAATCCCTTTATACCCATAGCATTAAATCCTACTAAATCAAGCAAATAAAAAAAGATTGAGTTTTTTATTAGAGAAAAACAATGCAGACTATTTTCCGTTCAAGGAAAACAATGCAGTGAAAAAGATATGTAGATGACTTCCATGTAGACTTTGTTTAACAATGCCATCTTTGATATTTAAGTAAATTAATATGTTATAGGGACTGCGCCTGAGATCTGAACCATGTGCAATGCTCCAAGAATGAGAAGCCTTTAGCAATGTTCTTCTTGAAGCTTGGACACTTTTTCTTCCTACTATTAAATGATATAATTGTGAACTGTCAAGAGAGAAGCAATCAATCTCATAAAATAGTTCAGCGAGCTCCTTAGAGGAAATCCCCAATGTCACATTGTCATGTGAAGTAAGGATGAAAACAATTCTTTGTAAAATGAAGAGTAAATTTCATTATTCCTTTCCCTCTTGTTAAAGCATTGTTTATTACAGTTTCCCTGATCTCAAACCAACAAACCCAATACTATTGTTTCTGCTTAGTGTTACCTATATATGATCTACAGAGTATCATGTGAGAGGATTTTGGTAATACAAGCCAAGTTTTAATCCAATATCAACCGCAACTAACCTCAATTTTGGTAATACATGTAGTTGGGCAGAACACTTGTCACCATTAAATCCGAAATTCTTAACTCCTTTACATATAAATTCCCACCCTAGAAATAAGCCTTTTATCCAACTTAATATCCATATCAATCTAAGTCATAGCTGCTCTAATTGAATGTCAAAATTAGAAGAAATATAGGAGTATTTAAATTGTATAAAGTATAAACACATATGAACCTTGGAGTCTCATTTTGCAAATGCCTTTGTACCATTTATGAGACTGGATACTTGGTGGCTGCCTCGCGTGGGTCTTCCAACTCCTAATGCTTTTTGGCATCTTCTAGCTTATTCTATTTTATCTCTTTCCTCCAAAACCTTGAAATCTCTATTAACCAGAGGATGGATCATCAAATTCATAGTTTTCCTTGTTGGTGCTTCGTCAGATGTTCGCTTAAATACCCATAGGATTGCATTTAGTTCAAGGTGGATGATGCAACCGGATATATCAACCGTCTTATCTAATGATCTGTTGAGGTTGGGAACTCAGAGGGTTATTCCCATGAGCACAATAGTGTTGGAACTTTAATGACCGGATCAATTTAGGCATATCCTCTTTGGACAGTTTCCTTTTAGGCTTTCTTTGCAAACTCAACACTTTGTTCTCTCCATGTATACTTCAACTTATAAAAGCATGCCGTGATTGGCATAAGCGGGAACATGACAAATTATTCAAAGAAGATATCAAATATAGAAGAGGAAGAGGAAGGGAGAGGAGCGGCTACCTTCTCCTTGATGCTTTTCGAGCCCTAGCCGCCGTATGAATAGGAAGTGGTGCTGTAGCTGGGGTAGTCGTGGAGGCTAGAGGCGGGAGGCCCAGCCCGACCTCCGTAGACCTCGAGCTGCATCGGACCGTCGTTGTAGGACCTCGATCGGTAGTCCTCCATGAGAGCAGAGCTAAGAAGAGCTCTCTTTGGGGAGATCCCAAGGAGGAATTAGTCGGCTGGAAAAATTTTGGCGAGTGGGCGGGATAATAAAGAGGAATCCACGCGGGGAAAAATTTTATCGACTAAAATTTGGACCAAAATTTGTCGATAACTTTTTAATCTTTATTTATAATTTATCGACTAAGTTTTGGTCGAAAATTTCTGTCGGTAATTATTTTCGATGCCAAAAGTCGTCGGAACTTTAACCAAACTTTTCGACGATTGGTTCTCGTCGGAAGTTGTGGTCGATAAGTTCAGCATTAATTAAGTATAAAAATATATCATTAATATTTCCGACAAACTTGCGACTACAAAATCTGTCGGAAATTATTTTCGACCAAATTTCCGACGAAAATTCATCGATAATAATATGATAATTTTTCGACTCATTTTGGTCGAAAAATTTTGTCAGTAACTCTTTCCGAAGCTATGGGTAGTTGGAAATATAACAAAAAATTTCGACGACATCTCGTCGGAAGTTGTGGTCGATAAATCCAAGTTTTCTTGTAGTGTTAGCTTTTGCAAGTTTCAAAGGTTTTAAACTTTTTCAAATGAATGTTAAAAGTGCCCTTTAAAATGGTTTTATTATGGAAGAAATATATGTTGAACAACTCTCAGTTTTGAAAATTTTGATTTCTCAAATCATGTTTACAAATTGAGAAAAACATTTATATGATTTAAAACAAGCCCCTAGGGCTTGGTATGAAAGGTTTTCAAATTTTTTAATTGAACAATGTTTTAATGTTGGAAAAGCTCATGTTTCTCTTTTCATTAAGCATGATAATAATGACATCCTTTTAGTCCAAATATATGTTGATAACATAATATTTGGTGCTACTAATGAAATTCTTTGTGAGTGGTTTGCTAAATGCATGAAAGATGAATTTGAGATGAGCATGATGGGAGAACTTTCCTTCATGCTTGGACTTCAAATCAAGCAAACCAAGAAGAGGATTTTCATCAATCAAGCTAAGTACATATAGGGGCTAATTAACAAATTTGGGATGGATTGAGCAAAGATGGCATCAACCCCTATGAGTCCATCCATCAAGCTTGATAAGGATGAAGAATGTATCAAAGTGGATGAAAAATGATATCGATGTATGATTGGTAGTTTACTCTATTTAACTACAAGTATACCTGATATCATCATTAGTGTATGTCAATGTGTTAGGTTTCAATCATGCCCCAAGATGTCTCAATTAAGTACGGTAAAATGCATATTGAGATATCTTAAGGGTACAATTGATTTAGGATTATGGTATCCAAACGATGCATCTTTTGAGCTGATTGAGTTTTCTGATGCCGATTTTGCCGATTGTAAAATAGATAGAAAAAGCACTAGTAGATGTTTTCAATTCCTAGGCATGAGTTTGATTTTTTGGTTTTCCAAGAAGCAAAATTCGATTGCACTTTCAACTACCGAAGCGGAATACATCGCCGCGGCTAGTTGTTGTACACAAGTGCTTTGGATGAAACAAACGCCCATAGATTTTGGATTAGACTATTCATGTATATCTATTCATTGTGATAACACTAGTGTAATCAACTGATATTGTATTCTATGACTAAGCACATAGACTTAAGACATCATTTTCTTAGGAGTAAATTTCACGTATGGTCCCTCAACTTGACACCTCTTAACTATTATATCCTTCATCTTTATTTCATAAACCAAAACTCCTTAAACTTTGTAAAATATATCTGATAAGTCCCTATGACCGGCTATTGCAGATTTGATGATGTGGCAACCACGTCATCGTTGAAAATTTTCATAAATGGTTCCTGAACTTGGCATTTCTTAAGTACTATATCATTCATCTTCGCTTTATAAGCCAAAATCAGAAAAAATTCACAAAATATACACAACATATACAAATAAAAAATTCATGCCCCGGCCCGACCCAAAAAAATTCGTGTCCAACCCGGCCCGAAAAATTTCGTGCCCGGCCCGGCCCAAAAAATATCGTACTCGGCCTGGCTTGGAAAAATTCTTGCACGACCAGGGCGGGAAAAATTCGTGCTTGGCCCGGCCCGAAAAAATTTGTGCATTGCCCAGCCTATCCCGGCCCGGCTCGGGCCGACCCGAAAAAATTTGAGCCCTGGCCCGACCCGAAAAAAATTCGTGACCAGCCCAAAAAAAATCATACCCGACCCAACCTTGCCTGGAAAAATTCGTGCTTTGCCCAGCCTGTCCCGACCCGGCTTGGGCTGACCTGAAAAAATTTGTGACTGACCCGACCCAAAAAATTCGTGCATTACCCGACCCGAAACGTTCGTGCCCGACCCTACCCGAAAAAGTTCGTGCCCGGCCCGACCCAAAAAAATTTGTGCCCGGCTTGGCCCGAAAAAATTCTTGCCCGACTAGGCTGGAAAAAATTCGTGCATTGCCCATCTTGTCCTGGCCCGGCCCGAAAAAATTCGTGCATTTTGTGAATTTTTTCCTGTTTTGGCTAAGATGAAGGATATAGTACTTTAAAAATGCCACGTCATCAAACCTGCAATAGCCGGTCATAGGGACTTATGAGATATATTTTACAAAGTTTAAGGAGTTTTGATTTATGAAATAAAGATGAATAATATAATAGTTAAGAGGTGTCAAGTTGATGGACCATACGTGAAATTTACTCCTTTCTTAGAGATAATGTAGCAAAAGGAAATATTTTCGTAGAATTTGTGCCTATCAACAAACAACTTGCGGACATATTTACCAAAACATTGCATGAAGAATGTTTTACTAATTTAAGAATGCAATTAGATATTTGTACTCTTCCACATGCTTAAGTTTTCAAAAAAAAAAATACAGTCTCTTTGAAAAATTGATTTTTATGGTATCATCACACTTAAGTAATGCCTTGTGGGGCTTTGCGACTTATCGATATTTGCCTTCCATAGGCTCACATTGGTAGGAAGGACTATAGTGGTAGATAATACTTAGTTCCATGGATTTCTTGGTTTTCATGTTGAAACTCACCAATTGTATCTTGCACTCTTGCCCTTTTTGATTGATGTCAAAAGGGGGAGAAAAGACTTGATCACATTTGTTTTATGATGCATATATATATAGGGAGTTATCTCTTAGATATGCATGTTGTCAGTGGGAGTCTAAGTTAGTTTTTAGGGTAAATTTCACGGAACCCCTCTCGACTATAGTCGATGTGCGCAAATACTACCTAAACTACCAAGTGTGCACAGAACTTCCAGCGACTACACATTTTGTTCAAATAACCCCCCTTCGTTAGCCTATCTGTTGGTAACATAACGGTAAAACTTCCACGTGCACAGAACCCCCCTCCCCAGTGCCACGTGACAACAATCTTCATCCTTCATCCCATCTGACGGTCATTACTTCTTCTTCTACCTATTCCCTTGCCCTAGACTCCACCGCTGCCGCTGCCGCCGTCGACTATAATTGAGGTGGTTCCGTATAATTTACCCTAGTTTTTATCATAAACTCACAAATGAGAACTTATCATCATTAATAATAATCCACTTCTTCAAATCGAAAACCAAATGCCAGGTCCTTCAACACTTAGCTAGTAAATTACATGGAACATAGAAAGGTACAATTTGTTGAGCTGGTAGAATTCAGCCTTAAACTATATTTCAACAAATACAAAGCTAATACAGTAATATAGGTGGAACACTTAGATCACCACCAAAGGCACAAGCTTTTCATCACACACCACACCAATTAAGAAGAATTAAACACCAATTCATGTTGGAACAAAATCTTTAGTAAATTCTTCATGGAAAGGGAGCGGCTGGAATTTTTAAGAAATCGTCCCCCTATCCCAAAGTTTGCCGGCCCTAAGGGTCTAGAATATGCCCTATGGTTGCCGCCCTCAATCCCTAGCAAAGGGGGGTGCCCTCTCCCTTCCAATACAATGCCAAAACATGAATAATCCACTACAACTTCGCATGATGCATGCATGTAAAAGGAAAATCACCCAAGAAGAGGGAAATCCTACACAGCTAGGGTTCCAACCACTCATAACAACATCGTTGTGTGCCTCCATATCTAAACGTGAGAGAGGACAATATCCACACAATTCAATATACAAATAATCAAAAAAATTGAACTTTAAATACGTACCGCCGCTGGTGCGTAGGTTTAGCTGTCGATCTCATAACTAGGACATACCATATGTAGACACGCTAGTAATGCCCATACGATACCTAAAGTCTATTGTCGTACCCGCTCTGATACCACATTGTCACGCCCCAAAACCCGACATGACCGGCCAAAGTACAACGAGTACCCCGAAGCCTAACCCAACCAAATAACCAAATAAGACATCAACCTTAACAGTTTATAAAACTCGACAAGATTGCGGAAAACATAAATCGAGTAAGATTGGATGTCAAACCATATAGTGAATAATAACAAATGTTCAAATTCCTTTTAAAGATCAAGTTAAAAATGAATATTTCTCTCAACATCAACAATGCAGAGATAAATCTAAACCCGAATCTACAAGACTCAAAGAAGAAAAAAAACAAAATTAAAGGAAAAGACTCTGAGCATGGGTATACATCGCCATGACCACAACACGTCACGAGACCCGCTGTCCCTGTCACCACCAGCTGCGCTACTCTAATCACGCTCAAGGCTGAAAACAATAATAATATAAAGGGTAAGTCCAACTAGGACTTAGTGAGTAGTTTAGCCCTCAATCAACCACGTCTAATACCACAAGACCATCAAGCAAATACAATATTGCATTAATCAACTATTCATATAGGGTAACAGGTAACATAAGTATCATCTCAAATGGAACATAAATACCAATGTATGAAACCATTCCAACCATGTAAAGAATAAGCATAATGTACATGACCATCATTTCAAATAAAAGTAAACACCATAGCACATTCATCTTTTCAAGCAAGCCACCCGGGTCGGTCGTCAGTGTGGCGGTGCTGACGAGCTTCCTGGTCCAATATACAAGGACCCGTCGATCCTACGAGTCGGGCACTTATCACCTCTGTCTTAGTATACTTCCCGCTCACGCCACCCAGGTCGATCGTCAGTGTGGCGGCTGACGAGCTTCCCTGTCCACAATCACAAGCACAACCAACACCCATGTAATATGCAATAGTGAATCAAAGAATAAATAGCATAGCATTCCATGAGACCCGAAATAAATGCCTTAGGACCCCTAGGGTCCTCAACATCCACATAACATAGCATTCCATAGCCATGCACCGGCCCAAGCATCGTCATGCATCATAGTATCCATTCTAATAATGTATAAGCAAAACTTATCCATGCGTCCACCGTACATGAACACTAGCATACTTTACATTCTAGTCCCAATATGTAATGATAACAAAAAGGGTGTACTAAGAAGGACTTAATAAGTTACAAGAATAGATGCTCAAGTTCTCTTTTTCCTATCGTTTTAAAGTCATTAGGTTATCAATTAAGGAAGTAGCATGTTCTAGGTGTCCCTATGATTATTGTTTTCCATCTATGTGTTCCTACAACCAACCCCAACCCAACCAAGCCCTTAACAAGCCAAATGATAATATGTAATACCTAAGAGCAAGGTCTACTCAAGTAGGACAGCGGGTATAAATTTCGGGCAGCTTACACCGTTTAGGAAAAACACTTTGTTTATAGGGTAACATGTCTCTAAACCTATGTAAATGTGCACCTATACCATGACAACTCTTCACTTGATTTCCCTCATCCAAGACAAGAACAATTCAAGGTATCTAAGGAGTCTCAAAATCAAACACCAAGGGGCGGCAGCCCTCGAATCAACAGTAGACATGCGGCATCAATTAATCAAGAAAAAGAATTAACAACATGAGTATCCATGCATGAATTGATTTCTAAAGACATATAGCTTATAATTAATCATCCAATGGTGATCCATTCTAACATTCATGACAGATTTTATCATGGAGGGAGGGGCCACACACACACCACCAAGAGCAATCCAAGAATAGTAACAAGAAGAAGAACCAGAGCATCTTAGGGGAAATAAATAAAAAATTGATACAAGAAATAGGCTTTGATAACATAATTTCTAGATTAACCCAAAACCTTAAAGTCTACATCACAAACTCACAGCAAACTGGGAGGGGCGGCTTGGGTAGAAAACAGAGGAGAGAAGGCACAAAACCACTCACCTAATGAAGGAAATGGAAGGGAAGAAGGATGATTAGGATATCCGACGATCATCTCCGACGAGCCCTTGAAATCCCAGCCAAATCCGCCACTCCTTCAATTGCCGCCCATTGCTTGTGTGCTGTGCGGCGCCCAAAGTCGCACGGCTGGGTATTAAATTTGGGGTTCAATTTTTGAGTCCCAAATTATTCTTTTACCCCTCCCACTCAACTCGACTTAAACAACCCGTTAAAAATTCAATTTAACTCTGATTCGAGTTTCGATCGAACTGTTGGACTCGTTTTGAAGTCTACTATCACTATAACATGCCACAATGCAGAAAATCTAAATATAAAATTTTCGTAATTTTTCTACTCCAAGAACTTACCCGAAATTATTCCGAAAAATTCTATTAACCCGCTTTTAGCTTAAATCCACATTCTCCCACTGAAATATAATCATAATAAATTTAATCAAACTTTTGGTTATAACAGCCTACGAAGTTCATTCGGAAAAACGCAAAGAATCGAGTAAAAATGGCTCCGATGGCGATCGAGTCGAATCCTAGATTTAGGCTTAGAATCAAATGTAATATATATATCCCTAGGACATGAACCAAGTCCATTACCAAGTTTGCCCAAGTTAAAATCCTAGAAGAAATCCGAAAAATGTATGTAAGCCGAAAAATCAACACAAAGTCAGTTTAAGGAAACTGACTCGGGTTTCGGTCGATCCGTGGCCAATCCTCGGTCGACTGAAGGTCGCTTGAGGATTGATCGAAAGCTTAGAAAATAGATCTGTTGAACGGCTACTTGGCCCCAACCACTTTTCCCTCCTCTATAAATACACCTGGTTTCAGCCATTAAAGTTTCAAAAAAAACTGTTCATTGAGCAAATCCTTAAGTGTTTGAGCCTTCAAGAAATCATCTAAAGTCCTAGTTCTCACTTATACTCTCTCAAGTGGTGGTCTTCAATCTTCAACCCTCTCAAGGCAAAGCTCTTCATCTTCTTGAGGCGTTGGAAGTTTAGAAGGCCGGAGAAAGGAGCACAACAAGTTTGCTTTATATTTATTGCTCCTTTATTGTGTTTTCATCTTGTTGTGTTGATTTGATAAGCTAGCTTGTAATGTGTGCTTGTGAAACACCTTGATGTGATTGTAGAGATTTGTTTTGCTGGAGAATAGGTGTTGAGGTCTTCTCAAAGGGTTGAGAACTAAATCCTCATTATATTCATAGGGAAACATTTCATCTATAAAGTGTTATGGTTAGAAATCTTTGGTGAGGAGCCAAGGTAGTGGAGTAGGCGAGTTGGCCGAACCACTATATATTGTTCTTGTTTGCATTGGCACTTACTTGATTATTTACTTGCTTATTGTGCTTAGCTTATCATCCATAACATTCATCTTCAAAGAACTTGAGTTGAAATATTAAGTTGCTTAAAATCAAAAAGACTAAAATTGAAGCTAGAGTTTGATCACACACTTTTCAACCCCCCTTCTAGTGTGGGTATTTGAACAACAAAAAGAAGTTTTGTAATACAATCAGTTTATGTGTTAATACAATTTCAAAAAAAAACTTAATAAATTACGTACCTCAAACTCGCTCCATAACAAATCGCAGAACTGCTCCGGCACGTGGGTCCACGAATTCCACGACCCCTAGAAAAATCTCTTTATAAAAACAGTGATGCCCCATGCGACATCGTCCTGCTCAAACCTACATCTAATTAATTAACAACCATAATAAATTAAAGGAACCTTGATACTTACTTTAGACCATTCAGTCATATGTTGGGTTGTTTTCTCAGACATAAATTACCTCTTCAATTTGGGAATTATCAGGAAATATCAAAGAACCTTAAACGATATATCTTTATACCTACTCGAAGATTTCTCTTGGTACTGAGGATGTTGACATGTTGGACACTCGGTCAAGTATGCGTATTCATGGTAATAGAGAATGCAGTTATTCTCACATGCATGAATTTTCTAATATCCTAGACCAAGCTTTTTCATCAATTTTGTCGTCTTATAGATATCGTCCTCTAGTTTCTTATCTTTAGGCAACACTTTGTGAAAAAACTCGGCAAACCGATTATATGTTATCTCGATTACGTTGAAGTCAGACTTAATATTTAACATTTGAGTCATTGGTGACAACTTTGAGTATTCATCACAGCCTTCATACAATGGTTCATCTGCAATGACGACATGGACATCTGATTTTGATATGATCTTTTAATCCTTATTTATATTTCTTAACTTTGTTATTAACTTTAAAACATAAGTGAGGATTACCCCTCATTTGGATTCAATAAAAATATATAGAAAATCAAAATCCTTAAGAATCAAAATCTAAATTTTGGGGTCTAGTACAAATTTGCGAAAATCAAAAAATTTATAATATCTCGGATCCAATATGGATAGGTTAAAGGTTTCCAAAAATTTCTTTAAAATATGTTTTTAACTTATTTCCACCTAAGGAACAATTACCAAGACTTTTGTTGCTAAGATAATGTCTAAGTCATATAGCCCTCTAAGGAGCTCCCTAGGCTTACAGAATTTCTGGGTCATTTTATGATTTTCCTAGTTTTCATGTTTTGGAGTTCGGGTATTGGTTTTTTGAGTTATTATGCACCAAATAGAGGATATACATAAATCTAGACACCATAGACCTAGACTCAAACTTTTTCAACGAAATCCGAGAGTCGACGAGCGTCCTTGCCGATTTCTCCGATTAGGAATGTTGCGCACAAATCGATAAGAAATCTGAAAATATTTCTCCATGAATTCATTAGTTTCATGTTTGTTATTGTATCCAACTTGTATCGTGGGCCCTCGGAGATTGCACAAAAGATTTTACAAGTACAAACTACAATAAAAGCCAAAATTACATGGATGCGAAAACATATTTACAAACATGTAGGGAACATTTCGTCATGATTCATCGTTGCTCGAGCGCATTGAAATGTCCCTAACATCCTCCCCCACTTTAAGCTTCAACGTTCTCGTCGAACTCGCCTCGGCCGCACCGCCTTTCTGGCATAGGCTGCAATTGCTGAAGTGGATTCTTCACAAGTAGTCGAAGGGAACACAGCCTGAGTAACGACGTGCCGCAATGGGACCGCAACATGTCGAGTTTCGCCGTGTGAAGTCCGCCACCAGGAAATGACTACTTGTAACATCATTGAGTTTCATCATCTCCTGTTGTTGCGAGAAAGGGCTTTGAGATTCCCAAACTCGTTGCTGGGCAATGAAAGTCCCAAACTTGTGGAGCAAACGAGTGTCGTTGAGCAACATTCGCTTGAAGGGGCACCAGCGTCGTTGAGCAACGCTCACTTGAATGGACACCGAGAAATAGCTACTGGGTTCACCAAGTCTCGATGTTGCTGGGCTATGAGGGTCCCAGACTTTGTGGGGCACACGAGCGCCGTTGAGCAACGCTCGCGTGAAGGAACCCGAGAAATGGTTACTCAATTCATCAAGTCCCATTTTTGCTAGGTAATGAAAAGTCCCAGACTTAATGAGCATACGAGCAACACTCATCTCGGATAACATCTGGGTGTTATTGTGCAACACCCAAGTGATGAGTAGATCCGTGGCCACACCACACTAGAGCATTGTCTCCACCACCGCCTTGAGCCAATCACTGCTTGCTCACTCGCCCCCCGCAGGAGTCATGGTGCCCTCCTCCGAGCCCATCTCAATGAGTTTCAAGTCTTACATATCACTGCTTGCTCACTCACCCCCCGTAGAGGTCATGGCGCCCTCCTCCGAGCCCATCTCAATGAGCTTCAAGTCTTATGCTACTCCTCGAATCACGACTTGAGGGATTTTCTCCAACCGGGTCACAACGTCCGCGAACTCTCCGCACTAAGAGCATTGCTGCCACACCACAACTGTTCTTCACTAGTGCTTAGTCCAGATTTGTCAATCTTGCGTCTTAAAGGCCATCTTGTCATGCACACCAACCTTGCGACTTAGAGGACATCAGCCCTGTGGACCATCCTTGGCGACTCACGAGCCATCGACTCAGCGCTGCATCTTAAGGGACATCTCCCTGCGCACCATCCTCGCGTCTTATGAGAGAGTCTGCTTTGTGCACCATGTGCATCTTACTATAGATCTGCTCTGCGCACATGACTTAAGAGCCACCTGCTCTGTGTGTAAATGACATTGCGTCTTAGGGGCCCATCCGCCCTGCGTAAAAGTCACAATCTTCACATCAATCATTGAATGCTTGCCTCCCCGAATACAACAGTCAGAAGATTCATCGACTGGGATCATTGCATCAGCAACTCGAGCACCATAGACGGAATGTGCGTCGATTATGTCTGCATCGAGGGCTTTCTCGGTTGGAAGCTTGCAATTCTTGCTCTGATACCAACTATCACGGGTCAATTGTTTTGTACGGAAGAACCTGTACGGCACCCTTGCATCCCGTGCAAGGGATAAGCCTATCATCCTAAATCCATCCCGAACTGGGCTTCCCGACTTAACATCGTGGGGAATGCGTTGGTCCACGTGCCAACCTCGCGCTCCATTTACGCGCCCCCAAAAGACCATGTTGGTTGAATGGTATTAAAGGAGTAAAGTAAAACAATATTACAGGACTATGGATGCAAGAAAACATAAAATCGGGTGTAGGACGAGCTCCGCAATTGTTTTGGGCGAAGATCGACTGGTCGCATGCCCATATGGGCCGCTCATTCGTCTCCGCCCAAGGCAACCGCTTTGTTTCCCAACGCTCTCTTACATTATACATGAGACCCCTAACCCCCAATTGTCACCCCCAAGGTTCTCAAAAGCACGAGGAGCATGAAAAAATCATGGTCATGCGAGATGGTGATTTTCCATGGCTACGACCATGACGAATGCAGGAAAACTGCTTCGCTTAGCCGTAACACATGCACCAAGCGTCAAATGACCTCAAAATGTATTCAACTCGTACCGTGGGCCCTTGGGGATCGCATAAAGGATTTTACAAGTATAAACTATAATAAAAGATAAAATTACATGGATGCGAAAATATATTTACAAATATGTAGGGAACATTCCGTCATGATTCGTCGTTGCTCGGGTGCATCGAAAAGTCCCTAACATGATGGTTTTTGTGACGGCTGTTAGCAGTCACAAAAAGTCGATCGCTAAGCGGTCACCCTACTGTCGTTGTATACTTCGATATGTGACGGTTGTCACAGCGGTCGTCGTGTCGTCGCAAGGCCTCATACATTACGATGATTTCTTTCGGCAATCGTCGCATATGCGACCGCTATAAAAGCCATTGCAGATTGTCGTCGTAAATCGCAGTATTTCTAGTAGTGATTCCCAAAGAGCCTGATTAAAGTGCTGAAGTCCCAACAAAAAATTCCAATTCTGATTTAAAATAAGTTTATCAACATGGTTGTTGTCAAGGAATGATGAGGGAATAAACATTGAGGGTTTGACAGTTAGAGGAATATCAGAACACCAACGATCATGCAAAATGGAGGTAGTAGAGCCATTGCCAATTATTTTAATGAAACCTTCCTTAAGGTTTTTAAAAGCATGAAGGAGGAGTCTCCGGGCCTAGGAGGAGTTATTAGGAGCATAATATGTAGTGTATTCTAATAAAGGGTACTTAGCCTTAGCAAGATGAACCAGGTAGTATCAGCATTAATTAGATATTGTTGAATTCTTTTGGCTTGCAGAGCCTGAGTTTTTAAGAAGAGATCATGAATGTTAAGCCCTCCATATTTCTTTGGAAGCGTAAGAGTATTCCAGCTAATTAAATGAAGACTCTTATTCTCTTTGGTACAAGACCATAAGAAGTGTCTAATAGTTTTAGTGATTTTTTCAATTATGGGGGAATTTATCCAAGAGACTGATAGGGAGTGAAGGGAAATTGAATTTAGGACAGAATTAATCAGCACAACTCTATCGGCTTGAGATAATAATTGGATTTGCCAATTAGCCAATCTAATGTCAATCTGAGAAGTAATGAAGTCATGTGTATTGGATGGAGCCCTTCTAGGAACAATCATAGCACCTAAATATTTAAAAAGGCAAGTACCACATTTCATATTTAGCTGGAACAAATCCAATTCTTGGTAGAAAGGGAGGTACAATGAGGAAAGTATATTTCGAACTTCATAAATTTCACAGACTGCCCGATGAGAGTGCTATAGGTTTCTAGGATTTTTTTAATGATGGTGACTCTTCTTATTGGCCTGAAAAGCTGAGAGGATGTTATCGTGTAAACGTAAAGTCTTGCTTAATTTTTAAAGGTGTGAGCTTCTTTTGTACAGCTGTCTTATTCAAAATATTTGAAAGAGTTTAGGCCACGTTAATATAAAGGTAAGGGGAGATGGGATCTCTTTGTCGACCCCATGATTTGAGGGAAAATAATAAGAAGTTACACCATTAATGAGACAGAAAAAAGTGGTAGTAGAAAGGCAAGAATTAATCCAGCCTATAAATTTAGGAGGAAAGCCTAAAGATTGTAAGACATGAGAGATGGCTTGCCAAGAAAGCTTATCAAAAACTTTATCAAGGACATTTTTTATTAAAATATTAGGAGCAGCTCCCTTAGAGTTATGAATGGAATGAGCCTATTCTTGAGCAATGAGGATATTATCATGAATAAAGATCCTTTAAGGAAGGCTGATTGTTCCTTTAGAAATTATAGAATTAAGGAAAGGTTGAAGTCTATTAGCTAAACTTTAGAAAGAATCCTGTAAGATAGATTGCAAAGAACAATGGGTCGGTATTCTTTAATTTGGGTAGGATGCTAGGACTTAGGAATGAAGATAAGAATAGTCTTGTTCCATTCATGAGGAACATAACTATTACTGTAAAACTCATTAATGCATCTCATAAAGGAAGAGGATATAGAGGACCAATAAGCTTTGAAAAATTCCACAGTAAACCCATCAATGATAGGACTTTTTCCATTAGAAAGAGTCTTGATAGTCTTCTAAATTTCATCAACAATAAAAGGAACAATCAGTTGGGAGAAGAAGCTATGGTTCAATATTTGAAAGTTAGGCCAAGAATTTAAGGGATGCAGTTTGGTGTTAGAGCAAGACCAAAGTTGAGAATAGTGGTTAGCAAAAGCTAGAAGAATGTCTTTGTTAGAGGTTAAGGTGATGTTTGAGTCTAGATTAATGAATTGAATTCGATTAATCCGACGTTTACTCGTAACGATTCTGTGGTAATAGGCAGTGTTGTAGTTGTTGTACAAAATGACCTACACTAGAGGTGAGGTGAATAGTGTGTTAACTAAATAATTAGCCTAAATCCGGTTTTTAATCGTTTCTTAGATTACTTAGGCAATTCACGAATCGAGAAGTAAGCGGAAGCAAGATATATAAATGATAAGCAATAAGAAAAGCAAAGAACACAATGCTAACACAATTATTTATAGTGGTTCGGCCCCAATGCCTACTCTACTACCTAAGCACCCCGCTTAGGATTTCCAAACTAAGTTTACTAAATTAAATTGATTCCCTTATACATAGGACTTTGACTTGAAGAGTCTCACTCTCAATCTAAGGCCCTTCCACACCCGAAAGTCTCCTCCTTCTTACCGAGAGCACTCTTTCCCTAAACCTAAGGGACAACTCAACTAATCCTAGTAAACTAAGTTTACACAAGCAGCTTTACACCTTCTACACCAAGGATACCACTTACACACAAGACCTAACACTAGGTCTTCTTGTACGCTCAAATACAATGAAATAAATAACAAAATACAACACAAAGTGGAGCAATAAATCAAACAATAAAGTACATAGCTCCACAACAAGATTCCTAGCTTCCTCTTGATGCCTTTGATGGTGAAACAATGAGGGTAAGGCTCAATCAAAGGGATGAGATATCAAAGCTAGGGTTTTTCCAAAAATTGATGCAATGAAAGCTTGGAATTGATCAAGGATGGCTCAACGAGGTGTAGGAGTGATCAAAAGTCTCTAAGGAAGACTTAGGCTTGGGTATTTATAGAGTCATTTAGAAATGGAATAAAATGGGCGGCTCAACGGGCGGAAAACTAGCCGTTACCGCCGTTCGGTCGCTTGTCGGTCGATCGTCGGTCGACCGATCGATCGATCGCCCACGATCGCTGCGTTAATTACTCTGTTCGGTCGACCGAATGAGTCGCAAGTTGAGCGATCCGCAATTCGGTCGACCGAAGCACCTACTACCGCTTTTTGGCAAATTTCGATCGACCGAATTGCCTACTGCCAGTTTTGGGCTGCATTCGATCGATCGAACCTAGACTGGACTAGGCAGTTTGGTTTTGTTTGTTTGTTTTCTAGTTCCGTCTTCACTAAGTCTACTTATATAATATTTATTAACTTTAAAACATAAATGTTATATAAGGATTATCCCCTATTTCGATTCAATAAAAATATCTAAAAAAATTAAAATCCTTAAGAATCAAAATCTAGTTTTTGGGGTCTAGTACAAATTTTTGGAAAACAAAACTTTTCTAATTTTTCGGGTCAAATAAGGGTAGGCTAAAGGCTTCCAAAAATTCCTAAAAAATACCTCATTATCTAATTTTAACCCAAGGAACAATTACCGCCATTTTTTATGTCAAGAAACTATCTAGATCATATAGCCCTCCAATGAGCTCCCTAGGCTTAGTGAATTCAGGGCGGTTTCCGAGTTTTCATATTTTGGGGTTCGGGATAGGTTTTAGGGTTCTTTGCATCATAAAGAGAATTTACAATATAAACTAGACACTCTAAACCTAAACTCTAACTTCCCGAAGAATTCGAGCGCGTCGACCAATGTCCTTCCGATTTTCCAATTTCTTCGATATTTCCGATCGAGGACGTCGTGCGCTAACCAATATGGAACCTGAAAGTATTTCTCAATTAAATTATTACTTCCATGTTTGTTATCATCAAAATCAAGATTAAGACCAAGGTTGAAAACCTTAAGCCAGCAGTAGTCACCACCTTTTATCCAAGCAATCTTAGATTTAGCCCAACATTTGAGGCTAACTTACCTTTGGAGAGCAATGGACTTATTGTAGAGAGCTCTAAGCTGCAATCCCCGAGCCTGAGAAAGGTTGGTAGAAGAATCTATACTCTTAATGTTAGAAATATCAAATTGGGTGTTAGCCTGGTTAACCTCAAGGCAGCGAAGCATATTTTTATTCCAATCGAATAAAGCTCTACGAGTGAGAGTAAGACCAAGATGGAACTTAATGAAAGGTTGCATTTGGTTGTTAATAATAGGATCGTGCCAAACATCATTCACACATTTATAAGAATCATTATACTCAGTCCAAAAATTCTAGAACTTAAAGTTAAGAGGTTTAGGCTGAGATTGAAGCTTAATGAGAAAAGGAGCATGATCAGAGCCAGTTCTAGGAAGGTGAGAGACAGAGGTTTTGCCATATAAGTGCAGCCAAGTAGAGTTGGCAAAGACTTTATCGAGCCTGGCCAGGATACAGTGAGACCCACTATGGTTATTGCACCAAGTAAATTTCGGACCAAAGTAACCAAGATCTATCAGACCCATAAGAGTTACAAAAGTCCTAAAATCTTTAACATATTTATTAAAACGAAAAACCATGTAAGAACGATGGTGGCTTGCTCAGGGCTACTGAAACGAAAAACAAAGAAGCCTTGATCGAGGTCAAGGACACTAGTGAAACCAAGATGTGACCATAACCTTTCAGCCCAAGAACGAACATTATCAATAGAGGAGGGTTTCCCTAAAAAAATTGCCTATGAAGCTGGAATGCCATGGCATACTCCATTGTTGGAGTTGTTCTGCAGTAAAGGAAACTTTTATGGTAGGTTGTGAAGAAATCCGACGAAGCAGTGACAAATCAAGCGAAGAGGAAGTATTGGAGACATACCTTTGAGGCTTTGAGGATTTGAGCCCATGAAAGGGGTGTTCCAGAACTAGGGTTGGAGTTACCATTTTTGTTGATAGATTGTGCAGTTCATTCACAGCCACAAAGACCTAGCCGCAAGGCCTGCAACATTTTTCTTTAGCCCTAAAAAGGTCGCATCTTTCTTCCCCGTTCTCTTCTTCTCGCAGAGAGAGAGAGAGGCAACAAGTAGGGATGGAAATTCAAAATGGCTAACCGAACCACAAAATTCAATTTTAGATAGTGGATTTGTGGTTCAGTTTTGATTTCGGATAGTGAAAACCAAAAATTGTTTAAAATTGGTTCGGTATCGGTTATTGGGCCGTGGTTAACCGGTAACCAAAACCGATTGTATATTTCGATTTTGGTTATCGATTTTATGCTGTTAATCATTAATCAGATCCGGTAGTAAATATATATATCAAATATTAAATATAAACCAGAAACCCATTATCTAATTATCCATTTACCCGTTTACCCGTACATATATAAACCTAAAATCTAACCCTAATTTCCCCTCACTCCCTCGTTCAGCCGACTCCCATCACACGACTCACTCCCCATCTCTCCCCCCTTGCCGATTTCGTTCTCCGCACGAACCACACCGCATAGACTCAACGACGACGACGACGACGACGAGTGGGAGTGATTTCTTCTTCTAGCGGTGGACTGGTTTAGGTACAACTTCACTTCTTCTTCCTCTCCGGTGATTTTCTGAGTGATTTCTTCTAATTTCCTATTTTTCTGCACAATTTGGTAGCAATGCCAGCGGCTAGTCTGTACTACTTCTTCTGAATCATCTTTGGTCTATCTATAATTGTTTCGATTTTTCGTTCTATTGTGAGATTTTATGTGCCAGCTACTGATCTGTTTATAGAAGGAGGTAAAGGATGTTTTTTGATGAAACAATTGAGAAAGACTATAGTTTCTTTAAAATGTCGGGTTGTTTTCTTTTAATTTTGTTTTCACAAAATTCTTTTCTCTGAATTGTTTGGAATGACCATATGGAACTTGAGTTTTCTTGCGTTAGAGATTTCATAACTATAATAGAGAAGAAATAAAAATGAAACTTTTTTTACTCTCGTCTCTCCCCCTCGGCGACTCCGCTCTCCACACGAACCACACCGCATAGACTCGGCGACGACGGCGAGTGGGAGTGATTTCTTCTTCTAGCGGTGGATTGGTTTTGAGGTACGACTTCACTTCTTCTTCCTCTCCAACAGTCTTTCGAGTGATTTCTTCTAATTTCCTGTCTTTTAGTGCTCAATTTGATAGCAATGCCAATAGCTAATATTTACTGCTTCTTCTGAATCATCTTTGGTCTATCTGTAATTTGTTCCGATTTTTGTTCTATTGTGAGATTTTATGTGCCAGCTACTGATCTGTTTATAGAAGGAGGTAAATGATGTTTTTTGATGAAACCAGCACTACAACAAAACTCTCAAGTTTTGTTGGAAAAATTTCGACATCTTTAAACGACGTCGAAATATTTCTTTTTTAAAAAAAATAAATTAAAAATTTTGATGCTAGCAGCAGGCGTCGAAAATTTTTTTGACGCATGTTGCCTGGCGTCGAAATGCGTCGGGCGCGGGCGTGCGAGCCCGCGCCAGCATTCGCCTGGGCAGGTTAGCGGGCGCACGAGCCCGCGCCCGCGATCGCCTACACGGGTTAGCGGGTGCACGAGCCCGCGTCCTTGGCGAGCTCACCGAGGGCTTTTGCCCAAGTGAATTCGAGGCGGGAGAATTCCCGCCTCTAAATTTTTTTTATCAATTTTTTTTTTTCTAATCTTCTCTTCTTTAAATACTTCTTTTCTACTTCATTCCTTTCTTTCTTTCATCTTCATTTTCTTCCTATCCCTTTTTTTTCTTTCCTTATTCTTTCTTCTTTCATCTTTCTCATATATTTTTTATTGATCTAATTTTTCTTCTTCTTTTTGTAGGTTATCGAAATTTTTTGATTCCGAAATTTATATAAAGGATAGTACAAAATTTTTTAATGGGTATTCATTTAATTTTTTTCTATTTTTTTCCAAAATATTTTTTTAATTAAAATATTTTCGACGGTTCGATTTCCACCGCGTGGCGGAAATCGAGCGGGTCGGCACCGCGCCCGTCCGATTTCCGCCTCATGGTGGAAATCGAGCGGAGCGAAAACCGCCTGCTAATACCGTGTGCTGTATGTGGTATTCTCGAATACCGCATACAGCCGCGCGTGGTATTGGAGAATACCACGCACAATGGTGTCCGCGGTATTCTCCAATACCGCGTAAGCCTACCGACTTTATTATTTATTTTTTTTTCATATCGACGCCTCTAACAGGAGACGATATTAATATTTTAATATTTATTAAAAAAAAATTGACGCCCGTCAGTAGACGTCGATATGAACATATCGACGCCTGCTGATGCCTATAAGCTGGCATCGAAATATTCGACATTTCGACGCCTGCTTGGACGTCGAAATGTTCATTCTGGCTCTCGTCATCTTCCACTCATTTTTATCGCTTTTGTTGGCATCAATATGTCATTTTGACACCTGTTGATGTCGAAATATTAGTTTGTTTTGACGTCAAAAAATAGATGGTTTGTTGAAGTGCAGTGAGAAAGATTGTGGTTTCTTTAAAATGTCGAGTTGTTTTCTTTTAATTTTGTTTTCACCAAATTCTTTTCTCTGAATTATTTGGAATGACCATATGGAACTTGAGCTTAATTGCGTTTGAGACTTCATAACTATAACAGAGAAGAAATAAAAATGAAAATTTCTTGACTCCCCGTCTCTCCCCCCCTGGAGACTACGCTCTCTGCACGAACCGCACTGCATAGACTCGGCGACCACGGCGAGTGGGAGTGATTTCTTATTCTGGTGGTGGACTAGTTTGAGGTAGGACTTCACTTCACTACTAGAATAGTGGCTTTCACCGACGGGGCTCACCCACGGCCGCCCAAGCCGTCAGAAACATCCACGGTTTTTCAACGACTGCACAAGCCGCAACTGATGTGACCCCATCAGACACCGCTCTCATACGGCCGCCACAGACTGTCGCTCATAGCCGATGGCGCGCACAACGCGTGAAATGAAAAAAAGTCATTAGCCACGATTTAGAGTGGGTGAGGTGAGCCGTCGGTGATATTAATTAGTCATCAGCCGACCCCTTCTTAGTGAGTCCTCCATCCCCACTGCCCCAGAACCCTAGCCTGCCCCCTTTTGGTTTCCTTCGGCCACCCCTTGGGTCGCCACCAGTGTCAGCATCCCGCATGGACGTCGACACTGGCCAACGGCGCCGACATGTAGACGCCAGGGCCGGATTTGGGGCCGAATCCCTCAGCCCCAACAACGCGAATAGTAGCCAGCAGCTACACTGCCGGCTACTGTTTGATTAGGGGTTTAACCCCTAATCTAACTAGGTTTAACTTTTGTAGATTTTATATGTTAATTGTAGATTAACTACAGATTAATTGTAGATTTTATATGTTAATTGTAGATTAATTGTAAATTTTAAAAACAACCACTTTAAACTCGCGCGCGCCGGAATCATCCAATTTGGACTTGCGCGGAATCGTCCACTTTGGACTCGCGTTAGAATCGTCCACTTTGGACTCACGCGGGAATCATCCACTTTGGACTCGCACAGAATCGTCTACTTTGGACTCGTGCAGAATCGTCTACTATGGATTCACACAGTCACACCGGCATCCACAAATTTAGAAAATAATCATGACGAGTTGATACATTTCACGTACGCATCAACGAGTCAAGTTTTAATTTTGCAAAACCTTATATCCGTTCGGGGGTTGTATGTTTGTGTAAATGAAGTAAATAATCTTTTATATGATGTACAACCCTTGAATTATCCCTAATTATACAATTTGAGAACATAGTTATTTATATTGCACTTAGTTTATTCCTTTTAGTCATTATTCATTTATAAATTTTGGCGTGTATCTCCCTTGTTCTCCGATACGCGCCCAGATGATATGTGTATTCGGAGAACTATAGGGAGATGCTGTCGAAATTTAGAATAAAGTTAATGACTAAAAGAAATATTTAGTGCAATATAAATAACATGAATCCCGAATGGAATAGGACCATCCCACCTAAAGACATTACCTAAAGATCGATATTGCCAACTTTTTTACAGAACATGTCGGGTGATCGAAGTTGGATGTACCGACGAATTCATCGTGGAGCTATAACGTACGAATTTTGAGTAGGCGTAACTTACTTCTTAAATTTCGCCTTCTCGAATAAAAAATTCCTTAGGGGTGATAAAATCTGATGTCCGTGCCGAAAATGTTCAAACATAAGATTTTTAGATCAGGAAACTATCATAATGCATCTGTATACAAAAGGATTCACACCAAGATATTTTGTATGGAATTATCATGGGGAGTCATGTCAAGTCGGGAGGTCGAGCAATCTTGTTGTCCAAACTCATGGTGAATCCTCTATTGTGATTGTTTCTTCTTCCAATCCACCTAATCCTTATAGAACAATGATTCTAGATAGTCTTGGCCAACAATTCCAATTAAATGACAATGTTGAGTCAGTAACTGAGACGGTACAGCTACCAGATACTACGATAGTTGAAGTCACTGAAGAACAACCTGTGATACAGACTGAATTTCTAAATAAGGAGGCTATAGAATTTTACGAGATGTTGAATGCTGCCGATGAACCTTTCTATGAGAATTGTCCTAAATATACAAGATTTTCGGCAAAGACGCAAATCCTGAACATCAAGTCCGATTATAATATCAGCGGGGTTGCGTTTGATCGGATTGTTGGCTTTATCAATGGCATGCTACCTCCAGATAACAAGTTTGAGCCAACTTTTTATAAGACAAAAAAGTTGATGAGGAAATTATGACTTGTGTATGAAAAGATACACGCATGCCCAAATAACTACATTTTATATTATAATGAAAATGCTCAATATGTGAACATCCTCGTTACAAGGAGAAGAAATCGGTCTGACAAAAAAATATCTCCTTTAAGGTGCTTCGGTATTTTCCACTAACACCGAGGCTTCAAAGGTTATTCATGTCGAAAAAGACTGCCCCCTATATGAGTTGGCATGCAAGAAGTCGTGATGATATAGTAATGACTCATTCATCCGACAGTGAAGCATGGAAATAGTTATCCTTCATTTGCTAGGGATACTAGAAATATCAAGTTGAGATTGTGCATAGATGGTTTTAATTAGTTTGGTAATTTGGCAACTCCGTATTCAGTATGACCAATATTGCTAACAGTTTATAATTTGTCACCCTCAATGTGTATGAAAGATGAATTTATCTATTGTTCGATGATTATTCTGGGTCCTATGGGTCCTCAGAAAGAAATTAATGTGTTTCGCCGACCCCTAATTGATGAACTGAAAACATTGTGGGTTGAGGGAGTTGTTACTTATGATTGTCACCGTAAGCAAAACTTCACTTTACGAGCTGCTATATTGTGGGCAATCAATGATTTTTCAGCCTACGGCATGTTGTCTGGTTTGAGCACGCATGGGCGACTCTCTTATCTGTATTACATGGAACACTCAAAAGCCTTCAATCTTGAGAACGGTCAAAAAATTTCCTTCTTTGATTGTCATCGTCGGTTCCTACCATCTAACCATCAGTATCAAAGGAATCGTGACAAATTTGCCAAGGGTAGAGTCGAAAAAGATGAGCCACCACCAATGTTGTCTGGTGAACAGATGTTAGCACATGTTGAATTGCTTCCAAAGATTACTTTTGGTCAGAATGTAAGAATTTCAGGCTTTGGTCAAACACATAATTGGGTGAAAAAAAAGTATCTTTTGGGAATTGTCGTATTGGAGTTCATTACTGATTTGGCATAATTTAGACGTCATGCACATTGAAAAAAATATGTTTTATAATATTTTTAACACATTGATGGATATTTTTGGCAAAACTAAAGATAATGTGAAGACCCGACATGATGTGAAAATACTTTTTAAGAGGCATGAGTTAAAGTTGCAAGAGGTCAACGGACGACTTCATAAGCCAAATGCGCCGTATGTGTTAAATAAACAACATATGAAAGATGTGTATCAATGGATCAAAGAACTCAGTTTACCTGATGGATATGCTTCAAACTTATCTCGATGTGTGAACGTTAATGAAGGCAAAATATAGGGGATGAAGAGCTACGATTGTCATGTATTCTTGCAAAGATTGCTTCCGATCACGTTTCGAGATCATCTACATGATAAGATTTGGGGTCCGTTGACAGAATTAAGTATGTTTTTCAGAAATATTTATGCTAATGTCCTTCGAGTCGAAGATATGTCGAAGATATTATTGAAATCATATGCAAGTTGGAGCAGTTTTTTCCTCCTGCATTTTTTGACTCGATGGAGCATCTACCGATACACTTGGCATACGAGACACGAGTTGGTGGCCCCATTCAATACCGGTGGATGTACTTATTTGAAAGATACATGAATCGTCTGAAGAAAAAAGTAAAGAACACAGCTGTAGTTGAAGGTTCCATATCAAAAGCATATATAATTCAAGAAAATTCAACATTCTGCTCATTCTATTTTGAATCAACCATCAAGACAAGACTTAATCATCTTCCACGGAACGATGACGGGGGAGCTCGACCATCAGATGGGGGATCTCAACAATTAGATGGTTGTTTAAATATCTTTTGTTACCATGGTCGTGCTTTGGATTCTCGTCCGTCTCAATTCTTAAACGATGAAGTGTACCATTTGGCCTACTTGTATATTTTACGAAATTGTCCAGAAATTAAAAAGTTCATTGAAATATTTGACGTCAAGATGGTGATAAAATACTCAATTTACAGCGATGATGAATTAGAGAGATTACGCAATTGTGAGTTCCCTAATTGGTTTTGAGCTTACTATACAGAACACATAGGCGAAATAGATAACCAAATCTTTGAGTTTGCTAGCGGACCGGCACGACTTGTACAGTGTTATAACGGTTATTTTGTTAATGAATATAAATTTCACACACCTGAATATTCATCTACAAAGAAGACTATGAATGATAATGCATGCGTCAAAGGGACAACGTACGCTGAATGTGATGTTGACTTTTACGAACTGTTGGAAGAAGTCATAGAATTGCAATTTTTCATATAGAAATCAATTGCCCTTTTTTAAATGTTAGTGGTTCGATACAAGCGATAGGGGCATGAGAGTTCATCCAAAGTATAAACTTGTCGAGGTCAATTATAAATCAAAATTGGCTTCAAATGAGCCATTTATATTGACATCTCAAGCTGAACAAGTATATTATATGCAGTATCTGTCTCGAAAGAAAGATAGGGCAGATTGGTGTGTAGTCCGTAAGACTAAAGCCAGATGAAATATTGACCCGGTAGTTGGAGAGAATGAGCGTACAAATGACTTCTATCAAGAAGAGGATCATGCCAAAGTGGAGCGAGTTAGTCCAATACTCGAGGATGATGACACAGAGTTAGTTCAATTGGAAGTAGAATATGTTGATGACGATGATAACCGTCTTGAGGAAGTAGGACAGAATGATGATGAGGGAGAAGAAGAAGAAGAATTTGAAGATTCTGATACAAAAGAACAAGAAGAAGAGTATTACACAGATGATGATACTGACGATGATGAATAATTGTAAATGTGAAGTATATATCTTCAGTTATTAAATGTATCTAATAATCTATTATATATATACTAATTATATTCATATTTGACAGTTATAATTCGAGAAGTGCGTGCTCGAGGAGGCATTCCTTATAGGACTACCCCCCGACGGTTACCACCTACCACCCCTGTACCCACCACCCCCCCAACTTCGGCCACCATCACCCCACCTGATCCGGTCACCATTCCCCCACCTGATCTAGCCACCATTCCCCCCCTGATCCATCCACCATTCCCCCACCTGATCCTTCCACCATCCCCCAGCTGATCTAGCAACCATCCCCCCACCTACAGCCACCATCCCTTCAGTCGATCTAGGTCCATCGATATCGAGACGTAGGCCACGAGGGCCTAATAGAATTCTCCCTCCGCTAGCCGAGGGAGAGTCGCGTAGATTGGTTAGTGTGTGCGGTAGAAGGTAAGTAGATGCATTAATTATTCCTTATAATTTATTTATAATTCAATATATCATAATATAATATTGTAATATATTTGTTGCAGGTTTGAGCAGGAGGATGTCCCAGGCATGATAGCAGGGACGATCCGAAAATTTATGCACGAGGTGTGACCTACATGGTCTCACGTGTCCCGTGAGCATATGAATTTACTATGGCGAGAGTTCTCGGTAATTATGTTTATTAAATTAATGTTAATGTTAAATATCGATCGGTAATAATAACTTATTTTTTTTGCAGACTCATTATATATGGCCGGAGAACTAGACTTTTTTTGTGGAGAGTGCATGGGAGCGCGTTGCCCACGCTCACTACAACGGGCTGCTCCAACCACTACTAGAAATTGAGTCTTCAGCAACGGTTATCAGCAATGGCCGCTCAAGCCGTTGCAGATATGTTGTATCTGCAACGGCTTTCTAACGGACACGCGAGCCGTTGCTGATAATTTTAATTATCAGCAACGGCTTTCTAACGGACAAGTGAGCCGTTGCTGATGATAACTTATTAGCAATGGCTTTCTAACGGGCGAGTGAGCCGTTGCTGATAAGTTTATAAATGTCACAGATCGCGCCCGACCCTTCTTCCTCCTACTACTGCCGCCGCCGCCTCCTCCTCCCGCCTCTCGCTGCCGCTGCCGACGCCGACGACGCCGAGCTGCCGCTGCCGTCCGTCCTCGACCGCCGATTTTAGGTATTCATCGCCGCCCGGCCGTCTCTTCCCGTTGCAGCCGATGGCCGTCGCCGGATCTTGTACAGTGTCCAGACACACTGTCCGGACATTGTACTCCGGCGCCGGAAAGAGTAGATTTATAATTTTTTATTTTTTTATTTATATGCTAATTAATTATTTAGATTAATTGTTTAATTTGTTAGATTAATTATTAGGGTTTAGATTAATTTTGGAATTGTCCACTTCGGCATTATGCCGGAATCATCCACTTCGGACGCACGCCGGAATCGTCCACTTCGGACGCGCGCCGGAATCGTCAACTTCAGACTCTTGCCGAAATCGTCTAATTTGGACTCGTGTCGGAATTGTCCAATATGGACTCGAACAGTCTCGAAACATTTAGAAAATAATCATCCATCCGACGAGTTGATATGTTTCACGTACGCATCGACAGATTATATGTCTACTATTTATACAATAATCTGATTATATGTCTATTCGACAGATATGTCTGGTCGTGGTTATCGTCGCAGGAGAGCTTCGGAGTCTCCGATCGGTGAGACTCCTACACTTACTCATGCTGTTGATTCTCCTGCTGTTGATCCTCATGTCGATGATACTGCCGAGGCTAGTACATCCAGACGCAGGCGGCCACGCGGGCCGAACAGGTGGCAGCCTCCACCAGCCACAGAGTCACGTAGATTTATTAGCGTGATTGGGGAGCGGTAATATATCATGAATTATGAATCATTACAAATTCATTATATCATAATATAATATTAAAATTTATTTTTGTTGTCCAGGTTCGAGCAAGAAGAAGTGCCGAGGAGCATTTCTTCTACTATTCGACGATACATGCACGGGGCATGGCCTACGTGGTCTCACGTGCCTAGCGAGCACGTCGGCATGTTATGGCGCGAGTTTGAGGCACGTATTATTATTATTTTTACATGCATGATGATTAATATTGGTACTGATATTATTATTTTGCAGGCTCGCTTTACATGGGCCGAGGACCAGAGGCCATTCATTTACGCTGCCTAGGAGGCTATTGCCCGTGCGAGGTACAACGGGCAGCTGGGGCTGGCTCGGTCCCAGGCGATGGCACGAGCTAGGGCCACTAACATCGCGGAGACTCGGGGATACGGCCCCGATTGGATTACTCTGGATATATCGGACCAGCTCATGGGAATATGGTCGACGGATCGATGGCAGGAGGTTTCTCGGAATGCGGCTAGAAATCGCATGTCGGGGGGAGCAGCGCGTCACACCGGCGGCTCTGTTGCATTTGCAGTGCACGCAAACCGTATGGTAAGTATATCTTTTAATTATATATTTTATTTGTTATTATGTGTACTAATTAATGTATTTGTTTTGTAAATGTAGACGACGGTGTCGGATGACGGGAGTGTCCAGCGACCCTCCCCGATGGCGGTGTTTGAGCGGACTCACCGTCGAGCACATGGGACGGGGGAGTACATCCACAACCGCGCTGCATACATTATGGTGATTATATATTTGTTTAAATTATTCATTATATATTTATAATTTAAGTTTTATGATAAATATTAAACAAAAAATCAAACTCAAGTAGGAGACCTACAGCCAGACGGTGGTGCAGCGCGGGGGTACCCTCGAGGACTTTGACGCAGTATTGTGGGTCGAGGCCGCAAGTGGCTAGGACCATGGCCGCGTATATGGCTTCGCAGATAGTGGTCATGCGCGAGCCGTACTAGGGCCACTTGGGGCACCGACCCCTCCGGTCACTGGTGAGCGGCCGTCCACCTCCAGATCCAGTTATGATCATAGTAATAGGATAAGGACACTAGAGGCACGAGCTAGGACCACTAACATCGCAGAGACTCGGGGATACGGCCCCGATTGGATTACTCCGGATATATCGGACCAGCTCATGGGAATATGGTCGACGGATCGATGGCAGGAGGTTTCTCGGAATGCGGCTAGAAATCGCATGTCGGGGGAAGCAGCGCGTCACACCGGCGGCTCTGTTGCATTTGCAGTGCAAGCGAACCGTATGGTAAGTATACCTTTTAATTATATATTTTATTTATTACTATGTTTACTAATTAATGTATTTGTTTTGTAAATGTAGACAATGGTGTCGGATGACGGGACTGTCCAGCGACCCTCCCCGATGGTGGTGTTTGAGCGGACTCACCGTCGAGCACATGGGACGGGGGAGTACATCGACAACCGCGCTGCATACATTATGGGAACTATATATTTGTTTAAATTTTTCATTATATATTTATAATTTAAGTTTTATGATAAATATTAAATAAAAAATCAAACTCGAGTAGGAGACCTACAGCCAGACGGTGGTGCAGCGCGGGGGCACCCCCGAGGACTTTGACGCGGCAACGTGGGTCGAGGCCGCAGGTGGCTGGGACCATGGCCGCGTATATGGCTTTGCAAATAGTGGTCATGCGCGAGCCGTACTAGGGCCACTTGGGGCACCGACCCCTCCGGTCGCTGGTGAGCGGTCGTCCACCTCTAGATCCAGTTATGATCATAGTAGCAGAATAAGGACTCTAGAGGAGACGGTCGCGCGTCAGAGTCAGATGATGGAGGAGATGCATGCTATGCTACGCAACATGTCAGGTCATCCCGCAGCAGACATCTCTTCAGCATCATCTAATCCATCGTCCTCGAGTCAGTCCACGCCGGTGTACACTCAAGCACTCCAGACCCCGCCATATGATCCAGACCATCCTCCATCGTCATCGTGAGATTTTTTTTATATTGACTTTGTTACTGAGATATTAGACTTGTTTAATTTATTTTGTTTGGATATTGATACTTCAATTTTGCATTTGAATAGTTTTTATACTATTGTGGATAATTATCAATATAAATATAATTGTTTTGATGTATATCTTGGTGTATTTGTGATGTGTGAATGAATGTGTGTATGAGTGTATGGGTGTGTGAGTTATGTATCAAATAATGTATCAATGTATCAATGGAAATTTTAAATTTTAAATTTTTTCGTTACCAGGTTCACATCATCAGCAACGGCTTTCCCACGGCCGTCCGTGGGAAAGCCGTTGCTAAAAGTGTATCGAAAGTCGTTGCTGATGACCTACAGCGACGGGCTTTTACTGACGGTGTTGCTACGGGCTCACCGGCCGTTGCTATTAATGTTATCAGCAACGGCTTCGCGTCCGTGGCAAAACCGTTGCTGATAATATTTTTAGCAACGGCCCGAGCGGCCGTTGCTGATCCGTTGCTAAGTTATCAGCAACGCGATTTTCTGCCACGGCTCCATTGCAACGGCTACAGCCGTTGCTGATGAGTTTCAGCAACGGCTCAGCAACGGCTACAGCCGTTGCTGATGAGTTTCAGCAACGGCTCAGCAACGGCATCAGCTTCTTCTAATTCTTCTTCCTCTCGAGCGGTTTTTCGAGTGATTTCTTCTAATTTCCTATCTTTTTCTACTCAGTTTGATAGCAATGCTAGCGGCTAATCTGTACTGCTTCTTCTAAATTAATCATCCTTGGTCTATAAGTAATTTGTTCCGATTTTCTGTTCTATTGTGAGATTTTATGTGCCAGCTACTGATCTGTTTATAGAAGGAGGTAATGGATTTTTTTTTATGAAACCAGTGAGAAAGACTATGGTTTCTTTAAAATATCGGGTTGTTTTCTTTTTATTTTGTTTCCACTAGATTCTTTTCTCCGAATTATTTGGAATGGCCATATGGAACTTGAGCTTTCTTGCGTTAGAGATTTCATAACTATAACAGAGAAAAATAAAAATGAAATTTTTTTAACTCCCCGTCTCTCCCCCGCAGTGACTCCGCTCTTCGCACGGATCGCACCGCATAGACTCGGGGACTACGACAAGTGGGAGTGATTTCTTCATCTGGCGGTGGACTGGTTTTGAGGTACGACTTCACTTTTTCTTCCTCTCGAGCAGTTTTCCGAGTGATTTCTTCTAATTTCCTATTTTTTTCTGCTCAATTTGATGGCAATGCTAGCAGCTAATCTGTACTGCTTCTTCTGAATCATCCTTGGTCTATCTGTAATTTATTCCGATTTTCCGTTCTATTGTGAGATTTTATGTGCCAGCTACTACTTATCTCTTTATAGGTAAAGGATGTTTTTTTATGAAACCAGTGAGAAAGACCGCAGTTTCTTTAAAATGTCGGGTTGTTTTCTTTTAATTTTGTTCTCACCGGATTCTTTTTTCCGAATTATTTGGAATGACCATATGGAACTTGAGCTTTCTTGCGTTAGAGATTTCATAACTATAACAGAAGAAATAAAAATGAAATTCTTGACTCCCCGTATCTCCCCCTCCCCCCCCTCCCCCCCGACGACTCTTCTCTCCGCATGGACTGTACCGCATAGACTCGACGACGATGGCTAGTGGGAGTGATTTCTTCTTTTGGCGGTGGATTGGTTTGAGCTACGACTTCACTTCTTCTTCCTCTCCAACGGTGTTCTGAGTGATTTCTTCTAATTTCCTATCTTTCAATTTGATGGCAATGCCAGCGGGTAATTTGTACCGTTCTTCTGAATCATCTTTGGTCTATTTATAATTTGTTCTGGTTTTCATTCTATTGTGAGATTTTATGTGCCAGCTACTGATCTGTTTATAGAAGGAGGTAAAACATTTTTTTTATGAAACTAGTGAGAAAGACTATGGTTTCTTTAAAATGTCGGGTTGTTTTCTTTTAATTTTGTTCTCGCCGAATTCTTTTCTCCGAATTATCTGGAATGACCATATGGAACTTGAGCTTTCTTGTGTTAGAGATTTCATAACTATAACAGAGAAGAAATAAAAATGAAAATTTATTGATGTAATATCCTAGATATTAATGTTTCTTTTCTATGTTTGTAGTTGTTAGTCTAGAGGGCTAGTCCGAGGTCGAGCTGAGTCGATTCATGGTCCGGTGCGAGCTTGCTAGCTCAGGTAAGTAGGAATATGAGTTATGCAAATTTTGCTTTCGCAGATAAAATTTAATTAATTTTATGCTGGATATGCATGATTGTTTAATTATGTGGCATGTGTTGGATGTTATGTGGAGCATAGGATTAATTTGGATTTAATTAAGTTTAGTGGGTTAGCGGGTCGAGAAGTTAGTGGGTATGGATCCGAGTTTAGACTGATGCGGGTTAAAAGAGATGGGAAGGATTATAAATTCTCCCTCCTAGGGCTTGCGACTCCCTATTGGAGCCGCACAAGCCAATTGAGGAAAGTGAGGAGCCGCCAGCCGCCCCTCCCTTCCTCTCTCTTTTCAGCCACCGAGCCAAGCCATCAGCCGCCGAACCAAGCCCCTTCTCTCTCTCTCTCTCTCTCTCTCTCTCTCTCTCTCTCTCTCTCTCTCTCTCTCTCTCTCCCTTGGAAGCCAAGTCGTGGCTTGAGGAGGAGCCGCTGCCCCTCTTCTTCCTCTTCTTGGAGCCAACGGCTTGAGGAGGAGGCGCCGCCCCCTTTTCCCCTTTGGTGGAGCCGAGCCGCTTTCTTTGAGGCTAGATTCGGAGAACGCCGCTTGGAAGATCTTCTCCAATCCTTTTTCCTAATCTAGATGAGTGGTTTTACCTCTCCTTCTTGGGTTCTTCGAGTTCTTGAAGCAGTTCTTGAAGGCTATGATGATATTGATTTGTTTTCCGATGATCTCTCGAATTATCGCCGATCTTTTGTGTGCCGTGTTTGAGGAGGCCCTAAACCTTCCCCTATGGGGCTCGGCAACCCTAAGATGATTCTAGGGGTGCTCGGCCAAGGTGGAGAAAAGAGGTGCCCTCCAAGTGTTCGATGAATTGCCTAAATGAATGGTGTAGATTTTCTTGCCTTCTATAAATCAATTTGTTCACCAATCTTGATGCTTGTAATTTAAATGCATGCTTGATATTAAATCTGTAATTTTTGGAAATATATCATGTGTTACTAAGATGGGTTTGATTTTGAAGGCATGAGGGTTCTTGATTAAATTCTTGAGTATAAAGGTTGGTTCTTGGTTAAAGAGGGTTGTGATGCTTGTTGTTCTTGCATATTAAATATTATTTTTATAAGATTTATTGTAATGATTATGAATTTGATATGATGGAAATTTTGGGAGTTAATTTCTATGAATTTTCGGATTTATTTTCAAGTTATGTTGAAAATTCAATGTTGCTGGAATTTCATGCTGAGCTGATGAATCTGTATTATTTTTGAAATACTTGTTGTGGTGTATATAGTTTACTGAACATAGTCGTGTAATCTATCATTTTGACTAGAAAATATAGTTTGGAAACATAGGTCACACTCTGAAAACCAGATTCGGGTTATATACATCAGTTTCGGGCATAACAGTAAGCTAAAATAAAATCTTAAAATAAAACCTTAATCTTAGTGATCTAAATTTTAATTGCATATTTAAAATTGAGCAAGGGGTCAGCATAATCTGTTATGAACCAACAAATAAAGTTATGCATGAAATAAAATCTCTCAGGTTTATGACATTATGGGTCTGAGTTGGGGTCGGGTATTGGAGCGTTGAGACGCTTCCCAATAAGGACACCCCTAAGACACCGTATGAGAGACTTGACTTAGGTCATATTACGTCATATCTTTATGAATGACGAAGAGGCTCGTTGAGGAGCCGAATTACGGGCTAGGCTCAGAAAGTTGGATGGCTAATTCCCAACCTGTGGAACAAGTTCAAATGGGCAAATCTCGATTGTTCCTACGTATCTTGTGGAACAAGTTCGGACGGGCAAATCTTGATTGTTCCCAAGATTCTATATTTAAAGGAATAAGTTCGGATGAGTGAATCCCGATTATTCCTACGTTATTTATTGGAACAAGTTCGAATGGGCAAATCTTGATTTTTCAGTTTGACCTCGTGGAATAAGTCCGGAGGGTCTATCCCGATTATTCCCGATGTGTTTTTAAGGAATAAGTTTGGACGAACAAATCTCGATTATTCATGTGATATCTTAAAGGAGTAAGTTCGGATGGGCGATTCCCGATTGTTCCTACGCGTCTCGTAGAGCAAGTTCGGATGGGTCAATCCCGATTGCTCCCGAGTTTCTTATATTATGATAAGTTCGGAGGGCCTTCACGATTATCCTAGTATATTTTGTTGCCTTAGGGTATGGTAGGCTTAGGCCTGTTGATCTTCATCGTTTGGGTGTTGGTTGTCTTCAGACATGTGGTGGCCAGATGGCCAGTTAGCTGGCCATCTCCCTTATGACCTCTCCTACTTGAGTCAGGAGTTTTGCTTTATGCATCATATATATATTTGGTTTTTCATGGGGGTTGGTAGAACCGCGCAGTAAGTTCTTTCGAACTCACCCATTGTCGTTTGTTTTTGTTTTGCAAAGTCTGACTGGTGAGGTGGGCTGGAGCACTTGGCGCGGCTGGAGGGCAGAGGAGCTATATTGATCTCATAGCCGTACTAGATAGGGGTCGTAGTCAAGTTATTTTGGTAGTTAGTCATGCACTTGTATTTCAGTGTTTTGGAGTTGTAGTCCCTTGGGGATATTCATGTCTTTATTTCAGATTTCATTGTAATTTAACAGTTGAACTTGATTTACTATTTCCGCACTTTATTAGTTTGCTAAACTTACTTATAATGATTTCTGGTTTGGTTTTCCATTTGAAATAAAACTCGTTTATTTCTTTCCGCTATGTTTTATTATTCAGTTGGCAAGTGCATGGTTTAGACTGCGGGGTATAGGCACGTATACCATGGTCGGTCACGTGACCCTGAGTTGGGGCGTGACACTTGACTCCCCGTCTCCCCCCCCTCCCCCTGGCGACTCCGCTCTCCGCTCTCCGCACGGACCACACCGCATAGACTCGGCGACGACAGCGAGTGGGAGTGATTTCTTCTTCTAGCGGTGGACTGGTTTGAGGTACGACTTCACTTCTTCTTCCTCTCCAGCAATTTCCCGAGTGATTTCTTCTAATTTCCTATCTTTTTCTGCTCAATTTGATGGTAATAGCACCGGCTAATCTGTACTACTTCTTCTGAATCATCTTTGTCTATTTGTAATTTGTTCCGATTTTTCGTTCTATTGTGAGATTTTATATGCCAACTACTTATCTGTTTATAGAAGGAGGTAAAAGAAGTTTTTTGATGAAACCAGTGAGAAAGACTGTGGTTTTTTTAAAGTGTCGGGTTGTTTTCTTTTAATTTTGTTTTCACTAGATTATTTTCTCTGACTTATTTGGAATGACCATATGAAACTTGAGCTTTCTTGCGTTAGAGATTTCATAACTATAATAGGATTTCATAACTATAATAGAGAAGAAATAAAAATGAAAATTTCTTGACTCCCCGTCTCCCCCCGGTGACTACGCTCTCCGCACGGACCGCACCACAAACTCGGCGACGACGGCGAGTGGGAGTGATTTCTTCTTTTGACGGTGGACTGGTTTTGAGGTACGACTTCACTTCTTCTTTCTCTCCAGCAGTTTTTCGAGTGATTTCTTCTAATTTCCTATATTGTTTTGCTCAATTTGATAGCAATGCCGGCGGCTAATCTGTACTGCTTCTTCTGAATCATCCTTGGTCTATCTGTAATTTGTTCTAGTTTTCCATTCTATTGTGAGATTTTATGTGTCAGCTACTGATCTGTTTATAGAAGGAGGTAAAGGATGTTTTTTGATGAAACCAGTGAGAAAGACTTGGTTTCTTTAAAATGTCGGGTTATTTTCTTTTTATTTTGTTTTCACCCGATTTTTTTCTCCGAATTATTTGGAATGACCATATGGAACTTGAGTTTTCTTGTGTTAGAGATTTCATAACTATAACAGAGAAAAATAAAAATGAAAATTTCTTAACTCCCCGTCTCTCCCCCGCGGTGACTCCGCTCTCCGCACGGACCGCTCCACATAGACTCAGGGACTACGGCGAGTGGGAGTGATTTCTTCTTCTGGCGATGGACTGATTTGATGTACGACTTCACTTCTTCTTCCTCTCCAGCGGTTTTTCGAGTGATTTCTTCTAATTTCCTATCTTATTCTACTCAATTTGTTGGCAATGTCAGCGGCTAATCTGTACTGCTTTTTTTCTTAATCATCTTTGGTCTATCTGTAATTTGTTTTGATTTTCTGTTCTATTGTGATATTTTATGTGCTAGCTACTACTGATATGTTTATAGGTAAAGGATATTTTTTGATGAAACCAATGAGAAAGACCATCGATTAAAAAGTCCATACTCTCCGGCGGTTTAAAAAGTTCATCGATTTCGGTTAACCGACCGGTTCAACCTATTTTTTAATATATATTATATTATATTAAATAATAATTTATAAATGAAAAATAACTTTAAAAAATACATATGAAAACTTAGAAACCCTCGCACCTTTCTCCTCATCTCTCAGCCGTCACATACTCTCGCACCCCTCTCCTCCTCTCTCGTTTTCCCGCACGCCGCCGCACGACTGCCACTCCAATCGCCGGCCTTCACCGTCCCGAGTCCCCCGCACCAGTCGGCGCCGGCGAGTCGGCGTACTGCACAGTTCACTGTCCTCGGCGCACTGCTCATCTCTCTCCGCCTCTCCGACATTGGGTATGTATCACTGTCCGCCTCTCCGCATCTCCTCTTATATGGTCTTCACAGTTCGCTTGATGTGTGCTTGAGGGAATACTTAGCAGTGACAAAAAGATCTCCAGGGTAACCTATTCAATGATTCGAATGATAAAACTTTTTTTCTCATAGTAGCATCATTTTGTGATTTTGGGAACTCATCCTTCTTATATTCAGCAACCTCCCAGATCACCTTGTCATATCCTATCATCCCACCTAAAGAATATAATTGAACAGCTCAGTTACCACAACCTTTTTGCTATCCAATTTAAGGAGGGAATAAGAGTTTTTTATTAGTTACGATCAAGTTAAAAGAGTTGCATCATTTTATACACCTTATGAAAACACAATAAGAAATTGCTCTTAAAGAAAATGTCAATTCGAGTTGACTCTGCTTTGCTATTCTCAATCTACTCACATTAATAAAACTGAAAATAGAAACTTTGAAATGACTCTGCTGATATAACTAGAAGCAATGGTGCTAATATACAAATTAACTTCTACCATTGATGTTGATTACTTTACTTTGTTTTTGCTCTTTAGAAAAGATCTTCTTGCTTCAAATAAGTTTTCTATTTCCCAAATGCATAGATTATATTGTCCAAATATGTACACTGCATTAAGCAAACAAAGTAACTTTCTTTCCCTTTCTAAAGCCACATTTATAACTTCCAGATTTGAAAATAAATAGTAAGAAATATCAATTCAAGTGCACACATCGATATATGGTTTCCTCAATGATCACGTATAACAATCATCTTTCAGTAATCTTGATTGAGTTCTCAACCCAATAGGTTTTATATCTGACTTAGCCTATTAAATTTGGTAAACCAATCATGTCCGTGAGGAGTGGCATGAGGTTAATGTGGACCTATTAAATTTGGTTAAAAAAATGTTTTTCATTTCGTTTTGGTTGAGAGAACAGAACTTGAACACTACCTCAGACCCAAATTTATGTTTCTTTTTAATTTATGTACTGGTTTGAACAATGTGCTTGTTTAATTTATGTTTCTTTTTTTCCTCAAAAGGTATCCAACTACTCTTCTGATGTCACTTATGTCACTTATATCACTTACCATGTTTGGCATAGTTAAATTTTATTGGTAGGAACAGAGAACTTAGAAATTGGTAGGTTAAAAAATTTTATTGGTTAACCGAACTGTAAAAACCGAAACCGAAATGACGGTTAACCGAAATTAATGGACCGGTTTACGGTTAATGATTTTGAAAAAACGAAGTTAATAGACCGGTTTTTAGAATTGCTAATGGACCGGTTAACTAGTCCATGCTCACCCCTTCAGTCCTCAGCTTGTGTCAATGCTCAGAATGGACCAAGAAAAAAATTCTGCATCTAAGATGTCTTAAAATAATGATTTTCTAGTGGATTTGTTTACTACCATTTCTTTTGGTGTTTTTCCCTGTTTTTCTACAAACACTTAATAAAGAAGTATGGATGAAACATGCGGCAGATAATCTTTGGTTTCTTATGGAAAAAAAATCTTATTACTGGATTTTGAATTGCAATGGCATTTGAATGTAGATGCCAGAATGTTTGACATAAATGAAAATAATCTTGTGATGTGACTAACATTTTTCCTCAATCAACGGTTAAAATTCCCAAGATAGTAAATTGTAAATTTATATTAGTTAAATTTAGTTCATTTAGAAGTAAGTGTGATATAAATTTGGCACTACATTACTAGTTATTTTCTCGTTCTGAAAAGTTTTAGCTTTGCGATGGAACAGTCAGGTGTATCCCTAGCAACAAGCACGAGCGTGACGATGAGCGGGAGTGCGTTCAATGCGTTCAAGGCGCGGGTGCCGATCGAATGGAGCCCTCAGCTGTACATAACGCTGGTGCGCGGCCTACCTGGAACCCGCCGCCTCCACCGCCGCACCCTCGATGCTATGCGCCTCCGCCGCTGCCACCGCACTGTTGTCCACCGCAACACCCCCTCCCTCCTCGGCATGCTCAATCAGGTCTTTTTCTTTCTCATATCTTCGTTTATTTTTTTGCTTTCCGGATTCTTGATTTGGTTCTGATCAATTATTCTCGTCGCGTGATCACCAGGTGAAGCGGTTAGTTGTGGTAGAGACGGAGGCGATGTATAATGCTAGGAAGAAGAAAGACGAGGAGAACCGAGCTCTGCGGCCACCCATTGTTGTCAGCCACTCGTCTCCTACTCCCCCTTCCGCTGCCGAACCAGCCAAGTAGCTGCTGCTTTAGATAGTTCCAGTTAGGTCAGCATTTTTGCAGTTTACTTCTATTTTTCTTATGGTTTTCCTCTCGTCTTTGTTCTTAGATCTGCTTGGAATGCATAGTAGAGTACCTTGTTCAGTGTGTTTGTTGTTCGGGAGCAAATGCTCTGAAGATCTTGATGTGTAATGGACAGAATTGTGTTATTTTGATTGCTTAGGAACTCTTATTCCTCAGTGCAAATGTGGTTTCCAAATTACTATAGCTTACTAGAACAGGGTTTCAAGATAACTCCTTTCTCCAATTTTAAGTTAGGGATTCATTTGAGATGCTCTTGAAATTGATGGATCCTACGATAGGTGTCAGTACGGACTGGCTAAAATGAGCCCATGTAAGAATAATCAGTATATAGTGGATTCTTTGTGTTATTAAAATCTTCATTGCTAGTTGGTAATGCTTATCTCAGATTGGTTTTATGGCATTTTCCATAATTTCATTAAATTAATTAAGGTAACTAGGTTGCTTTAGCATAGTCAGTTTGATTACAGTCAATTAAATCCAACTGTTACTCGTGTTTTTGGCCTGTTCTTAGATTGCTATCCGGTTCAATTACAATTGTTGGAGACACTTGATCTTGATTCTTGTTTACTAATATTTGTAATTGATGTATTATGAGAGACACTTCAAATCCTTACTTAAATGCTGAATCTGACCTGACCCATCAACATAATTTTGGTTGGTTTTCTAATATTTTTGAACTGAATCTCACAACCTATACTTAAAACAATTATTAAGATTATCCTAGTAATGCATTTACTTTCATAGATGAGAAACTAGAATTTTTATACTACAACATAGAACATTAATATCGTTAAAAAGTAACGATCTTAGATGCCTTCAACTAGAGATGTGACAGGTTAAAATTGTCAAGTATCCTCTGAGCATATTAGTTTATTTAAGAAAACATGACAAACTCAAGAGTCAAGAATCCATAAAACTGATGAACTACATCTGTTTGCTACCTTTCTGAATGTGCAACTGGTTTTACCTCACTGAACTAATGACTTATGAAGTGCATACCAAGTTAAAAAGACTGGTTCTCCCAAAAAATACCTCATCTGTTTCTCTGATATATTAGCAGGTCTTTGGATACATACTCTGCACAAAAGATGTTATATTCTTATATAAAAAATAACCAAGGGAGTATTTGTTGATAGGAATACACTGGGAATGGAATTCTATTCCTAGTGTGTTATGGGTAGATCCTAGCTACATGATTCCACAACAAGCACATCTTCCTGATCATGATGGGGCCAGCAGTATAAGAGGAGAAAACACAGTGCACCATTCAATTCCAACCAACCAAATGGCCCGTAAGTATTTGACATGATGACAGCTGTTGTTGGAATGGTAGAAGCCCTTGTTAAGCTCAACAAGTATAAACAGTACATATGCTATTGGGACGGGACCATATGACAAACTACACCTGAATTTCATGGGAATTTACTGAAGGAAGATGGATACTTTCTGACTACGTGTAGCAAGCTTCCCTACTGTTCATCCCGTCCGGGCTACTTAGTTCATAACCTGATTGTGCATAGTCAAGCTTGGTCTTGTCCAGTTCTTTTTTGCATCTGCGTATGTATGGACATCTATAAAAAATATACATAAATATTTCACTTGAACAGTGGAAAGGATGTCCAAATGAAATCCTAAATTGGAAAAGCCCCTCACTCTCTAGATCCTTTGCTTATTTATTCTTTCATTTTTACTTGAAGCTGTGTTTTAAAGATAGTTTATAGAAGCGGAGCACAGCAATGATACTGATGCTGATGTTGAAGGTCTCAGCTAAATTAGCTGGTAAGGGCCTTTACTATTGATAGCTAAGGTCTGGGGGCATATTCCTGCCTTCATCATTTACCCTTTGTAGAGCTTCAGAAGTTCTTGTAAATAGAGTGTTGGTGGAAAGAGCTTTTTGATCATTCCCAACAAATTGGGAAGCAAAGTTCTTTGCTTTATGTTTCAAATTAGGATTGATGCTATGAACTTTCAATCTTTTTCCCTCTTTTTGGACTCCCCCTCATCAACTTATTTTGTAGCCCAAAGACATTTCCCATATAACATTGTAGCTTGAAAGAAATTGCAATGCAGCTATTTTTGCAATCACAATTGCTTTCCTCTCAGAATTTTGTTGTGCAACCTACTATTTCTGCAATCACAATGGCCGTTCTTCTATGTGCAGACTTTTGGAGACAGGCATTTTCCATGGCTGTATGATCAAGTTGCTAAGGCATATCATCTTGATTTCAGTGGCTGGAATTTCGTCAGCAATTGCATTTCAATAAATGTTATTGGGGCTAACCTTTCCAGTCAGTCCAAATGCCCCTGACTGATGATTAATTTTGTTTTTATATTTGCCATGATAATACTTAATGTCAATTTGTACCTCTATTTTATTAGCATATGAAATTGAGATTCATAATTTGAATAACTAGGGTTTTTGCATGATTGGTGAGCTCTACATACTTGTGGAGGAGTTCATCATGCTATGATATGAATTTGGATTGCAAATTCTACTCAGCATCATGCATATCGTATTATACAAAAAAATGTGCTCAGCTTGTCCAATTTTATATAGACATGTTGTTTGTTAACTCCTTAATTTCAATGATGCTTATGGTTCTTTAAGATGGTATTACTTGTCTTAGATGCAGACCCCCAATCGCGTTAATATGGGATTCTATCTTGTTAATGCAGGCAGGTGCTGCTCTGCTCTTGTCACTTGTCATTCCTACTTGCACTCACTTTTAGCAGCCAACATTACATAATTTTTTTACTTTGTCGGTAAATACATTTACCATATATAATATCTATGTAACTATATCGTTTCATTGTAATGTACCACAATCCAAGTTTGAAATCAATGTTCTGGTTTTTTGATGAAATCTGGACCACACTTGGAAAATAAAAAGAACTCAGGTTAATAATATTTTCTAGTAATCTTTTCTAGGATTTAATGTATGTGTGGGCATCTACAAAAAAATAAAAAGAACTCTGGTATTTAATCATACCAAATATTATGCTTCATAGATATCTTTCTAAATATATAAAATCTTGGATAATATCATCTTGGATATATATATATATTCCATGTTGAAAATAATAAAATAATCACAATACTAATAATTATTTATATATAATTTGTATTTTATGAAATGTATACATAAAAAATATAGCATTATTAATCATTGCATGTATGCAAATTTTGTAGTTAGGAATTCAAAAGCGTGTTAACTTTGGAGCGATATAAACATCATATTTGTAAGAGGATTATAATGTCCAAAACACCCTCCTAAGACATGCAATATATATATATATATATATATATATATATTTCCAATTAAAAATCACTAAAATTGTTGAATGCATGAAAATTTCCAAAACACCCTCCTAAGACATGCCAACGAGGCAGAGATTCAAATGTTGATTCGACCCTAGTCAGATAATTAGTTTGATGATAAGTTTTGAGTTAATGTCGGAACAAAACTAAAATAGGATTAGTCAAAATAAATAAATAAAACCTCTTTTTTCACTCGCCTTTTAGTTTTTGCATTTTCAATTTTCGTAAAAAAATGAAAACTGTTTTCAATTTATTTGGTAATCGATTTTTGTCCAAATTAAAGCTTCATTTATATGGAAATTAAGAAATAAATCTTTATAACCAACAAAGGAATGGATGAATATCAAAAATAATTTCTAATAAATACTAAAAATTATTGAACTTTTTTTTGGATGAAGATCAAAAACTAAAAAACTACTTTTACTTTTCAATTTTTGTTCTGAAAAAAAATTTTGATGATCAAATGGGTAGATGTAAATGTTGGCCTAAGATTTTCTACCTTGATTTTAATCTTGATTTTGATGATAACAAATATGGAACTAATGTTTCATTGAGAAATTTTTCAGGTTCCAAGTCGGTTAGCGTACGACGTCCACGATCGAAAAAATCGGAGAAATCGGCAAGGACGCTCGTCGGCGCTCGGGATTCTTCGGGAAGTTAGAATTTAGGTTTAGGGTGTCTAGAATGTAATGTAATCCTCTTTATGATACAAAGAATCCAAAAATCAAACCCGAATCCCAAAATATGAAAACCCGAAAATCGTCCTGAAATTCACTAAGCCTAGGGAGCTCCTTGGAGGGCTATATGACCTAGATATTTTCTTGACACAAAAAATAGCAGTAATTGTTCATTGGGTAGAAACTAGATAACGAGGTATTTTTAAAGATTTTTTGGAAGTCTTTAGTCTACCCATATTTGACAAGGGAGATTAGAAAATTTTTATTTTCCGAAAATTTGTACTAGACCCCAAAAATTAGATTTTGATTCTTAAGGATTTTGTTTTTTTAGATATTTTTATTGAATCCAAATGGGGGTAATCCTTATATAATATTTATGTTTTAAAATTATTAACTTAAAATTAATAAATATTATATAAGTAGACTTAGCGAAGATAGAATCAGAAATGAGCAAACAAGCAAACAGAAACCAAGTAGAGCAGTCTGCCCTGCCCAAGTTCGGTCGAACGACCGATTGACCGAACAATGCCCAGAATGGCAGAATGCTCCGATCGCTTGGTCGGTCGACCGACGATCGATCGGACAAGCGACCGGTGGTTTGTAACGGGCAAAAAATCGCTCGTTGAGAAGAGAGAGCTCTCTCTTCTCTTCATGGCTTATAAATAGGAAGCCATGAGAGCCTTCCTTCATGATGTTGATCACCTCTAACCTCCTTGAGTCATCTTTTGATCAATTCTAAGTCTTCATTGAGCAAATCTTGTGAAAAATCTAGCTTGAACCTTTCATCTCCTTGATTAAGTCTTTACTTCATTGCTTCATCATCAAAGGCATCAAGAGAAAGCTAGGAATCTTAATGTGGAGCTAAGTACTTTATTGTTTGATTTATTGCTCCATTTTATGTTGTATTTTTTTGTTATTTCATTGCACTTGAATTTGTGTAAACCTAGAGTGCTAGGTTGATTGAGTTGGTGGTTGTCTTGGTGTTAAGGTTTAAATCCACCATTGTAAACTTAGTTTACTAGAATTAGTTAAATTGTCCCTCAGGTTGAGATGGGAGAGTGCTCTCGGTAGGAAGGTGTGATACTTCCGGATGTGAAAATGTCTTCGGTTTGAGAGCGGAGACTTTTCAGTGTAAAGTCCTCTTTGTAAGGGAAATAATATAATCTAGTAAAGCTAAGTTTGAAAATTCTAAGCGGGGTGCTTAGGTAGTGGAGTAGGCATTAAAGCCGAACCACTATAAATACTTGTGTTAGCATTGTCTCTTTTGTGTTTGCTTAATTGTCTTATTTATTGCTTCCGCATTTAATATTAGAATTGTAATTTGCCTAAATAGTTCAAAAAATAATTAAAATCGAATTTAGGCAAAAAAAAAATTAGATAACACATTATTTATTTTTCCTCCGGTGTGATCATTTCATCAACCGTAAAGATAGAATTAAGTTAAATCTCAAGAGTAAAAATGGAATTCACACGACCGTACGTAGCTCATGTAACCCAACAAAAGAAAAACTACACGTCAAAGTGACTTTCACAGAAAATAAAGAATATAGTTAAGTTGTAGCCTTTAATTTATGAAAAATATTTTCTAGAGTTGAAAAAGAAATGGACCATTTCCGTATACGTGGTTATGTATTTAAAAACAAATAAAAAATTATCTTTTAAATAAGCAAAAGAATTAAGGGCCATGATAATTAAAAAATTAAAACAAATTTATATTGTATATGTACATTTATGTGTATGGGAATATTAAAACATTTAAGAAATCATAACTTATTTTCAAATAAAAACATTATATATTGAAAGTATTGTATAGTATTTAAAATATTAGAATATTGAATAATATCAAATACTTGATATTAATAAATAACATTATATATAAAAATATTTATAATATTAAATATATCAGATTATTAAATACATGAATAAAAATTTAATATATCAAATATGAATTACTTGGTACAGTTTAGAATATCAGGAATATGTTATATTATCTTTAAGTATTTATTAGTGTATTCTAATTTTTTAATATTATAAAAATATGTTTTATTAGTGTAAATGAATATATTTATGTATACTTCTATTATATTCCTCATATCTTAAAAATATTATATTTATATGCATATTATATGAAATCTTTTGTATTCAAAAAAATAAGTTTCTTGTTTTAGAGAGGTTATTTATACTATATTTTTTCACTCAATTTTTTTTTAAAAAAATTGATTGATCAAAGTCTTTATTTCCTTCAAACAAAGGGAGTTTGCAATTAATTGCTGAGCCAACCACCAATTAGGGATTGACAGGGACCAATTCGTAATGGTGTAGCGTGTTCACCAACTCAACTTCAACCATGTATTATCATGCTCCAATTTGTTTATTGCTATCAAATTTTTAGGACTACTAGATTAGAAGAACGATTTGATGAATTGGGTAGCATACCATGAACTCAATTAATTTTGTAGTAAATGGTATAAGCATCGAGAATGGAAGATGAATGAATGGATAGCTTCTCTACCGGTCTTCCTTGGAATCTTAGGTTGGAAAAGCAGTTTATGAGACTGTCAGTTGCACATAGTTAAGTAAACATAAATAAAGCTCCCAAAATTGATAAAAGAAAGTGGCGAGATAGTAGCCTGCAGTGAGAATGATAAAGGAAACAGGCCTGAGAAGTAATAAGGTGATATCAAGCAAGCTTCTACAGTGGCCACCTTTGCCAAGATCCCATCGACCGGCCGTGGTCAGAAGCGTGACGAGGGATGAGATCAACCAATATTGGCAGATAAAACGAATGGACGAAGAAGATCATCTCCTCGCTGCCGAGAAGGCGGCTGCCAGGATTAGAGCGAAGGCTCTCAAGGTAGGTTCTTTCATCTTGTATTCACCATTGCAACTGCAGAAATTTTTCAATCTACCTTGTGTTTTTCTGCTGCTACAAAATAATGAGTTGACAATTGTGGGGAACAGGAGGATGACTACAGGAGGTTTGAGGAATCGCTGAAAGAGACCGAAGATGGGGATAGGAAGAAAGGAGAGCTGACGACAGCTGATAGAAGTGACGATAAGGAGCTTTGGATAGGAATCAAGGACTGGTATTTACCTTCTGGATGCCTTTGTAATATTCTTTTTGACGTAAGACAAGGTTAACCTTTTGCTAAAGCAAGTGGCATTTAACCTGAATGAATCAAATTATTCTATAAACTCAATTTGAATACAACATATGTACTGATTATACTATTTATATCCATCTTGATCAGGTCAATTGAACCTTATGCCAATTCATGGTCTTGAAGTTGATCTAAAGACGTAATCTACTTATTCATAAGACACTAAACTTGCTTAACATCCACAGTGTTGGTTTGAAGTAAAAACAATGGACTAAACCTTGCAGTTGCCAATATCTCCATCTATTGCTTCCAAGGTTAACTGAATGCTCCATTTGAATATTGCAGGTGGACCAAAAGCAAGTTCGCTTATTTGAACCAACCGGCCATAAAATCCATGGAGGAAAAGACAATACCAGTACGTCCAACTTCCACATACACTCCACAGTACAGCTGCTTTTGCGACTTCCCTCCTGCTGTGCAACTCTACACCTCAACATTTGGCATCTTTAGATGAACAATTATCAGGTGTTGCAGGAAAATGAGCTGCTACTTTGTGATCAAGCTGTCCGAATATATAGACATGACTCGTGTGATAATAAAGATAGAGCTGAGTTGTGTACAATGTCAAAATAAATTTTTATTAGTGAGTTCTGTTACTTGTATATTTGCGAACCCCATGTCCACATATATGTTGGTTGCATGGTCATTTAAACCACGAGGAGATGGTTCAGTGTAGCTTAAGGCATAATGTACTCATCAATTTGAACAATATATTTTACTGCTAGTCATAAGTAGCATAACTTTTGCTCAGCAAATTTTGATTAGATTACGTCATCAACAAGCACGATTTTCTCTATTTTCCTCCCTCAGATTTCTAGAATTGTTTATATCCTATTTAACCATTCATATTGGGAGTTCTTCAAGAATTATTCCAATATCCTCCATATACATTCATATATCACTCTCTCATCTGTAAGTGAAACTATAACCTTTGACCATAGTAAGTTTGATCACCAAAACTTAATTAAGAAATACACATAATCTAAACTTGCATATAGTTCACACATGGGCAGTGTCAATAAATCAATGACAACAATGTCGTGAAATTCTAACTATTTGGGATAGGGTACATAGATCTTTTGCCACCATTGTGCTCTTTTAGGCTAAATTTCTAGTTGTGCTAAGGGCATCTAAATATTTTTTACATATGTTGAGTAAAATAACAATGGTAAAAGGCAAATTTGAACATTTCATACGGCTCCGAAAGTTAAAGGATAATATTTTCACCCCGACAGTATAAAAACCATAAAAGCAAATGTCTTTACCCTATAGAGTCTAATTCAAGCTACGCTGAATTATTTAACCAAAATATAATAGTGGAACATCTGAAAATGCATCACATTTTTTAGTACTTGCCAAGTTGCCATTTCTATTTAAAATCTTGCATACAAGAAGATGGCAATATTTCATTCAAAAATAAACAGACTGCATTAGACATCAGATAGCAGGGTTAGTGAAAAAATTGTGAAGGTCTTTTAGTTGTTTTTCTATGACTCCAACAAGTACCAGAAAATTTGTATCGTATACGCTTACTTGAAAGATAATTCTAGGTCTTCCACCATTAAAATAACATTTTTCTTGATCAAATACCTCTCTGTTAGAAACTGGATTGGTATTATGTAATAAAATGACTAGTTGATTACCATAATACTGGAAGAAAGCTTATGATATAATCCAGGGATATAAATGAGGTGAGCATCTTGCAAATAGCTTAGACCTAAACTGAATAAAACAAGTTCAAACATGACTTGATAACTAAATCAATGAGATTTAGTTTTAGGCTCAATTCCTAAGCAATCCGAGTTTCTACAATGCAATTATACAAAACTCCACTCTCTAAGACTCATGAACATTTTTCTTGATCAAATACCTCTCTGTTAGAAACTGGATTGGTGTTATGTAATAAAATGACTAGTTGATTACCATAATACTGGAAGAAAGCTTATGATATAATCCAGGGATATAAATGAGGTGAGCATCTTGCAAATAGCTTAGACCTAAACTGAATAAAACAAGTTCAAGCATGACTTGATAACTAAATCAATGAAATTTAGTTTTAGGCTCAATTCCTAAGCAATCCGAGTTTCTACAATGCAATTATACAAAACTCCACTCTCTAAGACTCATGAACTTGTTTTATGATCATGAACATGAAAGAGCTTGTCCAAAGCTTTGCAAATGTAATATATTTATATATGATTGAAATTAGTCATAGATTAATCTATATTAACTCAAATAGAATCAATTTTATTCTAACTTCATTCAGTTGATTCAAATATATTTAAAGCTTAGAAAGATTCCTTTGATTACTGAGTTTCTCAAGCTAGGGCTCATTAAGCCAAAACAAACCAAGCTCAAGTTTGAGCTTGTTTAGTTGCATAAATGAGCCAAGATGGGCTCCATTTGAGCTCACCTTGAGCTCAAAGAATTTAAATGAGCAGAGAGCGAGCTTGGCATTTGCCACCTCAAGCTTGGCATTTGCCACCTCAAGCTATTTGACAAACATGAGTAAAACTTTGTGAGCCCAACTTGAGCAAGCCAAGACTCAGCTCAGATCGCCTCATTTGCATCCTTATGTATGTCACTACAATCGCATATGGTTGCCTTGTAAGAATGTGAAACTCAAATGCAAGATATAAGATTTGCTAAACAAACAAAACTGTAAAATTACACAGAACATAGTAGCAAATATATGACAACTAGCATAATATATGATCACATTAAGATAGAAAATTGTAAATATAAGGATGAAAATGCTTGATAAAATGTGGGAGTAAAGAATGATGGATCAAAATTTGGCCTTGTACTAATTCATAGTAGATCATTATTTAAGTCAATGAACTAACTGGAGATGAAAAATGAAGGCAAAATTATAACTTCTTTCATGTTTTAGAGTTTCTAAGAATCTTATAGAATGTGGCAACAAATGAGCCAAAATATCAAACTTAACACATCAAAATATATTGTAGAACTTTTATGCTGATGGAAAATGATAAATTCTGTTTATCCTAAAAAAGGAACTATTATTTATGAGGCTGCCTTAAATTTGGTACCATCATATCAGTAATGCTTCCATGGATTTGTTTATAGTTTATATATTTGTCATGAATAATCATAATAACAATATAAGTTGCAAGAAACTGCAAGCGCATCCCAAGAAAGGAGTCAACAATCTAAAATGTTCTGAAAATCATGCTCTTAGAACTAAATTGGCAAGTTTGATGGCTCTGCCCTTTCCTGGATGTTTTTGACATAGTCAGAATACATGTTTTGTCAAAGGGAAAAAATCCAGTTAATTAACTATGCAAATAATCATAAGGAAATATCCTGCATGTAGTTGATCTATGAGCAGGCATTCCAAGCACCATGCGGTTGAGTAGAAATACAAGAAAAGGACATAGGAGTAGATGAAAAAGAATACAGGAAAAATCTTTTCATTGCTACCTCCAGTGATAGATAAGGGAAAGCACATTCCACCTATCAAAAGCAACTCCATTCCAGAATAAACACAATTTAAATTAAGATGGATTGTTTGGATCTTGCAGCCATATCATTCCCACTATAAAATGAATTCCTCTACAGAGAACATTTAAAGGGCAATGCTAAAAATGTGTTTTAGACCTCAAGCAAAATGCTTGCATCACGAAGTCCAGACCCTTAACACTTTTCTTTACAAATGAGGTTTGGACCTACTAAAAAGGCAATGATAAAGATTTGAGAAGCCTGCCCATATTATTCTCTTCCCCATCCTAGGTGCTACCACACATGACAATGAAAGTTCATACCTTAAAGTAAGAGAAGGTGTATGTGTTAGAATATACTAATATATTAAAGTTCAGTCCATCATATTCCATAACCAATCCCACAACAGGCACTAAAACTTTCAATTATTGGATTTGGACATTTCAGAATCAAAATGACCTAGCTTTTAATAGAAGAAAGATAATTCTAGGATGTACCCAATTCCATGTAAAATATCAAACTCAATGCATTGGAGGTAAAAATCTAGACTTCTCGTTGTTAGTCGTACAGGCTTGTTGGAAAATAGTTGTATATACAACATATATTACAAAGACAAAGATTGAAATTGATCAATGATGTTGTTGCACAGTACAATGAGATAATAATTAGGCCCATAATCTCCTTGATTTTTGAGAAGTACTTTAGTTTTCAACTATTGCTGTCTTGGTAAAATGTTTATCTGATTATTTGAGAATAACATGGCACTTTTTCATTCCCAAGTTCTATATGAAATTATGAAAATTTTCAATTCAAAATTCTGTAACTGATTGTACAACACAATATGCATAGAGAATAGAAATAAGGGCACAAAGAGGAGAAAAGGGATGGAAACGGAAGCAATGGAGCGCTCACCAACAACGCCAACAGAGCAAGAGGCATTTCTCTCTCTTGACCCTCCCTAATTGCATGAATATATCAATTATGTTCCGCCGCCTCTCCGTTTTTGCTGCTCGGCCTCGACACTCTTCTTGCTGGACTCGATGAGCTTGTCCAGGGCCTTCTGGACCGCGTCACGGCCGCCGATGAGCAGGCGAGTGACGACCTCCGGGTCGCTCTCGAATCGCGCCTGCTCGAACTCACGGCGGGCGTTCTCCCGGAGGACCTCGCGCCAGGGCACGCCACGGGCGTCCGGCCAGGTGAAGAAGCGGGAGGCCCGGAGGATGTCGCGGTATAAGGACAGAGCCTCGCGCCGCGTGCTCGTGAGCCGACGGCGGACGGCGAGTTCATCTTCGTCGTCGTCGTCGTCGTGGGGTTTCTTCTTGACGAGATGGCGGTCGAGGAGCTCGTCGATGGTGTCAGGCCCTTCGTGGAGCGATCGACGAGGGATCGATTCACAAGTTGTGGCCGTCGGCAGTTTGGTACAAGGCCTCCGCCGAATGAGGGAATAGAAAGCCATGATCCCTGTCATTGGTTACCTCGATTTTAACGGGAGTTGCCGAGTTGGGAGGAGATGGGAGAAGAGAATGAGACGGGCAATTTGGGAAAAAGATTGTTTTGATCAAAATTGGGGATATTACAAAATAATGATATAATATTTATTTATTGTATTGAATTTTTATTGGATTAAAGTATTCAGTTTCGAGGGGGAGGGCTCTCCATTATTAATTTGGTTAATTACAAAAATAATTCAGTAATTTTTTATAATCAAATTTTGGGAGAATGAAATTTTCATATTCTAATTTTAGGAATCAGAATTTTTAAAATCGGAACTAGTGAATTCTATACCCATTTTATGTCAAAAATTAAAAATAAATATAAAAAGTATAAAAAATAATTTAAAATTATAAAATACTTTTATGGTAAAAATAAGATTTTAGAATATAAAAATATATTTTTAAACTCTCTAATGAATTAAAAAAATTTGTACAAAATCTATAAATTAAAATTAAAATTAAAAATTATGAAATATTTTGATGTAAAATATTTTTTTGGATGATAGTACCTCTTTTGTATCATTAAAAAATTATTTCATGAATTCAAATATTATATTTTTTAAATTATGAAACTATTATAGACTTTGCACAAATATTTCTAATGAATTAAAAATTTCTATTTATAATAATTTTATAATTATAAAAAAATAAAATTTAATTCACAAAAAATATATTTGTGATATAAAAGATTATTAGAGTCTACCAAAATATTTTGGACAAATTTTTTTTTTACTATTTTTAATTAAAAATTAGTTTTATAAATTTTGGGCAAAAGTTTCTAATGGAGACTTTTGCCCAAAGTCTATAATAGTTTTATAATTTTAAATAAAAAATTAATAAATATTTTTTAAAATACAAAAAATATGTTGTGGTTCAAAAAAAAATATTTTTCATCAAAATATTTTATAATTTTTAATTCAAATTTAATTATATAGACTTTATGCAAAAGTCTCTAATGAATTAGAGAATTTGAAAATATATTTTTTAGACCCTAACACCTCATTTTTATTATAATTTTTTTTAACCAAAGTCTTTATCTGGTTAGAGACTTTGGCCCAGGGATAAAATGAGTATTCAATCCACTAGGTTCCGATTTTAAGAATTTTGATCCCCAAAATTCAGAGATGAGAATTTCCCTCTTTCAAAATCCGATTTTGAAAAATTCTTAAAAATAATTCATAATTTAATATTTTATTGAAATTTATAATTTTAGCTCAAACATTAAAATTTATCAATTTATCCTAGAACTATTTATCCTAAGTTTTTTACCTGAAAATGTTAGTATATTATTTGAGTTCTTTTACCAACAAAAATTAGAATATATTTTTTTAAACAAAAATAAAAAAGTTACAATAGATAATCATAATAAGATTCGAATCCTAAATCTCTAGACAATATACAATATATTACCACCAACCAAAGTTTAAAATACCGATACCGGTCATCATCTCGGTGGATGACCAGTATCGGTACGTACCGATACCGTATCGTACCGACACACGGTACGGTCCGGTACGAAAATTGCATACCGGTTCCTTCTTCTTTTTTAATTTTGCTGTTAAAAATAACTCCAATAATACATCATTGATTAAGAAATACTTAAAATTAATATTCAAATGTCAAATACATGAATGCAATGTTTAAATAGCCGTTGGATACTGTTTTGATATTATATTAGGGTTTTTCATAGATATAAGAGAATCATTACATTGGAGTTTATATAGTCGTGTATATCCCCAATATATGTACGAATAGGACGGACTAAGATCAACACCGTATGTTGGGATGTGTAGCGACTGATTTGCCCTAAGCGTCTTATGTTGCGCTACGCAGAGTTTGCTAAATACCAAAGCATACCGGGCGGTATTTATCGAGATATCGATATTTTCCAATACCCGGTATGTTGCAACAGTACACAATATCATACCGGGCGGTATAGCTCGGTATGATAGCAAATACCGTCCGGTATTTCATAAATACCGAGCATACCAGGCGGTATTTACCGAGATACCCGGTATTTATCCATACCGGGTATCTCGTATACCGATTTTTTTAAAAACTGGTATATACCGAGCTTACCGCTCGATACGGTACGAGATTTAAAACCATGCCACCAACTATGTTATCCATCGTTGGCCAACAAAAATTACTACAAGGCATATGTTTGCAAACATAATGAAGTAGCTGAGTTGTACATTTCATGGACTAATAATAATCCAGGTTAATGATTTGAGTTATACACCAGGATTTTGGTGATGGTGTTCATTCGAATAGTCGAGGTTAATTAATATTGATTTTGCATTATTAATATTTTGATTGTGTTGCTCTGAATGTTGGTATTAATACAACAATGATAGTTGCTCTGAATGTTGGCACGATCCCTAGATTTCCAACCACATTAATGAACAGGTCCGATCATTGAATAAAGAAAAAAGGTTAATCTAATGAAGCAAAAGAACAAAATAAAATCACCCGTTGGATTCACTAATAAGATAGAATAATAAATGATAAAACAAATTTATCAAGTTTGCACCAAATATATAATCAAATTTATATTTTTTTTTATCTTAATATTTTTTAATCCAAACACGAAATAAATAAATAAAAAATTAAAATCTATCTCTATTCTATCACTAAGCAAATATGCCTACAGTGACAGAAATGAAAGTAAAGCCAATGAAAATGTCTAGGAAGACAATGCAAGTCAAATACGAGAAACTAATGAAAATGATTTCAATTGACAGTATATTAAGTTATACTTTTGTCTTGGGATAAGATAAGATAACAAATGAATGAATGAAAAATTTTAATAATTTTTTTTTTACAACTAAATATAACACCAATTTTATATTCTTTCAATCCAATTTTTTTCTAATTCAAATGCCAAATAAACAATGGATCAAGATTCATGCTTTATCCTATTCTCCTTTTATCCGGTGAAATATAGTCTAATGATTTATTTGCTTTATTGGATAAGATATGATAGAATATTAAATAAAAAAATATTAATTTTTTTTATTATCAAGTGTCCATCGAATATAATATAAATTTTATATTTTTTTAATTCATACCTTAAACAAACAAATGGTCTAAATACATCCTTTACCGTATCCCTTCTATCCTATGAATCAAAAAATACCCTTAATAGTATCATGCAACTCATTGAGCCACTTAAGTTGGCTTATACTTTTGTTTCAAAATATTAAATATATCATTCTAATGTATTTTTGCAAATCATTCTACATTTTTAAGGTAGCATATATTATTATTTAAAAATTAAAAAAATACATTTATGGAAAATTATCACTATAATATGGAAAAGGATAAAGGCAAGTAAAATATTTGGACATAGTTACAATTACAGACACTTCATGTACTAATAGTTCATATACTTAAATCATAGGAATTGTCTATGGCTAATCATGATTTGCTAGATTTAACTTAATTTAACATAGGGAGGCTAGAACTAGGGCATTTTATGTATTATAATATTTAAATAATTGAACTTGTCTATGTTTAACCATGGTTTGCTAGTGAACTTATAGTTAATTAAAGGACAAGGACATTTTATTTCATGAACAGATTTAGGATCTATGAATTTACTACCAGATCAAAGTAATACTTCTTTTCTAACTCTATAAGTGGCATAGTATTCTCAATCATTTACAGGATATGAAGAACCATAACTCGGCCAATATCTTGCTTGCATGAATAGATTTCAAGTTTGGCAAATGAAAAACAAATGATTTCTGAAAGTTTTACCAATTTCTTCTGTCTCAAAATTAGACCTGTTCCTGCAAAGTGGATATTTTGCACCACTACGAGAGGAAGTTTGGAGTAAAGGGCAATAAAAAAAAACAGAGGTTAAAATTGACAAGGGAGCTATTTGTCCAAATACTAGCTCCATATGGTCTACAGATGACACTGTACTGATGATGGTATAACTATGAGACGATAAAGGGCAATCCGAGTTATGTTGATTATGGAAGCTCAAACAAACATTAGACAATTAAGTGTCCATCACAAAACAAGAGGATAAGAACGTGCCAATCTTGGGATCCCCACGATCCCGCACCCAATCTTAAGGGCATGTTTGGTTAGCGAAATCAAGTTTTCCGGCTTCACCGAAACTAAAATTGCTTATGAAAAAGTATTTGGTTCAGTGTTTTCATTAAACTGAATCGAAATCAAAATGAAACAAATTTTTCTTAATAAAACTGAAAACACCAAAAGGTTATTTTTTGTGGTTTCGAGACTATCGATTTTGTTATCAAAATACAGTGGCAACTTTGTAATTATATATATTTTTTATAAAATTAATTAATTTAAAAATAAATCAAACTATCTAATTTATAATAATAAAAAAAAATTATTATTTTCAACTCAAACCATTATCTTAAATTGACAAATTAATTAAATCAATTTATATCTAATTGACACAAACCTAAATTTTAAAATAACTCAATTTTCTTAAAATTTATTTATAATTTGATCAAAATTAATTTTAGACCAATTGGACTTTTTTTTTTGAAATTTTATAATAACTATTAATTAATTTTATATCTAATTGAACAAAAAAATTAAATTATCGATAACTTAATTAGTTAAATCTTACAAATATTTTATAATCATATTAGCAAACATTTAATTTTGTAAACTAACTACAAATATAATATGCGACCTTCTTCTACAACCATATTAAGTTTTATGAATTGTTTCATATGAATTAGTTTACTATTTAATCAAAAATCAAATTACTACTAAAACTGTTCAAGAAAAATTAATATTATTTTTTATAATCAAATAAATATTTGCTGGTTTCAACCAATTAAAACTGATGTTGTTTTCATTAACTAAACGTGTTTTCCGAAAACTGAAAACTAAAAACCAAAACCAAGTTTTTGAAACCAAGTTTTCAGTTTCATTGAAACCAAACCAGAAAATAGTTTTCGTTAATCAAACAACACCTATTTGAACAGAGAACATGAATAAGCGGCAAAACTAAGTGGTTCTCAACTAAGTGGTTCACTTAAATATATAATAAGTGGCAAAACTATTTGCACAGAGAACATGAACATAATAAAATGAAGCTTAAGTTCTACAAGACTAATCCCAACAAACATTAGTGGGCCTCTTTCAGCTGATAGCCATGCTTATCAAATAGTGAACCGTAAACTTTCCTGCAAAGTCTGAAATTGGAAACCTCTTCGAAGGATATGAAGTTTGTAATATAGTCTTATTGTCATCTGAGATTCTTGGAAGCAACAAGAGCAAGAAAGGAAGAAAAGAGACAAAAATGAACATCAAGTGTCTCGGATCAAAAGACTACTGTGGAATCTAGAAAGAGGATGAGTAGGTAGATGTCGAGTTTCAAATACCAAAAGCTGAGACTTAATGGCAAAGAATTGACATGTGTATATCAATTAATTACTTTCCAAATGAATCATCTTCAAGATGCAACTATATATTTTCTGATCAATCCCCCTAAGAAAGATCCAAATTAGAAGATCTTTGCTCCTACTAATAAGTCCTAGTGTTAGATTACATAGATATGAGTTAAGAAAGTAGTATAATCTAGGACTAGTGCAAGAATAAATGTCACCAAATAGAATATGATTAATTGGCACATAATACAGCTTGTTTGAACCAACAAAAATACTATAATTGGAATTCACATTCTACAGTTTTAATGAATTCTTTAGTTTGAAATTCAAGAATTCTGGAAATGAGAATATACCAAAACCAAAAATAAGAGATTTTGTAATCCCACAATTTTCTTTGAACTTGTACTTCGTGTTCACTTTTAATGCTAGTTTACAAATATACTCATAACCATTAATTAACATTCCCAGAAGACCAGAACAAGAACTCAATGGTAGTTCAGTACTAAAAATATTGGAAATGGAATTTGATGTCCTCCATTTCTCCAAGCACAAGAAATTAGGTTTAAGCTCTTAAGAGAATTGATTCCTAACATGCTAATCTTACTTTTCTGCCACTACATGTGAAACTAAACATATGTTGATACAAAGTAAACAAAAAAAACAGCAGGCAGTCATGTCATTCATAAATATAATAAATACAATTTATACCAAAATCCCAAGAAGGAAGCTTTATGTTCATAACGAAGACAAAGAATCTACATATATGCATACTCGTCGGAACCAGTGATCACTCCAACGAATGAAGAGAGGAGATCAGGAGGAGGAGATATTGAGGGCCTTGATCTTGAAGCGGTACCTGGGGGCTCGGCGGATGGCCTGGCTGGGGCCGAAGCCGAACTGGCCGTGGCCGCTCATCATAGGGGGGCCGTCGTCGTAGAGGTGACCGAGAAGACGGCCGCAGGAATCGCAGAGGAGGCGGGTGCGTTTGCGTTGGATGCCCCAATAGTTGACGGTCTCGAAGAAGGGCATGATGCGGTCCTCCTTGACGAAACGGAGCTTGGAGTCATCGACCCAGGAGAAGGAGAGGCTGCCCTTGTTACCCGCCTCGAAGTAGGCGTCCGCCGGATACAGGTGAGCCGCGCTCAGGTTCAGGTCCGCCCCGCACGCCGCGCACCTACCCCCATGATGATGGCCGATTAATTGCAGAGATAGAGAGAGAGAGAGAGTGAGAGAGAGAGAGAGAGAGAGAGAGAGATCACCTATAGATGACGGCGGCCATGATTGATCTGGGAAAGTGAAGGTAAAAGATTGGCGTATGCTTTCCAGTTGTTTGGGTTTTTGCTTCTGAGGGAAGAAATACGGATTTGGAAGAGGAGGAAGACAGCGGCGCTGCGAGATCGGTCGACGACGTGCGATGAAGGCAAAGCAGGCGACAAAGCAAGGACGGCTTCTAGATCACTGAAGACGAAATGTGCCCAGATTTATGATTCGTGGAAGGATCCGCCGCAAGTAAGCACGAAGTCTCTTCTTTGAGTCTCGTTAAGGTAGTATATTGATTCAGATGTCAAACCGTGTTGGTTCAACACGGTCCATTAAATTCTGCCGAACCGACTTTTGGTTTGACTAATAAACCCAGAGATAATTTACTAATTTGACTATTCTTTATTTCTTTGCGGTTTTGCCGGATCAGGATTATTTATTTGGATTAATTTTCAATTTAGTCACTCAGAATGTCAATTTAATCATCCGAATTTCAAAAACACTAATTTAATTCTGTAAATTTTAAATTTAATTTCAATTTAATTCCTAAATCAAATATAAACATAGATATATTAATTTCAACGAGTAAATTGTATGATACTAATTTACAATCACAAAAACTTAATTTTATTTTTGGATGTGTAATAAATGTGCATATTTTGATAATGAAAAATTATAATAACATTTGGTTCAAGAATTAAATTGAAATAAAAATTCACTTAGAAAGACTAAGTTAGTGTTTTTTAAATTATGAAGCTTAAATTGAAACTTGTATCAAACTACTACCAAAACTAAATTGAAATAATCTTATTTATTTATTTTCTTTTAACTGATATGAATTTTGTTAATTTCAATTATTTATTTATCCCATTTAGAACTTTTGTGTGATTGTTTGAAAATGGAGGTTGCGTATTTCTTTTCCCAATTGAGTCGTCAAATCATAACCAATTTCTTAGCGTTATACTATTAGCTTAGTTGATTTACAAAATAAAAAAATTGACGTGAATAAACAAAATGACTAAGGGGAAGCCAAAAAAATATTAGGATAATAGACTAAAAAATTACAATGTTTGAAGAAATTTTATGTTCTACTCGTATTTTCAAAATTTTCTTGTAAATGCACAACTTTTACATCTGTTTATGTCATCAATCAAATCGTCAAGCGTCGTTTCAAATAAGTTGACGTGGAGGAAAGCAGCGCTCGCATGGCTGACGACTTCATAAGTGGTTGATGCCCCCACCTTTTTTTCTCTCTCTTCTCTTCTTCCTCCCAATGACCACACATTTTTCCCTCACCTTCTCCTACACCTCTACCTCAGTCGTCGCTGCCTCAATTTTGCCCCACCCACCCACCCACCCAAACAACAACACTGCTTCTCCCCTTGTCCTTTCCTACCGCCGTCGCCGCCACCCCTTCTCCTTCCCCCATTGTCGCCGACACTGCTTCTTTGCAGTACAGCGGCGAGAAGATGGCCACCCTGACCTTGCATTGGCGAATGCCGGCATCGGTGCACTCGTACAACTTGTCCCCCGGCTGCATCGATCGATTGTCCAAGAAGGGCTTCACATTCATCTCCACCAGCAAGTCGCACAGCAGCCCCGCAAGGACATCTTCGTGTCCATGCCGCGGTGGCTGAGGAACACGTCACATGACCGAGAGGCCACGACGACCTTCCTCGTCGAGCTCGCATCAATGTGATAAAGTCAGAACTACGAGTATTTAGTAAACTTGAAGGTCAACGAACGAGGAATTAGTTATATAGAAGGAAACGCCGAATCAGCGGGAGTCGAACCTGATAGCGCATTAAGTCTTCTCCCCACTTGGCGATTTCTCCAATGGCAGTCTTGTAATTTTCACGTCATCGGGACGGGGGAGAGAGAAAGAGAGAGGATCAGACTACTGGAGTTCCCTTGCGGTTGGCGAACTGCCCTGTTGGAGGAGGCGACGCCTGTGATGACGCCGAGGGCGACGGCGGAAGCGGAGGAGGCTAATGCGGCGGGGTGTTTGACGACAGAGACATATAGTCGGAGGGCATTGCGGAGGATGCCTTCGTCGTCATGGAGGTCGTCTCTGTTATCAATCTCGGAGGACGGCACCCCTGTAGCGACGCCACCGCAGCAAGCGGCGATGGGGAAGGGAAAGGCGAGACCGAAGCCGAATCCGAAGTCGGCCGATAGGATGGTGACTCGCGCCAGAAAGAATGACTACCAGTACGCAATTAACTACATATTTATCTACGTACTGTTGCTTCTTCCAAACGATTTTGCTCCATGATAATTCTTCAAATAGATAATTATTCTTGATGTGTATGCAATTAATTAATTAGAACATGTGTTATTACAAGTAGCATGCACGTACAGATCATGGAATTTAACATGAAAGAGTATGCAACACAATTAACACAAACAAAGTAAAAAGTGTAGATCTTTATAAGAAATCTGATGCCTGTCCACAGGCGACAGGCGCTGGTGATGGAAATGGAGAGGAGCCATCACAGTCATGCGAGGAGGAAGCTACCATTAGTGGTGCGGCGGCCGCGGCGAGGAGGGTGATGGTGGCGAGCTCAACGAGGAAGGTCGTCATGGCCTCTTGGTCATGCGACGTGTTCCTCAGCCACCATGGCCGGGCTGCTGTACGACCGGTTTGTGGAGATGAACGTGAAGCCCTTCTTGGACAACCAGTCGATGTAGACGGGGGACAAGTTGTACGAGTGCATCGATGCCGGCATTTGGCAATGCATTGTCGGGGTGGCCATCTTCTCGCCGCGGTACTGCGAAGAAGCTGTGTCGGCCACGGTGGGTGAAGGAGAAGGAGAAGGGGTGGCGGCAACCGTGGGGGAAGGAAAAGGGGAGAAGCAGTATCGTTGTTGGGGGCGGCGGAGTTGAGGCAGCGTGAGGTCATTTGGTAGGAAGAAGAGAAGGTAGAGAAAAAGGTGGAGTCATGTGGGAGGAAGAAGAGAAGAGAGAGAAAAAATGTGGGCTCATCAGCCACGTGTGAAGCCGTTAGCCACGCGAGCGCCGTTTTCCTCCACATCAGCTTATTTGAAATAGCGTTTGACAATTTGGTAGATGACATAAACGGATGTAAAAGTTGTGCATGTACAAGAGAATTTTCAAAACACGAGTAGAACATAAATTTTTTTCAAATCTTGTGATTTTTTAGTCTATTATCCCAAAATATTTATCAATAACTAGGAAGCACAAACACTTCGTGGGACTGTCGTGTCCGCGTGTCCGACATGCCACGGACACCGACACACGAAAACACTCGTCCGACACACGTGTCCCATGTGTCCAAGAGTGTCTTGATCGGTCAATTTTTTTTTTGCCCGGACACGGCCCGAAAGTCCGGACACGTCCAGCCATGCATTTTTTTTTAAAAAATATAATAAAACAATCACCGGCAATGAGTTTAAACCGATTGATGAAGATAATGGAATCCTTGAGTTGCCAATCTTTCTCTTGATGAACCAGAGTTGGAGAGAGTAATATTTTTCAATGAAGAAAATAACAACAATGATTGATGAAGAAGATAGTGAGACTCTAGTTAATTTTTTGTTTACATGTGATTGTACATGATTAGTTCTACTAAAACATGCTAATTTAGGAATTTTTTTGAAAGATGTCAATAGATATTGTTCTCATGCTTTTGGAATAAGCTTAAAAATAATAAGTATTGACACAAGAAATTATCTAGAATACTTCATATATTTTGAAATGTGCAAAATTAGAAGGTTGACATCAATGAAAATATTATAATATTATTACAAATCTTGAACTATATATATATAATATGAAATGTGAATTTTTTTAAAAAAAAATCAAATTATATATATGTTGCGTTCGTGTACAGTAAATTTTTGAAGTTGGTGTGTCACCGTGGCCGTGTTCGTGATGTGTCCCGTGTCGGTATCGGTGTCGGTGTCGGTGTCGGTGCTTCATAGATCAATAGCTATGAAGCAAACTTACCTTCAAGACAGCCACTTCCATTGGGAGAAAGAAAATGAATTCTCCATCTATTTGCTGCATCATCTAGTTGTGTAGCTGGGAGCTCTTGCCTTCGGCACCTGCTGATCTATACTTGGGTGGATGCTTGTATCTTATTTTTGTTTTGTTTCATGCCTCATGAAGTGAACTTCTTTCGATCTTTCTCAAGTTCTTTTCTAAAAGAACAAATATAGAGGGACGATGACGATTGTGGAAATAAAAAGAGAAAAATATGAAGAAATAGTGCAACAGGAGATACGTACGTAGAAATAAAAAAGGCATTATACCAATAATAAGATTAATGAAATAAAAAGGTATTCTTCAAACTCATTTTCATATCAACATAGTTTTTTGTCATCTCAAATGAATAGAAAGATTTGCTTGAAATACTAAAGATGAATTTAGTTGAAGCAAAAAATGTCAAAGACAAAAATAAAATAGGAAAAGTTACTTAAAATGATCGAACCTCTATCTATATCTAAATTATATATCAAGACATGATATTTTATGTATATAAAAAAAACACTTAGTGAAGCCTCCCCTTGATGTCTCCTAGAACTCCAAACCTTAGGAACGATGATATCCACACCAAATTAGAGGGCTTGAGAGTAAAAGAAGACTATGAGAGATAGAAACTAGGATTTAGCACTTTAGAATCACTTTTTAAGGTTCAAGGGAATGCTTGATAGCTCAATGGAACAATAGAAAGCCTTAAATAGCTAAAAACATGCATATTTATAGAGGTAGTTGAGGTATGGGAGTGTAAAGAGCCATTGGTATTTTCGGTCGACCGTCGACCGATCCTTGATCGATCGGCCAAGACCCAAAAAGTGTTCTGGGATTCTAGAATCACTTCGGTCGATCCTCGAGCAACCTTCGATCGGCCGAGATTTGGCCGAAACAATATCAATATTGATTTTTCCTTATTTTTGCACTCGAGACTTGGTTTTGGGTCTCATTTTGGTTTTTTTGGCTTTGGTAACTTAACATGGACATCATGATAAGGCTTAGAATCATTTACAATGAAAAAAACTAAGTTCTAAACTAATTTCGATGCGCTCGACTACAAAGCCTATGTTTCTTGAATATTTGTGATTTCTCTAACAAACTTCGGACGTGTACCGTATGTCCAACCTGAGACTGAAACTTCATAAAACTATTAGAACTATATTTGTTATCATCAAAACTAATAGCGTTGTCAAAGTTGAACCCTTAGCCAACATAATCTTATATATATAAAATATATCAAATCAAGGAATACATTAACTTGTCATCCAAAATATCATTAACAAATTGGCGTGGCATTTTGTTGGTGTAAGATTTTTAACATTGTTTCTAATATTGGTTTTGATAATAACAAACTAGCAACTAATTTATTGAGAAAATTTCAAATTTCATGTTGATAAGCACGCGACGTCCGCGATGAGGAAGATAGAAGTGAAATCGAAATATTCTAAAGGGCATTGGTCGATGCTCGAAAATGGAAAAAAGTTTGAAGAATAGATTTTGGGTTTAGATTCATTGTATATTCTATGGGATGTTTAATGATGAAGTAAAAAATATATCAAACCCAAGTTGAACCCCGGATCGTACATGAACCGACGTTGAAACTACACTGTAAGTAGTTTTGATTGCATGTTCGATCGACCGACCTACGACAGGTCTTCAATTGGTGAGCCAATGACTAATTTTCCAACATTTGTATCTTATTTTTTGCAAGCCTTATATCCTTGGATCTTTATAAATAAACTCTACCCGTCTTCCTTAAGCTCTATTGAACCATTGAAACATCCTTGAATCTATTATGAGTCTTACTAAGACATTTACATAAAAATTCTAACTTTGAAGCATTTCTTTCTTAATCGAACTTCAATCCTTATATATTATTCATCATTGAAGTCATCAAGAGGGGCTAAGAGATTATCAATGGAGCTAAATTGTATTTGTTTATTAATTGCTCTTGTTTATTTGTAATTTGTAATTTGTTTTTGTTTCATTTCAAATTTAGTATTGACCTAGAGTGTAAGTCTTAATATTTGAGTGATTGCCTTGGTGTAGAACCATAAGTCCACTCATGTTTACTACATTAGTGTAGTTGTTCTTGAAGCTTAAAGTGTTGAAAGTATCATCGGGAAAAAGTTATATCATTAACTTGTAAATCATTTAGGAAGAAACTGTACTATTTAATAAATTTGGTTAAAATCCTAAGCTCAAAGCTTGATAGTAGATGTGGACGGGATTAGAAGTCCAACCACTATAAATAGTATGTAAACATTGGTTTATTTGTATGTGTACTTTACTTGTTAAACTATTTACTTCCACTTGCATTAAATTATCATTCGCACTTAAGAATTCGATAAAATTGACATTAGGCTAATTTTAGCTATTACCGACTATGCAACCCCCTCCCCTCCTCTCCTCTAATGTGTTATTTCCTCTCACAATTATAATATGATATAAAAAATGATATTTTTTCCTCTAGCTCCTCCTCCTCCAAAACCTACTATTCTGGCAATCTAATCCTCCGTTGATTGCCTCTCCTCCTTCAAAGGGTGAAGAGGTGGTGGTGGATAGGGAAGCAAAGGAGGAGGCAAAGAGGGAAGAGGAGTTATAGTTTTTTTTATATAAAAAGCGAGACTTATTCAAGCCACTCCATATACATTGATAAAAGAACAAGACAACTACAAATTAGAGCCCCTTCCTCCAAATGTCAAGCCAGATGTCTGACAGAGAGGAAAACAGCCGAGTACATAAGTATAAGTCCTAATCTACTAGCCACCAAGCGGTTGGCTCATAACTGGTAGGAAGAGGATAGAAGGTAAGACTCGAATAAGACCCAGCGATCAACATGAATTCAATCTTTTCCACATATTCAAGCATGCTCCTAATAACTTATTAATGTCTGCAATCTTATCCTGGAAGATAACACAGATATCGTCTGTCAACGTTGATCCAAGTATGATAAGTCGTTCTTTTGTTGGAAGTCTTTTCTTTAAAAATAGCCAATAATGGATTTTGAATTTGATCGAGATTTTATCCCTCCAAATTTTCCCCGCAACCTCCCAAAGAACTCTGGAGTCCATGTATTTCTCGTAGCAAGATGTCGTCGAGAACTTATCATTTTTCTCCCAACGCCAACAGTTTGAATCCGGCCCCTGCCTTAGGTCAGGTCTCCCAATGAAGTTTATCATTCTTATCACACTCCCCTATCCACTTTTGATGCCCAAAGAAAATCCCACGTTCCCGAGTTTTGGTCAAAGCACTGTTCAACAGTTGCATTTTTAGATTTGTGCGCTCTAAAGAGTTTCGAAAATTCCTGCGCCAAGTTGATGTTTCTGCACCACCTTTCCTTCCAGAAGCTTGTTGATTTCCCGTCGTCGAGCTTTTTTTCCATTCCTAAGTCAAAATAACTCCTTTGCTCGAATGATACATTTCCACATGGTTGACCAACTCTGTGGGCTGAACAAGTCGTACCAATATTTTCTTCTGAAGTAATTAGATTTCACAATTTCTACCCAAATGAGATCTCTGTTGTTTGCCAACTCCCACCACCACCTTCCTAGACGTGCAAGGTTATGCATCGCCAGGTTTTTAATACCCACTCCCCCAAAGGCTGTTGGGTTAGTCACATTCTCCCAGTTGACCAGTTCCCCATACCCACCTCCATCCATCCCTCCTTTCCAGAAAAAATGTCTGCGACGTTTGTCAATTGCCTGTATTACCCACTTGGGTGTTTTGAAGATGGAGAGCCAGTAGCCAGGAATGGAGCTCAAAACGTTATTGATTAGCACGAGGCGTCCCCCTCTCGATAGAAGTCTCCACTTCCAAGAGCGACGTCTCATGTCTACATTCTCGATGATCTCATTCCAATCCTCCATGGCCAGGCGCCCGTCCCTAAGAGGAAGACCCAGATACTTGAGAGGGAATGCGCCTTTCTTACATTCCAGAATTGTCACTGCTTCGGCGCCCGTTTTCTCGCACCCCCTTACATGAACAGTTTCAGTCTTAGCAAGGTTAGCTTTCAACCCCGACGCAAGCTCATAGCCACGAGAAGGAGCTTCAGGTTTAAAAGATCGTCTCTGTCTCCTCTTATAAACACCACGAAGTCATCTGCAAATCCAAGGTGCGAAACAACAACTTTATCGCTCAATCTAACCCCCTTAATCAGTCCATTATGACCTGCTCTGTCCACCAATCTTGCAAAGATATCAACAACCAATAGGAAGAGATACGGGGACAACGGATCCCCTTGCCTAAGGTCCTTCTTATGTCTGATCCATTTTCCAAGTACTCCATTTAGTAGTGCCGAAGATTCCCTGCTCTTTAGCAGGAGTGAGATCCCATCAATCCAAGTCTGTGGAAATCCCCTTTCTTTAAGCAGTTCCAACAAGAAATCCCAGTTCAAGCTATCAAAGGCTTTGGACAGATCCAGTTTTAGCATGATGGAATCCACCTTATTCCTTTTGCAGTGGTGGATCAGCTCAAATGCTGCCATATAACTGTCAAACGTCGATTGACGCTGCAAGAAAGCGCATTGTGTTTTCCCAATCAGAAACTCCATGTGTGGTTTCAATCTAATTGTCATATGTTTTGAGAAGATCTTGACGATGCTCGTAGTGAGACTGATAGGCCTGAAATCTAAAATTTTGTTCGCTCCTTCTATCTTCGGAATTGAAACAATGAAAGGCTTGTTCACCCTGCTCAGGTCACATCTGCACTCTCTTATGTCCTCTAGAACCCTTCTAACATCCTCACCGATGATATCCCAGAAAGTCATAAAAAATTCGGGAGTAAAGCCATCCGGTCGTGGGGCCTTATCTTTACCCATGCCCTTTAGTCCCTCTAGGATTTCCTCCTTTTCAAAAGGTTTTGTGAGGTCAGACAGGTCATGACTCTCCCCTCTAAATAGTTCTTGCTAGTTCGGTCGCAAGGTTTGATAGGAAGACGAGCCAATTGTGTTCCGAAAGTATTCATGAAGTGCTCTTTCGATGTCCTTAGGGTGATTCACTGTTGTCCCTTCCACGTTTACTGATGAAATCCAGTTCCTCTGCTTCCTGCCATTTGCAGTCATATGGAAAAAATTTGTGTTCATGTCTCCGTCTTTTAGCCATTTAATCTTCAATCTTTGTTTCCAATATATGTTTTCCGCTTCGTAGCATTTGTCCAACTTCTTTCTTACCTCTTTAGTTCTTGTTTCTGTCTCCAATAAATCGTGTCCCTCCATTTCTCCTTTACGGAGTTCCACCTCCAACTCGTCCTCCAGTCTTGTTATGTGATCTCTTTTAGCATTTCTAATATTTATACTCCAGACCCTCAAGTTCTTCCGCAATAATCTACACCTCAATATCCATCTTGAGAGATTATCATGGTCCATTACCGACTGAGCCTCCCATGTATCCCGCACGACATCTCAGCAGCTCGGTTCGAGTAGCCAATGATGCTCGAATCGAAACATAGACCTTTTAGAATTTGAACCCCCCCCCCCCCCAAATTTGCAGAGGGCAGTGATCAGATAGCCTAGGATTTCCCACCATAACTCCCCAGTGGTTCGACCAATCAGCTAGAGCCGGGTTGATCCGAATCCTATCAAGTTTTGCAAAGGTTGGTGTGTCGTGATTGTTGCACCATGTGAATCTGCGCCCCAGAAGATTGAGGTTAAAAAAATATAGAGTCAGCTAATATCTCAGAGAACCTCCCTGACTCTTTTTCGTTTCCTCTGCAATTTAATCTCTCTGCTTCTCCTCTAGTAACATTGAAATCTCCTCCCACTAAAGTTGTTGTATCAGATGGTTGGAGTATCATAGCAAGTTTTTGAAAAAAAATAAATATATCTCATCTCCTCGACAGTCCATAGATATTATAGACCCTCAGTGATCGATTAGATGGTTTGTGTGAGATTGCAGCAAATGTAATTACTCCCCGCCTCAGAAGAAACTACATCCCAAATATTCTTTTTCCATGCAATTAATAACTCTCCCGACATTCCAATTGAATTTCTGAAAGAAAAGTCAAATCTCAAATTACCCGAAATTTTTTTCATCCAAAATATGTTGAAGTCTTCAATCTTTGTTTCTTGAATACAAATGATACTGGAATTAGAGATGCTTAGATAAAGCTTCAACATTGAATTTTTTGAGGCCCTACAACAACCTCTAACATTCCAAAAGAAAGCTACAAACATTAAGATTAAAGCACCAACAACCAACAAGCTACAGGTCCTCACAACCAAACATTAAAACATGGTTATCCCAATCCTTCTCAACCTTTGTCTTCTTGATAGCACAACAAACATCGTCATCAATCTCCATAAAGCCCAGACCTAGTAACCTGTTCTTGAACTTTTCAGCGTCAAGGTCGGAGATACATGGAGTCTTAGTGCCTCCTCGAAGAGAAAAATCAACAAGCGGATCTTCTAATGGTTTGTTCAGGGGGAGAAAAATCTCTTCTTTGCGTAGCATTGCACGGCTTAGCATGTCTGTGCCGTTCTCATGAAGCTTCTCAAGTCTCGCACTTCGTTTGATGCTCGTCGACTCGTTCCCTCCCGAAGCCGCACATTCTTGTGCTTGCAATTTCCCCCTATGTCCGACGACAGCTCCGACAGCAGGCCACCAGAACACTGAATGCCAAATACATCAATGAAGGAAGGAAGATTAGAGTTTACCTCACTGCCGCTGTGATTATAGCCGTCTGGGTGGCCCCTATATCGGCCATGAAACGCAGTGGTTGGGGAGCCATCTCGACGAACTTAGTGAGGAAGGAGGGTGACAAGTTAATAAGCTCGTTTCCCCCCTCCTAGGACCGACCACTAGAAGCACCAATATTTGTATAACATAGGCAGTGGGCCCCACACGTGAACCAGATGATGGCCACACCATGAATCAGCTTCCGCTCGTGATCGAAAGTGACCCATCTGCGCTCAAATGTTCCTTCCTGCTTCAGTCAAACCCAAGCTCAACGCACGCCCAATAGGTGGGTTGACCAAAGTCGGTCCCATAAGTTAAATACATGAATAGGACTTATATGGGCAGCCTGCCCATATAAGTCTCTATGGGCGGGATGATGAGATCGCGACACATCATCCCGCCCGAATCTCGAAGCACCATCAACGGAGATGATGAGGCTGCCTCTCTCTGCCAACCTATGAATTCATAGGGGTTGACCTATGAATCCATAGGGCATCAATGCTCTCTGTAGCGCTGCCTCTCTCTCGGCAGCGCTGCTCGTTGATGTGTGCTTCGAGATTCGGACGGGATGATGTGTCGCGATCTCATCATCCCGCCCATAGAGACTTATATGGGCAGGCTGCCCATATAAGTCCTATTCTAAATACATGGTCCCAGGCACTTATTAGTCCACACTCCAGCTACGTCTCCAAATCTTACCATGCCTCGCAAATTGATTATTTGGAATTAAAGTCTCCGAATTCACCGCCACCGTGTTAACCAAGTGAGCAGCCATATTAATATTAATGGGGCCATCAAATCTCATTAAAGTCTCCAGGCAGTCATGTCATTCATAAATATAATAAATACAATTTATACCAAAATCCCAAGAAGGAAGCTTTATGTTCATAACGAAGACAAAGAATCTACATATATGCATACTCGTCGGAACCAGTGATCACTCCAACGAATGAAGAGAGGAGATCAGGAGGAGGAGATATTGAGGGCCTTGATCTTGAAGCGGTACCTGGGGGCTCGGCGGATGGCCTGGCTGGGGCCGAAGCCGAACTGGCCGTGGCCGCTCATCATAGGGGGGCCGTCGTCGTAGAGGTGACCGAGAAGACGGCCGCAGGAATCGCAGAGGAGGCGGGTGCGTTTGCGTTGGATGCCCCAATAGTTGACGGTCTCGAAGAAGGGCATGATGCGGTCCTCCTTGACGAAACGGAGCTTGGAGTCATCGACCCAGGAGAAGGAGAGGCTGCCCTTGTTACCCGCCTCGAAGTAGGCGTCCGCCGGATACAGGTGAGCCGCGCTCAGGTTCAGGTCCGCCCCGCACGCCGCGCACCTACCCCCATGATGATGGCCGATTAATTGCAGAGATAGAGAGAGAGAGAGAGTGAGAGAGAGAGAGAGAGAGAGAGAGAGAGAGAGAGAGATCACCTATAGATGACGGCGGCCATGATTGATCTGGGAAAGTGAAGGTAAAAGATTGGCGTATGCTTTCCAGTTGTTTGGGTTTTTGCTTCTGAGGGAAGAAATACGGATTTGGAAGAGGAGGAAGACAGCGGCGCTGCGAGATCGGTCGACGACGTGCGATGAAGGCAAAGCAGGCGACAAAGCAAGGACGGCTTCTAGATCACTGAAGACGAAATGTGCCCAGATTTATGATTCGTGGAAGGATCCGCCGCAAGTAAGCGCGAAGTCTCTTCTTTGAGTCTCGTTAAGGTAATATATTGATTCAGATGTCAAACCGTGTTGGTTCAACACGGTCCATAAAAGTCTGCCGAACCGACTTTTGGTTTGACTAATAAACCCAGAGATAATTTACTAATTTGACTATTCTTTATTTCTTTGCGGTTTTGCCCCCCTTTTTGGTTCAGGATTATTTATTTGGATTAATTTTCAATTTAGTCTCTCAGAATGTCAATTTAATCATCCGAATTTCAAAAACACTAATTTAATTCTGTAAATTTTAAATTTAATTTCAGTTTAATTCCTAATCAAATATAAACATAAATATATTAATTTCAACGAGTAAATTGTATGATACTAATTTACAATCATAAAAACTTAAATTTTATTTTTGAATGTGTAATAAATGTGCATATTTTGATAATGAAAAATTATAATAACATTTGGTTCAAGAATTAAATTGAAATAAAAATTCACACTTAGAAAGACTAAGTTGGTGTTTTTTAAATTATGAAGCTTAAATTGAAACTTGTATCAAACTACTACGAATTGACATTTATGTTATTTATTGAAATAATCTTATTTATTTATTTTCTTTTAACTGATATGAATTTTTTTAATTTCAATTATTTATTTATCCCATTTAGAACTTTTGTATGATTGTTTGAAAATGGAGGTTGCGAATTTTTTCCCCCCAATTGAGTCTTCAAATCATAGCCAATTTCTTAGCGTTATACCGTTAGCTTAGTTGATTTAGAAAATGAAAAAAACGAAATGTGTAAGGAGAAGCCAAAAAAATATTGGGATAATAGACTAAAAAATACAATATTTGAAAAAAAATTATGTCATATTCGTATTTTCAAAATTCTCCTGTAAATGCACGATATTTACATCTGTTTATGTTATCTACCAAATCGTCAAGCGTCGTTTCAAATAAGTTGACGTGGAGGAAAGCGGCGCTCGCGTGGCTGACGGCGTCATACATTACTGATGACCCATCTTTATTTTTCTCTCTTCTCTTCTTCCTCCCAATGACCACACATTTTTCCCTCACCTTCTCCTACACCTCTACCTCCGTCGTCACTACCTCAATTTTCGCCCCCCCCAAACAACAACACTGCTTCTCTCCTTGTCCTTTCCCATCGTCGCCGCCACCCCTTCTCCTTCCCCACTATCGCCGACACTGCTTCTTTGCAGTACAGCGGCGAGAAGATGGCCACCCTGACCTTGCACTATCAAATGCCGACATCGGTGCACTCGTACAGCTTGTCCCGCGGCTGCATCAACCGATTGTCCAAGAAGGACTTCATATTCATCTCCACCAGCAAGTCACACAGCAGCCCGACGAGGACTTCTTCATGTCCATGCCGCAGTGGCTGAGGAACACGTCGCATGACCGAGAGGCCACGACGACCTTCCTCGTCGAGCTCGCATCAATGTGATAAAGTTAGAACTACGAGTATTTAGTAAACTTGAAGGTCAACGAACGAGGAATTGGTTATATAGAAGGAAGCGCCGAATCAGCGGGAGTCGAACCTGATAGCGCATCAAGTCTTCTCCCCACTTGGCGATTTCTCCAATGACAGTCTTGTAATTTTCACGTCATCGGGACGGGGGGAGAGAGAGAGAGGATGAGACTGCTGGAGTTCCCTTTCGGCCGGCGAACCGCCCTGTTGGAGGAGGCGACGCCTGCGATGATGCCGAGGGCGACGACGGAAGCGGAGGAGGTTGATGCGGCGAGGTGTTTGACGACAGAGACACGAAGCCGAAGGGCGTTGCGGAGGATGGCTTCGTCGTCATGGAGGTCGTCTCTGTTATCAATCTCGGAGGACGGCGCCCCTTAGCGACGCCACCGCAGCAAGCGGCGGTCGGGAAGGGAAAGGCGAGGCCGAAGCCGAAGCGGAATTCGAAGCGGAATCCGAAGTCGGCTGGTAGGATGGTGACTCGCGCCAGAAAGAATGACTACCGGTACGCAATTAACTACATATTTATCTACGTACGGTTGCTTCTTCCAAACGATTTTGCTCCATGATAATTCTTCAAATAGATAATTATTCTTGATGTGTATGCAATTAATTAATTAGAATATGATGTTATTACAACTAGCATGCACAGATCATGGAATTTAACATGAAAGAGTATGCAACACAATTAACACAAACTAAGTAAAAAGAGTAGATCTTTATAAGAAATCTGATGCCTGTCCACAGGCGACCGGCGCTGGTGATGGAAATGGACAGGAGCCGCCACAATCATGCGAGGAGGAAGGAGCAAGGAGGAAGCTACCATTAGCGGAGCGTCGGCCGCGGCGAGGAGGGTGATGGTGGCGAGCTCAACGAGGAAGGTCATCATGGCCTCTTAGTCATGCGACGTGTTCCTCAGCCACCATGGCGTGGACAAGATGAAGTCCCTCGCCGGGTTGCTGTACGACCGGTTGGTGGAGATGAACGTGAAGCCCTTCTTGGACAACCAGTTGATGTAGACGGGGGACAAGCTATACGAGTGCATCGATGCCGGCATTTGGCAATGCATTGTCGGGGTGGCCATCATCTCGCCGCGGTACTGAGAAGAAGCTGTGTCGGGGCGGTGGGGGAAGGAGAAGGAGAAGGGGTGGCGGCAACAGTGGGGGAAGAAAATGGGAGAAACAGTATCGTTTTTGGGGGCGCGGAGTTGAGGCAGCGACGACGGAGGTGTAGGAGAAGGAAAGGAAAAAGGTGAGGTCATTGGGAGGAAGAAGAGAAGGTAGTGAAAAAGGTGGAGTCACGTGGGAGGAAAAAGAGAAGAGAGAGAAAAAATTTGGGGTCATCAACCACGTGTGAAGCTGTTAGCCACGCGAGCGCCGTTTTTCTCCACGTCAGCTTATTTGAAATAGCACTTGACAATTTGGTAGATGACATAAACGGATGTAAAGGTTGTGCATTTACAGAAAAATTTTCAAAACGCGGGTAGAACATAAAATTTCTTTAAACCTTGTGATTTTTTAGTCTATTATCCCAAAAATATTTATCAATAGCTAGGAAGCACAAACACTTCGTGGGACTATAGTGTCCACGTGTCCGACATGCCACGGACACCGACACACGAAGAATCTCGTCCGACATACGTGTCCCATGTGTCCAAGAGTGTCTTGATCAGTCAATTTTTTTTTGCCTGGACACGGCTCTAACACGGCCCGTAAGTCCGGACACAGTCAGCCATGCATTTTTTAAAAATATATATAATAAAACAATCACCGACAATGAGTTTTCATCGATTGATGAAGATAATGGAATCCTTGAGTTGCCAATCTTTCTCTTGATGAACCAGAATTGAAGAGAGTAATATTTTTTAATTAAGAAAAAACAACAATGATTGATGAAGAGTATAGTGAGATTCTAGTTAATTTTTTGTTTACATGTGGTTGTACATGATTATTTCTACTGAAACATGCTAATCTAGGAATTTTTTGAGAAGAAGTCAATAGATATTGTGCCTCATGTTTTTGGAAGGAGCTTAAAAATAATAAGTATTGAGACAAGAAATTATTTAGAATACTTCATATATTTTGAAAGGTGCAAAATTAGAAGTTTGACATCAATGAAAATATTATAATATTATTACAAATCTTGATATATATATATATATATATATATAATATGAAATGTGAATTTTTTAAATTTTTTAAAATTATATATATATGTCGTGTTCGTGTACTGTAAATTTTTGAAGTTGGTGTATCCCCGTGGCCGTGTTCGTGATGTGTCCCGTGTCGGTGTCGGTATCGGTGTCGGTGCTTCATAGATCAATAGCTATGAAGCAAACTTACCTTCCAGACAGCCACTTCCATTGGGAGAAAGAAAATGAATTCTCCATCTATTTGCTGCATCATCTCATGAAGCACTCTATATATATATATATATATAATCCTACACTAGTTGTGTAGCTGGGAGCTCTTGCCTTCGGCACCTGCTGATCTATACTTGGGTGGATGCTTTGAAGGTAAGTTTTATCTTGTATCTTATTTTTGTTTTGTTTCATGCAATCATGCCTCATGAAATGAACTTCTTTAGATCTTTCTCAAGTTCTTTTCTAAAAGAACAAATATAGAGAGACATGACGATTGTGGAAATAAAAAGAGAAAAATAGGAAGAAATAGTGCAACGGGAGATAGGTACGTAGAAATAAAAAAGGCATTATACCAATAATAAGATTAATGATGTGGATATACTCTTCAAGGTATTCTTCAAACTCATTTTCATATCAACCTAGTTTTTTGTCATCTCAAATAATAGAAAGATTTGCTTGAAATACGAAAGATGAATTTAGTTGAAGCAAAAAATGTCCAAGACAAAAATAAAATAGGAAAAGTTACTTAAAATGACCAAACCTATATCTATATCTAAATTATATATCAAGACATGATGTTTTACGTATATATAAAAAAACACTTAGTGAACTCTCCCCTTGATGTCTCCTAGAACTCCAAACCTTAGGATCGATGATATCTACATCACATTTGAGGGCTTCAGAGTGAAAGAAGACTATGAGAGATAGAAATTAGGATTTAGCACTTTAGAATCACTCTTTAAGGCTCAAGGAATCCTCGATAGCTCATTGGAACAATAGAAAGCCTTAAATAGCTAAAAACATGAGTATTTATAGAGGTAGTTGAAGTATGGGAGTGTAAAGAGCCATTCAACTGATCTAAATAGATCCATTGGTATTTTCGGTCGACCGTCGACCGATCCTCGATCGGTCTGCCAAGATCCGAAAAGTGTTCTGGGATTCTAGAATCACTTCGGTCGATCCTCGAGCGACCTTCGGTCGGCCGAGATTTGGCCGAAACAATATCAATATTGATTTTTCCTTATTTTTGCACTCGAGACTTGGTTTTGGGTCTCATTTTGGTTTTTTTGGCTTTGGTAACTTAACATGGACATCATGATAAAGCTTAGAATCATTTACAATGAAAAAAACTAAGTTCTAAACTAATTTCGATGCGCTCGACTACAAAGCCTATGTTTCTTGAATATTTGCGATTTCTCTAACAAACTTCGGACGCGTACCGTATATCCAACCTGAGACTGAAACTTCATAAAACTATTAGAACTATATTTGTTATCATCAAAACTAAGAGCGTTGTCAAAGTTGAACCCTTAGCCAACATAATCTTATATAAAATATATCAAATCAAGGAATACATTAACTTGTCATCCAAAATATCATTAACAAATTGGCGTGGCATTTTGTTGGTGTAAGATTTTTAACATTGTTTCTAATATTGGTTTTGATAATAACAAACTAAAAACTAATTTATTGAGAAAATTTCAAATTTCATGTTGATAAGCACGCGACGTCCGCGATGAGGAAGATAGAAGCGAAATCGAAATATTCTAAAGGAAATTGGTCGATGCTCGAAAATGGAAAAAAGTTTGAAGAATAGATTTTGGGTTTAGATTCATTGTATATTCTATGGGATGTTTAATGATGAAGTAAAAAATATATCAAACCCAAGTTGAACCCCGGATCGTACATGAACCGACGTTGAAACTACACTGTAAGTAGTTTTGATTGCATGTTCGATCGACCGACCTACGACAGGTCTTCAATTGGTGAGCCAATGACTAATTTTCCAACATTTGTATCTTATTTTTTGCAAGCCTTATATCCTTGGATCTTTATAAATAAACTCTACCCGTCTTCCTTAAGCTCTATTGAACCATTGAAACATCCTTGAATCTATTATGAGTCTTACTAAGCCATTTACTTAAAAACTCTAACATTGAAGCATTTCTTTCTTAATCGAACTTCAATCCTTATATATTATTCATCATTGAAGTCATCAAGAGGGGCTAAGAGATTATCAATGGAGCTAAATTGTATTTGTTTATTAATTGCTCTTGTTTATTTGTAATTTTAAGTTTGTTTTTGTTTCATTTCAAATTTAGTATTGACCTAGAGTGTAAGTCTTAATATTTGAGTGATTGCCTTGGTGTAGAACCATAAGTCCACTCATGTTTACTACATTAGTGTAGTTGTTCTTGAAGCTTAAAGTGTTGAAAGTATCATCGGGAAAAAGTTATAGCATTAACTTGTAAATCATTTAGGAAGAAACTGTACTATTTAATAAATTTGGTTAAAATCCTAAGCTCAAAGCTTGATAGTAGATGTGGACTGGATTAGAAGTCCAACCATATGTAAACATTGGTTTATTTGTATGTGTACTTTACTTGTTAAACTATTTACTTCCACTTGCATTAAATTATCATTCACACTTAAGAATTCGATAAAATTGACATTAGGCTAATTTTAACTATTACCGACTATGCAACCCCCTCCCCTCCTCTCCTCTAATGTGTTATTTCCTCTCACAATTATAATATGATATAAAAAAATGATATTTTTTCCTCTTGCTCCTTCTCCTCCAAAACCTACTATTCTGGCAATCTAATCCTCCGTTGATTGCCTCTCCTCCTTCAAAGGGTGAAGAGGTGGTGGTGGATAGGGAAGCAAAGGAGGAGGCAAAGAGGGAAGAGGAGTTATAGTTTTTTTTATATAAAAAGCGAGACTTATTCAAGCCACTCCATATACATTGATAAAAGAACAAGACAACTACAAATTAGAGCCCCTTCCTCCAAATGTCAAGCCAGATGTCTGACAGAGAGGAAAACAGCCGAGTACATAAGTATAAGTTCTGATCTACTAGCCACCAAGCGGTTGGCTCATAACTGGTAGGAAGAGGATAGAAGGTAAGACTCGAATAAGACCCAGCGATCAACATGAATTCAATCTTTTCCACATATTCAAGCATGCTCCTAATAACAAATTAATGTCTGCAATCTTATCCTGGAAGATAACCTAAATATCGTCTGTCATCGTTGATCCAAGTCTGATAAGTCGTTCTTTTGTTGGAAGTCTTTTCTTTAAAAATAGCCAATAATGGATTTTGAATTTGATCGAGATTTTATCCCTCCAAATTTTCCCCGCAACCTCCCAAAGAACTCTGGAGTCCATGTATTTCTCGTAGCAAGATGTCGTCGAGAACTTATCATTTTTCTCCCAACGCCAACAGTTTGAATCCGGCCCCTGCCTTAGGTCAGGTCTCCCAATGAAGTTTATCATTCCTTTCACACTCCCCTATCCACTTTTGATGCCCAGTGAAAATCCCACGTTCCCGAGTTTTGGTCAAAGCACTGTTCAACAGTTGCATTTTTAGATTTGTGCGCTCTAAAGAGTTTCGGAAATTCCTGCGCCAAGTTGATGTTTCTGCACCACCTTTCCTTCCAGAAGCTTGTTGATTTCCCGTCGTCGAGCTTTTTTTCCATTCCTAAGTCAAAATAACTCCTTTGCTCGAATGATACATTTCCACGTGGTTGACCAACTCTGCGGGCTGAACAAGTCGTACCAATTTTTTCTTCTGAAGTAATTAGATTTCACAATTTCTACCCAAATGAGATCTCTGTTGTTTGCCAATTCCCACCACCACCTTCCTAGACGTGCAAGGTTATGCATCGCCAGGTTTTTAATACCCACTCCCACAAAGGCTGTTGGGTTAGTCACATTCTCCCAGTTGACCAGTTCCCCATACCCACCTCCATCCATCCCTCCTTTCCAGAAAAAATGTCCGCGACGTTTGTCAATTGCCTATATTACCCACTTGGGTGTTTTGAAGATGGAGAGCCAGTAGCCAGGAATGGAGCTCAAAACGTTATTGATTAGCACGAGGCGTCCCCTCTTGATAGAAGTCTCCACTTCCAAGAGCTAAATCTCATGTCTACATTGAAGGCGAAATGGCCTACACTAGAGGGGGGGTGAATAGTGTGTTTACTAATTCGATTAACCTAAATCCAATTTTGATCGATTTTTAGATTAGTTTAGGCAATTTGCGATTCAATTACTAAATGCGGAAGCGATAAGAAGATAAAGCAATAAAAATAATCAAGCAATGCAAACACGATATTTATAGTGGTTCGGCCCCAATGCCTACTCCACTACATAAGCATCCCGCTTAGGATTTTCAAACTAGTTTTACTAGATTAATTTAAGTTTCCCTTATACACGAGGACTTTACACCGAAAAGTCTCACTCTCGACCTAAGGTACTTCCACACCCGGAAGTCTCCGCCTTCTTGTCGAGAGCACTTATCCCACCTCAACCCTAAGGGATAACTAAACTAATCCTAGTAACAACTTAGTTTACACAAGTAGCTGTACACCTAACACCAGGTAATCACTTTACATAACCAAGACCTAATCACAAGGTCTTCTACAAACCTAAAACAAATAAACGTTCAAATAACGATAAAATACAAAAAGAAAAGAGCTAAATGATAAATACAATATTAACTACTCTTTTCAAGCATTCAAAACCTCCATCTCGTCAAGTCGTTGAGCTTGAACAAAATCCCGAGTTGAGGAAGTAAACGACGCTTGAAGAAGAACTCGTGGAAGTAGCAGAGCGCGCTTGATCAATCTTTGGAAGGCTTTGATCTTCCTTTTAATAGCTCAATAAAATATGTAATAGAGAAGGAAGGAAGCAAATGAATCATACCTGGGTGTATTTATACCCAGGTGAAGAAATGGCGTTCAACGGATAGAAAACTATCTATTACAAGCTGTCGGTCGAAGCGCCGATCGAAGCATTGGTCGACCGGTCATTCGACCGCTTTTGTTTACCCAGTGGTTGGTCGACCGCCAGACGCAGATCGCACGATCTGCGTTCTTCGATCGACCGACGCGATTGCATCTTTGGATTATATGCAGGTCGGTCGATCGATTGGTCGACCGCAAGCCTCGGCCCGATTCTTTCACCATTCGGTCGACCCGTCGGTCGACCGGCACGATCTTTCATCCCGGGTATCAACAGGTCGATCGACCGACGGGTCGACCGCCCGAGCTACTGCCCGTTTTGGGCTTCCATCGATCGACCGCTCGGTTGAGCGACCGATCGATCGAACCTAGGCTGAATGTTATTTCTTCAGCCTATTTCTTCCGCGCTTCGTTTTCGGGTTTCGGCTTTCAACGAGCATCATCTTGGAGAGCTTTTGACTTGATCTTTGGACTCGTCCAAGCGACTTTGGTGCACTCGTCGATCTTCGGGAAATTTCGCGACGAACCCGAACGCGACGATCAATGTCCTTTCGATTCATCATTTTCTCCGATTTTTTCGATCGAGGACATTGAACGCTAGTCGATATGGAACCTGAAAGATATTCTCAATTAAATCATTAGTTCCATGTTTGTTATCATCAAAACCATCAAGATCGAGATTAAGGCTAAGGTTGAAAACCTAAAGCCAACATACATTCTCAATGATCCCATTCCAATCCTCCATGGCCAGGCGCCCGTCCCTAAGAGGAAGACCCAGATACTTGAGAGGAAAAGCGTCTTTCTTACATCCCAGAATTGTCGCTGCTTCGGCGCCCCTTTCCTCGCACCCCCTCACATGAACAGCTTCAGTCTTAGCAAGGTTAGCTTTCAACCCCGACGCAAGCTCATAGTCCACGAGAAGGAGCTTCAAGTTTAAAAGATCGTCTCTATCTCCTCTTGTAAACACCACGAAGTCATCTACAAATTCTAGGTGCGAAACAACAACTTTATCGCTCAATCTAACCCCCTCAATCAGTCCATTCTGACCTACTCTGTCCATCAATCTTGCAAAGATATCATCAACCAATAGGAAGAGATACGGGGACAGCGGATCCCCTTGCCTAAGGTCCTTCTTATGTCTGATCCATTTTCTAAGTACTCCATTTAGTAGTGTCGAAGATTCCCTGCTCTTGGAGTGAGATCCCATCAATCCAAGTCTATGGAAATCCCCTTTCTTTAAGCAGTTCCAGTAAGAAATCCCAGTTCACGCTATCAAAGGCTTTGGACAGATCCGGTTTTAGCATGATGGAATCCACCTTATTCCTTTTGCAGTGGTGGATCAGCTCAGATGCTGCCATATAACTGTCAAGCGTCGATCGACGCTGCAAGAAAGTGCATTATGTTTTCCCAATCAGAAACTTCATGTGTGGTTTCAATCTAATTGCCATATGTTTTGAGAAGATCTTGACGATGCTCGTAGTGAGACTGATAGGCCTGAAATCTAAAATTTTGTTTGCTCCTTCTACCTTCGGAATTGAAACAATGAAAGACTTGTTCACCCTGCTCAGGTCACATCTGCCTCTTATGTCCTCTAGAACCCTTCTAACATCCTCGCCGATGAAATCCCAGAAAGTCATAAAAAATTCGGGAGTAAAGTCGTCAGGTCCTAGGGCCTTATCTTTACCCATGCCCTTTAGTCCCTCTAGGATTTCCTCCTTTTCAAAAGGTTTTGTGAGGTCATACAGGTAATGACTCTCCCCTCTAAATAGTTCTTGCCAGTTCGGTCGCAAGGTTTGATCAGAAGACGAGCAAATTGTGTTCCAAAAGTATTCATGAAGTGCTTTTTCGATGTCCTTAGGGTGATTCACTATTCTCCCATCCACATTTACTGATGAAATCCAGTTCCTCTGCTTCCTGCCATTTGCAGTCATATGGAAAAATTTTGTGTTCATGTCCCCGTCTTTTAGTCATTTAATCTTCACTCTTTGTTTCCAATATATGTTTTCGGCTTCGTAGCAATTGTCCAACTTCTTTCTTACCTCTTTAATTCTTGTTTCTATCTCCAATAAATTGTGCCCCTCCATTTCTCCTTTACGGAGTTCCACCTCCAACTCGTCCTCCGGTCTTGTTATGTGATCTCTTTTAGCATTTCTAATATTTATACTCCAGACCCTCTAGTTCTTCCGCAATAATCTACACCTCAATATCCATCTTGAGAGATTATCATGGACCATTACCGACTGAGCCTCCAATGTATCCCGCACAACATCTCGGCAACTCGGTTCGAGTAGCCAATGATGCTCGAATCGAAACATAGACCTTTTAGAATTTGAAACCCCCCCCCCCCCCCCCAAATTTGCAGAGGGCAGTGATTAGATAGCCTAGGATTTTCCACCGTAACCCCCCAGTGGTTCAACCAATCAGCTAGAGCCGGGTTGATCCGAATCCTGTCAAGTTTTGCAAAGGCTGGTGTGCCGTGATTGTTGCACCATGTGAATCTGCGCCCCAAAAGAGGGAGGTTAAAAAATATAGAGTCAGCTAATTTCTCAGAGAACCTCCTAACTCTCTTTCATTTCCTCTGCAATTTAATCTCTCTGCTTCTCCTCTAGTAACACTGAAATCTCCTCCCACTAAATTTGTTGTATTAGATGGTTGGAGTATCATGGCAAGTTCTTGGAAAAAAATAAATTTATCTTCTCTTCCCGGCAGTCCATAGATATTATAGACCCTCAGTGATCGATTAGATGGTTTATGTGTGAGATTGTAGCAAATGCAGTTACTCCCCCCCTCAGAAGAAACTGCATCCCAAATATCCTTTTTCCATGCAATTAATAACCCTCTCGACATTCCAATTGAATTTCTGAAAGAAAAGTCAAACGCCGAATTACCCGAAATTTTTTTCTTCCAAAATATGTTGAAGTCTTCAATCTTTGTTTCTTGGATACAAATGATACTGGAATTTGAGATACTTAGATAAAGCTTCAACATTGAAATTTTTGAGACCCTACAAATATCTCTTACGTTCCAAAAGGAAGCTACAAACATTAAGATTAAAGCACAAACACCCAACAAGCTACGGGTCCTGTTGACCGGTCCTCACAACCAAACATTAAAACATGGTTATCCCAATCCTTCTCAATCTCTGTCTTCTTGATAGCACAACAAACATCGTCATCAATCTCCATAAAGCCCAGACCTAGTAACCTGTTCTTGAACTTTTCAGCGTCAAGGTCGGAGATACATGGAGTCTTAGTGCCTCCTCGAAGAGAAAAATCAACAAGCGGAGCTTCTAATGGTTTGTTCAGGGGGAGAAAAATCTCTTCTTTGCGTAGCATTGCACGGCTTAGCATGTCTGTGCCATTCCCATGAAGCTTCTCAAATCTCGCACTTCGTTTGATGCTCGTCAACTCGTTCCCTCCCGAAGCCGTACATTCTTGTTCTTGCAATTTCCCCCTATGTCTGACGACGGCTCCGACAGCAGGCCACCAGAACACTGAATGCCAGATACATCAATGAAGGAAGGAAGATTAGACTTTACCTCACTGCCGCTGTTGATTATAGCCGTCTGGGTGGCCCCTATATCCGCCATGAAACGCAGTGGTTGGGGAGCAAGATCGACGAACGTAGTGAGGAAGGAGGGTGACAAGTTAATAAGCTAGTTTCCCCCCTCCTAGGACCCACCACTAGAAGCACCAATATTCGTATAGCATAGGCAGTGGGGCCCCACACGTGGACCAGATGATGGCCCCACCATGAATCGGCTTCCGCTCGTGATCGCAAAGTGACCCCATCTGCACTCAAATGTTCCTTCCTGCTTCAGTCAAACCCAAGCTCAACGCAGGCCCAATAGGTGGGTAGACCAAAGTCGGTCCCACAAGTTGAATACATGGTCCCATGCACTTATTAGCCCACGCTCGAGCTACGTCTCCAAATCTTACCTTGCCTCCATATGCAAATTGATTGTTTGGAATTAAAGTCTCCGCGTTCACCGCCACCATTTTAACCAAGTGAGCAGCCGTATTAATGGGGCCATCAAATTTCATTAATGACCCATCCCCAAGGTTGATGTAGACGTAATGTTATTTGTCCCATTCGAAATTTGAACAAGACCGCCCCTGCAGCCAAGCGCCAATGACGGAAGGTTTGGACCGGTTGCACCCACGCCATTACCAAGGACCTCCGTGTAATGGCCATGCACATCATTCGCCGGTGCAGCATAGTGATGATGAGAGGCTATCGCCAGCGCCGATGCGGCGGATTCCGACTTCAGATTTAACAGGGAGAGGCCACCTCCTCCGAGAGCTCCTCCCGCACCTCCCGTCGGCGAGTGCACCGGAGAGAACTCTCCTCCTGACCCCCCATCCGACGAGCGGCTTGACCAGTCCCTAGAACCACCCGAAGAGTCGTCTCCATCTCCCCCATCTGCCGGCTTGTTAGAGCCCGCCCAACGGCTCCAAAGTATATTCACCTGGATCGTAAAGGTCATTCCTTGAATATGAGCTTCGATGAATCGCGGGATATAGTCGATGCCGGAGCATGCGACTTCAACTCGGCAGTCTTGGAGATCACTGCAGTTTACTCCTTGTCGCTCGACGAATATGAGGGATCCAAAGTTGCTGACGATCGCCTGAAGATCAATGAAGAAACTTATGCAGGGATCAAATGTGAAGCTGAGGGCAAAAGTAGATTCAAACTTTTATTCCAAATCTTCCATCTCAAAAGATGGAAGCTTAAGCAAGAGTCTCACAGAAGAAAAGGGGAAAAATTACAAAGGATGAAAGAAAAATGACATTAGATTTGAAATCGCGAGCCTTTTTATATCTTGGCTCAGCTAAACATCAACAATGACTAAAATGCCCGTGTACTTTTCACTTATTTGCTGAAATGTAAAGCTATTTGAATACAAACTATTTCGACTATACACAGTTCAACTTGAAAAGTAATAAAATGAAATAAAGTTGAAGTGTTGCTTAAGTATTGCTGCAACTTATTGTTCTGTGTTTGATGTTGTTGTAACCTTCTCAACAGTCCCCCCTCAAGTTGGGATTGGAGAAAGGATTCTCTAACCCCAACTTGGAAAGTATTTGGTAATGTGACTGACTTGGCAAAGCTTTGGTCAAAATATCAGCAGGCCGTTTTCTTCCATGAATGTATGTAGGACTCACTAATCCCTGCAGAAATTTTTCTCTAACAAAATAACAATCAACTTCTAAATGTTTTGTTCTCTCGTGAAATACTGTATTAGCACTTATGTGCAAAGCACTTTGATTGTCGCAGTGTAATGGCATAGGTAAACTGCATTTGATCCCCATCTCATTAACTAAATTGATCATCTAAATAAGCTCTGATGTAGCACTTGACATAGACCTTAACTCACTCTCAACACTAGACTTGCTGACAGTGAGTTGTTTTTTGCATTTCCAATTTATTAAGGAGCTGCCCAGCTTCACAATGTATCATGTGATTGATTTTCTGGACATGGCACAGCTGCCCCAATCAGCATCACAGTAGTCTGTTATTGAAAGAGTGGATTCTGCAGAGTAAAATAACTCCAAACCTAGAGCATCTTTTAGATATTTCAGTATTCTGAATGCTGCCTTAAGATGTGATTATTTTGGGTTCTGCACAAACTGGCTGAGTGTATGCACACTATAAGTAATGTCGGGTCTGGTTATAGTTGCATACAATAACTTTCCTATGAGCCTTTGATATTGATGTTTGTCTTCCACAATTTGATCATCATCAGTGACCTCATTGTTGAACTTGCTATTGAACTGCATAGGTGTATCTTTGGGTTTACAATCCCTCATGTTCATCTTAGTGAGAAGGTCAAGTATGTACTTTCTTTGGCTGATATGTATTCCCCTTTTGGTTCTTTGAACTTCCAAGCCAAGAAAGTATGCGAGGTTCCCCAAATCTCTGATTTTAAACTCAGAGTTTATATGTCTTTTTAAAGCATCTATTCCCTCAATATCACTTCCTGTTAAGATGATATCATCTACATAACCAGGACTATCGCTCTTTTGTTTCCATTTTCTTTCACAAACATACGTGTATCAGATGTACATTGCTTGTATCCTTGTGAGATTATGCAAGCTGACAGCTTGGCAAACCATTGCCTGCCAGCTTGCTTAAGCCCATAGATTGACTTAATGAGCTTATATACTCTTTGATCATTAGGATCCCCATAGCCTGGTGGCTTAACCATATAAACTTCTTCATTCAAGTCACCATGCGGATATGCATTACTGACATCTAATTGATGCAAAGGCCATTCGGAGGCTGCAGCTACTACTAACAATGTTCTAACAGTAGCCATTTTAGATACGGGTGCAAAAGTTTCTGAATAATCTTCCCCCTCTATTTGTGTGAACCCTTTAGCAACTAGCCTCGACTTGTACTTTTCTATACTGCCATCAGGTCTGAATTTGGTCCTATAGACCCATTTACAACCTATAGCTTTCTTGCCGGGAGGTAAATTACACAACTCCCAAGTGTTATTCTCCTCCAATGCTTCCAACTCAAATTGCATGGACTTCACCCAAACAGGATTTTGAATTGCACTACTGTAGGTTTCATGATCAACTTGTGAGTCAATGTATGCTAAGAAGGTTATGTGAGGAGTGGGAATTTGAGAAAAACTCACATAGTTTGACATTGGGTAGGGTGTGATTTTGTAAGTCCTGGGTTTCTTGGTAGGATAAGACATATTACACTGATAATCTTGGAGTTTAATAGGTTTTTTTGTGGATTCTTTGACTTCTTCTGAGAAGTGTAGGTGTAGGTTGAAGTATGGGTGAGGACTCAGCATGTGTTATTGGGTTTTCATTGTCACTATGCATGTTTACTTCTTCCTGATTATTCCCATTCTCTTTTTCTTCCTCGGTGGATGAATGTACCAATGAGTTAGGACTTTTGGAAAGAATGAAGTCAGATGTTTCTTCACAGTCATATATGGACTTTTCAAATGTGGGAAGAGAAAAAATTATCTTTTGGGATTCTTGATTGTTGAATGGGAATACATTCTCAACAAATTGAACATCCCTTGAAACTGAGATTGAGTGTGTGTTAAGATTATAGGTTTTATACCCCCTTTTTTTTCATAAGGGTAGCCTATGAAAACACATTCCTCAGCTCTGGGATCAAATTTGGTCCTTCCCAATTTAAGAGTATTGATATAACAAAGGCTTCCAAAGGCTTTAAGATGATTCAATGGAGATGGTTTTTGAAACAACATCTCGTAAGGAGACTTGTTGTCAATAACAGGACTTGGTGTCCTATTTATCAAGTAGGTCGCTATTTGGATACAGTCACCCCAGAATTTTATGGGTATTTGAGAATGAAACTTCAAGCTTCTTGCCACCTCAAGAAGGTGCATGTGTTTTCTTTCAACCACTACATTTTGCTGTGGGGTTTCAACACAGGTGCTTTGGTGAGCAATTCCATGCTTTGTCAAGAAGTTTTTTAAAGTGGAGTTGAAGAATTCAGTTCCATTGTCAGTTCTGATAATTTTGACTATTTTGGAGAATTGATTTTGTACAAGTTGAATGAAGCTGATCAAGAGTTCAGGAACTTGGGTTTTTGAAGCAAAGAGATAAGTCCAACAACATCTGGTATAATCATCCACTAAGGTGAGAAAGTAGGAGTTTCTATCATAGGTTTTTTCTCTATGGGGACCCCAAACATCACAATGTAGCAACTCAAATGAACTCAAAGTTTTATTTTCATTAAGCTGAAAAGGAAGTCTACATTGCTTTGCTAATGGACACACATTGCAAAAAACATCTGAAATTTTATCTAGCTCAGGTATGTACCTTGACAACAATTTCATTCGACTTAAATACATATGGCCTAAACGTAAATGCCAAAGAACAAAAGGATCAAGCTTAACAGACATAGCTTGTGGTTGAGAGGACTTATTTGCGGCAGGTGAAACTCCATCTATCAAGTATAATCCATCCTTCTCTCTACCATTCCCCAGGACTTTCTTCGAGGTAAGGTCCTGAATGAAAAAGTTATTGGGATTAAAGGTAATTAAGCAATTAAGTTCCTTTGTCAACTTGCTCACTGAAATTAGGTTAAAGTTAAATGAAGGTACGGATAATGTGTTGGCCAAGTGGAGATTTTTGTTGACATATGCATTTCCTATGTGAGAAACTTGTATGGATATTCCATTAGGTAATGATACTTTGCTATTGTGGACTGATTTAATGGCATTTTCAAGCACAATATATCTAGAGGATATATGGTCAGTAGCTCCACTATCAAGTATCCATGCTTTATGTGAAGTACATGAAACTGAGCTAAATGCATTACCTGCCATGTTGACCTTATGATGAGAGGGCAATTTATTCTTCACCATATTGAGTTGTTCCTCTGTAAGTCCTGCCAAAGCATCATCTGTCCTCGGTTGATTCTCATTGCTGATATAGTTTTCAGACTTGTTTTCTTGGTTTGGTGCCTGCACACTATTGGCTACAGCTGACTGTTCACCCAATTTTTGTTTGCCTTTGTACCATTTGTGGCCTGGTGGATAGCCAACCAGCCTATAGCAATTCTCCTTAGTGTGTCCTGGTCTTGAACAAAATTCATAGTACTTTCCTTGATATGAATTGTTCTTTGACTTGTTGAATTTGGTGTTGAAACCTTGATTCTGATATAAACCTATGTTGCCACCTTGATTCTGATACGTGCTTGCTAATGCAATGCTCTCAACACTGGGCTTTGAATTCACACCCATGTGTCTTTGAGCTTCTTCCTGCTCCATCATGGCATAAGCCTGGGCAATAGTGGGTAATGGCTTCATGAGTAGGATTTGCCCTCTAACTCTAACATACATTTCATTCAAACCCATTAGAAATTGCCTCAATTTCTCATGTTCCATATTTTCCTTTCCATTTTTGCAATTGCACATAGAACCAAATCCGAGAACACTCAATTCGTCCCATAATCCTTTTAACTTGGTGTAGTAGGATGCTACAGTCAAGTTGTCTTGCCTTGTATTGCTAATTTGTACTTTGATCTCAAAAATTCTAGGCTCGCTGCTTTGCCCAAACCTTCCTGCCAGATCAACCCACATGTCATGAGTTGTTTCCGAATACATAATACTGGAATTCAACTCTGGAGAAACTGATTGTAAGATCCATGATCTTACCATATCATTACACCTTTAAACTTAGCTGTGTTCTCACTAGGGATTTCAATCGAACCATCAATGAACCCTAGTTTATTTTTTGCTAACAATGAAATCCACATAGACTATTTCCCGGGCAAATAATTGCTATGTCCAGATAATTGTATGGTGACAAGAACCATACCTGGGTGATCATTTCCCTGAAGAACAAATTGATTGTCTTCAACTTCTACGAATTCAGAGGATGGTCCACTTTCTTGACTGTTCTGCAATGACCCAGCTGTAGATCGACTCGCAGCAAATCTCCTGTTCCTCGCCATTTTGATCGGCGGAGTAGTGGGTTGCGATGATCAGATCTAACAGTTTGATCGGGTGATCCGCTCTGATACCATGAAGAAACTTATGCAGGGATCAAATGTGAAGCTGAGGGCAAAAGCAGATTCAAACTTTTATTCCAAATCTTCCATCTCAAAAGATGGAAGCTCAAGCAAGAGTCTCACCGAAGAAAATGGGAAAAATTACAGAGGATGAAAGAAAAATTACATCAGATTTGAAATCGCGAGCCTTTTTATATCTTGGCTCAGCTAAACATCAATAATGACTAAAATGCCCTTGTACCTTTCACTTATTTGTTGAAATGTAAAGCTATTTGAATACAAACTATTTCGACAGTACACAGTTCAACTTGAAAAGTAATAAAATGAAATAAAGTTGAAGTGTTGCTGTAAGTATTGCTGCAACTTATTGTTCTGTGTTTGATGTTGTTGTAACCTTCTCAACAATCAAAATCGTTGCAATGCTCCAACGGCACACCATGCAAGCTCGGTCCAGCCATCAATCGAAGAGGTGCGAAGACCCGACCGATGGCAAAGTTCCACTCGTCGAACTCCACGAAGCCGGATTGGACGTTCATTAAGCGCCAACTCAACATATATGCTTTGGCTGTAGTCGACGGGCATAAGAGGAGCATAGAGCCGCTGTTCATCGCCTTGATCTTCCAAAGCATCGGATCATATTCAAAGCCGAAGAAACACGAACAGATGCAGCGTAGAAGTCGGTCTCTAGTTCCGCAGGACCCAGTCGGTATAACACGCAGGTCCCTCCTGCAGAGCAAGTTGATCCCTTCTCTTGTTGCCGAGGAGATACGAAGGAAGCACTGGGATCTCATTGGTCGGTTTGTGTCCATGTCGCCAGAGCCAGATGCGTTAGGAGAAATGACACAAGTGGTTTTCTTTGCATCGAAAAGGTCATCGACGAACTCTCCTACATAATAAAGGCCTCCTAAGGTGCATGGGATGTTGAACTGGCAGGCGGCTTCGAGGTTGACGTGCGAAAACCCAGAACGAGACTGTTGCTCACTGGAGCTAGTCTACATTTGCGGAAACGATGGCCAGAACTTTTGCATATAAGGCAGCGTGTGGCGGCAACACATTCTCGAGCATAATGACCCTTCCGGAGACAGTTATAACACACTGAATCCAGTCTTAATTTCGTCATTAAAGCTTGGATATCTGATGCTTCCGTCTTTCTAACGGAGACGGCGCGGGGAGGCTCCTGCGCCTCCTAAACACAAAATAAGTTGTAGCATTAAGTTGTAAATCATTTTGGAAGAAACTGTACTATTTAACAAATTTGGTTAAAATCCTAAGCTCAAAGCTTGGTAGTATATGTGGACTGGATTAGAAGTCCAACCACTATAAATAGTACGTAAACATTAGTTTATTTATATGTGTACTTTACTTGTTAAACTATTTACTTTAACTTGCATTAAATTATCATTCGCACTTAAATAATTCGATAAAATTGACATTAGGCTAATTTTAGCTATTACAGACTATGCAACCCCCTCCCCTCCTCTCCTCTAATGTGTTATTTCCTCTCACAATTAGAACATGATATAAAAAAATAATATTTTTTCCTCTTGCTCCTGCTCCTCCAAAACTTGCTATTCTAGCAATCTAATCCTCCGTTGATCGCCTCTCCTCCTTCAAAGGGTGAAGAGGTGGTGATGGATAGGGAAGTAAAGGAGGAGGCAAAGAGGGAAGAGGAGTTACAGTTAGTCAAATGAAAAGGAAGAGAGAGAAAATAAGGTGGTGGAGATGAAGGAAGAGAAGAGGTAGAGGAGGCCGCCTCCTAAACACAAAATAAGCAATGCCTAGGACGCATCAAATACTTCGTAGTAAAATGGAAAAAGAAAATGAACAAGACAACCGTGGACCGTAGAAAAATAGAATTTGTCCATGCCAAAAAAAAAAGCCAGTAAAGAAGACAAGCCTGAATTAAAATTGCATTGAATTTGTCCATGGAAGATATTAAATTGCATAACTCGAAGACTTGAATTAAAATCTCCAATGATTGAGAATAGGAATATGCATTTACATACTTCTGCCAGCCAGAATTGTTCAGTATGAGTGATTTGAAGATTGCAAAACAAGCTGCATGGCTCGGCTGACAAGCCTGAATAAAAGAAGCATGGCAAGCTGAAAGAAAAAGAAAACATCTAATCTATATTAAATTAATATTAAAGTCTTGAACATAACCATCCATGCGCAATTGGTTCATAGGTTGTCACTTGCCGACACTTCTGACGAAGTTGATGCTTTTGGACAATTCCTTGACTTTACAATAGTAACCTTCTAACGGTTATTACTCATAAAAAAAACAAATTATTCATCTAATAATCTGGTTTAAGATGCATATGAGACCAGTTCACAGCCTAATTAGTGGTCCAACTTTTTTATAGTTCAATATTAAGGATTAAATTTCCACACGATCATCTTATATCTAAAATTAAAACCGAAAGGAGCCAGTAAAAACTACAACTAATAAAACTAGGAAGGGCGTACAGGTGAAAAGTATATGAAATTGATCTAAATTGAAGACCACAAAAATGTCATATAGTTTGTTTAACAAAACTGAATGACAAGAGAAACAGAGTAAGTTAAAGAAAATGCCAAACTTAAGTTTTGATGACAGCAATCCAAGAATGATATGATGCCTGTTACCAACACTACCAACAAAGTTATGCCTTTGGTCTGCATCAATGACTTTAAAAAAAAAAAGTTGCCTGCTTGAACAATAGAATGCTAAATGAGCAAGAAAAAGTGTCCAAGCCCTTGCACAAGCATGGCCAAGCTTATAATTTATGTGGATTCTATGTTTTATGACACATACAGATCGTTTAGGGAGGACAACTATTGGTGTATTCTTTAATTTTTCTACTTAGCCGGCTCGAGCTAATGCAGCTACCTATGTCAACCCAAGCTGCTTAAACAGGTTTGAACTAGTAGCCATGTTGAGTTCAATAGGGTGAAGTTTCTTTGATAACCAACCATATACCTCAAAATAGTATATACATGATTACACCACGAAACACAGTCACTTAACAAAGATCACATAAGAAAGAAGATAACCACATAAGAAGGAAGATGACGTGAGAAATAGTAAAAAAGAGAATAAGGGTACTCAAAGGTAGAGGTGGCAAAACGGACCGGCCCGCTAACACTATGGGCTTGAAATTCACGGCCCTGCAATATTTTGCGGGCTAACCAACACGACCCGTGAGTCCGCATAATTTCCCAGAATTATGTTTATTATACTCATCAAGGAGGATAGAGTTATGTTTTTATCCTCATTCACATATTTCACATAATCATATTTTTATCCTCATTCAAAATGATGTTCAAACCAAACATCATTTGCTTAATAAAATAATGAAACCAAACATCATTTGCTTAATAAAATAACAAAATCAAACATCAAACCAAACCAAACGAAATGATTTGCATGAGTCCAAACACCAAACCAAACATCAACCACATGCAAAGTTCTACTAGTTCCAGAAATTAAGAAATTATAAAACGTCGTTAGATCCTTGCGTAGAGGATGATTTGCATCATTTGGATTTAAAATATCTTCCGTGTATTCTAGAAACTTTGCAATGGTCTCCGCAAGTTCTTTAATAGAAGAAAAAAAATCAAAAAATAAATTATTGATATATGAGTTATAATTAAACTATAAAACATTGTAAAATTACCTTGCTCCCCATAAATCCAATCTCACACAAAAACGCTTCGGCATTTTCATTCTTAATCGTACTACGAAAGCGGTCAATGATGCGGCCGCTACAGTTGAATGCGGATTCTGAAGCAACAGTGGTGACAGGAATGCATAGAAAATCCCGAGCTACGGAAGACAAGATCGGGTAACAAGGGTGATGCTTCGCCCAATATCATAAAACATCGAACTTCTCGATCCTTTTGATCATCTTCTCATCTAAGTAGGCATCTAACTCCAACTTTTGTGCTTCACCATCCATCTCACCAGTTATGTCAAAATCCTACATAGAATGTAACACAAGATTAGTTATACTAATCAATGATATATGAAAAAACAAACAAAAACTATATAAAAGATTTACCATACCCCATAGAATGTCTTGTCTTCAACTTTAGCTTGCAATTCCCCTTCACTTTCTTGAGACTCAAAATTCCCACTCCTTTGAGAAGCCAAGGAAGACGACCCCAAAGTGGAAGATGACCACTAAACGTACTCATCGAAGAGATTGAATAACCTTCTATGAACCACCTCAATATAAGGTTTTGCCTCGCTTCCATAAATCTTTCTATATCCCCACTCCACAAATTCAAACTTGACTCATAGACTCATTAAAATTGGACCAATACTTCTCAAATTTCCCCATCATCCTAGTGGCCATTCTCCTTATCACTTATACACTCCATTCTCAAAATTATGATAAATCCTAACCACCAAGGGGAAGAACAAGTTCGAAGTTGGATACTTCGTTCCAGAGAATAAACAAGTCAAATTATAATAATTACCCAAAAAATGTGAATAATCTCTCAACCTTGCTCCATTCCCACATAGAAAGACAATTCGTATAACTCGAATCACTCATTGCCTAAGTGTTCAAACGCAATCTTGTAGTAAAGAGCGTTCTTCAACACAAGAAAAGTAGAATTCCATCTCGTTGGAACATCTTGTCTTAAGCTCTGCTTACCATCCAAACATAAACTTTTAACACATTCAAGAAACTTCTCCTTCCTTAATTGAGAGCCCGAACACACTTCACACTATCCCGCACTTTTTCTACGACATTAACAACATCCTTCAATCCCTCTTGCACAATTAAGTTCAAGATGTGTGCACAACAATGCAAGTGAAAGAGATCTCCATTCAACACAAGTCCTTTTCAACTATTCAACTTCGCATGTAAGTATTTAACACACATCATTTGCAGAAGCATTATCCAAAGTCAACGAAGACAACTTCTTAACGATGCCCCAATCATTCAAAACGTCATAGATTTGTGAGGAGAAGACATATAACTCAAACATAATATGTACTTCCTCAAAATCAAATCCCTATTAACGAAATGGACAGTTACAGCAAGATTAGCCATCACTATTTATTGCAGTCCACAAATCCAACGTCAACTGACCCTACCATACAACATTGCTAACACATTCTTAATCTTCTTCTTTTCTAACTCATAAAGCTTCAATATATCAGACTTTGCAGTATTCCCTAGAAACTTGCTGCACACTGGGACGTAGATATTCAAAACAAGCCATGATTCCCTGATACTCAACAAATTGAAATGACAAATTATGCATAGCAATAGCAACCAATTCCCTAAACTTATCGGGATCAAATGAGCAATCAGATAGAGTCATATTACCCTGAGCATTAGTAGAGAAGAGCATCTGACCGACATCGCCTGTGTCTCTTTTCCTACATTTCTCCATATCACGTAGGAGATGACCGGTCCCACCTCTAGTTTTGCAAGTGAACTTATCAATACAAATATTGCATTGACACATCTCTTTTCCATCTTCACCCATGGGAAGTCGAGTGAACTGCTGCAGCACTTTGATCTCCTCTGCCTCTTCGTTCCTTTGTTCTTGTCAGCTACCCCCGACTTCGATGTTGGAAGTGGAGAAGCATCCATGTCTGTGTCTCCTTCGACTTCATCCGCATCAACTTCAATGCCATTGACAGCATCAATCATCGATGAAAAATCCAATCTCAAGATTCTCAATGGTACCATCTTCTCTCTCGGCATTTATAAACAAACAATGAAAAAGAACGCATGCATAAATGAAAATTATGAAAAAGAACTTTGTAATAACATGCGAGTGATTCAGGAAAATCAATTCACTATTCCTAGAATATCTCATGGATTTATGGAATAGAAGAGAGAAAGCTCTGGCCATAATATCATATCTCACACAGATGCAATTTGGAAAAGTAAAAAAAACGAAGAGAAAAACGCAAAACAAATATTTAAAGGATAGATTGATATTAAATTCTGAACCAAATATCCAAACTCAGTTTATTCAGAAGAATTATATGGAATCCGACATGATCTGACTTCACTATCAATCAGAACAACATCTCAAAGCATTCTCTTGGAGAAGAGAAGAAGAGTAGAATGAAAAGAATAACCTGAAACTAGCTAGATAGAAATTTTTGAACCTTTATCTGCCACATTTTGGCAACATACACCCTAACAATTTCTAGTAGAAACCACACTTTATTTTCTATCTCCAAATTTCAGCAGCTAAGAAGATCCATTTCAAAACTCACCGCGAACTGGCGAAGCATAGACACAGTTATATTACAAAGACATGCATCTAAGTTTGCACCTTTAGAAAGTTACAATCCTCACCTCAGCAAACTGACGGACGGAGGCAGAGGGGCCTGGTTGTTGAGCACGAGTCGTAGGCAGAGGCAGAGGGGGCTGGACAGGCTAGTCGTCGAGCTCGAGTCGGAGGCAGGGCAGAGGAGAGCTCGGAGCTGAAGACGGAGGCACGAGGCAGAGCCGTAGAGGAGAGCTTCTCATGGGGTTTGGAGCTCACGGCGAATGGGCGGAGGGGAGGCAAAGGGCGCTGGATTGGACCAGCTTGTCGTCGAGGACTCGAGCTCGAGTCGAAGCCTCTAAGGCAGGGTGGAGAAGAGCTCAGAGGTCGGAGCTCACGGTTGGAGTCACGGAGGGAGGCTGCGACGAATGGAGAGTTGGACACGATGAATGGACTTCTTGAGTTCTTTCTCTGCCAAGTCATGAGGCGTCAAGCTTGGTCTTAGGGTTTCATAATATTTAATTCAATTTTTTTTAATATTTAGCGGTCCACACGGGCTTGCCCGGCCCGATAAGAGTCGGCCCGCTTCAGCCCGCAAAGTTATCGTGCCAGGCTGGCCCGGCCTGATTAGCTTTCAGGCTAAACTTTCCAACCCAAGCACGTAATTATTGTGTCGTGCCCATTTCTGCCGCCCCTACCTAAACTATTCTAATTTGATGTCTAAAGTTTAGCATATTCCAAATATAGTATACTTATTGACTTCCCTACATAATTTTACGAACAATGTATCTATAATGCTTTTACTTCAGCATACCTTGTTGTCCAAATTCTTGCTTATTTCTTTATATATTCAAATTCGTGTTTATATTATGATTTGATCAATGGTTCATTGTCCAAAATCCTGCTTTTTTTATCAATCCAAATTCATGTCTGTATTCATATGTGATCAATGGTTGACGAACCCTTGAGTAGGGGCAGCAGAAATGAGCACGACACAATAGCACGGCACGATAATTGTGTGCTTGGGCCGAAAAGTTCAGCCCGATAAGCTTATCGGGCCAGGCCGGCCTGGCACGATAACTTTGCAAGCTGAAGCGGGCTGGCTCTTATCGTGCCCGGCTGGCCCGTTTGGCCCGCTAAATATTAAAAAAAATTAATTGAATATTTATTAAACCCTAAGACTAAGTCTGACACCTCATGACTCGGCACAGAAAGAACTCAAGAAGTCCATTCGCCGTCTCTAACTCTCCATCCGCCGCAACCTCCCTCTGTGACTCTGTCCGTGAGCTTTGACCTCCGAGCTCTCCTCTGCCCTGCCTCCGAGGTTCTGACTCAAGCTCGAGTCCTCGGCGACAAGCTGGTCCAGTCTAGTGCCCTCTGCCTCCCCTCCGCCTGTCCGCCTTGAGCTCCAGACCTCTGTGGCTCTGCCTCGTGCCTCTGTCATCACCTCCGAGCTCTCCTCTGCCCTGCCTCCGACTCAAGCTCAACGATCAGCATGTCCAGCCCCCTATGCATCACCCTCTGCCTCCGCCTCCGGCTCGAGCTCGACGACCAAGGAGCTATCCTCTACCTTTGCCTCTGCCTCCGACTCAAGCTCGACGATCAGCCCCCTCTGCCTCCGTCCGTCAGTTTGTTGAGGTGAGGATTGTAACTTTCTAAATGTGCAAACTTAGATGCATGTCTTTGTAATATAACTGTGTCTATGCCACCGCCAATTCACGGTGAGTTTCCGAATGGATCTTCTTAGCTGCTGAAATTTGGAGATAGAAAATAAAGTGTGGTTTCTACCGGAAATTGTTAGGGTGTATACTGCCAAAATGTGGCAGATAAAGGTTCACAAATTTCTATCTAGCTAGTTTCAGGTTCTTCTTTTCATTCTACTCTTCTTCTCTTTTCCAAGAGAAAGCTTTGAGATGTTCTTCTGATTGATAGTGAAGTCAGATCATGTAGATTCGATATAATTCTCCTGAATAAATTGAGTTTGGATATTTGATTTAGAATTTAAAATCAATTTGTCCTTTAAATATTTGACCTGCTTTTTTCTCTTCGTTTTTTTTTTACTTTTCCAAATTGCATATGATGTGAGATATGATACTATGGTCAGAGCTTTCTCTCCTATTCCATAAATCCATGAGATATTCTAGGAATAGCGAATTGATTTTCCTGAAGCACTCACATGCTATTACAGAGTTCTTTTTCATAATTTTCATTTTATGCATGAGTTCTTTTTCATTGTTTGTTTATAGATGCTGAGGAGAGAAGATGATACCGTTGAGAATCTTGAAATTGGATTTTTCATCGATGATGATACTGTCAATGGCATTTAAGAAGATGTGGATGAAGTCGAAGAAGATACAAACATGGATGCTTCTCCACTTCCAGCATCGAAGTCGGGGGTAGCTGACAAGACCAAAGGAAAGAAGAGACAAAGGAGATCAAAGTGCTGGCAGCAGTTCACTCGACTTACCATGGGTGAAGATGGAAAAGAGATGTGCAATGCAATATTTGTATTGATAAGTTCACTTGCAAAGCTAGAGGTGGGACTGGTCATCTCCTACGCCATATGGAGAAATGTAAGAAAAGAGACACACACGATGTCGGTCAGATGCTCTTCTCTATTAATGCTCAGGGTAATATGACTCTATCTGATTGCCCATTTGATCCCGATAAGTTTAGAGAATTGGTTGCTTCTGCTATTGTTATGCATAATTTGCCATTTCAATTTGTTGAGTATCGGGGAATCAGGGCATGTTTTGAATATCTACGTCCCAGTGTATAGCAAGTTTCTAGGGAATACTGCAAAGGATGATATATTGAAGCTTTATGAGTTAGAAAAGAAGAAGATTAAGAACGTGTTAGCAACGTCGTATGGTAGGGTCAGTTTGACGTCGGATTTGTGGACTGCAATAAATAGTGATGGCCATCTTGCCGTAACTGTCCATTTCGTTAATAGGGATTGGATTTTGAGGGAGTACATCTTATGTTTGTGTTATATGTCTTCTCCTCTCACTAGCGTGGCATTGGCTGACAAAATCTATGATGTTTTGAATGATTAGAGGGCATCGTTGAGAAGTTATCTTCGTTGACATTAGATAATGCTTCTGCAAATGATGTGTGTTAAATACTTAAAGGCGAAGTTGAATAGTAGAAAAGGACTTGTGTTGAATGGAGATCTCTTTTACTTGTGTTGTTGTGCACACATCTTGAACTTAATTGTTCAAGAGGAATTGAAGAATGTTGATAATGTCGTAAAAAAAGTGTGGGATAGTGTGAAGTATGTTCGGGGCTCTCAATCAAGGAAGGAGAAGTTTCTTGAATGCGTAAAAAGTTTATGTTTGGATGGTAAGCATGGCTTGAGACAAGATGTTCCAACGAAATGGAATTCTACCTTTCTTAGCGCTCTTTATTACAAGACTGTGTTTGAACACTTGGCAATGAGTGATTCGAGTTATACGAATTCTCTTTCTATGTGGGAATGGAGCAAGGTCGAGAGATTATGCACATTTTTGGGTACTTATTACAATCTAACTTGTTTATTCTCTGGAACGAAGTATCCAACTTCGAACTTGTTCTTCCCCTTGGTGGTTAGAATTTATCATAATTTGAGAATTGAGTGTACAAGTGATGATGAATCTATGAGGAGAATGGTCACTAGGATGATGGGGAAATTTGAGAAGTATTGGTCCAATTTTAATGAACATTGGTCATAGCAGTTGTTTTGGATCCACAGTTCAAGTTTGAATTTGTGGAGTGGGGATATAGAAAGATTTATGGAAGCGAGGCAAAACCTTATGTTGAGGTGGTTCATAGAAGGTTATTCAGTCTCTTTGATAAGTGCGTTCAACGGTCATCTTCCACTTTGGGGTCGTCTTCCTTGGCTTCTCAAAGGAGTGGGAATTTTGAGTCTCAAGAAAGTGAAGGGGAATTGCAAGCTGAAGCTGAAGATAGACATTCTATGGGTTATGGTAAATCTTTTATATAATTTTTGTTTTTTTTTCATATATCATTGATTAGTACAACTAATCTTGTGTTACATTTCATGTAGGATTTTGACATAACTGGTGAGATGGACGGTGAAGCACAAAAGTCAGAGTTAGATAGTTAGATGTCTGCTTAGATGAGAAGAGGATCAAAAGGACCGAGAAGTTAGATGTTTAATGATATTGGGCGAAGCATCACCCTCGTTACCCGATCTTGTCTTCCGTAGCTTGGGATTTTCTATGCATTCCTATCACCACTGTTGCTTCAGAATCCGCATTCAACTGTAGCAACCGCATCATTGACTGCTTTCGTAGTACGATTAAGAATGAAAATGCCAAAGCATTGTTGTGTCTAAGAGATTGGATTTATGAAGAGCAAGGTAATTTTACAATGTTTTATAGTTTAATTATAACTCATGTATCAATAATTTATTTTTTTATTTTTTTTCTTCTATTACAAATCTTGCGGAGGCCATTGCAGAGTATACACGGAAGATATTTTAAATCCAAATGATGCAAATCAATCGTCCACGCAAGGATCTAACGTCATTTTATAATTTCTTAATTTTTGGAACTAGTAGAACTTTGCATGTAGTTGGTGTTTGGTTTGGAGTTTGGACTCATACAAATCATTTTGTTAAGTACTGATGTTTGGTTTGGTTTGGTTTGAACTTTAAATTACTGATGTTTGATTTTGTTATTTTATTAAGCAAATGATGTTTGGTTTGAATTATTGGTGTTTGGTTTTGTTATTTTATTAAGCAAATGATGTTTGGTTTGAATTACTGATGTTTGATTTTGTTATTTTATTAAGCAAATGATGTTTGGTTTGAACATCATTTTGAACGAGGATAAAAACATGATTCTGAAATATGTGAATGAGGATAAAAACATAACTCTATCCTCCTTGATGAGTATAAAAAACATAATTCTGTGAAATTATGTGGGTTCGCAGGCCGCGAATTTCTAGCCCACGGAGTTAGCGGGCTAGGCTGGCCCAGCACGCTACCTTATCGGGCCGGCCCGTCTTGCCACCTCTAAGTCTAGGAGGTTTCTGACTTTTGGACTAAGTCATATAAACTCTTACACACGAACATAATAGTGAAGAGGACCCAATTTCAGTGTGTTTGCTTAATAGTGACAAAATGTATAAGAACTTTCTCAAGTTCCAGTTGGTTAAGAATTGATAGATTCCAGAATAAATTATCAATGTACAAAACTAGAGATACTTCAGATGATGGAAATTCATCGTGGATGAGAAAGGTACTTCTGATGGTATCTTTTAACTGCAAAAGTAGAAAAAAATACTTGAGCTTCATACAGCGATAACTCTTGATGAAGGAACTAGTAGAAGTATATTACCACTTGTTAGCATAAAAGTTAAATGGAAAGAAAAAAGATGAACCAGCCAGTTGGAAATATTTCACTTTATTCAAAACACCCTGTAAAAAAATTGTTTTACTTGTTCAACATGCCAATTTAGTCCTTGATTCATGTATTTTCTTTTGTTTCCTTCATATTATCACTTCTTGACCAAACGTCAGGTTACTGAAGATCAAGGCTGACTCTGACTTTCTACTATGACTTCCAAATAGGTAGAAAAAGAAAAGAGGGAGATGGTAGTAGTGCATGCTGCAGCATGTTTTGCAATTTCATCTCCAAACAATATGAGCTGGTAGAGTGAGCTCCATGTCATTGAAAAAGGAAGACCTAACTTCATTGCAAGTTGCAACATTGACTAATTAGAAAGTATTTCCCACGAGAAATGTGTAGATGCATCTATATTCTATATATCACTGTTAAAGTACTCAATTTATACTACAATACATTTAGCATAATGAAATACACTCTACAATCAAATATTTATATCACTTGACTATTGAGCCTTACCGATGTATGCATAACTAAACAACGAATGATCTGCTCCATAAGAATATCAGGTAAACCGAAATAAAGGACCTGTAAGCATTAAATTTATTGAACACTTCACCAGAAAGGCAGTGCGCACATTATTTAGCAGAGCACATTCTAAGTGATATCGCTAGTTTCTTGTAGATATAGATAGGCCTATCATTCTATCAATCTATATAAAAAGCTTCAAGTTGCTCTAAAGCTGATCGTTTTCAACAATCATAAGAAGCAAACCTTCAAGATGCAGACGAGGAGGACTCGTCGTCTTTGTGCTTGAGAACACCAGAGTCGACAAGAATCGGGACCTCTGCAGCGAGCCACGGGGCGAGGCCCAGACAAAGGGCGTGAGCAATTCCAAATCTAGGACTGTCAAACAGATGATTAACTAAGAAGAGTTGTAGGAGGATGATAAATACTAAAAATTCATTTTTATCCAATAAGGAATAAAGTACCAATTTTTGGCCCAGAGGGGCTTGAAGTGGACGGTGAGGCAGATCTTGCCCCCGCGGTACATCTTGTGGGTTTTGCCGTCGAGCTGGGGGAGCTCGATCTCGGGGGCGGTGGCGGGATAGGTGACGGGAATATCGAACTGCAACTGGAACTCGTAGCGGCGGAGGTTGTGGACGTACCAACAGGTGCCGGACCAGCGGGTGCCCTCTGGGTTGGCAGCGGAGATACGGAACCAGTCGTTGTCGTGGGACTTGTTCATGGTGGTGTAGGCGATCAGGGCTCGGTACTCCTCCTTCAGCCGCTGCGTCCACGCCGCGCCGTCCCGCGGTCCCGCTCGCGTCGAAAGGAGCGGAATCTGCGTGAGCGCCGATTTCGTGCTCGGATCCCACCCATCCATATCCTTTCACTTTCGACCTCAATGGCCGATTAATTGACCTGGGAAGGGAAGGGAAGGGAAAGGAAATGTGTATGCTTCCCTGTTGTTTGTGTTTTTGCTCCTGAGAGGAGAGACTTGGGTTTTGCTGTTTTCCTGGATGAATTGGCTGTGTTTATTGGAGGAGGAGGAGGAGAGAAAAGGAGGAAGAAGACGCGGAAGAGGAAGAGGAAGGCGGCGACACTGCGAGATCGGTCGAGGACGTGCGAATGGGCCGGGCACAGGCGAGTCTGGTTTGGGCGTACCGAGCACAGTATAATAATTTCAAGATGACTCAGCGAGTTAGTGGTGGGTTTTAGAACTCAGCGAGTTACAACTTAGAGCTATGGATAGTTCAATTGTATTTTTCAACAAAATAATTCATATTAAATATTTAAATAACAGAATCTATACTAAATCACTTTATTAGTGAACTAAGCTATCTTAAATTAGCTTAATTATGAGGTTATTGCAGGGATATTTCTTATAATTACTTTGCAAATTTTGCAACATCACTTAAGCAACATGTGAAAATTCACTTAAATTAATTTTAATTATCTTAAACGGGTACAAATAATCAATTTGGTTTAGGGGTATTACTCCACGAACCACAATAACTCGAAAGTTTCACATATCATGATTAGTTGTATAATTATAACTTCAAAGGAAAATTATACTTTGATCCCATAATACGAATTTTGATTTTAATCTCTATAATTTTAAATTTTTAATTTTAATCACCACATTTTATTTTCATTTAAAATTTAGTCCATGTAATCACATGAGATTTAAACGGAGCTGACGTAGATAACATGTGCTGACTGGATATTGCTGACGTGGAGCCTATAGGGATCAACTTTGTAAACTATGAGGACTAAAATTAAAATTTTATAAATTATAAGGACTAAAATTAAAATTCAATAAACTATATGAATCAAAATTATTATTAAAAAAAAAATATTAAAAAAAAATATATGATATTTTTTAATTTATTTATAAATAATTATAATATTTAAAAATATTAAAATTGAGCACATATAGTAATTTACATTAACTTTATTGGATTTATACTGACGCTGTCATTAAGCATCAATTTTTATTCGTTAATTATCTTGATTTAGGGTGAATTTCACAGTGGCTGCAGAATACGAAAATTTGCTCTCCTGATCTGTTAATTTCTTCACTGATCAAATCCTCACCTTCATTTTGATCTTAAATTTGACGCATTCAAAGCAATTTAAATTAAATTTCGAACGTTAAAAAAGTATCGGTTTTCACTCTAATAAATATCGATTTTCCATGCATTTGTTGTAGTGGCAACACAATAATACAAGATTATTGCTACGATTTCGTGGGCATTGTTAAGGGATAGTCGGAGATACAGAACATGCTGCAAATATTAATATATTTTATGTTCAATTAATGTGTTCAAAGCAAGAATACAAAATCAGATGTTTGTGTCTTAAATAAAAAATAAATCAATCATGCAAATACTAAACCAATCTTTTAAATATATAAACATGTCATCACATTTTTTTAAATAAAATTCAAAATAAATCATTTTAATCTGAAAAAGTTTGCTCAATTTTAATATTTTTAAATATTATGATTATTTATAAATAAATAAATCTCATTATTTTTTATATTTTTTAAGAAAAAATAATAATTTTGACCCTTATAATTTACTTAAATTTTGATTTTAATCATCATAGTTTACAAAATTTTAGTTTTAGTCATCATAGTTTACAAAGTTGGTCCGTGTAGACTCCACGTCAGCAATGTCAAGTCAGCACCTGTTATCACGTTAGCTCCGTTTAGACCTCATGTACCGGCAGGGACTAAGTCCTAATCGAAAATAAAGTGTGGATATTAAAATTATGATGATTAAAATCAAAATTTGAGCAAACTGTGAGATCAAAATATAATTTTCTCTAACTTCAAATTATAATTTTTTTATGGGCATCCTAAACCATTGATGTTAATTTTACAAGATCTCATCATGCTAAAGTTTGAATCTCTGCTTCTTGAGGAAAGCAAAAAGGAGATCACAAGATATTGTTACAGAAGTTCGGCCCCTCCTGTTCAGTTTGCTCACAAATAAATAAATAAATAGAGAAGGTTCATAATTAAAAATGAAGGCTAATTAATTTTCTTTCTACAAATTTCAAGCTCGATTTATCAAAAACAAAGTTGTTGATCATTTCGTTCTATTTCATTAAAAAAATATCAAACCTCAATGGTGATTAAGTTGTCAATTTTCTTTTTGCTCATTGATTGATTTTCATAAAGTTGTCAAATGCATTAATTTACATACGACAGCTTTTTTCATAAAGTTGTCAAATATATTAATTTACTTACAATAGCTTTCTCCACGAAGAATCAACAACGTTGAAGATTGTTCATCCAGATAAAAGACAACAAATATCTTGCTCGTCAAAGATTTAAATACAAAGACGAAATCACGTTGATTAGAGGGGTGTCCAATTAGTCCAATTATACCCTTAAAATTTCGGTGAGCATTAATATACATACCTATATATACTAGAATATATTTTGGTTAGACACCCCATGATAAATATTATAAACCTCCTCTCTCAATCGCTGCATCGCATCGCACAATTCTCTTCGCAATTGGCATATCTCAATCGTTGATATCTCATGTTGTAGGCTGCAGCGCGAGAGATCAGTCGAAACTCATCTTGCAATCTTTTGCCTCACTTGCTCTCTTGCGGTCTCACATGATCGATGGGCAATTCACAAGCGTACAACATCTTCCGCATTACACGATTTGTTACATGCCTAAAAGAATCAGAGCAACTCCCGCACGCACTTCTCTACATCTCTCTCGCACTTGCTACACGCCACAATTGGTTTCAACTTGCCCGCCTTCTCCTAGATCTGGCATTACCCTCCATGGCAAGTGTCACTGCTCATCCTATAGTTCTACATCGCTACGAGTCATCATCTCCACGTCCATTGTTTCAAGATATGTACCCCAACAAATTCAAAACAAATCACACTCTCAAGAAAGAATACTTCCAACACACACAAAAAACTCTTGAATTTGACGAATAACACAATAATGAAACTCAAAATATGAAGCATGAGTTCAAACACCTCGAGACACAAACTCCAAACTCCAAAATATATCGTCGATCTCAACACCAAGGTCCATGTTATTTACACAATTAAGTCATGGCAAAGAGAATGGGGAACAATCCTACCTTGTTTCATAAAAAAAATTCTTTTTCGCGCACGACACATCCTCGATCACTCGTGTTCCTTCTCACGCTCATGGCAGGTGCTCCCTTTTGTGAAAACCCCAAATAAAATTAGGTTTGAGGTTTATATAGATCTGCATTTGGGAAATTATATATAAAAAATTATCTGAGAATCTAATTTTACAAATAAACTTCTTGCATTTCAATTAAATTTTTTTAAAAAAAAGTCAACAAAATAGAAAATAATTATTTGATATTTTTTGTTATAACAAATACATTAATTCACATACAATAATTTTATCCATGAAGAATCAACATTGGAGATTGTTCATGGAGATATAAAGATCAAACATCTTGCTTGCCAAATTTGAATGCAAAAGTATCTAACTTCAATCGGACTAGAATTGAGACATGTTTGAAATAGATAAGGAATAAAAATAGATAGAGAATATGAATAAAAGAAACAATAATAAATGATTGATAAAATAGTCATTTTCTTATTTGGTTGACATCTTAAATAGACCACGAATAATTATTCTTTTATTTGGCTAGCAAAGTTATTCGAATAATATTGTAATATTTTACTTGTATTTTTAATGATATTGTAATTTATTCTAAAATCACAAAAATAAAGACAATTACAAAAATAATAAACAATATTATAATTTATTCCACTTCATAATAACATAATAAAAATACAAATTTTTGTAGTCAAATTTTTAAAATAAAATATTAATTTTAAAATATGATAAATATAGTTTTTAACTAATCAAATAGTTTTAACATGAATATGATATTATTATAACATAATACGTTTAAAACTATTTATATATTTCAAATTTATTAAAAATGTTATATAAACATATATTATATGGTATTGAGGATGCTATTGAACTTCGAATTACAAAGATAATATAATATATTGTATAATTGATATTAATTATAATTAAAAAATTAAAAAATATTATCAAGAATGGTTAATAACTAGCTATTATGGATCCATCAAGAATAGATGGAGAATATAAATAGTTATTCTTTATCTTTAAAATCAACCGAATAAGATAATAAGAATTGACGAAGAATAAGACCAGCTGCGAGCTGAGTAAACTACGTTTTACTCTATTTTTTAAAAGTCAAATTTAGAATTTACACCAATGGCTGTTTTGTGATGCACCTAATAATCAGAATATCCTTGTTCTTCTAAGGGCCCGTTTGGTTTGCTAAAAAATGGGGGACTGGACTGGACATCCGCCCATGTCCCCCGTTTGGTTTGTAAAAGAAGCTTCAGGACAAGGACTTCTCCTTGTCCGGGATAGAATTTCCACTCATTTTGGTGTACCGAGAAATTTCTCGGTACACCGAAATCGGGCGGAGGACAAGGGCTGCAATTGTCAAAATTACCCCTTCCTTTGATCGTAGAATCGTCGGATCGAGTCGAGGTGAATACCAAAGTTGTAAATTTTCGCGTGCTGAACGCGATGGTGGTGTCAAATTTTAGATTGGAAATTGTTTGGTATGATTTTTATATTTTTCGGTATAATTAGTTGAACATTTATTAGTTAAACTAAAACTTCTTATTGTATTAAAGTATTTGATACTATATATTAATATTTTTTTACATATTAATTAATTTTAAGACTAATTTACAAGGGTATTTTAGTCATTTGTCATATATAATACTTTGTTATAGCGAAATAAACGCAGGACAGAACGGAATATCGTGTCATGTTCTTGACGAAACAAACACGGTATAGCTATTATTCCAGGACATCTGATGTCCTGTCCTTGTCCCTGTTTGGTGTCCTGTGATGAGCAGTTTGCGAACCAAACGGGCCCTAAAAGTATGCTTTGAAGCACACGTATCCAATTTTGATGATTCGAAAGCAAATCAATCTCAAATTAAATAACAATTAAAATAAATAACATAGACAACAAATTAAGTTAATTACAAATCAAAATTATTATTTTTGCTAGATATTTAATATATTGGTAAGATAAATGGACTTTTCTACATAAATAATGAAAAAACTTTTCTTATAAATAATTATCAATGACATAATTACAAATATTCATATTAATTAAAAGATAATTACCTGAATATATTCTGAACTTTCGAATTTATCTCAAATATATCTTGAATTTTTATTTATGCAAATTACAGGTTGAATTATCAAATTTGTATCAATTGCATCCCTCCATCAAAATTCCATCAGCTACTCTGTTAATCGTGTGACGTGACATGCACACATGAATTAAAAAATATTTTATTCAAAACTATTAGATTTTTTTATTCCACGTGTGCAGCACATATGAACATCAAATAAATTTTTAAAAAATAATAATTTTTTAATCAATTTTAAATAAAAATATTTTTTAATTTACGTATGCATACCACGTCACAAAGTAGCTGACGAAATTTTGACGAAAAAATACAATTGATACAAATCTGATAGTTCATGATGTAATTTAGAAAATTAGAAGTTCATAATACATTTGAAACAAAGACGAAAATAACTAAAATTTAATATTGAATAGAAATTATTTAAAAGGCAATAAATTTTTACTTAATCTACAAATTGTATGGAAAAATAAGCTAATCAATTAAACAATCAATTAACTTTTTCATTTATACTATATTTATATTTTGATATTCATAATAAGTTTGGCCAAATAAACTGGTCCAACCCAATATCCCTATGTTGATCCTATATTTGAAAGATATTCTTTTTTTTTACCAAAGAATTTTTTTTTATTAATCTACCGAGAGGTTAGAGTTCAATACATCATAAGCAATGATGCTTTCTACTTCAAGAGGTCTAGTAAAAGTCCGGATAGATGACTCTTTATTGATACGAGTCCTGATTGCAATTCAATGGACTGCTTTGTTAATTTTGCGAGAAATAAAACTAAAATTTACAATGAAAAATGAATTCTTCAGAGACCAAATATATTGCACTAGAGAACGAATTCTCCAAGGAATAAGAAAGGAATGATTAAGACAATCAACTAATTGTTTTGAATCAGTTTCAATCTCCAAGCTATCCATGCTAGCTGAAGCTGCATACGAAATGGCCAAATACACGGCTTTTGCTTCACAAAATAAAGCAGAGTTAGCAGAGAAATAAATGGAAACCATGTAAATGCAATTACCAGAGTGGTTTCTCAAAACATAACCAACACCTCCCTCATTCAATAAAAATGAATCGTCACAGTTAATTTTAATAGAATGAAGACAATGTGATTGCCATCGAGGGATTAAAGAAGACTGAAGAGTATTATCCTCAGAAACAATTAATTTAATCGATTGCCACGAAAATTGAAGAATTCTATTAATCGCATTGATAATGGTAGGTTTCTCTTCCTCATGCAAAACACAATTTCTAAAATACCAGAGAAACCAAAAGGTGTTGGCAACAATGATTGAGGTCCCCAAATCCATTAAAGGAGAAGAGACCAGCAGCAACCAGCTACCAGAACACCATTGCAAAGTTGGAGTGAAAACATAATTCAGTTTAGAACTTAGAAGAGACCAGATATTCATAGCAAAAGAATAGCTGAGAAATAAGTGATCAATAGATTTTTCATGAAGACAACATAAAACACATAAAGAATAGGCTGCAATACCCAAATTAAAAAGTCGCAAACGAATTGATAACCGGGAGTGAAAAAACTTTCATAGAAAAAGTTTTACCTTCGGAAAAACAAGTAACTTCCACATTCTATTCCAAACATGATTCACAACAACAAATGAATGATCTTTGTATTTAAGAAACTTGTAAGCAGAGGAAAAGAAAATACTACCAGAATCCTCATTCACCATATATAATGATCCTAATAGGAAACTCTAGGCAACCTTAATCCCTCAATGGCATTCCACAAGTCATCATCGCAAACATATTTTACAATAAAGTCATACCAAACATCATTCAGCATAAGATGATTAACATGGGTAATAACATGAAGCAAGTTAATATTAATGAAGGTTGGTTTCAAAGATAAGGGCAAGTCTAAAATTCATTTGTCATTTAAGAATGAATTTGAAAATCATCACCAATTATTTTATGAAAACCAAAGTTCAGGGAGTGAAAAGCTTTAGTGAAAAGTCTCCGCCCATGAGATATTAGGAGGGTAACTAGTATCAAATGTAATAGGTTGATACTTAGATTTAACAAGTTGGACTCAAAGAGTGTCCTCATTGTTCAAATAAGCTTGAACCCTTTTAGCTTGCAAAGCCAAACTCTTATTATAGATGTCCTGAATACCTAGACCACCTTGTTGCTTAAGAAGAGTGACAGTGTTTCAGCTTATAGCATGCATACCCTTATTCCATAAAAAGTCATTGATTTTGCTTTCAATCTTATCAGATATATCATTATTCAACCAAGTGACAGATAGAGAATGAATAGGAACCGAATTAAGAACAAATTTAACTAAAACAAGTCTCCCAGCTTGGGAGAGATAATTAGCTTTCCAATTACTCATTTTATTCTCAATCTGGTTCAGAAGAAAGTCATTGGATCTAGGAGGAGGTCTCCTATGGGAAATCATTGAGCCTAGGTATTTGAAGGGAAAATTACTAGCTTTCATATGAAGAGCATTGAGGATAGATCTCTTAACAGAAATAGAAGTATCGCTAGGAAAATAGATTGCAGATTTATTTGTATTTATCTTTTGACCAGTGAGGTGTTCATACCTATGAAAAATAGTTCTAAAAGAAGCAATACTTTTGGCATTAGCTTTAAAAAATAAAATCAAATCATCTGTAAACATAAGGTGTGAAATAGCTAAAGAATTAAATTTAAAGATGGTAAACATATTATTATCCACATGCTCATTAATTATATTTGAAAGAGTTTGAGCAACCAGAATATACAGAAATGAGGACGAAGGATCCCCTTGTCTAATGCATTTGTTAGTAGGAAAAAATTTAAAAACTTGAGCATTAATTAGACAGGCAAAAGATGTAGAAGAAATACAACTTTTCATCCAAGCAATAAATGTTTTAGGAAAGCCATTCAAATTCAGCACCTTAAGAATGGCATCCCAACTCAAGAGATCAAAAGTCTTTTCAACATCTAGTTTAACAATGATAAAAGGGGGTTTTACTCTTAGAGTTAAAGGAGTGAGCTAATTCTTGAACAACCAAAATGTTGTCCTAAATGCTCCTCCTTTTAACAAAGGTTGATTGTTCTTTAGAAATTAACAATGACAAAATAATTTTCAGTCCATTAGCCAGTAATTTAAAGAGAATTCTATAGCAAACATTACAAAGAGCTATAGGCCGAAAATCTTTAACCAGCTTAGGATCAGAACGCTTAGGTATAAATGTGAGCAATGTTTGGTTCCAAGAATAAGGAAACCTAGCAGTTTCATGAAAGGAAGAAATAACATTACAAAAATCACTTGAAATAATAGACCAATAATGTTTATAAAATTCTACAGTGAATCCATCATATCCAAGACTCTTACCATTCCCAAAGGATTTAATGGTGTCCATAATTTCCTCCCAAGAGAAGGGTTTTGTAAGAGAATTTGTAAGGCTCCCAAGAATGGAAGTAAGAACGGGCCAATGACAGTTAATCCTAGCCAAAGAAGGAGCAGACCACAGAATGGAATAATGCAAAGCAAATTCATATAGAATACAAGCATTATCAGTAATAGATTCATTCAGAGGAATAGTAATAGAAGAGATGAAATTAATTCTACGTTTCATGGTAACCACTCTATGGTAATAGGTCGTATTCTTGTCCCCATACTGTAGCCATCTAGTTTTGGACTTAGACCACTATTTAAGACATATTTGTCTTTAAAGAGCATTGAATTTATTATAAAGGGATCTAAGTTTACTGTCAATGTCAGCAGGAGCCAACAATGAGGATTCAAGGTCCTCAGCAAGAGAGATATCATTGAGGGTAGACTCAAGAATATCTTCTATCTTACCTAGGACATGCTTGTTCCAATGACAGAGAACTCCTCTAGTGTTTCTAAGCTTACTAGAGAAAATAGGAGAAGGCTCATTAGAGTTGAAACTATTATCAATGACAGTTTTACTATCCTCATACTCAGTCCAGAAGGATTGAAACCTAAACAGCTTATTCCTATTTTGTTTATGAGTAGGAATAGTCACTAATAAAGGTCTATGATTAGAAGTAATGCGGCTAAGGTGCTGAATAGAGGCGTTACCATAATAATGAAGCCAAGCAGCATTGGAGAAAACTCTATCCAGTCTAATCAGGATTTTGGCATTGTCAGCTCTATTATTAGACCAAGTAAACTTGTTACCAGAAAAACCTAGATCAATTAAACCACAAGATTCTACAAAGGTTCTAAAGTCAGAAATAGGTTTAGTCAGTTTAAAAGGAACATCACCCAATTTATCCTGACTATTAAGGATGCAATTAAAATCTTCCAGAATCAACCAAGGGTAAGCATGCAAGTCTAATTGATTAAAGGAGTGTCACAAAAAAACTCTCAGGGAGGGGTCAGTACTAGCATAAAGAGCATAAAGTAAAAAATGCTCATTATCATCAATCTTAGCAACAATATTAATCACTTGAGCAAAAGAAGAGATGAGCTGGGCCTTAACATAGGAAGTATTCCAAGCAACAATAATTCCCTCAGTCGCACCAAGACTTGGTTGAATAGCACTAGTCCAAGTTCTACTCAGAGATCTTAAAAGTTGCTTAGATTTAGCCTCATCAAGATGAGTTTCCTAAAGAATTAAAAGTCTAATATTAGAAGTTTTAATTTGGATGGAGATGAAATCCCTAATAGGCTTTCTCCACCCACCTCTAATATTTCAATTAAGTATGTTCATAAATAACTATGACTTTTTCATTAAGGATCTCACTCTCTTGAATAGGAATTTCACCTACAACCATGTCATCAGAGGAAAATATAGGTCTAAGTCTTTTATTAGATAAGCCTGACTTAGAAGTAGAAGGGTTAGAAGCACTAGACTTAGCATTAGGAAGAGATTTCAGCTTGGGGGTCTTATTATTTTTCCTAGTGCTAGTTCTTATAGCATCAATTTTCTCCATAATAGCAGCTTGAGCATTAAAGACTAAATTCAATTATGAAACTAATTGAGGGAGAGACCTATTACCGGGAGAGTCAATGCTCAAAGATTTATTTTTAACAAGAACATAAACTAGAGCATGATAAGATGATTTAACATGTGGTTTCATTTGCTTAGGGACATTATTATTAGAAGAAATAACATTATTTTTAGTGTTAACAGAAGAACTACTTGATCTATTCACATGAATATTATCTACAACATTCACATTAATAGTAAAAAGCTTTGGAGAAGCTCTACTTTTACCTGCTGCAGAGGTATCCATAGGTTCCACAATCTCCTCCATGGTCCGAGCATGGCCAGTCTTCACTGAAGAAGTCTAGCGCGCACTACGAGGACCGCTCCTACGGCTATTTTTCCTTTGGACCTCAATCCAAGGGCCAACAACCGATTCAGGGTCGAGAGGAGGGGCATGAATATTCGAGCACCCAGGATTAGAATTAACCATGGTCAGGGTAGAATCAAAATCCATATTTGCATAAGCCTCCGAATTATTAATATTATTCGAGAACTCAGAAGATTTAGAAATCGAAGGATTAGGGTTTTGATTTTTTGAAAGAGACGAACAAGCAAACTCACGATGGCCAATGATGCCACATTGAAAGCAAAAGGAGGGCAAGTTCTCATAACAAACATGAAGAAAAAAATCAGAATCATCGACAGAGATCCAAACCCCCTGACGAAGGGGTAAAGCCAAGTCCAATTCCACACAAACACGGACATATTTACCATGCTCAAAACCAAAAGATCGATCATCAATTCGTAAAATCAAACCAAATTTACTAGCAATATGTCTGATACAATCCTCATTCCAAAATTCAAGCGGCAATGATTGAAGACGGAGCCAAATCAGCGCGGTAGAAAAATGTTCCTCCGAGTTTCCATGGTATGAGTCGGATAACATATCCTCTCAGAGACCACGGACCACCCATTAAAACAAAATTGCTTCAGGCGAGGAAAATCGAAAAACAAAAATAAAATCATCTAAATCAAGCACCGAGAGAAACCCATGAAGATGCCACAGACGCGTGGCCCAAGATCGAATCAAAGCAAGAGGGGGGATTGCCAAGGAATTTACCTATCAAACTCGCCTCCCACAGCTGTCGGAGGGCTTGGATTTTATCAGAAGTGAAGACCACCCTATCGGAGGTAGAGGATTGGATCTTTGAAAAAAGGCGGGAAGGATTCGCACCAACAGTCGAATTAAGGTTTGTGCCCTTGAAGATTTCCGCCCAAGAGGAGGATTGCTGCCGAGGGGGTAGAGTACCAGCGATAGCCGACAGAGATCCGGAGGACGTCGAGGGCTTCTTCAGATCGGAAGGAGACGAAGCGATCTTGCCATCATTAGTCGAGAGAGACCTAGAGACTGACGGAGAGGCTTTCTTTGACAGAGGAGGAGAGGGAGAGGAAGAGGAGTCAAGGGGATCGGGAGCAGAAGGGGGGGGACATGGAAAGGGGGCCGAAAATCCAAGGGATATCCATCACCCTAGTTGTTACCAGAGAGAAGGTCCGCAGCAAAATAATCACGATTATTTGAAAGATATACTCAATTCTAAGCATTAAAACTTCCAAAAATTATTCATTTCTTCAATTAGTTCACAACGAGTATAATTAACCTTTTATAATTTTTCCTGCCATGGACTTTTCTAAAGTGAAAGGACAACGATGATGCGCTGCAACTTTTCTTCTACAAGGCAGATGTTTTTCATCAAATAAACAATAAACAATTCCCAAATACTTGGATTTCTCGATCCGTCTTTCCAATGGACGAATTCTTCTTTTTGGTGTCAATTTTTTTCTAGTGGAATTGGACGATAAATAAAGTAAAAAACCTTTCCATGTCAAAAAGACAATACTTCTGAAATTTTCAAGGTGGTCCACGAGAAGAATGATACTAAAAGTGAATGGGAATGTTACCGAAAGCAAAAGAAAAGCATACACCACTCCACCGGCTCTCTTTTATTAACTTATCAAATCTGAGAGCAGCAAATTTGGGGGGAGAATCAATGATGATGACACGTAAACAGCAAAAATATTGATCATTCATCAACCACATTCGTATTCTTAGGAACCCAGATTATTAATGATCTGAAGTGACGCACCATTCACTTCTGTGGTAATAACTAATAAGCAATACAGAGCCACTCTAACACATTTCTATTGGCTATGTTGTATCACTTCTCTGATGATAAGCAAAGAAGTTGAATAATCAAATATAAAGCACTATTGCTTCTTGTTGGGGGATCTTAAGAACAAGATGAATAGACGAATTTATTTCAGCTGCACATTGGCCTGGACTGTGTCAAACCTGAGTCCGAGCCTACGAGATTCAATGTTAAACCTGACCAACGAGGCTAGCTATCAAGCCTGGTCGATGTAATGCTAACCAAGTGCAGAACCTGTCCAACCAAGTTAGTTGCTGAATATTCAAAAGCTACATCGCTAGGTCCCGAAACTACCCAGACTAACTAGAAGTACGACATGCCAGGCTAGGTGCCAAACATGCTTAAAATAGGCTAGGTGTCCAACTAATCCAAGCCAAGTAGATGCGCTTAAATTGCCCAGCCAAGCTAGATGCCAAACATGTTGAAGATAGACTGTGTGAAACTACTAGGCTCAATACCAAGCCTACCTAGGTTGGTACTAATAGTCCTAAGCCAAGGACTCATTGAAGGTGCTCTCAATCAGATCACATTAATAAATGATAATAAAGAAGAGGAAAAAATATGCCAAGGGAACTAAAACGAATAGGCACATAGAACCAAAATGAATTTGGGTCCACCTACTCTTTGTGTTGAGGCTACATGGCCCCATTGGTTCCCTCACCTTCAAATTTGGTTCACATTAACCCATTGACCATCGTAATGACCCAGAATTATGTGGTACTACGTAATCACACTCAAGTTGTTGCCACATCACCCAATAAGACACACGAATCTACCAACAAATGACATGTCATCCCTCGTAAATGTCATGTTGCTTGGCATGTGCTCCTCATATGTAGAATCTCTCTCCAACCAATTACCCTTTCAACCACACCCAACCAGATTTGTGTCAGGGTGGTGCCTTCTTAAGCATATTCTCAGCATCACCTATTGGCTATGTCTGCAAATTCGGAAGGAGCTAGTTCGAAGGGAGAAGAGTGAGGTTGCCTTAAGCTTATGACAATCTAGAGGCAAGTTTGAAAAGAGAAGTACAAGCTTGTTCTAATAAGCTCATGATAATTAGCATTGCTAGTTTGGAAGGAGAAGAGAGAGCTTGCCTTAAGCTGATGACGACCTAGAGGGCTTGTTCGAAGTAAGATGAGTAGGCATGAAACACTTGCCTTATACTCATGACGATCAAGAAGGTTAGTTCTAAAGGAAAAGAGAGACTTTGCCTTATCAAGTTGAGGCCTGACCCACTCTTGGTTCAATATTTAACCACCTAGGTTCTGCACCAAACGAACTAGGCCTCAAGACCATCCCTAAGCTGATTGAGGTGTGACCAAACCGATTCGTTTGAGTTCATCAAGAGGAGACAAAACTTCTACTGTGTAAAATATCTATTGTTAATTTAAACAACAAATGTCCTTACAAGGGATAAAGCTAGGAGACAAGTTGAAAAAATCCCAACTAGTCAGGAGTCACCTACATGGATCCTTTACCACCAGTGAATTCAGTGCAAACACTACCCCCTTTTGTAAAGAACCAAATTGAGCACAGTCAATATACAAATTGAGCATAACAAGGTATATTTGACCCACCAATCTGATAAAAGATGTCAAACTTTCATGCTACTAGTGTGGTAGCAATTTACTTTAATCATAGTAAAGAGGGATTCACTTACTAAGATCCAGGGGTTTGTTCTCTGCTGCTCAGACTTTGAAATTATTATGAATGTTGGCAGATAATAAGATGCCTGAGTCTCACCTTATATGTTTTTGTAACCTTTATAACTACGTGGACAATTGACAGGCTTTATCTACCAAGCTAAAGTACTAAGAGTATATACAACTAAGCAGTCCAAAATGGGTGTCCAACTAGGTAGTACCTTATATACTAATAGTAATAGAAGTGGATGGAAGAAATCAAATTTGCATATGTTTGGAACACAAGGGAATGGCTGATGCTTCCCTAAAAAGAAAAGGATATGGTTGATGCAAGCTCCAAAACAGATAATATTCTCGAAGGAAGATGGAACAGATCAAAATCCTATATTGTGACTTGCAATAAGACAGGAAATATAAGATGCTCTTAAGCAATACATTAGAAGCACTCATTTATGCATGTTTTGCATTTGCTCAATGGCATTCCTCTCCTTCACGGCAAATAACTATGACCATTATATACTGAGTATATAATGTGATCTGTTTGAGAAGAGTATCTTTTCTCCTCTAGATAGGGATGGGTATCATGTAGCTCAACTGGATTTTCTCAACTTCTTGAGCTCAAATATATCATGTTGAGTCTAATTAGACCCTCAAAATATCCAAACAGCTCAATGAAAACATGTAAATGCACATCCCTACTAGGTAGAAGCATGGATCGTGTACTGATCAAAAGGGCATGATAGATCATTCATTTATCAATCACCATCACATGCAACAAAGACCAGTGCATGTGGAGCAGCAGTCCACAAAAGCACAAAGGTCCCCCTTTTCCAACTATAAAGTAATACCAACATGATGCAGCACGGCTTCCCACAAAATATAATGCATTATTGCAAGCAGAGTTATCTTTCTACTAAAATGCCATCCACTTAGTATGTAGAGGCGGAGATGCCTCTAGTTGGCAACGCTGCTGCACCACACATTTAACAAGAACCAAGATATATTTTTTCAATTATACATCACCGTGGGTTACAACTAAGACGAGTTATTTATTTTACGACCAAAAAGTTTGCAGCCTTTGGCTGCTACTCAAATTCCACATATCAAATGAAATACCGACCCCAACCTGTATCTATAAATTTATCATCCAATCAGGAACAAAAAATGATGTATGCAACATTTCATCTAAATGTTAATTGATCCTAATACGAAACACACATAAAAACATTTCATAGACGAATATTTAATCAGATAATCGATTACAACATAAAGTCGCATCATGAAATGATGACAACAAAGCTAAATAATAAGAAACACACAGATAGATAGGAAAGGGGGAAAATTTATCTAAACCAGATCTAGGTTTAAAAATAGAAGTTAACAATGTAAATAAAGCTTGCACTAATAAACCAAAGCAGCAAATCTAACCTTGTTTCTGTTCGCTCTGCTGTCCGTTTAATTGAGATATTAAAATTAATTAAGAGGGGGAGGGATCGGCTTCTGGCAGAGGATCAAGTGCATCGGAGTGAAGATGCCGGTGTCGCCACCGTCGCTAAGGTGGCGCGCCGTCTCGTAAAGCATTTCGTGCACATCCACCACCCCCTTGGGTGCAATTCGGAGGGCCGCAAGGGCGGAGACGAGCAGGTGGTTCCTCCAGTAGGCGATCCGCCCCATCTTGAGCCGCGTCCACCACGGCCCTGCCGGGGGAAGCGCCAGGTCTCGCTCTTCCACCACCTCGAATCCCACTGAACGCGCCACCTCCGAGATCTCGTGCTGTGCCCGGAGGCCGGGAAGTGCGTCGCCGTGCTCGATTCCTCGGATCGTCTCGACGTGGGCGGGGTTTCCAGCCTGGTACAGTCCCGTTGTGACCCATTCGTAGGACACGTAGAGGCCGCCGGGCTTCAGCACCCGGAAGATCTCACGGTAGACGTCCTCGAGGCGGGGGGCGTGGCAGGTGGCCTCAATCGAGTAAGCGCCGTCGAAGGAGGCGTCGGCGAAGGGCATCTCGAGGAAGTTGCCGCAAACAACCTCGCAGAGGTTGTCGAGGCCAGCCTTGCGGTTATGGGCGCGGGCACGAGCTACCTGGTACTCGTTGATGGTGATGCCGACCACATTGGCGCCGGAGTGGGCGGCGATGGCGCGCATGGGCCCACCGACGCCGCAGCCAACATCGATAACGCGGTGGCCAGGGCGTGCGCCAATGAGGTCAGCGACGCGCTCCTCATGGAGACGTGTGGCGTCGCGGTGGGAGAGACCGGGGACGGAAGGGGAGAAATGGAACGACTGACCCCAGCCCCACTCATATATGTCGGTGACCAGGTTGTAGAAGGTGTCGACGAAGGCGGGGACTTTGTTCTCATCGGAGGCGGCGGCAATGTCTTCCTTGGGGCGGCGGAAGAAGGACCAGTACTGCTTGTACTTGTCCTGAACCTTATCATGCGTGATCGACCCCATCTTCAGATTCACCGCCCGCTTTCCCTTCACCTCCGCCGCTCCCATCACCCAGAAGAACCAGTAGACCAGTGCCGCCCCCACGACCGCCGCCGTCAACATTGCCGTGGATACCTCCATCGCTCTTTTCTCTCTCTAAACTACACTTGCCTCCTTCACTTCGGTTCCCTCGTCCGAACTTATCTCGAGAGAAGCAAACAACTAAACGAGACAAGACGAAGAGGGCTGTGCGGACTGCGGACAGCACATCACAGCGTTAGGCAAAACAAGTTAGGGTTGCATTTATGGGGAGAGCCGGAGAGGAAAGTGCGTTTTCACATATTTACCCTTTCACATTTTACTTAGCATAAAATTTAACGTCATATCAAAAATATCTAGAAGGCAAAATATTCATCATTCGATTCCTACCTTATATATATTTATTTCCTTTATTTTTTTTCCATATTTAATAGATAATTTTTGTAAAACCATAAACACTATAACTTATTAACAAAACTGTAAATGTTTTTATAATATTTATTAAAATCATAATTTTTTTATGAAATATCCAAATTACCCTCGATTAAATTCCAAAATTAAAATTTATTGGTGTATTAATTTTTTAACTCAAAAAAATAACTTATTTTATAAATCGGCTTACGTCAGGCCTACAAAGGTCAGAGTCAATAATAGAATCCAATAAGAATTTCTTCCCAAGCTTTAGCAACAATTCCACTTGAATCTGGGTATTTAACCCAGGAATTTTGAAAGCAAAAAATAATTCTTAGGATGATTGTTATTTATGTTAATAACGATTGGAGATTGGTACGAGACTTCTCTATTCAAATGAAGAACATTAATAGAATCAAAGTAATAAATTCACGCTTAGTTAGGAAAAACTCTATCTAAGCGAATTAAGATTCTATGTATAGCACTTCTGATGTTGCACCAAGTGAAAGAAGATTCAGAATAGCTCATACCAATTAAACCGAAATCATGTATAAAATATCTAAAATTTCAAGTTATTTTATTAACTTTAAAATTTAAACCATCTTTTTAATCAAATGCATCTAAAATATAATTAAAATCTTCTTATAACAACCATGGATATAAAGAAAAGTCATTAGATAAAAGACTATACCATACCAGAGAAAGCATTTCTAATATTAGGATTTGTACTAGTATAGATATTACAAAATAAAAAAAGTTCAAAATTTTCAAGACATACTATAGCAAAAATAACTTGAGGTTGAGAAAGCAATTGAACTTTGGCAAAAGAATAGTGTCCGACCGATAAAAGGCTGCCCGAAGCACTAGTAGAGGGTTGAGCAACTTCATGCCAATGACGACCAAAAGATTTGATCACTTGCAAAGTATTGATCTTATCGGTATAAGAGCTATAATTTTAATAGAAATTTTATGAATAAGAAAAAAAAAAATAAGATCACAGACAGGACGCCTAAGGGCACCCCAACAATTCTAATTTAGGATGTTCATCGAGGAATAATTGCAAGATTATTGGATTAGTCCACCTTAGATTTTGTGGAAGTAGACGAATGCAAAGATGAATCGACCTTAATTAGAGCCCCGAGATCTTTTGAGTATGTTACTATCCTTATGGGAGGAATTATAGGAACTTTTGGGGTTTTGAGAGACTTACAAGTGTTTCTCAAGTTGTGTTTAAAGTGGCTTAGAAATGGTCTTAAAACCCATTGGGAGCTCCTCAGCCATTTGTCGATCGGGAAGGAGGCAAAATATTTGGGTCTAAATTCTTGGCCGAATAAGAAGAAGAAGGATCCAAGTTTTGAGATGTAGAATTAGATTCTATAGCTTGAGTTGATTCCATGGGGTTGAAAATGTTTGGTTTGGTTAAAGGAGTGGATTGAGAAATAGTTTTTTTTAGAGCCCACATTAATATAGCAGTAGTTGGAGTTCTAGGTCAGGGGTAGATTTGAGTTTGGGTAAAGGGGCGAGGGATGTCTTTATCTTTAAGATTTGAATGGTGAAGATAGAATTCCACTGACCGCATAGAGAGGCGGATTGGTAGTGGTCTTGGGAGTAGAGAAGGTAGTACCATCATCATTGTGGGAAGAATTTGGAGTAAATGAAGAGATATGGTTTGAGACAGAGGTGAAGTTAGGAAAATGAGGCGTCGGTTTAGGACACATCTCATCGTCTTCGCGGTCCAAATCCGCCGTGGCATCCACTCGCTGACCACGTGAGATAGGCTAACCCCTAGGGCGATCATAGGCAGTCAACGACATCAATCTCGATCGTGATAATTGGCGACGCTTTGGTCAACAATGGGTAACCTGAATCTAAGGGCTACACGCCGATTTCAACGACACCTCAGGAACTAGAGGAGTAGTAGTATCCCTCGTAGAAACGTAACAATTTAAATTCATAATACATAAAATATTGCTCGAAACAACATTGGAAATACTTTTCAAATTACCAATAGAAACTGAGTCCATAACATTATTCGAATCAATTGTAACCTGAGAACATTTGGAAGGGCAATCAACCTCTCGGTGACCAATAACACCACAAGCACAATAAATTGTTGGTAAATTTTCATAAGCAATAGGCTCAAAGAACTCATTATTATGTTCTCAAATCCAAAGCCATTGTTTGAGAGGAATACTCATGTCAATCTCGATACACACACAAATGTAACGACCACAAGTAAAATGAAAAGATCGATCATCAATAGCAATAAGTATTAATCTGATAACCACATTACCACTACGATCCTCCAATGAGGACAAGATTTGTAGAATAAGTATTATAAAATTGAAACACGAAAACATCATCTTCTAAATCCAAAGCGGACTCAAAACCATAAATCGACCAATTATGAGAAGCCCAATGACAAATTAGAGAAAGGGAAGGAGATTTACCGAAAAAATTGTCGATTAAGCTTGATTCCCATGGTTCGCTCCATTGTTTACGTTGATTAGAGAAGGGAAAATACCTAAATAAACATGTACTTTGACATTTGTCTTAATTGTAGCATGTACTTTCATTTGTCTCATTTGTGTATATGTACAAAGACATTTGTTTCAATTGTGGTCTACTATCAAATTTTCATTGGGCGCGTCGTTAAGCTGGCGACGTAGCATGCTGACATGTATAAAAAAATAATTTTTTTATTTGTTATTAACCCATTTGCTACGCCATCTCTCCGAGTTATTAAAATTGGGTCTTACCTTTTTTAATATTAAAGAGTGGATCCCGCCTCTCCCTCTCCCTCTCCCTCTCCTCTCTCTCAAGGAACTCTCCGGCGCCGCCTCCATGCTTCTTAGTCCCTTTTGTTCAGCAAGTCATCATTTGACGTTGTCTTCGGCGCCAATGGATCTTGATCGAGAAGATAGACGCCGACGGGGACGAGTGCGTCGACATTGACGAGTTTGCGGCACTGTACCGGGCGATAATGGACAGGCTCCCAGGAGGCTAGGAGGAAGAAGAGATGCGCGAAGAGTTCGAGGTGTTCGACCAGAACGGGGCCAGGTTCATCATGGTGGAGGAGCTGCGGTCGGTGCTCGCCTCGTTCGGCATCAAGCAGGGGCGGACGACCGAGGACTGCAATAGGATGACAAGCACAGTGGACGCTGACGACAACGGGATGATGGACTACAAGAGGATGACTCGCTCGTTTGCTGGGAACCACCTGGAGGGCCCCTTACCAGCTGGATTATACCGGTGCTCCTTTTTAGTCCACCTCTGATGCCGCATCGGTGCCACCACTAGGTTGACGAGGATCCTTGGCATGTGGTCGACGTTGCCTTGGGTGTAACTGTGTAAGCGTACGGGTCAAGAACCAATGGCTTGGGCACGTTCATTTTGCATGGCTCTGTGACGAATAGGACTTGTATGAGCGGCCTGCTCATACGAGTTCGTATGAGCAGGCCGCTCATCGTCCGCCACGCTAGCTTAGCACGCATCCCGACGCAGAAATTGAGTTCGGGATGCGTGCCCGAATTGTGTGCTGGGCACGCATCCCGAACTCAATTCCTGCGTCGGGATGCGTGCTAAGCTGGCGTGGCGGACGATGAGCGGCCTGCTCATACACATTTGTATGAGCAGGCCGCTCATACAAGTCCTATTCCTCTGTGACGAGAGGAGTGCAGAGTCCAGTGAGCTCATTTTGCACGTCCAGTGACCGCAGACTTTGATGTCCATCTCGACCTCGCCGACATTGCTAATTAAGCTTAGATACTTCCGGAGGATAGTCAAGTTTCTGATCCATGAAAAATTAATGCAGATTTATTTATTGTTATTGTTGGTTGACGTGTCAGCCGCTAAGGCGCTAATTAGTGGATAGCTGTTTGTGCATACTAATTAGTCATTTTTGTTCTGTAAAGAGATGCATTATGTTAGTCTTTAGATTTAGGTGTTAATTAAGTTCAGTTAATAATCTTGTTAGTATAAAATATGCACGGAAAGTCTTCGAAGCTTATTATTGTAAGCTTTCTTTTTTCCCATTAATATCTATTTAATTTGTCTTCTCTTATTTGCTGGTTGTGTTCGATATATATATTAATTTTGTCCATTATAGCGAAGTGAGATACTTCAGGCTGTGCGGCAAGACACCGACCGTCGAACGAGTTGTAGTTCAAATCCAAGCTGCTCAGGTGCAAGCAGAGGCCAATGCCGACCGAGATGGGACCCGAGAATTGGTTGTCATTAAGCTGGAGATTCTTGAGGCTGTGCAATTTTGCAATACCGTCGGGGACTCCGCCGGAGAAGGTATTAAGGAACAAATCAAGGACTCGTAGCCTCGAGAGGGACCAGATGCCGCTGGCGAAGTTTGGCTTGCCGGAGAACTTGTTGTCAAAGAGGTTGAGGTGGACCAGGAAGGATCACCGATACAATCCAGCTGGTAAGGGGCCCTCGAGGTGGTTCCCGACAAACGAGCGAGTCATCCTCTTGCAGTCCACCATCCCGTTGCCGGTGTCCACTGTTCTTATCATCCTCTTGCAGTTCTCGGTCGTCCGCCCCTGCTAGATGTCGAACGAGGCGAACACCGATCGCAGCTCCTCCATCGTGATGAATCCGTCCCCGTTCTAGTCGAACCACCTCGAACGCTTCGCGCATCTCCTCCTCCTCCTCGTCGCCAGGGAGCCCATCTATTATCGCCCGGTACAGCGCCACAAACTCGTCAACGTCGACGCACCCATCCCCGTCGGCGTCTATCTTCTCGATCAAGGTCCATTGGCGCCGGAGACAACGTCAAATGATGACTTGCTGAACACTGGGGACTAAGAAGCATGGAGGCGGGGCCGGAGAGTTTCTTGAGAGAGAGAGAGAGAGAGGGGTGAGGTGAGACCCACTCTTTAATATTTAAAAAATGTGAGACCCAATTTTAATAACTCAGAGAGATGACATAGCAAATGGGTTAATAATAGATTAAAAAATTATTTTTTATACAGATCAGTATGCCACGTCGTCAGCTTAATGGTGCGTCCGACGAAAATTTGACGGGAGGCCATAATTGAAATAAATATCTTAGTACATATACACAAATGAGATGGATGAAAGTACGTGCCACAATTGAGACAAATGTCAAAATACAAGTTATATTTAGGTATTTTTCCATTAGAGAAAAAGTAAGCACTACTCGAATCATTGATTTGTCGGTACAAATTGGCAGAACGTCGAGTTATCTTCAACACAGGTGGATCAGAACCAGTTAAGATATGAGACCAGCATAGTCTAGAAGAAGACACCCCTGGTCGAGAAGTCGATCGTCTTTGAGATGAAGGTTGGGAGGTGTGATGATGAGGAAATGTAGAGAAGTTTCCGTTGTTATGGGTTTTGGGGGGGGATCGATGGTTCTCCTTCAAAGGAATCAAATGAAAGAGAAGGAGACGAGCGAGAGAAGGAGACGAGAGGCTAGCGCTGGAAGCTCCCAAGGGGGAACCTTTCGCTAACCCTAGTGAAGAGCTCATTTTTTCGATATATTAGTTAAAATTACATTAGTTGTTATGAACTTTGGTGAAAAGTCCTTAGCTTTATATATATATTCTACTACTTAAGAAATTTTAAATTTCGTGTGATTATAAAGTTAACAAACCTAAATATCTAAAATTGAGTATTAATTCGAGTTATACAGTGAAAAGTCTCTAACACTTTTATATGCATTTTACTTTATAAGATATTTTTAAATTTTTAAATAATTATAAAGTCAACAAACCTAAAAACCTAAAATAAAATATTAATTCTAGCTATATTAATTGACCGTTAGAAATTTCCAGAAGTTCCTAATTACTCTTATATTAGGAAACATAACAGTTGACATGTATACGAAGCTCAAAAACCTAATAACTTTAAATGGGTTTTTTTATTTGTGAAGCTCATAAATAGGTCAAAGTTTCTGCAGTAAAATGCATTAAAAAATAAGAAAAAAAATTTATATCAAAATTGCTAACTAGAAATGGCATTACAAAATTATTTTGGGTTTTTTTATTTTTGTTAACTTCATAAATATGTAAAATTTAAAATTCTCGATGTAATAAAATGCATATACAAGCAGTTGAGAATTTTACACCAAAATTCTTAACTGACAATATAATTGCAAGTAATACTAGTTATATAGGTTATTAGATTAGTTAATTCTATAAATATATCAAATTTAAAATTTCTTAGGCAGTGAAATGTAAAAGCTATTAGAGACTTTTTTTATTAAAAATTCTAATTATCAATATAAATACAATTAACACACTCATCATTTTGATCTCAAAATAGATTAATTTAATGAATATAATTAGAGCAATTTTCCAAAATCATAATATGGATCAGGAAAATTCTCAAATCCATATTAAGGTTATGGAAATTTCCAGATTCGTAACTTTTTTTCTAAAATCATCAAAATACCCTCGAGTTCAGGCCTAATACTCGATTCCAGACTTTTACAAAAGTTTGAAAAATAATAGATTCCAAACTTTTTTAAAAATGTGGAATCGAAACAAATAAGATAAAATCATCATTATTTGATAACTATAACAATTATTATGATATATACAGTATTTTTAATGAGTTTATTTTGTATATTGTTGATAACATCTAAATTTTTTAAAAAATATAATGGGTTCCAAACTTTAAAAAAAAATTGAAGAGGGTATTTCGGAGATTTAGAGAAAAAAATTATGGATTTGAGAATTTCTGAATCCTTGTTATGGATCCGGGAATTTCTCTGATCCATATTATAGTTTTGGGTAATTTTTTTTGCAAAAAAAAAGAAATATTAAAGCTTTAGTCTACGACCAAAGAATCATGATACAGAATGTTCTCGAGCTCTTGTGATAGATTTGACATTCAAGAGGTGGATAATTTACTACCACAAGCTGAGTTTGCCGCCCAGTGGGCGGCTTTGTTTGCATTTCTACGTATATATGAAAGATGTACATGGTCTAAACTAGACATTAAGGAATAAATGCCAGTAAGCAAAAGCCTAAACAGGAAGGTTGATTCGAATTGTTGTTAACAGTCTCCACCGGCTCCTTTTAGTCCGTCTCGAAAATAATATGATCCAATTTCCTGCCAGAAACATAGGAAATGGCAAAATAGATAGTGGTAGCTTTCGAATAAAATGCTGAAAAGGAAGGAAAATAATAAGAAGAGGCAAAAATACACTTGCCTTGATGGTTCCGGAGAATAATACCCGCGCCACCCTCATTGTTGGCAAAGGAACCGTCACAATTAAATTTAAACCAAGAAGCAGGAGGGACCAATCACAAGCATTAATTAAGGTGTACAGATTGCCCTCAAGAGTGTAAGTATCTATGAATTGGCTTGAGAAAGTCAATACTCGGGTCAAAACTTTATTAATAGAAGGGCTCAACTCACCATCCATAATAGAATTTCTAAAGTACCAAATAAACCAAATAGCATTAGCAACAATGGCCTTAGAATCCTGGTTTAAATTAATACGAGAGTTCAATAAAAATTAACTACCAGAATACCAATTATTTCTTCAAGAAAAATCCAAGTTAAGATGCAAGCTAAGAGCATACCATAAATCACAAGAAAATTTACATTTGAATATAATTATGGAGTGATTTGAGCATATTGGTAAAAGTTATAATTTGGGCAAATATCATAAAAGTATTTATGATGTTGACAAATACCATAAAGTATTTATGGTATTACCAAATTGGCACAATGATAAATGCTTTAAAATATTTGTCAAAATCGTAACTTTTGTGATTTATCCAAATTGCCCCTCAACAATATTCTAGAATCAAAATGGTAGGTGTGTTCATTATAGTTACATTAAAAGCTAACTACTTTATATGTATTTTCTGCGTAGGAAATTTTTAAAGTTCACAAGATTATTAAATTAATCAATTTAACAACTTATGAGGTGTTAATTGCCATTTATATTCGCATTTAGAGATTTTAGTGAAAAGTTCTTATATTGCTCTTACGTGCATTTCACTAATATGAAACTTCATATTTGACATCTATATAAAATTCACAAACCTAAGAACCTAAAATGAAATTTTAGTGTTATAGAAATATTACAATAGAAGATGGATGAATAGTATGTACCTAATTTTTTAATCACCTCTGTAGCTTACTATCTAGGTAAATTATCTAGCTTACGCAAGAAAGACAAAAATCATTTAGCAAAAACGATAAGCACAAATAGGCAAGTAGCTAAGTATGGTTTTACCTAACCTAAGAACTAGGGCCGGCAACAGATCGGATACGGTGCGGATACTGGATTATTCGTATTCGCACCGCACCCCATATCCACACATCCGTATTCGCTACAGATGTGAATATGAATATCCATATCCGCACCACATCCGTATTCGCACCGTATTTAATAAATATATATTAAATTTAAAAAATTAATAAATTACCAATTCATTGATCCAAAATAAATATATAATATACTTCAAAATTCATCTTGACATGAAATTACTATAGAGCTCTTATAAATATTAATAACTTATATTGGCAAAATAGTAATTCAGAGACGTGGATAGGCGGTGCGGATACGGTGCAGATCCACAGACATATCTGTATCTGCACTGTATCCGCGCGGATATAGGTTTTCTAAATCCGTATTCATATCCATATCCATATCCATTTTTTACTTGCGGATATGGATCAGATACGGTGCGGATGCGGTTTTTAGTTAGCGGATGCCAATATTAGAAAAATGGGCATCAGCAACGGCTGATGCCGTTGCTGAGCCGTTGCTGAAGAGCATCAGCAACGGCCGGGCCGTTGCAATAGAGCCGTGACAGAAACTCGCATTGCTGATAACTTAGCGACGGATCGGCCGTTGCCGCCGCTCGGGCCGTTGCTAACAATATTATCAGCAACGGTTTTGCCACGGACACGGAGCCGTTGCTGATAACATTAATAGCAACGACCGCTGAGTCCGTAGCAACACCGTTAGTAAAATCCCGTCACTAAGCCGTTGCTGTAGGTCATCAGCAACGGCTTTCGATACACTTTTAGCAACGGCTTTCCCACGGACGGCCGTGGGAAAGCCGTTGCCGATGATGTGAACCTGGTAACGAAAAAATTTAAAATTCCAAATTTCCATTGATACATTAATACATTATCTGATACATAACTCACACACTCATACACTCATACACACATTCATTCACACATCACAAACACACCAAGATATACATCAAAATAATTATATTTATATTGCTAGTTATCCACGATAGTATAAAAACAATTCAAATGCAAAATTGAAGTATCAATATCTCAGTAACAAAGTCAATATAAATTAAACAAGTTCAATATCTCAGTAACAAAGTCAATATAAAAAAAATCTCACGATGACGATGGAGGATGGCCTGGATCATATGGCGGGGTCTGGAGTGCTTGAGTGTACACCGACGTGGACTGACTCGTGGACGATGGATTAGATGATGCCGAAGAGATGCCTGCTTCGGGATGACCTGACATGTTGCGTAGCATAGCTTGTATATCCGTCATCATCTGACTCTGGCGCTCCATCATCTCAGTCTGACGCGCGACCGTGTCCTCTAGAGTCCTTATTCTGCTGCTATGATCATAACTGGATCTAGAGGTGGACGGCCGCTCACCAGCGACCGGAGGGGTCGGTGCCCCAAGTGGCCCTAGTACGTCTCTCGCATGACCACTATCTGCAAAGCCATATACGCGGCCATGGTCCCAGCCACCTGCGGCCTCGACCCACGATGCTGCGTCAAAGTCCTCGGGGGTACCCCCGCGCTGCACCACCGTCTGGCTGTAGGTCTCCTACTCGAGTTTGATTTTTTGTTTAATATTTATCATAAAACTTAAATTATAAATATATAATGAATAATTTAAACAAATACATAATTATCATAATGTATGCAGCGCGGTTGTGGATGTACTCCCCCGTCCCATGTGCTCGACGGTGAGTCCTCTCAAACACCGCCATCGGGGAGGGTCGCTGGACAGTCCCGTCATCCGACACCGTCGTCTACATTTACAAAACAAATACATTAATTAGTACACATAGTAACAAATAAAATATATAATTAAAAGATATACTTACCATACGGTTCGCGTGCACTGCAAATGCAACAGAGCCGCCGGTGTGACGCGCTGCTCCCCCCGACATGCGATTTCTAGCCGCATTCCGATAAACCTCCTGCCATCGATCCGTCGACCATATTCCCACGAGCTGGTCCCATATATCCGGAGTAATCCAATCGGAGCCGTATCCCCGAGTCTCCGCGATGTTAGTGGTCCCAGCTCGGGCCATCGCTTGGGACCGAGCCTGCCCCACCTGCTCGTTGTACCTTGCCCGGGAAATAGCCTCCCAGGCAGCGTAAGTGAAGAGCCTTTGGTCCTCGGCCCATGTATAGCGAGCCTGCAAAATAATAATATCAGTACCAATATTAATCATCATGCATTTAAAAAAAAAAATACATGCCTCAAACTCGCGCCATAACATGTCGACGTGCTCGCTAGGCACGTGAGACCACGTAGGCCATGCCCCGTGCATATAACTAATTTAGAATAATTAGTTAACAGTTAAAATAAATACGTAAGTGCAGTACAAATAACTATATTCCCAAATTGTCCAATCAGGGACAATTCAAGAATTGTACGTCGTATAAAAGATCATCTACTTCTTTTACACGAACATACAATCCCCGAACGGATCTAAGGTTTTGCTAAATCATATCCGACTCGTCGATGCGTACGTGAAACATATGAACTCGTCGGATGCATGATTATTTTTTAAATATTTCGAGACAGTTTGAGTCCATATTGGACGATTCCGGCGCGCGTCCGAAGTGGACGATTTTGGTGCGCGTCCGAAGTGGACAATTCCGGCGCGCATCCGATGTGGACGATTCCGGTGCGCGTCTGAAGTGGACGATTCCGGCGCGCGTCCGAAGTGGACAATTCCAGCGCGCGTCCGATGTGGACGATTTCGCGTCCGAAGTGGACAATTCCGAATTTAATCTAAACCCTAATAATTAATCTAACAAATTAAACAATTAATCTAAATAATTAATTAACAATTAAAAAACAATAAAAAATTATATATAAATCTATAAATTACGGCGCCGGAGTCAGGTGGACTCCGGCGCCGGCGTACAATGGCCGGACACACTGTCCGGCCACTGTACAAGGTCCGGCGGCGGCCATCGGCCGACCGCCGCCGGCCGAAACCCTTAAAAAAGGGTTTCGGTTGGATTTCCCGCTGGCCGCAACGGGAAGAGACGGCCGGCTGGCGAGGCATACCTGAAAAAGTCGACAGCAGCGGGAGGAGGAAGAAGCGTCGTCGGCGTCGGCAGCGGCGGTGACAGGCGGGAGCAGGAGACGGCGGCGGCAGCAGCGGGAGGAAGAAGGGTTGGGCGCGACTGCGTGCCCTATATAAACTTATCAGCAACGGCTCACTCGCCTGTTAGAAAGCCGTTGCTAATAAGTTATCATCAGCAACGGCTCACTTATCCGTTAGAAAGTCGTTGCTGATAATTAAAATATTAGCAACGGCCCGCCTTTCCGTCAGAAAGTCATTGCGGATAATTAAAATAATCTGCAACGGCTCGCGTGTCCGTTAGAACGTCGTTGCAGATACAAATATCTGCAATGGCTCGGGCGGCCGTAAGAATGCCGTTGCAAATAGCAACGGCTTGAGCGGCCGTTGCTGATAGCCGTTGCTGAAGACCAAGTTTCTAGTAGTATGCGTATAAAATTGCCACCCTTACTAAGAACCCTTAAGAGCATGAAAATATATCCATTTATAAGCGTGGCGAAGGCGATCTTGGCCAACGACTAAAAAAAGCTATTGGGCTCGTCGATCGATGTTCAATCGACCGAAACTGCTACTAACAATTTTCAGCTAATGGTTCGGTTCAAGTTGGTTTAGGGCTTGAATTGGGTTCGAGTTGGGGTGAAATAATTGGATGCATCATAAATAATGCATCAAAAGATTTTATATGAAAGAACCATATCCCAGGCCTAAATCTTGATATATCTTTGCACCATGCTCCATTTTCACTGAAACTTTAATCTTTGAATTCCAATTTCGAGCTTAGCGTGCACATTGACGTCAACTCAAAATGTAAACTTGGCAAACACATTAGCAATTTGACTGAACTAGCACTTTGAACCAAGCTGGATTTGGTCCAGAAGTGCTCGTATTCATGAACTAAACTCAAGTAAAACCATATGCTACTTAACTCGGGGCTCCACCTGGCCATACAATGACACTTACGTCCTCATTAATTGCAAGAGATTCGTCAATTATGAATCCGACATCTTCGAGATTAGCCTCGACCCATTATGAGCACATTTCTATGGTTTGATGATATCCACTCATCTCCTAGTCTGATTCTGATTTGATGATATCCACTTTTGAGATCCAATTTGGAAAACACCTCTGAACCCTCTAGCTAATTTATCAAGCATATCATCTAATCTTGGTATTGGAAATGTATTTCATGATTATCTTGTTGATGACTCTACTGTCTATACACATCCTCCATGTATTATCCTTTTTAGGTACTAGCAATGCTAGCACTGCACAAGGGCTAATGTTTTGCCTAATCAATTTCTTTCCCAACAGGTCATCAACAATACTTTGTGGGATGTCATGTTCCATGTGACTCATCCTATAATGTGGCAGGTTAGGTAGAGTAGATCCTGGCAGAAAATTTATGTCATGTTATATATCCCTCATGGGTGGTAGTTCTGCAGGCAACTCCTACGGATGCAGATCAGAGAATTTTGCCAATATTGGCTTGACAGTCTCTGGGATGGTTGGTTCCTCAACTAATTCGGGATTCTTCAATACCAAGGCCATAATAATATCCTTGGGTTTGAATGTTTCCTCCTTAACCAATGAGGCATGTGGCGTGATAGTGGTAGAGGAGTTCTGAATTGAAGGACATTGTTTAGTCTTTGTTGAATTTTGGTGGAGCTTTGAACCCAGAGGTAACAGTGTGATTTTTCTCAAATTCCATTTGAAGGTGTAAATATTTCGTTTGCCATCATGGAACACTTCCCTGTCATACAACCACGGTCATCCCAGGAGGACATGACAAGCATCCATATCAAGTATGTCACAAACCATAGTATACTTGTACAGTGACCCTACAGAGAGGGGTACTTGACTTTGCTTATTCATTGTGATATCAATCCCTTTTATGACCCAACCTATTTTATAAGGACTGGGATGAGTGGTGCTGGGTAGTTGTAAGGTTGTGACCATAGCTTTTGAAACCACATTATCACAGCTGCCCCATCAATGATCAAGTCACAATTTTTTCCTTGGACAGTACACTTGGTTCTATGTCTTTGAGTATTTGTATGTTGTTTTTAATTCATTAATAGCTTTTGTAATATACACATTAGAGGTTCTCCCTCATCCCCTTCTAGTTGTGTCTCTTCATTCACTTCTTCATCCCCATACTCTAATGAGTTATCATCTTGTTATTCAGCTAGTTGCAAAACTCTCCTTCTTAGATAGTCACTTGACTTATGTCGAGGATTGTTGCACTTGTAACATTTCAGTGGAGATGGCCTTTGGTAAGGATTAGGAGGTCTATTCTAAGAGTATGAAAGTTTGTCACTATTAGTGCTAACAACTTCTGATGTGAAGTGAGGAATTGCCTTAGTGTTAGGGCCCCTGTTACATTGGTGGCAGGTAATAACTGACCGGGCGAGGCATGTTGTGTAGGTATATTTGGTTTGAAGACATTGATTTCCATTCCAGACCCACTTTGTTTGTAGCTCTAAACATTTGTTTCTGAACTCGTAATGCAATATTCGCTGCCTCATTTAGACTCCATAACTTGTTCAGTTCTAGCTTTTTCTGGATTGGTAAATTGAGGCCATTGATATATCTAGCTACTTGTTGAGCTTCAGTCTCTTGGATATTATTTCAGGAGTTCAATCTGTAAAACTCTTCAATGTACTTAGTCACATTCCTTCCTCTCTGTGTTCAAATTTTGCATGTAAGAATCTAGATTTCATCAATTGCTTCATTCGAGCCCATGTCTTAATCTTATCTTTGCTCTCCCTCAATCTGTTTTGTTTTAAGTGATCCCACCACGCAGAGGCATCTCCCCTCAATTTATAGGATACCAATTTTACTTGTTGATGTTCTGGTTTGCTCATATAATCCAGAAAAGTATCAACACTATGAAGTCACTCGAGGAAATTCTCGATATGCAATTGGCCATCGAAATAAGGTATGTCTATCTTCAATTTGTATTCAGAAGCTTCAGGGTTTGAAGAATGCCTTCCTTGGTGACCAAATGACGAGGAATTCCTGTGATGCTGATGAGAATAGAGTCGACGGACTGGAGGACCTTGGAGGGTTGCTTCAAATTCATCACCCGAATCCAACTCGGATGACATTTGGGGCGAGCGAAGTTGAGATGACATGTATTCTTCAGGATCAAAACAATCTGACTTGCGACTTGGTACTGGGCAGGCTGATTGCATTCCAGTGAAAGGGGGTCGAAATGAGTCTCACACTCTCAATCGCGTCTAATTGGAGGTTGAATCCGCGACCAGAGGTGGTCGTGCGATGGCTTGATGAACTTCCAGCATCAGGTTATCCATTTTGTGGTTCATCTCCTGGATCTCTTTCCAGAGGAACTATAGTGAGATCACCGATTTGGATGGGTGATTCTTCTCACTATCGGATTTGGCCATCGAGCCTGGCGATGTCCTTGCTCTGATACCAATTTGATGTAGAACAACGAACTCAAATCCATCTAAGGATTGAAGAAGGATGATACAGATTAATGCTCTGATATCAATCCGATTTTACTACACATCTCATGTAGAAATTACAGAAGACAATTTGAAAAAAAAATCTAACCAATTCAAATAGGTCGCAACCTTTATATACAGCTCGTGACCCTAACGAGAACAAATCAATCGTGGACCGTAGAATGGTCCGCGTGTCACTAATATACTTATTTTGGTTACACACTACTTATTACACTCACGAATTACCAGCTGAGGAAATTCAAAGGCTAATGTTTGGATGGCATTAATGTTCATTTACATCAATTTAAGAATGGACGGCGTATTTGAATCAAAATACATCAATTAACTACCTTAATGCTATTGCACATCATGTCGATAACAAACATATGCACTGTGATGACCTATTTATGCCATGTTAGCTTCGTGCTTCGAGCGGGTTCATATTACAACCCAATGGACCCGGAAGGAGTTCACAACTAGGAACACCATTTTTTTAGATATGCTACGTGTGGGGTATTGCAAAATGCCCGCATGCTATCTTCGGATAGTCGTTCTCATTGTATGAGTGGATGGGGAGGACCGTTCTAGGGTGCAAGAATATAGAGGAAGCGAATGAGATCTTGTCCACACCTCTCTTGATTCTTTAACATAATGCAGGTAGGATTTCATCGAAGCATATAAAGCTATTAGAGTTGATTTTGGCGTTATATTTGACATAGCTTGGAGTTCATGACATTTTAAATTATTAACTTTGTATTTGTCATCTTAACATTGAATCATACTCAGTCTTCTATTAAATTCATTTTATTTTTTCCTCGGATTCACAAGTGTGATACGTCTGAAGTTAGTAGATAAATTAGCTGGAGTTAATAGAGTTGTTATGGCACCGATTTCAGTGTTTGAACTTTATTAGATATATTGATGTTGGACACTTTTGGACTTCTACTTTTCCTTTAAACTGTTTGGATGTGTGGCGACTGATCTGCCCAAATCCTTTTATGTTGCACTACGTAGAGTTTTTGACGATCCCACTAATAGTGAAAACCACGTAAATGATCTGCCCAAACTCTTTGGGCTGTGGGCCTGTGTCGTCATATATAAACTCACATGTAATAATTGTCTTGTATCTGAGAAAACCGTAATAGTGAAGAACTTCTAGTGCAACCGTGGAAGTAGACAATTTCATCGAATCACGTAAATATTATGTGTTATTGTGTGTGTTTTATTTTTCTCTCATTTTTTGTCTATGGTGTTAGATCTATTCCCAACATAAATATTACTGGATCTTTTGGTTAACATTTAGTACCGACTTGCTTTATTTTGAAACATGAACCTTGTTTATTATTTTATATGGCTGAGCTTTATATTCCACTGGATTTTATTTATTTGTTTATAATAATTACCTACTCCTCTTGTTGTATATTATTCTCTTATCCTTTTGTCTTGCGTAGAGTGTCAGCCTCACATGGACCTCACATGGACGGACCCTAAGAGGGACGTAATAACCTAATTGTATCATTTGTAGGAACCACGTGACACGAGGACATTTGGAAAAGAGAGGGCAGGCAAGCGCTGAGGCGCTACAAGACGTCGTAGCATCCACCCTAGACTCATCGTCCTCCTCTTTGCTTGGCTTGTACGTACACAAGGCTTTGGGGAGCTTTGTATCAAATAGATATTTATGGTTGGGCAACGGGCGTCATCTCATTCGTATACTCTCATGCAGTAGCATGTTGCTTTCGTGGGACAAAGGAGAAAATAAATTAACTACGTATGTTGCTTTCGCCAGTGCACAACATAATTGTTCTAGATCTTATTTGTATAATTTCTTTCGGATCTCATCTCTTTAGAAAAATAATATAGGATGCTAATAGCGAAGCTTCATTTGCATAAATTGATGGATGATGTGACACAAGAGTTACGTGATAGATTAAATGACATATAGTTCACTATGGAGACATTTGGTCGTCCGTAGTGCAAATACTGTAACTCTAGTTGTAATAAATAGATCAATAAATTTATTTGATTGGTTGAAAAAAATTTCTGCAACACTTAATATTTACAAATTGTGTTTCTAATATCATTTGCTAGCCGCAAAAAAAATTACAGCCCAAAAATTCCACAATACAATATTATAAGCTACAAATATAATAATTTAAATATTATAAAATAATTAATTTGGGCGACTTAGAGTCTTCGGATGGAGATGAAGTAAATATCAAAGTTAGTAGTTCTCATGTGCTAAACACGTTGGTAGCGTCATATTTTAGATCTAATATCGTTTGGTAGAATTTTGATATTTTTTAGTATTATACTATAATTAAATATTATTAATTTATTTTAATAAATAATTAAATAATATAAAATAATATTAGTTATTTTGATTAATAAATTAATATAAATTAATTCATGTATACTATAGATAGCACTGTACCACTCTATGTGCAATGTAAATGACAAGTGTATACTATAATATATTAATCTTAAGCAGTATAATGCAATATGAATTAATAAGCATGTTAAAACAATATATTCATTTATCACATAGCACTTGTAGAGAGTTTCAAGAACAATAATAACACAGTAAATTCTCAAAGAAAAGTAATGAACCAACTTGTGCTCAAATGATATTAATTCGGGTATGATGCCTATAAGTTTTGAGTTTAATTCCTAATTGTAGCGTTTGTGTATTTTTTTTCTTCACATTTTTGTATATTTTGTAATACGTCTTGTGCGTATATTATTACGTCTGTACTTTATAATAACTGTATTATAAAAATATTTGTTTAGAAAAAAAAGTCTCAAAGAAAAGTACACAATAAGGAACGCTTCAATTATAGTAATATATTCATATGTTCAAGTAAGAATTATTCCTTTTCAATATCTTCTCAACTTTAATTACTCGATAATAATTTTTAAAGCACTACTTGAGATTTAGCATGAAAATCGAGACAACGTCTTAATATTATTTCAAGGAAACCAATCCCACAAATCCAAACGTTGGTTACATAATATTTTTTATATAATATGTAAATATTTTATTTTTAAAATCTCCCAAATAATTTTAATAAAAGCTTTAACAAGTTCATTTTTAATAAATAAATAAAAATGAATACATTTTATCATTAAGTTTATAACACCGAGACATATACACAAAATATTATTATTAAGTTTATAACTTTGTTACGTTGAGAATAACAATATTATATATCACAATACTATTATCAAACTCATAGTATCAATAATTTAGAAATGGTAAATATCTGAATACGTCTTGAACTTTTGATATTTTCTCATTTGTGACTAAATCCAAAATAATACCAAATTACATCCTGAACTTTGACATTGATCTCAATAATAGCCTTCAATCATCGCTCCGTCATTTTCCCTGTTAACTGCATGACGTGGCATGCCCATGTGAAATAAAATATTATTATTTTTTACACATCATAAAAAAATTAAAAAAATATTTTTTTTAAAAAAACTTTATTTATTTATTTAAAATATATACATATATATTTTTAAAAATATTTATTTTAAAAAAACTTTATTTACCACATGGAAGGTTTTTTTAAAAAATATATATATTTTTAATTTGTTTTTAATGATGTATACAAAATAATAATATTTTGTTACACGTGGGCATGCCACGTCATGCAGTTAACGGAGATAACAACGGAGAGATGACGAGAGACTATAATTGAGATCAATGTCAAAGTTCAGGATGTAATTTGGTATTATTTCGGATTTGATCACAAATGAGAAAATGTCCAAAGTTCAGGATGTATTTTGGTATTTACCCATTTAAAAATAACGTCATTACCAAGTTTGTAACACTAAAATACACTAAGATATTGTTGCAAAGCTTATAATACTCTTACTAGGAAAAATAGTACCGCTATAAAAGAAAATAATACTATTATATTAAACTCATCTTCTTCCCTAAATGTGACCACCACCGAAGCCCAATTCAGTGGTTTCCTCTGGCCCTGACCTTGCTCGATCTAGTTGGCAAGGGGTGCGGCACAGCTTGTCGCTGTATGGTGCAGTAGCAGCCGACGAGGCACCTACGATCGGGCATAATTGCACCCTATTGGGCGTAGCAGCTCCATGATCGATGCTACATCATTGCGGTTGGGTTGTGATGCCTCGTTCGAGGCTACAACAACCCCACTTGGGCCCGACAATGCCTCGATCGGGGTGTTGCTCAAGGGAGCACCCATGTTATTGGCCATGGATAGGTGCGGTGGCGCACAATTGCAAAATGCAATGACACAACCTCCAAAGTTCTCAAAACACGATTTAATAATAAAAATTTCAATTTTTTTTGAAATCAAATCATTGATCACCACTAAAACTTCAAAGACATATTATAGTAATTGAAAATTCTCTATGAAAATATAATCCATAAAACCCCAAGGGACAATATCTCATCCCCTCCTAAATACATGGAGTATTACCCTAAAGTAGCACGAAGGAAGGAGGATTCTACCTCAAAAATTCTTATTTTTCGTTTAAGCTCTTCTCCTTCTTCGACCATTGATAACCTTTTGTCCTCGGCACATTACCGATGGCGGTTGCACATGTGTCTCAAGAGGAGAGGAGGTTAGACTATACATAAAATTTAGAATAGAGACTTTTACTAAAAAATTCACAAAAGCTTATTTTTTTGATTAAGTTCCTATATATCTCAATAGAATGTCAAGAAATTAGAAAAAAAAATAGAAAAATAGAAATTGAGAAATCTAACTCTAGGTATAATAGTACTATATATTCTCCTCTCTACATTTTGAATACACGTTAAATTTTAAGGATAAATTATACTAATATTCTCTCCATTTAAAAGTAATGGGACGAATCTTCTCTTATTATTTAAAAATATTTTAAAATCCTAATATTCTAGTTAACATCTCCACCCAACCATTTATATTCTATATCCTTTAATTTTGTATATAAATAGTATAATCAAGCAGCCCTTTAGGTTGTAAACTTTGTTAGGATTAATGGAGTACCGCCAGGTTTGATCTTTGATAAGATCATTCAATCTCCAAAATATTATTGTATAAGACTATGTAGATCATGGTTTCTTTTGTAACGTGAGTTAATTATTTATTTCAAAAAATCATTTAAATTAATTTTTAAATAAAGTAATATATTTAATGATTAAATTTTTTTAAATCATTTGTCTCTTCATATTATAAATCAAAATCTATTAATACCTTTTTAATCCAACACCAAACAAACCTATAAAAATTAAAGTGGCAGGACAAATAGGGATGTCAACGGAGCGGGGCGAGTACGAGGGGTGTCTACCTGTTACCCGCCCCACGAAATAAATGGGTACCCGCTACTCGTTTATTCCCCGTGGGTAAAAAAAAAGAGTACCCATTTAATTACCCACGGGGGACGGATACTCACGGGTATTGACGGGTACCCATGACACTTAAATATTTTAATAACACTAAGTCTTCAAGTATTTTAATAATAACTTCAAGTATAATAACTTCATTTTGATAAACACAGAACATTCTGATAACAATATCATCATAAGATTTCAAAACATAAAATATATAAGTATTGAATTAGATTGAGATTTTTTTTAGTATATGTACCGAGGATAATATTATAATTTACTAATTCTCACGGATAACAAGTACCCGCGAGTACGTGTACTATAATACCCGTGAGTACGTGTACTATAATACCCTTACCCGTCCCATATAATAAACAGGTAAAAACTGCAAAATCCCCGCAAGTAAAAAACTACCCCCCATATTCGTCATAAACGAGTAAATACTCATGGGTACCTGCCTAAATGAATAATATTGTCATCCATAAGGACAAATAATGGTAAAATATATGTCAAATTTTAAAAAAAAGCTTATAAAATGAGATGGTGGATGATGTGCACATTTAAATCATTAAAATATATTAATTTATTTATAAAATTATTCTAAATGGTTTAAGGGTGCTGAGTAAATTTTTAGAGATATCAAATATAATTTTAAAATAATAAGAAGATTCATATAATTAATTTTAACCAGAGAAGAGTTCTTAGTATAAAAACACAACCTTCAAATATTAAAGTATAGAGACATATTGATAAGTGTTATCCTTACTTTGGAAGGGACCCTAGAAATATACAATTTGTCGTTATCGATGCGTAAAAATAATTAGATTTGTTTCTTTAACTATTAATTAATGAAATGAACACTTTATAGCTCGATGAATTATCACTTTTGATCTTAATTGGGAATAAAATTTTTATTATAGGATTGCAATCACTTACTTTCGACCTAAGTCATGTAATTTGATTGGAGCACGCATGATAAACTATGATACTCATATTGTATGAAATATAGTAAGTCATTTGGTCTCCGAGAATGTTGAAAATGAAAAAAAAATTATTACTATAATTATTAATTTTTTTTGATAAATTATTTATTTATGGGTAAATTACACTGATCTTTCTGAGGTTTAGTAAAATTATATTGATCATCTCTCTATTTATCCAGGTTACCATCAACTCCCCTAAGTAATATTTGAGTAATTTTTTAAGGGAATGTTTGTATAATATTTTACAAAATTCAAAGAAGATTTATGTAATCTCGGAATTTGTGTAATTTTTTATAAAATTTAAAAAAATTACAAGATAAAATTATAAATAAAGGTACGTCAATATCATTTATTAAACTTTGGAAGAAGTTAATATAATTTACTATTTATGTATTTATTTATTTCGAACGGACAGAAGTCCTTAGGCTATTCTAACAAGAAAGTTCTTTTTGTAATAATATATTCGTACATGTCATGTACTCTACCCCACAATATTGACAATTGATCATTATCATCTCTTAATTTGTGGATATTATAACTGGATCGGGTCAGCAATCACACCGCATAATATTATTATAACTGGATCAAGAAGCTTAAAAAACTATTATGCAGATATATATATATATATATATATAAGTTAAAGATCGACAATTATTAAGTGGGGAGGCTGGGCTGCTCACATGAGTACATGACTAGTTTGTATTTTCTCGTGGAACGTGGTGGGGGCCGCATTGCCGCCTGGCATGACCTGGCAATCGAGCCGTGACGAGTTGAATATTATGAGCTATTCTTTGTCTTCTTCCATTAAATCTCCTCTTGCTCCGTCACTTTGTCACCTTTATAAGTCAAGACATAGACGTGGTCAACATTACAATTAAGCAAAAATAAATATCTAAAATCTAAAAATATTCTTGAACAATAATAATAATTAGCAAGGTCAAAATATAGTCCGTGTCTTTATTTGTCATTTTACATTTTCAAACAACCAACAATTAAATTTATCAAATATTTGTGTACAAATAAGTGAATAACTAATGCTATTAGTTGGTCACCTAATTGCCTAATCAGCGATTTCCTAATACATAATATAAAAATCATTTATTTACAAAACTAAAAAACTTAATGATTTTTTCTCAAAACTAAAATTAAATTCAAAAATACTCAATAATATTTGTATTAAAATTATTTAAAGTGATCATTTTGATAATGAAAATATATTCTAAAAATTTTAAAAAATCACAATAATTTTAAATTAGTGAATGAAATTTTTTAAAAAATTTAAGATATATTTTCATGCTCAAATTATCATTTTCAACTTTCAAGTAACTATTTTAATCATGAACATGCATTTTAAAATTTTAAAAAACTTATAATAAAATTTCATTCACTAATTTAGAATTATTATGATTTTTTGTGAAGATTATAGGATACATTATCATATTAAAATGACAACTTTAAATAATTTTAGTGTAAAAATATTTTGAGTATTTTTTTTAATATGATTTTGATTTTAGAAAAAAGTATTAATTTTTTTGATTTTGAAAAAAATAATTTCCCTATTCTGTATTACGAACTCGTTATTGCCTAATAGGACCACAAAAAATATTTGGTAGGTTGTAATGAAAATTTAGGGCCCAAGTATTATTATGTTGACTAATTTTTATTAATTTATTTTATTAATATATATTTTAATTGATAAAAAAACATTTAATGAAGTTAACAGAATTACTTAAATATAAAATATACTATTTCGACTAATTTTATTTACTTCATTTTTATTTTTTATTTATTAATGTATAAACTTATATTAATAAATGATGAACTTATAAATTTTATAAATGAAACGATTTGAATGTAAAATACACCATTTTCAAAAAATTTGGTTGCATATTTATACATCATTTAAAAATATATGACTTTTATTGATAAATACTAAATTTATAAAATAAAAAAATAAAAAAAAATCAAATTTCATGAAAATAAAAATTAGAATATTTTTATTAGAAAAAGAACAAAAAAATTAATTAAGAACATTTAGATCATAATAAACTTCTTTTAATTGCATTATAGAAAATAATGATTCATTCCGCCAAATATTGAAAGGAACCAAAAATGACTATTAGTCATTAGAATCAACTTTTGTTAGGTCGTAATAACAATTTCACAATTTCGAAAGCTTAAACTACTATTTTTTTTTGACATATCATTCCAGCTTACCAAATTATCAAATTACCAAATTATCAAATTATCTTTTTTGTTATTTCATATTATAATAACAATTAATACATGTTATGTTATAATGATTGGTTGATTTCACTCGACACGATAGAATAGAATAGGATAATAAACGAAAGAGTTAGAATAAATTATTTTTATCACATATATTAGATATAATAGTTATTTTTCAGAATCGAATTAAAATTACTTTAACGATAATTCAAATTCTGAAATATGAGATTCTTTTTCTCAAATCGGAATCACATTTCATAAAATTCTAAAATGTTCTTTCCTTTTCATTGAAATATTAGAAATTGGATGTGCGGGATTTTATTTTCTTCCAAAAAAGATACAACTTTTGATTTTCATGCGTCAAAATTTATGAAATCTTTGCAAAATTTTTAAAATATTAGAAACTTTTATTCAAATCTTTGCAAAAATTTTTGGATAGCACGTTACAAATTTGTAGCACGTTACAAATCTTTGCAAATTTTTTTTAAAAAAAAATATGAAATATATTTTTCTTATAAAAAATAGATTTTAAAGGTCTCAAAAAAAAATTTGGATCAAAAATCTCGAAAATATTAGAAACTTTTATCCAAAGTATATAACACTAAATTTAAATTAAAAAAATATTTTTAAATCACATTCTAAAATCTCAAAAAAAAACACATAAAAAATTATTCATAATTTAATATTTATGTGATTTTTTTAAAAAATTAAATGTATTTTTATAATCAAATGACTACTTTAAAAAGTTTCAAGTGAAACTCCGTGGCCATTTAAGAGTTTGAAGTTAAATTATTGAAAATGATTATTTAATCATAAAAATATATTTTAAATTTTTTAAAAATATTATAAAAAATTTAAATTAACAAACAAATTTTTTAATGAATATTTAGAGATTTTAAAATATATTTTCATGATTAAATAGTTACTTTAAAGAGTTTCAAGTGAAACTTTGTAATTATTTAAAGAGTTTCACTTAAAATTTTTTAAAGTAGTTATTTGATTATTAAAATTTATTGTAAAATTTTTAAAAAAATTAAATTAGTAATAATTTTTTTTTAAAAAAATTTAGAATGTATTTCCGTCAAATAGTCGCTTTAAAAAATTGCACTTCTATGGATGCATTTTATTGCGGGTTGATATTTACTAAAATATTGAATTATGATGAATGTTATCACTCTCAAATGACTAAAAGTGATACGTAGACGCTTCAAAAATAATAGTTTTATTAAAAAAATTAGAAATTTATAATTTTTAAAAAATCTGTAACAGATTATAGAGTTTCAGCTGATTTTTTTGTAGTTGAATATCTATCTAAATGTTACAATCCGGTGCATGTTATCAATCTCAGATGACTAGAAGTGATATCTAGACACTCCAAAAAATAATAGTTTTATTTAAATTTTTTGAAATTTAGCCAATTTTTTTTGGTGGTTAAATCTACTATAATATTGCAATACGATGAATGTTATCTATCTCAAATGACTAAAAGTGATTCCTAGGCCCTCTAAAAAAATAATAATTTTATTAAAAATATGAAAATTTAATTTTTTCAAAAGTCAGATTTTTTTTTTGTAATTGATATCCATGGAAAGTGATAATTTAATCATGAAAATGCATTCTAAAATTCTCAAAAATTATATTTTTTTTAATTAATGAATGAATTTTTTGTGATTTTTTTTAGAAGATTTTAATATGCATTTTAAAAATAATTTTTAATTTTAATTTAGTGTTATATATTTTGGATAAATGTTTTTAATATTTTCAAAATTTTTGATCCAAATTTTTTTTGACTCCTAAAATATTTTTTTGTTATAAAATATATATTTCATATTTTTCCTATTTTTTTATTTTTTTTATTTTTTATTTGTTTGAATTTTTTGCAAAAGGTATAGTGCTTTACTGACTTTCGTAGGGGGCAGGATAGGTAATTCTTAAATCTCAAATTCATAATATTTTTTAAAATTACTTTCAATTTAAAAGCTTCAAGTTTTTAGAGGAAAATGGAATCCAACTCATGTTCCGGTGAAAAGGTAAGAGCATTTTTGGGTATGTGATTCCGATTTGAGAAAAAAAAATGATCTCAGGTTTTGCAATTCAGAATTACTATTAAACTAATTCCAATTTAAAAAAATTCCTGTAAATATAACATTAATTTTTAATTTTTTTAATTTTATTTTATAAAAAATCAAGTACTAAATAAATAAAGAATTAAAATCTATTTCGTGTCTTGTTATTGTTTATCCATGAAACAAATATACTTTAAAGTACAAGGGAACTCTAAGCTGCCACGTTGGTCTTTTGGTGACTTAATTATCACCCAGGCCGGCCCATCCACTAGGCCGATAAGGCAATTGCCTTAGGCCCCGGGTGGATGGGCTTGATGTTCCATGATATCATAGCATCAATCAACATTTTTATTAGTTGATAAGTTATAGTTCTTTTTTTAGAGAATTTTTATTTTATAGAAAATGAAAAAATAAATAAATTAAAGCATACAAATTAAGAGACAAACATAAGACATGTATTTATCACAAGCTTTAATCGTTAACAAGATCTTAACGAGTGGAATGACTGAGTTGGACCTGGACCTGGACCTGCATTGGGTTCGCTGGCACACATTATCATCTTAGATAAGGCCTGGAGAATTAACATACAAATCAGAATGAATCCAGTGCGACCCTAAAGTGGTTGAATGAATCATTAACTTGTTTAAAACAACTATTTAATGCCACTCAATCACAAAAAACCAAGTTAATCTAATAATAATATACATCTCTAAACTGCTTTACAAAAAACCAAGCTTCTTCTCAAAACATCCTTCTACTGTCAGCAAAATCTTCACCAGACTGGAACGCACTGAAACCCATTTGCGCTTCAACCTTCGTCATCAAGCTATTCAACACTGCATTCAATTATCTCGAGTCAAGCACTGAGTTTTCATGTAAAGCAAAAAGGAGAACTCAATGCTAGCTTACATGGATTCGACAACGAGTTGCCGTAAACAGGACTTCCACTGAAACGCAACTCCGAGCTGACATCCTGAAATGGGTGATCGTCGGCGGCAGGAGACCGACTGCTGTGCTTGGCTTTCTTCTCGTTCAGGGATTCAGCCTCTGCTTCAGATTCAGTGGTGTTGTTTTGTGCTGCGATCGTCTGCTTTCGTTTGGAACGCGCCCTTCGGTTCTGGAACCAATTGTAGACGTTGGTCTCGGAAATTTGGCCGTGCTGAGAGAGCTCGGAGGTGATGTCTTTAATTTTCTGCTTGCTTGGTGTGCCGTTGCCTTGATAAAATATTGTCTCCAGAATCTGTAGCTGCATGGGGGTTGGTGTCCATCGCTGCCTCGCCGAAAGTTTAGCACATCCAGATGCCATTAAGGATGAGTCCGAATACATACTACTCATTCTAATCCCTGAAAAGAGCACAGATGCATTGGTCAACAGAAGCAAGATACATTTTAAGTATAATGATTCACATTTTAAGTATAAAGAGCACAGAAGCATTAGTCAAAAAAATGGCAAGGGAATGTAGTTATGTTCTTGAATCATTAATCCAACAATAGGATTTTTGTGTGTGAGGGTAATCCACTAACTAATCATTACATTTGATCACTGCAATAAGAAAACCTCATGACAATTACCAAGTGAGGGATAACTCTAAAAAGGAAATTGAATCATTATGTATCAGAAGTTCTACTAATTAAATGCATCTATTAAGAAAAGATGTCATATCAGCCATGTAATGGCCAGGATTTACCAGGAGTAATCACAGAAGAAAACCAAGAAAACAGAGCAATTAACACAACAGTGAGCAATATCTTACATATTTCCCTCTTAAAAATTCAATTTTTAAAGCGTGCATCAACAAAGAGGAAGAGAGGACGAACCTGAGGCTGAGAGAGAGTCTTGCTGGGCCGTGATGGCCCTGTGCATCTCCACGAGTTGCTCGCAGATGGTGGCGTAGGCAGAAATCTGCCTCCTCAGGACCTCCATCTGCTCGTCCGTCATCACCCTCAGGCACAGCGCTCCTTCCTCCGACGCCCCTTCCGCCATGCCTCGACAACTGATACCAATCTCCCTTCTCCCTCTTTCTCCTTCTCTCATACAAGGATGTAGTAGCGTGCTTTGTGCGAAAAAAGCTTCCACCTTTCCTCTCTTTTTATACTTGAAATTTTCGTCGCCGTTTGAAGAAACAAAGAGGAAGAAGAAAGACGAGTATAAATTAAGAAACATAGATGGCCTCTCTCTCTCTCTCTCTCTCTCTCTCTCTCTCTCCCTTCACTTCAACTTCTATTTTGATTTGGATTTCAACTAGTATATTGAATCGGATTGGGTTGAGATGAGGAGTTGGATTTCCGAAGATAATCAACGGCTGAGGTTTAAGGACTTGAAAAGAGTGGAGTTGGTGGGGTTACGGATTCTGAGGAATCTAATGATGAGGTGGGAGAAGGTATGATGGAATGTGATGTGATTTATTGGAGGAGGTCAAGTCTTTTCCATATATATTTTATATTTTCAGAATTATTTTTATTTTTATTATTTATTTATCAATAAATTTATAATAAATATGCATCATAAATATTTATTTCTAGCTATATTATTTCTTTTCCTTGCCTTGCAATGAGAATAATCATAATGATGGACAAGTCATAACAATTAACTAAAGATGATAAGAAAGCAGACATTAATCATATGCGCTTTTGTTTCATGGGATATGATTGATGAATATGATTTGCCAAATGCTATTTGTCGTTTGTTACAAACATCAGATATCATTTAAATTGAATATGATCGGATTCAAATTTAGTTCTAATAGGATATAAATATCCTCTTGAGAGGGTAAAAATTAAAATCCTAGGGCCTCGTTTGCTTGGATGGATTAAAGAGGTGAATTGAATTTTAAAATTCAATCCATTGTTTGCTGCAGCAATGGATATGAATCGGGTCGGATATTGGGTGAATTTATTTTGGCTCAAATTCATCACTGGTCTGATTTAGAAATCCTAGGGAGGGGGTGGGTTTAGGGTCCAAATCCACATGATATGAATTTTTATATTCTATCAATGCTTCTCATCCTATGCCAAAACAAACATAGGATATGATTTCAAGAAATCCTCTTGGATTTCTATCCTATCATTATTCATCTTAAATCCTTTCTCATTCAAATCATATCATGCAAAATAAACATGACCTAGGATTATTTCTTTTCATGTGATTGAAATTGGATATTTGTAATAAGTCAATTTTAATTCAATATTTAAGAATATTTTATAAATTATTATTATTATCATTACATTAAAATAATTATTTAAAATTAATTTCATAATTTTAAAATAAAATTTTGATAAAATTAAATTTTAAGTATTAAATTATTAATATCTGACTCTTTTATCCAGAATCAACACAAACATAGAATATTAAAATCCTATCTTTTTTTATCTTCTTATCCGAGAATTCAACAAACGCTGGATAGGACATAAACTTATCCCACGTGTTTCTTATCATAGTTAATTTCAGGTGAATTCCTATCCGTTTGAAATTCTATCATGCGAAACAAACACGCCAATAGGTTTTTGAGAATGGATAATATTGAATTAATTGAAATAGCTTGGTGAGAGGGATGGCAATAGGTACTATGATACTAATTATGATATTCTTTATAATTGGATAATATTTGAAATCATTTAGGTGTTGTTTGGTTAGCAAAAATTATTTTTTTATTTGATTTCAGTGAAACTGAAAATTTAATTTTGATTTCTAATTTTTAATTTTTTGAAAACGTGTTTGATTAATGAAAACAACATAAATTTTAGTTAGTTGAAATCAGTGAATATTTATTTGACTATAAAAATTAATATTAATTTTTCTTGAATATTTTTAGTAGTAATTAATGTTTAGTTAGTTTACAAAATTAAATATTGGCTAATATAGTTATAAAATATTTGTAATATTTAATTAATTAAGTTATTGGTAGTTTGAGATTTTTTTGTTCAATTAGATATAAAAATTAGTTAATAGTTTTCATAATATTTCAAAAAAAAAAGTCTAATGGTCTAAATTAATTTTGATTAATTATAAATAGATTAACTTTAAAAAATTGAGTTATTTTAAAATTTGGGTTTGAGTCAATTAGATATAAATTGGTTTAATTAATTTATAAATTTAAGATAATAGTTTGAGTTGAAAATGATGATTTTAATTTTTTAATTTTTTTTTAAATATAGTTGGATTTTTTTTTAAATTAATTTATTTTATTACAAAATATTTATAATTATAAAGTTGTCACTCCATTTTGATAACGAAATCGACAATCTCGAAACCACGGAAAATAATATTCTAGTGTTTTCATTTTTATTAAGAAAATTGATTTCGTTTTCATTCTGATTTCGATTCACGTTTATGAAAACGCTGAATCAAACACGTTTTCGTAAGTAATTTTAATTTTAGCGAAATCAAAATTATGAAAATAAATTTGATTTCGCTAACCAATCATGCCCTTGAGTTGTAGTAAATGGAGGACAATTAATTGATTCAGAGTTGTGACAAAGATGATGGTAATTAATATATAATGTTGGATGAGAATACTAATAACAATTATGCTACTAACAATAATAGCAGCACCCATGATGACGATGTTATGTTTGTGAATGGTGGTGTTAATGATAATAGTTGCATTTAAAGATGTGGATCAAGAAATAATGCATATATAATAGCACCACCAATAAATATTTTAGTGGTTCAAATTTTTGAAATTAAATTAATCTACTACTCATCCCATCAAATTGATTGTGATATTTAGTAAGATTAATTTTTTAAATATACATCCATATTTGCATTTGCACCCATCCGTGTGGATAAAACTTTTTTTAAATTCGTATTTGCATATATATATATATATATATATATATATATATATATATATATATATATATATATATATATATATTACGAATATAAATTAAATAGGGTGTGAATGTATTTTTTATTTCACGAATACACAGATAAAATTATCATCTACAATCCCTACCAGTACCTAGCGCCAATTTGAAATTGGGGGCTTTTTAAAAAGTTGAATAAATTGATTAGATACTTTAATGCGGCTGCTGGAAAACTTAGCACAAAATAAGAATTTAGTGGAGGCTCTAATATAATTAATTAAATGGCCAAGGATCCGTGAGGTTAGTCGAAGTAGGAGTAATAATTTTATCCGCATTTGCTAATTAAAAACCGCATCCGCACCGTATCAGATCCATATTCGCAAGTAAAAATGGATATGGATAATGATACAAATTTAAAAAACTTATATCCACGCAGATACGACACGGATACAGATATGACTGTAGATCCGCACCGTTTATCCGCGTCTTTGAATTACTATTTTGCCCAGATAAGTTATTAATATATATAAGAGATCTATGGTAATTTCATGTCAAGATAAATTTTGAAATATATTATACATTTATTTTGAATAATTGAATTGGTAATTTATTGATTTTTTTAAAAATTAAATATATTATTTTAATATTTTTTTATTAAATACGGTGCAGATATTCGTATTTGAAGCGGTGCAGATATGGATATCCATATTCACATCCGTAGCGGATACGGTGCGAATACAGATATACGAATATGGGGTGCAGTGCGAATACGAATAATCTAGTATCCACACCTTATCTGATCCGTTGCCAGCACTAAGTCCAAGTAGTTGAGGTGTTATAGTATTAATGTATGTGTTGTAATTAAAAGAAAGGAAAAATCATATTTTTTTATCTCCACAGTTTGCTCCAATTTTGATTTTAGTACTTGTAGTTTTAAAATTTTAGTTTTAGTCCCTACACTTTATTTTCGTTTAGGATTTGGTCTCTACCATTACATGAGACCTAAACGGAGCTGACGTGGATAACAGGTGCTGACTGGACATTGCTGACATGGAGCTTGCAGAGATAAACTTTGTAAACTATGAGGACTAAAATTAAAAATTTGTAAACTATGATAATTAAAATTAAAATTTTGCGAACTACCGGGACTAAAACCAAAATTTAAGTAATTATTTTTCCTAATAAATATAAAAAATCACGGGATATTTTTTTAATTTATTTATAAATAATTATATTTAAAAATATTAAAATTGAGCAACTTTTTATGGATTAAGATGATTTATTTTGGATTTTATTTTGAAAAGTGCGATGACATATTTATATATTTAGAAGATTAATTTAATATTTGCAAGATTACTTTATTTTTTATTTAAGACGCAAACATCTGATTTCGTAGTATGTTGATTTCGTATTCTTGTATTGAACACATTAATTGAACAGAGAACATATTAATATCTTGTAGTATGTTTTGTATATTTGAATATCCCTTAACAATGCCCACAAAAATGTAGCACTAACATTGTATTATGGTGTTGCCACTGCAACAAATGCATGAGAAACCAATATTTATTAGAGTGAAAATTAACACTTTTTTGACGTTCAAAATCTAATTTAAACCGTTTTGAATGCGCCAAATTTAAGATCAAAATAGAGGTGAGGAGGTGATATGTGAAGAGATGAGCAGATCAATGAAAAGATGAGCAGATCAGGAGAGCAAGTTTTCGAATTCTGCAACAACCGCGGAATTCACGCTAAATCAGGATAATTAATGAATAAAAATTGACGCCTAAGACGACGTTGGTTTAAATTCACCCAAATTAACGTAAAATAATGTAGCGTGCTCAATTTTAATATTTTTAAATATTTTAATTATTTATAAATAAATTTTTTAAAAATGTGATTTTTATATTTTTTAAGAAAACAATAATAATTTTGATCCCTCTAGTTTACTTGAATTTTGGTTTCAGTCCCCATAGTTTACAAAATTTTAATTTTAGTCCCTATAGTTTACAAAGCTGATCTTTGCAGGTCCACGTCAGCAATGTCCAGTCAGCATTTGTTATCCACGTCAGTTTCATTAAGGCCTCATGTGACGACAGTGATCAAATTCTAAATAGAAATAACGTGTGAGGACTAAAATTAAAATTTTAATAGTATGATGACTAAAATCAAAATTCGAGCAAACTGTGAAAATAAAAAATATAATTTTTTCTTTAAAAAGATAAAAGGTTATTTCTTAAGCATCCTAAATTAAATATTAATATATAGATGAGACAAAAGCGACATGATAATATCATAATATAATGCAATACAAAAGAGTGCAATGAACATGTAACAATAAAATCGTTGCATAATATAAAATCATGATGCTTGAATTCACATGTACTACTACTATTATATATATATATATTACTTCTCAATATCGTACAATACGAGGAACGAGTTGGCTTGATCAATTCATTGCACTATGGTTACTGTGAGAACGAATCACACACTAGAACGAAGAGTGAAACTTATAAATTTAACCTAACTACCAATTTTAACAATTCATAATTGGACAAATATATAATAAGCTCAATTCTAAATTGGAAGCAAAGTAAAATCAATTAGGCACGGGATCAATAAAAATAACGCTAACACAATAAATTTATAATAGTTCAACTTCTAACTAAATCTAAATCCATTGTCCAAGCTCTCCACTTAAAATTTTAATCAAGTTTAATAAAATATGTTGTTTCGTCCTAGAAGATTTAAAAACTATGTAACCCTCTCCCAAGGATTACTCTCTCCCTAAAATTAGTACCTCGAATATCTTTATCCCAATGACAATAACACAAACCTACCAAATCTTAGTGAACTTATGCCTCAACATGTCAAGGTTCATTACCTGACTAAACGATGGTAATCAGTAATCAGTCTCCAATCATTGGCGATCTTCCACAGGTCGTCAAAGCACGATATCGAATGCAGAAAGAAGAATATAGAGAAGAGAAAAGGGGATCTAAGAGAGAGAATAGAGAGCGAGAAGAAAAGAATTCAACCAGAAATCAATCGCCCCTTTCTTATTCCATGTAATCCTCTATTTATACTCATCCTCCTCAATTAATGAAGCTAAGTATTATTACATTATATATGTAATTTGGGTTCCAGTGGGGTCTGTTCCGAATTCGACCAATCACACGTCTTTGTCTCGCTCGCTCGCTCACCCTCCTGTAATGGCTGAGTTCTCCTTTCTTTGTCTTCTCGACACGTGTCACCTGAATCCTCCTTGAATCGACTATTGCCGAGTTGACGACTCATTGGCTCGTTCATGACATTACTCCCCTCCCACAAAACAACCTTATCCTCAAGGTTGCGATGTTTAATAGTGCCGTCGATGGCCGACGGCGGATCCCGATCATGGCTATTCCCCGACTTAGTATATAGTAGTGGAAGAGGTGTCACCTGCATGGCTGATTCGCCCCTATATTTCTTCAGGATCGAGATATGAAATACTGGATGTATTCTTGTTGCCTCTGGAAGCTCTAGTTTATAAGCAACCTGGCCAACTCGTTTGACTACTCGAAATGGCCCAAAATATCGCAGGCTTAATTTTTGTTGTTTCAGTAGATGAATTGACAGTTGTCGATAAGGTTTCAATCTTACAAACACCCAATCACCGACTTGGAATTCCAATTCTCGACGATGTTTGTCTACCTGAGCTTTGATTCTTGCCTGCGACCTTTCCAAATTGAGCTTTAGTTGCTTGAGGATTGTGCCGCGGGTTAGAAGCTCTCTATCAACTTGGGAATTATTTGCAACACCTCCAGTGTACTGAATGAGCCGTGGTGGATCCCGTCTGTAAGATCCGGAAATTTTTTTTAATATAAAAATCTATTTTGGTGCAGTGCGTCAGACCCGGGGTTAGTCGAGTCGAACCTCAAAATCGTCTCGAGTAGAAGGTATGACTCGACTAATGATGTATGAAGTTAAATTGGTTTAATGACTCTTTCCTTTTATGTATTTGTACCATAATTGAATTAAGATTGACTCGTGTTACGGATAGAGTCGGAACCCAAGTCGAACTCGGACTGAGTCAAGTCAGTGTTAAGTTGTAAGGGCAATTAAGGCATGTTAGATGAGGGAATAAAAGCCCTCATCATAGCTGTCGTGCGGCTCATCTAGGAGCCGCACAAAGCATCGCATAGGGAGAGGGGGAGAAGGAGTAAGGAGGAGAGATCTTGGTCGATCCAGAGATCGCGTCGTCGTCGAAAGATTCGAGATCGCCAACGTTCGATCGTTCATCTTCCTCAAGCAAAGGTGAGTGGTTAACATGTTTTTGAAGGGAGGCGGGTGGCCGACCCTTTGGATCTTGAAATCAGGTTTCTCCGCGAGTTGTTTTGCCGATCGACGTGTTCTTTCGTATTGGAACTTAATCAATTTGTGTACCTGTGAATTCGTACTTTCAAATCATGATTTTCTTGCTTCTATATGGGCTGGTCGAGTCGAGGAAAAAGGGGAAAGGTCATGCCGAAAATTTCCCCAATTTCCTCGCTCGTCTTGTAACTTGTAGATCGCTTTATGTTCGTTATATGTTGGATCTTTGTATTGATACTTGTGTTGTTGTTGCAACATGTTCACCTCCCTTAGAGGACTCGGCCGAGAAGGATGTTACCTTGCTCGAGTCGGTCGAGCAATGGAGAGGGGTGGAAAACTCGGGGCCGTCGGATCTATACGCTCGATTTCATGTTACGTCGTTTTGAATTCCTATTTACATGTTTAGTGTTGGGTTCAAATTATATTATATGTTTGTTGTCCATCTTGAGAATTGATAGCAACTGTAGATCTATATTCTAACGATTATGGAAATGTTCTTGCTAATGCATATATGGACATGATGGTTATGGTACATGTATCAAATGAAAAGTTTAATTGAATATTAGATATCATGTTTAATTGTTACTATGTTTATTACATGTTCTTTATTGGTTTAATCCATGAAATGTTTCATTAATTGTTTAAATTCTTTATTTTTGAATCATGTGGCTATACATAGTATGTGACGTGAAGTAATTCATCTATAGCTTATATGCTATCCCGTTTTGTTATTGGGTACATTTTCAAATTTATGACATGTATTTCACATTAGCAAGGATAGTATATGACGCTAGATGATTAACATGAAAAATCTGAGGTGTGTGCTATTTATGGAAACTCAAAGGTAGACTAGTTAGATTTTACACCTAAGAAATAATTAGCGAGCAATAGTGCACGCATGTTTTGACCCGGAAATAAATGGCTGAACACGGGCGGATGCCTGAGATTTTAAACAAGGAAGCTCTAGGACACTTGCTTATGTGATGTGTTTGTGATGGTCTGCCGAGATGTCTGAGTAGTCCGAATGATGAATGCATGACTCGGCCAGTGATTGGGTCTTGAGATATCACCAGCGGGCCCGCTAGGTGTCAGACCCCAGTTGGATGGGACTAGCTATCCCTACCCAAGACGGTGTCCGGAGACTAGTAGACCATCCTAGTCGATGGCCCGGGATTTCTTAACTTCATCTTGATATGGTGTGGCCCGAGCGACCAGTGTGATTCTACCTTATATGGTAGGGCCGGGTATAGCCGAAATTCCTAGACCATAAGTAGGCCCTAAGGGCCGAATGTCAAGTGGCTTAATTAGGCCATTATGACGGGTTTTGCTAATATATGGTCTGTACAGAACGACCCATGGGGTCGATAGTCCTATCAAAAGTAACTTACCTCCCTGACTATATGCTATGCTGCCTTATATATTTATGCATGTCTATTTGAGGATTATATGGAGGTTCGAAAGAACCACTCACTGAGTCCCAAGTGGACTCACGATTTATTTCTTTTTTGTTTTGTAGAGCATGATCAGTGAGTTGAGGCTTGTCGTCGAGGTGCAGCTGGAGGGCAGGCGGTGGTGCCAATCTCGTAGCGGCGTCCTTTAGTCATAGTCTAGTTATTGTGTTGTCATTTTCCTACACTGACAGTTGTGTTTTTTTTAAAGCTTGTAATAAACTTTGAACTTGAGATATTCTAGTTTGTGACGATGTTAGCTTTCATTCTTTGGTTTTGAAAAATATATTTGTGAACTTTGAGAATTTAAATAAAATTTGCATTGTGGTTTCGTTAATTTGATGTGTTTTGGTTTTCTCGATGGTCAGTGTAGACCCTGGCCGGTCACACGATCCTCAGTTGGGGTGTGACATCGTCTATAAAGAGCTTTGAACGGTGGCATACCCACAGAAGTTTGAAAGGAAGTATTGTACCAAAATTCAGCCCAAGGTAAGAATTTTACCCAATTTGTAGGTTCTTCAGAGGCAAAACTGCGCATGTACATTTCCAAACACCTGTTTAATGCCTCAGTCTGGCCGTCTGTCTGCGGGTGGTATGTAGAACTGAACATCAATTCAGACCCTTGGAGCGCAACCAATTCTCTCCAAAATTCGCTTGTGAAATGGAGTCCCTGTCACTTATGATGGACTTGGGTATACCATGGAGTTTGATTACTCCATTGAGAAATGTTTCAGCCACAAGCTTTATAGAATACTTCTTGGGTAATGAAAAAAAATGACCATATTTTGTGAGTCTGTCGACTACAACTAGAATTGTAGTTCGACCACTCGACAGAGGCAAGCCTGTTATAAGTCCATGGAAATGTCCTCAAATACCTCTTCGGAAATTGGTAGAGGTTGAAGTAGGCCTGCAGGGTTGAGTTGTTCAACTTTCATCCTTTGGCAAACTTGGCAAGCTTCAATGAACTATTTGATGTCTCTGTGCATATGAGTCCAAGAGAAATTTGATGACAACCTATGGTGGGTGCGGGCAATGCCTGAATGACCTCCAATTATAGTGTTGTGAAACTCTACTATCAGCCTAGACTTCATTGCAGAATCCTTAGGTATGACAATTACAGTGTTGTGAAACTCTGCTATCAGCCTAGACTTCATTGCAGAATCCTTAGGTATGACAATTCCACCCTGGTATAATAATATTCCATCTCTAGCCTCATAATTGTCAATTGTTTCTCCTTTATTCAGTCTGTCATGCATTGCTATCAAGTGTTCATTCATCTTGTTGAGGTGTCCGATTTCAGTCAAAAGATCAAACACTAGTTGAGAGATTGATAAAGTAGAGAATTCAGCTACTCTAGATAGAGTATCAGCAGCCACATTACATGTCTCAGCTCTATATTTAATATCAAAGTCATACCCCGTTAGCTTAATCAACCATTTATGTTGTTCTGGGGTTTGAATGACCTGAGTTTGCAGCTCTTTTAAAGATCCATGATCAGTCAAAATCGAAAACTTTCTACCTAGGAGGTATTGTCTCCACTTTTGCACTGCTCTGATAACTGCAAACAACTCCCTCTGATAGGTTGAAGCTGCCTGCATCCTTGTAGAGAGATTTTGACTAAAGTAGACAATTGGTCTTTTATCTTGAGTCAATATAGCTCCAATACCCGAGCCAGAAGCTTCAGTTTCGATTGTAAAATGCTTATTAAAGTCAGGTAGTGCCAAAATAGGTGCACTACTTAAAGAATCTTTCAATTTATGGAAAGCTAGCTGCGCAGTATCAGTCCACTGAAAAGCTTATTTCTTTAGTAAATCAGTAAGCTTGTTTCTTCAGTAAATTAGTAAGTGGAGATGCTATTAGTAAGTTGGCGACTCGTCGGCTCGTTCATGACACAACACCAAGGCTACCATTCAATTCCCAAGACCTACACCCTTTTGTTAGGGACTTCTCGATTTGCCCGAGAAACGACGAATCATGACGGAATGTTTCCTACATGTTTGTAAATATATTTTCGTGTCCATATAATTTTGGCTTTTCTTGTAGTTCATTAGGGGTGAGCATGGACCGGTTAACCAGTCCATTAGCAATTTTATTAACCAGCCCATTAACTTCGGTTAATCGTCATTTCGGTTTCAGTTTTTTCTGTTCGGTTAATCGATAATTTTTGGTTAACCAATAAAATTTTTAACTTACAAATAATATAATATTATACAAATCACATATGGAGAAATTTTCAAACAAATATCGAATTCCTATTAAGAAAAAAAAAGAAAAAAGTGAAATCACTTGAACAAAGATAATGTGCTGTAATTTTTTTTAATCTATTATATATATTTTTATTTATTTTTATAAGTTTTTATAATTTTTGAATTTTTTAAATAATTTTTTTAATAATTTTTGTAATTCATAAATCATTTTTAGTTTTTTATAATTAATAAATCATATATATATAATATTAAAAATTAATAAATTGTGTTGAACTGGTCGGTTAACCAAAATCAGTTGACTTTTTAAACCATAGACCGAACCTGAAACCAAAAATTGAATTTTTCAAAAATAAAATCCGAAATCAAAAAACCGGTTCGGTTAATCGACAAAACCGGTTCGATTTCGGACTAGTTTCCCGGTTAATCGAAAAACCAGTTTTTTTTCTCACCTTTATAGTTCATACTTGTAAAGTGCAATCTCCGAGGGCTCATGATACGAGTTTGATGCATTTCGAGGTCATTCGACGCTTGGTGCATGCGTTACGGCTAAGCAGAGCAGTTTTCCTGCATTCGTCGTGGCTGTGGCCATGGAAAATCACCTTCTTGCATGACCATAATTTTTTCATGCTCATCGCGCGTTTGAGAACCTTGGGGGTGGCACTTGGGGGATAGGCGGCTCATGCATAATGTAGGAGAGCGTTGACAAATAAAGCGGTTGCCTTGGGCAGAGACAAACAAGCGACCCATATGGGTGTGCGACTAGTCGATCTTCGCCTGAGACAATTGCGGAGCTCATCCTACACCCGATTTTTTGTTTTCTTCCGTCCATAGTCCTATAATTGTTGTTTTACTTTACGCCTTCAATATCATTCAACCAACATGGTCTTTTGGGGGCGGAGATATGGAGCGCGAGGTTGGCACGTGGACCAATGCATGCCCCGTGATGTTAAGTCGGGAAGCCCAATTCGGGATGGATTCAGGATGATAGGCTTATCCCTTGCACGGGATGCAATGGTGCCGCATGGGTTCTTCCGCACAAATAATTGGCCTGTGATAGTTAGTATCAGAGCCAGGTTTTGCAAGCCTCCAACTGAGATAGCCCTCGATGCGGACATAGCCAACATGCATTCCGTCTACGGTGATCGAGCTGCTGATGTAGTGAACCCAGTCGATGGACATTCTGACTGTTGTATACGGGGAGGCAAGCATTCGTTGATCGATGGGAAGACTGTGACTTTTATGCAGAGCAGATCTCTCATAAGACACAAAGTGGTGTGCATAGCAGACTCTCTCATAAGACGTAAAGTTCTGCGCAGAGCAGATCTCTAGTAAGACACATATTATGCGCAAAGCAAACACCCTCATAAGACGCGAGGATGGTGCGCAGGGCGATGTCCCCTAAGACGCAGCGCAGAGCCGATGGCTCATGAGTCGCCAAGGATGGTGCGCAGGGCGATGTCCGCTAAGACGCAACAGTGCATAGTCGATGGCTCGTGAGTCACCAAGTATGGTGGGCAGGGCGTATGACCCCTAAGGCGCAGCGCAGAGCAGATGGCTTGTGAGTCGCCAAGTTGGTGCACAGGGCTGATGTCTCCTAAGTTGCAAGGTTGGTGCGCAAGCCAAGATGGACTCTAAGATGCAAGATTTGTGCGTAAAGTAGATGGCTCTTAAGACGCAAGATTGATTACGTTCGAACCAAGCACTAGTGAAGAACATCTGTGGTGTGGCATCAATGCTCGTAGTGTGGAGAGTTGGCGGACGTTGCGGCCTGGTTGGAGAAAATCCCTCAAGTCGTGGTTTGAGGAGCAGCGTAAGACTTGAAGCTCATTGATATGGGCTCAGAGGAGAGCGTCATGACCTCTGCAGGGGACGAGTAAGCAAGCAGTGATCCATAAGACTTGAAGCTCGTTGAGATGGGCTCGGAAGAGAGCGTCATGACTCCTGCGGGGGGCGAGTGAGCAAGCAATGATCGGCTCAAGACGACGGTGGAGGAAATGCTCCAGTGTGGTGCGGCCACGGAACTACTCATCACTTGGGTGTTGCACAACGACGCCCAGATGTTATTTGAGACGAGCGTTGCTTGTATGATCTTCAAGTCTAGGACTTTCCATTGCCCAGCAAGACTGAGACTTGGTGAATCAAGTAGCCTCTTCTTGGTGTCCGATCAAGCGATCGTTGCTCAACGGTGTTTGTTTGCTCCACAAGTCTGGGACTCTCATTGCCCAACAACAACGAGTTTGAGAATCTCAAAGTCCTTTCTCGCAACAATAGAAGATGATGAAACTCAACGATGTTCCAAGTAGCCATTTCCTAGTGGTGGACTTCACGGCGAAACTCGACATGTTGTCGCCCCACTGCGACATGGCATTACTCAGGCGGTGTTCCCTTCGATTACTTGTGAAGAATTCATTTCAGCAATTGCAACCTATGCAGAAAGGCTGTGCGGCCGATGCGAGTTCGACGAGGACATCGAAGCTTGAAGTGGGGGAGGATGTTAGGGACTTTTCGATTTGCTCGAGCAACGCCGAATTATGGTGGAATGTTCCCTACATGTTTGTAAATATATTTTTGCATCCATGTAATTTTAGCTTTTATTGTAGTTCGTACTTGTAAAATCCTTTGTGCGATCCCCAGGGCCCATGGTACGAGTTGGATGCATTTCGAGGTCATTAATTCGACGCTTGGTGCATGCGTGACGGCTAAGCGGAGCAGTTTTCCTGCATTCGTCATGGTCGTGGCTATGGAAAATCACAATCTCGCATGACCATAATTTTGTCACGCTCATCGTGCTTTTGGGAACCTTGGGGGTTAGGAGGCTCATGTATAATATAGGAGAGCGTTGGCAAACAAAGTGGTTGCTTTGGGCGGAGACGAACGAGTGGCCCATATGGGCGTGCGACCAGTTGATCTTCGCCTAAGACAATTGCGGAGCACGTCCTACACCCGATTTTATATTTTCTTGTGTCCATAGTCCTGTAATTATTGTTTTACTTTACACCTTCAATACCATTCGGCCAACATGATCTTTTGGGGTGCGGATATGGAGCGCGAGGTTGACATGTGGACCAACGCATGCCCCGCGATGTTAAGTCGGGAAACCCAATTCAGGACGGATTAAGGATTATAGGCTTATCTCTTGCACGGGATACAATGGTGCCACATGAAACACTCAGAAAAGAAAATATTGGTAGACAATCTGCAGCATCCACATTTCCTCCATCATCATTTCGTGGAAGATGATTCTACCTTGTGTGCATATTAGACTCAAAATAGAAGGAACAAAATCTAGCTATGCCATATCTTCAATACGAACGACATTGGCGTATATCACTGAAGAATAGGCTAAGCTCAGTTAAGGGGCCCCAAATTTTGTCTCGTAAAATATCATAGAATGCTATTGGGAGTAATCTCTACATGAACACATTACAATCATAACTTTTCATGTCTAATATTTTACATTCATCTACGTTGACGCATTGAGCTAAATTAGATGCATAACCATCTCGTTATCTGAGATCTTTCATCCATGGACTAATATCTTTAATTTGCTACTTACTGAGAACATAAGAGATTTTAGGTTTCACTTATTTGTCGTTCACTTCCTGTAGTTCTAAATTTGGACGATTGTAATATATTTTAAGTTCATTCTTGCCTTCGTGTTATCTTTTATTTTTCTTGTAACATCCATCACTATATTAAAAATATTCTCAAACATATTCTTTTCAATGCGCATCACATCCAAATTGTGTTGAATTAGTAATGAGCTCTAGCAAAGCAATTCCCAAAATATACTTTTCTTGACCCAATTGTATCTTTCTCCAAAACCAATAATTTTGTCCATCTCTCCGAATGTGTATCTTTATGTCCCATATCTTATCATCTATACCTTTTCTAACAAATAAAAGAGGATATACTAAGTCATCTATTGGTTAAACAATGTTCACATTTGACAGATCATTCTCTTGGTAAAAATTCATTGGTGTGATATAGCTGTGGAATCATCATCTGACTCACTAATCATTAGATCAAATCTTTCTCAATTTAATCTTTCTTGTTCTCTAAATGAAAATATTGTGTTGTAAATTTGTGGAGCTTGAGACGCCAAAATGAAAAAGTAAGAAGCAGCAAGTCAAAATACACTACTAAAATAAGAATTATAGCAACAGCCGCAGGGTCGTTGCCAATAATATTATTAGCAACGACTACTAGAGCCGTTGCTAGTAGAATAGAGACAGCCACGACGACCGTTGCTGATGGTAATATATTTTTTTAAATTAATTTTTTAAAAATCATCTTTATAAATTTAAATAGTAATATAAAAATTATTTTTTTAAAAAAAAATCAACTATATAAATTAAATACACGTAGATTGTATCAATTCATATTTAAATAAACCAAAATTAAGTATTATCATCGCCAGGCAAAGTATTTTTAGAAGTACTTAGAACAAGTATTTTTTGAAGTATATCAAATAATTTTTAAGTATATCAAATATAATCAAAACAAATATATCATAAATCCGGTAGAGACTGGGGCAAGGAGAGTAGATTGAAGGTAGGAGATAATTAAACACCGGAGCGAGCCACAAGCTGCGCCATGAAAGTCTCCATGTTCTCCGACTATCGCATGTATATGTCGATCTATCATCTAGGGTGGTCCATCATCTTCCTCTGACTTGTTAACTCCGCCTCCATGTGGATGGCCGCTCATGACCATGATCCCAGGCTCCCAGCCACTGACGGCCTCAACCCATGCAGTAGCGTCAAAGTCATCATGTGTCGACCCTCCACGTTAGGTGACCGTCCTCGTGTATGTCTCCTACAAGAGTTAGTTTATTACACTAATAGAAAAATGGGCATCAGCAACGGCCGAGCCGTTGCAATGGAGCCGTGGCAGAAAATCGCGTTGCTGATAACTTAGCAACGGATCAGCAACGGCCACTCGGGCCGTTGCTAAAAATATTATCAGCAACGGTTTTGCCACGGACCCGGAGCCGTTGCGGATAACATTAATAGCAACGGCCGCTGAGTCCGTAGCAACGCCGTTAGTAAAATCCCGTCGCTAAGTCGTTGCTGTAGGTCATCAGCAACGACTTTCGATACACTTTTAGCAACGGCTTTCCCACGGACGGCCGTGGGAAAGCCGTTGCTGATGATGTGAACCTGGTAACGAAAAAATTTAAAATTTAAAATTTCCATTGATACATTGATACATTATCTGATACATAACTCACACACCCTTACACTCATACACACATTCATTCACACATCACAAATACACCAAGATATATATCAAAATAATTATATTTATATTGATAATTATCCACAATAGTATAAAAACTATTCAAATGCAAAATTGAAGTATCAATATCCAAACAAAATAAATTAAACAAGTCCAATATCTCAGTAACAAAGTCAATATAAAAAAAATCTCACGATGACGATGGAGGATGGTCTGGATCATATGGCGGGGTCTGGAGTGCTTGAGTGTACACTGGCGTGGACTGACTCGAGGACGATGGATTAGATGATGCCGAAGAGATGCCTGCTTCGGGATGACCTGACATGTTGCGTAGCATAGCTTGTATATCCGCCATCATCTGACTCCGGCGCTCCATTATCTCAGTCTGATGCGCGACCGTGTCCTCTAGAGTCCTTATTCTGCTACTATGATCATAACTGGATCTAGAGGTGGACGGCCTCTCATCAGCGACCGGAGGGGTCGGTGCCTCAAGTGACCCTAGTACGGCTCGCGCATGACCACTATCTGCGGCCTCGACCCACGTTGCTGCGTCAAAGTCCTCGGGGGTACCCCCGCGCTGCACCACCGTCTGGCTATAGGTCTCCTACTCGAGTTTGATTTTTTGTTTAATATTTATCATAAAACTTAAATTATAAAATATATAATGAATAATTTAAACAAATATATAGTTACCATAATGTATGCAGCGCGGTTGTCGATGTACTCCCCCGTCCCATGTGCTCGACGGTGAGTCCGCTCAAACACCGCCATCGGGGAGGGTCGCTAGACAGTCCCGTCATCCGACACCGTCGTCTACATTTACAAAACAAATATATTAATTAGTACACATAGTAACAAATAAAATATATAATTAAAAGGTATACTTACCATACGGTTCGCGTGGACTGCAAATGCAACAGAGCCGCCGGTGTGACGCGCTGCTCCCCCGACATGCGATTTCTAGCCGCATTCCGAGAAACCTCCTGCCATCGGTCCGTCGACCATATTCCCACGAGCAGGTCCCATATATCCGGAGTAATCCAATCGAGGCCGTATCCCCGAGTCTCCGCGATGTTAGTGGTCCCAGCTCGTGCCATCGCTTGGGACCGAGCCTGCCCCAGCTGCCCGTTATACCTTGCCCGGGAAATAGCCTCCCAGGCAGCATAAATGAAGGGCCTTTGGTCCACGGCCCATGTATAGCGAGCCTGCAAAATAATAATATCAGTACCAATATTAATCATCATGCATGTAAAAATAATAATAATACGTGCCTCAAACTCGCGCCATAATATGTCGACATGCTCGCTAGGCACGTGAGACCACGTAGGCCATGCCCCGTGCACGTATGCACGTATCGTCTAATAGTAGAAGAAATGCTCCTCGGCACTTCTTCTTGCTCGAACCTGCACAACAAAAATAAATTTTAATATTATATTATGATATAATGAATTTGTAATGATTCATAATTTATGATATATATATTACCGCTCTCCAATCATGCTAATCAATCTACGTGACTCTGTGGCTGGTGGAGGCTGCCACCTGTTTGGCCCGCGTGGCCGCCTGCGTCTGGATGTACTAGCCTCGGCAGTATCATCGACATGAGGATCAGCAACAGGAGGATCAGCAGCATGAGTAAGTGTAGGAGTCTCACCGATCGGAGACTCCGAAGCTCTCCTGCGACGATAACCACGACCAGACATATCTGTCGAATAGACATATAATCAGATTATTGTATAAATAGTAGAGATATATTTAATAAAATATATACTTTACAATTATTCCTCATCATCTGAATAATAGTCTTCGAATTCTTCCTCTTCTTCCTTTTCTTCATCTTCTTCATCTCCAGCTTCCTCAATTTCATGATCGTCATCATCAGCATATTCAACTTCTAATTGAATTGACGTTGTGTTTGCATCCTCGAGTATTGGAATAATACGATCTACAGCAGGAGGATCATCTTCTTGATAGAAACCATGTGTCATATCAGGTATCAGCTCATTTTCTCCTACTATCGGATCAATTTTTTCTCTACCTTTTGTCTTACAAACTACACACCAATTTGCTCTATCTTTATTTCGAGCCGGATACTTCGCGTAATATACTTGTTCGGCTTGTGATGCCAATATAAAAGGCTCATTTGCTGCCAATTTAGATTTGTAATTAACCTCAACAAGTTTGTATTTTGGATGAACTTTCGTGCCCCTTTCTGTTGTATCGAACCAATGACATCTAAATAGAATAACTGATTTCAAGCCGAAGTAGTGCAACTCTATCACTTCTTCCACCAGTCCATAAAAATCCATATCACATTCAACATAGGTTGTCCCTTTCACACAGACCCCAGCATTCATCGTCTTTTTTGTAAATGAATATTCAACCGTGTGAAATTTATACCCATTAACAAAATATCCGCTATAGCACGACACAAGTCGCGACGGTCCACTAACAAACTCAAATATTCTTTCATCTATTTCAGCTCTGTGATATTTGCTGTAAGTCTGAATCCAAGTAGGGAAATCACGATTCCGTAATCTCTCCAATTCTTCATCGTTGTTAATAGAGTATTTTTGCACCATCTCAATGTCAAATATTTCAATGAATTGTTCAATCTCTGGACAATTGAGTAATACATACAAGTGTGTCAAATGATACTCTTAATTCCTCGCTTAAGTGTCGAGATGGACGAGAACCAAAAGCACGACCAGAGTGACAAAATATATTTAAACGTTCATCTGAATGTCGAACACCCCATCGTCGTTACGTGAAAGACGATCAAATCTTGTCTGTACTGTCGATTCAAAGTAAAATGAGCAGAATGTTGAAATTTCTTGGATGATATACGATTCAGATATTGATCCTTCAACAGCTGCGGTGTTCTTTACTTTTTTCTTCAGATGATTCATGTATCTTTCAAATAAGTACATCCACCGATATTGAACGGGGCCACCAACTTGTGCCTCGTATGCCAAGTGTATCGGTGGATGCTCCATTGAGTCAAAAAATGCAGGAGGGAAAAACTGCTCCAGCTTGCATATACTTTCAACAATATTATTTTCAAGTGTTGACATATCTTCGACTCGAAGGACATTTGCACAGATATTTCTAAAAAACATACTTAATTCAGTCAACGGACCCCAAATATTATCTGGTGAAAGATCTCGAAATGCGATCGGAAGTAATCTCTGCATGAATACATGACAATCATGGCTCTTCATCCCTGATATTTTGCAATCATCGACGTTCACACATCGAGATAAGTTTGAAGCATATCCATCGGGTAATTTGAGTTCTTTTACCCATTGATAAATATCTTTGATCTGTTGTTTATTTAACACATATAGGGCCTTCGGTTTCAGATATCGTCCGTTGACCTCTTGTAACTCCAACTCTGGTCTTTTACAAAGTATTTTCATATCATGTCGGGCTTTGACATTATCTTTAGTTTTTCCGAAAATATCCATCAAAGTATTGAAAATATTATCAAACACATATTTTTCAATGTGCATGACATCTAAATTATGTCGAATCAATAATGAACTCCAATAGGGCAATTCCCAAAAGATACTTTTTTTCACCCAGTTATGTGTTTGGCCAAAACCTAACACTCTTTCATTGCGACCAAATACTATATCTGGAAGTGCTGAAACACGTGCTAACATTTGTTCACCAGACAACATCGATGGTGGCCCATCTCTTTCGACTCTGCCCTTAGTAAATTTATTACGATTCCTTCGATACTGATTATTAACCGCTAGGAATCGACAATGACAATCAAAGAATGAGATTTTTCGTCCGTTCTGAAGACTGATTGATTTAGAGTGTTCCATAAAATACCGACAAGAGAGTCGGCCGTGAGTGCTCCAACCAGACAACATGTCGTACGCCGGGAAATCATTGATTGTCCACAAGACCGCGGCCTTTAAATTGAAGTTTTGCTTCCGATGACAATCATAAGTGACAGCTCCCCCAGTCCACAATGTTTTCAATTCATCTATCAAGGGTCTGAGAAATATGTCAATTTTTTTTCGCGGACCCTTAGGACCCGGAATAATCATCGAAAGATAAATAAATTCATCTTTCATGCACATTGACGGTGATAAATTATAAAATGTCAGCAGCACTGACCAAACTGAATAAGGAGTTGCAGAATGTCCAAACGGATTAAAACCATCTATGCACAATCCCAATCTGATATTTCTAGTATCCCTAGCAAATGAAGGATAACATGTATCCAAATGTTTCCATGCTTCACTGTCAGATGGATGAGTCATTACTGTATCATCACGACTTCTTGCATGCCAACTCATGTAGGGGCTGTCTTTTCCGACATGAATAATCTTTGAAGCCTCGGTGTTAGTGGAAAATACCGAAGCATCTTAAACGAGATATTTTTTATGTCGGACCGATTTCTTCTCCTTGTAACGAGGATGTTGACATACAGGGTATTTATCCAACTGCACATTTTCTTTATAATATAAAATGCAGTTATTTTGGCACGCGTGTATTTTTTCGTACCCAAGCCCCAATTTTCTCATTAGCTTTTTAGTCTTATAAAAAGTTGGCTCAAACTTGTTATCAGTAGGCAGCATTCCATTAATCAATCCAACAATCCGATCATACGCAACTCCACTGATATTACAATCGGCCTTGATGTTTAAGAGCTGTGTCATTGCTGAAAACCTAGTGTATTTAGGATAATTCTCATACAAAGGTTCATCGGCAGCTTTCAACATCTCGTAAAATTCTGCAGCTTCTTTATTCGGTAATTCAATCTCTACCGCAGTTTGTACTTCTGTGATATCAACCGTTGTAGTATCTGGTGGGACTGATGTCTGAAGAACTGGCCGATCAACATTATCATTCAGGTGGAATTGACCCCCAAGACTATCATGCATCATAGTTCTATAGGGATTACATTGACTGGATGAAGAAGCACCAGCAGAGGAAGATTCACCATATGTCTGAACGACATGATTGCTCGACGTCCCGACTTCGTGCGACTCCCCGTGACAAGTCCATAGAAAATATCTTGGTGTACGTAAATCCTTTGGTATATAGATGCAGAGTGACAGTCTCCCGATCCAAAAATCTTCCATTCGAACAAATGCGGCACGGACATCGGATTTGATCACCGATGCTAACGAAATTCCGATTCGAATAGGCAAAATTTAGGAAGTACGTTACGCCTAATCAAAACTCATTCGTTAAAGCTCCACGATGAAGACGTCGGTACATCCAACTTCGATCAGCCGACATGATTCTGTCAATCAATGATAATTTCTTTGCTTAATGTCTTTAGGTGAGATTGTCCTATTCCATTCGGGATTTATGTTATTTATATTGCACTAAGTACTTATTTTAACCGCTAACTTCATTCTAAATTTCGGCAGCATCTCCCTATAGTTCTCCGAATACGCATATCATCTGGGCGCGTATCGGAGAACAAGAGAGATGTTGCTGAAATTTAGAATAATTAGTTAACAGTTAAAATAAGAACGTAAGTGCAGTACAAATAACTATATTCCCAAATTGTCCAATCAGGAACAATTCAAGAATTGTACGTCGTATAAAAGATCATCTACTTCTTTTATACGAACATACAATCCCCGAACGGATCTAAGGTTTTGCTAAATCATATCCGACTCGTCGATGCGTACGTGAAACATATCAACTCGTCGGATGGATGATTATTTTCTAAATGTTTCGAGACAGTTCGAGTCCATATTGGATAATTTCGACACGAGTCCAAATTTGACGATAATTGGAAGAGTCCGAGGTGGACGATTCCGGCGCGCGTCCGAAGTGGACAATTCCGAAATTAATCTAAATCCTAATAATTAATCTAATAAATTAAACAATTAATCTAACAAATTAAACAATTAATCTAAATAATTAATTAACATATATAAAAAAAATAAAAAAATATAAATCTGCAATTTTCGGCGCCGGAGTACAGTGTCCGGACATAGTGTCCGGACACTGTAAAAGCTCCGACGGCAGCCATCGGCCGACCGCTTCCGGCCGAAACCCTAAAAATAGAGTTTCAGTCGGATTTCCCGCCGGCCGCAACGGGGAGAGACGGCCGGACGGCGATGATTACCTGAAATCAGCGGTCGAGGATGGACGACAATGTCGGTAGCGGTAGCTCGGCATCGTCGACGTCGGCAGCGGCGGCGAGAGGCGGGAGGAGGAGGCGACGGCGGCAGCAGCGGGAGGAAGAAGGGTCGGGCGCGATCTGCGAGCTATATAAACTTATCAGCAATGGCTCACTCGCCCGTTAGAAAGCCGTTGCTGATAATTAAAATCATCAGCAACGGCTCGCGTGTCCGTTAGAAAGTCGTTGCAGATACAACATATCTGCAACGGCTTGAGCGACCGTAAGAAGGCCGTTGCAAATAGCAACGGCTTGAGCGGCCGTTGCTGATAGCCGTTGCTGAAGACTCAATTTCTAGTAGTGTTATTTCATAAATTTATATAAATTATGAAATATATAAATTATGAAATAATACGTTTAAAAAATAAATTATACGTACCACAATCGTAGCGGTCCTCCGGACGATGTAGTCCCCTGCCCCGTGTTGTCGACGATGTGTGCGGTTGAAGACCTCCATTAGCGAGGGACAGTGGACGATCTGTCATCCATTATTCGCGTCTACATTTAGAAAACAAATATGTTAATTTATACAACTTTAATATAAATATTAAAATTAAATTGTAATATAAACTTACCATGCGATACTCGTGCATCAACTGCTTTAGTACCCACCACTGACGTCTCAGAATTGACTCGACGTTATCATTAACATGAAATTGACCACCAAAACTATCAAATATCATTGTTGTGTACGGATTCCCAGGATTAGCTGCCCGAATAGTATCGACACTAGAAGATTCACCGTGAGTTTTCACAGCAGGATTGCTTGATGTTCTGACATCATATGACTCATCGTGACAAATCCATCGATTATATCTTGGTGTGAATCCATTTGAACACAAATGTAGTGTGACCGTTTCTCGATCTAAAAATCTTAAGTTCGAGCAATTGTGGCACAGACATTGGATTTTATCGCGGTTAACGAATTTTCTATTCGAATAAGTGAAATTCAAGAAATACGTTACGCCTACTCAAAACTCATTCGTTATAGCTCCACGATCAAATCGTCGATACACTTAACTTCAATCGACTGACATGATTTTGTCAATCAATCACATCTTCAGTTAATGTCTTTAGGTGGGATGATCATATTTCATTCGGGATTCATATTATTCATATCGCACTAAGTATTTCTTTTAGTTGTTAATTTTATTCTAAATTTCAACAGCATCTCCCTATAGTTATCCGAATACGTATATCATTTGAGTGTGTATCGAAGAACAAGAGAGATTAACTAACCGAAATTTAGAATGAAGATATATAGGCCAAAAAGAAAACAAAGTGTGATACAAATAACAATGTTCCTAAACTGTCCAAATTTAGGGACAATTCAAGAGTTGTATATTGTGTAAAAGATTATTTACTTCATTTACACGAATATACAATCCTCGAACAGATCTAAGATATTGGGTAATCATGCCTAGCTTGTCAATACATATTGACACATATCAACTCGTTAGTTACATGATTAATTTACGTGTTAAAGTTATAAATCATTTAATCAACCTAGCTAACTAATTAACATTAATTATACTAAATAATTAACAATAATTAAGATAAAATAAATTACATTAATTAATTCAACTAATTAATTACCTAATTAATTAATCTAAACACAACACATATATATTTATCAAATAACATGTATCAACCATATAATTTATAGAAATTAGCATACTATAATATGGCATCACACAATAAATATTAATTAATTTATAACTAATTAACAATTATCAATTAATAAATGTTATGATTTAGAGCTTACCTCGAAGAGCGATAGAAAAATGACAACAATCACACAAAAGATGGAAAGAGAGAGTGAAAGAGGAGGAGGAGTGAGAGAAAGAAGGAGAGGAAATGAAAAACTCGACCGAATTCGGCCTTATATATACGCCATCAGCAATGGCAGTGTCGATCGTTGTTTGTATCAACAACGACAACATCGATTGCTAGTATTATGTAGCAACGACTATGGCGGCCGTTGCTTGTATCAGCAACGGCTCTTTGCGGCTGTTGTCGGGTCATCATGGATGAGTATATTATTCGATCGTGACGGTCCAATCGACCCTTGCTAAGTCGTTGTTAATGATATATGTTATATTAGCAACGGCTACAATGGCCTTAGCTAAGCCGATACTGATTGCGACGGCAACTTCGATCGTTGCTATTAATTAGTCCATAATAGTTAGACAAAAATCTAGGAGTGATTCCTCTCTTTGTTTTATATTCCACTTTATAATTAACACCTAGTAACATGTTAGGGTTGGTAATGCCCTAAAATGTAGTAGCCCAACTTTAATTTCACGTACTGATCAAATACAAAATTGTTGCCACACAATGATGTTGGAACCGACCATGTTGATTAATTATACATTTGGCTAGAATATGGATAACGGGCGCATGTGGCATTTGGTAGCGTCACTTGCGGAGGCATCGATCTGCTTAATTATAAATTTGGTACGTGATTGATATTCTCTGTGCACATGCAATCCATGCACGCATTCAGTCCATCTTTTTTGTCAACCAATCAATTCACTCATTCATGCAGCTGCTAACTCGCGTTCTTGTCTTCTTCCATGAGCATGCGCGCTATTGTCAACCTTTACAGTTTACCCTCCCTACTGTCTTGCAATTGGTCATTTATATTCTTATTTTTATAAAATATATTTTAATTTTAATTTAAACAATTTATACAATTACGTGTTAAAAGTATGACTAGCCAGTGGCCCAGTGGGACGAAGCCCATGTAGTGTGGCATTGAGTCCAAGTTAGGTCGTCATTTGTATCACTGCGTGCAATGTCGCAGGTAAATTAAAGTCTACGGACGAGTTCAACTGTCGTATGAATTGAACTATCTCCATGCGCCTCCATATGCATGCACGCCGCGTGTCCTTCTCGACTCCTCTACGTGCTCCAGAAATTGCATCGCCAGTCCACCACGTGTCATCCCACTCGTCCTCTCCGAAAGGCTTATAAAAGAATATATCTTCTCCGTTTCTTCTTCTTTTTCTTCTTCTTCCCGTCCTACAGAAAAGAGGAAAAGAGAGACAACGATGACGGACAGGGGTTGCAATGACTCGTGCGGCTGCGCCGTCCCTTGCCCCGGCGACGACGCCTGCAGGTGATCCCACCCGTTCTTCCTTCTCTCTCTCTCTCTCTTGTATATTTCTCTTCTGATGTTTGATTAAGTCGACCTCATGCTTAATTCTGATCTTCTTAATTAATTTAATTACCTACGGAGAATTTTAATGGGATGCAGGTGCTCGGCGGGGCGTGGAGAAGTGAAGCACTCCCTATGCGCGTGTGGAGATCACTGCCGCTGCAACCCGTGCTCGTGCGGGAGGACCACAGCGAGCCCTGCCGTCGGCAGGACGGCATGCACGTGCCGCCCTAATTGCGGCTGTGCAGCCTGCGCCGCCGCATATATGACATGAGGAAGCGTATCAGTGGAAGTAGTAATCTTTGAGAGATGAAAAAGCTAATTAATATATATGTGACGTGTGACAAGGATATATATATATATATGATCAAACCATATATAGTAATAGCATGCATAATATTTTCTACCCAACTTGCATATAAATTAAAGATCGAATATGCGATTTTGTGGAGTGGGTTAATATAGATAATTGGGTCAAACATAAACACATTATGATTGTTTTTCTTTCTTAATTTTGAGAGAAAAGAATCGGAGGTGTGAAAAATACAAGGAGTGAGATCGAGTAGACTAGAGGTGAAATAGTTCGAGAACAAAAATTAACAACTATTGAAGCAACTAAGTAGATCAATGTGGAAGGCTGGAGTGCAAGCGTAGATGCTACTTCAATGGCTAACTCTTCCACTGCTCTCGAAACTCGAAATAGTTGGAGAATAATAAATATTGATGAAGTTAGTTATGTTAATTATCCCACTCCTTATCCATATTAATCCACTCCTAGAATAGATGAAAAAGATATGTTTGCACTTCATGTTATTAACCCTATCGTCCATCCCAAAGAAGTTTTACTCTGAGGTACGTAGATGAAGAAGATATGCTTGTGCAATAGAACTTCTATGTCGTCACTCTGTAGAAATTTTATGGAGTGAGTTAACGTGAACAAGAAGTGAGTCAATATGAGAAAGAACAATGAGTTAATATGAATAATTGGTTAACATAAACATTAAGTGCATGTTTGCTTAGTTATGATAAGAGAGGATATGATAAGAGAATGATTAATATCTATTATTTAGTGCATGGATTAGAAGCAAACGAGAATATAAGAGTATAAAATTAATATTATATCCGAGGTAGACTGAATTTATCCAATCCTCCTTTATTTATTATCTAATTTTATCTTATTCAATGAAGCAAACATACCATAATTGTATGTTTGATTTGATGGATAGGAAAGGATTAGATTGGATAATAAACGAAAGATGATTGAATATGAATTTTTAAATTCGGATACATCGGATATAAATAATCTTTTATTCATATTTTTTTTTAATTCATGCACTAAACAAATAATGGATATTAATTCATCTTCTATCCTATCACATTACCAAATTTTTATTTTAATAATAATAATAATAATAATAATAATAATTTGATAAAATATTTATAAAAATTAAATTAAAATTGATTTATTACAAATATTTATGTTAAATAATAAGAAATAAAAAATCAGAAGATTTTAGTTCCCAATCTTTTCTAGAGAATATTTATATCTCACTATTTGATGTTTAGCTTATTTTATATTAGTTGTATTTGATAAAAAATATTTTTGTTATTGTGGAGATTATTGATGGAGTGATGATGTGCTATTGATATTGATATAGTATATATATATATATATATATATATATATATATATATATATATATATATATATATATATATATATATATATGTTTTGAGAAGATTATTGATGGAACGATGATGTGCTATATATATATATATTGTGTTCTTGGTTATTTAATTTTGGTGGAGTTATGATCACCATGGGCCTAGGTGTTTGGTTTTGTGGAGTAATGACAGTAATGAATACAAGATTTGAAAAGTGATAAACAAGCTCAAAAAAATTCAAGTTAAAAAAATGATGTATTAACCAAAGTATCGATACTTCTTGATTATCAATCAAGATATAGAAATTATTTTTTTAAATGATTTCACTCAACCAATAATCAACGAGAATGATACCAAAAGTGAAAATATTTCAAAATCAAAATTAAACCCAAAATCAGTTGGAACCATGTGATGGAGGTTGAGGGCTCCATCACTCAAAATATTGATGCCTCCATTTCCATGGTAGTCAACCAACGACAAATGGTAGTACTAATTAAATTGAATGCATATTAATCATGTAATATTCTTAGTTCATAGTGAGTGCATTTTCTTTTATATAGACAAAAGATAGGGGCGTGGGTCGACAAGAGGACTGAAATAATTTGAAATTTTGATTAAATCATAAATTTTAACATTTTTAATAATAAAAGGGAGGTTACAAAAGATTGTCTCGGGGCGAGGGGAGTATCTAAGGTGCTGTTTGGTTAGCGAAAATTATTTTCTGGTTTGGTTTCAGTGAAACTGAAAACTTGGTTTCGAAAACTTGATTTTGGTTTCTAGTTTTCAGTTTTCTGAAAACGCGTTTGGTTAATAAAAACAACATCAGTTTTAGTTAGTTGAAACCAGTAAATATTTATTTGGTTATAAAAAATAATATTAATTTTCCTTGAACATTTTTAGAAGTAATTAAATGTTTAGTTAGTTTACAAAATTAAATATTTGTTAATATGGTTACAAAATATTTAAATGATTTAATTAATTAAGTTATTGGTAATTTAAGATTTTTTTGTTCAATTAGATATAAAAATTAATTAATGGTTATTATAAAATTTCAACAAAAAAAACAAGTCCAATGATCTAAAATTAGGTTTGATTAAATTATAAATAGACCAACTTTAAGAAAATTGAGTTATTTAAAATTTGGGTTTGAGTCAATTAGATATAAATTGGTTTAATTATTTTATAAATTTAAGATAAAAGTTTGAGTTAAAAATGATGATTTTTATTTTTATTTTTAAAAATTCGATATAGTTTAATTTATTTTTAAGTTAATTAATTTTATAAAAAATATATTTATAATTACAAAATTATCACAGCATTTTAATAACGAAACCGACAGTCTCAAAACCACAGAAAACAACATTATGTTGTTTTCATTTTTATTAAGAAAACTGGTTTCGTTTTCATTCTGGTTTCGATCCAGTTTCACGAAAACACTAAACCAAACACATTTTCGTAAGCAGTTTTGATTTCAGTGAAACTGAAACCATGAAAACAGACTTGGTTTCGCTAACCAAACAGGCCCTAAGGGTCTTGGCTTAACTCAACTAATATGTTGGGACCAAGGCTACAGTCGGTCAACAACATGATTATTAGCCAACTGTGGGTAGTACAGTTGATGACAACATGTTGTACATAGTCTAGAAATTTTAAGGTTTGAACCATAGTATAATAACATATTGTGACTTTCTATATTTGTTAAAAAAAATAACATGACCATTATTTCGAATTTATATACTTTTATCAATTTATTTCATCTCATACCGTGTTGTAAGTACCCGTGCATGAAATCCAATTAATCTTTTTTATGCACTTTCTACTTCTATTAGCGATCACTTTCGTAGTTGCATCCGGGGCCAATACTACCTTTTGGTCAAAAAGATCATTGCCTTATGCCTCCAAAATTTTAGGCCTCCAAATACTTAAATTGAGGGCGGAATATTATATTTATTTTATTATAAATTTAGGTCTCAAATAAGTCATTTAATCTTCTATAATTCTTTCTCTCATTTTCATTAATTAGTTCATTATTATTTTATCAATTTCTCACTTTCCTATATTTTCTCTCGATCAATCTAATTTTTTACTCATTTTTTCGTAATATCTCATTGCTTAATTCTCCTATCAACTAAAAAGTAATCCTAATTAATTTTATCAAAAAAAATTTCTTGACTAATTGAATATTAACAATCAATTAAAGCTAATTAGGCAAAACAAACGCATACACGCATCTTCTTGTCAAATAAATTAAATAGACATTTGAATTTTGACATATTGTTACTTTCATCAATTGACAAAAGAAAAAAAAGAGTCAATGAGCAATTACATATTAGGGGTGAGCGGATCCGGATACCTTATATTTTTATGATACGTACACGGATGACCGAACTTTACCCTATATAGGATCAGTTCCTAGATTTTGGACCCGGACCCTACCTTGTTGGAACTTGGAACCAGACCATACCCGAAACTTATGTTGTAGTACAAGTTTCAGATACCTTGTTGGAACATGTAAATGATTTTCAAGGTACAAGTTCCGGGCACCCTGTTGAAACCTGTTCATTTACAATTTCTAGAGTATATGTTCCAGTTCCGATTCCGGATACTCGATGTGTTGGACCTAGAACAAAAACCGATTTTAACCAGTTCCTTAAGTTTTGTCCTAGATCCTATTTGAATTTAATTTAGGTCTACAGCAATCTAACCAATCCATGGTTATAGGATAAATTCCTCAAAAAATTCTACTATTCATAAAATTACTTTTATGAACCAAAGAAATATGAGGAAGTTTATAGGATCTACAGATAATGAGATAATTTATCGTTCAACAATTTTGGCAAAACTCTAGAATGGATTTCAAGATATTATTAGAATAGTCACTTTCACCGACGACCGACCAAGCCGTCGAAAACATCCATGGTTTCTTACGACCGCAGGAGCCGCTGCAAATGTAAACGTCAGTGACGGCTTATCGACTGTTAGCCGTCACTAAGTTGTCGCTGAAAGCGTATCGTAACTGGCTGATGGCCTGGGCAGCATAGATTATCACAGTTACTAATTATACCAGCGATGACTACACACCGTTGATGATAATTAAATATCAGCGACAGCTCTTACGGGCCGGATGTCGCTGATATATTACTTGTGACAGCCGGCGTAGCTGTCACAAGACGATCATTTGCAACGGCGCGCGCCGTCCGTGATAGTCGTCACTGATGGCTCAACAACGGTATTAGCCGTTGGTGAAGTTTATACTTCTGGAAGTGAGAGGTTTACTTCAAACTCTAGAATATGAAATTATCTCAATAAAAATATGAAAAAAAATCACCAAAAATGATATAATTCATATAATTGTTCTTAGGAACCAAATAACATAAGGGAAAACGGACAAGATCCATATATGATGAGATAATTCATTCTTTAAGAGTAGTTTCGCCAAAACTCTTGGACGAGTTTATGAGATAATTTCTTATTCAAGAGTTTCACCAAAACTCTTGAACAAATTTCAAAAGTTTTGCCTGAAACTCTTAAACATGTGATTATCTCAACGTATACATGTCCATAATCATCCTTACATTTATTTTGTATCTTAAGAAAAATTATATGAATTATAATTCTTTTTAGAATTTTAAAACCTACATTTTCAATGAGATTTGAACTTAAAAACTTTTAAATAAAAAATTATCATATCATTTGCGAGTCTCATAAGCCTCATCATATTATTTTATGAATAATATATTTTGTTTTAAAATAAAATATATTTTTAGTGAGATTTAAACTATCTTAATTTACATGGTGTAGACTATAGAAGGTGAAATTGGAAATTTCACTTTTTGATTCCAAATCTAGGATTTTCGGTATTTTTATTTTAACTTTGAGAAATTTTTATAATAATATTTTATAATATCCGAGATATTATGACTAATTTCTATTATTCATTTTGTGTTGCTAGTCTAGCGGGCTGATTCGAGGTCGAGCTGAGTCGACTCATGGTCTGGTGTGAGCTTGAGAGCTCGGATAAGTAGAAACATAAATTGTGTGTTTTCTTTATTTGTTAATTAAATTTGTATTGCATATGTTTGAGCATTATTATTGATGCTTGTGGTTAGCGGATTTTGGATTCGGGTTTGAGGCAAATACGGGTTAGCTAAAGAGGTAGGGTGTAGATGGGGGTTTGGGAGGGGATTATAAAATCCCCCCTAGGGCTAGAAGGCTGCCTTGTGGAGCCGCACAAGCCGATTGGAGAAGAGGGGAGCCGAGCCAAGCCCCCCCTCTCTTGGAGCCGCTGCCCCCCTAATTAGGAGCCAAGCCGTCGTCGCCGCCTCTCGTGTGCCGGATTTCTGAGGCCGTCTTCAGGAGTTTCTTTCTCTCTTCTTCTCCATAATCAGGTGAGTGGTTCTTCCTTCCTATCTCTCTTTTTTGTTCTTGTGTTCTTGAGTCGTTTTCTTGAGTATTGAGAAATCTTGTCATTTTTTCGTCGAAACTGTGATTTCTCATCGTTTTCTCGTGTTGCTATGAAAGAGGTGGCCTTAGGACCCCCACCCCTCCCTCCCTTATGGTGCGGCAGCCTAGGATTGTCCTAAGGGTGCTCGGCCAAGATGGGTAATGGGACGCCATGATCAAGGTGTTTGTGAAATTGCCTAAGAGAGCATGTGATGTTTAATGAGGTTTAGATTCTTTGATGATGAATCTTGTTATGTTCTTATGATGTTAAATCATGTTTAATGTTAAAATCATGAATCTCAACGTGTTAAATTTATGATTTCATATGAAATTTTTTGATCTTGATGGTATGATTTTATGTTCTTCATGGTTCTTTAATTTATGAAAGTATGAATCTTGATGTTGATGTAAGGGTTTAAAATAATTTTATGCACATGATAATTTTAAAATAATTTTTTTGAGAGAAATAAAAATGATATAAGAGTATTTTTGTCATTTAAAATAAGAAAAAACTATAAATATTTTAACAATATCATTAGTAAGTATGTACAATGCACATGATAACAATATTTTAACAGTATTTTTGTCATGATGCATGCTAAATTATGTTAAGATGATAGACTTTTTAATTATTGTTTGTGATGAATGTAATCCGGTTTGACAATATTTAGGAATAATTATTGCTGTGATTTTCGTGTTAATTAATTAGACATGCTGAAATCTAAAATATGCTGAAATTTCATGCTGGATTATTATTAATGATGCTGAGATTTGAAACTACTGTTGTGATGCATGACGATTACTGAACATAATCGTGTAACATATCATTTTAACCAAAAAATATAGTCTGAAATCATAGGACACACTATGGAAACCAAATTCGACTTGGGTACACCAGAAGTGGGCTCCAACAGTAGGCTGGAAATAAAACCCCTAAAACAAAACCTAATTTCAAAAATTTTAATTTTAAATGTAGAATTAAAATTCAAGGGGCGGAATAAACTGTTAAAGAACCAACAAAAGAATTTAATTGCATGAAACAAAACCTCATGAGCTGATGAAATTGCGGGTCTGGGGCGTCGGGAACGTCCATAGTGTGTGGCGATATTTTCCCAGTAAGAACACCCCTAGGACATCGTGGAGGACACTCGACTTAGGCCTTGTTAACGCCATATCTTTCATGAACGACAAAGAGGGTCGGATAGGAGCCGATTTATGGGCTTGGGCCCGGAAGGTTGGATGGATAAACCTCATCCTTTGTTTAAAAGGAATAAATTCGGATGGACGAATCCCAATTATTTACGTATGCTATCTAGAATAAGTTCGGATGAGCGAATCCCGATTATTCTCGTTTCTATTTGGAATAAGTTCGGATGAGCAAATCCCGATTATTCCCGTTTCTATTTGGAATAAGTTCGGATGGACGAATCTCGATTATTCTCGTATTTTTTTCTTTAAGAGTATGTTATGGGATAAGTTCAGATAGGTAAAAGATCGATTATTCTTACAACCTTTGTGGATGACTTGTATGTCTTACGACATGAGTAGACAGATAAACTTGTTGTATATTCACGATTACGTGAATAGGTTATTTTTCAGTCTTTGGGCTTGAGATGGCCAAATGGTCGATTGGTTAGCCATATCACAAGTCTTGCATTGATTAAGATCCAAAGGAAACACAACCAGCAAGGAACAAAAATCCAAGAAAATCGAAGAGGAGAACCACCCTATCGAAGATCGAAGATGAAAATAGTAGAAACTAGAACACAAAATGAAAAGAAAATCAAAAGCACTAAAATAAAGAAAGAAAAAACATAAAATAGAAGAAAACACCGAAAAAATCAACTATCAACACCAAACCAGGACAAGAAATCTTAGGTGTTGTTTGGTTAGCAAAAACTATTTTTTAGTTTGGTTTCAGTGAAACTGAAAACTTGATTTCGAAAACTTAATTTCGAAAACTTGATTTTGGTTTCTAATTTTTAATTTTCTGAAAACACATTTGGTTAATGAAAATAACATCAATTTTAGTTAGTTAAAACCAGTGAATATTTATTTGGTTATAAAAAATAATATTAATTTTCCTTGAACATTTTTACTAGTAATTAAATATTTAGTTAGTTTACAAAATTCAATATTTGCTAATATTGCTATAAAATATTTATATGATTTAATTAATTAAGTTATTGGTAATTTAAGATTTTTTTCTTCAATTAGATAAAAGTTAATTAATAGTTATTATAAAATTTTAGAAAAAAATAAGTCCAATGGTCTAAAATTAGTTTAGATTAAATTATAAATAAATCAACTTTAAGAAAATTGAGTTATTTAAAATTTAGGTTTGAGTCAATTAGATATAAATTAGTTTAATTAATTTATAAATTTAAGATAAAAGTTTGAGTTAAAAATGATGATTTTTATTTTTATTTTTAAAAATTAGATATAGTTTGATTTATTTTTAAATTAATTAATTTTATAAAAAAATATTTATAATTACAAAGTTGTCACTGCATTTTGATAACGAAATCGACAGTCTCGAAACCACAGAAAATAACATTATGATATTTTTATTTTTATTAAGAAAATTGGTTTCGTTTCAGCCTAGTTTCGATTCAGTTTCATGAAAACGCTGAACCAAACATATTTTCGTAAGTATTTTTAATTTCAATGAAATTGAAATCATAAAAATAGACTTGATTTCGTTAATCAAATAGATCCTTGAGATCCCGAGAAAAGATCAACTAAAGAAGCCAACAAAAAAAGGAACACAAAGAGCAAACAAAGGGAAAGAGACCCGGCAAGAAAAAAAAGACCAAATCAGAGAAAAATCGAGGAGCAAAGACACCAGCAAAAGAAAGAGCCACGAACTCCAAAGTAAACCCTAAAAGGAAATGCAAGATGCAGCCAGCTGTAAAGCAATAAAGATCACACGAACCACGGAAGCCACATATGCAAAGCCCAGCAGGATCAAGAGAGCCCAGACCAAAAGAGGCCCAGGCAACAACGAAATAAAGGCTCACATTATTGGAGCTTACAAATGGAAAGAGAGCCGAAAAATCATAGAAAGTCTAGTTTTATAATAATATTTCGATTATGAGAAAATGCTCTTTATTATTGCATTTATAATTCAATCTTTGAAGATGTCATATGCAACCATTTTTTTAAAGATAATTATTTAAATATATTATGAACTTATCTTTTTATCTCAAATATATTCTAAACTTTTATTTCACCAAATTATTTTTGAATTATTAGATTTGTATCAATTGTATTTCTCCATTAAATTTTTATCACCTATTTTATTAATCGTGTGATGTGATCTCCACACGTGGATTAGAAAATTATTTTTTTAAAAAATTAATTAAAAGAATTAACTTTTTTTCAAACTTTGTTTTTATTTTTTGTCCACGCATGCTTCGTTAAATCTTATTTTTTGTGCACACGTGGCCTTTCCCGATTTAAAAAAAAAAAGATTTAATGAAGCACACGTGGACAAAAAATAAAAAACAAAGTTTAAAAAATATATTTGTTTAATCAAGTTTAAAATATAATTTTTTAATCGAATTTAAAAAAATATTTTTTTTAATCCATGTGTCAAGCCACGCCACATGATTAACGAGATGGGTGACGCACATAATTTTGACGGAGGAATGTAATTGATACAAATCTAATTATTCAAGATATAATTTAGTGCAATGAAAGTTCAGAATATATATATTTAAAATAATGTTCAAAATTTAAAATATATTCAAATAATTACTTTTTTTTAATGAAAAATATCATGGTGCTCCACATTGGCCCTTGCACCCATTTTTTAAATGTGTTCAGAAAAAATGTGATAATATAATAAATAATATTTTTTCTCCGCACTAAGACACTAACCTTACGCTCCAAGAATTTATAATTCCTTCGGCATTTTATTTCATAAAAATTCGGACCTTTTGCAGTTTAATTAGAAAGCATAAAATTTATGAATGATGGCAGAATAATGAAATCGATGTACAGATAACTTCTATACTTGCAATTTAACTCAACCAATAGTTTTTTTTTAATTTGAAAATTAACCAAATATCTGCACTTTCACGTATATAACATCCAGCGTGTTTGCTCATGGATAGAATAATGTATGAATTTTAATAACTTATTTATTTGATATCTGAATAAGAAGAAAATAAAATATAAAAAAATATAAAATTAATATTATATTTTGAGTACGGATAAAAAAATAATATGAAATTCTTTATTTGTTTTCTCATTCTATCCAACAAATTAAGTAAATATATTATTAAAATATATTTTGGGTTATAAGTTAACTAAAATAATAATATTTTAGTATTATCTTGACTTATAAACTATGTGATTCAATATCAATCATTTAATTTATTTTTATTTTGCAAATTAAGGGCCGAAGCCCTCAAAACATATTATTAAGTAACGAGATTATGAAAATTCCTAATAAGGATACAAAGTAAGTCTTGAGGCAGAGGATTAGTCCAATATATCAAATCTTGGGTTACTCGTGTCCTCGTTGCTATCCAGTGGACAACTTTGTTTGCTTGTCTATGTACAAAATCAATCTGAAAATTAGTGTCATTACAAAGCACACCAGAAATATTTTATGTGATACAATGTATAGACGAAAGAAAGGGGGTGTATTTGAGAAGAACACTGATTAGCTATTTACGGCCTGATTCAAAGATAGTAGAAGTAAGGTTGTTGTTCATAGCCCAATCCATGATTTGCTTAAGAGAAATTGCTTCAGCTCTGAGAGCTGAAAGAGATTTGACACGAGCACCATGCAAATGAAGATAGTTTCCCAAATGATCCCTAACAATGAAATCAAAAGCAGCAGAATCATTAGTAAATGCTCTGTCGTAATTAATTTTTAGGGTGTTGGTTGGAGGGGGAATCCATTTATAATCCAAAGAATTATTTAGAATTTTATAATCCATTTAAGGCAATTATTAAAATTAAAGGATTTAATTCGATTCACGAGACCTAGAATAGGAAGTTGCCTACCCGTGTGCAACTTATCGTTCCTAGCGTGCCAGGTGAACCAAAGGGTAGTGACTATGATTATATTCCTGTTAGGGGCAATCGAGGCAATCGAATTTTCAAAAGAAGTTTTTAACCCAGAGCCACTTTTCCAATTATCCCTAATGGAAAAATCCATTCCAAAAGAAGAATTTAAAGCAAACCAGATTTGATTAGAGAAACAATAGTTTAGAAATAAGTGTTAAATGGTCTCAGAGTAATTACCACATAAAATACAAGAGTCATTTGAAGCAACACCAATATGAAAAAAAAAAAAATTAGAAAGTTTTTTGTGAAAAAATTTTCATAAAAAAGTTTTAATTTTAGGAGGAACCTAAAGATTCGAAGTACTTACCCAAAGGTTGAATTTTTCCAAAAGAAGATTACGACTTCTAAGGAAGCGATTGGCAGCACAAGTGTTAACGATTCCACTAGGCTCACTAACCCAAATTAAAATATCATCCTTAGGCTTTCTAGGTAAATCGATGGAACAAATGGATTCCCCCATTAAATGACTGAAAAAGTTATATATACAGTTGGTATTTCAATCATTATTGCAAGTTAAAGAGCATACATTAGAGTTAATATCAACATCTACAAAAATAAATGTTGGCCTAGAAAGCAAAGGCATATCATATAACCAAGGTTCAGACAAAATGTTAGTGTTTAAACCAGATCTAATGAGTTTGGAAAAATTAAATTTCAGTTCAGAAAAAGCCCTAAAACATAACCTCTAAGACCATGAAGAATTCTTAGGAATTGAAAGAGTATGATGATTGAGTCTAGGATATTTAGCTTCAACAGTGTTGACCCAAATATTAGATTCATTATTAAGATAATTCAAGATTCTTTTGCTGAACAGAGAGGAGCTGATAAGATTAAGGTTCCTTATGCCCAACTCTCCAAGGTATTTAGGAAGGGTTACAGTAGACCAAGGAATGACATAAAGAGGCTTTTTATCAGGGTCGCCAGTCCATAAAAATCTCATAATGATGGAGTTGATTCTGTCCACACTTTTTTGAGGAAACTAGGAAACTAAAAGGTTATGAAGAGGAATAAAATTAAGAACAGAATTGATTAAGATAATTCTACCAGTCTGAGAGAGGTAGTTGGATTGTAAGTTACCAAGCTTGGCCTGAAGTTTAGAGATGATAGGTTCATGGGTATTAGGAGGAGGCCTAGAAGGAGAAATGGAAGTACCTAGATATGAAAAAAGGAAGTTACCTTGTTTCATATTAAGAGCATTGTAGATGTTGGAAATGATACTTCAAGAGGTAGATTTAGGGAAATAAATTGCATATTTTAGAGGATTAAGCTTTTGATCAGTGAGAGATTCATACTGACTGGAAAATTGTTTGAGGGTTTGGATACAATTTGGATATGCTCTAATAGCAATAAGAATGTCGTCAGCAAATATGAGATGATTAACTTTGAAAGATATTTTTATTTTGAAAGGAGTTAGCTTATTATCATGAACAATAGAGTTAAAGAGGTTGGAAAAAGTTTGAGTTACAAGGATGTAGAGAAAGGGAGAAAGAGAGTCTCCTTGTCTAACTTACATATGAGCATGGAAGAAAGGAGAAAGAGCCCCATTGATAAGATAGGAAAAAGAGTTAGTAGAGATACAATCATAAATCCAATTAATGAATGTGGCAGGAAAATTGCAAGCTTGGAGAACATAAGTGATAGCCCTCCAAGAAAGCCTATCAAAGGCTTTTTCAAGGTCGGTTTTAATGAGAATATAAGGGTGCTTTCCTTTAGACTTATAGAGAGAATGAGTGATTTCTTGAGCTACAAGGATGTTGTCATGATGCTTCTGGATTTAACAAAAGCAGATTATTCAAAAGAGATGAGTTGAGGGATGAAAATTTTGAGCCTATTAGCTAAAGTTTTGGAAAGAATTTTGCAAGAAAGATTACATAAGGCAATTGGTCTGAAGTCCTTAACTTTTTTAGGATTTTTGATTTTAGGAATAAATGTAAGGATAATTTTATTCCAATCATGGGGGAGAATTGCATGCTGGTCAAAAATTACAGCAAGCAAGATAGTTGTCAAATATGACAGACTAGTAAGATTTGTAAAATTCAGTTGTGAAGCCATTGTATCCCGGGCTCTTACTATTAGCAAGAGATTGAACTGTGAGCCACAATTCATCTTTGGTAAAAGGCTTGATAAGGGAGTGATGAGCTTCAGAACCGAGCTGTTTAAAAATAAGCCAAGAAAGGTTAAGGTTAGGAGGAGCATGAGAGGTCCAAAGGTCAATGTAAAATTTTAAAAAATGAGATAGGATATCAAAGTCGAAATGAAGGTATTAGAATTGTCATCAATGATGGAGGAGACCTTGTTTTTTATTCTTTTCATTGTGGCAGTACGATAAAAGAATGTTGTGTTAAGGTCTCCATCATTAATCCAATTAATTTTTTACTTTAGACCACCACTTAAGTGCAATCTGTCTGTGGAGAGCTAAAGCCTTATGGTGAAGGATTTTAAGAGAAATATGTTGATATGAAGAGAGACTATAGAGGGCTTCAAAGGTTTCAAGAGAGAAAACTTCTTTAAGTGTTTCTTCAAGTCTCCTTTCAATTACCCACGATGTTCTCTATTCTAAAGCCTTAAGGCTTTTCTAGTGTTGTGAATATTATTAGAGAATGAAAAGAAAGGGGAATCAGAAGGAGAATTATTATTCCAATTTTCAGAAACAACTCTAAAGGAGTCCTCGTGTTCAACCCAAAAGTTTTAGAATCTAAACTGTTTAGTTTGATTTGATTTCCTAGGATTGATTTGGATAAAAATAGGACAATGGTCTGAAGTACTTCTATGTAAATGTTCAACAACCATTTTGTCAAAAAAGTGCAACCAAGCAGCATTAATAAAAACTTTATCAAGTCTAACTAAGATACAATGAGAATCATTTCTATTATTACACCAAGTAAAATATGCGCTATTGAAACCAGCATCAATAAGCCCAGCATGAGATATAAAATTTCTAAAACTTCTAACGGAGGTATTAACTTTAAAAGGAGAGCCATCAATTTTGTCAACAACATTTAAAATACAATTGAAGTCATTACAAATCATCCAAGGAAAACTAGAAAGATCAATAGAGGAGAAAGCATTCCAGAGATTATTTCTAATGATAGGATTGGTACTTGTATAAATGTTAGTTAGAAAAAAAGGTTCCATATCTAAGTATTTAACAATGACATGAATAAATTGAGCATTGATAATAGAACAATCCCACACAATAATTAAGCCTCCAGATCCAACATTAGAAGGATAAGAAATGTCTTTCCATGTATTACCTAAAGAATGAACAATCCCACCTGAGTTTTTGCATCAGAAATGTGAGATTCTTGAATAAGTAATAAGGCAAAAGAATATTTTTTCTTCAAGAAAAACAAAACATCCTTGATAGGCCTTCTGCCAATACCCCTACAATTCCAATTTAAAATTTTAATCATGGATTAGGATTGGGAGGGTGTTGGGGAGAAGCTGCTAAAGTAGGATACGTAAGAATGAGAGTTTTAGAAATAGATCCTTAAGAACTAGGCACTAAGCCCTTAGAAATAGATCCTTGAGAACTAGGCACTAAGCCCTTAGGGCTAGGGGTTGTTTCCTGAGAGATAGGAACCAATTCCTTTACATGAGAAAGAGGTTTTTTGAGCCTAGGGGTTTCTTAATTAGGGTTTTGGGTTTAGAAGGAATCCTAGAAGGAGTGTAATGTGGGGTAGCTTTAAAAACATTATCCAACTCCGTGCATTTGTTCAATGGACAAGGAAGGAGGATGATTTGAAGAGTTAATAATAAGAGAAGGGAGGGATTCCTGAGGGAGCTCATTGGAGTCCTGATTATATGATATGTCATCTATTTCAACTTCCTTAGAAAAATTAGCGTAAGAGTGGCTTTGGTAGGTGTAGGTTTTCTTAGAGTTTTTGTTAACAACATTGGCATATTTGTCATAAGATTTGGGATGATCTAGATTGTTAGCCCAAGGAGGGTTCAGGGGTTTAGAGGGGTTGTTGAAATTTTTAGGTTTGATAGGTTGGAGAGGGGTAGAAGAAATAGGAACAGAATTCCTAGAGAAAGTGTTAGACTTTCTAGATTTTCTCCTTTGCACAAGGACCCATGGCCCGCAAACATCCTCAGGAATAGTAGCACTATTAATTACAACATTATAAGTAGAATCCACGGACATATTATTTGAAACAGAATTACAATTAACATTCTCAGATACTGAAGAAGAGACATTAACATTAGCAGACTTACTAGAATTTAGATTGGAAGTCTCACCAGACAAATCAACATTCATAGCATCAAAATTAATTGTTACAGAACTAAAATTTTTGACAGGACAATGAGTACTATTTTTGTTAAGGCAACTAGACTCAAAGTGTCCAACAAGACCACAGGAGAAACCTAACGAAGGTAAGTTTTCATAAACTATAGGTTGAAAAAATTCCTTAATTGAAAGCTCGATAGTGATTCCTTGCTTAATAGGGATAGCGAGATCAATTTCTATACAAATCCTCACATATCTGCCCCTTTCAAGCATAGAGAATCAGTCATCTATTTTTATTATCGTACTAAAACCGAAAGCAATCAAACTAATGGAATCAAAGTTTCAAAGTTCAAGGGGCAACCCATGGAGTTGGATCCAAACCGGGGCAGTGGTAATTCATTCCAACCATGGCATGAAGAAAGGCCTCCACGGAATCAATCGAATAATGTCCCAATGGAGGGACCAAGGACCATCGACAAGAACATTCGAAACTGAAGCAAGATCTTTAAATAAGAAAACAAAAAATCCCTCTTCGTGGTCAAGACTCGAAAGAAAGCCAGTGGAAGACCATAATCTATCAGCGCAACGACGAACCAAGAGAAGGGTAAGAGTTTTACCTAGGAACTTACCTATGAGGCTTGATTCCCAGGGTTGAGACCATGTCTGAAGTTGATCCTTGGAGAAGACAACTCTGTCGGAAGAGTGCTGTTGGATTTGGTGAAGAGGAACCAGGATAGATGGTGAAGAGGATGATTTCTCTGAACCTTTAGGGTTAGGGTTTTTGCCCTTGAGTATTTGAGCCCACGAGACGATGGCAGGTAGTCGAGATCTGAGTGCAAAGGGGGAGGAACCAAGACGGGGAAGGGGAGGGGGAGGCGGAGGGCTGATCTGATCAGGAGGATCGGGTGACGGGAGTGGTGGCGCTAAGGTTTTGGGGGAGGGCGAAAAGTCACCCTTCGCATGAGACTTGTCGTTCATCTTGGTCTTTCCAAATTAAAATTATCAATCATTTAATTGCTGAACCCAAATAAAATTCTCCTACTGATTCCTAGGAATCACTATGGTGAACAACACCATAGTAGTTTTACTCCTAAAATTTACCTGGATGATTGTAGAAAATATCCCCCTAAGTCTAGCAAGAAAACAAGAAAATCTGATGATTTTAGGAAAAGAATAATATTAGGAAGACTTGATCACCTTCGAACCATACTGATTGAACAACGTTGGCAGATTCCTTTCATCTATTCTTCCATTCTGACTTTTCATATATAGAAAAGGATAAATTACACTGATCTCCCTTGAGGTTTAGTGAAATTATACTGATCTCTCTTTTATTTGTCCCGGTGACACTCACCTTCCATATAGCTAACAGTGTTAAATTGAGTTCGTTAGTAATGTGATTTATCTCTTATGTCTTTTGCTGAAAAATCATTAAAAAATATATATAAAATAATTAAATAAATATTTTTAAAATAAAAAATTTGAAATGAATTATTTTATTTTAAAAATAATTTTAAAATAATTTTTTTGAGAGAAATAAAAATGATATAAGAGTATTTTTGTCATTTAAAATAAGAAAAAACTATAAATATTTTAACAATATCATTAGTAAGTATGTACAATGCACATGATAAATACTCCACTAATAATTTTTATTAGCCAAGAAAATTTATATAATTTTTTTATAAAATTCAAAAAGATTATAAGATAAAGTTATGTACAGAGAAGATGTTGGTTGAATTTTATTAAATTGTGAAGATCAGTGTAATTCATCACGTTAAAAAAGTAAGGTCAATGTCGGATTTCTCCACGTGTCTTTCTTTGGTCGTATATAGTTCATGTAAAGAGAATTGAAGAGAAATACAAAGGTCGACTTTAGGCAGCGCTGATCGGAGTCCAGGTACAGAAAGTGAGACATTAAATTGAAGTGTTTCTTCTCAATTAGGGCCTTTGCTTGAAGTGGCCTTCAGTTCGATCTATTTAATTTTCTGGCCTCTTCGTGATTCTATTTCCTCAGATCTAAGCCATGGAGGTTGCCAATATCGCGCAGCTCGCGGGGCTCGACCCCGTCCGCCTGATCGGGTTGATTGTGAGGGCTGCTTCCACTGCTCGGTCGCACAAGAAAAATTGCAAGGAATTCTCCAAGTACTTGCAGATGATCGGCGGGCTCTTGGAGCCGCTCAACATATCGGAGCTCAAGAGTTACCCCGAGACGAGCGCGCCGCTGATGCAGCTGGAGGACACCCTGAGGAGGGCTTACCTTCTCGTCCGTAGCTGCCAGGACCGGAGCTTTCCCTATCTGCTGGCCATGGGGTGGAACAGCGTGCTCCAGTTCAGGAGAGCCAGAGAGGAGATTGACGATTACTTGAAGCTTATTCCGCTCATCACTCTGTTGGACATTGTGAGAAGCAAGGTGTGCATTTTCCTCCTCTCCTTTGTGTTCAGTTCAACTACGTACTCAAGTATAAGGAATACAATGGGTTTTAGCCTTTTTTTTTGGGAGAAAAAGAGAAAGCAAACAGAACACAGAGAGATGAAAATTGAAGCTACAGTCGGAGGGAATTTGGAGTGAGAAAATTGGGTATTGATTTTAGTACTAAAAAGAAACCCATGCCTTAATTACATCGATAATATATATTTAGAGCAATGTTTACTTACAGCCAAGGAACTGAACCGAGCTACAAACCCACCTTGTTCCTTTACTCCATCTCTATATGCTTGATTTTTCGTACTCATATATACTGGTCTGAGAATTCTCAGGAAAAAGTAAATAGTGCTGATGAGAACCGTAACAAAATCGCTTTGGAGGAAGGAGAAATACAAACTATTACCGAAGAGAATCGAACTGAAAATGCTTTGGAGAATCATGGATATGCTTGTAGCTATGAAAACAACTCCTCCTCCGGAGAAATCGTCCAGAGAGAAACGAAAATACGAATTAGCATTGAAGAGAACCAAAATGAAGATACTTTGGACCAAGGAAGCATTGGTTCCTACATAACCCTTTTTCCTTTGTTCTTTTATTTTTTCCAGCAATTAACGATTTCTTCTGCTCACCGGCCTCAGGGTGGTCGACGATGAAGAGAAGTAGCAAAACAAAGGCTGCATCTGACAGATTATTGACGACCCTTAACAGAATCGTTGAGCTCGGAATAAATGATGCATTCCTTCGAATATTCACAGCGAAGGAACTGAACCGCGCTACAAATAACTTTGATCCTGAAAACTTTATGGGGGAAGGAGGGATGGGAGTAGTGTATAAAGGCTGGGTTAAAAATAACTCCATAAATCCAGCAAATGAGGGCTCTCGGATTCAGGTTGCTGTTAAGAAATGGAAGACTCAGAATTTGTTATGGGCATGGCAGGTGCATGATCCACTACTGTAAACCATGCCTACTGTTTGCTTGTATATATAGCAACGGATTATAGTTTATATAACTCTATATCTTTGTGGAAGTTGCAGGCTGAGGTGAATGTCCTAGGGAGAATGTCTCATCCCAACCTCATCAAACTCCTGGGCTTTTGCATGGAGGATGAGGAACTCTTACTAGTGTATCCGTTCATGCCTAATGGGAGCTTAGATGATCACCTCCATGGCAGTAAGTAACTAATGCTATATAGGGTATCAAATTAAACCGTAAGAAAAATGACTTCATGACTGCTTTTATACTTGACAGGATGCAAGAACCCACTTTCCTGGGACCAAAGGATTAAAATAGCCACAGGAGCTGCGAGAGGTCTTGCATTTTTACATATGTCAGAGAAGCCAATCATCCATCGCCTGGTGAATCCAGGAGCCATTCTTCTTGACTCGGTAGGTATACATTCTTATATTCTCGTAAAGATTGCGCAAACATATAATTGATCCATTGTTCCTTTTAGAACTTGAACGCAAAGCTGACCGGCTTCGGATTCTCAACACATGTACCAAATGATGATGAGCCTACAATGGTGTGCGGAACTATCCGATATATTGCTCCTGAGTACATTTCACATAGTAAGCTGTGTTCTGGATCCACTAGATATGCATATCATTAATCTAACTGTAGCTAATGAATCAGTTCCTTCTATTAATACTAACTCATTTAATTTTGGTCTGCTGAATATATATCAGACAAATTAAGCTTGGCCGCCGATGTGTACAGTTTTGGAGTAGTATTGCTGCAAATGCTCACCGGTGACATCGAGGTTCGGTACTACTGGGCAGAGGAACCATTTTTGAAACTCAACTTATCAGATCCGCAAGATTTGGGTGAACTCATGGATCCGACTCTCTGGGGATGCTACCCATTTGAAGCTGCTCTTCGAGTAGCCCAACTCACTCTGCAATGTATTGACTTGGATCCTTGCAGGCGTCCATCCATGGAGGAGGTTCTGGAGATCCTTGAGAAGGTTGAGTTAATGAAATATGAGAAACAAGAAATCACCAAAGCAACCATTGAGCAAAGTGAGGCTACGAAGGATGAGAATAAAGCCAAAACGGGTCTAGAAATAATCCCATGTACCAAGAAAAAGACCCCAAGGATGCAACTTTGGAGACGCCTTTCTTAGTGGTACCAAACTTTTAAAACCCTTATTATTTTGAAACTTTATAAAAAGTGACATCTTTCCCTATTGTAATTGGTGACTGGTGACGCATTTTTTATTAGCATCTCAATATTTTTCAATTAGGAATCTCAATATTTTTCAATTAAAAATATTTTATTATGAGCGTCTTAAAATTAGAAATGCAATTTCTATTCTATTTTCGATTTAACTCATCAATGACGCAATAGCCTATCCCGCCTCTTTCCTTCCTCATCCGCCACGTCTGATCGTTATACTCCCTTCCTTCTTTGTCGACGCAGTGCACTTACATGTTTTTTTGGATGTCTAATCGTTAGAAGGAAAGGGTTTCCTTCTTCTCATCTACCCCTTTCCTACTGTTTTTTTCTCTTGTGTTGATCTACCTCCGAGCTGCTCAAGTGCCATGAATCCTCTTCTCATCTAGATCAGCAGGATGTTTTTTTATCTCTTCCTTCCACAAATCCTCTCTTCTCATTTGGATGGCGCTGCTTGTATAGATCGAGGTCTCGTGAGGGGCGACAAAACAAATCATATTCTTCTTCGTACGGAGGAATAGGTCTTGCTTCCTTCGTTGATTGCTTGTATAAGTAGCAAGCCAGTGGTGGAGTTACACGTCACCTTCATATCATATCCAACCGTTGAACTAGACTTCAGAGAGTTCAACCTTGAACCACATTTCAGATGATTCAATCTTGAACCGGATCTAAGATGGTTCAACCTTGAACCGGATCTAAGATGGTTCAACCTTGAACCGGATCTAAGATGGTTCAACCTTGAACCGGATCTAAGATGGTTCAACCTTGAACCGAATTTTAGACGATTCAACCTTGAACCGGATTTCAGACGATTTGTTACACCCCGCCTAGGCTCATCCCTATATAAGGGACCTCACCCGGGAGGGGTGCAACTAGCAACATAACAACATACAACAAATGGACGAAATTTAAATTACAGCCATATTTCAAAGCAAATGTCCAACAAGATAAATAATGAAAGTTCAACGGTCCATATAGGAACAAAGAAATTCAACTTTACTCCAAAAGTCTAAACAAATCCAAAGATAGTATGAGTGAACAGTTCAACTAATAAAGTAGAAAACTAAGATAGTGTGCAGAAGACGTCTCCTCCTCCAAACTCTAGCTACCCCATAAGGAAATATCGTCATACCTGAGGATCTGAGGCAAAAATAACAAACACCAGCAGAAGGCTGAGTAGGATTACAACAAGATGCTATGATGCCATGTATACAACAAAAGATATTGTTCAACAATTTACTTAATGCTCCTACACCAATCAACTATGCCAACTATTATCTACATGCCTACGTGGTCATAGACCCAATCAAGAGCGTAGTTGACACTGGGTTTCTCCCGCACTCTCGCTCCCTGAGAGTGGCACCTCAAGCCCACTCCAGCTAGAAATGTGACTATCCAAAAATGATAGTCCGCTAACGTCTAACACCTCGACGCCGCACACACACCTGTGTGATAAATAGGTGATCACCGGTGTCACTTGCCCTACACCTTGGGCAATATATCAACATTGTCCAGGGCCATCGCCCAACAGGAGATCAACTATGCATCATGTCAACAACTGCACTACTACAACTCAACTAATATAATGCTAGTAGTCATGTCATAATGTATGAATTAAATATATAAACAACAGCATAAGGCTTGCAACATCTATACTTGTATCCTCAACTAATATGCATATAAAAATATCATGCTGACAACATATTTCAACAAATATGCATAAGAAGTTTCAACAGCAATAGACATCAATTTTTAATGGAATAGAACAATAAGATATATTTCGACATAGGGTAATAATCGATCTAGGATGAGATTCACCTTAACAACTGACATAACAACCAAACAACTCGAGTTGAAATCATAGGAATAATTAAAATAATATTTTTCGACTCGGCACGCAAAACGAGACAAGAACACCCATTGATTTCAACATCTAAAAGTCAAATGGCAAAACTGGCCCCACCAATGGGTTCGGGGCGCCGAGTAGGTACAAATTCATATATAATATAACTAATTTGACCAACTAACATCAACAAATATCCCCAAAACAACTTAAATAAGTTCTTGTTACAACGTTCATAACAGTACTATAATCCATAAATCACTGCTACAACTGCAGTGATACCAACTCCAACACATAAAGCCAACTTATTATATATAACATTGTTATTTATCTAAAACAATTACCAACAATAATAACCCCGATATATAAATATAACACTGGTACAAAGTTATATAACATCGATATATACACTATACTATCTAATATAACACTACTCCAATATAACACTCTCTCCAACTTACTACTACAACTATAATAACACTGCCACAATTAATACCATCAATATTTAAAATAACAGTGAATATAACAGTGTTATATACACAACCCTTTCTCTTCCACTTCCACATCCTGCGCCTTCTCCATCCCGTCGCCATCGCCACCTGCTGGATCCGACCGGGTGACGAAAGTGACGGCGCTATCGCCGACTGGCGATGGTGGTTCGCCGATCGACGCCATCGATCATCGCTGTCGTCACTGTGGACAAGCGGCGACGAAAGAAATAGGGCGTCAGTCGCCTGCTTCGGGCGATTTCGCCCCTCGCACAACCGCCTGCTGGATCGCCATCGCCGATCGGCAATAGTGACTCTCCGATCGACGCCAAGATCATCGCCGCCCCTACTAACAGGTGGCGACGGAAACGAGGGGGAGGGGGCGATCCCAGATCGGGGCGATGTCGCCCCTCGCGTGATGTCGCGCAGGGCAACGTCGCGCCTGGCGACGCTGCGCGCAGCGATGTCGCGCCCGACGGCAACGCATCCAGCAGCAACGACCTCGCGCACAACGCCAGAGGACGACACTGTCATGTGGCCGAGCCATCGCATGAACAATGCCGATCAGATCAACAACTCGATAAAACAATCACCAAAACCACGAGATCCGACGATGAAAAACACAAACATAAGGTACAATACATAAATCACACAAGATCTCAAAAACATCACAGAATCATAGATTGACAATAAGAATCCTAGAATCTCATCCTAAGAACAGCGTTACCCTACGCGAAGGAAAAAGGGTAGGACAGGAATCCTACCTAAAGGTCCACCAACTCCGAATTTTTTTTCGGATTCTTCAAGGCCGCACACCGCCGCTACGATCCACCATGTGCTCACGATCTCCGGGGTACACGTCGGCAGCAACTACGAGACAAAAGGGATTAGAGCGGCTTAAATAAGCGATTAGTCGCTCATTTTATGAAAATACCCCCGAACAATTAACTAATTACAAAATAGCCCGCCCCCCCCCAAATAATTAATTAAATATTTTCAGGGCATAACACGGTTCAACCTTGAACCAGGTTCCAGATGGTTTAACCTTGAACAAAGATCCCAGATGATCAGACATGGACATTGTTGAGTGAAATGACCTACACTAGAGGGGAGGGGCATGAATAGTGTGTTAACTAAATCTTATCACCTAAATTTAATTTTAATCGTTTCTTTGGTTACTTAGGCAATTCACAAATCGAGTAGTAAGCGGAAGCAAAATATAAATGGTAAGCAATAAGAAATGCAAGGTAAACAATGCTAACATAATTATTTATAGTGGTTCGGCCCCAATGCCTACACTCCACTACCTAAGCACCCCGCTTAGGATTTTCAAACTTAGCTTTACTAGATTATATCGTTTTCCTTACAAAGAGGACCTTACACCGAAAAATCTCCGCTCTCAAACCGAAGACACTTTCACACCCAGAAGTATCCCGCCTTCCTACCGAGAGCACTCTCCCACCTCAACCTAAGGGACAACTCAACTAATCATAGTAAACTAAGTTTACAATGGTGGATTTAAGCCTTAACACCAAGGCAACCACCAACTCAATCAATCTAGCACTCTAGGTTTACACAAGTTCAATTACAATGAAACAAATAATAAAATACAACAATAAATGGAGTAATAAATCAAACAAATAAAGTACTTAGCTCCACAAGATTCCTAGCTTCCTCTTGATACATTTGATGATGAAACAATGAAGGTAAGGCTCAATCAAAGAGATGAGAGATTAAAGCTAGGGTTTCCACAAGAATTGGCTTAATAAGGCTTGGGAATGATCACAAGATGGCTCAAGAAGGTTAGGAGTGATCCAAAAGTGTGAAGGAAGGCTCTTATGGCTTCCTATTTATAAGTCATGAAGAGAAAGCATGAAACAGTTGGTTCAACGGGCGAAAAACTAGCCGTTTACGCCACCCGGTCGATGGCCGATCGATCGTCGATCGACCGAAAGCAAACTGCCGCTTTCTGACACAATTCGGTTGACCAACCGGTCGACCGAATTGGCTACTGCCAATTTTCAACCCTATTTGGTCGACCGACTGGTCGACCGAAACTGGAAAAATTAGCCCAATTTGCTGATTTTTTTATTCGTTTGCTCGTTTCTGGGTTCCGTCTTCGCTAAGTCTACTTATATAACATTTATTAACTTTAAGTTAATAACTTTAAAACATAAATATTATATAAGGATTACCCCCCATTTGGATTCAATAAAAATATCTAAAAAATTAAAATCTAGTTTTTGGGGTATAGTACAAATTTTCGGAAAACAAAAAATTTCTAATCTCCCGGTTCAAATATGGGTAGGCTAAAGGCTTCCAAAAAATTCTTAAAAATACCTCGTTATCTAGTTTCTACCCAAGGAACAATTGTCGTCATTTTTTGTGTCAAGAAAATATCTAGGTCATATAGCCCTCCAAGGAGCTCCCTAGGCTTAGTGAATTTCAGGACGGTTTTCGGGTTTTCATGTTTTGGGATTCGGGTATGGATTTTGGGTTCTTTGCATTATAAAGAGGATTACATTATTCTAGACACCCTATACCTAAACTCTAACTTCTCGAAGAATCCCGAGCGACGATGAGCGTCCTTGTCGATTTCTTCGATTTCTACGATTTCTTCGATTTTTCCGATCAGGAACGTCGTGCGCTTACCGACTTGGAACCTGAAAGATTTCTCAATGAAATATTAGTTCCATATTTGTTATCATCAAAATCGAGATTAAGACCAAGGTTGAAAACCATAAGCCAACAGACATTCCCTTCATGAAATATCAAATAAATGAGATTTATATACACAAAACAAAAGAAGCTCACGACGGAGAAATAAACTATCATAGAGGAGAGAATCAACAAAATAAACCCACGCAAGGGCAATCATCAATCAAAAAGGGGAAGGGGGAGGGGGCAAACAGCCAGCCCCTAAAGAAGTTCCTAGGACCAAAAGCAAAATCTAAAGAAACTGCACGCGTCTTGGGGCACTCAGCAGAAGCATCCCTCTCCGGAGCAGGGAAACCTTGCGGAGAAAATGAGCATTGGCCCGGAGTCGCAACCGAAGGGTCCCCTTTAAGTGACCAAGAAAAGTTTTCCTCAACCTCAGGGTTTATCGGACACCATCCTTGACTTCTTTGAGAAGGTCCATCCCTGAAAGGTCAACGTTGGGAGCTAAAAGCTTAGTCTGCTCTGCCACCCTCTCAAATCCTTCCATATACATAGCAAGAGCGTTATCTCTGAGGTTCTTCACCTCTTCTTCGAGGGACTCTCTGGCCAAGTTGCACCTCACAGCCTCAGCCTTCAAACGAGACTTCTCCGTCACCGCCACAAAAAAGGTCCAAGTAGACCATCTCCAGCTTCCCTCAGGCCTTGCCTTCTATCTCAACTATTTGGGTGGTAGACTCAAAAACAACTACGCTCAAACGGGCGGCCTCTTCGACCTTTGCCACCAAAGCTCTCTCCAATTAAATCATCTTAAGCCTGAAGTTTTCAAGCTCTTGAGAATGCGCTTCACACTCCCTTCGCGAAGCCTCCTTCAACTTACCTAGCAAAAGTTGGACGTGCTCCCAAGGATCTGTTGGCTTAAGGTTTTCAACCTTGGAATTAATCTTGGTTTTGATGATAACAAACATGGAACTAATGTTTCATTGAGAAATCTTTCAGGTTCCAAGTCGATTAGCACTTGATGTCCTCGATCGGAAATATTGAAGAAATCGAAAAATCTGAAGGACATTGATCATCACATTTGGGTTCGTCGTGGAAATCTCTCAAAGTTTGACGTGTGCACCAAAGACGTCTTGGACGAGTCTAAAAAACACATGGAAATCTCTCCAAGTTGACGCACGTTGAAGGCCGAAATCCGAAAATGAAGCGCGCAAGAAGAAGACTGAAAAAATCAAGTTCAGCCTAGGTTCGGTCGACCGAACATGGCGAAAAATTGGCAGTAGCCATTTCGATCGATCGAAGTTCGCCCAGAAGCGGTAGAATGCCGCGGTCGCTTGGGCGGTCGATCCATCGGTCGATCGACGATCGATCGACAAGCGATCGGGCGTCGGTAACAGGCAAAAATACCCTCGTTTACGAGCCATTTCGTTTGGGGGGTTATAAATACCCACCTCAAACTCTCTTCCAAGCCTTCCATGATGCATCCAACATACTTTGAGCCATATTTTGATGATCCTTGAGCTTAATTGAGCCACCATTCTTGAAAACTCTAGTTTGATCTCTCATCTCCTTGACATAGCCTTCAAGCTTCATCAATTCATCAATTTGAGGCATCAAGAGGACTAGGGAGTTTCTTTTGGAGCTAAGTATTTGTTGTTTGATTTATTGCTCCATTAGTTGTTGTATTTTGGTGTTTATTTCATTGTATTAAAACTTGTGTAAACCTAGAGTGCTAGGTTGATTGAGTTGGTGGTTGCCTTGGTGTTAAGGTTTAAATCCATCATTGTAAACTTAGTTTACTAGAATTAGTTGAGTTGTCCGTTAGGTTGAGGTGGGAGAGTGCTCTCGGTAGGAAGGCGGGATACTTCCGGGTGTGAAAGAACCTTCGATTTGAGAGCGAAGACTTTCCGGTGTAAAGTCCTCTTTGTAAGGGAAATTATATAATCTAGTAAAGCTAAGTTTGGAAATCCTAAGCGGGGTACTTAGGTAGTGGAGTAGGCATTGGGGCCGAACCAGTATAAATACTTGTGTTAACATTGTTTTCTTTGTGTATCACATTGCTTATCTTTATTACTCGCTTTCGCATTTAGTTGTCAATTGTGAATTGCCTAAGTAACTTAAGAAATTATTAAAATCGGATTTAGGCTAATTGATTAGTTAACACACTATTCACCCCCCTCTAGTGTGGCCATTTCACAAACAATTGGTATCAGAGCAGGTCGTAGATTGAGATTTCATCATCTCCTCTACATCGTGTCTCGATCCAAAAAATGGCACTAGAGAGTTTAGCGTTTTCACCTCCTAGGTTCGATGCCTCGAACTTTGGTATTCGAAAATATAGGATGTACACATATTTAAAGACTAAGGGTTTTGGTGTCCTTAACATGTTAAGACTAGAATTCATTGAACCTACCATGTACGCATATTTAAAGATTAAGGGTTTTGGTGTCCTTAACATGTACGCATTTATTTGACATGCATGCTTGGAGTGAATTAGATAAGAAAATGTTTAAGTATAATGAAGATGTCATGAATTGTATTCTTTGCACCTTACCAAATGACATTCTTGAAAAAGTTATGCAATGCTCTACGACTTTTGATTTATGGACTAGTTTGAATGTTTTATACGATCATGCTAAAACCAAAGAAATTGGTACATTTAATGAAGGTAGTGATGACAATGGTCATTCACCTACCCCTAATCTTGGTTTTGATGCTCATAACTCTTCTAGTCAAAGAAGTAGTTGTAAGAGCCGAAAAAGAAAAGTAATTTATCATGCTTGCAAAGAAAAAGGGCATGTGAAGAAGAATTGTCCTACAATAAAAAACAAGGCAAAGAGGAGGTCAAATGCTTCCACATCATCCTACTCAAGTGAAGCATCCTCTTTTCATGACTATGAAGCCACTTCAAAAGTTTGCCTCATGGATGCTAATGATGAGGTACACTCTTCTCCTTCTAGTCATGCTAATGCTAATGATAATGCTAGCTCTACCAGTTCTCTCGATATATCATATAATGAGTTAGTAGATGAATACAAGAAAATGTATGTCTTGCTTGTTAAAAAGGATAATGGAAATAAAAGATTGAAGAAAGATAATATAAGGCTTAACTCTCATGTGGATGAGTTAAAATTAGAAAATGAGAAAATGAAATCTAGTTCTTTTAATTCTTCCCATGATAGGTTGAAACTTGAGCTTAAGGACTTAAAGCTTGAGAATGAAAATTTGAAACTTGAGAATTCAAAAATTATAAGTGAAAATAATAATTTGAAATCTCAATCTAATGCCTTATATCAATCTCTTAACTCATTGAAAAATGAGGCTGTCTTTAAATAAAAAAGTAAACGAATTGAAAAATGTTTCATTTCTTAAGAACACTAGAAATGCTTATGTAAAGAATGCCAATGTTCATCATCATTCCCATGCTATGCATTCTACCATTAGACCTCATGATCATAAGAAGAATGATATTTCTAAGAATGCTCATACTCATCATGTTTCATATGTCAAGCTTTCTAATGATAAAACACATGTCCATAGCAAAAATAAAAAATTTCATGGACATTATTTTTGTTGTGGTACATATGACCATGCAATCTATGATTGTGCATTTAAGAAGAATCCAAGTATTGCTAAGACACTTTGGATACCTAGGCCAACTAACCCTCAAGGACCCAAAGTCATTTGGGTACCAAAGGTTTCTTGTTCTTTTGTAGGGGGAGCTACCACACAAGGTTAAGAGAAAGAGATGTGTTGAAGTTGGCCAAGAATTGAATGAAAGATCCTTACATGGTTGCAACTTCAAGTTTTTCACCTAGATGCCTTTGGAAATGAAAGTTGGCATCTAAAAGGTTGGGTATCATCTCTTAACTTCAATTGATCCATTAATAGTTAGAGTTCATGATACTTGCTTAGATTGATTATTTTTCGCTCATGGTATGCTTTCAAAAATATTTTTGATTTTTGATTTCTGGTCTCTTCGGAGACCTATGTGGCCTATAACAGGCCTAAACGACCTTGCAGTTCTAAATCGTAGGCTAATTGTGGCCTTTCAGTTTTCAACCAATAGGAAGGGTTGGAGATCATGTTTTCATATTTATTATTTTTGTGATCTCTTAAAATTCGTTTTGGTATGACTTGATTTCATTTAAAACGGATTTCGAACTATTTAGCAAAGTTGGATTTTGAATGAAATCTTTGATGCTTACTTCGCTATCTAGAATGATTAACTTGCTTGAAATAATTATGTCATTATGTTACCAATGATTTCCTCATGCAAGTTAAATCTAAGGTTAAATTGAAGGCTAATTAGAATGAAAAATATTAGTTTGACTAAATTTTCAAGTATGAGGTATGATTTCGATTTTCATAAAATCTTAGTGTTATACCTCAATGTTTAAGCTTAAATTATGTCTCTATACTCATTATTAGAATTACATGTTAAACACTTGAATTCTCATGAATATGTAGAATTTTAGTACTTAGACAAATTTCATTAAATGAAACTTGCTCTAGGTTGATATTCACTATTAGAGATATTCTTTTTAAGTCCAAACTAGTTAAACATGTTTAGAGATCTTATTTTTCAAGTATTTTATATTTTAAGATCTCTTTGATTCATTTTGATATCATGTTAACTTTAAAAAAAAATGAATCTTTACTATCTAACATAGGTTGAGATTCTTAAATGAAACATTGCTTTGAACATTTGTTATTTAGTAAGTTAGATTGCTAGTTAAATTATGATTTTATTATGATATTAATCAAGTCTACTTGCAAGTTGAGAAATGAGCAAATTTGGAAGGCTAAAGAAAATTGGGAAAGAAAATAAAAATTATGAAATTGCTCAAGAAATGAGGTATGAGTTTTATTTTGGCAAAATTCTTGCATAACACCTCTACTTTCTTGACAAAATGATATCTCTATGCTCATGAATGATTTTCCATGATAATTGATTGAAATCTCATGAGTAGATAAAATTTTGATACTTAGGCAATTTCATGTCATCTAGATTGAATGAAATGTGCTCTAGGTAGAAATTCATCTCAGAGACTTCATTTTAAATTGAAACTTGATAAACATGTTTGAGTTCACTCATGATTTGCTTCCATGTGATTAAAATTGAAAAATCATGTGTAAATGAATAAAATGACAACTAGCTCACTTTAGGAGACTTAAAATTAAAAAAATTTGACCTAAGTCAACAATTTGGCTTAGAAATTTCTTTTTGAGCTCAAACTTCACAAACATGTTTAGATTTACTCATATTAGGTGTTCATGTGTCTATGTTTGAAAAACCATGAGTATATGTTAAAGATTGATACTTAGCAATTTCATATTAACATACTTGTTTTTGAATGAAATCATGCTAAGGTAAAATTTTGACCAAATGACATTATTTTCATTTCAAACTTGACAAACATGCTTTAAATGATTAGATTTTGATATCTGGAAAGTTTGAATGAAAACTGAGAACTTTTGAAAAATAACTAATATTTACAAAAATACTACTAGATTTCAGTTATTTTTAGGAAAATGCAAAAAATTGATTTTTTTGATGATTCTTGAATCTGCATGTTCTCTGAAAAATCTAGTTTCTTCAGTAAAAAATTCAAAAAAATTCAGTAAGAATATGATTTGATATGAGTTTTTGAAATTGAATTTCAAAACTTTAAAGTATCGTTCTTTCCAAATATTTATTTTTCCGATACTTTGATTTTTGGTCCAATCTTCGAATGAGACTTCAAGTATGATATTTTGAATTCACATTTGGTATTGTTCCACTCATGTGATGAGAAAAATCATTTCTAAAATAATTTTTGACTCCTTGATCGATACACGAAAATATCAATACTTAAGCCTATACATGATTTCTAGCCTTGGATATATATTTATCATTTAATGCTATCATGTATGATTTAGTCTCATATTAGATTATTTGATTTTTCATCCCTTTAGTTGAGATTTTCATGTTTCATGGAAAATAATTTTAGAGTCTCAACTTTGACTATAGGTTGACTTTTCATGGCCTTTTTTATTGATGTCAAAAGAGAAAAATAAATATAGGTAGAAATGGAAGAAAATATAGGAAAATCATGCATATAGATAGGGAGAGTTTATTTTCATAGATATGCATGTTGATAGGGGAAGAAATCTCATGTTTGATATCCTTTGTGCTTTAATATATATATATATTTAAGGATGTTTGTCATCATAAAAAAAGAGGAGATTGTTGGCTTAAAGTTTTCAACCTTGCTCTTAATATCGGTTTTGATGATAATAAATATGGAACTAATGTTTCATTGAGAACTAATGTTTCATTGGAACTAATGTCCTCGATTGGAAATATTGAAGAAATCGGAAAATCGGAAGGACATTGATCGTCGCGTTCGGGTTCGTCGTGGAAATCTCTCGAAGTTCGACGTGTGCACCAAAGACGTCTTGGACGAGTCTAAAGAACACATGGAAAGCTCTCCAAGTTGACGCACGTTGAAGGCCGGAACCCGAAAATGAAGCGTACAAGAAGAAGGCTGAAAAAATCAAGTTCAGCCTAGGTTTGGTCGACCGAATGCGGCGAAAAATTGGCAGTAGCCAATTCGGTCGACCAAAGTTCGCCCAGAAGCGTCAGAATGCCGCGACCGCTTGGGCGATCGATCCATCGGTCGATCGACGATCGATCGGCAAGCGACCGAGCATCGGCAACATGCAAAAATACGCCCGTTGACGAGCTATTTCGTTTGGGGGGTTATAAATACCCACCCCAAACTCTCTTCCAAGCATTCCATGATGCATCCAACATACTTTGAGCCATATTTTGATGATCCTTGAGCTTAATTGAGCCACCATTCTTGAAAACTCTAGTTTGATCTCTCATCTCCTTGACATACCCTTCAAGCTTCATCAATTTGAGGCATGAGGACTAGGGAGTTTCTTTTGGAGCTAAATATTTGTTATTTGATTTATTGCTCCATTAGTTGTTGTATTTTGGTGTTTATTTCATTGTATTAAAACTTGTATAAACCTAGAGTGCTAGATTGATTGAGTTGATGGTTGCCTTGGTGTTAAGGTTTAAATCCACCATTGTAAACTTAGTTTACTAAAATTAGTTGAGTTGTCCCTTAGGTTGAGGTGGGAGAGTGCTCTCGGTAGGAAGGCGGGATACTTCCGGGTGTGAAAGTGCCTTCGGTTTGAGAGCGGATACTTTCCGGTGTAAAGTCCTCTTTGTAAGGGAAATGATATAATCTAGTAAAGATAAGTTTGGAAATCCTAAGCGGGGTGCTTAGGTAGTGGAGTAGGCATTGGGGCCGAACCAGTATAAATACTTGTGTTAACATTGTTTTCTTTGTGTATCGCATTGCTTATCTTTATTACTTGCTTCCGCATTTAGTCTTCAATTCTGAATTGCCTAAGTAACTTAAGAAGCTATTAAAATCAGATTTAGGCTCATTGATTAGTTAACACACTATTCACCCCCTCTAGTGTGGCCATTTCACCAACAAGATCTACTTCCTCGAGAAAGACCAACAAAAACGCAGCACCGAGCCGGACTGGTAAACCCCTGCTGACGTACTGGCCACCACCGCCGCCTCTGGAAGATGGGACTCATTCCCCTGAGGACGGACATTCGCTTCGGCAAGAAGGTTATCCCCTGAATGTCTAGCCCTTTTCCAATGCCCTGCCAGTGAGCCAATGAGGACTAGGGATTCCGAGAAGGCTGATGAATCAGCCGCCTCCACTCTCGCTCTCGAAACTCCTAGCTTCCGAAACTATGAAACTCTCATAGGCCCCAGCAACTCATCCACTAGTGGGTTCTTCCCCCTATTCCCTATAGGCCTCTCCCGCATCTCTACCAAACGAGAGCGTATGCCGGGAACGTTCAGAAATAGGGTACGCATGATTGAAAGACAAGAAATGGCTAAACAAATCGCGTGAAAAATCGTAAAACCTAAAGTCAACAACAACACTAAGGATTGAGGTCGAGGAGACTTACAGAGCAAGAACTAGCGAATACCGGGAGAAAGGAACCGATTGAGGAAAGCACCACTAAAGCCTGCTAAAGACGAAGGCCCACTTCCCCATCGAATGGCTCTAGGCAAAGACAAAACTGAATCTGCACCGGCCAGCTCAACGATCGACGGCTCACTAGAAACTCCCTCCATGACACGAACAAACGCCTTTTTGCCATGATGTCTTCCCCAAAAACGAGAAAGAAAGGACAAATCAGTAGCTACCACACAGAATCGGACACTATTGGAATAACGAGCATCACCAACGACTGAATCCGTTGTTATGTCGTTGCTGAAGACCATCAGGAATGGCTAGCAACGGCCGCACCCATTGCAACGTAGCCGTTGCAGAAGATCGCATACCTGATAACTTAACAATGGATCTGCAATGGCCGCTCACGTCGTTGTTAATAATATTATCAACAACTGTTCCGCAACGAGTGATATCTGTTAGCAAAACCGACGTAATGAGAGTGGAAGACGAGAAGGCATATGTTAAACACGGCAAAAATATCGCCACGTACCAACTAAAAGTGACGCATAGACACTTATCTCAGCCCAGCTTCTCACAGCCATTAATTTCATCACGATCAATCTCAGCCATCTCCAGCTCGGCTTCCCTAACATTACCTCTATAATTTTAAATCGGAGACGCATATAAATTACTTCTCTATTTTTAAATGGGAGGCGTATATAAATTGCATCTCTAATTTTAAATCGGAGACACATATAAATTACGTCTCTAATTTTAAATCTAAGACACATATAAATTGACGTCTCTAATTTTAAATCAGAGGCGCAATATAAATTGTGTCTCTCATTTTGAAGAGAGATAAAGTTTTGTTTTTTAGTTAACCAAGCCACCAAATTTATTCCAAAATAGAAGCAACCATCTGATGTACTTTTTTTGTCATCAATATTGTCAGCCCAATCTGCATCAGTATATCCTACTACTCAAGGGTTAGCATTAATAGAATACTAAAGGCCAAAATCTAAAGTACCTTTAACATATTTGAGAATTCACTTGACTGCATGTAGATGAGATTCCTTTGGATTAGCTTGATATTTGACACACAATCCAACACTAAAAGATAAGTCAGGTCTACTTGCAGTCAGATACAATAAACTGCCAATCATACTTCTGTATAGACTAGGGTCAACACTTTTGCCTTAATCATTTTTACTCAGTTTTTCATGAGTAGAGATAGGAGTTCTAACTGCATTGGAACTGTCTAGATCAAACTTGTGAATAAGATTTCATACATACTTATTCTGAGAGATAAATATGTCATCTTTAGATTGCTTTATCTGAAGACTGAGAAAATAACTCATTTCTCCTACTATGCTCATTTCAAACTCAGATTTCATGTCATCCATAAATTCTTTAACACAAATTTCAAAGGTTGAGCCAAAAACTATATCATCAACATAAATTTGAACAATTACCAGTTGAGATCCCTTTCTTTTGATGAGCAAGGTCTGATATATTCTACCTCTTTCGTAGCCTTTCAAAAGTAGGAACTGGGTGAGTCTCTCATACCAAGCTTTAGGAGTCTGTTTAAGACCATATAAAGCTTTCTTCAATCTATACATGTGATCTGGATGAGCAGAGTCTTCAAAGCCTTTTGGTTGTTCAACATAGACTTCTTCATTGAGAATTCCATTGAGGAATGCAGTCTTAAAATCCACCTGAAATAGTTTAAACTTCATACAATAGGATTGTTGGCTTAAGGTTTCCAACCTTGATCTTAATCTCAGTTTTGATGATAACAAATATGGAACTAATGTTTCATTGAGAAATTCTTTCAGGTTCCAAGTCGATTAGCGCACTACATCCCCGATCGAAAAAATCAAAAAATCGGAAGGACATTGATCAACACATTCGGGTTCATCTCCGAAATATCTAGAAGCTCAACGTGTGCACCAAAGATGTCTTGGACAAGTTTGAAGAACACATGGAAAGCTCGCCAAGTTGACGCACGCTGAAGGTCGGAACCCGAAGATGAAGCGCGTAAGAAAAAATCACAAGAAAATTGCCCTGCCCAGATTCGGTCGACCGGCAAAAGAGGAAATCGGGCAAAAGGCAATTCAATCGATCGATCGGTCGATCGAATGTGACAAAAAATTAGCAGTAGCCAACTCGATCGATCAATCGATCAATTGAAGTGCACTCAGAAGCGGTAGAATATCGCGGTCGCTTGGGCGGTCGATCCATCGATCGATCGATGATCGATTGGCAAGCGATCGGGCATCGACAACGGGCAAAAATACGCTCGTTGACGAGCCATTTGTTTGGGGGGTTATAAATAGCCACCCCAAACTCTCTCCCAAGCTACTAATAATGCTCAAAAACCTCAAAGAATGATCTTTAGCATCCTCTGAGCTCCCCATTGATCAAATCCTTCAAACCTAGCTCTTGATCCCTCATCTTCAAGTGTTCTTCATTGGAGGGCTCATAAGGGCTAGGCTCAAGAAGAAGATGTGTTCTTTTTGTGATAAGTCCTCTTTACTCTCTTCTTGTGATTAAAGTGTTTTTATTTTGTTTTGAATTGATTTACCTGAGCATGTAAAAAGACCTAGTGTGTGGTCTTGTGTTTAAGTGGTTACCTTGGTGTAGAATGTGTAAAGCCACTTGTGTAAACTAAGTTAGGAGTAGATCTTAGGAATTGAGGTGGGAAAGCTCACTCGGTAGGAAGGCGGGATACTTCCGGATGTGGAAGTGCCTTCGAGGTGAGTGTAGGGTCTTTCCGGTGTAAAATCCTCAATTGTAAGCTACTCATAATTTAGTGGATTTGGGTGTGAAATCCTAAGCACAGTGCTTAGGTACTGGAGTAGGCATTGGGGCCGAACCACTATAAATCTTCGTGTTAGCATTGATATATTGCTTGTGTTTAAATTATTTTATTATTGCTTCCGCAGTTAGTCGTTGAATTGTAAATTGCCTAAGTAGTTTAAGAAAACGTTTAAAATTGAATTTAGGCGATAAGATTTAGTTAACACACTATTCACTCCCCCTCTAGTGTGGTCATTTCACCAACAAGGATAAGGCTAGAAGTAACTTGATGGATTCCAATCTTTCAATTGGTGCGAAAGTTTCATCATAGTCCAGACCTTCAATTTGAATATAGCCTTGATCAACATGATGAGCTTTATTTCTTACAATGTTTTTAGCTTCATTAGTCTTGTTCTTAAACACCCATTTAGTTCCAATAACATTGATATTTTCAGGTCTTGGGACAAGTTCTCAAACATCATTTTAGACAAATTGTTGTAACTCTTCTTGTATAGCATAAATCCAAAATTCATCCTTCAATGCTTCCTTGACATTTTTAGGTTCAACAGTAGAAGTATAACAAGAATACCTGATCATATCCTAGTAATTTTTCTTGGATTGATTTCTGGTCTTAACTCCCTCGTGTACATCTCCAATAATATTTTGTAGAGGATAATTCTTGAGAGAGATATTGCAGGCTTTTCTGTTCTGGAGTCATTCTCTTCATCTTTCAGTTCAGTATCAATCTCATGGTCAGTTGAATTAGCAGTTTCAACTGACTGTTCAATGGTCTTGGAAGAATTCTGGGTAGTCTTGTCAACAGTTGAGACTATTTTTTCATTAGTCAGCAGGGTCTGATATATTTAAGTCATCAGCCTTCATATTTTGTGACTCCATCACAGTTTGAGTGCATTTGTTATAGACTTGGTATGCCTCGCTGTTTTTGGAGTAGCCAAGAAATATGGCTTCGTCACTTTTACTTTGTAATTTTCCAAGGTATTCGCTATCATTTAGAACATAGCACATGCTACCAAAAACATGAAAGTATGTAAGGTTAGGTTTTCTACCTTTCCATAATTCATAAGGAGTTTTTGTAGATTTTGGTCTGAGATAAACTTGATTTATGATGTAGCAAGTTGTGTTGATGGCTTCGGCCCAAAATCTTTCAAAAATCTGCTTAGAATTAAGCATAACTCGAGTCATCTCCTGAATAGTACGATTCTTTCTTTCGACTACACTATTATGTTGAGGAGTCTTTGGAGCAAAAAATTCATGCAGAATACTATTTTCATCACAAAATTCAAAGAAGGAAGCGTTCTCAAATTCTCTTCCATGATCACTCCTAATTCTAATCACCTTTAAAATAGGAAGTTCTAGCTCATTCTGAAGTCTCAAACATAGAGACTTAAAAATGTTAAAAGCATTGGACTTTTCTTTAAGGAATTCTATCCAAGTAATTAAAATGTGAGAAATCATCTACACAAACAAGGACATATCTTTTGCCACCAATACTTTCAACTTGCATAGGACCTACCAGATCCAAGTGAAGAAGTTCAACTGGTTTGGAGGTAGCTACTAGTTATAACTGCTGAAAGTTTAGGAATACCCCTGACCGCTTCAATATTTACAAGTTTCTTTAGATCTTTGTAATTAACATGGCCTAATCGCTGATGCCACAAATCAATGTCAATAGAGACAACTGAGAGACAAACTGAAGAATAGGCAATTTTTTAGCAGTTGTCTCTAATCTATTTCCTTCAAGAATACAATCACCATCATTATTGAGAACCTTACAACCATTTTTAGTAAATTGAACATTTAAATTTGATCACACAATTGGCTTATACTCACAAGATTAGCTTTGAGACCTTTAACAAGCAAGATATTTTCCAGATTAGGGATTCCTAGAACATTTAGAGTTCCAACTCCTATGACATTTCCATGTCCTCCATCTCCTAAGAAAATTAAAAAGGAGAACTCTAAGCTTACTAGTCACTTGCATGCCTTAGAAGTTGAAAATGAAAAATTGAACACTAGTATACTTGATACATGTCATGATGATTTGAAGCTTGAAATTAAGAACTTAAAATATAGAAATGAAAAATTAGAGATTGGAAATGATGAATTATTAAACAAGACATCCAAAATTAGAAATGAAAATGAGAGCTTGAAAAATAGATTAAAACTTAAGGGTAATGATTCTTCAAATGATTTCAAAATGGAAAATTAGAGTTTGAAAAATGAAAATTGTTTGTTGAGATCTCAATCTCATGCATTGCATAAGTCCATTAATGACTTGAAAAATGAGGTTGTTCTCTTGAGTAAGAAAACACATAATTTATCCAATGTTTCATCATTTAGAAACTCTAGGAAGAAAAATATTTTACTTAAGAATGGTCATACCCATCATCCTTCTTATGCTAAGCATTCTAATATTAAATCTCATGTCCATGTTAAAAATGAAAAGAAAAAGTTTCATGGACATTATTTTTGTTGTGGTATATATGGGTATGCTATTTATGATTGTGCTTTTAAAGTAAACCCTAGTGTAGTTAAGACACTTTGGGTACCTAAGCCCATTAACCCCCAAGGACCCAAAGCCATTTGGGTACCAAAGGTCCCTTGCTCTATTGTAGGGGGAGCTACCACACAAGGATGAGATGATGGTGGTTGATTGAAGTTGCTTGAGGATTCAAATATTGTACCATTTCAAAGTTGCAACTTCAAGTCATCTTGATGCCTTAGGTAAAGTTGGCATCAAAACTATTCTGGTATCATCTTCTAACTTGCATTGTTTTACCTTAGTTGAAGATTATGATACTATGCTTAACTTTAATTGATCTTCGTGCTCTCGATTCGTTTTATGAAATGATTTTTGATTTTGATTTCTCGGTCTCTTCGGAGACCTATGTAGCATGTAATGGGCTCATGCGACCTTGCGGTTTCAAATCGTAGGCTCATTGTGGCCTTTCGGTTTTCAACCAATAGGAAGGGTTGGAGATCTTATGCTTCAAAATTTCATATTTTGAGATCTCTCGATTCGTTTTGGTTTCATGTCGATTTTACTTAAAACGATTTTTTCACTATCTAGCTTAGGTTGAAATTCTCAAATGGAGATTTATATTTCTCCTTGCTATTTAGTATGATAACTTGCTAGTAATTAGATTCTCATTATCCTATTAATGAATATTGCTTGCAAGTTATGATAAAATGGAAGACTTTAGAAATTGAAAAGAAAAAAGATTAGTTTGGCTAAATTTTCAAGTATGAGGTATGATTTTGATTTTCATAAAATCCTAGTATAATACCTCAATATTAATCCTTTATTGGTGTCTATTTACTCATGATGTTAATCACATGCTAAATCCTTGAATTCTCATGAGTCGGTTGAACTTTAGTACTTAGACAAATTTCATTGAATGAAACTTGCTATAGGCGAATATCTATTATTAGAAAACCTCTTTTAAGTCCAAACTAGTTAAACATGTTTAGAGATCTTATTCTTCAAATATTTCATATCTTAAGATCTCTTTGATTCATTTTGAAATCATGATAATTTCTTTAAAATAAATCTTTACTATCTAGCATAGGGTGAAATTTTTAAATGAAACTTTGCATTGACTCTTTGCTATTTAGTAAGTTAGCTTGCTAGTTGGCATATGATTTCATTATGATACTAATGAAGCCTACTTGCAAGTTAAGAAAGTGGTAAAATTTGGAAGGCTAAATTAAAATAGAAAGAATGTGGAAATTTTAAAATTTCTCAAGAGATGAGGTATGAGTTTCATTTTGGCAAAATCTTTGCATATCACCTCTACTTTCTTGATAAAATGATTCTCTATGCTCATGAATTATTTTGCATGATAATTGATTGAAATCTTATGAGTAGATAAAAATTTTGATACTTAGGCAATTTCATGAAACTTTGTTTGAATGAAATGTGCCCTAGGTAAAATTTCATATTAGAGACTTCATTTTAAGTTAAAACTTGATGAACATGTTTGAACTTACTCATGATTCACATCCATGTGGTTAAAATTGAAAAATTATATGTAAATGGATAAAATGACAACTAGCTCACGTTAGGAGACTCAAAATTAAATTTTTTTGACCTAAGTCAATAATTTGACTTAGAAATCTCATTTTGAGTTCAAACTTCACAAACATGTCTAGATTTACTCATGTTAAGTGTCCATATGTTTAAATTTGAAAAACCATGAGTAAAGGTTAAAACACTACAAGAAAACAAACTTTCACCAACAAATAATTACCAACAAACTAATTTTGTTGGTATTACCAACAAAATTACCAACTCATTTGTTGGTAATTACCAACAAATATATCTTTATCCGTTGGTAATACCAACGGACAATTGTAACATATGTTGGTAATACCTAATAGAGTATCACCAACAGATTTTACTATTTAAAATCTGTTGGTATTAGTATTACCAACGAATTCTTGACAATTACCAACGAATTTTTTACTATTACCAACGGATTTAATCCGTTGGTGATACTCTATTTCTTTTGTAGTGAAATTTGATACTTAGCTAATTTCATGATACAATGCTTATTTTTTGAATGAAATCATGCTAAGATAAAATTTTGACCAAATGATATTATTTTCATTTCAAACTTGATAAACATGCTTTAAATGATTAGATCTTAATATCTGAAAAGTTTGAATGAAAACTGAGAACTTTTGAAAAATAGCTAATATTTACGAAAATGTCACTAGATTTCAGTTATTTTTAGATAAATGCAAAAAATTGATTTTTTGATGATTCTTAAAACTGCATGTTCTTTGAAAAATTTAGTTTCTTCAGTAAAAATTTCAAAAATTCTCAGTAAGAATATGAATTGATATGGAATTTTAAAATTGGTTTTCAAAACTTTAAAGTATCATTCTTTTCAAATGTTTATTTTACCGATGCTTTGATTTTTGGTCCAATCTTCGAATGAGACTTCAAGTATGCTATTTTGAATTCACTTTTGGTATCGTTCTAATATTTTAGAGAGAAAAATCATTTTTTAAATAATTTTTGACTCTTTGACCGATACTTGGAAATATCGATACTTGAGTTAGTACATGATTCATAGTTCTGGTTTTTGACTATCTCTTCTTGATATCATGTATTAATTAATCTCTCATTCATATATTGTTTTTGTCCCTTGAGTTGGTTGACTTCGTTTTCATGAAAACTAAATTTCAAGTCCCAACTTTGACTAGATTGACTTTTCTTGCCCTTTTTGATTGATGTCAAAAGGGGAAGAAAATATAAGTAAAGGGGAAAAAATATAGAAAAATCATGCATATAGATAGGGGAGTTTATTTCCATACATATGCATGTTAATAGGGGGAGAAATCTCTTAGTTGATATCCTTTGTGCTTTAATATATATATTTTCTTAAGGATGTTTGTCATCATCGGGGGAGATTGTTGGCTTAAGGTTTTCAATCGTGGTCTTAATCTCGGTTTTGATGATAACAAACATGGAACTAATGTTTCATTGAGATATCTTTCAGGTTTCAAATCAGTTAGCGCATGACGTCCTCAATCGAAAATATCGAAGAAATCGGAAAATCGGAAGGACGTTGCTCGTGTGGGCGAAATGGCGACACTAGAGGGGGGGTGAATAGCGTGTTTACTAAATAATTAGCCTAAATTCTGGTTTTAATCGATTTCTTAAATCGTTAGGCTAAGCATGATTGAATGATTCGATGCGGAAGCTATAAATAATTAAGTAGATAAAACAATCAATAATAACAATGCAAGCACAAGATTTATAGTGGTTCGGCCCCAATGCCTACTCCACTACCTAAGCACCCCGCTTAGGATTTCCAAACTAGTTTTACTATATTAAGTTTCATTTCCCTTACACAGAGGACTTTTCACTGGAAAGTCTTCGCTCTCCAACCAAAGGCACTTCCACACCCGGAAGTATCCCGCCTTCCTACCGAGAGCACTTTCCCACCTCAACCTAAGGTACAACTAGACTAATCCTAGTAAACACTAAGTTTACACAAGTGGCTTTACTCCTTCTACACCGAGGATACCACTTCACACAACAAGACCTAACAACCTAGGTCTTACAAACTCAACTTCAAATAAAACATTCAAATAACAGTTAAAATTATAATTGAAAAGAGCTTAAAATAAGACCAATAATTATCTTCTCTTTTCCAAGCCTTGTAGCCTCCAACTCGTCAGTAGATGTGCTTTGAGTCGAAGCCGAGTTGAGGAGCAGTTGACGCTTGAAGAAGAACTCGACAAAAGAACAGAGCGCGCTGCAATGGATCTTTGGAAGGCTTAAATCCCTTCTTAAATGCTCAATAAAATGTCTAAGATTGAGGGAAGAAGATTAAATGAATTATATGAGGGTGTATTTATACCCTTCTGAAGAAATGATAGCTCAACGGATAGTTTTCTATCCGTTGCAGGCCGTTGGTCGATCGGTCGGTCATTCGATCGCTGCATTCTTCCCTGTGAGCGATCGACCGATGGGTCGGTCGCCCAAATGCGAAATCATTGATCTCGCCTTCAGTCAACCCATCGGTCGAATGACGCGATCTCGCATCTCGTCTATTCGCAGGTCGGTCGACCGATTGGTCGATCGACAGGCTTACTGCCTGATTTTGACCTCTGTCGGTCGACCGACCGGTAGACCAAAGTAGCCACTACCTTTTACCTTACCATGTTCTGTCGATCGACAAGGACCTTTTACCTTACCCTGTTCGGTCGACTGTCTAGTCGACCGAATTTAGGCTGAAACTTATTTTTCAGCCTATTTTCTTCCGCGCTTTATTTTCGGGTTTCGGCTTTCAACGAGCATCGTCTTGGAGAACTTTTCACGTGATCTTTAGACTCATCCAAGTCGACTTTGGTGCACACGTTGATCTTCTAGAAACTTTCGCGACGAACCCCAGCGCGACGATCAATGTTCTTTCGATTTATCGATTTCGCTGATTTTTTTGTTCGAGGACATCAAACGCTAACTGATATGGAACCTGAAGGATTTCTTGGTAGAATATTAGTTTCATGTTTGTTATCATCAAAACCGAGATAAAGACTAAGGTTGAAAACCTAAAGCCAACAATCTCCCCCTTTTTGATAATGACAAACATCCTTGAGAAAATATAACATTAAAGCATAGAGGATATCAACTAAGGGATCTCTCCCACTATCAACATGCATATCTATGAAATAAACTCTCCCTATGTATATGCATGGATTTTTTATATTTTTCTCCCCTTTGCCTATAATTTTCTCCTCATATTTCCTATACCTTTCTCCATGTTTCTCCCCCTTTTGACTTATATTTTCTCCTAATTTTCTCTATAGATCTCTCCCCCTTTTGACATCAATAAAAAATGGCAAGAATCTAGTTAAAGGGATGAAACACAAGTATTTTTTCAGGAAGTTGAGACTCTAAAGATGTTTGATCATGAAACATGAAAATCTCAACCAAAGGATGGAAAACAAATATTTAATGAGAAACAAAATCATACATGATTTGTTCAAAAACTAAATAGTTGAATTCAAAATTAAATCATGTATGTTCTCAAAATGAATATTGTTTCTTTTTCATGACATTTTTAGATTTCATTCAAACTTTTAAAATACAAAGATATAGTCATTTGAAGCATGTATATCAAGTTTGAAATGAAACTAATGACATACAATCAAGATATGAGCTTAGCATGTTTTCATTTGAAATAAACATAAAAATGCTAAGTCTCAAGTTTTGCTATCTACCCATGTTTTCTCAAACTTAGGCATCTAGACATCAAACATGAGAGAATGTAATACTATAAATCAAGTTTGGGCTTAAGATAAATTTTTAAGTTATTTTGTTGACTTAGGTCAACCTATACTTCAAGTTTTCAAAAATCAAGCTTTAAGTTTATACAAAATCATATTTTGACAAATATTTTTGAGACCAAATTTTTGGACGACAATTTTGATACCAATTATTGAATGGTCATTTGAAATGCATATATCAATATTGAATTCAAAATGAATTTAAAAATCAAAGTCCATTTTTCATCCTAAAAAAATATTGATTCTAATCAAAAGCTTATTTCTAAGTATCATTCAAGATATCAAAATCATTCCTAGAAATGATTTTACTCAAGAATTGTATGAATGATATTAGAAATGAAATCCAAATGATATACACGAGTTTTTATTTGAAGTTTTTGAAAAAGAGTCAAAGTATCAGAAAGATTAGTGTTTCAAGAATGATGATACTTTGAGTTTTGAAATCCAACTTCAAAATTCCATTATTAATTAGATTCTTGATGGAATATTTTGAAATTTTTACTGAAGAAATTAGATTTTTCAATGAATGTGCAGTTTCAAGATTCATTTAAAAAAGATTTTTTTATATTTTCCTAAAAATAACTGAAATTATACCAATTGTAGATTGAAATGATATTTTTGTAATTTTCAGTTATTCTTAAAACTTCTTCAATTTTTATTCAAACTTTCATGACACCACATGATGGTCATATAAAGGGTATATGTCAAGTTTGAAATGAAAATTATGTCCTTAAGTCAAGATATCAACCTAGCATAGTTTCATTCAAACTAAACCTATGGATACCTAACATGAGTAAATCTAAACATGTTTCTCAAATATGGATTAAAAATGAGACCTTTAAGACAACTTGTTGACTTGGGCAACTTGGTTCAAAAGAGGTTTTCATGAAACCACCTCTATGTCATTTTATTCATATCCATATGAATTTTTCACTCTAAATGCATGGAAACATGTCATACCTACTCCTAAACATGTTAATGAGTTTTGGACTTAAAATAAAGTGACCAAGTCGATTTATTGACCTGGGTCAAACTTTTCAAGCTTAAGTCCTCTAAGGTGAATTAGTTGTCACTTTATTCATCTAGACATGAATTTTCAATCTTAAGCACATGACAACTAATCGTTAACACACCTAAACATGTTTATGAAGTTTGGACTTAAAATGAGATGACCAAGTCGATTTATTGACTTGAGTCCAACTTTTCAAGCTTAAGTCCCCTAAAGTGAGATACCAATTGTATTTGATCATCTAGACATGAATTTTCAAGTTTTAAATATCTAGACTCATGTGATATGTGTATCTAAACATGTTCATTTTGTGTTTACTCAAAATGAGGTCTCTAATAAGAAATTTTAACCTAGAGCAAGTTTCGTTCAATCAAGATATTATGAAGTTGCCTAAGTTATCCAAAATTTTCCTACTCATAAAAATTCAAACATTTATCATGCAAAATCAATCATGAGTAGACTTCATTAGTAGCATAATGAAATTCATATTAAAGCATGAATATTCAAGTATTATATTAATATTTTTGCAAAATCAAATTCATATATTTTTCTTGAAAATTTGCCCAACTTTTTATTTCCTTTTTCATTTTCTTTTAGATAGCATAGTCTTTCATTAGCATTCACAACTTGCAAGTAGACTTCATTAGTAGCATAATGAAATAATATGCCTTAACATACTAAATAACACAAGTTTAATGCAAATTTTTATTTAAAAACCTTAACCTATGCTAGATAGTAGAGATTCATTTTAAGTGAGTATACCATGATATCAAGATGAATCTAAGAGATCTTAAGATGTGAAACATTTGAGGAATAAGATCTCTAAACAAGTTTAACTAGTTTGGTCTAAAGGGAATGTCTCTTATAGTAAGTGTTAACCTAGAGCAAGTTTCATTTGATGAAATTTGCCTAAGTGCAAATATTCTACATACTCATGATAATTTTAAAGGTTTTAACATGCAATTCTAATCATGAGTATAGAGACATAGTTTGAGCTTAAACATTGAGGTATAACACTAAGAATTTGAATTTATCAAAGTTATACCCTATTCATGATAATTTAGCCAAACTAATCTTTTTCTTCCTAGTTAGCCTTCCTAAAATATTTATCATTTGCAAGTATACTTTATAAATAGAAAATGAAACTAAATCTACATGCAAGCTATCAAACTAAATAGTGAAGAGAAAAACCAAGTATTATTTTCAAAATTCAACTTCACTAAATAGCTTGGATTCATTTTCATATAAATCTTCATCATAACAAAATGAATCAAGAGATCTCAAAATATGAAATTTTGAAAAGTAAGATCTCCAACCCTTCCTATTTGTTGAAAATCGAAAGCCACAATTAGCCTACGATTTAAAATCGCAAGGTCGCTTATGCCCATTACAGGCCAAATAGGTCTCCGAAGAGACCGGGAAACCAAAATCAAAAATATTTTCAAAGAACTCTTTTACAAGAGTGGGGAAAACAACTCAAATTAGACATGTATCATAATCTTCAACTAAAATAAAACAAACCAAAGCGAGGAGATGATACAAAGAATTTGATGCCAACTTTACCATAGGCATCCATACGATGCGAAGTTGCAACTTGGATTTGGTGAAGCTTTAAGTCTTCATGCAACTCCCACCAACCATCATCAACTTATCCTTGTGTGGTTACTCCCCCTACAATAGAGGATGAAATCTTTGGTACCCAAATGGTTTTGGGTCATTAGGGGTGAGTGGGCTTGGGAACCCAAAGTGTCTTTGCTACACTTGGGTTCATCTTGAAAGCGCAATCATAAATGGCATGCCCGTAGACACCATAACAAAAACAATGTCCATTAAATTTCTTCTTTTTATTTTTATTATGGACATGAGGTTTATCATTAGAATGTTTGACATGTGAACTATGTTGAGCATGAGCATTCTTAAAGGAAATAACTTTCTTTTGAACATAGGGATTAATGTTAGAATGCTTGACATGAGAAGCATGATGAGCATAAGCATTCTTGAAAGAAACATTTGTATTTCTAAAATTCTTAGATGATGAATTACTAGATAGATTATTAACTTTCTTATTTAGGAAAACAACCTCATTTTTTAAGTCGTTCATGGATTTATGAATATCATGCAATTGAGTTATCATTTTTATTTTTCAAATCCTTAGTATCAATACTTAAAGTATCATGGCATGGATTGGTGACACTAATTCTTAGCTTCTCATTTCTAATTTTACATCATGTAATTAAGAGCTAAGATTTGAATTTCCTTTCTTCAATTTTTTGTTTTCCTTGTCCTTTTTAACCATCAAGGCATACATGATTTTATACTCATCCATTAATTCATTAAAATCATGAGAACTAGATGAGCTAATACTATCATTATTATTAACATGACTAGAAGGAGAGGAGTTACCTCATTGTTATCATTCATGAGGCATTCTTTTGAGATGACTTCATCGTCATTGTGAGAGGAAGCTTCACTTGAGTAAGATGATGATGTGGAAGCGTTGACCTCTTCTTTGCCTTGTTCTTTATGGAAGGGAAATTTTTTCTCACATGCCCTTTTTTTTGCACAAGTGGCAAATTACCTTTCTCTTCCGGCTTTTGGATTTGCTTCTTTAATTGGAAGCACTTTGGGCATCAAAATTGAGATTAGTAATAGGTGAGTGACCATTGTCATCACCATCTTCATCAAAAGTAGTAATCTCTTCAGTCTTGGCATAATCATATAGCATGTTTAGAGTTGCCTAAATATCGAAAGCCGAAGTGCAATGCCTGACTTTTTCAAAGATGTTATTTTCTAAGGAACAATATAAGCAATTTGTTGCCTTAGCATTTAGTTCAAACCTATTAATTTGTTCTTGAATCCATGCATCCATTTTTTCCTTAGGTTCAACATATTTTATCTTTACCATGTTGAATACACCTAAACCTTGAGTCTTTAGAAAGGTGTACATCCTAGATTTCCATAGACCAAAGTTCGAGACATCGAACCTAGGAAGTGTAGACGCTACCAACTCTAGAGCCATTTCAAGATCGAGAGAAATTGTAGAAGGGATGGTGAAATCACAATCTACGACCCGCTTTGATACCAATTATGGACGAAATGACGATATTAGAGGGGGAGTGAATAGTGTGTTTACTAAATAATTAGCCTAAATTCTGGTTTTAATCGATTTCTTAAATTGTTAGGCTAAGCATGATTGAATGATTCGATGCGGAAGCTATAAATAATTAAGTAGATAAAACAATCAATAATAACAATGCAAGCACAAGATTTATAGTGGTTCGGCCCCAATGCCTACTCCACTACCTAAGCACCCCGCTTAGGATTTCCAAACTAGTTTTACTATATTAAGTTTCATTTCCCTTACACAGAGGACTTTTCACCGGAAAGTCTTCGCTCTCCAACCAAAGGCACTTCCACACCCGGAAGTATCCCGCCTTCCTACCGAGAGCACTTTCCCACCTCAACCTAAGGTACAACTAGACTAATCCTAGTAAACACTAAGTTTACACAAGTGGCTTTACTCCTTCTACATCGAGGATACCACTTCACACAACAAGACCTAACAACCTAGGTCTTACAAACTCAACTTCAAATAAAACATTCAAATAACAGTTAAAATTACAATTGAAAAGAGCTTAAAATAAGACCAATAATTATCTTCTCTTTTCCAAGCCTTGTAGCCTCCAACTCGTCAGTAGATGTGCTTTGAGTCGAAGCCGAGTTGAGGAGCAGTTGGCGCTTGAAGAAGAACTCGACAAAAGAACAGAGCGCACTGCAATCGATCTTTGGAAGGCTTAAATCCCTTCTTAAATGCTCAATAAAATGTCTAAGATTGAGGGAAGAAGATTAAATGAATTATATGATGGTGTATTTATACCCTTCTGAAGAAATGGCAGCTCAACGGATAGTTTTCTATCCGTTGCAGGCCGCCGGTCGATTGGTCGGTCGACCAACCGATCGATCGGTCATTCAACCACTGCATTCTTCCCTGTGAGCAGTCGACCGATGGGTCGACCGCCCAGACGTGAATTCATCAATCCCGCCTTCGATCGACCCATCAATCGACCGACGCGATCTTGCGTCTCGTCTATCTGCAGAGTTCGATCGACTGATCGGTCGACCGACAAGGCTACTGCCTTTTACCTTACCTTGTTCGATCGACCGCCTGATCGACCGAATTTAGGTTGAAACTTATTTTTTAGCCTATTTTCTTCTGTGCTTTGTTTTCGAATTTCGACTTTCAACGAGCATTATCATGGAGAGCTTTTCACATGATCTTTGGACTCGTCCAAGTTGACTTTGGTGCACACGTTGATCTTCGAGAAACTTCCACGATGAACCCGAGCGCGACGATCAATGTCTTTTCGATTTATCGATTTCTCCGATTTTTCCGATCAAGGATATCGAATGCTAACTGATATGGAACCTGAAGGATTTCTTTGTAAAATATTAGCTCCATGTTTGTTATCATCAAAACCGAGATTAAGATATTAAGACCAAGGTTAAAAACCTAAAGCCAACAGGTCGACGTGCTCGGATTCATCGGGAAGATAGAGTATAGGTTTTGGGTATCTAGTTTATATTGTAATATCCTCATGATGATGCATAAGAACCCACAAACCATCCCCGAATCCCAAAACATGGAAACCCGAAAGTCGTCCTGAAATAACCTAGGGAGCTCCTTGGAGGGCTATATGACCTTGATAGTTTTTTGATATAAAAAATGGCGGTAATTATTCCTTGGGTTAAAACTAGATAATGAGATATTTTTTAGGATTTTTATGAAGCCTTTAGCCTATCCTTATTTGACCCAAAAAATTTGAAAAGTTTTATTTTCCGAAAATTTGTACTAAACCCCAAAAACTAGATTTTGATTCTTAAGGATTTTAATTTTTTAGATATTTTTATTGAATCCAGATGGGGGATAATCCTTATATAACATTTATGTTTTAAAGTTATTTAGTGATGACTTAGTGATGACGGAACTAGAAAACGAACAAACAAAATCAAACTGTCCATTCCAGTCTAGGTTCGGTCGATCGAAGTGTGCCAAAATTTGGCAGAGGGCGCATCGGTCGAACGATCGATCGATCGGACTGCGGATCACTGAAGTTGCAACTTGAGCCGGTCAACCGATCGATCGATTGGATTGCAGATCACAAGAATTGTGTCTGGTGATCGACCCGTCGATCGACCGCACAGAGACATTAAGCTAGCGGTCGCTCGAGTGGTCGATCGGTCGCTCGAGCGGTCGATTGGTCGATTGACCGATGATCGACCGACAAGCGATCGAACGACGGTAACGGCTAGTTTTTCGCCCGTTGAGCTGTCGTTTCTTTGAGAGGTTATAAATATCCCTCATCTAACTCCTTTAATTCTTCTTACATATTTTATTGAGCATTAAAAAGAGAGTTTTTTGTCTTCTAAAGATCGATTAATAGCGCTCTGTTCTTCCATCAACATTTTCTCAAGTGCCCAGTTTTCTCCTCAACTCGCCTTCAATTCAAGCTCAACAACTTGGCGAGTTGGAGGCTTGAAGGCTTGGAAAAGAGCACTAATTCTTTATCTCTTTTCATTGTAATCTTTATTGTTATTTGAACGTGTTTACTTATTGAAGTTGAGTTTGTGTAAGACATAGTGTCAGGTCTTGGATCTAAGTGTTTACCTGAGTACAGAAGGTGTAAAGCCACTTGTGTAAACATAGCTTACTAGGATTAGTTGAGGTATCCCTTAGGGTTAAGGTGGAAGAGAACTCTCGATAAGAAGGCGGAGACTTCCAGGTGTGGAAGTGTCTTAGATTGAGAGTGAGTCTCTTTAGGTCAAAGTCCTCTTGTAAGGGAACCGATTTAATCTAGTAAATCTAGTTTAGAAATCCTAAGCGGGGTGCTTAGGTAGTGGAGTAGGCATTGGGGCCGAACCACTATAAATAATTATGTTAGCATTGTTATTTTTGTGTATTGTCTGTTTATCTTTATTACTCGTTTCCGCACTTAGTCATTCGTTCGTAAATTGCCTAAGTAATCTAAGAAACATCTAAAATTTAATTTAGGCTAATTAATTTAGTTAACACACTATTCACCCTCCCTCTAGTGTGGCCATTTCATCCAACAAAAACAACCACTGTCGAAATATCAAGATCCAAGAGAAGAAACAGTCTTTGATATAAAAGCAACATGGTAGTTAAAATCAATCTTTCTTACCCAGATTTGCTTAACCTTTTGCCTTGGGTAATTTATACGATTCTTTCTCCTTAGTTTGTTGAAGAGATTGAAGCAATTTGTAATAATATGTCATTTGCACTTACAATAGTAGCATATGGGCACCTTATCTCCCTTTCTTGAAGTAGGCTTTTGATGACTCAAAGAGCATTTATGAAAGTTTCTCGGTTGAGTAGGCGGTTGAGACCGTGGTTTCAACTGACATGAACTTGTGTATCCAAGTCCCTTATGATTTGAATGACTTTTTTCTGCACTCAAAATTTTGCTAAGAGTACCTGTAGAATTCATCATTCTAACTTCCTTTTTTACCTTTTCAAGTTCGGAAATCAACTTAGACTTTTTGTCCTCTTTTTGAACAATCAATCTTTGAAGGGTTTATACTTTTTCCTTAAAGATCTTCTTTTCTTCAATCAAAAGCTTGTTCTGGTCCCCGAGTGACTTGTTAATTTTTGCCACCTCCCATTTGTCAAACATCTCCTGATATGCTTCCTCAAGAGTATCTGCACATTTGACTATATTGTGATCAGTTTCTGCATCAGGGATGTCGACAGTCTTAACTGCATCATCATTATAGGCTATGAAGGCTCTAAAGTTGCCTCATTCATGCTCTTCTGAGTCAATTTTTTCATCATCATCACTCCAAGTAGCAGTGAATGACTTCTTGATTTTCTTCTGAAAATTTGGGCATTCTAATCTAACATGTCAAATCCTTCACATTCAAAGCATTGGATGTCTTTAGACTTCTGTTTGGAATCATCCTTTTTCTTTTTTTCAGACGATTGACTTCTTCTATTTTCTCTAGCAGAGAAATTTGATCTTGAACTAGCAGTCTCGGATGGTTAAAACTGTTGTTTGGACTGCATATTAGACTGAGAGTTCTGCACTGCAGATTAGTCGTCAGTTCAAATCAAACAGTCATCGATTTGAGCAACCAACATTGAAAACATCATAAACATATGAGTGAAGATCGAGTAACGCCCAGTACATAAAGAGTAGAAAACTCTTCACTACTCATAATCACCAAAACAGACAAATGACATACAAATAAAGATGATTAATAATACGAGAGATTTTAAGAGAATCATTATCATTATTGAAGACCAACAACCATCTCATTCGCAACATACTTATCCGGCAAAAGCAGACTGTATAAGTGGTTGAGACTATCCTCACACAGTTGAAACTGTCATCACTTTAGGTAGAGCACTTCATAGTTGTGATTGTGCAAAAAAAAATAGAGATTTAACCTAGAACATTTTGCCAAATATAGCCAATATACAAAGGCCAACACTACATAGTCATCCACTAAAGTTAGAAAGTACGAATCTCCATTATATATTAGTGTTTTGTGGGGACCCCAAACATCACAATGTAATATGTCAAAATAAGTCTTAGCTTTATTTATACTTTGAGGAAATATAAGCCTACATTGCTTTGCCAAGGGGCAAAAGTTACAAAACAATTCAAGGATATTTCTCAACTCAGGAGATAAATTTGACGAAGTTTTCATTCTACTTGTTGAAACATGACCTAATCTCATATGCCATAATGTGGCATTATTTAAGGTAGCTGAACAAACTTGTGAACTTGAAGGCTTTTTACATACAAGGTTAGGTGCTCCATTCATAGATAAAGACCATTCTCTTCTCTACCACTCCCCAGGATTTTCTTCAAAATGGGGTCCTAGATAATGAAATTGTCTCAGCTAAAAATGATGGAACAATTAAGCTCTTTGGTTAGCTTGCTAACTGATATCAAATTGAATTGGGAAGCTGGTACATGCAAGGTATTTATGATTTGGATGTGGTTATTAACATAGGTAGTCCCTAAATGATTAATAGGAACGATGGCTCCATCGGGTAAACAAACTTTATCATTGAAGATAAGTTCAATTTTGTTATCAAGTGAAATGGATTTTGAAGCAATATGGTTAGTAGCACCACTGTGTATGATCCATGCTTTGGGTAAAATGCAAGAAGCTAAACAATAAGGATTATAAGCAGCTAAATAGCAATGATTACTTGCCATGTTTAATTGGTGATTGCCCTCACATTTTTTTTCCCAGTTGCCCCCATATTTGACCTTTCAGCATGTTATACAATGCATTGAGTTGTTCCTCAATAAATTTATTCAGTACTCCATCTGAATTTGTTTTCACCTCTTCCTTGCATTCTAAAGTTTCTTTATGAACTTGGTTTACTTGTTTGCTTCTCCAGAATTGCTCATCAGCCTTTTGCTTTCCTTTGTAGTCCTTGTGTTCGGGTGGAAATCCATGTAACTTGTAATAGGTCTCCTTGGTGTGTCCTGGTATTGCTCCTTCCACGAATTTTGTTGATTGTTTGGAGTTTGCTGATAAGCTGGTTTTTAATTTTTGTTGTTCCCCTGACCTTGATGTGAACTGTTCAATGCAATGCTTTCTATATTTGAACTCGATCTCCGATTTCTCGCCATTGTGTTGCTCTTCGGATTGGATGATCAACGATCGACGACAGTCCTTTGCAGATCAATTTTCCTGCTGTGATACTATGATGATATTTGGTGGAAAGAAATTGAGAAGCAGAGACTAGGGTTTTTGCAAGGATGGCTCAATGAAAGCTTGTAGAGATGGTTAGGATCACTCTTTGGGATTGGAAGCATCAATGGTAGGCTTGGAATGAGTTTGAGATGAGTATTTATAACCCCCCAACACTCAAGGCTCGTCAACAGGCATTTTTCTACACATTGCTAATGCCCGGTTGCTTGTCGATCGATCATCGGTCGATCGACCAAGCGACCGCCGAGTGACCAAAGGCATGCTGCCCATTCTGGGTATCGGTCGATCGAAATGCCTTCTCCTTCTGCCGATCGATCAGTCGGTCGACCAAACCTGGGCAGACTGATTGGTTTAACTGATTTTTCTACTAGTTTGCTCGTTTCTGGGTTCTGTATTCACTAAGTCTACTTATATAACATTTAAAACTTTAAAACATAAATGTTATATAAGGATTACCCCCATTTGGATTCAATAAAAATATCTAAAAAATCAAAATCTAACTTTTGGGGTCTAGGCTAAATTTCCCAAAAATAAAAATTTTATAATCTCCCGGGTCAAATATGGGTAGGCTAAAGGCTTCCAAAAAATCCTTAAAAATATCTCATTATCTAATTTTTACCTAAGGAACAATTATCGGCACTTTTGGTGCCAAGAAAATGTCTTAGTTATATAGCCCTCCAAGGAGCTCCCTAGGCTTAGTGAACTTCATGGTCTTTTCTAATTTTCCGGGTTTTCATGTTTAGGGGTTCGGGATTGGTTTTTGGGTTCTTATGCATTATCATGAGGATTTACAACACAAGCTAGACACCCTAGACCTAAACTTTAACTTCCCGAAGAATCCCGAGCGTCGACGAGCGTCCTTGTCGATTTCTCCGATTTCTTTGATTTTTTCGATCGAGGACGTCGAGCGCTAACCGACTTGGAACCTAAAAGTATTTCTCAATGAAACCATTAGTTCCATGTTTGTTATCATCAAAATCGATATTAAGATCAAGGTAAAAAATCTTGGACCAACACTAGCTTCTACAACGTCTAGTTCATCCTAGAGAGCCTTCAATCTGGTGTAATACTCAGCAATTGTTAAGCTCCCTTGCCTTGTCGTGTTGATTAGGGTTTTGATTTCAGAAATGCGCGGCTCATTGCTTCTTCCAAATCTTCCTTCAAGGTCTTTCCACATTTTTGCAGTCGTATTTGCATACATTACACTCGAATTCAGTGTTGGTGCGATCGATTACAGAATCCATGATCGCACCATATCATTACACATATGCCATGTCCTGAAGATCGGAGATGTTTGATCTGGAGCTTCAATAGATCCATCTATGAAGTCGAGCTTGTTTTTCGCAAACAAAGCGATAAGTGTAGATTGCCTCCATGACATATAATTTTCATGCCCAGTCAATTGAAATGATACAAGTGACATGCATGGATTATTGTTACCTTGTAACAAGTAAGGATTGTCATCTACTTCAGAGATTTTTGATGATGACCCCCCTTTCGGAGCTATTTGCATATTTCGCTGCCGCAGATCTCGCTGCTCTCGATCTCCGATTTCTCGCCATTGTGTTGCTCTTCGGATTGGATGATCAACGATCGACGACAGTCCTTTGCAGATCAATTTTCCTGCTGTGATACTATGATGATATTTGGTGGAAAGAAATTGAGAAGCAGAAACTAGGGTTTTTGCAAGGATGGCTCAATGAAAGCTTGTAGAGATGGTTAGGATCACTCTTTGGGATTGGAAGCATCAATGGTAGGCTTGGAATGAGTTTGAGATGGGTATTTATAACCCCCCAACACTCAAGGCTCGTCAACAGGCATTTTTCTACACATTGCCAATGCCCGGTTGCTTGTCGATCGATCATCGGTCGATCGACCAAGCGACCGCCGAGTGACCAAAGGCATGCTGCCCATTCTGGGTATCGGTCGATCGAAATGCCTTCTCCTTCTGCCGATCGATCAGTCGGTCGACCAAACCTGGGCAGACTGATTGGTTTAACTGATTTTTCTACTAGTTTGCTCGTTTCTGGGTTCTGTATTCACTAAGTCTACTTATATAACATTTAAAACTTTAAAACATAAATGTTATATAAGGATTACCCCCATTTGGATTCAATAAAAATATCTAAAAAATCAAAATCTAACTTTTGGGGTCTAGGCTAAATTTCCCAAAAATAAAAATTTTATAATCTCCCGGGTCAAATATGGGTAGGCTAAAGGCTTCCAAAAAATCCTTAAAAATATCTCATTATCTAGTTTTTACCTAAGGAACAATTATCGGCACTTTTGGTGCCAAGAAAATGTCTTAGTTATATAGACCTCCAAGGAGCTACCTAGGCTTAGTGAACCTCATGGTCTTTTCTAATTTTCCGAGTTTTGATGTTTAGGGGTTCGGGATTGGTTTTTGGGTTCTTATGCATCATCATGAGGATTTACAACACAAGCTAGACACCCTAGACCTAAACTTTAACTTCCCGAAGAATCCCGAGCGTCGACGAGCGTCCTTGTCGATTTCTCTGATTTCTTTGATTTTTTCGATCAAGGACCTCGAGCCCTAACCGACTTGGAACCTAAAAGTATTTCTCAATGAAACCATTAGTTCCATGTTTGTTATATCAAAATCGATATTAAGATCAAGGTAAAAAATCTTGGACCAACACTAGGTTCTACAACGTCTAGTTCATCCTAGAGAGCCTTCAATATGGTGTAATATTCAGCAATTGTTAAGCTCCCTTGCCTTGTCGTGTTGATTAGTGTTTTGATTTCAGAAATGTGCGGCTCATTGCTTCTTCCAAATCTTCCTTCAAGGTCTTTCCACATTTTTGTAGTCGTATTTGCATACATTACACTCGAATTCAGTGTTGGTGCGATCGATTACAGAATCCATGATCGCACCATATCATTACACATATGCCATGTCCTGAAGATCGGAGATGTTTGATCTGGAGCTTCAATAGATCCATCTATGAAGTCGAGCTTGTTTTTCGCAAACAAAGCGATAAGTGTAGATTGCCTCCATGACATATAATTTTCATGCCCAGTCAATTGAAATGATACAAGTGACATGCATGGATTATTGTTACCTTGTAACAAGTAAGGATTGGCATCTACTTCAGAGATTTTTTATGATGACCCCCCTTTCGGAGCTATTTGCATATTTTGCCGCCGCAGATCTCGCTGCTCTCGATCTCCAATTTCTCGCCATTGTGTTGCTCTTCGGATTGGATGATCAACGATCGACGACAGTCCTTTGCAGATCAATTTTCCTGCTGTGATACTATGATGATATTTGGTGGAAAGAAATTGAGAAGCAGAAACTAGGGTTTTTGCAAGGATGGCTCAATGAAAGCTTGTAGAGATGGTTAGGATCACTCTTTGGGATTGGCAGCATCAATGGTAGGCTTGGAATGAGTTTGAGATGGGTATTTATAACCCCCCAACACTCAGGGCTCGTCAACAGGCATTTTTCTACACGTTGCCAATGCCCGGTTGCTTGTCGATCGATCATCGGTCGATCGACCAAGCGACCGCCGAGTGACCAAAGGCATGCTGCCCATTCTGGGTATCGGTCGATCGAAATGCCTTCTCCTTCTGCCGATCGATCAGTCGGTCGACCAAACCTGGGCAGATTGATTGGTTTAACTGATTTTTCTACTAGTTTGCTCGTTTCTGGGTTCTGTATTCACTAAGTCTACTTATATAACATTTAAAACTTTAAAACATAAATGTTATATAAGGATTACCCCCATTTGGATTCAATAAAAATATCTAAAAAATCAAAATCTAACTTTTGGGGTCTAGGCTAAATATCCCAAAAATAAAAATTTTATAATCTCCCGGGTCAAATATGGGTAGGCTAAAGGCTTCCAAAAAATCCTTAAAAATATCTCATTATCTAGTTTTTACCTAAGGAACAATTATCGGCACTTTTGGTGCCAAGAAAATGTCTTAGTTATATAGCCCTCCAAGGAGCTCCCTAGGCTTAGTGAACTTCATGGTCTTTTCTAATTTTCCGGGTTTTCATGTTTAGGGGTTCGGGATTGGTTTTTGGGTTCTTATGCATCATCATGAGGATTTACAACACAAGCTAGACACCCTAGACCTAAACTTTAACTTCCCGAAGAATCCCGAGCGTCGACGAGCGTCCTTGTCGATTTCTCCGATTTCTTTGATTTTTTCGATCGAGGACGTCGAGCGCTAACCGACTTGGAACCTAAAAGTATTTCTCAATGAAACCTTTAGTTCCATGTTTGTTATCATCAAAATCGATATTAAGATCAAGGTAAAAAATCTTGGACCAACACTAGCTTCTACAACGTCTAGTTCATCCTAGAGAGCCTTCAATCTGGTGTAATACTCAGCAATTGTTAAGCTCCCTTGCCTTGTCGTGTTGATTAGGGTTTTGATTTCAGAAATGCGCGGCTCATTGCTTCTTCCAAATCTTCCTTCAAGGTCTTTCCACATTTTTGCAGTCGTATTTGCATACATTACACTCGAATTCAGTGTTGGTGCGATCGATTACAGAATCCATGATCGCACCATATCATTACACATATGCCATGTCCTGAAGATCGGAGATGTCTGATCTGGAGCTTCAATAGATCCATCTATGAAGTCGAGCTTGTTTTTCGCAAACAAAGCGATAAGTGTAGATTGCCTCCATGACATATAATTTTCATGCCCAGTCAATTGAAATGATACAAGTGACATGCATGGATTATTGTTACCTTGTAACAAGTAAGGATTGTCATCTACTTCAGAGATTTTTGATGATGACCCCCTTTCGGAGCTATTTGCATATTTCGCCGCCGCAGATCTCGCTGCTCTCGATCTCCGATTTCTCGCCATTGTGTTGCTCTTCGGATTGGATGATCAACGATCGACAATAGTCCTTTGCAGATCAATTTTCTTGCTGTGATACTATGATGATATTTGGTGGAAAGAAATTGAGAAGCAGAAAGACTCAATGAGAAAGAAAGAAAATATATTTTCTTATTTATTTTGAAAAAAAAAATGAATAAAAAAGCTTACATCAGTAAGTGATGTTCGCTATTTATTCGCTTACAGAAAGTAAAAGTAAAAATACAGAAATCCCCTTACATTCTAATTACCAAATACAACTTATTTAGACTAAAGAAACTATGCATTCATATTAAGTAGATAAGGTAAAGTATATTATTCAAAGGGAGTGAAAACTTTGAAAAGGAAAAGTCCATACCTTTTAGGAAGTGCCGATCAACACCAATGCGACATATATTGTTGAAGCCACGACCAAAACAACTGTAAGTGGATGAGAAGGAGAAGGATCAGAAAGAAAAGGAAAAGGAGAACGAGGAAGTTGAGAAAAAGAAGGAGGATGAGAAAGAAAAGGAAGTGAAGAGGAAGTTGAGAAAGAGAAGGAGAAGGATAGAAGAAAGGAAGTGGATGAGGAAGAGGAACTTTCAAAGAAGATGAAAGAGAGGAGAATATTCAAAAAGGAGGAATAAGAGAACGAAGAAATCATACATGTATCAAAAGGAGAAATATTCACAACCAAAAGTAAGATGCAACTAAGAAAGTAGAGTCACTAATAGAAGTAGAAAGTGTGGAAGAAAGAATGGATTTCATCGAGAGTACGCACAACATGGTATGAGATGAAATAAATTGATAAAAATATATAATTTCAAATAAATTTAAAAAATACATCTTATATTAAATAACTATCTTATGGATTGAAAACGAAAATTAGAGTGAGTTTCATATTTGTAATATTTATTATTTGAATTGACTATTATTTTTTCGATGTACCATTAATTTGGAACAATATATCCAATATTTTTTCTTTTAACAAAAATAGGGTAACTATGCGTTACATGTGGGATAAAGGCTTGAAATTACATAACATATGGTGATTGATTGATTGTGAATCATATATGAATAACGAGACAATTTATGTATGGATTGAAATTACATAATAATTTTTTCCTTTTCTATTGCATTATGCTATTATGTATCATTAATTTTTTTATCTCAAATTTATTATGCCATATCATTGTTGTGTTATTCTATGTGATATTCTATTTATGTAAAAAGAATATTTTTTGTGTCACTATTCTATTTTTATGAAACATATATAGTGATTAGGGAGAACTCTTTTGTTTTTTTTCTATTGCATTAAGTTGTTATTTGTATTATTTTGTTTATGTCAAATTTACTATGGGGGCGTTTGGTTGCCCGCAAGTGCAAATGCAACTAAAATCATTTGTATGCAAAAGTAAATGCTCGCGAATAGAATTTGCAGCCTACTGTTTGATTGTCCGCAAGTAGACTTGCAACTTCTATTTGTAGGCGTTTGATTGGTCACAAATGAAAGTTAGAAGTACATTAATTTGCTTCTCGATAACAAAATGTAATACCCACTAAATTACATTGATTCCTTATAGATCGAATATCTGAAATCGACAAACCATGTTCAATTGCCAAATTCAGGCTTTCCTTGTCTATAAGTGCCTCCAATCGTAAAATGTCATGTCCTTCTTGAAACATGCTTTTTGCAATTAAGCATTCACCATTTTTATTCCTCAAAATAATTCCAATTGTACATGCAAGATTCAAAATATATGCATCACAATTTATTTTAAGAACATCCTATTCTGGGGAATCCATTTGTTACATATAATAATCTTTTTAGAGATTCCCTCGTATACATGGGTTTTAAAGTGATCTCACGTGAAACTAAGGATATTTATCATAAGATTTCTTGGAATAGGCTGCCTAATCTCATGCACAACGACGCAGTTCCTAGCATGTCAGATGAACCAACATGTGTTGGCAATAACATCTCTACAAAATTGTATAGTCATATTCATAGACTGAGGAACTTGAGTGAGAGCCAAGAACCTAACACCCCATTAATCCTATTTGAGAAGCCAAGATCAAACTTAGTACTCAACATGTTTCGAACGGTGGAAGAGAATTGGCATTTGAAGAAAAAAGGATCAATAGTTTCAATCTCTTCTTCTCTTCTGAACAAAGAGATCGGGAAGAATTAGATAAGTCAAGACCCTTATATACTCTCCTCGCCGCGAGACAACCTTTGTAACCTCACTTTTATTATTGAAAAATGTTAAAATTTATAATCTAAACAAGTTTTTAAACTATATATATCTTAATTATACTTATGATGACTATTTCGGTCCTCTTGTCAACCCACGCCCCCTTGCCTTTGTCTATAATAAAAGAAAATGCACTCAGAACTAAGAACATTGAGTAATATGCATTGAATTAAATTAGTACTACCATTTGCCATTGGTCAACCACCGGGGAGATGGAGCCATCAATATGTCAAGTGATGGAGGCAGCAACCTCCACCATATGGTTCCACCTGATTTTGGGTTTCTGATTTTGAACATTTTCACTTTTGGTATCATTTCCATTATTGATTGAGTGAAATCATTTGGAAAAATAATTTCTATACCTTGATTGGTACAAAAAATGTCGATACTTTAGTTGATACATAATGTTCAATCTTAAGATTTTTTGAAATCAAATATCCACTTTTGGTATCATTTCCATTATTGGTTGAGTGAAATCAAATTTTCTAACTTGGAATTTTTGAGCTTGTCTATCACTTTTCAAATCTTGTATCCATAGTGTTCAATCTCACTTTTGATACCGTGCCTATCATCCCTTGAGTTGATACTTTTGGATTTCTTAAAAAATCTTTTTAAAGTCTCGACTTCTATACTTAGAATGCATATTCCTTGCCCTTTTTGATTGATGCAGGAGAAATTATATGTTTAAGGGGATAAATAATTAATGAAAATCATGCATATAGTTAATGGGAGTAAATTATTGTGATATGCATGTTGATAGGGGGAATATCTTGTAGGGTTGATATGCTTGATAGTTTATATTGATATTTGATTTATAGATATGCATGTTGATAAGGGGAGCAAATTTGTGTGATTGATTTATCTTTTCTGCTTGCTCTCACCCATGTACCTCTAAATAGAAATACCATGATTCATGCTTAAGATTGATATTATTGATAATATTGATAATTTACAATAAGGATTTGTCATCATCAAAATATTTTTGAAAATAATTAAGTGCGAGGGGTGAAAACTTAGGCCAACACGGACACTTTAATAGTAATTCAGATTGTCCCAGTTGTCATGCCCCAACTTAGGGGTTATGTGATCGGCCGGGGTATACGTGCCTATACCCCGCAGCCTATCTCATGCACATGTCAACTCATAATAAATCATAGCGGAAAGAAAAATAGATTTTATTATGAACGAGAAATCAAAACAAATTTCATTTAAGAAGTAAAGTTTTTAGCAAAATGTTTAAAGTGCGAAAATAAGTAAATCAAAGTTTAATGGTTTACTTTAACAAGTGAAATTTGAATGAAAGACATGAATGTCTCAAAAGGACTACAATTCCAAAATATTAAAACACAAGTGCATGACAAATCTATCAAAGACTCGGCTACGACCCCTAACTAGGACTGCTATAAGATCAATGTGGCTCCTCTGCCCTCCAGCCGCGCTAAGTGCTCCAGCCCACCTCACTGGTCAGACTCTATAAAAAAAAATAGAAATAATCAACGGATGAGTTCAAAAAAAACACAGTGAGCAGTTCTATCAACCCCCATCATAAAAACCAACCACATAGATATATGAATAAATGCACATGTCTCATACAGGGATAATGCAACAAGTGGTATGGATAGCTAACAGGTCATCTGGCCATCACATGCCCAAAGACAAACATATTCACTTAGCAGAGAAGAACAACACGCCTCAGCCTACCCATGCCCTAAGACAATAAATCACACTTAAGGATTATGAGGATAATCGGGAATAACCCATCCGAGCTTATCCTATAATTGTACCCCTAAAGATAGCGCAAAAATAATCAGGATTCGCTCATCCAAACTTATTCCTTAAATAAAGAAACTCGGGAACAATCGGGATTCATCCATCCGAACTTGTTCCTCAAGAAACGCAGGAACAATCGAGATTCGCCCATCCGAACTTGTTCCATAAATAACATAGGAACAATCGGGATTCGCCCATCTGAACTTGTTCCATAAATAATCGTAAAAATAATCGGGATTCGCTCATCCGAACTTATTCCTTAAAAACAAGTTGGGAATTAACCATCCAACCTTTCAAGCCAAGCCCGCAATCCGACTCCTATCCAAGCCTCTCCGTCATTCATAAAAATATGACGCTAACAAGACCTAAGTCAAGTGTCTCCTACGGTGTTTTAAGGGTGTCTTTACTAGGAAACGCCGTAACACTCTATGCCCGATCCCAACGCCTAGACCCGTATTATCATCAACCCATGAGGTTTTATTTCATGCAAATAAATTATTTTGTTGACTCTTAATAGATTATGTTGCCCCTTGAGTTTTAATTCTATAATTAAAATTTCCATTGCCGAAATTAGGGTTTTATTTTTAGTTTACTGTTGAGCCCAAAATTGGTGCACCCAAACCGAATATGATTCCCAAAGTGTGTCCTATGGTTCCAAACTATATTTTCTGCTTAAAATGATAGGTTACATGACTATGTTCAGAAAACTATCTGCATCTGAATAAAGATTACAAAACCAGCCTCGATTTAACAGTTTCAGCATGAAATTCCAAGAAGTTTGAGTTTTCAACATGTCAAGGTAATTAATTCGAAAATCACAGTAATTAAATCCTAAATTACCACCACAACAGATTTATAACATCAAGATAAATCATACAAAAATTAAATCATAATTCCTAATCAAGATTTAGTACACATGCACATCATCTTTAAATCAAGACTCAAGCTTCAAAACCAAGAACCCCAATCATGAACATACATTGCATCAAGATTTAATCTTTTCACATGCAAAATATAGATTCATATGCTGAAATTTTATATCTAGATACAAATCACTGCATTGACATCATAGGAACTTAATTAAAATAATTAATCCAAAGCCTAGATCTCAAAAACCATCAAGAACTTCTCTTAGACATTTTAACGAACACCTTGAGGGCAACCCGTCTCCCACCTTGGCCGAGCCTCCCTAGGGTAGTCCTAGGGTTGCCGCACCACAAAGGGGGTCTTCGGGATCCTCTTTCATGGCAATACGTGAAATCGATAACAAAACTTCAAGAACCAACGAAAAGTTCGACAAGAATTTCTCAATCTCCAACAACGGCTCAAGAACACAAGAAAATTCAAGAAAATTCAAGAAAAATGGGAGGGAAGACCCACTCACTTGATTGAGAAGAAGGAAAGAGAGAAATTTTCCCAATCGGCGGCCTCCGAATCCGGCCATAAGAAAGCGGCGGCGGCTTGGCTTCCAAGGGAAAGGAAGGAAGAGAGGGGGGGGAGGGGGGGAGGGGGGGGGAGAGAGAGGGGCTCGGCTTGGCTCCTTCCCTCGGCGACTGACTCCAAGAGAGGGGAGAGGGGCGGCGGCTCGGTGGCTCCCCTCTCTCTCTCACGGCGGCTTGTGCGGCTCCAACAAGGAGCTGCCTAGCCCTAAGGGAGGATTTTATAATCCCTTCCAACCTCATCCATACCCTAACCCATTTCTAATCCGCATCTGCCTCAAGCCCGAATCCAAACCCGCTAACTCCTCAACCCAAACTAACCCCATGCTAAATACAAGCATCAACCACATGCACACTAATGCAATGCAATTTAATAAATTGAGCACATATAATATAAAATCCACGGATCAACTTACTCGAGCTCTCAAGCTCGCACCGGACCACAAGTCGACTCGACTCGAGCTCGAACTAGCTTGCTAGGCTGGCTACACAAAATAAATAACAGGAATCAAAAATAATATATAGGATATTACACCAGTAATCCATATTACCATCAAAAGTGGTAATATGGATAGCCCCCATTGAAAGTGGATATGTGGATTACCACCCAATGACAATCCTAAATTCCAACATTATCTTTCTCTTCCATACATTCTTCTCCATACAAGGCACCACCATATCTGCCACCACTACATCTTAGCCACCACAACTATTGGACTCAACCACCATCGCCACCACTAGTCGCCACAACCACGTTGACCTAGCCACCATCACACACTCATCTTCTTCCTTCTTTCCCTGAGGTAACCCAAAATCAGATAACTCTAAATATCCCAATGCTTCAAAATCAAAGCATGCACAAGTTCGATTAAAGTAGAGGGGCTTCGTCTAACACTACTATGCCTCGATTTCGAAGTAGAGGGGCTTCGGTCGTAGCTGTTGGCCTAAGGTTTTCAACCTTTATCTCAATCTCGATTTTGATGATAACAAACATGTAACTAATATTTTCATTAAGAAATACTTTCAGGTTCCAAGTCGGTTAGCGCTCGATGTCCGCGATCAGAAATATCAGAGAAATCAAAAAATCGGAAGGACATTGGTCGACGCGCTTGGATTCATCGAAAAGATAGAGTTTAGGTTTAGGGTCCTAGATAAATTGTAAAATCCTCATTATGATGCAAAGACTAGGGGTGAGAAAAAAAATTGGTTTTTCGTTTAACCAAATCGATTTTTGCGGTTAACCGAACCGATTTTTTCGGTTTCGATTTATATTTTTGAAAAAAAAATGATTTTCGGTTTCGAGTTCGGTCCATAATCTAAAAAGTCCATCGATTTCGGTTAACCAACCGGTTCAATATAATTTATATATTTTTAATATTATATATATATGATGATTTATAAATTATAAAAAATTAAAAAATTACCAAAATGATTTATAAAATCATAAAAATTGTAAAAAATTATAAAAATTATAAAAATATATTTAAAAATTATCTAAAATTAAAAAAATATTAAAAAAATATTAAAAAAATATTAAAAAATTATAATAATAAAATTTAAAATGTCTATGTTATATGGTACATTTTATGTTTATGCTTCATGTCTATGTTTTATTTCCTCTCTTTTATGCAAAAAATCTAATTAATTTATTGGTTAATTGGTAATTATTGGTTAATCGAACTGAAAAACTTAAACCAAAATGACGGTTAATCGAAGTTAATGGACCAATTTACGGTTAATATTTTTGAAAACCGAAGTTAATGAACCATTTTTTTTATGCTAATGGACCGGTTAACCAGTCCATGCTCACCCCTAGCAAAGACCCTTAAAGAACCAAACCTGTAATTCGAAACCAGAAACAAAGAAAGAACTCAACTAGAACTCAATGTAGAGTACATGTACAATATGTAGAGTACCGGTACTCTATGATCAGTCGATTGGCCGGTTGATCGAAATGAGCCCAGAAAGCACATAGGGCTTCGGTCGATGAGACGATCGGCCTTCGACCGGACCACCGATCGGGGCAACGCCAATAGGCAAATATTCACCCGTTGGGTTGGCTGTTTGGTGTCAACTCTTTATGACTTATAAATATAAGCCAAGAGAGTCTTCCTTACAGGTTGTTGAGCCTATTGAGACATTCCTTACATCTTCCAAGCTTTGATTGAGTCATCCTTTGTGAAAACCTAGCCTTGATCCATAGATTCTTAATCTTGCATTTGAGCTTCAATCGATTCATCATCAAAGCATCAAGAGGAGCTATGATTCATTATTTAGAGCTAAGTATTGATTGTATTGTTTATTTGCTCCATTTACTTGTATTTTTGTGGTTTATTTTTTGTACTTAAGTTTCTGATAACCTAGAGTGCTAGGTTAGTGATTGTGTGGTTGTCTTTGTGTTTATGCATAATTCCACCGGTGCAATCTAGGATTAGGGTGTCCTTAGGAAGAGTGAGGTGGGGAAGTGCTCTCGGTAAGAAGACGGAGACTTCCGGGTATGGAAGTGCCTTCGGTGTGAGAGCGATGACTTTTCGGTGAAAAATTCTCATTATAAAGAAACTCTACATCTAGTGGATTGGGTTAAAATCCTAAGCAGGGGTGCTTAGGTAGTAGAGTAGGCATTGAGCCGAACCACTCTAAATCATTGTGTAGCATTGATATATTGCTTGTGTTTAATTGTCTTACTTATTGATTCTGCATTTAATCTTTGAATTGTGAATTGCCTAAGTTGTAAGAAACAATTAAAATTGATAAATCAGATTTAGGTTAAAAGTTTAGATAACACACTATTCAACCCCCTTTAGTGTATGTCATTTCACCAACATTTGATATCAAAGCGGGTCGTGGATTGAGATTGCACCATCTCGTCTACATCTTGCCTCGATCCGAGAAAATGACACTAGAATTGGTAGCGTCTATACCACCTATGTTCGATGAGTTTAACTTTGGTCTTTGAAATGGTAGAAGGTACATATTCCTAAAGACACAAGATTTATGTGTGTTCAATATGATAAAGACTAAATACATTGAACCTAAGAAAAATATGAATGCATGGACCCAAAAATAAATAGATAGATTTGAGTCAAATGCTAAAGTTATCAATTGCAAATTATATATAACATAGAACGATGTGTAATTAAGATTGATTACTACACAAAATTAAAAAAAAATTATTAGGAATAAGCAATGAATGATTTATTCTTGGATTGAGACAAGAAATAACTATTCTTGATCCATCAACTGTAAATAAAAAATAAAAACATATTTATCTTATCTTTAAAATTAACTAGATAATATAAATATATAAGAAATAACTATTTTATATCTTGTCTATTCTAAGAATTAAATAGGTCTGTGTATTGTTGTGCCGTGCCATGGAGTTTTAAAGAATAGCTTGTTAAGTACAAAATGTTGAAAAAAATTTATATTGGCGATTCGTTCATAATTTTTTTTTATGTACTAATGAACATGAGATTTATAATAAAAAAATAAAAATAAAAATTAAATGAATATAAATTTATATTTTCTATCCATATTTATATTTTTCTATTTATTTTTATTAGTTCATATATTTTCTATAAATCCCTCTTCTCTCTCTCAAACCAACTCACAGAACATTTTAATGAAAATCTGGAATACCACAATTGACTTGACTTCTGCACTCATTGAGTCTAGGGGCCACTTAACCGCGTGACGGAAGTTTCCGGAAGGTTGCGCGATGGGGCCCGGTTCGAGTTCTTTTTATTCTTCCTAATCCGGCCGACCAAACCAACAACGGTCTACGATCTTCTCATTGGTCGTGAACCGGTTTATCACTCCTTGGACTCATTTCTGCCCTAACCTGATCCTTCTCAGTTGATGCAGCGGATGCCCCTAGCGTCCGACTCGGCGTCCTTTGTGGCGTCCGAGGTCGGTGCGACGTCACTGACGGGAGCTTTCGCATGGCCTAGAGAGGCGGGGGAAAGCAAGAGAGGGTTCTCTGATGTCATCCTCTCTTTTTTCGCGCTCTAACCGAGCCATGCCACTGCTTAATCGGGCTTTGGCTAAATCGGTCGTTTGGTCCGGTCTCTGCGTGCATCACCCAAACCACTTGCAACTGCCGTGCGAGGCTGTGAGCAGGGCAGAAAAAGACTGAGCTTTATTCCTTTTGACTTTTTTTGTGCTTGAAGTTGAACAGAAAGATCCTCTGTTCTTATCTGTACTGGATCCTGTCACTACATTCTTAATTATAGCAACATAGTTAGGCTACTTTTTTTTTTTGTCTTTTTGCACGAGACGAGACTTGGGCTGACTTCGATACTAGACAATAGAAAAAGATTCAATGTAAGAGCAGATGTAGATTGTAAGAGCGAAAGTTCTCATTAGGTGCTTCTAATAAGCTAAAGTGGTGTACTTGTGAGAGCGCGTGAAGTGCTGTCTCACTTCCTGCTCATCTCCTTATGCTTTCTCTGTTATTCCTCGTAGTCTTCATCTTGCCTCTATTAATATATGTTCTTGCTCTTGGGCTTCTTACAATACAGTGAGCCGATCTTGAGAATTTTGTTGGCCTTGCTAGCGTTAGCAACCCAGTTATCATCGATAAAAGAAGACAACTATTCCTTGTGGCAAATCTGTAAGTTACATTTCATTTAATTCGATCATTTGTTTTGTATTTTCTTCTTTTAGTATTTATCCTGCTTTCCTGCTATGCTTGTATTTTCACCTATTAATTTTCGGTGCGTGAAGCGTGAAATGATTCCTTAGCAAGTAATTTTGTGTTTCGTCTTATCATTCTTACATGTCTGATTCTCAGCTTTTGATCTGTAAAGCTATGGCAATCTCCTGGGATAACATAGGGAGGATGGCCAATGTTGCACAGCTGGTGGGTACCGATCCCATCAGCTTGGTAAACGCGGTTATCACCAATGTTTCAGATGCACGAACACATAGAAAGGTTTGCAAAAGATTTGTAATGCAGCTGGAGGTGATCCGTAACCTATTGGAGTTGCTGAATATGTCGGAGCTCAACAATTATCCTTGGAGATTGAGAAGGCCACTGGCGCAGTTGGAGGGTACTCTTCAGAGGTCATTTGATCTTGTCAACAGTTGCAAGAACCACAACTATCTGTATCTTCTACTCTTGGGGCGGAGCATTGCAAGGCAATTCAAGAGAGCACAGAGTGAGATTGAGATGCACTTGATCAGTATCATTCCCCTTATTATTCTCATGGATAACCAAAGACTTAGGGTATGGATACTTTTGATCTTGTTCAATTAGTCCTTTTGTATACTTATATATACATATTTATTTTGATGTATATATTATTGAATATTTTGAACATCTAATCAATTCTTGATTGTCAGACAAGGAAACATGAAAATGTTTATTGATAAAAATTATATGCAGATAGCTAGATGTTATTCGTGTTTATAATATATGTATCTAAGTTACTTTTGTTCATATGTTATCAGTCTATGGACAATGTTTTCTTTCGATGGATCTAAGGGCATACAGGCTTAACAATCAATTATATTGGTTAGCATTTTGTTAGTTTCTCCAAGTAGCATTGATATAAATGTGTTGCCAAATACTTCATCTTGATGTAAGTGTTGAATACAGCTTCTCTATCTAAGCTCATATAGTCTTTTACCCTTTTCTCCTCACACTGACTGTTGGGTTCACGACCGGAGTGAGTAGAATACCAGATAGGTTTTAAGATGAAACTTCTTGGATCATGTTCAAATTGAAATGCCATGTCTGGATCTAATATACCTGGTTAGATCGTTTTTAGTGTACAAACACATCTGCACTCATGATTATTCTTTTAGGGTAAAAGTGGGAGGTTTCAACTGAGATTTGATTATTGCTTTATGATTTGAATGGTGGAACCAGAATGCTTCCTTAAGTTCTTTGTTGCACCAATAGGCTTGACGCATTGTGAAGCTTATGATTGCTATGTTATGTTTTTCTTAAGTATCACTTACTCCCCATACTGAAACTCAGGATTGCTCTAGGCATATTTTATAGCATCTGTTGATGTCATGAACTTATATTAATAGGAAATGAAGGACAAAATAACAAAATAACTTGTGAGCCTATTGTCTCTTAGGTTATGTTTGGACTCCGGAAGGACAAATAACTTGAAGGCACATATGGTTAGCTAGATATCTATTCATTTCTAGCTTATTCTATTGGGAACAAATATTCTAGCATTTAGTTGCAAAACATGCTTCAAATACTTATGCCAAGCATCCTTTTTATCCCTAGCGACTGGGTAATGCTGTTCTTGGCTTCACAGCCTTGTATAAGTATTCCTGGCCAATCAAGAATCAATCATATATATATATTCCAAATTGCCATTCATAATCTTTTCTTGCTATTACTCTCTACCAAAAAAGCAAATACTCATTTTTTGTCCTATTGCATATTCGTTCCTACTATTTTCTTATTGCAAACTGAATATTGGGAAACTTGCTAGTCACTCCTGTCATATTACTTTGTTTACCTATTCAACTCCCCTTCATTTCATTCACATTTATCAGATGGACCTAACCTGGTCATTCCTATCTTTTTACTTCGTTCTTCTATTTAGTTTCCCTTCATTTCAAATCGGATTTACCAAAACGACCCTTATATAGATTTTCTATTATTTTCCACAATGTTGGCATCTATTATAGTTGTCAGGCTTCCTTGGATATCTGCAATCTTCCTTATAATAAAAATATTGCATCATAATATCTATGAAAGAACTTGCAATTTATTCTCAATCCATGGAAATTGTGAAAAAGTCACAATATGTTTCATAGCTGATGCACCCACTTTTTCCTTATATCATGACAGTCTTAAGTTCTGATTTCACTATAAAGATGTCACCCATTTTTTTCAACGTATGCCTTAGTCTAGCTTTCTATTCTTTCAAATATATTTCCCCCGCTTGATGATTTATTAAGTTTTGCTGAATTTCAATTTCTGCCATTAACAATGTTCGAATTTTATCTATCAGAACAAGTAAAATAATATATGATGGAAGTGATAAGTGTCACTTTAAGCATCCAAAATTCCGGTGTCCTAGACCATTTGTTTTTTACATATATATCACTGCTTGTACAACATCATATATCAATAAGCACCAAGATCTTTCTTCCTTTTGTTCCTTACCACACCAGTTTTTACAGAACTGGATGATTTTATTACCATGTTTAGAAATTCAATTCCAATCTAAGAAGAGCAGAATCTATGCGTGGTCTTTTCAGAAGTATGATCTCAATAGTTGGTTGGTATCTGAGGAAAATTTCACTACTGTGTTGTTTTCTCAGGAAGCACTTAGTAGTTTGGATGAGAATCAAAATGAAAATATGGACGAAGGGAGCAGGGAAATGCATGATGGAAATACTTCTGTTTCTCAAACCAATCCTTCCTCTGGAGAAGTCCATCGAACAGAAGAGGTACCAAAGACAATACTTGAATTGATAACTTGTTAGCATGTTTCTCCTTACTTTTTATGTCTTTACTGCTTCCACTGGTTTTCAGGAAACACTATATTGCACCGAAGATAATCAAAATGGAAATAGTTTGGGTGAAGAGATCAGGGAGGTGCATGACGTAAGTAATTCTTTCCTGCTTGTGAATGATAATGATGGAAGAGAAGTCCTTCGAATAGATAATGAAGTATGATGAATCTTATGAGTGATCATTTCTTCAGTATGTTCTTATCCTTATTTTTTCTCCATCTTTCCTGCTTGTGTTGTTTCTCAGGGAATACCGGATAGTGTCGTAGTGAATCCAAATGAAAATGATTTGATTGAAGAGATCATGGAGATGCATAATGGAAATACTTTGGCTTCTGAAGACAGTTCTTTCTCTCAAGAAGCCCTTCAGACAAAAAACAAGGTGTTGAAGATGAATCCTTTATGAATCAATACTTGATTTTGTTTGTCCTAAGCTTATAGCTTTTATTTTTATGCTTGTTCTGATTTTGCAGGAAATATTATATGGTACCAATGGCAATAGAAGTAAAAGTATTTTGGATGAAGAGATCAGGGAGAAACAGGATGGAAGTACCTCTGGTTCTTACAAGAATTTGTTCTCTCGAGAATTTCATCAGACAGAAAAGAAGGTGCCTAGGCGGAAATTTCAAAGATTACACACAAAAGTATTTGGTACATTATCTTTTTCTTTTTCTTTTCCCTTTGAGATCAACTGTTATTTTTCCATTTGAGAATACAAGAGGATTGTGGAATTACACCTAGGTGGTCAAATCGGTGGGCACAGACTCACAATGATATTAATCCAAACCTCTTTAAGAAAGGACCAGCCAAGATACTGTTGTTGGTATTGCTTTGGTTAATGGTTTGTCCATGCTATAAGTAAATTAGAGCCAAGATGTTGGGCTTATCTACCACCACAAGAACATGATCAGAAGGGTACTATGGCTGCACTTCACTCATTCCTTTAGATGTAGAAAACTGTTGTTCAGTATACACGATTACTTCTAAATCATATAGTTTGGTATATGCACATCAAGGTTTAAAATACCGATACCGGTCATCATCTCGGTGGACGACCGGTACCGGTATGTACCGACCGTACCGACACACGGTACGGTCCGGTATGACAGGGTTTTTTTTGTTGTTGTTAAAAATAACTCTAATAACACGTAATTGTTCAAGAAATACTTAAATTTAAGATTCAAATGTCAAATATATGAATACAATGTTTAAAATGTGGACGAATGACGTCCGTCGTACTCGTACATATCTTGGGTATATACACGACTAAGGTCAACATCGTATGTTGGGATGTGTGGCGATTGATTTGTCCTAACCCTCTTATGTTGCGCTACGCAGAGTCTTCGGCGGGGGCCAAGGGGGCAGCGCCCCCTGCCAGGGGTGTGGGGGCGGAGCCCCTGGAGATTTTTTGGGCCCTTTGGATTTTGGGTCTAGGTCGCCCTATATAAACTTCAATGTAATGATTCTCTTGTATCTATGAAAAACCTTAATACAGTACCAAACAATACCCAACCGCTCTTTTTAAGAGTCGTTCGATCATACCGGGCGGTATCGCCCGGTATGAATCAAATACCGCCCGGTATTTGCTAAATACCGGGCATACCAGGCGGTATTTACCGAGATACCCGATATCTTTCAATACCGGATATCTTGCTACAGTAACCCAAGGTCATACCGGGCGGTATAGCCCAATATGATAGCAAATCCTGCCTGGTATTTGATAAATACCGGGCATACCGGGCGGTATTTACCGAGATGCCCGGTATCTCCCCATACCGGGTATCTCGTATACCGGTTTTTTCAAAAACGGATAAATACCGGGCTTACCGCCCGGTACGGTACGAGATTTAAAACCATGATGCACATACAACTATACAAGTATAACAAATATGCTATTTCAGTGTTTCTAAAAGCAAAGGGTGATAAAAAAAATGCAAAATAACATGTAGTTCATATCATGGTTTAAAATACCGGTACCGGTACCGATTTCGGTCAGTGATCGGTACCGTACCATACTAACACACGGTATGGGCCGGTACGAAAAAGGCATACCGGCTAGTGAATTTTGTTTTTTTTTTTTTTTTTTTTGCTATTAAAAATAACAACAATAACACATAATTGTTTGTGGTCTTTATAAATATCCCAAACAGCCTTAAATCCGGCCCCAAACGGCTATATAGCCATTTGGGGTGTTGTCGGGTACTCTAGCAATGGCTCTTAAAAAGAGCCGTTGTGTCATACTGGGCGGTATCGCATACCGCCCTGTATGACATCAAATACTGCTCATACCGGGTGGTATTAACCGAGATACCCGGTATCGCCTAATACCGAGTATCTCTATATCGGTTTTTAAAAAAACTGGTAAATATCGGCCGTACCGGGCGGTACGGTACGGTATTTTAAACCATGGTTCATATATAAACATAGTTATGCATGGTTTGGCTGCACCAGACATCAAATAGAGTGCATTTGAGATTGAACCAGACAGGATTGAACCTACTACTGTGAAACCATATTCACTTGTCACTTTTTTTTTCTCCTGCGGCACGGTCTTATTTTTGAGACCCAATTACTATGATAAAAATTGATGATTTGTATGACAATTTGATCTGTTTACTCAAATTATAGGTTTTTGGAGGATAAAGAACAGAAATTGTGGAACAGCCAATCAATTATTGATGGCTAATAACAGGATTATGGAACTTGGAATCAGTGATGCGTTCCTCCGTATCTTCACGGTCCAAGAATTGGAAGAGGCCATGAATAATTTCAGATATGAAAATCCTATTGCGGAAGAAAGCAGTGGAAACATGTACTTGGGTTCGGTCAGAAATAATTCCTCAAATCCAGCAGATGGTGGATCTAAGACGGATGTTGCAATTAAGATATGGAAAAGTACTCCATCTTCGGAATTTTTAAATTGGAGGGTAATTATCTATCCCCTTAATTCAAAATATGCAAGTTTGGTTCTGGTTTGACATGGTTATTAAGTTGATTCTGTGCTGTTAACTGATTTAGAGATTAGAAAAATGGTTCTGTTAGATGTATAATCAACACTTTCTTTATTCTCTAATTGAATGTTTTTGTTGTTTTTTTTTTTAATTATTATTATTATTTTCGTTTTGTATAACTATTTATTCATCAAAAGCAACTTGAAAAGTATTATCAAATGTATCCTAAACATACACAGGGATACAAATATACCTTTCGGCGTCCAGTTAACTCTTTGACCTCTTAGTTTACTAACTCCTTATCAACAGATTGGTCTACACCCTTGACCCTTCCTTCTCTTGAAGCTTTCCTACCTCCTTAATGCTGCAAACATCAACATTTTCAACTTACTTTTGGCTAATTAATAAATTTACTTATTTTTTCCTGTTTTTTTCATCTCTTCTTTCTTTGCTTATGCAGAATGAGGTGAATACATTGGGGCGAATGTTACATCCCAACATCATTAAGCTCCTGGGCTGTTGTATGGAGGATGAGAAGCTCTTCACAGTATACGAGTTCATGGAACATGGGACCTTATATGATCGCCTCTTTGGAAGTGAGTATTATACTAATTCTTTTATTTTATTGATGCATAAAACATTTTTTGGAGGAAAATTTATGCATGAAACTATACTATTAACATTATACATCTCTTCACTGGGAAATGTGGCCTTGCACCACTCACTCATCATGTGAGGAATACATAAAAATCAATTCATCGTATATTATCTTTCATCACAAACATTTTGCTCTTTATATAAACCCACCAGATATACATAAAAAAAAGAGAGAAAGACACATTCCTTCAATCAGGTAAATCATGGTTTTTCTACCATATTGGAAAATCCTTATTTCCACAGTTGCTTTGAAAGCTAAACTTTCTCATTAGCAAATATTTGATTAAGATTAGCTTCCATCCCTGTAGTTCCATCCAGAAACAATTCCTTGGGTTTCTTGCAATTTCCTTACTAAAATTTTCTTTCTTGAGTTGTGGAGTACCTTTGACCAAACATATCCTCTTGATTATCTTTGATTTTTTTATTATAGGTAATAGATAAAAGAAAGATATTGCCATATAGCAACTTGTTGCACTTGAATGAAACTTAAATAAATAAAATAAAGGTGCTCCAGCATCTTTTCATACATATCTAATTATATCTCAAGTCTATACTCGCGAACAAGGTTAGATTCCTCATGGAGCTATGATGAGTTAAGTCTTTCTCTAAAGATTGAAGGATCAAAGTCAAGAGGCAATAAGTCACTTGTTGAAGTTTATTTTGATTCTATTATGATGATGCAAAATAGGTTCCAAAATTTATTTACATAATGTTAAGAATATAAATGAAAAGATCATGTTGATCTAGCGACTTAAGTTTTTAGATAGAATGTAATTGGAAAAAATTAAGATGATATCATACCAGAAGGGTACCTCAAGCGATAGGCCCAAGCCACTTCAGAAAGAATGAAAAAGGATAAAGATAGTATAATACTTAACATGAAACAGATTGAAAATACTAAATTCCCTGTTTCTTCTCCATTACTACTTTCATGTATAAGAGTGTTCTCAGCAAACTCTAACAAACAGTCCCTACAACTTAATTCCAATAGAGATTTCCTCATGGTTGCATCTACCTAAGTGCTTGACTAAAGGAAAGTCTTACGTTTATAGCTGATGAAACAGGAAAAATAGAATTGCCATTCGTATTCCCCTATTTTCCGGTATATGTCTTTTTACACATAGATCCCTCATTAGATATAATTTACATACAACTCTTCAACCAACACTCCCCCTCAAGTTGGAGCAAAAATATCATGTAACCCCAACTTGCTACAAATATAAATTATTCTAGGACCTCTTAAGGATTTAGTTAGCATATCAGCCAATTGATCATTGGAGCTCACAAAATAAAGTAACAATCAATTTCTATGCGTTTTGTCCTCTCATGAAATACTGGATTAGAAGCAATATGCATAGCAGTCTGATTGTCACAGAGCGGCTTCATTCATTCTTCGTGGATGACGCCAAGTTCTTTCATCAACTGCTTAAGACATATTCTGCCTGACCTTGCCACAACAGTCTGCTTTTTACTTTTCCATGAGATCATGTTACCATCTAGCATTACACAATATCCTGAAGTAGACCGACGATCAATAGGTGGGCCTGCCCAATCAGCATCAGAGTAGCCTGTCACTTGTAGATGTCCCCTATCACGATAAAGGAGTCCCTTTCCCGGAGATGCCTTGAGATAACGAAGAATTCTTAATGCAACTTCCCAATGACTTTCACAGGGTGACTCAACAAATTGACTGACTACACTTACAACGAATGAAATATCAGGCCTTGTGATTGTAAGATAATTCAATTTACCTACCAATCTATGATATGGACCTGGATTAGATAAGGACTCCCCCTATCCTGGTAACAGTTTTATATTTGGGTCCATAGGTGTGTTTACTGGTCGAGCCCCCAACATACAGGCCTCCTGTAACATATCAAGTACATACACTTTCTCTGGGAAATATAGATAGCTCCCCCTGACCGAGCTACTTCAATACCGAGAAAGTATTTAGTATTTTAATTCACCCAAGTCCTTGGTTTGAAATTTTTGGTGTAAATGAGAATTTAGCCTTTGTATCCCATCTATATCATCCCTAGTGATTATGATATCATCCACAAAAATAATGAGAATAACTCGTTTTCCAATTGAAGAAGTGGAAAAGAAGACAAAGTGATCTGAGCTACTCCTAACCATGCCAAACTGTGATAACAGAGCTGAATTTGCTAAACCAAGCACGTGGTGACTGCTTCAAACCATAAAGAGACTTCTTTAGTTTACAAACTAGGGTCGACTCTCCCTAAGCAACAAACCTTGGAGGTTGCGATCACCATGCAGAAATGCATTTTTAATATTAAGCTAATGAAGACGCCAGCCAGTTGCAAGTGTAAGAAGTAGACGAACAATGGCGATCTTAGGAACTGGGGAGAAGGTATCCCAATAATCTACACCATATTGTTGTGTGTATCCTTTAGCAACCAAGCAAGCCTTAAGCCGACCAATAGAACCATCGGGAGTCGTTTTGATAGTGAATACCCACTTGCACCCTACAGTGGACTTCCCAAGGGGAAGAGGAACAAGTTCCCATGTGCCGTTAGAGTGTAATGCAGTCATCTCATCATCATGGTTTGGCGCCAGTCAGGAATGGAAATAGTGGAAATAGAGGTAACAAATGCATAATATTCCGGGGATAAGGTATCATAGCAAACATAGTTGGAAATAGGGTAAGAGGTGGAACACTTACGAACACCTTTTCTAAAAGCAATGAGAAGATCAAGATGAGATGGTAGTGAAGGATCTGAGACTGGCAAGGCACCAACTAGGCCAATAGAGTCAGAAGGTGTAATCGGAGCTCCGTCAGAATGAACACGTTGAATGAAGAACCGTGTGGGCTCTCTTCGGGGCGGTAGGGAATCCTCTGCAATCTGAGAAGATGTATTCTCTGGAATAGACAAAGGGATATGAACAGGGAGGACCTCAATAATTGACTCAGATATAGTGGATTGTTCACTACATCTAAAAGAATGATGTAGACTCAAAGAAGGTAACATCGGCAAAGACAAAGGCACGACATAAGTCAGGTGAATAACAACGATAGCCTTTTTGAAGACGAGAATAACCAAGGAAGACACACTTGATAGACTTTGGAGCTAACTTGTCTTTGCATGATATAAGATTATGGACAAAGCAAGTGCATCCAATCCAAACACTCGAGGTGGGAGATGATATAAAGGTTCCCATGGAAATAGAATAGTGAAAGGAATTTGGTCATGTAGAACAAAAGATGACATCCTATTAATTAGATAACATGCGGTGAGAATGCCATCGTCCCAATACTGCAATGGGACTCCCTCTCATATGCAATAGAAGGGTACAAGCTGTCTCAACTAAATGATGATTCTTCCGTTCAACAACACCATTTTGTTGGGGTGTATGAGGGCATGAAGACTGGTGGAGAATACCGTGAGCAGAGAAAAATGACTGGATTTGTGAAAAGTATTCTTTTGCATTATCACTTCTGAAGATACAAATGGGAATACCAAACTGAGTTTTTATTTTGGCATAAAATGTAGAGAAGACATGGAAAATTTCATATATATTTTTCATTAAGAATAACCATGTCATACAAGAATAGTCATCTATGAAAGTAACAAAATACTTGAAATACTTGCATTATCGTCTATGAAGGTTTAAAATACCGCCCGAAACGGTATATACCGGCCGGTATATACCGGTTTTTGAGATTTCCGGTATTCGATATACCTGGTTTTGAAAAAACCGGGTATATTGTGTATACCGGGCGGTATATAGCGGTATTATGCGATATACCGCCCGGTATGGGCGGTATATGCTCATACCGCCTGGTATGGGCGATACCGGGCGGTATGTCACGCCAATGCCGTTGGCGTTGCCAACGGCTCTGTGGCCGACAGCCCGACAGGGCTGTCGGCCACTTGGGGAATCATACCGCCCGGTTTGGGCGGTATTATATGCATACCGGGCGGTACACCGCCCGGTATGATCAATAGTGACCCCAAACGGCTATAGAGCCGTTTGGGTTGTTTTGGGGGCTATATAAAGCCCCCAAAACACTTCTTTCATCCTCACTCACCCCTCTACCCATCTAAACTCTCAATCTCTCTCTTTATTAATTTCTACGTCGAAATTCTATCGAAATGGCGCCGAAATCTCAAGTCGACCCCGCATGGCAGCACGGTACTCGGTTGGAGAAGGCTCATCACTGGCAATGCCACCACTGTAATATGATTTCACGTGGTGGAGGCATCACTCGATTGAAGCAACACTTGGCCGGAGGATATTCCGACGTCGTCAATTGCGCCAAAGTACCGCCCGAAGTCCGGAAGATATTCCAAGCGGAACTCAACAACAAGAAGGAGCAACGTCTTAAGACTGCAGCTCAACAAGCCGAGTTCGACCGACGAGCTACCCAAGATGTCAGCGGTGGCCATTATGAGGCTCGAGGTGGCGATAACGACGAGGATCCGGAACTTGAAGCCGGCATCCGAGCTTCATTGGAGCATGCTGAATTCGAACGAGAACGGATGTATTATCCCGGATCTCAATTCGAATATGGCGGCGGCAGTGGCAGCGGTGGGATAAGCAGCGTCGGCTCAACTTCGGCTGCCGGAGCAATGGACCGAAGCGGTCCAATTCCCTCCGGTCCTTATATTGGTCGGAGTTCTAGCATGAGAGCACCTCAAATTCAGAGCAGAGGAAGCAGCAGAGGAGGCCTTCGTGGATTCTTCACAAACCTCGGAGCAAGTGGTAGGAGAACTAATGTTGATATTTCTGATCTTGATCCCAGGGCATTTCCTCCTTCATCGGCAAAGCAACAACGCATAGACGATATGTACGGCAAGTCGAAGAAGTGGGAGTTGGGAAAAGCCATCTCCAAATGGTTCCACTTCAGCCGGATTCCCGCAAATGCAGCCAACAACCCGTACTACCGAACTATGGTGTCTACCATCCAAAAGGTAGGCCCAGGTATTACCCCTCCAACTCCGTATGAAATTTCAGGACCTTTCCTTGAAGAAGAGGTCAAGGAAATAAATCAATGGATCGACAGAATCAAGCGGCAATGGGGGGATTACGGATGCACTTTGATGTGCGATAGTTGGACCGGTCCAACCTGAATGAGCATCATCAACTTCCTCATCTATTGCAACAGGAGGGTTATCTATCACAAGTCGGTGAACGCATCCGATGAAGTCCATAGTTCTCTCTACATCTCGAAGCTGATGAAGGAGGTGATCGAGGAGAATGGACCCGAGAACTTTGTTCAAATTATAACCGACAACGGAGCTAATTTCAAAAGGGCTGGTGAGATAATTGAACTGAATTATTCTCACATATATTGGACTCCATGTGCAGCGCATTGTGTAGACCTAATGATGAAAGATATCGGTGATATATCGATGGTGAATAAGACGGTAAAAAAGGGGCAACAAATTACGCACTTCATATACAACCACACATGGGTACACGCCCTTATGAGAAAATTTACATAAGGTATTTTTTAAAAATAATTTATAGTATTTATTTATTAATTAGTTTAGGTGATAATTACTAATAATAATTTCATATTTTAGGTGAAATTCTTCGTCCGGGAGCGACTCATTTTGCAACCAATTTCATCGCATTAAGGTCGCTCCAACAACGTAAGGCGGGCCTTCGATCAATGTTTACAAGTGAGGAATGGTCTACATCAAGATATGTCGGAACTAATGATGGAAAGCAAACCGAGAAGAACGTCCTCAACACGCGGTTCTGGGATCACGTTGCGGAGATAGTCGTCGCCGTAGAACCATTGTACAAGGTTCTACAACAGGTGGAGATGGAAAAGACGCCTCAAATGGGTCATCTCTACTACTACATCCATCAAGCACAAGAAGAAATCAAGAGGGTGTTGATTTCGGAGACCAAGTATAAACCCTTCATCGACATTATCTCGCAAAGGTGGGAGGATCAAATGGGTCGTGACATACACATCGCGGGTAATTTTTTATTTAATTTTCTAAAATTTATTTAATTTTAATTCATTATGCTAAATTACTTATTAAATTGATAATTTTTTGTAGCGTATTATTTAAATCCCGCATACCAGTATCGATATGATCTTGGAACGACGGATAGTTTGTTATATCCGCTTCGCAAGGTCATACAACGAATGTCGGCAACAACCAGAGAAGCGGCACAAGCTCTAAATGAATCAAAATATTTCCGAGATTCAAGTGGCAATTTCGGAGATCAATTTGCAATATCGTGCCGAGATTCTATGGATCCAGGTAGATATAATTTTTTTCAATTTATTTATTAATGATAAAATTGGTAATCTCGTTACTAAAATCAATTTTAAATCTATTGCAGTTGAATGGTGGTTGCAATTTGGAATCGAAGCTCCAACCATTCGGAAGATTGCAACATGTATCCTCTCGCAAACCACATCAGCAAGTGGATGCGAGAGAAATTGGTCGACCTTCTCCTTAATTCATACCAAGCCGCGCAATCGGCTTTCATATGCCCGATTAGAGAAGCTAGTATATGTTCATTACAACATGCGGCTTCGAATGCGGACATTACAAAACGAAGATATTCGACATGTAGATCCGTTCGATGTTGAGTTCGTCCAAGACGATACGGACCCGATAATTGATTGGTGGAGTGCAATGGAGAGCGACCAGCCTCTTCTTGATGAACCAGGCGAACCACCTCAGCCTTCACCAATTATATCTGATGCACTTGAGTCTGAGAGCCAACCAGAAGACATAGCCATTACTCCCTTGGACTCTCAACGAATTCGGCAAACAAGACGCCGATCCAAATCAGACTCTCCATCTTCCCGATCAAAGGGAAAAAAGAAGGCAACACCTTCAAAGGCAAAAGGCAAAGCCAAAGGTAAACGACCAATTGATCCTTTGGAAGTGATTGCAGAAGCAGAAGAGGACGAAGAAGACGAGCCCTCCATTCATAGCAGTAGCAGCACAAAAGACGGAGGAGATGATGATGATGATGGAGCTGGTGGAGAAGACACCGTCGTGCCATCAACATTGCCATATGACGATCCATGGATAAATGAGCAATACTTCGATCACGCCACCCAAGATGATGACCGTGGTGCTAGTACTGGACAAACAACTCAGGTGTACAAGAAGAGAGGCTCGCGTCGAAGAGGTGGACCGACAGCTTTGCAAGATTACCATCACGATATGATGAGTAGTTTGCAAGAGGTTTCTGAATCCACCTACTCTGTATCCAGTACCTACTCAACTGATGATACAGGGTCTAGTTCTTGGAAACCCAACAAAGAAACGCTAATGTCAATGTGGTATAATGGATACCAAGGCATTATGCCATGGGAAAATTTCCAAATATGGGCATTAGAGAACTACAGTGTTGACCTTAGCCGTGTATGTCCCGAAGCCGAAGATATGTATGGGTACGACGGACGCCATTCGTCCGCATTTTAAAAATTGTATTCATGTATTTGACATTTGAATATTAATTTTAAGCATTTCTTCATCAGTTATGTGTTATTGGAGAATTAGAGTTGGTTCTTAAAAAAAAAAAAAAAAAAAAAAAAAAACCGGCCGGTATGCATTTTCCATACCGGTCCGTACCGTGTGTCGGTACGGTACGGTACCGGTACCGAGATTTTAAACCTTGTTTTGCATTATCACTTCTGAAGATACAAATGGGAATACCAAACTGAGTTTTTATTTTGGCATAAAATGTAGAGAAGACATGGAAAATTTCATATCTATTTTTCATTAAGAATAACCATGTCATACAAGAATAGTCATCTATGAAAGTAACAAAATACTTGAAACCCAGTTTAGAAGGAACTCGACTAGGACCCCAAACATCAGAATGAATAAGGGAAAATGGTGCTGAAGCACATTTATTGACATAATGTGGAAAAGAAGACCGGGAATGTTTACCCAGTTGGCAGGACTCAATGTTGACTCAAAATAGAAGATAGACTAGGACACATTTTCTTCAACAACTGCAAGTGAGGATGCCCCAATCGACAATGAATTTGCAAAGGAGATAAGTCGGCCACCAAGGCTGAGGATGATGGAATAGCGAGTTGGTACAACCCTTGAGACTCATGCCCTGTGCCAATCACCTTGTCAGTCCGAGTATCTTGGATAACAACAGAATCAAAGGTAAATGTGACACAACAGTGTAAATATCGAGTAAGTTTACTTATAGAAAGTAACCTTAAAGGAAACTTGGGAATGTAAAGCACATGTGTAAGTGAAAGAGACGGTGTGGGTGAGACATGACCAATGCCCTCCATTGATGAGAAGGACCCATCGGCAAGAGTGACATTAATGGTTGAGGTGGGGCGGATCAAATTAGAGAAAGAAGAAGGGTTACCAGACATATGGTCAGATGCTCCAGAGTCTAAGATCCGAGGATGTGCACCCGAAGCAGGTAGGAGTATCTCCGGGAACAAAGGCAGAAACTGACTGCTGTGACTAAGAGCTCTGAGTTGGTTGATACTGAAGCAACTGAGAATACTCATCTGTAGGAATGGTAACAGTCTATCCAAAATACTATGAGAAGAATGTGCCAAACTAGCAGTATATGATGGATGACCAGGAGGGTAAACATGTAAGGAATAACAACGATCCTTCACATGGCCCTTCTTTCCACAATGAGTACAATGAGGGCGGCCTCTATCAGAACCACGATCATGCCCACGTCCGCCACTGCCTGCACCACGGCCCCGTCCAAATACATGATGAGAAGTAGGCAGATACTAAGGCTGATAATGCACTGCAAGAGCAAATCGGTCACCCACGGAGTCTGCAGTAGACAAGGGAATAGTAGCAGCTCGAATCGTCCTCGCATGTCTCATCAAGAGTAGGCAGAGTACTTCCTCCTACAATTTGTTGCTTCACTGACTCGTACTCAGGGTGTACTGTATGGAGGAAGAAGATGGTAAGGAATTTGTTAATGCGCTCATGCATGACTCTAACATCAAGAGTAACTTCCAACAAGTCACTAAACTCGGTTGCCACACCCTACACCTTGGTAATGACCAACATGTGTGATCATGTCCTCATCTTCTTGCCGCATCTGATAAAGTCGACCAATCACATCATATGACCGAGATAAGTCACCCGTGTATAAACTTCGAGCACGTTCCCATGTAGCACAACATGTTCTAATGCTCCTGAAGATACTCATAAGTGATGGATCAATTGATTGCCACAAAAGAGCAAGAAGTTGAGCATCTTGTTTTGTCCATGCAGCCCTGTTAGCTTCATCAATATCTGAGGATTTTTTGAAGAGATGATGAGATTGTCTTTGTCCCATAAACCACACCTCAACAACGGCTGACCATGAAGCATAATTCTTCCCATTTAATTTCTCATTAGTAATGATCAATGGTCCCGTCAAAGAAGACATTAGAGAAATAACAGAGAAAATCAGAGAGGTAATCTCAGAGAAAATTGGATAGAAAATTTCTGCTGTGAAATTTTAGAAAACACTGCTGCACTGTTCACGGCTGATATGTTGCTCTACTATGTAAGTAATCATCCTCTATAAGTAATCAGCACTCTTTTGAGAATAACACTATATTGATTGATGAGAATTGAAGGCAGCAGAGGAGCAGAAATCACGAAATCACAGCAACAATTGGAAGAAATCACGATTTGGGGATAAATCACAAGGCTGATTCCAGAAATCAGGCAATACCTGCTGATCCAGAACTAAAAAAAAATGAAGATGAGAATCACTGCCACTGCCCTAGTGGATTCTGGGTTGCTGATGGATTGCTGCCCGGAGTGGATCCAGAGGTGGAAATCAAATCCCGAGTGGATCACAAGGAGAGAGAACTCTAACAGAGATCGCAGCAGAAAGAGCAGCGCCTATTTGATTGATCCAGCGCCGAAGAAGAGAACCAAAAGAGAAAAAAAAAGATGAACCTGAGATGAGAGCTTGGATTCAACGATGGTGGGAAGATGAGAAGAACCACAGACCGGCGGTGAAGAGAGCACTCAAATCCTACACCAGCGTTGGGAGGGTGGTGTTGGCTCTGATACCATGATGAAACAGGAAAAATAGAATTGCCATTCGTATTCCCCTATTTTCCAGTATTTTACATGTATGTCTTTTTACACAATAGCATATCCAGCGGAAATATTCTTCTGCCTTATAATATATTATTATGTCTGTTAGAAAATTTGGGGAATTTCCTATAGGATCCACAAAACCCGAACACAACGAGAGAAATACAAACCAAGTACGAATTGAAAAGATGCGAAAATAATAGAAACACAAGAAATTTACGTGTTCGGCAAGGACGATGAATCGTTCCTATGTCCATGGGGAGAAGAGAGAGACAACTTTTATTAACTTGAGAGAAAGTTTAGAATGTCAATGCACTAGGAGATAACGACAGTGCCAAGAATGGAAGCTCTTCCAAAATAATAATGTTTTGGGCTCTAAACTTGAAGAGGGATCACAATGCACAGAGAGTCATGCTTGAAAGGGCGATGGAGACAACAGCAAGCCCAAAGATGATGGGCTAAATTTGACTGATTTGGAGAGACTCAAAGAAGCTAAGTCCAGTCTTGATTCAATATATCGGATGAAGACACCTTATGGCGGCAACGTGCTAAGAAAAGATGGATTAGGAGGGTGATCTCAGCACCCGAATCTTCCACCGTTGGGCATCAATAAGAAGGAAAACCAATCTGATTCTTTAGATTAACTCTGGATAAGGTTTGCTCACAAACGAAGAAGGTATTGCTAGACATTTTGGACTTACTATATGAATCTTCTGGGGAAGGACAAGAAGCCTCTTTTGCAAATTAAATGGCAGGAATTAAGTATGACTACCCTACCCACATCCATGGCACCAGAGTTAGACTCCCCCTTCACATTAGATGAGATCAGGAAAGCTATCTTTGAGATGGGTGCTCTTAAAGCTCCTGGACTGGATGGACTGCCACCGGAATTCTTCCGAACGTACTGGGACTTCATTTAGACAGGCATCCTGCATCTTTTGAGGAAATATATCTCAAGCGGGATACATTGAACAGATTTAATCTTGGCCACATAGTCCTCATTCCTAAAAAAGGAGCAGTAACTGTTAAAGACTTCGGACCAATAAGCCTTGAGAACAGTATTATCAAGATTTTCTCTAAGGTTTTGGCAAGACGTCTGAAACCACACATGGACAAGCTAATCAATGGGAAACAAATGCTTTTATCGCAAGAAGAAGCACTCTAGATTGCTTCATGGGAGTACACAACGGTTTGGGCCTGTGATCGATCTAAAGAGAAAGGTCTTCTATTGAAAATTGATTTTGAAAAAGCATTCGACTCGATTGGCTGGAATTTTATCATTGATGTGCTAACGGTGCGAGGCTTCTCACATCGGTGGCGGTCCTCGATAAGTCACTTATCAACGCTTCTCATTAATGGTAATATTGGAGCATGTTTTCGACATAAGAGCGGTGTTAGACAGGGAACCCATTATCGCCATTCCTCTTCAATCTTTCTATAGACCGTCTCTCTAGACTTATCGACCGGGCAGTGGTTGAGGGACACATCAGAGGAGTCTTGGAATGAAGAATCACAAATGGCATAACCTATTTTCTAGTTGCAGACGATCTCATCCTCTTCTGCAAGAATGATGGATAAGTCTATGCAATCTCCTCCTAATACGATGCTTCGAGCTCGTGGCACGACCCAAGATCAATCTAAACAATACAAGCATCCTCAGTTTAGATGGAAATCCAAAGGTCACTAGGAGCATAGCTGGGGAGATAAAGTGTGAGGTTGCTGGATTCCCCCTCAAGTACTTGGGTCTGCCCCTGAGAGTGGGAAAGTTAAATAAAGGTAACTGGCGACAATTAATCTCGAGAATCGATGACCGGCTAAGCAATTGGCAAGGCTGATTGCTATCTCGGGCAGGACGTTTTAACTCTAATAAATAGCAATATTATGAGCACCACTGCTTATCTGCTTTCAATCTTCAAAGCACCTCAGAGGGATTGAGCTAAGACGTAGGAGTTTCTTATGGGTGGGACCTAACACACAAACGATAAAAGGAAAATGCTTGGTTAATTGAAGCTATCTTACCTATCCTAAAAAGGATGGAGGACTTGGCATAATTGACATTTGAGCACACAATTTGGCGAGGCTTGGAAGCTGGTTCTAGAAAGTGACACAAAAAGCCAAGCTCTCCTGGGTTGAGATCCTTTGGTAACTATATGATGACCCAAGATATTGGAGTAGCAGAAGCTTCTTAAGAGGGGCCTCCCCAACTTGGAAAGGTATCTCCTCCCTTTTGAAGTTACTCTTCTCCTCCATCGCCTATAAAGTTGGAAGAGGGGATTTGATTTAATTGTGGACGCACAAATGGTGTAATGGATTAAGTCTAGCGGAGAAGTATCCTATATTATTTCGATACACAATATTACACATTTCAACCGGTATACATCTATCTTTGAGGTCAGAATCACAAATGACTCAGGAATGTTTTTGTATTGGATCATCAATTTCTCCACTTATGTTGACGGGGACAGGCTGCATCTTCTGGCTCTTGATCTTCTTTTGATGCAGCAGTCTTGTGGGGAGGACCTGTTACTATGGAAATGGACAACTCAGGTTAACTTCTCTACTAGCAGCTTCTACTAGTTGCTTACGTTCAGAGGAGTGATGAATCGCATCTAGGAATTCCTATGGCAGCATAATCTTCCTCCCAAGATCTCTATTTTCGGATGGCTATGGATGAGGTCAAGGTTGCTCACACGGGACAGGCTTGCTAGGTGGAAAGTCACTCTCGGGCATTCATACTCCACCGCTCAATGGACAGCAATTTCGGCGCCACCTTTCTTCAAGTCCTGCTCCACATGATGTATCTTTGATGTTGCTGTTCTCCTGTTTTGGTCGATTTGTTTTTTGACTTACCTATTTTCTTTTATCTTTTTTTTTCCTCAACTTATCAATATGTACTCTCTTCATTACTCTTGAATGGAATACAGAGTTCTTTTCCTCAAAAAAAAAATTGTCATCAGAGAGGCCTTGGTGTTTACGCTGGTCAAATATATGATTGCTTTTCATTGCAGGAGCAAAGGCCCAACCACTTTCATGGGAGCTAAGGATTAAGATAGCAATTGGTGTTGCTAGAGGTATTGCATTTTTACATATGTCAGAGAAGAAAATTATTCATCGAAATGTTAAGCCCCGTGCTATCCTCCTTGACTCTGTATGTATACAACTATACACCTTTAAGTCTTCTACAAAGCTAATTTCTATTTGAAAAATTATATATATATGTATGTCTTTGTTCTTTTTAGAACTTTAATGCAAAGCTTAGCAGCTTAGAATTCTCAACATTTGAACCAACTGACGGAGAGGCTAAAACAATGGTTGGCACTATTGGATATATGCCTCCTGAAGTCGTTGAAGGTATGTGATATTTTTATTTCCATCTACAAATAATTAAGTAGCTATTTCCACTTTTTCTAGTTTTTTTGCACTCACATATCCAATGCCACTGATGTAGGTTATTGACATTATGTTTCACCACTCGTTGCTAAAAACAATTTCCAATACAATAATTATACTGTCAATTTCCATTGTCTTGCAGGCTCTCATGCTGTAGGTTAATAATTCCATATTTTCTTAAACTACATATTTAAACTGTATTAATGGGCATGTATTGTTTCCTACTGCAGGAGAAGAAAGCTTAATATAGTTGGAGGCAATCAAGAGATGCTCTTTTGTTTTTCTAATTCAGACCATCTAATTGAAGTTTCCTTGATCAGGTACTATAACTGTGAAGATTGATGTGTATGCATTTGGAATTACATTGCTGGAAATGCTCAGTGGCAAGAAGGCAATTGATGTGAAAACGAGGGAGGCTGCAGAACTACGAGAATTTGCTATGCCTTATCTCTCAGATCACGGAAAATTGGCCAATCTGATGGACCCGACGCTCCAAGGATGCTATCCATTTAAAGCTGCTCTTGAAGTAGCTCAACTCACTCTACGCTGTATTGATGACGACCCCGATAACCGTCCAACAATGGATGAAATTTTGAAGACCCTAGAGAAGATTGAGACAGTGGCATATAGGAATGAAGATAAAACGACCCTTCACCAGCTTAGAACTGTGGGAGATGATTATGTTGCTGAAACTATGGCACATACTAGTGAAGAGGTTGGGACGACCCTTGAGCATATGCTGACTGTGGATGATGATGATGATGGTGGTGTTAATGATGATGATGATGATGAACTTTGTGGAAGATGATGGAGTAGATCCAAACTTATTGTTGAATATGTTTCCATTCCATATGAGCACAATTGTTATCATTTTTCATGGTTGTCTCTTATGAGTTTAAGAATGTATTATTTTTTTATTCTTATTAATTATCTTTACTGGACGATATTGTGATTTTGATTATCTTTCTTGCCTGAATAGGACATTAGATCATGAAAAGTTCAGTGGAAACACCAAAAACTTCAATGAGATTTTGAGGAGCATCAAAATCTTTTCAGGTTTCTTTTTTCTAAAATTAATTTAAATTTTGAATTAATTTTTTCAATATTTTTAAATGCCCAAACTTACATTTGTACTCTTGAAAGATTTTGATGCTCATTATCGTGTATATAACCAAGATTTTTCAATAGTCACACTTGTTATTGTGTGAATATAACCAGTAGTACAAATGTGAATATAACCAAGAGTACGAATGACAATGCTAATAAAAATAATTTATAGTAGTTCAACAAATTTGCCACCCGGGAGTTCACATACAATCCACTAAATCAAATTGTTTTACTCAAGGAGGATACATGAAGGCCTTTCCTTAGGTGAGAAAAAAAAATTAAAAATTTGATTAATCGGGAATCAGTTCGAAACCGAACTGACGATTGTGGTTTCGGATTTAATTTTTTAAGTTTTTAATTTTTGATTTTTGAGTACCGATTATCCGGTTCATATATATAATATTTTAATCTTATATTCCAAAATTTAAAAAATATTATTCTCTCTAAAACTTATATAAAGTAATACTGAAATATATTTAAATTATATTTTATTATCCAAAATTTAATCAATTATATATTTATTAAATATGAATAAATGTTATAAGGGAAAATGATCAAATTTGCCCCTGAAGTATTGAAAAATGTACAAATTTACCCCTCAACTATGTTTTTTATCAAAATTATCATCGACGTTACATAATTGGATCATTTTTGCCCTTCTCGTTAACGAAAGTCCACGTCGGCAAGCGGAATCCCACGTTGCAAGTGCAGCTCGGCCACATAAGATGCCACGATGGAAAATGACATGTGGCAATTTATGTAGTGACAAGGGCATTTTTGGCTCAAAACATATTTAAAGGGGCAAATCTAAACATTTTTCAATACTTTAGGGGCAAATTTGCACCATTTTCAATACTTCAGAGATAAATTTGCATATTTTTCAATACTTTAGAGGCAAATTTTTTCTATTTTCCTTGAATAAAATATATATGGTGCCCAAACAACATATTTTATATTCATTGCACGATTTCTGCAAGTTTGATTTCTATCTTAGAAATTGAACAAATACTTTAGTAAATTTTTTGAGAAATATAAATTTTAAAAATGAAACAAAAATAATATTCAAAAAGATCTTAATTACTAAAATAAAAACTTGATTAAATTTAATTATTAGTAACTGGTCCGACCCGACTTGAAAGTTCAGGGATAATCCCGTCATAATGCAAAATCGGGACGAGACCGGGATAAAATTGCGATACTTCATATTCGGGACTAAGACTGGGACACATATTTGCGTCCTAACTCAAAATTGGGACGGGATCGAGACATAGCAAATCTCGACCCATCCGACCTGAACTAACCCCTACTATGTTGGTTGGTTTCTTATTACAATGATAAATGACTAAAGTTGTTCATATCTTTGAGTAAACACTTCAGTTACAATACAAAGTATAATAGTCAAGCTTATATTTTCTTGATTTTGGTAAAGATGATATGAACATCATTCTTATAGTGTTAATTAGAATCACATTAATGATAATAATATATAAAAGAAAAAATGATTAAATTTGCCCCTGAAGTATTGAAAAGGATGCAAATTTACCCCTAAAATATTGAAAAAGATTCATATTTGCCCATTTAAATATATTTTGGGCCAAAATTGCCCTTGTCACTACATAATTGCCACATGTCATTTTCCATCGTGGCATCTTATGTGGCCGAGCTGCACTTGCCACGTGGGATTCTGTTTGCTGACGTGGACTTCTGTTAATGAGAAGGGCAAAAATGATCCAATTATGTAACGTCGAGGGCAATTTTGATAAAAAACATAGTTGATGGGCAAATTTGCATATTTTTTAATACTTTAGGGGCAAATTTGGCCCTTTTCCCATGTTATAATGCACTAGTCTCTAAAATATTATACTATATATTTTTACTAAACAGATATTTGAATTTCATGTTGAACATATCCAACTCTTGCAATTGTTTACGAGGATGTTATTCTCTTTCGACTTTTTATTTATGAGTATTATGTTTTGTTTATATTTTTTTTTATTTTGAAGCACTTCCAACAATTGAAATGAACTATGCAGTTAGTATAATTTTATTATTTTTAGGATTAATTACAAAATATATCCCGACTTTTGACGTGTTCTCCTAATCTATCATCACTTTTCAAATTTTCCAATTCAGTACATCACTTTTCGATTTGTTACAAATCTATCCCACCATCTACCCAGCGTCAACTTTGCCTTTTGAATGTTGACATGACTAATAATCATAGTCAGCATTCAGATACAAACTTTTACTTATTTTCTTTTCGGGCCCACCAAACCTAGTCGGTGAATTAAAAAAAATCAACCTTTAAAATCATACGCTTGCCTCTTCCCTGATCTTGTCGCCTGCTCGACGCCCACCTTTCTCCCAATCCCCGACATCGCATGCATCTCTTCGTGCTCCATATCTTCATCCCCGTCAACTTTAGTATGTCTCTATTAATTTTCACTTGCTCGCTCTCCTTTCCCCCCTTCCGTCTGGTATGATTAGTATAAACCCTAGAAATTTCGCAGCAATGATGATACAGTTAAATATGATTTTGTCGTTGTAGACTTTGTTTTGATAAGAAAATTTTCAACAGAAGAGAGGGATTTCTTCTCTCCGTTGAGAATTACGAAGTTGACCATAGTAGACGGTGGGATAAATTTGTAACAAATCGAAAAGTGATATACTGAATTGAAAAAATTAAAAAGTGATGATAGATTAGGGAAACACGTCAAAAGTCGAGATATATTTTGTAATTAATCCTATTGCTGACTGGGTTTGGTGGGGTCGGAAAAAAATATGTTAAAAAAATTTACGTTTGAAATGTTGACTGGGATTATTAGCCACATCAGTAGTGCCACGTCAGCATTCAAACGACAAAGTTGACGCTGAGTAGACGATGGAATAGATTTGTAATAAATCAAAAAGTGTACTAAATTAAAAAAATTAAAAAATGAGAATAGACTAGGGAAACACACCAAAAGTCTAGATATATTTTATAATTAGCCCTTATTTTTATATGTTAAATTTTTTTAGTGATTAATCAAAAATTATTGATTAACAAAACTACACAAATCAAAATCGAAGTACTAGTTAACGGAAGTTAATAAACCGATTTATGATTAATGATTTTAAAAAATTAATATTAATGGACCGATTAATCCATCCATCAATCACCCTATTTTCCTCGGCTTAGAGTGTCTTTGCCTCAACTTAAAAGGAAAAAAAATTACTAAGTGGCTCTAGGTATGTCAGCAAGGGAGTGAAATGGAATGTGAGATTATATTAAACTTTTTATTACCATCTTCTAGCTTCGTTCATTCAATCTGATGACAAGACCTAGTCCACTAAAAAGAAAAAGAAAATGACATAGTCCATTGTAGAGGTGGCAACGGGCCGTGCACAGCCCAGGCAGGTTCGGGCACCTCCGAGCTGCGCCGGGCACAGCCCGACCACATTTCGGGGCGTGCAATGCATTGTAGAGATGGCAACGGGCCGTGCCCGGGCCCGAGCCCAGGCAGGCCCGGCACGACCACATTTCGAGCCGTGCCTGGCATGGCCCGAATGTGTGGCAGCCAAGCTCAGCCCGGGCCCGAGCCCATCCAGCCGAGCTCGGGGCAGCCCGAAAATTAATTATTTAATTTAATTTTTTTAATTTAAATTTTTAAATTTTTAAATTTTAAAGGTTTAAATTTTAAAGGTTTAAAATTTAAAGGTTTAAAATTTAATTTTAAAAATTAATGGTTACGGGTGAGTTTTGAACTTGGACCTCTAATTTTTTTTGAGATAGCTTAATCATTGTACTAAACTTTATTATATATTTTTCAACATATTTTTTATATGTAACATTGTAACGCAGTACAAATTAATAAAAAGATTTTTTAAAAATCAAATTATAATTAAATTTTTATTTATCTTTAATACAAAAATATTCATCCAATGATAAAATAATTTTTTTAATATTATAATAGACCGCACCTTAAAAGGTTGCCTACGTACCTTTTATAGCTAAACATGTACTCCCAATGATTAACTATAGAATGATCAGGTCTACGTAGTTTTTTTTACATTTTTAATCACCCGTAATCCTGGTGATTTAACTTGTACTTGGACCAACAGCATCAGCTTTGCTTGTTTGAGCTTCCTCCTCTCCCGATAATGAAGTGTCATGTTCTCCCTTATCTTGTAATCTATCTTCAGCATCCAACCAGTCTTTTAAGCAAATGCACATTTCAACCGTTTCTTCACTCATTCGGCTCATTTTTTCATCGAGAATTTTATTTCCTGCAATAAAACAAGACTCATAAGCTACTGTAGACACAGGAACAGTTAGTATATCACGTGTCATGATGGAAATAATAGGATACATATTTTTTTGTTTTTTCCACCATGCTAAAATTTCATTATCATCTATTTCTTCAGAATGATTATGATCTAGAAAAAAAAGTAATTCATTAAAATTAGTAGATTTAGTTTTTTTTATTCTACGACCAAGTTGAGAATTAATACTATTTCTACCATCATCTCTTAATTTAGAAGAAGAAGACGTTGTCTTAATTGTAATTGTATCATCAAATTTTGAAGCGTAAAATACAAACATGGAATTCAATAAATTTTAAATTTTAAATTTTTTTTCTTCAACATTATCTAACTCCATATTCTTATAATAATAATCTAACAACTATTTAAACTATCAATTTTCATTCTAAGATCTAAACATATTGCTAAACAAAATAAAGTAAGTATATCTTACCAATATTTTTTAAATTTAGATTCCATTAAAGAAATAATTTGTGCAAATAAAAGATGATGTCTATATGAAGAAAATACTTCACTAATACGAACTATATGTGAAAGAGTTAAATTACATGTAGGATAATAAATACCGAAAAGTTATTCGGTAGCTTTATTAAAATGTTCTAAAATTTGAGTAATATGCCCAGCAACTAACCAATCATTATTATTAATTGGATCACCAGACATATTTTGATTGTAAAATATTATAAGGATCTCTTGATATCTTATAGTAGACATAAGCATATAATATGTTGAATTTCATCTAGTAATAATATCACCATTAAATTTTTTAAATAATTTATTAAAAAATTGACATAATTTTTTAAATTCTTGTGTTTTTGCTTTTGAAGAACACATATATCTAAGAACATCTTTTATTTTTTCTACATGTATATTTACTTGTTTTAAACCATCTTATACACATAAATTAAGAACATGACAAACATAACGAACATGAAATAATTCACAATCTAATACTGACTTAAATAACTGTATAAGGGGAGGAATAACATCATCATTATTACTAGCATTATCAAAACTAATCGAATTTTTTTATCATTTATATTATAGAAAGATGTTACAAATCTAATAGTAGAAAAAATGGCAACAGAAGTGTGTGGATATTCAAAAATTTTAAAACTAATTATTCTTTTTTGCAAAATAAAATTTTCATCATTCCAATGTGCAGTAACACAAATGTAAGAATTAGTAGTACGTTGACTAGACCAAACATCAGATGTTAAAAAAAAATTGATTTATTATTTTGAAAACTAGTCATTATATTTTCTCTCTATATAAAAAATAATTTTAAAGCATCACTTTTCATTGTATTTCGAGTAATTTTTTTATATTTTGGTTGTAAAGTATTTTGAATCCAACTAGAAAATCTTGGTTGATCAACAAAACTAAAAAAGATTCATTTTGAACAATTAATTTTGCAAGTTCTCGACGTTGAAAATCATGATCATACGAAAAAGCTGTTAAACTAGAAGAAGATAAATTAAGAATTTGTTGAGCTTGTGCAACCTTATTGTCATGACCCTTTGCATGACGTAATAAATGACCAGTTCCTCCAGTTGTTGAAGTCGGAATAATTTTTTGACATTTTTTGCACCGAGCTGTTGTTATGGTGCCATCAGGTTCAATAATTTTCTCAAAATATTCCCAAACCATACTTTTTTTTTCTACCTGATGGACATAAATTAATAGATGGACTTATCTCTATGATTTGATTTTATTAAGTGGTAGGAGTGGTAGGAGTAGCAGGAGGCATTTCTTCTAACATATTTGATCCAACTTGTGGAGAATAACCTGAAAAATCTCCATTCACCATTAGTAAAAATTAAAAATATAAAAAGTATAAATATTATACTAATCAATGAAACAAATTGAAGAGATTAAAAAAAATTAACAACAATCTTGAATCCTTGTCTTCTTGATGAGCTTAAAATGTTCTTGAGAATGATTGTAAATGAACTTAGATTATTGAAAGTAAGCGAGTTGAGAGTTGAGAATTGAGAGTTGAGAGTTGAGGATTGAGAGAAAGAGTTATAGATGAAGATAGAAGAATGAAGAATGAGAGGGGGTATTTATAAGAATTTTTTATATTTTTTATTTATAATATATTCGCCGGCTCGAGCCATATTTGGCTCGGGCCGACCTAGGCCTGGCATGCGCCAAGCCTCCCGTGCTCGCCCAGAGCACGGGCACGCGAGCTGTGGTTGGCCTGCGTGCCGTGCCGAGCATGGTCCGACTACGGGTCGTTCCTAGCACGGCCCGCGTGCCCAGAAGACGAGCCCAGCCCAAAACCGGGCCGGGCCCGTGCCGCCCATGGGCTGGCCCAGCCTGTTGCCCCCTCTAGTCCATTGATCTCTTCATTTGGAAACTTCCAATGAAGACATCAGCTTCGATCCACCATATTTTTCAAGAAAAGAATAGACACTTCAAATATTAGTTCAATGCATTGAGCGGTTGAGCCTCCATTTTTTAACAAGTCTAGGTTTGACTGATATATGATTAGAGAAAGGACGGAAGAACTTTATGAAACATTTATTTTACAAGCTAACTGCTAAACGGGGCATATGATTGGTTTGGTGAATGGTGAGTCTCGTCCTAGTCCACGGCAGTATCCATTGACTTGTAAACCCCAAGTCAACGTCAGGATGTTTTGCTTTTGTCTGTGGCTATATCAGAGTTCTTGCACAAAGGCGAAGAGTACAGATGGAAATGGAGCGATCGGAATCGGTTGGGGATCCGTGAGATCACCAGACGTTGAAAGTCCAGGTATGACGGACGAAAGGAGGCCAAATTTGCTACCTTATACTTGGTATTACATTTTGGATTTCTTTTGGAACTATTATATAGTCTGAATTGGGGATCTCGTGACTCTTTATCTTTGCCCATAAACTACTTAGTATTATGCTCTTGCTCTATTTATAAAAGGTAGGATTTGTATGTCTTTTTGTAAAAATTAGCTCATAAAGGAAAAATTAAGGAACATGGATGGAGGGAGAGCTTCATGTTTCAGTTTTCCCAAGCAAAACCCTATCTGGGAGGCATATTTTAGTTCAATTGCTTAATATTTATAAAGAGACATGGGAAAATAAAAGTTATGTAAGGATCTCTTTCTCTCACTTCAATGTAAAGCAAATATTGCACATCAGGTGGTTGATGAAATGCTAAGGAAGATCAACACAAAAGAGTGACTGAATTTAGCGAGGGATCTAATCCTGATCCTGATCCTAACATAGGCTAAAAGACAGTGGTTCCTGAGTCCTTACCATGTTAGTGAGATAACCAATCCATGATTGACTGAGTTGATGTTTCTCTAAGCATATCAATTCCTCTTTTCTGGCTTCTTTTTTGGGTGTAAATTTGAAGGCATGGTAGTCACTAGAAGGTGCTTACCAGTTTTTTTGCAGCTTTATTAGCATGCCCTTGTTTTCCCATCATATTTTGGTTTTGCATTACATCAATAATGCCCAGCTTTTTGTTTCAGGTGGATATTAGTGCAGTGACAATATAACAATGGTGTCACCTTGGGCGCCCATAGGAAATGTTGCCAATGTCACACAACTTGTAGGGTTAGATGCCATCACCATAATTGCCATGATCATAGATGCTGCTGAAAATGCACGAATGCACAAGAAGAACTGCAGGGCATTTGCAGAGTATTTAGAACTCATAAGTAACCTCTTGGTGCCGCTCAACATCTCAGAGCTCAGGATGTACCCTGAGACAAGTGCGCCACTAGACCGACTAGAGGATGTTCTCAGAAGGTCGCACTTTCTCGTTAGTAGTTGTTGCGACCGCAGCTTTCCCTATCTTTTGGCCAAGGGGTGGATAATCAAGCAGCACTTCAAGAAAGCAGAGGTAGAGATTGAATGATACTTGAAGCTTATTCCGCTCGTCACTCTTGTGGATCTCCAGAGAGTGAGGGTACGTATCCTCTTACTAATTTTATGTGTAGTAGGTTTTGTGGCATATCCTATCATGTTGTTTGTTAAGCGAATCTTAGTTTTGATGGTTCTTATTATTATAGAGGAAAAAAAATGTACAAAACCACACAAAAAATTAGTGGTCCACCATTTCCGCTTTTTAGTTTCACCTGCTCATCTGTTAGGGGTTGACTCAAATTGGGTCCGAACCGAATCCAACGAGTCAGACCAGACCCAAATCGGAGTTTATTTGATCAAATTTATGAATGAATTCGTTGAATCATATAACGCTGAAAAGGGCTGAATCGGAGTCTGCTTATTGGGTCTGACGGGCAAGCCATGCAAGGATTTGTCTATTGGGCTCAGCTCGGCCCGGCCTAAGCGGGCCAGGCCGAGTGGGCAGAGCCCCCCATTTGCTGCCAATGGCACCATGTGCACACATGGTGCCAACGTTGTTGCTGCACAGATTTCGGAGCAAAAGATGCTCAAATTGAAGATTTCTTTTGAGCAATTCCAATTTCGTGTTGACCAGGCCAAATAAAGAAAGGTGATCAAGATGTTACACGTGCACGCAATTTGAAAAGTTATCAAATTGAAGAATTCCACCGCAGCGTATAATTCAATAAACGTATCAAATTAAATCTTGTTTCGTCACCCAATCTGCTGCTGCCAAGTTGCCGAATAAATTGCTAACAGACGCCATTCTTGCAGATAACTTTAGATACAGAAAATTATCAGACAATACTTTACTTTAGTTCACAATCAGTTATTATTGTTCTGTATTGGCATAAGATTGTTTCCTCCTCTCTTTAATAAAAGAAAAGTGTCATCTTCTTCCCATGGAGTAGGATCGGTATCTCATCGATTTTGAATCACGTTAATCCTCTTGTGTTTTATTTTTCCACATTATTATTATCGGATTTGGTTTTCCGTTTCTCTCGCCGGGTTCGGGTTTTGTAGATCCTGCAGGAAATTACCCCAAATTTCCTAACAGTTGGTATCAGAGCCTACTTCCCCAACCAGGACGAGCACCAAATTTGATATTGAGAAGTTAGATCGCAATGTCAACTATGCACTTTGGTCAATGAAGATGAAAGCGATCCTAACTATGGAGAAGATACATGATGCTATCCTTGGTAAGGATAATATGCAGGGGACCGAGGAGGAGAAAGAATACAATGAGCAAAAGACAATTGCAGTTTTGTACCTAAGTTTGTCAAATGAAGCACTTCGAGAAATTGCATCTCAGATGACAACTAAAGGTATTTGGGACAAACTCGCATCCTTGTATCAGGATACAACTCTCACCGGTAAGATGGCTTTGAAGCAGAAGCTCCATTTCCTACGTATAACAGAAGACACATCAGTCAAAGAGCACATCAACACATTTCAGACAATCATCATGGACCTGGAGAATATATATGTCAAAATTGAAGAGGAAGATAAAGCTTTATTCCTTTTATGTTCACTTCCTTCTTCTTTTAAAAATTTTCGTGAAACTATGCGTTTTGGAAAGACTACTATTACTCAAGAACAGGTGATTACTGCTCTTGTGTCTAAGGAGCTTATGGACACGCATCTTACAGCAAATTCCTCTGGTGGAGGGAAAGGAGAAGCTCTCTACTCTAATGAAGCAAGAGGAGATAACAAATCATATGTCACTTGTTAATATTGCAAGAAATGAGGTCACATTAAGTCAGAATGTCGTAGTCTAAAGAGAAAGTTGCAGCAACAAAATAAGGGTCAAGACAGACATATGGAGGCCTCTTATGCAGATTTTGAGAAAGTAGAGGTATTGGTCGTGACAGATGGCACAAATACTGCTAAGACACGCCGTGGGCGATGGCGGTCTCGTCGGCGACAACACACCTCAGGTCAAAATTCCTCTTCCTCTTCTTCTGATATGTCTGATCATGCAAAATGCAATCCAGGTCAGCAGGCGAACAGGTCAACCACCAGTAGCATTAATGAGTGGTTCCTGGATTTTGGGTGTTCCTTGTTGGCTTTAGGTTTTCAACCTTGGTCTTAATATCTTAATCTCGGTTTTGATGATAACAAACATGGAACTAATATTTCGTCGAGAAATCTTTCAGGTTCCATATTGATTAGCGTTCGATGTCCTTGATCGGAAAAATCAGAAAATCGGAAGGACATTGATCGTCGTGCTCAGGTTCATCGCGAAATTTCTCGAAGATCGACGAGTGCACCAAAGTCGCATTGGACGAGTCCAAAGATCAGATGGAAAACTCTCCAAGTTGATGCTCGTTGAAAGCCGAAACCCGAAAACGAAGCGCGGAAGAAAAAGGCTGAAGAAATCAAACTCAGCCTAGGTTCGATCGACCGGGCGGTCGACCAAATAGTGTAAGGAAAAAGGCAGTAGTCCTTTCGGTCGACCGGTCGGTCGACCGAACACTGCCAAAAGCTAGCAGTGGCTACTTCGGCCGACCAGTCGGTCGATCGACAGAGGCCAGAAATGGGCAGTAGCCCTAGCGGTCGACCGATCGGTTGACTGGATTAAAAATCGCGCGACGTGCATCTCTGGCTTCTCTGCGTCGACCGGATTGAGGGAACGCACAGTTGTGTCTGGGCGGTCGACCCGTCGGTCGACCACACAGAGAGAAGATGCGTCGGTCGCTTTGAGCGGTCGATCGGTCGGTCGACTGACCAATCGACCGGGCGACTGCAACGGATAGTTTTCTATCCGTTGAGCTGCCGTTTCTTCATGAGGGTATAAATTCACCCTCATATAACTTATTTGAACTTCTTCCTTGAAAAATACAGATGATTTTATTGAGCATTAAAAAGAGAATTTTGAGCCTTCAAAGGATCGATTAAAAAGCGCCCTGTTCTTCCGTGAACATCTTCTCAAGCGCCCCAGTTTTCTTCCTCAACTCAGGATCTGATTTGAGCTCCACCTCTTGGCGAGTTGAAGGCATCGAAGGCGTGGAAAAGAGCTGTTTATCTTAGTTTTCTCTTTAAGCTCTTTTGATTGTATTTTAACTGTTATTTGAACTTGTTTAATTTGGATTTGTGTTTGTAGAAGATCGGGTGTTTGGTCTTGTGTGTGATAGTGGTTACCTTGGTGAAAAGGTGTAAAGCCACTTGTGTAAACGTAGTGTTACTAGGATTAGTCGAGTTGTCCCTTAGGGTTGAGGTGGAAGAGTGCTCTCGATAAGAAGGCGGAGACTTTCGGGTGTGGAAGTACCTTAGGTCGAGAGTGAGACTCTTCAAGTCAAAGTCCTCTGTGTAAGGGAAACGAGAATTAATCTAGTAAAACTAGTTTGAAAATCCTAAGCGGGGTGCTTAGGTAGTGGAGTAGGCATTGGGGCCGAACCACTATAAATCATGTGTTTGCATGGATTTATTGATTGTTTTAATTGCCTAATTATTTATCGCTTCCGCATCTAATCATTCAATCGTTAATCACCTAAACAATCTAAGTAAACGATTAAAATTGAATTTAAGCTAATTAATTTAGTAAACACACTATTCACCCTCCTTCTAGTGTTGCCATTTCGCCAACATACCTATCACATAACTCCACATCAGACGACCTTTGTGGATTATTGGCGCACCAATGGTGGAGTAGTTCGTGTCGGCAACAACGTACCTTGAAAAGTTGTCGGATTTAGAACAGTAAAATTAAAATTGCATGATGGCTCGACAAATCCTAGCAAATGTTCGTCATGTCTCGAAGCTAGGAAGGAATCTAGTGTCTCTTGGAGTTCTTGACACTAGGGGCTATACGACAACTTCTGCAGCAGGAGTTTTGGAGGTACACGATGGAGCCACGATGGTACCGAAGGCTCTAAGGACGTCGAACAATTTGTACAAGGTGGACGGATCCATCTTTCGTAAAGCAGTCCAGATTTCGAGGCAAAACACAGCAAAATCAAACACCGGGTTAGGTATAAAATTTGCTTTCAGGGCAATCCCTTCTCAGAGATACACAATGGAGGAGACTCGGAGAACTATGTGGGCTCCTAAGGCCAAGCAGGAAGCTGACTCGGCCCACTTGAACACTGATTCGATGTAGGCCCTGTACGGGCCTTGTTGGAGAGGAGGACGACTTTTGAGGATTGCATCGGCACCAATTTTCAAAGGAGGAATTGTTAGGGGTTGACTCAAATTGGGTCCGAACCGAATCCAACGAGTGAGACCGGACCCAAATCGGAGTTTATTTGATCAATTTATGAATGAATTCGTTGAATCATATTACACTAAAAAGGGCTGAATCGGAGTCTGCTCATTGGGTCTGACGGGCAGGCCATGCAAGGATTTGTCTATTGGGCTCAGCTCGGCCCGGCCTAAGCGGGCCAGGCCGAGTGGGCCGAGCCCCCCATCTGCTGCCAATGGCACCATGTGCAGCACACATGGTGCCAACGTTGTTGCTGCACAGATTTCGGAGCAAAAGATGCTCAAATTGAAGATTTCTTTTGAGCAATTCCAATTTCGTGTTGACCAGGCCAAATAAAGAAAGGTGATCAAGATGTTACACGTGCACGCAATTTGAAAAGTTATCAAATTGAAGAATTCCACCGCAGCGTATAATTCGATCAACGTATCAAATTAAATCTTGTTTCGTCACCCAATCTACTGCTGCCAAGTTGCCGAATAAATTGCTAACAGACGCCATTCTTGCAGAATACAAGGTCGGCTATTTTTACTATAAAAGGAGGCCGAATATTGAATTCTAAGATCATCATACACCGAGGCACAGAGAGTTTTAGAGAGCAGCCATTATTGTTTTGGAGAGCAGTCGACTGTCATCTTCCCTTTCGACCTAGACGGCAGATTGAAGGCAGTTTCATCTCTTCCATCAAAGCAACAGAAGCAGTCTTTCACAGGATAGGTTTTCAGATACAGAAAATTATCAGGCAATATTTTACTTTAGTTCACAATCAGTTATTATTGTTCTGTATTGGCATAAGATTGTTTCCTCCTCTTTTTAATAAAAGAAAAGTGTCATCTTCTTCCCGTGGAGTAGGATTGGTATATCACCGATTTCGAACCACGTTAATCCTCTTGTGTTTTATTTTTCCACATTATTATTATCGGATTTGGTTTTCCGTTTCTCTCGCCGGGTTCGGGTTTTGTAGATCCTGCAGGAAATTACCCCAAATTTCCTAACATCATCAATGTAATGAAATCCCTTTTTGTCTTACTAGGATGGTTAAGATACATTATAACTGTATGCTCTCACTATTATTATGTTTAGCAGGTTTTGTTGTTTATCCCATCTTTGTTTTTAAGTATATCTTAGTTATGATGGTTCTTATTATGAACAAAATTGTAAAAACCACACAAAAAAATTAGTGGTCCTCCACCATTTGCGTTTTCATTCCAGTTGCTCATCAATGTGATGAAATAACTTTCTTTTTCTCTAGGAGGGTTGAGATACATTATAACTATTGAAGAATGATTATCAGTTACATTTTTACATTATCTTTACTGCATAGATGGTGTTATACATTGCATCTAATAGTTTGGCGGTTGGAAGTGGTCACTACAAGAAAATTTTTAGATATAGGCATATAAAATAGGCATCAAGAGCTAACGCTTGTTTTCATATATTAAAATCTAATAATTAATTATATTAAAATTTGGGCACCAAGTGATGGCGCCCTATTATATATATTTAAATACGCGCGTGTGTGTGTGAAAGGTAAAGGAGGGCTACCTATGAAGATTTTCTCACTTTTCCTTCCTAAGAGCAGCATACATTAAAATGATCCTCATGAGTTATTGTGTGAATGAATTTAAACTACTAGCGTTTGAAATATGTATGGTGGGTCTTCTATTAACTCATCTGGTGGCTATTATTAGGTTATAACTAAAAGGATGCACCCTTTCCATTTGGCATCATCTTAAGAAATTCCTTAAATATCAATAAAAAAGATTCAGAATTGCGACAAGTTTCTATTTTCTTATTCCTATGCTATGGTCTCTCTTTGATAATTTTTTTCCAACTTGTACTGGTTACTCAGGGAAGAAGAGAGATAATTGAAAGGGATCAACCTGAAGCTTCTCCAGATGAGGGCACTAATGTGCAAGATGCTTCACCAAATCTTGGTATTCAAAACTCTTTTTTATTCAGATGTCACTTGATGAAGTCCTTTAGAAAGATATGAGGTCCTTTAAGGAGGTGGATGTAGGACCTAATTATGAAGTTATCCATACAATTCTGGTGATAGAAAAATCATGCTAGCAATAACTATTATGCAAATGAAGGCCCACATTATTTGTTTTTCTCTAACCTCTAACAGTAGCTAGAAAACTCAGTTAAAGCCATAAGAGAAGATAAGTCATTAGCTCACTTTAAGATAAGTACTTTTTGTCTATCAACAAAAAGACAAGAAATTACTTCTCGAATTCATGGTCCCCCCACTAATTTTTCATAATTTTATTTTTTGCTTTTATTCAATAACCCATGAGCCATTGTCTGATTTAGTCTAAATGGTTTATTATATTTTAATTTAGACAAATTAAATTCTAAACTCAATGGTTTAGAGTTGTCCAGTTGGAGGGTGATATGTCTTCACATTCTGCAGGAAATCAAAACTCAAAAATCATTGCTTGAGGTTGGCCTTTACAGTGATTCTTGGTATAAAATGAATGTGAAAGATGGGACAGGGCATGGATTTGAAAACCACAGTACCATACTGACCGCCATTTACCAGTCTAACAAACCAGTATTGCCAGGTGCTCTGCATCGGCATACTAGTAAATTCTGGTTTGCCTAGTTATTGATATATATTGGGCCTGAAATTCAACCTGGGAGCATTTAATCTAAACATTTTTCCTACTTCAATATGTTCTAAAATTCAAGGGCAAATTGATAAAATGTAAAGTTCAAGAACCAAACTGAAATTTAACCTATGAAACTGAAATCAATCTAATCTTAAACATTCTTAGTCAAAGAAATGGGATTGTAAGAACCGTACTAGCCTTTGTTACCTATTGCATCAACCTTGACTTTACGTTTGGCGGCCGCAAATATAAGTTGACTTTTCTGATCAAAGTATGTTATCCTTAATAAGACAATATATATACCTTGAATGTTTGATGTGTTTCAAGATAGCTCGACTGTTCTACTTATGCATTTAATAGAGTAAGCTTGATATAAAAAGCTTGGAAGAGCATGAACAGGTAACCAATTTTAAAAGAAAAAAATTTGGTTAAACTATTTCAAATACCATATATAATATTTGTGTCCCTGAAACTCGTGTGTGATTTTGAGACTTAAGTTTAGTTGAGAAGCAAAGAGTTTGCTGTTTATCTAACAATTTGAGTCTTTTGTCTTCTTGTAGGAAGGTCGAGTATTGAAAGCGAAAGAAGCAGAAAAAAAATGATTACTAGCATCAAACGTTGGGCCAAAGATTCACTCCACAAATTCTTCAAACCTAAAAAAGGGTCTGAAGTTGGAGTCAATTATGATTCACACCATCTGTTCGTCCAACCTAATGTAGGGTTTGAAGTTGAAGTCAATTATGGTGCGTCATTTCGAATATTCAGTCTTAGTGAATTGAAGAGAGCCACAAAGGGCTTTGCATCAAATAACATTGTTGGGAGAGGAGAATTCACAGTTGTATACGAGGGTATGTTGGATAGTATTGCTGTTGCTGTAAAGAAATGGGCACAACAGTCTTCGCAAGGGTCACAGGAGTGGGAGGTGACTGCCTATGCCCTCTTATCCTAGTATGATCCTGGTTTTACTTTTTTACTGGTCTTTGGATTCCGTTCTGTTACAGAATGGTTTCAGAAATACTTATGAGAAGTCAACCAGGTAACAAGACATGAAATTTTAGATGCCCATGAACTGCAGATGTACTTCTACCATCAGTTGTATGTGTCAGCTTCTCTTCGGTGGCATCTACCTAGATGACACATTATTGTTTTCTAGAAAAAACTTTATAGTGATTATTCAGATTCTTTAGCATTATAACTAGAAAAATATGGACAACTCGATGTAATCTAGTTTTGAGTTTAAAATTTCTTTTATGATGTTTAAAGAAAATTCATGCTCAGCTTTTATAGTTATTCCACAGTGACTATTTGCTTTCTAGATAAAATTAATGCTTTATCTGTTATCATTGACAGAACGAGATGAATATTCTGCAGAATATGTCTCATCCGAACCTCATCAGGCTCTTGGGCTATTGCCAGGAGGAGGGTATCGTCCTCCTTGTATATGAGTTCATGGCTAATAGGAGCTTAGAGCATCATCTTCTTGAACGTGAGTATTTTTCCAAACCTAACTGCTAAGTGAGATTAAACTGTTAATAGGAATCTACTTTTTTTTTTTTTAACAAAGATAGAAAGTTACAATAGGTGATTATACTAGGGATCGAACCTTGGATCTCTAGACAACATACAACATGTTGTCACCAATTGTGCTACCCACAGTTGACTAATAGGAATTTACTTGCTTACTAATGCTCTAATATGTGGCAAATATGGAATCTCATTGGCCAAGATCAACATGTGTTTTTTCACAATTTGCTTCTGACACTCCTTCTCCAGGCCACTTCCGAACTCCTCCACTGCCCTTTCTCCCGAGTGCTCCTCCTCCCCATCTCCACATGTATTTACTGCTCAGCAACCTACTGCCAAACAACCTACGGACACTCCTCCAGGCCACTTCTGAACTCTTCCACTGCCCTTTCTCCTGAGCACTCCTCCTCCCCATCTCTCCTCTTCACTTTTCCACCGCACCTCAGCCATGTCCTCCAAATCCCAAGATGAACACCCGTCCCTAGCACACTTGTGTTTTCTTACCCAACTCCGCCTCTTCACTGGACAGAGCACGTTTAGCCGACAGTGCATTATCATCGCTGTTCGTGGACAACTTCACGAAAACACAGACATCGCTGCATTTCTGGCCTTACATTTCTGGAATCACTGCAACCATCAGCATCTATGGAAACAAAGGCAGCACCTAGATGGCCGCTTCCTCGTCACAACACTGTACACTGAAGATTCAAACTACAAGCGCCGACTACTTCAAACCCAGCGTATCAGATGGAATCACCTGATCCTTGACTTCAAGGATTGGAGTGGCCACGACATGTACTCAGAGGTGAGTACCTCGGAGTTGCAAGTGGGGTTGGAGTTGCGAGGTTTACTGCTTATTTTTTGGCATATAGAGGTCGTGATTGCTCTGGTCAGCTCCTCATTTGAAGCAATTAGGGCTGAGCATCGGGCGGGTCGGGTCAATACTCGACTCGACCCGATCGGGTATTAACCCGAAAATTTCAAAAAATTTATACCCGACCCGACCCGAGTTTTTAATCGGGGCCCGACCCGAATAACCCGAAAAAATCGGGCCCCGACCTGATTAATGCGAATTCGGTTTAGAAAAAAAAAAATTCATCTTGAAAATAATGATAAAAAGGTGAACAATTGTATTAAAATTATAACTCAAGACCTCCTAAACGTTATCTCCACCTTTCTAACCACAAAGCCAACATCATCTTTTATTAACACATACAACATATATATGTATTTAACTTAAAATCGGGTCGGGTCGGGTTTTCACCCGAACGTGACCCGACCCGAAATAGTAAATGAAAATTTTAAAAATATAACCCGACCCGATATACCCGAATAACCCGACCCGAAATGAATTTTCGGGTAGGTTTTTTCGGGTTAGATCGGGTTTTGCTCAGCCCTAGAAGCAATAGATGAGGAGTCAGAAGCAATAGATGAGGAGTCACTACAGTGGACGAACCTCACCACCTGCCAAGTTCAGGTACGGATACACGCCCTACACTACATTCCTATATTATCCCTGCATGCGGAGAATTAACGAAAGCATGTGGAGCCGTGGAGGTAAGAGTGGTGTGGCACCAGTGGACCACCACCGATGTGGCCCTTCAGCCAAATCCGCACTACAATGAACCAAATCAGCACCCTAACGGACATGCCGGCGATGAAGAGGACCCTGAGTTCGATCTGCAAGAAGAGGAAGCACCATATGATAACAATGATATGCACATCTCTAACAGCCCCCATGCTGCCCCGAGTGGAAACAATAGCGAAAGATAGTGTTAGGGGTTGAATCAAATTGGATCCGAACCGAATCCAACGAGCTCGACTGAACCTAAATCGGAGTTGATTTGAAGCAACTTTGTCAAATTAGATCATGCAAAATTGGGCTTGAACCATTCTTCTCAAAATGGCTCCACGTGCGTTGCACATGGAGCCATGCCACGTTGCAGCAAATGCTGCATATTATTTGGATGGCATGGTCAAAGTTTCAAGCACACGAAATTCGAGGAGCTTTTAATGTTTTCATATAATTGTTTTAACTTGTCAATATGAAGGAATTGAAGCACGTGACACGAGATGCTTCAATTTGTTGCAAGCGCACGCCATCAAATTGAAGAATTCCACCGCATAGCATTCTTTCTCCTGCAGTGTACACTTCGGTCAACGGGCCTTAATTCTCAGTCAAAATTGGAGTGGTCAGGCAATTAATCAGCGTCAGCGCCATCTTCACGATAAAATTGCAATCAATTGGTTTTACGCAGAATATCTCGTGCACCTAAGTCGGCTCTTTTCTTTATAAAAGAGGGCCAAATGCAAAGTTCTAAAGAACATCCCACACCGAGAGGAAGATATAAAAATCCCCATATGTGAGATATTTAGAGATCCAAAAAATTAGGAGCGTTGCTACCACCATTTTTCAAGGAGTGCTCCTTCTCAAGTTCCGACATACAGTAGAAGTTCAGTTTCAAGGCAGATATTGTAGAGCTAGTGCCTCTACTCCATATCGGTTTCAAATTCTATTTATTTAAGACAGATTGCTATATTCTAAAGTGGATTTATTTATTGTCACCCCTATTATATCTATCTTTTGGAATTAATAAAGCAGCCTCTTCTTCTCCCTGTGGACGTAGGATCGACACTCCGCCGAGTCCAAACCATGTTAACCCCTTGTGCCTTTTATTTTTCCACATTATTATTATTATCAGATTTGGTTTTTCGTTTCTCTCACCGGGTTCGGGTTTTTTAGATCCGGTAAGAAATTACCCTTAATTTTCTAATAGTTGGTATCAGAGCCTACTTCTTTAACCATGGTGAGCACCAAATTCGACATTGATAAGTTAGACCGCAGCGTCAACTATGCACTTTGGTCAATGAAGATGAAATCGGTCTTAACTATGGAGAGGATACATGACGCCATCCTTGGTAAGGATAATATGCAAGGGACCAAGGAGGAGAAAGAATACAAGGACCAAAAGGCAATTCCAGTTTTGTACCTAAGCTGTCAAACGAAGCAATTCGAGAAATTGCATCCCTAAAGACAGCTAAAGGTATTTGGGACAAGCTCGCATCTTTGTATCAGGACACAACTCTCACTGGCAAGATGGCTTTGAAGCAGAAGCTCCATTTCTTGCGTATGACAGAAGACACATCGATCAAGGAGCACATCAACACCTTTCAAACAATTATCATGGACCTGGAGAATATGGGTGACAAAATCGAAGAGGAAGATAAGACTTTATTTCTTTTATGTTCATTTCCTTCTTTTTCTTAAAGTTTTCAAGAAACTATGCTTTTTGGAAAGAATACTATTACTCTAGAATAGGTGATCACTGCTCTTGTGTGTAAGGAGCTTATGGACACGCATTTTACAACAAATTCTTCTGGTGGAGGGAAAGGAGAAGTTCTCTACTGTAATGAAGCAGGATGAGGTAACAAATCAAAAGTCACTTATTGTTATTGCAAGAAATGAGGTCACATCAAGTCAGAATGTCGCAGTCTTAAAAAAAGTTGTAGCAGCAAACTAAAGGTCAAAACACACATATGGAGGTCTCTTATGCAAATTTTGAGAAAGTGAAGGTATTGGTCGTGACAGATGGCACAAGCACTGCTAAGACATGCCGTGGCGATGGCGGTCTCGTCGGCGACAACACACCTCAGTTCAAAATTCATCTACCTCTTTATCTGACATGTTTGATCATGCAAAATGCAATCGAGGTTAGCAGGCGAACAAAACCACCGGTAGCATTGGTGAGTGGTTCCTGGATTCTGGGTATTCCTATCACATGACTCCACACCGGGCAACCTTTGTGGATTATAGTGGAGTAGTTCGTGTCGGCAACAACGTACCTTGCAAAGTTGTCGGATTAGGAACGGTGAAATTAAAGTTGCATGATGGCTCGACAAAAGTCCTAGCAAATGTTCGCCATGTCCCAAAGCTAGGAAGGAATCTAGTGTCTCTTGGAGTTCTTGACACTAGGGGCTATACGACATCTAGGAGGAGTCTTGGAGGTACACGATGGAGCCACGACGGTATTGAAATCTCTAAGGACGTCGAACAATTTGTACAAGGTGGACGGATTCATCTTTCGTGAAGTAGTTATCATATAATTGTTTTAACTTGTCAAAAGGAAGGAATTGAAGCACGTGACACGAGATGCTTCAATTTGTTGCAAGCGCACTCCATCAAATTGAAGAATTCCACCGCATAGCATCCTTTCTCCCGCAGCGTGTACTTCGGTCAACGGCCCTTCATTCTCGATCAAAATTGGAGTGGTCAGGCAATCATTCAGCACCATCTTCACGATAAAATTGCAATCGATTGGTTTTAGGCAGAATATCTCGTGCACCTAAGTCGCCTCTTTTCTTTATAAAAGAGGGCCAAATGCAAAGTTCTAAAGAACATCCCACACTGAGAGGAAGATAGAAAAATCCTATGTAAGAGATTTAGAGATCCAAAAAATTAGGAGTGTCGCTACCACCCTTTTTCAAGGAGTGCCCCTTCTCAGGTTCCGACATACAACAACAAGAGTTCAGTTTCAAGATAGATATTGCAAGATAGTGTCTTTACTCTATACCGGTTTCAGGTTCTATTTATTTAAGATAGATTGTTGTATTCTGAAGGGGATTTATTTATTGTCACTCATATTGTATATATCTTCTGGAATTAATAAATCAGTCTCCTCTTCTCCCTGTGGACGTAGGATTGGCACCCCGCCGAGTCCCAACCACGTTAACCTCTTATGTCTTTTATTTTTCTGCATTATTATTATCGGATTTGGTTTTCCGTTTCTTTCACCGGGTTTGCCAATGATTGATGACTGGATTCACCCAGCTAGCGGCCCGACGAGTGTGAGCCTAACTGTGAACCAGGTTATCGCTCCAACAACACTAGTTACTACAGACCTGGCCTGTGGTGCTGACATGAATTCGATCCGCACGACTGTGCAATGTCACTATCGAGTGATATCCAACCGTTTTGTTATACAGTAAGATATTGGGTCGGCCATTGATGGGTGTCAAATCCACCAAAAATAAATACCTACTTCTTGAGACTTTGTAGTCGTGACAAGTAGGGTCGAATCCACAGAGATTGGTTAGTTTCAAATTCTTTTTAAACCAGAAATTAAAAAGGATGAAAAAAAGAGGGGGATTTTGATTAGATGTAAACCGAAATAAAGACAGTAATTAATTACAGTGATTAAAATTAAGGAGAAATCAATGAGACGAAAGTCTAGCTAAAGATACGTTTTCGATTTCGGATCGTGGGATTGATCATAGATGCTAAGGATGAGTTTCTTTATTTCTAGCAATTTAATAGACTTTTGTGAATTGAACAACAATCTCACAAGTCATATTAATTCAAGTATTTCATTAGTTCGGATTGAACAGCAACCTCGACTAATTTGTCTCTAAATCCTGCATGAAATAGCCAATACCGGTATACTAGCTATTGTTCTAATAATCTGGTAACAGACCGACAATTAAAAAGAAACAATAGAATAAATTCCGCAGGAAATAAATGAAATACTAGAAAACAAAGACTTTAAGCGCAGAAGAATTTCACAATTCGTAGAACCGAAACGTCGAATCGCCCTTTAGCTAGAAAGAAGTGGATCAACCACACATTGCAAACTCACACAATTTCATTCTCAAAAATAAACTACTGCTGAAAACTTAAAGAGCAAAACAAAAGGGAAGGCTATAGCTAAGAAAAATGCCAGCCCTAAAACTAAAGCTAAAAGCTAGCCTTGTTCATTACAACTTTTCTCCTCTTATAGGAGAATTCCAAACCTAACTAAAATAGAAATAAAGATCAAATCAACCCTACATAGTAATAAACTAACAACCAAATATCTTGGTTTAATGTTTTAGACACAAAAGGAGAGTCCAAATTCGTATGGGAACTTGGAAACAAAATTTCAGCTTTTAACATGGTAAATTCTGGATCTGTCACATGCATCTTTACTAAGGCGTGGGCACGTCCAAGGCAGTGCGACCAAATCTAGTTTGCATTCCAATTTCCAGCTTCCAAAAATATGCAGGGAGACTTCTTTTCAAATTCTTTCCATCATTTGTTGCCTAAAGTTAAAAAAAACAATAAACACATTTTAGGAAGCATTTAATTCGAATTTAGCATGAAATTAAGCAACAAAAGATGAAAAATAAACATGTCATTAAATCCCCACACTTAAACAATGCTTGTCCTCAAGCATAACTCAAACTGAACAATCACTCTCTTTAAAATTCATTGCACCCTATCGCAGTCTGCATCATAAAGTCTCAATAATCCAAACTAAAAGACAATAGTAAGTTAACTTTTCACAATGAAATCTCATTACTCCACACAGATTCATAACTACCTAGATACACATTCAGGTACAAGATGCAAAGGCTAAAAGGTTTTAAGCACACATACAAATTTCAAAAAGAATCATTGCACAAAAGAAACATCTACCAAGAAATGCCATAAGTCGAAAACTAGGAGACTTTACTTATTGATTTAGCACCTTTTGATTTTCCTAGATCGTTTGCTCAACCTTTTGACGCGAGGACATACATTGGTGATGCATGCACCCGGTTACTCAGTTGGCTTATTTGAATCTAAGTTCCTTGCCTAGAATGTCATACAACCTTTTGACGCGAGGACATACATTGGTGATGCATGTACCCGGTTACTTAGTTGATCACAACTCTAGGTGGCTACTAGCTCTACTCTTGATCTTTGGTGATCAGCGGAGTAATAGTGCTCTTTTTTTCTTTTCTTTTTTTCTCCCTCTTTTTTTTTTTGTCCAGACTTGAGGCATAACAAGGTAAAGTTCCTACTGTGCAAGATAAAACTAAGCAGGCATGGTTGTTTCAAAGTTTATGGTATCTTGAAATCTGAGAGTTCATCAAGAGATTGTCATATATCATGTGGAGAGATGAAAAATGCCATGTTCAAGTTAGCTCCATATTGTAATTCAGTTCAGGCATCAAGACATAATGATTTGGGCTTTTCAAGGATATAAATGAACCTTTAAAGACAGTAATTGAAATGTATGAGCTGAAAATCTAGGACAAGATTTCAAAAGGACTGTGCAACACGAAAAGTACCAAAGAAAAATGGCAGCTAGCAACATAATAGTGATTTCCATTAAAAAAATTCAGCTAGCTATAAAATTTCAGCATTAAAAGTTTAATTTTTTATGCAAGTTATTTTAGAAAAGTTATGTTTGAATAAAAACAGGTATCATGCAAAATAGACCCCTCCCCACACTTAAAATCCACATTGTCCCTAATGTGGTTCAAAATAATTTCAAAACAAAATAATAGCAAATTGGGAAAACGAGAACTTCCCTGAACATTGGAGGGTGTCGGCTGCTTGCTACTGCCTTGGGTTTTAGGCGTGGTCATGCCTAAAACTTCAAGTCTGCCTTTCAAATTTTCTCCTTTTTCTTTTAGAATTTCCAAAGCTCTACCATTGATGTCGAATTCACCTTTTGCCAAAAGATATTTTGAAGAAATTAAAACCAGAAGTAAAAGAAAAATAAAAACAAATCTAAAGAAATTGAAAAGAAAATTATGCAAAAGTAAAGACTAATAAATAAGGCGTGGGCACGCCTAATGCCTGGGTTGCCTCCGAGAAGCGCCCTTGTTTATTGTCCTAGGCTAGACAGTACTGCCATGTTTCACGTAACTCCAGTTACATATTTTAGATGCCTAGGCAGCGGCCTCAATTCCAATTGCGGTGTCTGCACAATAGAATGTAGAAGCTTAGTGTGAGAAGTATATGGTTCTAGGCATGAAGCATTAGTTTTTGTGGTTTTGAGCTCCTTTATTTCAACCTGTAATTTATTTCATAATCAATTTCAATACTGTCCAGATTGATTTTCATGTCCATAACACTCAAATTAAATGTTTCGTGAGCTGAAATGCCAACAAAATCAATATTCACTAGGAAAATTCATGGCATCATAAACATTGAATTTGATGACTTCCCTATTAAATTCCATAGTGAGTGTGTCATCATACATATCTATTTTTGTCCTAGCTGTGCTAAGAAAAGGCCTCCCAAGTAAAATTTCAGATGAGTTGAAAGAAGTACCTTCCTCCATATTAAGCACAAAAAAATCTGCAGGGAAGACTAAATTGTTCACTTGAACTAAGACATCCTCCAACACTCCTTCGGGGTAAACGACCGACCTGTCAGCTAATTGAATGATAACACTTGTCTTTTTCAATGAACCAATATTTAAAGATGAATAAACAGACAATGGCATGACATTTATAAATGCTCCTAAATCACACATAGCTCTTTTTATACCAATGCTGCCTATGTTACAGGAAATAGCAAATATACCTTGATTTTTGCATTTGAGAGGTAATTTCCTTTGAAGTACAGCGGAAACATTCCCTCCCACACTTACCTTTTCATTATCAATCAGCTTTTTCTTGTTGGTGCATAATTCCTTGAGAAATTTAGCATATCAAGGTATTTGCTTAATGGCGTCAAGTAAGGGGATATTAATTTCAACCTTGCGAAAAGTTTCAAGAATCTCTTTCTCTTCATTTTCCTTCTTAGACTTAGCCAATCTTCCTGGAAAAGGGGGCTTGATCATCAATGTTCTCGGTTGTTCTGTTTCATCTTGTTTCTGGTTAGCAGTGATTTTAGTTTCAGTTTCTGACTCTAAGTCGTGCCCACGTCTTGGCAGACTGGATTCTGTCTCTGGGGCGTGCCCACGTCTTGGCAGACTGGGTTCTGCTAACTCCTTTCCACTTCTCAGAGTCATTGCACTAGCATTTTGTTTTGGGTTGATGATAGTTTGTGAGGGCAGCTTGCCCTGTGATTCCAGCTTACTTAAGGATGACGCCAATTGACCCATTTGATTCTCCAAAATTTGATTGCTTGCCTTTGTTTCCATTATGCTTGCTTTTGTTTCCATTATGCTTGTTTTTGTTTCCTATTGAAATTATTGTGTACTAATTGCAAGTGATTTAACAATTTCTTCAAGAGATGTACCTGAATTTGAAGAGTATTGTTGTGACGGGCCAGGTTGCTTAGGTTGGAATTGCTGGAAATTTGATGGTTGCACTCCATAGCTGAAACGATCCCTCCATCTTGGGTTGTAAGTGTTTGAATAAGGATCATATCTACTTTGTAGAAGACTAGGAAATCCTCCAATAGCATTGACATATTTTTCAGTATCATCTTGGAGTGTGGGACCCATATCGGTACGATGACCAACGTGAGCACAAATTCCGCAAACTTTAGCCTATGATGTGTTTCCTGCAACCAAATTATGGACCATAGTAGTTAGATGAAAAAATTTAGATTCAGGGGAGGATACATTCACCTTATTTACCCCTCTTGAAGGTTCTTGCCGGAACCCAAATTGTTGTGAATTGACAACCATGATGGATATTAATTCCCTAGCGTCTTGAGGAGTTTTGTTCACTATAGCCCCACCACTTGCTGCATTCATCATCCTCCTTTCCATGGGTAGCAAACCTTCATAAAAATATTGGATTAGTAATTGTTCAGAAATACCATGTTAAGGCCAGCTTGCACATAACCGTTTGAATCTTTCCCAATATTCATGTAGAGTCTCTGTGTCTTTTTGTATAACTCCGCAGATTTCCCTCCTAATTCTAGCGGCTTGTGAAGTTGGAAAGAATTTATCCAAGAACAGCCTTAGCAAATCTGTCCATGCGTTGATTGATCCAGGAGGAAGGTAGAACAGCCACTCCTTGGCTGCATCGGCTAAGGAAAAGGGGAAGGCTCGCAGCTTGATTTGCTCATCGGATATGCCGTGTGGTTTCATTGTTGAGCATACAATGTGGAATTCCTTCAAGTGCTTGTGAGGGTCTTCATTTTCAAGTCCTCTAAATATAGGCAAGAGATGTATTAGTCCAGAATTAATTCAAACTTTACCTCTAGTTCTGGGTAAGTGATGCATAATGATGGTTGGTTGAAAGGTGCAGTAGCCAGTTCGCGCAAAGTCAGGTTGTTTTCAGCCATTTTTGCTTTTGATTCTACTTTTGTCTCAGTGTTAAGGCGTGCCCACGTCTCGTCTGCAGTTGAAGATGAGGGTGCCGAAACGTGTTTACCTCGTTGTTGGGTCGTCTTTTTAAGACTTCTAGTAGTTATCTCAATCTCAGGATGGAATATGAGTTCTCCTGTGCGATCAGATCTGACCATCAACGTTAAGACGCGCCCACGTCTAACCTGTCTGGAATTTTCCTGCACAGTCAAAATTGGTTAACAAAAGAATTAAATCTGATTATTACCAATCCCCGGCAACGGCGCCAAAATTTGATGGGTGTCGAATCCACCAAATATAAATACCTACTTCTTGAGATTTTGTATTCGTGACAAGTAGGGTCGAATCCACAAAGATTGGTTAGTTTCAAATTCTTTTTAAACCAGAAATTAAAAAGGAGGAAACAAAAGAGGGAGGGTTTTTGATTAGATGCAAGCCGAAATAAAAACAGTAACTAAAAACAGTGATTAAAATTAAGGAGAAATCAATTAGAGGAAAGTCTAGCTAAAGGTACGTTCTCGATTTCGGATCGTGGGATTGATCATAGACGCTAAGGATGGGTTTCTTTATTTCTAGCAATTTAATAGACTTTTGTGAATTGAACAACAATCTCATAAGTCATATTAATTCAAGTATTCCATTAGTTCGGATTGAACAACAACCTCGACTAATTTGTCTCTAAATCCGGCATGGAACAGCCAATACCGGTAGACTAGCTATTGTTCTAATAATTTGGTAACATACTGATAATTAAAAAGAACCAATAGAATAAATTCCGCAAGAAATAAATGAAATACTAGAAAACAAAGACTTTAAGCGCAGAAGAATCTCACAATTCGTAGAACCGAAACGTTGAATCGCCCTTTAGCTAGAAAGAAGTGGATCAACCACACATTGCAAACTCATACAATTTCATTCTCAAAAATAAACTACTGCTGAAAACTTAAAGAGCAAAACAAAAGAGAAGGCTATAGCTAAGAAAAATGCCAGCCCGAAAACTAAAGCTAAAAACTAGCCCTTGTTCATTACAACTTTTCTCCTCTTATAGGAGAATTCCAAACCTAACTAAAATAGAAATAAAGATCAAATCAACCCTATATAGTAATAAACTAACAACCAAATATCTTGATTTAATGTTTTAGACACAAAAGGAGAGTCCAAAATCGTATGGGAACTTGGAAACAAAATTTCAGCCTTTAACATGGTAAATTCTGGATCTGTCACATGCATCTTTACTAAGGCGTGGGCACGTTCAAGGCAGTGCGATCAAATCTAGCTTGCATTCCAATTTCCAGCTTCCAAAAATATGCAGGAGACTTCTTTTCGAATTCTTTCCATCATTTGTTGCCTAAAAGTTAAACAAAATAATAAACACATTTTAGGAAGCATTTAATTCGAATTTAGCATGAAAATAAGCAACAAAAGATGGAAAATAAACATGTCATCAGCCATGAACTGCTGGGTACGAAAGTTAACCCCATACTAAAAGTGAACCAGAGAGCACTATACCAACAAGAACAACATCCCCTGCGGAATCTTGACAACCCCTTCACACTAGAGGAGATTTTCAAGGTTATCAAGAACGCAAAAAATTACAAATTTCTAGGCCCTAACGACATTCCAACAAAGTTTTTAAAAAATTACAAGGATACCATTGGCTCTTATGTCACTCATGCTCAATGATCTTCAGAAAATTACAACATATCTCAGGAAAATCAACAAGGCAATCATTACACTAATCCCCAAGACAGAAGGAGCAGATCAACCCGAGACTTTAGACCAATCAATTTGGAGAACAACATAGTCTTTCTCCCTTCATGCAGATGCCAGTGGACAAATCAAAAGGAGCCTTCATCCCAGGACGCAGTAGTCAGTAAAACAATTTGGGCTTGCAAGAAATTAAAACAAAATATCTGTATGATTGAAATTGTTTTCGAAAAAGCATTCGACTTGATCAACAAGGATTTCATCTCCGACATGCTTAAGGCCATGGGATTACCTCCAAAATGCCGGTTATGGGTTAGATACCTACCGAACAGGGGTATCTTTTGTTCATAAAAGGGATCTCTGGCAAGGTAACCTCCTCTCCCCTCTCATTTTTAACATGTTAAAAATGACAATAGACAATATGTCCAAATTAATCGCCAAGGCGGTCTCTCAAAGGAAAATATCAGGAGCCCTTCATACACACTTGGCATAAGATATTTCCCATGTATTTTATCGAGACGACTTAGTCCTATTTTGTGAGGCCTCTAACCACAACTTCCAAACTCTAAAGCTCCTCCTAAGATGTTTTGAGTTAAACTCAGGGTGGAAGGTCAATCCAATCAAGACCAAGGTGATTCACACATCAGAGGATGGCGAAGCGACTGACCTAGCCGCTGTTACTTTGGAGTATACTGCTGCCAACTTTCCGATAAATTATCTGGGCCTCCTGCTCAGGAACAGACAACTACTAAGAGAAGATTGGAGGAGAATGCTTACCAAAATGGATAATTTGATGGCTTCCTAGGCCTTCTTTTATCTAGAGCAGGTCGGCTTACACTCTTAACAACGAACTCACAAGTTAAACCTCCTATATTTTCTCGATCTTCAAAGCACTTACGTGGGTCATCCGTCAAGTAGATAAAAGAAGGAAGATATTTTCTTGGATTGGAAATAGATTGGAGGATTTGAGAGATAAATCCCTGATGCATTGGGATACACTTACTGGTAGTAAAAAAATCTGAGGGAGGTTTGGGACTCTTAAATCTAGGTGCCTATAATAATGCCAGACTGGGTACTTGGATCTGGAAACTATGACAGCAGAAAGTATAGTTTGGATAATTATCATCTCAACCCTTTATCCAAACATGTTAAGATTGGAGTTCACATGTCACCAATATGGAGAAACATTGTGAAAATTCTTGATATTATAGCACCTCACTCCTTCACATTGTTGGCGCAGGGAATAGAACACGCTTCTAGCATGACTCTTGGCTTGGTGGGGGAAGACGAAGGACAAATACCATAACCTCTTCATGCACGTTTCAGATCCGCTCATAACTGTCGCATATGCCAAAGAGAGCAATGACAACAGAGAAAATTTAGGCTGGAACATCAATTTCTCTAACTATGTTCCAGCAGCTGATATTATCCAGCTAGCTCTCGACTTGGTCCCCTACCTGCACATGACGAGTGAAGACCAAATATATTGGAAATGGACCGGCCACGGAAAATTATCCATCAGCTCCCTCTACGGCCTTCTGAACTTTCGAGGCATCGCAATCTTCCGGAAGACATCTCTATCATGAACTGGTTCGCCGTCAGATACAGATTGCTAACTAAGGATAGGTTGCTAGCATAGAATATGCAGGTCACACCCACATGCCTTCTTTATGGTAGAGATAATGAAACTCATGATCATCTTTTCCAAAATTGTGCCTATACCAATGCGGGATGGGAGGAGTTACTGCGACTTCGCAAAATCGCTCCAGATGCTTTGATAATGTGTCACAATCACATGCAGAATGGGCAATAGAAGAAAATATCTTGTTAAATATGTATTGTAACTCTAGGAGCTGGTCCCCCCACATCCTCTCGTTCTTTCCCTATTCTTGTATTTGTCAATGCTTTTGATAAATACAAGTTTTTTATTTTAAAAAAACAATTTCTTCATTTTCAAGGACATGGGAATCAAATCCTTCAATCCAAAGGGTTCTTTAGATGATTGATTCCAAGGAATATAGCTATGTGACAATTCATATTTTCTTCATATAGGAAGGCTATCAAAACACCTTTTAATTTTCTGGTTACTATTCAAGATTACAGCAGAACAATTATACTTCAAACTGGCCGTAGTTTATCAGTTTCTGTTATCTAATGATTGGATTGCAATCTTTTAGAGAATGAGAGAATTTGGAATATTATAATCTCATAATTGCATTGCAATATTTTATTTTAAAATTTCAATTGTGATATCTTAATATATTAGCTAACTGTCCTAAGGGTATTCAGATTTTGATCAATCCAACTCCACCAAAAAACCTAATACAAGGTACAAATGCCATCAAAATAAATTGATATAATCACATCTACGTCTCAAAATAAACCATTTTGTCTCCAACAAAAAGAACTAATGGCTGCTGATTATTGACAGAAAGGAACTCACTTACATGGAACCAAAGGATTAAGATAGCAATTGGAACAGCAAGAGCACTCAATTTTTTACATACATCAGAGAAGCGCATCATCCATCGTGGCCTGAAGCCTGGTGTCATCCTTCTTGACTCCGTATGTGCTAGATTTATAGTTTTGCAATATATTAAATTTATTTCATTTGTTATTTCAATCTAAGATTTTAAGAAAAGTTTGTATATCTAGCTAGTTTTTTTTTATTATTTTTAAAAACTATTTCTGGATAACATTTTTTGAGTAATTAAACTATTTAATACCTTAAAGTCCATTAAATATTTTATTCTTTATTTACTTTTGAGTTAGTTGATATTAATTAAACACCATATGCCCCTATTAACTCAGACCCAACTCTTAAAGGTTAACTTTTTAGGAAGAGTATCCCCTTGTATGTTTCTTTACTCTTCTTCTGCCATGGATAAGGCAACACATGCAGCTTGGACAGTCTCAAGATGGCTCGCCCTGCATCAATGAATAACTATGTTCCAAAATTAAGATTCTCTGCCATTTCCAAATTACTATTTCCCTCAAGAATTATCTGAAACTGCCCCCCAAAATGGGATCAATCAACAGGTGCCTTCGAAATATGGGAAGATCCACTTTTCTGTGTTCTAGTGAGCCTTCTTGGATTTTTTTAAAAAATGCTGCTTTTCCTACATCATGGGAAATATTTGATATGGTATTGACCATAGCTAACATAACTGACCAACTATTGAAGAATATAGAATCACTACCAAATACTAGAAATTGTACCCATTCATCAGTAGTAGTATACGCCCTCTTATCTGGAGAATTTGTGCTACAATATGGGTGAATAATAGTAGCATATAGCACAAGATCAAAACAGGTCTTCCAAGCTATCCTAGTATAATCAAGTTGAAGATCTCTTGGAAATTATGAGCTCTGTTCAACAAAATATCATCAATTACATCAGAACATAGAGAAATAGACACAAACTCACCAAACAACTAGATTTATGTGTAACAATCTCAAAATGATTAGAACAAAAATGCACTAATCAACAAAAAAGAGAGAAAAATTCAAGATTTTCACTGTTAATCAGGATGTCAGTGGAACTAGCGGTTGATCGCTCAATTTGCTAGTTGATCACCCAGTCCACAAATTGATTGAGTGGCCCTTATACCGAGCACGATACAGTAGGAAACCCTACAGTATATGCATATATCAAATATCATAAGTTTGACTATGATTTTTAATATTGTTTTAGAATACCTTTCTTCTTGCTGGTACAATCTAATTTCACATTTAGTACTTAACAAAGTACTAAACTACTAATACGTAGATTTTGATTCCGTTAGGACTTCAATGCAAAGCTTTCAGGCCTGGGATGGTCAAGGGATGGACCTGCTGGTGAGGACCCAACCATTTCGACGCAAGTCTTGGGTGTGCCCGGATATTTGGATCCCAGGTATATTATGACAGGTACGTAGCATTTTTCTCTCAGCAGAAACAACTAAGTCATCAACAGTAACTATGCCAACATATTACATCAAGATCATGTGCCTCAACCTCCCTCTGTTTTCGGAACACCTACTAATGGTTTCCAAATCACTCTCTCATCCTCTTACATTTTTCCTACACCTCTTGTTTCTTCTTTGGCGGCTTCCATTCTTTCCCACTCCTCTTGTTTCTTCCATACCATGATATCCAAATCCAAAGCTTTATTAGCCTCTTTCTGTTGCAGGTGTTGTCCTCCGGATTATAGTTGATCCTGACTGACTGAGCTAGAAATCTAGAACTTGAAAATTGAAACAACTGATGCTTCCAGACTCATGTTACCACCAGCAAGAAACTATTTGATTACATCATACTAGTATATTGGTCACTTCAGGTCTGGTTATCATTTTAAAACTAATACAAGTTTGCACTTTGTCAGGCCATTTGGACACAAAGACCGATGTGTATGCATTTGGAATAATATTGCTGCAAATGCTCTCTGGTCGGAAGGTGTTTGATGTTAATCTACCGGTTGACAGACGCCATATAGTCCAATTCGCTAAGCCCTTGCTCTCCAATCTAACACGTCTAATGGACCCAAAACTTAATGGACAGTATAAATGGAAGGATGCTTTTCGACTCGCACAACTCAGTGAATGTTGTGTTTCCAATGATGTTAAGAAGCGTCCAAACGTGGTTGAGATTGTGAAGGTCCTTGAGAGCGTCGAGCACTAAGCAGAAGATGAGAATGGAAAGGCTTGCCACTAATTAATGTGAGAGTTGCTAGAATAAAACTTAGGTGCACCCCTTGCTTATCAAGCAACACCTGGGCTTGCACATATTTTCAAAGCCAGGATGTTAATTTACATCCTTTATTCACAAAATACATTTCAATTAAAACAATGTAAACTTTAAGATCCATGCACTAGCGTTGATGTAAATATTTCTCGGGGAAACAATATTTTAGGGGCATATATAGTTAATTTGTCTTTGCTTCATTTTCCATGAACTCTGGATATTGATTGAATTGAAACTTGAAGGAATATGATTATTTTTCAGTTGTAATTTTTTGTATACAAGTATAGAACTGTAGTTGTATATACAGCATTGTACCAAACTTTTCTGATATGGGTAATGGAGTTCTGCCACTGGTGTGATTTTAGAAACTCCTATTGTGTTGGTGTGTTTTAGGTTGTAAGCTATTGTATCTTTTGAAGATATAAGTATGCTTCTTTTAATGCAGAGGAAATAAATGCTAGCTCATTTTAATACAAAAGTTAAAGTCTTGTTGAGGAGCTTCTTCAGGGAAATTAACTTTGATGAGAGGAGTATGTGTTGTGGAACTCCCCCCTGGTTTGCCTCTGTCACAAGTATATTGTTGTACGGTGAAGGAGATGTAGCTGTGTGGAATGCTTTATTCTAATTGAAACCCCACTTTATGGTCAGTTTCACTAATTTCATGGTAAGATTCATCCATTTTATTTTTAGTTTCACATAGTTAGGTTCGCGGACTATTTGGGCACTTTCACCCTTTCTATAGTCACTTTATAACCATCAAGTTCCCCCACTTTATAGTCAGGTTCAGCCATTTTATAGTCAAGTTCATCCATTTTATGGTCAGGTTCACCCACTGTTTGGCCAAATTCACTCACTATATGACTAGGTTCATCCATTCTATGATCAAGATCGTTCATTTTATGGCCACAGACTATTTGGCTAGGTTCACTAATTTTATGGTCGGCTTGATCCATTTCATAGCTAAGTTCACCCATTTACTTGCCACGTTTCACTATTTTATGGCCAGGATCACCTATTTAAGGTCTAGATTCCCCCCACTTTATGACCAGGTCCATGCACTATTTGTCTAGGTTTACTTATTTTATGGTCATGTTCAGTTGTTCACCCATTTTATGGATAGGTTCATCTACTTTAGGGTCAAGTTCATCCATTTATGGCTAGATTCACCCACTTTATGGCAGGTTCAATCATTTTATGACTAGGGAACATCGGGTCAGGTTCTTTCATTGTTGTGTCAGGCTCATTCACTTTATGGTCAAGTTTACCTATTTTATGCCCGTATAAATTTCATGGTTAGATTCACCTGTTGTACAATTACGTTGACCCACTATGGCTAGGTTTGCATACTATTTGGCTAAGTTTTACTCGCACTCAAGCCAAATTTGGTTGATATCTACTTGTTCTTGCCCGAAGTCAGTGGTGTTGTAAGCCTTCACGTCTCTTTGGTCCAGCACGACTCCGATGGTGATCTACAAATACACTCTCATGCTCAAATGAGAGGAAATTTCAAATGATGAATATGAAATTAGAATCGAGAGTCTACTTAATGTGCGTTGTATCTATTTTATAAGGTAGGTCTGAGTGTTCGACGAAGATATCTCTTAGAATCTCGCGGGGATATGCCCTAAACTGATCGAAGTTTACCCCGAAGATGACAGGATCATTACTACCGAATTTAGTAAAAAAATGAAGGATGTCGATATTCTTGTTTGGTTGGGTAGAGCCCGCGGGCTAATTTGTGATTGGCTGGATCTGAGTCTGGTTTATGAATGTGGGGGTTTCTGGGCCTGGTATGATCGAGTCTAAAGAGCTAGTTCAGTCCATAGTCCTCGAGCTTGGTCGAAATTTGAGGACCGCATGTCGAGCTTTAATAGTATGTTAACTTCTGTTTGTCTGCCAAACTCTTTATGTGTTCCGAGTATCTGACTTTGGGCGGGTATATGAGTACTAGATGTGTTCTATCCTTAGCCAAATTACTAAGGTATGAGAACTTAGTGTGCTTCGATTCGTTTCGCGACTCTTCGGTTTCTACGCTCAATGTGGAGATTGCAAGGAAAAGATGCATTTTTTTTCTCGTGATTGCCGCTTATGAACGTCTGCCCAGCATTTGAGTCTAACAGGGGTAATTATGACCTAGAGATATGTTCATTTTCATGTTGGCCCAAGGGCTCTCCCTAGGCCTTGATATCTATTTTGATGATAACAAACATGTATTTAATATAGGGTAAATTCCCAAAAAAATACGAACTTTGGACCTTTTCTCATTTCTAGCATAAACTTTTTCCGTTAGCAAGAAAATACACAAACTTTGATTTCGGCACCCCGTTTAGCACGCACCGTCTTTTCTGACGATTTTTGCTGACATGGCTGTTAACGGCGACGACGTGGCAAGTTACTTTGTCAACGTGGCATATATTTCAACGGATGAGTAAAGGATAACATAAAATTACGAAATTATCCACCCTCGATGCTAATATTTTTTTAAACGGGGAAGGGCAAAATGGTAATTTTCCCGTCGTCTTCAAGTTGGGCGCGCTCGATGCCCTAGTTCTTATTTTACCTGCTCGCCTGCTCGAACACTGCGAAGAGGGAGATTTTTATCGCCTTTGTCGCCGGATTAGGGCACGCCTTCTGGAGTCTTTGTCGCCGGATTAGAGCACGAAGGGAAGATCATGTCAGGAAGGAAAACCGTGGGACGAATGGAGAAATCTTTAGTGAATTCATTACAGGTTGTTGCTCCGCACTGCTGCCATAACGTGCGAGCTATTTTGTTCACCGCATGGAGCCAAAGAAATCCCGGAAGAAGGTTTTGAAGATGCAGACATTGGAATGTATGATCTCTTGTAATCACCTCACTCTAAATTTAATTCTTTATTGTAATCACTCACTCCTATCTTTTAACAGGAGAATGATTGTCACTTCTTTGCGTGGCATGATCCTAAGGATCACGACCACATAAAGGATATTCTGCGAGATTTTATTGAGGAAAAAAAAATCTTCTCGAGAAACTAAAGCTAATGAAAGAAAGGATAGAATTGAGCAAGATGAAAGAAAAGACATTTCAAAAAAGAATTGCAACACTTGAAGATGAGATAGCTCAACTGAGGAATGACAAAAAATAAGTCAATTTAAGGAAGGGTAGTGTGTGCATGGTATTTGTTATTATATGTATCGTATTTTCTAATATGTTATTTGGGGGTGAGAATAAAGATAATAGCCTAAAGTTACTACCATGAAGTAGTTTGGTTCATGTATTTTGATGTTACCCTCTCATGTATATTTGAAGACAATATATTTTAGCATGTTTTAATCTGTTAGTGAACTGTGCATCAAAAAATAGAAGAACTTTATCACTTTTACGAAAAAATACACGAACTTTTCCACTTTAACGTAAAAATACACGAATTTTGCCACTTTTAACGTAAAAATACATGAACTTTGCCACTTTTAATCATAAAATACATGAACTTTGTCATTTATAGCACAGCTATTTATCGCACAGTACACACGCAATTCAACTAGTACACATTATTTCACATACATAAAATTTAGAATTCCACATGCTACATACATAAAACTTAGAATGACACATAATTCATACAAAATCAAGTAATGGTTACTACATATAATCCACATATCAATCCATATCAATTCATATACAATCCATGACTGATCCAAATCCAATCCATAAACTGATGTATCAATCCACACACAATCTATGACTGATCCACATACAATCCATAAACATATCAGCAGATATATCAATCCACATACAATCCACATACAATCCATATCAATCCACATCAATCCTAACACTTGAAGATGACTGATTGTCTGACTTCTTTTTTTCCTTGAGTCTGTTGCTACCCCTTACTGAGGTGGAGGTGGTGTTCCTGCTCCTTACTGAGGTGGTGTTCCTGCTCCTTACTGAGGTAGTGCTCTGTTGAGTGCCTTGGGTGGGTTAGGTGTCTTGAGTGGGTTGGCTCACCTGGGTGCCTTCATGGACAAACTGCCCTCCTCCAAATCTTTCTTCATGGAGTATTCTAACTTTTGTATTAGGCATCTACATGAAACTTAGAATTAGATAACTGAAATATATAATTTATAACTGAAATTAAATAACTTACATGCGCATATGTATTTCCTGTTTCAGTGCCAATTGTTACTCTAAATTTCTTTGCTGCAATACCCCTCTCTTTGTGCACAAGCTTCTCATAACTAACAGGTCTCTTAATAACAACCATCTTTGGTATCTTTGCAGGTGACTGCACACCCTGGTTCTCCAAATTGATTTGCACATCTTGGTTCTTATGTGATCTCCCCCTTTTCTTCCCCTGTTTCAAAACAGATTTGTTAGTAAACATATTGTAAAAAATAGATTTGTTAGTAAACAGGTATGGACAAATATTAAGTTACCTGACTAGATGATGGTTTACTTGATACTGATCTTTTATCCTTGTTTTTGCATGACCTTTTGTTATGGCCATATGTACTGCACTGTGTACATTTCATCTGCATCCTCTTCTTACTCATCTTTGTTGTACTTGTTTCTTCTCTCCTTCTCACTTTTATCATTGTTCTTTGCTCTTTTTGGTCTCCCTGTTTGTCTTTTCACAATGGGAGGTAAGATAGGTTCAGACTCAACCTTTGCCCATATTTTTTTCTCATTTAATGGCTGAATAAGATGCTCATATGCCCTTAGGTATGTGGATTTCTTAAAATATTCATGAACATATTCTGTGGGATCCTCTCCCAACCAATGAATTGATGAAATGACATGAGGACAAGGGATGCCGGTAAGTTCCCACATCCTGCATGAGCAACTATTTTGTTCTAGATCTACAACATAGTTGTTATCCATGTGTTTATCCTCAAACTTCTTATATCCAGCATGTGTTGCTATGCAGAAGCCACTAACAACTTTGTTCCCTTCTACTTTTTCCCTAATTTTAGGGCATATGGTATCATCACTTTTCATTATCATCTCCCTCTTTTCTACCACCGTTTTCATTATTATCCTTCTAATGTCCTCTAACATGTCAAACAAAAGCCTATTTCTTGCCTTCAAAATGTATCCATTAAAACATTCAAACATGTTATTGTCAATGATCTCACATTTTGGCAATGTACTGATTTTAAACCTACAGAACTTGTCTGAACCAATTTTAATGAAATCATCACGTGCAACTTGAGAAAGTACCTTCATCTCATACATGTGTTCATTGAATTGAGCTTCTGTAGTGCTCTTTGTAGCCTTCTAGAAAAGGTTATTCAAAGCATAACCCACATGTTTCTTCTTCCAGTTAGCATATAAATACCTTGCGTAATTTCTATGTTCTGCATTAGGCATAAAAGCCCTAACTGCATTTTGAAGACCCTATAAGAGACAAACAAACAAAATTAGAGTATACATACATGAGATAAAAAAAACAAACTCTAAATGTTCACTTATACCTTTTGTTGATCACTTATAATTGTCCATCCAAAATCATCTACAATGCCTAAGTGTTTAGTTAATCTTATCAAAAACCACCTCCATGAGTCTTCATTCTCATCTTCAACCACAGCCCAACATATTGGAAATATCTGATTGTTTCCATCCCTACCAACTGCAGACAGTAGTTGACCACCAGCTTCTGACTTCAAAAAGCACCCATCCAATGAAATCACGGGCCTACAACCATCCAAAAACCCTTCTTTCAATGTATCAAAACCAACAAACATTCTCTTGAATCTGTTATGACCCTCAACCATTGTGGAAAATAGCTCATATTTGTACACCTTCTTTAGTTCTGCTACATAAGATGACAACATCTTATAATGATCAGCCAATGAGCCTGATAAAGCTTTCAATGCCCTTGATCTGGCTCTATAACATACATTCTTAGTGACTGATATGACAAATTTTTGGTTAATATCCCTTTGTATTTTAAGTACATTCCAGTCTGGTTTTTTCCTAAAAGTTTCCATGTAGTGCCTTGCAAGCCATTTAGATGAGCCTTACTTGTTTCTTGCTGGTCTAGAGCATTTATGCTCTGAATCATATCTCTTAATCACAAATGCTTCATTCCTTTGTGTTAAGCTTCCATAAATCCTCTAAGGGCATTTGACACTACACCTAGCCTCTATATTTTTCTCACCAGACCTAGTAAACTTAATAGCCTTCCCATTATTCAAAGCATAGTCTTGAACAGCTTGCCTGAACTATCCCGCTGATTCAAATATCATTTTAAGGAAAAAATTCTTCAGATTCTTTGCCCCTAAATCCTTTACCCTTCGGTTTTCTTAATTTTTGTATATGTTCATCATCACTACTATTAGGTGTCTTCACTGATTTAGTTGAAGTATCACTTGATGATGATTCATTAGAACTTGATAAATCATTGTTCCCATCCTCAGCTTCCCCTGTGCTGATCTCCTCCACCACTGGTACCTTGCTCATCTTTACTGTGCTGATCTCCTCCACCACTGATACCTTGCTCATCTTTCCTGTGCTGATCTCCTCCACCACTAGTATCTTGCTTATCTTTACTGTGCTGATCTCCTCCACCACTGATATCTTGCTCATCTTCCATGTGCTCATCTTCCCTGTGCTCATCTCCTCCACCACTAGTACCTCGCTCATCATTATTCTGTATTCTTTTATTTCTCTTCACTATTCTGTATTCCTCATCATCCTCGTCACTTGTGCCATCATCTCCATCAAAATCAGTATGTTCATAAGCCTCATCCTAGTCAGCTCCTTCATGATCATGCTCCAAATTCTCATTTTGGTTCTGATTTTTGAGAGCCTGTTCTAGTTTTTTTTTCCTCAATGCATAGTCTCTAACTCATTTTGAATAGAAGTGTATAGACCCACAACTTATCGCCAATTTACACATCTCCTTAACTTCAATTTTTGTTTTTATCTCCACCAGTCCAGAAGATAAGGGCTTCTTAGGGTCTTTGTACCACAATTTAGTTCGAGAGTAACCTAATGTCTCTACCAAGAGTCTCATGTCAGACAATGTAACTGCATTTGAAATCATATCATCTTCTCTGACTAAGAGCAGTTCACCCCCCACATAGCGTACATGGGGTTCAAAAATCATTTGACCACCATGATGTACTACAATCTCAAATTTTTTCATCCTACATGAAAATGAATATGCGGCAGATGGCAAATAGTGAAAAAACAATAAAAAAAATGGATTCACATGTATATTAGGACCACATCACATGGATTAAAAAAAAAGATGGCACATGCGAAAGAAACCAAAAATATACCTGTTGTTTTTGAGACCACATCTTCGCAATGTCCCCACCGCTCTTTGCAGTGTTTGAGCAGGCGAGCAGGTAAAATAAGAACTAGGGCATCGAGCGCGCCCAACTTGAAGACGACGGAAAAATTACCATTTTGCCCCTCCCCATTTCAAAAAATATTAGCATCGGGGGTGGGTAATTTCATAATTTTATGTTACCCTTTACTCGTCCGTTGAAATTATATGTAACGTTGGCAAAGTAACTTGCCACGTCGTCGCCGTTAATGGCCATGTCAGCAAAAACCGTCAGAAAAGACGGTGCGTGCTAAACGGGGTGACGGAATCAAAGTTCATGTATTTTCTTGCTAACGAAAAAAGTTTATGCTAGAAATGGGAAAAGGTCTAAAGTTCGTGTTTTTTTTGGGTATTTACTCTTTAATATATTTGTGAACTTTTGAGTTCAGGTTGAGGTCATGATACGCGCGCGAAGTTTGTTCGGAGAAATACAAGAATTGACAAAAATAGCTTCGAAAACGAGTAAGTAGAACATCTAGAGTTAGGATTAGATTTTATGTAATATATCTCTAGGAATTCACCCAAGCCAATTTGTAATGTTATCTAAGTCAAAACTTGGTAACATAACCCGAAAACGAAGCGCGCAAGAAGATGGCTGAGAAAAATAGCCTCAGCCCAGGTTCGGTCGACCGAACAAGACAAAAAATTGGCAATGGCCAATTCGGTCGATCGATCGATCGGACAAGGCAAAAAATTGGCAGTAGCCAATTTGATCGACCAGTCGATCGACTGAATGTGGCCAAAAAGAGGCAATAGCCTTGTGGTCGTTGGGCGATCGATCATTCGGTCGACCGACGATCGACCGGCAAGCGATCGGACGGCGTCCAACGGGCAGAAAAATGCCTGTTGGAGTGAACTTCCGAGTGAGGGGTTATAAATAACCCTCACCAACCCCTCTTAAAGCTTCTTAACAATGTTTAGTGCATTCCTAAGAGAGATTTAAGCCTTCAAAGATCGATTTGCACTCGCTTGCTTCGCTGATAGCTTCATCCTCCTCAAGCAATCTTCTCGTCTCAACTCCGGCAACGATTCAAGCTCACCATCTTGAAGAGTTGGAGACTTGGAAGACTTTGGAAGGAGCTCACACTTGTGGTCTCACTTTTAGCTCATTCTTTGTTGTTCTTCATTGTTTTTAATTATAGTTCTCATTGTTAGCTTGCTAGGTGTGCTAGTGTAAACACTTAGGATTTGCTTTGTAGAATTGTGTTTTGCCTAAGTGAATAGGTTCGAGACATTCTCAAAGGGTTGAGAAGGAAGGTCTCGATTGTATTCAAAGGGAAACACAGTCTATAAAGTGTTGGATAGAAATCCTTGGTGTGGAGCCAAGATAGTGGAGTAGGCGGTTGGCCGAACCACTCTAATTGCTTGTGTTTGCATTGTGTTGCTCTTTTGAAATTCCTTGCTATTTATGATTGCCAAGCATCGTAATTTAGTCGCACGATTAATTTGGTTGCATTAGAAATCAAACTCGAAAGAAATCGAATAATTGTTAAAACTCACCCAATACTATTCACCCCCCCCTTCTAGTGTGAGTATTTGATCAATAATTTTCAAGGCACTTGAGTACATGCTGTCAGTTGGCAGGCTTTGCTCCATTAACGGAGTGTGACCAACGCCCCTCTCTCTCCTTTTTCCTTGCATCTTAAGTTTTGGCATGGAATGGGGAATGCCACATATTTTCATTCCTTTGGTTCTTGCTTCGAGGATCCTCGTCGGCAATCTTCTCGTTTCGTTCATCATCCTGTCAGCCTACAACCATCTTTAGTGAGTTTTTTTTCTTGTCTTTTGCTAAAGTCGGCCCTGAGCGGGTATGGACTCATCCTTCGTTTGTCTAGGTTTCTCGCATCGTCAGTTCGATGGGTAAGAAGGACATCAGCCTTGAGTTGGCAATAATTAGATCAGAGATTGTTGTGAATTCGCACCACCAGGCTTATGAAGAAGATGAAGTGAGCGAGGTCAGCAATAGGCAACCAAGAGAGCCCTGCGGAGTTCTACAACCAATGGATTGTTGTGGATTCGCCCCTAGCTAGGTGGTGAGGAGGATGCCTGGTGCTTGCCTTGCTTTTGGAAGTCGAAACTTCAGGGCCTGCCCTGCTCCGATGGTTACGCCGACATTCTCTTGTGGCTCAACAATTCAATCCTCCTCATTTTGTCAACCACAGTTCCTCGTAAGCTTGGCCATGTTAAACAATGTAGGGGGGAGAAAGTAACCCTACTAGTTACTTGGTTGAGCTTCAACCCCTCGCCTTCAGTGGCATCAGAAGTGGTAAGGCTAGAGAAATATTGTTGTAATGTCAAAATATCTTCTTTCGAATAATGATCTCTGCTGGCTTGTGTATGTTCGCCCCTTGCAGGCTTGTGAATGTATATCTACCCCTTGCCGGCTTGTGAATGTGTATCATTTTTCTATGATGCTTCTCTCTTGATGCTTGTGCGTGCTTTTCTTGAGTCTTTTCTCGTTGTGGGCCGATTGTTCAGGAGATGCTGATGTTATGTAGTCTCCTGACTCTTTAGGGCCGAGTATGGCGCTTAGGGATGTTTCGCCTAAGCCGGCATTGTCTGGCCAGCAATTGCTTTGGTTGAGGAGTGACGCTTCTTTGGCTGACGCCAGATGGTCGGCAACCGTTAGGGTTGTGAACTACCTTCAGCTTGAAATCAAACCAATAAGTTATATCTTATTCTTTCTAGTTCTGGTTCATAGTTTAATAAACACCATAATCGATGCATTATACCAAATAGAGAAAACCCAGCTATTATCTTCTCTTTATCCTTTTGAAATATGTGGGGGATTGTTATATATGGTGAGGTATTTCAAAAGGCCTTTAGTCCCACATCATCTATTTTCTTTGGTTATTATTTTTCTTAAGAGATAATGATAACTATAGAGGATTATTATCTTAAAATATTTTTACCACATTTATACGTGATAAACCCACTTGCCATTTCTCCAAATCCTTATCCTCCAGGTTTCATTCGTGACCACGAATCCTCCACATTTCATTCGTGAACACGAATTTTGCTATCTCTATGCAGTTCTAGAGCATGTACACTACTGCCTCATCTTCCTATGACGTATCTCCTCTCCCTCTCTACTCTACAACTGGGTTATATTTCAGCTGCTCCTTACTCCTGTTCATCAGGAGAGCTCGCTGAATCCTGGGAGATACACCGACAGGCGAATAAATCCTTAAGGACTGTGTCAAGGACATGCCTCAAGCATCTTATATACATCCATATTTCCCAACACAATATACTATTTGGTTGCCCGCAAGTAAACCTGTAAATTTTATTTGCAGGAGTTTAATTGACCATAACTAGAGAAAAGAGAGGCTATTGTGGGCGAGAGAGAGGTTATTGCGAGTAAGAGGAAAGCTGTTATGAGCGAGAGGAAGAGGGAGGCCTATCACGAGCAAGAGGCTTTCGCGAGTGAGAGGACTGTTGGCTTTAGGTTTTCAACCTTAGACTTATTCTCGGTTTTGATGATAACAAACATGAGACTAATGATTTCATTAAGAATATATTCAGGTTCCATATCAGTAGCGTTCGATGTCCTCGATCGGAAAAATTGAAGAAATAAAAAATCGGAAGGACATTGATCGTCGCGCTCGGGTTCGTCGCGGAAGTTTCTCAAAGATCGACGAGTGCACCAAAGTCGCATTGGACGAGCTCAAAGATTACATGGAAAGCTCTCCAAGATGATGCTCATTAAAAGCCGGAATCCGGAAACGAAGCGCAGAAGAAATAGGCTGAAAGATCAAATTCAGCCTATGTTCGGTCGATTGGGCGGTCGACCGAATGTAGGTAAAAAAGGGGGCAGTAGCCATTCGATTGACCCGTCGGTCGATCGAACATAGGGAAGAAAAAATGCATAGCTACTTCGGTCGATCGATCGAAGCCCAAATTGGGCAGTAGCTCGGGCGGTTGACCCGTCGGTCGACCGACCTACGTTGGCTGAAGACGCAAGATCGCGTCGATCAACCGAAGGCGGGATCGAAGATCTTGCGTCTGGGCGATCGACCGACCAGAGAGAAAAAATGGCGGTCGAAGGAGCAGTCGATCGGTCGGTCGATCGACCATTCGACCGGTGGTCTGCAACGGATAAAAATCTACCCGTTGAGCTACTATTTCGTCAGCAGGGTATACATACACCCTCATTTAAATCTTTTAACCTTCTTCCTTGATGAATACAGATTTTATTGAGCCATTAAAAGGAAGATTTAAGCATTCCAAAGATTGATCAAGCGCGCTCTGCTATTTCCACGAACACTTTCTCAAGCGCCATCTGCTTCCCTCAAATCGGGTTTCAACTCAAGCTCTACTACTGGCGAGTTGGAGATTTTAAGGCTTGGAAAAGAGTAGATAATTTTGTTTTACTTTGAGCTCTTTTCCCTTGTAATTTTAACTGTTACTTTGGATTTGTGTGTGATAGACCTAGGCTGTTAGGTCTTGATTGGAAGTGGTTACCTTGGTGAAAAGGTGTAAAACCACTTGTGTAAATGTAGTTTGCTAGGATTAGTCGAGTTGTCCCTTAGGTTGAGGTGGGAAAGTGCTCTCGGTAGGAAGGCGGGATGCTTTCGGGTGTGAAAGTGCCTTCGGTTGGAGAGCGGAGACTTTCCGATGAAAAGTACTCTGTGTAAGGGAAATGAACATTAATCTAGTTAAACTAGTTTGGAAATCCTAAGCGGGGTGCTTAGATAGTGGAGTAGGCATTGGGGCTGAACCACTATAAATCTTGTGTTTGCATTGTTTCATTTTGTTGTGCTTTAATTGCTTAATCATTTATTGCTTCCGCATATAATCATTGAATCGCAAATTTCCTAAACGATTTAAGTAAACGATTAAAATCGGATTTAGGCTAATAGATTTAGTAAACACACTATTCAACCCCCCTCTAGTGTCGCCATTTTGCCTTCATTTGGTATCAGAGCGGGTCGTAGATTGAGCTTTCACTGTCTCCTCTACATCTAGCCTCGATCTGAAAAAAATGGCACTAGAGAGTATAGCATGTGCACTACCTAGGTTTGATGAAGAAAACTTTGATGTTTGGAAGAGTAGGATGTATACCTTTCTTAAAACACAAAGTTTAGATTTGTTGTGCATGCTAAAGAATGAGTACGTTGAGCCCATCATTTACTTAAATGATTGGACTCAAGAACAAATTAGATTATTTCAATTGAATGCTAAAACAACGCATATCCTATATTGCTCATTTTCAAATAAAATTCTTGATAAGGTTATGCATTGTTCTCCTGCTTTTGATATTTGGGTAACATTAAATATGTTATACGATTATACTAAAACCGAAGAGCTTACTACTTATGTTGAAGGTGGTGAGGACAATGGTCATCCATCCGCTACTAACGTCTCTTGTGGTGCCCATAGGATTTCCGATCAAAGAAGCACGCTTAAAAGTAGGAAAAGAAAAGTCAAGTGCCTCCTTTGCCAAGAGAAGGGACATATTAAGAAAAATTGTCCCTCGATGAAAAAGAAATCCAAGAAGAAAAAGAAGGTCTCTAATTTCACTTCGGAATCAAGTGGAGCCTCCTCTTGTGGTGACAATGAAGCCTCCTCAAAATTGTGCCTCATGGGTCTTAACGATGAGGTAAAGTCTTCCGCTTCTTGTCATTATAGTGATTCTAGCAATTCAAGCTCATTTAACATATCTTGTGATGAGCTAGTTGATGAATGTAGAAAAATGTATGAATTGCTCATAAAAAAGAACAAGGAAAATAAGAAATTAAAGAAAGAAAATTTAAGGCTTAGCTCTCATGTGCATGAATTAGAAAATGAAAAATTGAATATTACCCCTTTTGATTCTTGCCATGATGACTTAAAACTTGAAATTAAGGACTTGAAACATAGAAATGAAGAATTAGAAATTGAAAATGATGAATTATTAAGCAAGACATCCAAAATTAGAAATGAAAATGAGAGCTTGAAAAATAGATTAAAACTTAAGGATAATGATTCTTCAAATTATTTCAAAATGGAAAATAAGAGTTTGAAAAATGAAAATTGTTTGTTTCAATCTCAAATTCAAGCTTTACACAAATCCATCAATGACTTAAAAAAAGAGATTATTTTCTTGAGTAAGAAAACTAGTAACTTATCAAATGCTTCATCTCTTAGGAGTCCTAAAAATCAAAATGTCTCATTTAGGAAATCTCCAAACAAGAATGCTCATGCTCATAATATTTCATATGTTAAGCATTCTAACTTTAAACCTCATGTCTATAGCAAAAACAAAAAGAAATTTAGTGGACATTATTTTTGTTGTGGTATTTATGGGCATGTCATATATGATTGTGCTTTCGAAGTGAACCCTAGTGTTGTTAAGACACTTTGGGTACCTAAGTCCATTAACCTCCAAGGACCCAAAGCTATTTGGGTATCAAAGGTCTCATCTTCTATTATAGGGGGAGCTACCACACAAGGGTGAGATGAAGGTAGTTGATTGAAGTTGCTTGAGGATTCAAAGAGTGAACCATTTTAAAGTTGCAACTTCGAGTCATCTAGATGCCTATGGTAAAGTTGGCATCAAAAGCATTTTGGTATCATCTCCTTACTTTAGCTTATTTTATTTAAGTTGGAGTCATGATACATGCTTAAAATTGATTGATTTTTCCCGCTCTTAATATCTTTCAAAAATATTTTTAATTTTTAATTTTCGATCTCTTCGGAGACCTAAGTGGTCTGTAATGGGCCTAAGCGAGCTTGCGGTTTTAAATCGTAGGCTAATTGTGGATTTCGGTTTTCAACCAATAGGAAGGGTTGGAGATCTTATTTTTCAAATTTCACATTTTGAGATCTCTTGATTCATTTTGTTATCATGAAGATTTATTTAAAAATGAATTCATGCTATTTAGTGAAGTTGAATTTGATAAATGATACTTGGTTTCTCTCTTCACTATTTAGTTTGATAGATTGCATGTAGATTTGATTTCATTTTCTATTTATGAAGTATTCTTGCAAGTTATTGTTTTAGGAAGGCTAACTAGGAAGAAAAAGATTAGTTTAATAAATTATCATGAATAATGTATAACTTTGATAAATTCAAAATCTTAGTGTTATACCTTAATGTTTAGGCTTAAATTATGTCTCTATACTCATGATTAGGATTGCGTGTTAAAACTCTTGAATTTTCATGAGCATGTAGAATATTAGCACTTAGGCAAATTTCATCAAATGAAACTTGCTCTAAGTTGACACATATCATAAGAGACATTCTTTTAAGACCAAACTAGTTAAACTTGTTTAGGGACCTTATTCCTCAAATGACTCACATCTTAAGATCCCTTAGATTCATTTTGATATCATGAAAACTTTTTTTAAAATGAATCATTTCTATCTAGCATAGGTTAAGGTTTTAAATTAATGAATCTTTGCATTAAACTTGTGCTATTTAGTATGTTAGCTTGCTAGTAGGCATATTATTTTATTATGCTACTAATGAAGTTTACTTGCAAGTTGAGTGTTAATGAAGGATATTCTATCTAAAAGGAAAATGAAAAAGGAAATGAAAAGTTGGGCAAATTTTTAAGAAAAATGTATGAATTTAATTTTGCAAAAATATTAGTATAATAATTGAATATGTATGCTTTAATGATGTGTCTATATACTCATGATTGATTATGCATGATAAGTATTTGAATTTTCATGAGTAGGAAAAATCTTGATAACTTAGCTCATTTCATAATATCTTGATATTTATAAAATTGAACTAGGTTAAAATTCTTCTTTAGAGACTCCATTTTAAGTTAAAAATGAAATGAACATGTTTAGATACACACATGATATGATTCTAGGTGTTCAATCTTGAAAATTCATGTGTAAATGAACAATGTGATATCTATATCACTTTAGGGGACTTAAGCTTGGAAAAGTTTGACCCAAGTCAACAAATCGACTTGGACACTTTATTTTAAGTCCAAAACTTCATAAACATGTTTAGGAATAGGTATGAAATGTTTCCAACCACTTAGAGTGAAAATTCATATGGATATGAATAAAATGACAATAGAGGTCAATTCACATTTACCTCTTTTGAACCAAGTTGACCCAAGTCAACAAGTTGACTTAAATGTCTCATTTTCAATTCATATTTGTGGAACATGTTTAGATTTACTCATGTTAGGTATCCATAGGTTTATATTTGAAAAATCATGAGTAAATATTAAGATTGAAACGCAAGTTTCATAAAAATTAGTTTAGTTTTGAATGAAACCATGCTAGGTTAATATTTTGACTTAAGGATAAAATTTTCATTTCAAACTTGACATATACTCTTTACATGAACACATTATGGTGTCATGAAAGTTTGAATGAAAATTGAACAAGTTTTAAGAATAACTGAAAATTATAAAAATACCATTTCAACCTACGTTTTGTAGTAATTTCAGTTATTTCTAGAAAAATATAAAAAAATCTTTTTTAAATGATTCTTAAAACTGCACTTTCACTGAAAAATCTAGTCTCTTCGGTAAAAATTTCAAAAAGTTTCATCAAGAATCTAATTTATAATGGAATTTTGAAGTTGGATTTTCAAAATGCAAAGTATCATCTTTTTGAAATATCAATCTTTTCGATACTTTGATTCTTTCTTCAGAAACTTCAAATGAAAACTCGTGAATATCATTTGAATTCCATTTCTAATATCATTCACACAATTTCTTGAGTAAAATTATTTTTAGGAATGATTTTGATATCTTGAATGATACCTAAAAATAAGCTTTTGATTAAAATCAATATAGGATGAAAAATGATCTTTGAAAATTCTTTTGAGTTCAAACTTCATTTATGCATTTCAAATGACCATTCAATATTTAGTATCAAAAACTTTCATCCAAAAAAAAAAAATTGATTTCAAAATTTTCATCGAAAATACGATTTTGTATAGACTCAAAAATTCAATTTTTTTAAAACTTGAAGTATATGCTGACCAAAGTCAACAAAGTGAATTAAAAATTTGATCTTAAGCCCAAACTTGATTCATAGACTTACATTATCTCATGTTTGATGTCTAGATGCCTAAATATGAGAAAACATGAGTAGATAGCAAAACTTGAGACTTAGCATTTTCATAGTTTTCATGCTTATTTCAAATGAAAACATGCTAAGTTCATATTTGGATTAAATGACATTAGTTTCACTTCAAACTCGATATACATGAGTTAAATGACTATATCTTTGTATTTTGAAAGTTTGAATGAAATCTAAAAATGTCATAAAAAGAAACAATATTCATTTTGAGAACATACATGATGTATCTTGAATTCAAAAAAATTTAGCTTTAAACATATCATGTATGACTTTGTTTCATATCAAATATTTGTTTTCCATCCCTTGGTTGAGATTTTCATGTTTCATGAAAAATAATCTTTAAAGTCTCAACTTCATAAAAAATGTGTCTTTCTTCCCTTTACTAGAAAGACCTTTCTTGCCCTTTTTAATTGATGTTAAAAGGGGGAGAAATGTATAGTCAAAAGGGGGAGATAAGTATAGGTAAAATGGGGAGAAAAGTATAGGTAAAGGGGAGGAAAATATAGGAAATTCATGCATATAGATATGAGGAGTCTAATTATATAGATATGCATGTTGATAGGGGGAGAAATCCCTTAATTGATATCCTATGTGCTTTAATGAATATATTTTCTTAAGGATGTTTGTCATCATCAAAAAGGGGGAGATTGTTGGCTTTAGGTTTTCAACCTTAGTCTTTATCTCGGTTTTGATAATAACAAATATGAGACTAATGATTTTATTAAGAATATCTTCAGATTCCATATCAGTAGCGTTCAATGTCCTCGATCGGAAAAAATAGGAGAAATCAGAAATTGAAAGGACATTGATCATCGCGCTCGGGTTCATCGCGGAAGTTTCTCGAAGATCGACGAGTGCACCAAAGTCACATTGGGCGCGCTCAAAGATCACATGGAAAGCTCTCCAAGATGATGCTCGTTGAAAGCCGGAACCCGGAAATGAAGCGCGTAAGAAATAGGCTGAAAGATCAAATTCAGCCTATGTTCGGTCGATTGGGCGGTCGACCGAATGTAGGTAAAAAAGGGGCAGTAGCTATTCGATCGACCCGTCGGTCGATCGAACATAGGGAAGAAAAAACGCAGAGCTACTTCGGTCGACCGGGCGGTCGACTGATCGAAGCCCAAATTGGGCAGTAGCTCGGACGATTGACCCGTCGGTCGACCGACCTACGTTTGCTGAAGATGCAAGATCGCGTCGGTCGACCGAAAGCGGGATCGAAGATCTTGCGTCTGGGTGGTCGACCCGTCGATCGACCGACCAGAGAGAAAAAATGGCGATCGAAGGAGCGATCGATTGGTCGATCGACCGACCATTCGACCGGCGGTCTGCAGTGGATAAAAATCTATCCGTTGAGCTATCGTTTCTTCAGTATGGTATAAATATACCCTCATATAAATATTTTAACCTTCTTGATGAATACAGATTTTATTGAGCCATTAAAAGGAAGATTTGAGCATTCCAAAGATTGATCAAGCGCGCTCTACTATTTCCGCGAACACTTTCTCTAGCGTCATCTGCTTCCCTCAACTCGGGTTTCAACTCAAGCTCTACTACTGGCGAGTTGGAGGTTTTAAGGCTTGAAAAATAATAGATAATTTTATTTTACTTTAAGCTCTTTTCCCTTGTAATTTTAACTGTTATTTGAAACTGTTACTTTGGATTTGTGTGTGATAGACCTAGGCTATTAGGTCTTGATTGGAAGTGGTTACCTTGGTGAAAAGGTGTAAAACCACTTGTGTAAACGTAGTTTGCTAGGATTAGTCGAGTTGTCCCTTAGGTTGAGGTGGGAAAGTGCTCTAGGTAGGAAGACGGAATACTTTCGGGTGTGGAAGTGCCTTCGGTTGGAGAGCGGAGACCTTCCGGTGAAAAATCCTCTGTGTAAGGGAAACGAGCATTAAACTAGTTAAACTAGTTTGAAAATTCTAAGCGGGGGGTGCTTAGGTAGTGGAGTAGGCATTGGGGCCGAACCACTATAAATCTTGTGTTTGCAGTGTTTCATTTTGTTGTGCTTTAATTGCTTAATCATTTATTGCTTCCGCATATAATCATTGAATTGCAAATTGCCTAAACAATTTAAGTAAACGATTAAAATCAGATTTAGGCTAATAAATTTAGTAAACATACTATTCACCCCCCCTCTAGTGTCGCCATTTCGCCTTCAAGGACAAGCGAGAGGAGGCTATCGCGAGAGTCATGCGTAAGAGGATGTTATCGCAAACGTCGCAAGCGAAGAGGGGAGACCATCGTGAGTGAGACGAAGAGAGGAAGCTTTATGATTTGCAAGCTGCGGATTGGACTTACGGGCTTTTAGAGCTATAACCCAATTTGCATCTTGTAAAAGTCTAATGCTACAATTAACTTAATTGCAATTAACCAAATGCTGGAAATATAAATGCTAGAAGCCTAGCTATTATGTAAGCATCACTAACTCCTAAGTTTGAACAAATATAAAAAAGACACCCAATTTATTTATTCAAGCAAGTTAGAATCAGTAATAAAATTTTGTCCCATTCGAAAAAATAATGCTCGAAGACAACAACAAAAAATTTGGAATACGAAAAAGAACATAAAAAATAAAAAAAAAGAAAATACCTCAAGTCCAAAATTCTTGAAGACCTCCAACTTTCTCTCTGCATGATTTGACATTCTCTTGCCCCTTCGCTATTTGGAGCCCTATAGTTGGAATCTTGTCGTTGATACCCAGGGGATGGGTCCGCGAGGATCAAAGATTGTACCTACAGTTGCTAGATGAAAGTGGAGGAGAAGAGGAGAAGGATCGAGGAGAGCAATTGAAGAGAATATGAGAGGGATCAAGCAGAGATGAGAAGAGAAGACGAGGAGAGTAATTGGGTTTATATTAATTAAAATGTATTTTGGGAAAACTTCTATTGAAATCGGGTAAGGTATAAGATATTTAGCACCAATCGATTTTGTGGAGAGACTCACGAGATAGGCAAGGCCCCACATATTTTTGGGTGCAGCCTTGGCTACATTTAAGGTTCATATGAGTTGCTAGGAGAAAATTTATATGGTTCGTTTACTTTAATGGATATGATAAAATTAAATAGGAAACAATAGAATAACACTTAGAGGTAGTATTAGATATAATTTTTTAAATTTAGTATTCACTGAATATAATATTAATTATAGCTTATTTTTTTTAATACATGCACTAAATAAATAATAAATTAAAATTCATCTCTTATTCTATCTTCATTTATCCTATGAAGTAAAGAAACCCATATGATATGGTGCCCAGTTTGGATGCTTGACACGTGTCTTTGAGAATTTTAAAGTATGATAAATCAAATTTTCGATTCACTATTGGATACCAAAGGTTAACGGTTTAACAAAATAAATTCATTATCAACACTTTAATTAAGTCCACTCTTAATAACAAAATATTTACTCTAAATAATCAAAAGTTTTACGCATAAACCCATGTCCTTTTATTTCAAGATAAAGTATTTTTTTTATTTACTCTTTTACAACAAAAGTTCACTCCATGCCCCTTCATGTTCACTCATAATAATGAAATATTTACTCTTAATAATAGTGGGTTCACACATATAACTTAATAAACCTTCTACTTTTCTCTTAGTTAAAATTTAAGTTTATCATTAGAGAATAGAGGCTCACCATTACTTAGGTTAACTCAAACTAATTATATGTACCAATAATATGTACACCTGTAGTAATTCAAGATTCTCTCTATGAGGCTAATTCTACGCAATCTAGGTTAACCATATGAAGCTTTCATTCCAACGTATATCAGAATTTCGATCCACCATTAGAGATAATACATATGTGCACTCTTTCACAATACAATTTCACTTCCCACTTTATGTTCACTCTTAATGAATAAATGGTTATTCTTAATAATGACAGGTTCACATGTTGTGCTAACTCTATAAGAATTCCTATGAAGTCGACTATATAATAACTAAGATTAATTGCTGTCTGAAATATTAATATAAATGATAGTTTTCACACTTTTGTGTATGCAAAATAATGAGTCACTTTTATATTTAGTACTTATATATTATATTATATTATAGAGTAAATAGAAAAAAAAAAAAAAAACTTTGACCATTTTTTTATTTTTAGCACCAAGTATTTCTGTTAGTATAAAAATACATAAACTTTTAGTCTGTTATCATGATCTGTTAATTTTAACAGAAAATATGAATGTGCCACGTTAACGGCGACAGCATGACAAACACATGTCCTGGTTGCCATCTCACCCACTGACCGAATTGGATTTTCAAGTCGAATTATCATTTTGTCCATCACCCATCTCTCATATATGTTCATCGGGACGAGCAAAATGGTATTTTCGAAACCAAAAATGATGCGGATGGGAGGTCGTCTGTGAAAACTGCCATCAACTCTATTGCGTTACCTTTATTTCCAATACAGAGCTTGAATAAAGTGTACATTTTAATTCATTTCATTTTATGAGTCATTGTAATTAGTTTTTACAGTTGATTGCAGACACGTGTTTATAATCTAGAGCTAGTATAGCATCGATGGTCCTCATTTAATTTGTTGACAAACGCAGGTGATATTTAAACCTGTCGCGTGTATTTTGAATTCAACTTTTTTTTCTCCAGTTCATTCTTTTGTAATCGCCACTTTGGCTTTACGATCTCGATTGAGATCAGTTCAATGGAATAACTCTCGGTTTCAGCAACTGAGAGCGTTGAATCCTTAGTTGGATTGGTGTTGTTCCTACATCAGATTGGTATCAGAGTAAGGCTATCGCCGAGCTCGATGGCCAGTTCTGTCGATTGCAGTACATCCAAATCTGCAATCTCCTTGGAGATCCTCCGGAAGGAGATGCAAGAGATGCATCGCAAGATGGATAACCTCACTTTAGAGGTGCGGCAGGCCATCGCGCGACCCCCAACACCGGCCGAGATCAGTCTTGCGCTGACACGATCCAAAAATAGGGGATCTCCCTGACCCCCTTTTGCTGGGGCATCTTATCCACCGCAAAATCAGCGATCCGAACTTGGGGATCTAGAAGAATCATTCCAGCTCCAGCTCCGTCATCTTGCATACACCCCTGAGATGGACTCCGATGATGAATTGGAAGCTACATTCGCGAGGCCTCCCTCCCGGCGATTCCACCTCCATTCACAACAGCGGAATTTCTCCCCAATTGACCAGCGAGGAAGGTATTCTTTTAACTCAGACACCCCTGATTATAAAAGGGCAAATAGACGAAAATGGCCCCAACTTTCACGAATTTCTCAATTTTGGCCAATCCTTTGATTGGTCTCAATTCTATATAAGAAGTTTAGGATTGATTCTAATAATAGCCATCCGTCAACCCGACGTGATCTCTCCCGTTACTTCGTTGACGTGGTGAACTGATAATAATATTTTATTATCGCCACGTCATTTGTAGTCCATGTCATTTTAAAAAAACCCGAATCGAATTCTCTATACCCGACAACCCATCTATTTTAATATTAACTCGGGTCCCACCATTCACTTATCTCTCTCTCTCTCTCTCTCTCTCTCTCTCCCCCACCTTTTTCTTTCATGCCATCCTCCATCTCTCTCAGCCATCACCGGCGAGAAGCTGCGGACCAACATCAAGACGGTGGAGCCGCTAGTCATATTTGTCTCTCAAACTGCTTGGGTCTGCTGCTGGTGATGCCCTCCTCCATCTCTCTATGGTGACGCCCTCCCTGTTAGCTCTGTTGCTGCCGCTACTCGCCCTCCTCCATCTCCGAATGCATCAGTTTCGTACTTGTTCCTCGTCATGTTTCTACAAGGCTCCAATGAGTTGACTACCGAGACAGCGAGTTAAGAGGAATAATAAATAAATAGGTGGGAGAAGATCGAAGAAGCAGCTCATAATTCTCTTCTAGCCAAAGAGTTAGCGGCTCTAGAGAAAATTAATCCACCATGCATCATGAAGCAGTTTCCATACTTACCGGTTAACCAACTGACATGTATATATTGTTTATTAAAGCTTGATCGTAATCCACTTTCTTCTCCTCAATATTAATCAACTCACTGTGTTAAACTCAGTTTCCAAGGCTGAGTGAAATCAAGTTATGGCATTGCCAAGAGAAATATTACTCTATGTTGCTGCTGCATGCGTTCATTTTTCTATGCTACACCTTCTTGAAGCATGCGGCGGAAGCACCATTAGTGTCCTACCACGACTACACCATTAGTGCCCCTTGGCTACCACCCTCTCTGAGACCTCCGATGTGTTGGTTCTCGAAAGAGGCGGCTCCCCTTACAGCAACGCCAACAGAGGACCCAATGACTCCGGCTAGCGCTCTACTGCAACCATTAATAGAGTCGGGTGACGCCACCCCGCCAGCGGCAAGCTAGGCGACGTAGTCTTCGGCGCCTTCTGGAGAAACCACGAGCGGCGACAAGAAGGGGATCAGAAGTGTCACCGCTCTCTTCCCATGGAAAGGCGTCGTTGTTGGGATGCTGCGTCTTGGCGTCGAGCTGCAGCATCGCAGGTGCGCGCCTCTACAGTTGGCTCGTCGGCTTGTTCTTGCCCTCGTCGCCGGAGTGGGATGTTCCTGGTCGCGGGACCTTCATCTCCATTGTTGCTGGGATGCAAGAAGATGATCGAGAGAGGGCAAGAGGCTAAGAGGATGAGCTAGTGGTGGTGTGGGGAGAAGAGGTCAAACCATTATATCTGTCATGTGTTCCTTGTCATGCGGAGAGAGAGAGGCATTTGTCATGGGGAGCGGTGTGAACATCAAGAACCCAGCATCGATGTTGGTCCCACCGTCGAGGACGTGGCCGCGCGCGTGGATGATGACGTCCTTGGAGACGAAGAGCGAAGGTCGGCGTGAGGTAGGCGAGGTTCTTGATCAAGTTGACGAGGATGGATATGTTGGCGTTGCCGTAAGGGGAGCCGCCTCTTTCGAGCACCAGCACGTTGAAGGTCCCGGAGAGGGTGGCGGCCAAGGTGCAGCCAGCGGTGCCGCCGCCGATGATGATGTAGTCGTGGTAGGACACTTATGTGCTTCCGCAGCATGCTTAAAGAAGGTGTAGTTCATGCGCTGCTAACACAGAGAGAAAAAACACTTCAGTGAGACAGTACGTACATGCAAATGGTTGGACAAAAGGAGTGTCAGGAAGAGACTTTGATCGGCGCAGCAGAAGCCATGAAAGCATAGGAAAATGAACACAGCAGCAACAGAGAGTAATATTTCTCTTGAGTGAGTAGCGGTGGCAGCAGCAGAGCTAGCAAGGAGGGCATCACCATGGAGAGATGAGGAGAGCGTCACTAGCACTAGAGCCAAACAGTTTGAGAGTCAAATATGACCAGCGACTCCACCATCTTGATGTTGGTCCGCAGCTTCTCGCCGGTGATGGCGGAGAGAGATGGAGGATGGCATGAAAGAAAAAGATGGGAGAGAGAGAGAGAGAGAGAGAGAGTAAGTAAGTGAATGGTGGGACTTGAGTTAATATTAAAATAGATGGGTTGTCGGGTATAGAGAAATCGGGTTCGGGTTTTTTTAAAATGACATGGACTACAAGTGACGTGGCGATAATAAAATATTATTATCAATTCGCCACGTCAGCGAACTAACGGGAGAGATCACGTCAGGTTGACGAATGGCTATTATTGTAACTAATCCTAAACTTCTTATATAGAATTGAGACCAATCAAAGGATTGGCCAAAATTGAAAAATTCGTAAAAGTTGAGGTCATTTTCATCTATTTGCCCATTATAAAATGAAGATAGATATCCCCACCTTCGATGGTCAATTGCATATTGAGAATTTCTTAGACTGGCTGCATAGTGTTGAAATGTTTTTGGAATACATGAATATTCCCAAAGTGTTAAATGTTACAAGTGCAACTTGACTGGCCACAAGTCTAATGAATGCCCAAAGAGGAGGGTGCTGCAAATAACTGAACAACATGTGGAAGATGAGGAACACTCTTGAATATGAAGAGCAACAGGTGACTGAAGAAGCACAATTGGAAGGGGACGAAGGAGAACCTTTGATATGCATTTTGCAGCGGCGGTTGATAAGTGAAAAGAAGAAGATTTTCACTCAAAGACATGAGATATTTAGAACATCTTGTACTGTTTAAGGCAAGGTCTGTGAGTTGATAATAGATGGGGGAAGTTGTGAAAACGTAGTCTCTCAAACCATGATGTCAATTCTCCAACTTCCAACCTCCCTACATCCTCATCCTTAAAAAATTGGATGGGTGAAGAAAGGTAGTGAGATCACAGTCAATCAACAGTGTCAGGTGCCTCTCTCAATTGGAGCATTATATAGAGATACTATCTGTGATGTGTTGGAAATGGATGCATGCCACATCTTATTGGGCAGACCCTGGCTTTTTGACAGAAAGGTTGTCCATCATGGCAATTTGAACACATATAATTTTATCTGGAACTCTAAAAATATCACACTCCTGCCTCAGGGACCCAAATGCAAGCAGATAACAACTGCCAAGCCTTCTATTGTAGACCTCAACTCACAGACGCAAACAAAAGACATCATTATGGCTCTTGTACTCAAGAATCCCGAGCCTGTGACTGCTCCTAAAATCCCTAAAGAAGTCAAACCAGTGCTGGAAGAATTCAATGACTTATGTCCAAAAGAATTGCTTTCAGAGTTACCACCTCTAAGAGAAGTTCAACATTGTATTGACCTTATACCAGGATCATCTCTTCCCAACCTGCCTCATTACAGAATGTGCCCGAAGGAGCATGAGATTTTGCAGGAAATAGTGGATGACTTGTTGGCAAAGAAATTAATAAGGCCAAGTACAAGCCCTATTAGCGCCAAAGAAAGATTCAACTTGGAGGATGTGTGTTGATAGTAGAGCTATCAACAAGGTATAGATTCCCTATACCTCAGTTGGAGGACATGCTTGACAAGTTAGAAGGGTCAAAGATATTCTCAAAATTGGACTTGAAAAGTGGCTATCACCAAATAAGAGTGAGATAAGGTGATGAGTGGAAAACTGCCTTCAAGACTAAGGAGAGCTTATATGAATGGTTTGTAATGTCATTTGGGCTTTGCAATGCCCCTAGCACCTTAATGAGGTTGATGAACCAGGTGTTGAAGCCTTTAATAGGAAAGTTATTGGTGGTCTACTTTGATGATATACTAATCTATAGCAAAGAAAAATCAGAACATTTAGAACAATTGAAAGCAGTTCTCCAAGTGCTCCGAGAGAACAAGCTTTATCTAAGTCTGCACAAGTGTGATTTCTTTACAAATCAGCTGCTCTTCTTGGGTTTCATCATTAACCAAGAAGGAATTCACACTGACCCGAGGAAGGTTAAAGCTATCATGGACTGGCCTACACCTAACACCATCACTGAGTTGAGAAGCTTCTTGGGTTTAGCCACCTTCTACAGAAGATTCATCAAAGGGTTTAGTGAAATTGCAGGTCCCTTAACTGATAGTCTTAAAAAGGGACAGTTCGCATGACATCAAAGACAAGAAGAAAGCTTCAACCTATTGAAAGAAAAATTGACCAAAACACCAGTGCTAGCCTTACCAAACTTTGACAAAATCTTTGAGCTGGAAACAGATGCATCTAAATATGGTATAGGGGCAGTACTTATGCAAGAGGGGAGGCCTATAGCTTACTTTAGTGAGAAACTAAGTGAAGCCCGACAAAAGTGGACCACTTATGAATTAGAATTATATGCAGTAATAAGATCTTTCGATCACTGGAGCCATTATCTTATTCAGAAAGAGTTTGTGTTGCATAGTGACCACCAACCACTTAAATACTTGACATCTCAAAAGGAGTTGAATGCTTTGCATGCTAGGTGGTTGGAATTCTTGTAAAAATTCCAATACTCATTTCAATTTAAGAGTCGAAGGCACAACAAAGTTGCCGATGCCCTCAGCCGAAATGCCACTTTACTTACAATCTTGCAAGTTGGTGTCTCAGATTTTGATCACTTAAAAGAGCTGTACACAAATGATGAAGACTTCCATCTCATTTGGAAGAACTGTACTGAACACAACCATACTGATGACTTCTACATTTCTGATGGTTTTCTATTCAAAGATAAGAGATTGTGCATTCCAAAGACTTCACTCAAGGACTATATCATTGATGATATGCATTCGGGTGGGTTGGCAGCTCACTTAGGCAAGGATAAGACAATCAACATGATAACTGAAAGTACTACTGGCCCAAAATGAACAAAGAAATTTCTGCAGTAGTTGAGAGGTGTATGATTTGTCAAAGGGCAAAAGGGCATCACCAAAACATAGGCTTGTACATCCCTTTACCAGTCCCCGAAACTATATGGGAGAATTTGTCTATGGATTTCATACTTGGTCTCCCAGTCACTCAAAGAGGAGTGGGCTCAATCTTTATAGTGGTTGATCGCTTCTCAAAGATGGCTCATTTTTTGGCTTGTAAAAAAACTTCTGATGCTAGTCACATAGCAAATCTATTCTTCAAAGAAACAGTCAGGCTACATGGAGTTCCGAAGACTATCACCTCAGATAGAGACGTCAAATTTGTAAGCCATTTTTGGCGAGTTCTATGACAGAAATTTGGCACCAAACTCAATTTCAGCAACGCCTACCATCCTCAAACCGATGGTCAAACCGAAGTTGTAAATAGGACCTTGGGTGGGATGCTCCGAAGCTTAGCCATGGACACTCCTAAGCAGTGGGACACCATGTTACCACAGGCCGAGTTTCCATACAACAATATGGTTAACTGGTCTACTGGGCATTCTCCTTTTGAGGTAGTCTACACTAAAGTGCCAAACCACACAGTGGATTTGACTTCTATAAGGATTGGAACAAACAGGATGGCTTCTTCCTTTACTAAGGACTACATGGAGCAACACCGAAGATCAAAAGGGCCATAGAAGTTTCAAACGCAAAATATAAAGCTATGGCTGACAGGCATAAACGACTGAAACTTTACCAAGAAGGAGACTTGGTGATGGTGTATCTAAGGAAAGAGCGATTCCCTACTGGAACATATAACAAGCTACAACCCAAGAAAGTTGGTCCTTATTAGATTTCAAAAGTAATAGGAGACAATGCTTATGTTGTTGACTTGCCAAAGGATTTCAAAATCTCTCCAATCTTCAATGTCGCCGATTTGTTTCCATATATACCACTGGATACAAGTTTCATTATCAGTGAAGAACTCGATGACGATTCCTCCAAAGGTGAGGTGGAATGATGCGGATGGGAGCTCCTCTGTGAAGACTGTCATCAACTCTACTGCGTTACCTTTATTTCCAATACAGAGCTTGAATAAAGTGTACATTTTAATTCATTTCATTTCATGAGTCATTGTAATTAGTTTTTACAGTTGATTGCAGACATGTGTTACAATCTAGAGCTAGTATAGCATCAACGGTCCTCATTTAATTTGTTGACAAACGCAGGTGATATTTAAACCTGCCGCGTGTATTTTGAGTTCAACTTTTTTTTCTCCAGATCATTCTTCTGTAATCGTCACTTTGGCTTTACGATCTCGGTTGAGATCAGTTCAATGGAATAACTCTCGGTTTCAGCAGCTGAGAGCGTTAAAACCTTAGTTGGATTGGTGTTGTTCCTACATCAAAAAATCCTAATATGCTTGCCTAGTGAGATATGGGCTTCTGTTTGCCACATAAGCAAGAGCAACATATATAAGATTAGGGGGTAATTGCCGTCCTAAATTGAAGACAGACCAGCAGCATTTAGTTTTCTCTTTGAGATCGAATCAGTTCAAATTTTGTGCCTTACTAAGGATGGGCTTGTTAAGCAATTTGTTACTTGTACGTGAAGGCAACACCAATATATGATCTAATCTATAGATTAATGGAGATTCTTTTTCATCTCACTGGCTACCTTCATTAATCCTCGAGGACAGATCTGATGCTACTCAAATAGTTGTCCATTCAATTTCACACGAACCTACCTGTTCTCATCGATTTGAGTCCATGATCCATCCATTATCGTGCTTTGCAAAAAGGAAACTAAATACAAGATTAATTCCTGCAATTCATTCAATCATCTACAATTAATCTTTCTTCCCCATCTTATAAATATGATCAATAAGTCTGAATACAAGTTCGTTTATCAAACCAACGATTTCGACAAGCTTGCTTGCACGTCGAATCTCTTGTCTTAATCCTCAATCCATACTTGGAGACAAGTTATAATCCACTCCCATTTTTCTCGTTTCCAATTCATACAGATCAAGTTCACGGAGACTAAACCTAATTATTCAAGCCAGCCTGCACAGAATGGAAGATGGTATTGAGAGACGACCAGGTACCGGAGAGAGCCAGCGCCACGCCCAGGGTGACGATGACGACATCCACGGTGGCGCCGCCCCATCCCAACTCGGCGCCGAACACCTTGAAGTGGAACAGCGCCGGCAGCACGAACCCCAGCACGACGCACACGCTGCTCCCCACCAGCGAGAGGAAGTCGGTGAAGTTGGGCACCAGCGTCGCCGTGGCGCTCACCGCCAACACCAAGCCCCAGCGCAGCCACCAGCAGTACCTTTTCCCGCACACCCGCCGCTCCGCCACCTCGAACACCGGGTGCATCATCACCGGGAACGTGAAGAAGAGGTTGATGCAGAGACCTAGCTGGATGAGCACGGTGAGCCCGCCGGCGCCGAGGTTGGTGGTGATGATGTCCCGGGTATCGTCCCCGAAGGCCGCGTAGCCGAGCACGCCGAAGAGGCCGTAGAGGAGGGCTATGATGGCCATGGAGATGCCGAGAATGCCGCCGAACTTGTGCTTGTCGGCTGCCTCGCTCTCCAGCGGGAGCACCATGCCGATGCCTTCAAATGCGTAGACGGCGACGCCGACACCGTAGAGGAGGACGGAGGTACTCGCGAAGGCGTGGAGCGGCGGCGAGTCTTTGAGCATGATGGCGACGTCCTCGGCGATGACGATACCCATCGCGCCAACGTCGACGACGTCTGCGAAGAGGCTGAGCGGCGCGAGGAGAGTGAGGGTGCGGATGGAGTTGAGACCAAACTGGAATGGGATCATGGCGAGCACGTAGAGAGCCTTGGAGGAGAGGAAGGGAAGGAGGGGCAGGGCTATGGGCATCAGGTGGGTGAGCGAGTTGGAGATGAAGATGAGGTAGCCGACGCAGAACCCAGCCTGGCTGAGAACGATCATGGCGTCGACAGCGAGGCGGCCGAGGGGGCCGGCGACGGCGAGTCCGAGGTCGCCGAATGACTCAATCTTAACCGAGCGTTCGAGGGCAACGCGGCGGCGGGTGTGGACAAGGAGCATCATGCAATGAAACGTGAGAGCGGAGATGAGGAGGAGGAGGAGGGCACCTGCTACCCAACCGGTGCGGCTGAAGGCGTACGGAAGGCCGAGCACACCGGCGCCCACGACCGAGATGAACACGTTGGCTAACGTCTTGGGCTGCGACGACAACGACCCACCGTCGTGTGGATCGCTGGCCACCGACGGGAGGAGAGGCCCGGCGGCGTCCTTCTCGAAACCCATCTCTCTCTCTCTAGAGGATGGATCGAGAGAGAGAGAGAGAGAGAGAGAGAGAGAGAGAGAGAGAGAGAGAGAAGGGCGCTGCGTACGTGATGGGGTCGAGAGGAAGAAGACGATGAGACGATACGGTCTCAGGATTTAAAAATAGGTGGGTCCCACGGAATCGGAAGTCGCATACTTATTTAGGAAATGGAAATTATGGTCAATAGTTGTGGATTGTATATTCGATATAGTTGGAAAGTTACTTTGTACTTTTTATTTCGCCTTTCTAGTTTTATTTGGCCATTATACTTCAATATTTATCCCAATTTATTTATTTTTTTGTAATTTACAAATTCATTTTAGAAATCACCTATAATATTTATTTTATATTTGATTTGGTTCCATTTGCAGCACATGTTACCCTGACTGAAAGTTTCCAAATACTATTACATATTTTTATAAGCCAAATGAGAAAATACGTATATTATCAATAAAATTTCAGTCTATCCCTATCAACCAAGCACTCCTAGGTTAGTTTGCTGATCCTTTATCAAGAATTACTTGAAAGTAGAGATGGCAAAACGGGCCCATCCACCACGATTTAAATTACATACTTACAAATAATTCGTGCCAAATAATTTAAATAATAAGGTATCGATATGTAAGGTATCGTGCCAAATAATAAGGTATCGTGCCAAGCTGGACCGGCCCACTAACTGCGTAGGCTGAGAATTCGCAGCACAGCACGGCCCGTAGAATTTTGCGAGCTGTTTGGACGACCCGCGAGTCCATAAAGTGCAGATTGTCTATGTTTATCACCTCCTACACTATCAACGTCAGTGATGGCATTGATAGTGGGCCAAATGGGCCAAACATCAAGATCATAAATTTTGATGAAATTGATATATTGATAAATCAACATCAAAATTACTGCACCGCTATTTTTTTTTTAATATTTAGCAAGCCAAACGGGTCGGCCCACTTCAACCAGCAATGCTATCGTGCAGACCCGACCCGACCCGACTCGATAAACTTATCGAGCTGAATTTTTCAGCTCAAGCATGCAATTATATATCGCATCGTGCTCATTTCTGTCGCCCCTACTTAGAATGATGCAATTGTAACTTTCTTCGTTAGTATGCATTTTTAATTCCTCTCAACAAAATTTTTCTCCATGTTTAATAATTTTTTTTGGAAGGATACAATTCTAAATTTAGGGTGACTCTTTCTATCATCACCAATTCTTTTTATAGTGTGATGATCTCTTCTACATTTGATTTCATTCATCTATTAATTTTTTTTTAACAAAAATAAAAAGTCACAATAAGTAATCGTACTAGGGATCGAACTCTAGATCTCTAGACAACTTACAACATGTTATCACCAACTGTGCTATCCATAGTTGACATATATTAAAAAAAAATTCATATATAAAAAACAATGATTACATATTTACAAATAATTTAAATTACATACTCCCTATAAATATGGATAAAATTTTTGAGGTCTCGGCGGATCTCAGAAGTCTTTGTGGGGCGATAGAAATATACTCACTTGTATCGTAAAAATATTATTTTATCATAGGTATACTCACTCCATATATGCTATTTATTAAATATACTCATTTTTTATAAATATACTCCACCTTTAATAAAATTAAATACCCACTTTATTTGAAACTGAGTATATCTTAATGAAGTCAACATATTTATAAAAAGTGAGTACATTTATTTGAATTTTTCACATATTTATTTTATTTGAATTTTTGCCCTATAAATTTTAGGTTCAAATCTCATCTCTATATAGAAAAAAATAATTTTTATTTATAGTTAATATGAAAAATTACATATTTTACTAAAAATAAAATAAAATAAAATAAAATAAATAGATAAAAAATTCAAATATTATCTAATCTCATGACATTGATAAAATAAATTATAAATTCTACATTAAATATAAATATGATGCTAACATTGATTTTTTTTTTCAAGTGCAATTTATTTAGATCCCCTTAGGAAAGTTAGTTCCTGAGTTTTGCAAAAAATAATACTTTTTGCAAAATACAAAAAAATATATCAACCAAACAAGATTTTTTTTACTACTTCTTGAAAAATATAATTTTCATAAAATTATATCAACCCGAAGAGGCTTAAAAGGTGAACCAATATAACAATATAAAAGAAGTATTGGAAAAGTCCACGGCTCTCCTCCGTGGTTAATCAATTTATATATATTTGTCTTCAATTGTACAAGATTTGGTGCACACGATAATATTTATTTATTAGAAGAATATAGAGATCAATGGAAATGTCAGAGCCTATTTAATTAGTGAAATCAGATTTATTTTCATAATTTTAATTTTATTAAAAAAAGAACTACTTACGAAAATATACTTACGAAAATATATTTGGTTCGACGTTTTGAAATAATATAAGCATTGTAGAATAATTGCATTAATATATCATATTAATGCAGAAGGCAAATATTAAATAAACACATCAATATTAAGAAGAAGACAATTACCAAAATGGGGAAACTTAGATTAAAGTAACAAACCAATTTTTGATCAAATATATGATTTTTAACTTTATAATTTCTTTTAAAGATAGATTAAAGTAATAAACCAATTTTTGATCAGTTCCTTGGAAGTCAAATTCATATAACAATATTATTGGGATTTTGGGGACAGGTCGGCGTGGGCGAATAGTGTTGTCAACGGTCATGATTGCCCTTAGAGACCTTTTCATGGTCGAGCTTGACTCTCCGCCTCCCGTGAATTCATCGACGATGTAGTCGATTACTCCTCGGGGTTCATTCGCTTGACTGTGCTCTTTTTGGGATCTCGGGGGTGTTCGGCTTCACCGTCAAGGGTCACGATTCCTACTCCGACCTCTCTCCTTCTTGAGATAAAGGTATTTATTAAGGTGTCCTGTGCGGACTAAATCTTCCAACTGATCTCCGAGCATTACACATTCCTCGATAGTGTGTCTGTAGGTGTCATGGTATGCGCACTTCTTGCTCATGTCAATGTTGGGCGACAACTTTTGTTTTCTTGCATTGGCGGGGTATTTGATGAGCTTCAGGTGATAGATGTCTCAAAGGATAGCTTCTTTCTTGGCGTTGAGGGGAGTGTGTCTTTCGAAATGAGCACTTAGGCAAGGCGATGACCTCGGTCCCATGTCATTTTCCCGCTCATGTCGGTTGTGGTCTTCAGTCCTTCTATATGGCGTGATACATGTTCAGGTATTCTCTTGGGGGCTCATGTTGCCCCTGCTTGATATAGTGTAGGGCTACTCTTGCTTATAATATACTCGCAATGTGGTGAATCGTCAGAGGAAGACATAGGAAAGGTCGTCGAACCATAATAGGACAATTTTCACCAGGAAGATCAAAATTGCTCTACAAAGCGCAGAGTCGATTGCCTTGTGATAAAGCATCGCGGTTTGAAACACCGTTAGGTGTAGCGCAGTGTCACCCATACCGTCATAGGGTGTCAAGGTAGTGGGTAGCTCACTTCTTGGTGGGAGACGAGTTGCCATGATATGCTTGGCTAAGGGCCCTACGTCGAGGTGAGAAATGACCTCAATTCTTGGAGCCTTTGGAGCTGCGTCCTTTTTGGATCGAGGAGTGCTGGAGACCTCGTCTCGAAGGACAGAGACTAGTGTTCTTCTTTTTGAGTGGTTGGTCTCCCCATGCTTTGAGCGGCAAAGTTCGCGTTCAACCAAGGGCTACCCTTGAGGTTGTGCTGGTGTCTCAACTTGTGTCGCTAGTTGTTGATTTTGTGCTTCTAATTCATTTACCCGCTGTCGAAGCATTTTAGGGGGAAGGAGGGTTGGTACCGGAGCATCTCTCCTCGCTGTTTCAGCGTCACCAAACTGTGGTCGATCGTCGTTGTCGGGTCGTTGCCCTTGGCGTGCGATGACGATCGCTTGTCCCCAAATTCCAACCATTGTGAGGGAGGCAAGCTTTACGCGACCCCACAGTGGGCGCCAGATGTTCCTGCCTCAGAGTCAAGGCATTCTAGTCCGGTTCGGTGTCTCTCCTTGTCTAGTTCAACCCGGTGGGGGACCTACAAAAGACACTTCGACGCCCCAATTAGGGTGACTCTCTGGTGGAGGTTATGAAATTGAAACTTAAATTATCTGAGGCGTGTCGTGTTTGTATATATTGCAGGTGGAGGTGATCATGCTGCCCGGTAATCTCGCTAAGATTATTGCCCAAAATGAATTGAGGCCAATCCCAAATATGGCAGATTTATGATGATATATCCCTCTGATAAGAAAGGACGTGGGAGTTCATGTTTGGTCGAATGGTTCCCCGGATAGAGTTGTCTGGCCTGGCTTGAGTTTGGCTCAAAGATGTAGTTTGGGCAGAGCCCCTTGGGCAGGACCGCGAGGTTAGGTTTGGGACGAATAATGGGACGTTGTTGGGTCTAATTCGACCGGACTCAATAGTTATAGTGCAGTCCAAAACTAAGGACTTAAATAACAAAATATAAAATTATAAATAACAAAATAAAAGAGCAGAAAGAACGTTGATGGTAATCATCAATGAACGACACATTATAGGAGGAACTCCTCCAGAAGAAAATAAAGTGATACCAAGTGCGAGCTTGGGAGCAGCACGTGGTTGCATGTTATAGGATCTATTAATGCACACCTTTCACGTAAAGAATCATATGGCTCCATGCGTTTGCATTCTTTTAAGAATAGAATAGAAAGACTGAATTCTGATCAACTAGATCCTTATCAATGCTCTTGACACAGTAATCATATCAGGCATCTTCAGAGAAATCAATGCTGCAACAGATGTATATACACTTGCCTTGATGCCTGATGGTTAAAATTGAACCAGTTGGTGGATTTCAATAATGCCCATGAATGGCAAATACACTATCCAAAAAATCCAGTATGGATGGACAATAAATAGCAAGCAGCATTGAGTAATTTGTGGAAGAAGATGCATTTTTTCACAAAGATCTAACCTTTGCAGGTCCAAGATAAAAGTCAGGGTTTCAGTCTTTCAGAAGTAATTCATCTTGCAGCCAAGATCGATACAATGATCAATACAGCATGCAGGTAAAGCCACTAGTCCTGATATGACAATATCTTCACTTATATGAAAAAAAAAATTGGGTTACTTCATATAGTTGAATTTTTTTCATATTCGTCTATCTTGGGTCTATTCTGAATCCTACATGAAAATAATAACTGAAAAGATCTGTACCACTGTGTTAATGTATATAAATAGTTAGACAAACAAGTAAATCAACCAACTGAATCATATTGATATTGCTTTCTATATAGATGTTAAAGAAAATCTGATTTTGTCTTCCTATTAGTTGCTTGTTTCTGAATATGTGCATATCCACAATATATATAAGTACAACAAGAAAAAATATGGAGCCATAATATATAATGAGATTTTGATAAATCAAAAAGGGAATTGCTTGCCTACGTAGGTCTTGCCAAAAACCCAATCCTTGGGAGCAACATTATAGGAAGTGAGAGTGACACCATCACTGGTGGAGACCTCGAAAGACAATGCCTGGCCATTGAGTTCAGCACTGATGTGCCAATTCTGGCCCCAGTTACGACCCATGGGCAGCCACCCTGTTGCCGACCCCTTTATCTTCACAGCGGTAACATCTCCAGCACCAGCCACATTACTGATCAGCACTGTGTAGAAGAATTTCTTGCCATCAATGGTATATCGGACACCACCTTCCCTTATGCACTTGACCCTGTACAGTTCAAATTTGAAATTATTTATACATACAAATCAGCCACAAAATGCATGACTGACAAAAATTACCTTATAGAAATGTTCGGGCTAATCGGACTTGTCATAAATAAAGATAAAGCTTATGACTTTACAAGAGTCTAAATTCAGCTCTATCAAATGGATATACAAGATATACCAATGAAAATAACAAAGTTGACTCTTTTATATCAGTTAAAATCCATTTCATACTAGAGATGTGACTCAAAATCTGATTGGTGAAAATAATTGCTGCAAAGGAGGACCAACATCCTATGAATACCCTTCCCGACTTCATATATTTTGGTATTACCACCGGTTTGTATTCTGCATCCACTAAAGCTCTTACTTGTTACTCTAATAGTATGATGAATAAGTAATTTCTTAGCAGCTCAATTGCAGAGATGTTAGTTCCTTGTTGGAGCCTGGAAAGCAAGGGTAACCATCTTCATTTTACTATCACAAAAAGGCAAGTTATGAGAAGGGTATTGTGTAAGAACAGTTTAAATTAGTTTGTTCCTAATTCATGCAAATTAATACATGATGGTCCACATCATGGAGATCTATAGTGGCATTTAACTCTACCAAAGCCTGCTCATAAACAAAATGTGCAACTAGACCTAAATACGTATGGAGGATATTAGGTGCTCTGCAAAGTACCAACCATTTTAGATTTCTTATACATGTATTATAGCACTGTGTCAAGTATAATAGGCTACTAGAAAACCACCCCACAGTCTACCCAATCTAACACCATAGGTTTCGAACAAAGAAATAAAACAAATTTCTGTTGGTTTCCATCAATATTTTTGATAGGACTCACAAGATAAACATGGAGGAAAACCTTCACTTGACAACTTGAGGCTGAATGCTTCATTTGCATAAAATAGCCATATGTTTCCATAAAAAATTCATCTCTTCGCTTTATTTGAAGTTCAGAAACATTAATCTAAGATCAAACTCAGTGTTAGGTCCACTCCCGGGAGATTAGGTCAAATCAGGTTGATGGTTGACTGTTGTTCCGCACTAAATTTGTACTAGTGCGCTACCAAGTGCCATTATCCATCTCTTTTGTTTGTTGTAAGTGAGTCACCAGCTTCAACTCAACTGGGCCATTGTTTGGGTTGAGCAAAATAGATAAAAGGTATGTCATGAGACAATTCAATACATCCTCAAGCCTAGGTTAGCTAGAGAAATCAATTCACTTGAGATGTTCCCAACCTCAAAATTTAGTCAGAAAATACTTCAATTATACTTCATTAGGTACAAGTCCAACTCAATTTCAATTTAGTCGAACCTAAAATTTCATTCATCAGAAATCAAACTGATTCTTTCATTTCAAAATAACATGTACTCCTAAATGATGTAAAAAGACGAGAATAAAATAGATCACTAACCTGCGATACTGGATGGGCATGACGCCGGCCTTCCAGATGGCGATCTTCTCAAAAGCCTGGATCGGAATGAGGAAGTGGTGGTTGGGAGGGTTGCAGATCCCGCCGGCATCAGTAGGGAGGCCGTAGTTTGGAGCGCAGAAGTTAGTGACGGTGACCACAATGGAGGTCCCCGGCAGGCAGTAGCGGAGCTCCTCCACGCACCGCACCTCGTAGCAGCCACCGCAGGCCGCACCCTTGTCAAACAGCGCCTCGCTCAGGCCTGCCGTCGCCATCCCGTACCCAGTCTTCCCCAAGTCCCCGTACCCACATGCTCCCCCTGTAAACCACCGCAACAATGAGATCTCGATCCACGAAGAAGTCCAAAAGAAGAAGAAGAAGAAGAAGCGAAAAGGGAAAAGGGGGAGAATGAGCTCGGAGGCGCACCGACAGTGTCGCGGGGGTCGAAGACGGCATAGTAGGAGGCGTGGGCGGAGCGCCACTCCGTCAGGGCGACATTTCCGGAGAAAGATGAGCTCTGGTGAGCCGCGGCCAGGGGTGAGAGCAGGGATAAGGACACTACTGATAGAACCAAGCCCTGGGGCTGGAGGAGGAGAAGGGGGAAAGAGAAGAAGTGGGGGAGGTGTGACTTTGAAGGTGGTGGCATGGCGGAGGCGGCGGCGGAATAGGCGCTTAGCGGAGAAGAGCGGAGTAGTGGAAGCAGAGAGCGAGGCGAGTGGGGTTAAAAGTGGGAATAAAGAAAGCGAAGCGCCGAAGCCACATGTGAAGTGTGAAGGAGGTTAGTGGTAATTGTTGCTTGTCTTTTAGCTGGCTGCTACTTTTGGCTTCTTTTGCCCTTTTCCTTTTTCCCGGAGTTGCTCACTGTAGCTTTATTTCAGTGAGGCGATTCGGAGGGGTCTAAATGTGGTAACGGTTCATTTTCTGTATTCGTAGGAACCGGTGAGCGAACCGGACCGTGACTGGTTCAATCATTTGTTACCGGGAACAGTGGCTCTGCGCTGGTCACTGCGTATGGCCCCAGTGCTGCAGCTTTGAGCACTTGTCACTTCAAATTTGAAGCATGATGCATATGATAAACAATAAAATAAGATAGGTTTAATTATGGTCTTGATCTCCCAAATATCATTTTTTTATTTTTTTATTTATTTTTTATTTAGTTTTTTAAAAATTATTTTTATTTTTATTTGATCCCTTAGTTAATTTTTGATATTAAGTGCCAATATGAAATACTGACGTGGACTAAAATATGATCAAATGAAAAAAAAAAAAAATTTAAAAAAACTAGATTAAAAATAATAATAATAACCTAAAACATAATAATATATATTTTAATAATCTAAAATATAATAATATATAATTATATTTTAAATTATTAAAATATATTTTTTTATTTAATTTCTTAAATTATTTTATTTTTTTCGTTTGGTCTCTTTAGTTCATATCAATACTTCATGTTGGCATTTAATATCAAAATTAACGGACGAACGAAACAAAAAAGAAAATAATTTTTGAAAGACTAAACGAAAAGTATTTAAAAATAAAAAACCAAATAGAAAAAATATAATATTTTAAAAAACCAAAATTATAATTAAACCAACGAAAAAAACATCCGAGGTGTATATTTATGTTGCTTGAGTACTAGAGTTGAGCCGCATGTTTATCTGACTCTTTGATTTTTTAAGTTCTTAATGTTAAGAACTTTCTAGTTTTGTTTATTCGAGTCTTTGATTTTTTTTAAAATGAGTTTACATACTCATTTAAAAGTCGAAATCAAGTTTTTGTTTAACTGGAGTCACAAGATTCAAGAAACCCTAATTTCTTAACATTGGTAGAAACTAGAAAAGCCCAATTGATGTGTGATTAATTGTCATCTTCTACTGTCACTTCAATTAATCGATCCATTTACAAGGGTTTCCTAATTTTACATCTTTAATTTGAACTCATGTGTTTACCATTTACTAGGATTATATTCATTAGGCCAATAAAAGCACAAGTAAACCTCTCTTTAATTAATGAACAGTACAACAAATTTATTATAACTGGCCTAAATAAATTGATCCAAACAAATGGAGCCGGAATGTTATAAAATTTAAATTAATTGAACATTTACATACCCAGCGCTCGGTGTCAATATGTAAAAAATTTTAAAAATAATTTTAATGCAGGCATATTGACGCCAGCGACCGTGTCCAGTATTAATTTTTTTTAAAAAAAATAAATTTGGGCACTTGAGCCTATTTGGGCACACATCGTGCCCGAATGCGGGCGCCACAAGCCTAGCACCCCATGCAAACATTCGAGTGTTTGGCACCCGTGCGTTCGAGCACCTAGCGCACCACAAACTCGTGCTTGGGCTGCACCAAGCACACAACACCAATAAATTAAATAATAGGGTTATATATATATATATATATATATATATATATATATTTGCTTGAGGGTTGGAGGTTTTCTGGTCCGGTTGGGTGTTTCTTCTTATTTGATTCGACGCCGGCGGGGGAGACTTGCAAAAAATACTGTGACACTCAAGTCAGTGGGACTCCAAGATAGAGGTAATGAAAATTAGAATTAAGTGAGGTCGGCCTTCATGACCTCGGTTGATCACGAGTGAAGTATATAGTTTTTTATGTATTGCTTCGGTATTCGGACCGGATGTGACGCCTGCGCGAGCTCTTTCGGATGTCCGCCACCTGTGCGATAGATATATCTCGACAGGAAAGTAATCATGAATAAAGATTTGATAATCGATTCCCAAAGCATTGAGCACCAGTTATAATTTGACAGAAAAGAAACCTCGTGTATCTGTCAGTTACGGTGGCGGTTCGTGTTCTGAGTCTATAAATAGCTCCCTGCTTCTTGTGTGTTTTGGGAATCATGGACTGGAAAGTGTCAAAGATTACTATTCCGTCGGAGGTTGCTCCTATTTGTTTGGCAAAGGGTTCATCATTGTTGTGGGTTTGTACCATCGGGCTTAAGGATTGGGACAAGAGAAGGAGTTCAAAGTGTGGGTTTGTACCATCGGGCTTTCGGCAAAGCCTGTTTCCATAGTTTTCAGGAGAAGTCATGCTAGCTAGAACCCTTGTCAATGGTTCCCAGTTTGCCTCGTCGTCACTTTCAATTCCTTTTCTGTCTACCCTTCCAACTTCTGGGTTGCAGGAGGTTCGACGGCCCAGTTTGCGCACGACGTTAAATCCTGATAGCAGAATCCTGAGCCGGAGTTTCTCGCTTGCGCAGTTTGGTCGATGATGATGTTTCTGAAACGCTCTCCAAGTAGATGCTTTGTCTGACAGTTTTACTTGTTTTTTCGTTGATGAGTTGCCCTTTGTGGGTTTGGAAGTGTAAATGTTCCTTTTGCGGGACCTTATGAATGAAAGAGATGTCTTCCTTATTCATCCTTGTTATGTTTTTTGCCGAGTTGTTGTTCCCTACATGTTTCAATTAGAGTAGTATATAAACTGTGGTTTACCTATTTGGTATTTTGTGGGCAAGGCGTTGGGACCATATATTGCGATGCGACTGCTATTAAGGTGGATTGGTGAAAACCAGATCTTGATCGTATATGGCGTTAAGGCCGGAGGTGATTTTAGAGGTCAAGGAAGAATGGCGGCTTTAGGGGCTGAAGACCTGACTTGGTGAAAATCGAGCTCGCGAGAACAGCGCTTTGGGTCGTGTTGCTCGCTGAGAGCATGCCCGCCTAAGTCGGAGACCGCGTTTAGGGCCAAGAACCAAACTCGATGAAAACCGAGCTCGCGAGAAGCGCGTTTGGGGTCGTCTTGCTCGCTAAGAGTGTGTCAGGCTGAACCGGAGGACGCATTTAGGGCCAAGGACCAGACTCGGTGAAAACCGAGCTTGCAAGAAGCACGCTTGGGGTCGTGTTGCTCGTTGAGAGAAAGCCGAGCTGAGCCAGAGGCCGTGTTTAGGGCCGAGTGAAGTCGAAATGGCAACACTAGAGGGGGGGTGAATAGTGTTTTAACTAAATCAATTAGCTTAAATTTCGGTTTTAATCGTTTCTTGATTAGTTAGGCTAAGCACGATATTTATAACACGCGAAAGCAATAAATATGAAGCAATAAACACAAGCAAATATACAATGCTAACACGATAATTTATAGTGGTTTGACCTCAATGCCTACTCCACTACCTAAGCCCCCCGCTTAGGATTTCCAAACTAATTTAACTAGATTAATGAGATTCCTTACAACGAGGACTTTGCACCGGAAAGTCTCCGCTCTCCAACCGAAGGCACTTCCACACGCGGAAGTATCCCGCCTTCCTACTGAGAGCACTTTCCCACCTCAACCTAAGCACAACTTAACTTAATCATACTAAAACTACGTTTACACAAGTAGCTTTGCACCTTCACAACAAGATAACCACTTTCATACAAGACATAACAACCTAGGTCTTCTTAATTACACGCTCAAATCCAAAAATAGTTCAAATAATAGTTAAATTTACAATTGAAAAGAGCTTAAAATAAAACCATGGAATCGTGTTCTTTTCCAAGCCTTGGAGCCTCCAACTTGCTAGAATTAAGATAGACTCGAATCAATTCCAGAGTTGAGGAGCCGATGGCACTTGAAGAAGAACTTGACGGAAGAACAGAGCGCGCTCCAATCAATCTCTTTGAAGACTTTAACCTCCGTTTAGAGTGCTCAAATAAATCTATAGGAGTGAGTGAGAGAGTTAAATGAGATATATGAGGTATATTTATACCCTCGCAAAGAAACGACAGCTCAACGAATAGAAAACTATTCGTTGCAAATGCTCGGTCGATTGGTTGGTCGACCGCTAACGACTGCTGCTTTCCTCTATGTGTGCGATCGACCGACGGGTCGATCGCCCAGACGCAAACTGGCGATCCCATATTCGGTCGACTAGTCGGTCGATCGACTCAATGGAGCTAGGGTCGCGCGACAGCACGATCCTCAATCTAGTCGACCGCTAGGGCTACTGCCCATTTCTGGCCTCTGTCGGTTGACCGACCGGTCGATCGAAGTAGCCACTGCCAGTTTTTGGCAGTGTTCGATCGACTAACTGATCGATCGAATTGGCTACTGCCAATTTCCCAACTCTATTCGGTCGACCGTCCGGTCGATCGAACCTAGGCTGAATTTGATTTCTTCAGTCTTTTCCTTCCGCACTTGGTTTTCGGGTTTCGACTTTCAACGAGCATCAACTTGGAGAGCTTTCTATATGATCTTTGGACTCATCCAAGATGACTTTGGTGAACACGTCGATCTTCGAGAAGTTCCACGATGAACCCGAGCACGACGATCAATGTCCTTCCGATTTATTAATTTCTTTAATTTTTCCGATCGAGGACATCGAATGCTGATCGATATGGAACCTGAAAGATTTCTCGACGAAATATTAGTTCCATGTTTGTTATCATCAAAACCGAGATTAAGAGATTAAGACCAAGGTTGAAAACCTAAAGCCAACAATCTCCCCCTTTTTGATGATGACAAATATCTTTGAGAAAATATAACATTAAAGCATAGATGATATCAACTAAGGGATTTCTCCCCCTATCAATATGCATATCTATGAAATAAACTTCCTATATCTATATGCATGGATTTCCTATATTTTTCTTCCCTTTACCTATACTTTTCTCCTCCTTTATCCTATACTTTTCTCCCTCTTTTGACATCAATCAAAAAGGGCAAGAAAGGTCAATCTAGTCAAAGGGATGAAAAACAAATATTTTTTCATGTAGTTAAGACTCTAAAGATTATTTTTTATGACACATGAAAATTTCAACCAAAGGGATGGAAAACAAATATTTAATATGAAACGTAAATCATACATGATAGAGAAGAGTGATAGATACAATTCAAAGCTAAATCATGTATGCACTCAAGTATGAATGTACTCATATCTTTTTCATGACATTTTTAGATTTCATTCAAACTTTCAAAATATCAAGATATGGTCATTTAAATCATGCATATCAAGTTTGAAGTGAAACTAATGTCATTTAATCCAAATATGAACTTAACACATTTTCATTTGAAATAAGCATGAAAACATGAAAATGCTAAGTATCAAATTTTTGCTATCTACTCATGTTTTCTCAAACTTAGGCATCTAGACATCAAACATGAGAGAATATAAGTCTATGAATCAAGTTTGGGCTTAAGATGAAATTTTTAAGTTACTTTGTTGACTTATGTCAACCTATACTTCAGGATTTGAAATACCAATTGTTGGATGAATTTTTTTTGATATCAATTGTTGAATGGTCATTTGAAATGCATGTATCAAGTTTGAGTTCAAAATAAATTTTCAAAGTTCATTTTTCATCCTATATTATTTTAAAAAAATGAATATTTCTAGTTATCATTCAAATTATCAAAATCATTTCTAGGAATGATTTTACTCAAGAAATTATGTGAATGATTTTAGAAATGGAATCCAAATGGTATACATGAGCTTTCATTTGAAGTTTTTGAAGAAAGATCAAAGTATCGAAAAGATTGATGTTTCAAATAAGTGATACTTTGTGTTTTCGAAATCTAACTTCAAAATTACATTTTAAATCAGATTCTTGATGAAATTTTTTGAAATTTTTACACAACATATTCGATTTTTTGATACCAAATGTAGGCAAAAATTTTACTGATAAAACTAGATTTTTCAATGAATGTGTAGTTTCAAGAATCATCTAAAAATAATTTTTCTATATTTCTCTAGAAATAACTGAAAATGTTACCAATTGTTGGGTGACATGACATTTTATTAATTTTCAGTTATTCTTAAAGCATGTTCAATTTTCATTCAAACTTTTATGACACCATAAAGTGATCATAAAATGAGTGTATGTCAAGTTTGAAATGAAAATTATATCCTTAAGGTTAAGATATCAACCTAGCATGGTTTCATTCAAAACTAACTAGTTTTTATGAAACTTGCTAAGTTTCAATCTTATCATTTACTCATGATTTTTCAAACTTAAACCTATGGATACCTAACATAAGTAAATCTAAACATGTTCCCCAAATATGGATTGAAAATGAGACATTTAAGTCAACTTGTTGACTTGGGTTAACTTGGTTCAAAAGAGGTTTTCATGAAACCACCTCTATGTCATTTTATTCATATCCATATGAATTTTTTATTCTAAATGCATGGAAATATGTCATCCTTATTCCTACACATGTTTATGAAGTTTGGACTTAAAATGAAGTGTCCAAGTCGATTTGTTGACTTGGGTCCAACTTTTCAAGCTTAAGTCCCCTAAAGTGAGATATCAATTATATTTGATCATTTAGACATGAATTTTTAAGTTTTAAATATTTAGACTCATGTGATATGTGTATCTAAACATGTTTATCAAATTTTTAACTTAAAATGAAGTCTCTAAAGAAGAATTTTAACCTAGTTCGATTTCATAAATATCATGATATCATGAAATGAGCTAAGTTATCAAGATTTTTCCTACTCATGAAAATTCAAGGATTTGTCATGCAACACATCATGAGTATAGAGATATCATTAAACATGAATATTCAATTATTATACGAAGATTTATGCAAAATTAAATTCATACCTTAATCTTTAGAGATTTTTGTCAAACTTGTCATTTACTTTTCAATTATCTTCATGATAGCATATCCTTCCAATGTTTACCACTTTCTTAACTTGCGAGTTGGCTTCATTAGTATCAAAATAAAATTATATGCCAACTAGCAAGCTAACATACTAAATAGCAAAGATTTAGTGCAAAGTTTCATTTAAAAAAAATTCAACCTATGCTAGATAGTAAAGATTCATTTTAAGGAGGTTAACATGATATCAAAATGAATCTAAGGGATCTTAATATGTGAAGCATTTGAAGAATAAGGTCTCTAAACACATTTAACTAGTTTGAACTTAAAGTAATGTCTCTAATAGTATATGTTTACCTAAAGCAAGCTTCATTCAATGAAATTTGCCTAAGTACTAAAATTCTACCTACTCATGAGAATTCAAGGGTTTAGCATGCAATTCTAATTATAAGTATAGAGACATTATTTAAGCATAAGCATTAAGGTATAACATTAAGATTTGAATTTATCAAAGTTATACCTTACTCATGATGATTTAGCCAAACTAATCTTTTTCTTCTAATAAGCCTCCTAAAATACTTATAACTTGCAAGTAAGCTACACTAATATTTTTAGAGAAAATATAGCTACTTAGCAAGCACTACTAGAAATTAGGTCTTCAACAACGGCTATCAGCAACGGCCGCTCAAGCCGTTGCTATTTGCAACGACGTTCTTACGGCCGCTCGAGCCGTTGCAGACATTTGTATCTGCAACGGTGTTCTAACGGACACGCGAGCCATTGCGGATTATTTTAATTATCCGCAACGGCTTTCTGACGGAAAGGCGAGCCGTTGCTGATATTTTAATTATCAGCAACGGCTTTCTAACGGACAAGTGAGCCGTTGCTGATGATAACTTATCAGCAACGGCTTTCTAACGGGGGAGTGAGCCGTTGCTGATAAGTTTATATAGGACACCAGTCGCGCCCGACCCTTCTTCCTCCCGCTGCTGCCGCCGCCGCTCCTGCTCTCGCCTCTCGCCGCCGCTGCCGCTGCTGCCGCTGCTGCCGACGCCGATGACGCCTCTTCCTCCTCCCGCTGCTGCCGATTTGTTCAGGTATGCCTCGCCGGCCGGCCGTCTCTTCCCGTTGCGGCCGGCGGGAATTAATCCGACCGAAACCCTATTTCTAGGGTTTCGGTCGGCGGCGGTCGGCCGATGGCCGCCGCCGGACCTTGTACAGTGGCCGGACAGTGTGTCCGGCCACTGTACGCCGGCGCCGGAGTCCACCTGACTCCGGCGCCGGAATTTATAAATTTATATATAATATTTTATTATTTTATAATTGTTAATTAATTGTTTTATAATTGTTAATTAATTATTTAGATTAATTGTTTAATTTGTTAGATCAATTATTAGGGTTTAGATTAATTTCGGACGCGCGCCGGAATCGTCCAATATGGACTCGAACGGTCTCGAAACATTTAGAAAATAATCATGCATCCGACGAGTTCATATGTTTCACGTACGCATCGACGAGTCGGATATGATTTAGCAAAACCTTAGATCCGTTCGGGGATTGTATGTTCGTGTAAAAGAAGTAGATGATCTTTTATACGATGTACAATTCTTGAATTGTCCCTGATTGGACAATTTGGGAATATAGTTATTTGTACTGCACTTACGTTTTTATTTTAACTGTTAACTAATTATTCTAAATTTCGGCAACATCTCTCTTGTTCTCTGATACGCGCCCAGATGATATGCGTATTCGGAGAACTATAGGGAGATGCTGCCGAAATTTAGAATAATTAGTTAACAGTTAAAATAAAAACGTAAGTGCAGTTCAAATAACATAAATCCCGAATGGAATAGGACAATCTCACTTAAAGACATTAACCAAAGAAATTGTCATTGATTGATAGAATCATGTCGGCAGATCGAAGTTGGATGTACCGACGTCTTGATCGTGGAGCTTTAACGAATGAGTTTCGATTAGGCGTAACGTACTTCCTAAATTTCGCCTATTCGAATCGGAATTTCGTTAGCATGGGTGATCAAATCCGATGTCCGTGCCGCATTTGTTCAAATGGACGATTTTTGGATCGGGAGACTGTCACTCTGCATCTATATACCAAAGGATTTGCACCAAGATATTTTCTATGGACTTGTCACGGGGAGTCACGCGAAGTCGGGACGTCGAGCAATCCTGTCGTTCAGACATATGGTGAATCTTCCTCTGCTGGTGCTTCTTCATCCGGTCAATGTAATCCCTATAGAACTATGATACTTGATAGTCTTGGGGGTCAATTCCGCCTGAATGATAATGTTGATCGGCCAGTTCTTCAGACATCAGTCCCACCAGATACTACAGTGGTTGATATCACAGAAGTAGGGGCTGCGGTAGAGATTGAATTACCGAATAAAGAAGCTGCAGAATTTTACGAGATGTTGAAAGCTGCCGATGAACCTTTGTATGAGAATTGTCCTAAATACACTAGGTTTTCAGCAATGACACAGCTCTTAAACATCAAGGCCGATTGTAATATCAGCGGAGTTGCGTATGATCGGATTGCTGGATTGATTAATGGAATGCTGCCTACTGATAATAAGTTTGAGCCAACTTTTTATAAGACTAAAAAGCTAATGAGAAAATTGGGGCTTGGGTACGAAAAAATACACGCGTGCCAAAATAACTGCATTTTATATTATAAAGAAAATGTGCAGTTGGATAAATGTCCTGTATGTCAACACCCTCGTTACAAGGAGAAGAAATCGGCTCGACAGAAAAATATCCCGTTTAAGGTGTTTCGATATTTTCCACTAACACCGAGGCTTCAAAGATTATTCATGTCGGAAAAGACAGCCCCCTACATGAGTTGGCATGCAAGAAGTCGTGATGATACAGTAATGACTCATCCATCTGACAGTGAAGCATGGAAACATTTGGATACATGTTATCCTTCATTTGCTAGGGATACTAGAAATATCATATTGGGATTGTGCACAAATGGTTTTAATCCGTTTGGACATTCTGCAACTCCTTATTCAGTTTGGCCAGTGCTGCTGACAGTTTATAATTTGCCACTGTCAATGTGCATGAAAGATGAATTTATTTATCTTTCAATGATTATTCCGGGTCCTAAGGGTCCGCGAAAAGAAATTGACATATTTCTCAGACCCTTGATAGATGAATTGAAAACATTGTGGACTGAGGGAGCTGTCACTTATGATTGTCATCGGAAGCAAAACTTCAATTTAAAGGCCGCGGTCTTGTGGACAATCAATGATTTCCCCGCGTACGGCATGTTGTCGGGTTGGAGAACTCACGGCCGACTCTCTTGTCCGTATTGTATGGAACACTCTAAATCAATCAGTCTTCAGAACAGACGAAAAATCTCATTCTTTGATTGTCATCGTTGATTCCTACCGGTTAATCATCAGTATCGAAGGAATCGTAATAAATTTACTAAGGGCAGAGTCGAAAGAGATGGGCCACCACCGATGTTGTCTGGTGAACAAATGTTAGCACGTGTTTCAGCACTTCCATATATAGTATTTGGTCGCAATGAAAGAGTGTCAGATTTTGGCCAAACACACAACTGGGTGAAAACAAGTATCTTTTGGGAATTGCCCTATTGGAATTCATTATTGATTCGACGTAATTTAGATGTCATGCACATTGAAAAAAATGTGTTTGATAATATTTTCAACACTTTGATGGATATTTCTGGAAAAATTAAAGATAATGTCAAAGCCCGACATGATCTGAAAATACTTTGTAAAAGACCAGAGTTGGAGTTACAAGAGGTCAACGGATGATATCTGAAACCGAAGGCCCTATATGTGTTAAATAAACAACAGATCAAAGATGTTTGTCAATGGGTAAAAGAACTCAGATTACCCGATGGATATGCTTCAAACTTATCTCGATGTGTGAACGTCGATTATTGCAAAATATCAGGGATGAAGAGCCATGATTGTCATGTATTCATACAGAGATTACTTCCGATCGCATTTCGAGATCTTCTACCTAATAATATTTAGGGTCCGTTGACTGAATTAAGTATGTTTTTTAGAAACATCTGTGCAAATGTCCTTCGAGTCGAAGATATGTCAACACTTGAAAATAATATTGTTGAAATCATATGCAAGCTGGAGCAGTTTTTCCCTCCTGCATTTTTTGACTCGATGGAGCATCTACCGATACACTTGGCATACGAGGCACGAGTTGGTGGCCCCGTTCAATATCGGTGGATGTACTTATTTGAAAGATACATGAATCGTCTGAAGAAAAAAGTAAAGAACACCGCAGCTGTTGAAGGATCAATATCTGAATCGTATATCATCCAAGAAATTTCAACATTCTGCTCATTTTACTTTGAATCGACAGTACAGACAAGATTTGATCGTCTTCCACGTAACGACGACGGGGGTGTTCGACATTCAGATGGACGTTTAAATATATTTTGTCACTCTGATCGTGCTTTTGGTTCTCGTCCATCTCGACACTTAAGCGATGAAGAGTATCATTTGACACACTTGTATGTATTACTCAATTGTCCAGAGATTGAACTATTCATTAAAATATTTGACATTGAGATGGTGCAAAAATACTCTATTCACAACGATCAAGAATTGGAGAGATTACGGAATCGTGATTTCCCTACTTGGATTCAGACTTACAGCAAAGATCACAGAGCTGAAATAGATGAAAGAATATTTGAGTTTGTTAGTGGACCGTCGCGACTTGTGTCGTGCTATAGCGGATATTTTGTTAACGGGTATAAATTTCACACGGTTGAATATTCATTTACAAAGAAGACGATGAATGCTGGGGTCTGCGTGAAAGGGACAACCTATGTTGAATGTGATATGGATTTTTATGGACTAGTGGAAGAAGTGATAGAGTTGCACTACTTCGGCTTGAAATCAGTGATCCTATTTAGATGTCATTGGTTCGATACAACAGAAAGGGGCATGAAAGTTCATCCAAAATACAAACTTGTTGAGGTTAATTACAAATCGAAATTGGCAGCAAATGAGCCTTTTATATTGGCATCACAAGCCGAACAAGTATATTACGCAAAGTATCCGGCTCGAAATAAAGATAGAGCAGATTGGCGTGTAGTCTGCAAGACAAAAGGTAAAGAAAAAATTGATCCGATAGTAGGAGAAAATGAGCTGATACCTGATATGACACATGGTTTCTATCAAGAAGATGATCATCCTGCTGTGGATCGTATTATTCCAATACTCGAGGATGCAGACACAACGTCAATTCAATTAATAGTTGAATATGCTGATGATGACGATCATGAAATTGAGGAAGCTGGAGATGAAGAAGATGAAGAAGAGGAAGAAGAGGAAGAAGAAGAAGAATTCGAAGACTATTATTCAGATGATGAGGAATAATTGTAAAGTATATATTTTATTAAATATATCTCTACTATTTATACAATAATCTGATTATATGTCTGTTCGACAGATATGTCTGGTCGTGGTTATCGACGCAGGAGAGCTTCGGAGTCTCCGATCGGTGAGACTCCAGCACTTACTCATGCTGCTGATCCTCCTGTTGTTGATCCTCATGAGGATGATACTGCCGAGGCTAGTACATCCAGACACAGGCGGCCACGCGGGCCGAACAGGTGGCAGCCTCCACCAGCCACAGAGTCACGTAGATTGATTAGCGTGATTGGGGAGCGGTAATATATCATGAATTATGAATCATTACAAATTCATTATATCATAATATAATATTAAAATTTATTTTTGTTGTGCAGGTTCGAGCAAGAAGAAGTGCCGAAGAGCATTTCTTCTACTATTTGACGATACATGCACGGGGCATGGCCTACGTGGTCTCACGTGCCTAGCGAGCACGTCGACATGTTATGGCGCGAGTTTGAGGCACGTATTTTTTTTTTTTTACATGCATGATGATATATTAATATTGGTACTTATATTATTATTTTGCAGGCTCGCTATACATGGGCCGAGGACCAGAGGCCCTTCATTTACGCTGCCTGGGAGGCTATTACCCGGGCAAGGTACAACGGGCAACTGGGGCAGGCTCGGTCCCAGGCGATGGCCCGAGCTGGGACCACTAACATCGCGGAGACTCGGGGATACGACCCCGGTTGGATTACTCCGGATATATGGGACCAGCTCGTGGGAATATGGTCGACGGATCGATGGCAGGAGGTTTCTTGGAATGCGGCTAGAAATCGCATGTCGGGGGGAGTAGCGCGTCACACCGGCGGCTCTGTTGCATTTGCAGTGCACGCGAACCGTATGGTAAGTATATCTTTTAATTATATATTTTATTTGTTACTATGTGTACTAATTAATGTATTTGTTTTGTAAATGTAGACGACGGTGTCGGATGACGGGATTGTCCAGCGACCCTCCCCGATGGCGGTGTTTGAGCGGACTCACCGTCGAGCACATGGGACAGGGGAGTACATCCACAACCGCGCTGCATACATTATGGTAATTATATATTTGTTTAAATTATTCATTATATATTTATATTTTACGTTTTATAATAAATATTAAACAAAAAATCAAACTCGAGTAGGAGACCTACAGCCAGACGGTGGTGCAGCGCGGGGGTACCCCCGAGGACTTTGACGCAACATCGTGGGTCGAGGCCGCAGGTGGCTGGGACCATGGCCGCGTATATGGCTTCGCAGATAGTGGTCATGTGCGAGCCGTACTAGGGCCACTTGGGGCACCGACCCCTCCGGTCGCTGGTGAGCGGCCGTCCACCTCTAGATCCAGTTATGATCATAGTAGCAGAATAAGGACTCTAGAGGAGACGGTCGCGCGTCAGACTGAGATGATGGAGCGCCAGAGTCAGATGATGGCGGATATACAATCTATGCTACGCAACATGTCAGGTCATCCCGAAGCAGGCATCTCTTCGGCATCATCTAATCCATCGTCCTCGAGTCAGTCCACGCCGGTGTACACTCAAGCACTCCAGACCCCGCCATATGATTCAGACCATCCTCCATCGTGATCGTGAGATTTTTTGTTTGGATATTGAACTTGTTACTGAGATATTGAACTTGTTTAACTTATTTTGTTTGGATATTGATACTTCAATTTTGCATTTGAATTGTTTTTATACTATCGTGGATAATTATCAATATAAATATAATTGTTTTGATGTATATCTTGGTGTGTTTGTGATGTGTGAATGAATGTGTGTATGAGGGTATGGGTGTGTGAGTTATGTATCAGATAATGTATCAATGTATCAATGGAAATTTTCAATTTTCAATTTTTCTATTTCCAGGTACACATTATCAGCAACGGCTTTCCCACAGCCGTCCGTGGGAAAGCCGTTGCTAAAAGTGTATCGAAAGCCATTGCTGATGACCTACAGCAACGGCTTAGCGACGGGCTTTTACTAACGGCGTTGCTACGGACTCAGCGGCCGTTGCTATTAATGTTATCAGCAACGGCTCCAGGTCTGTGGCAAAACCGTTGCTGATAATATTTTTAGCGACGGCCCGAGCGGCCGTTGCTGATAATGTTTTGAGCGACGGCCCGAGCGGCCGTTGCTGATCCGTTGCTAAGTTATCAGCAACGCGAATTTCTGTCACGTCTCTATTGCAACGGCGCGGCCGTTGCTGATGCTCTTCAGCAACGGCATCAGCCGTTGCTGATGCCCATTTTTCTAGTAGTGAAGCTAACCAAACTAAAAAGCAAAAGAGAAGCATCAAGTATCATTATCAAAGTTTACTTTGCTAAATGATATGAAATCCGTTTTAAATAAAGTCAAGTTATACCAAAATGAATTTTGAGAGATCACAAAAATAACAAGTATAAAAACATGATCTCCAACCATTCCTATTGGTTGAAAACCGAATGGCCACAATAAGCCTACGATTTAGAATCGCAAGGTCGCATGAGCCCATTACAGGCTACTTAAGTCTCCGAAGAGATCGGAAAATCAAAATAAAAAATCATTTCATGAAACGAATTGAGAGCACGAAGATCAACTAGAATTAAGCATAGTATCATAATCTTCAACTAAGATAAAATAATGCAAGTTAGAAGATGACACCGGAATAGTTTTGATGTCAACTTTACCTAAGGCATCAAGGTAGCTTGAAGTTGCAACAAAGGGATGATTCATCATTCAAGTCCATGGTCAACTTCAACTCTTTACTTCTCTTTACCCTTGTGTGGTAGCTCCCCCTACAAGAGAAGATGAGATTTTTGGTACCCAAATGACTTTGGGTCCTTGGGGGTGAGTTGGCCTAGGAATTCAAAGTTTCTTAACTACACTTGGATTTTTCTTGAATGCACAATCATAAATAGCATGACCAAAGATACCACAACAAAAGCAATGTTCATTAAATTTCTTTTTCTTTTTGTTATGGACATGAGATTTATTTTTAGAGTGTTTGTCATGTGAAACATGATGAGTATGATCATTCTTGAAGGAAATAATTTTCTTTTGAACATGAGGTTTGATGTTAGAATGCTTGATATAAGAAGCATGATGAGCATAAGCATTCTTGAAAGAAACATTTGGATTTATAAAATTCTTAGAAGATGAACTACTAGGTAGATTATTAACTTTCTTATTTAGAGAAGCAACCTCATTCTTCAAGTCGTTCATGGATTTTTGAATAGCATGCAATTGAGTTTTCAACATACTATTTTCATTCTTTAAGATGTCATTTTTTGTTTTTAAATCCTTAGTGTCAACACTTAAGGTATCATGACATGGATTGGAGACACTAATTTTTAGCTTCTCATTTTCTAATTTTACATCGTGTAATTGAGAGCTAAGATTTAAGTTTTCTTTCTTCAAATTTTTGTTCTCTTTATCTTTTTTAACCATTAAAGCATACATGATTTTATACTCATCCATCAATTCATCAAAATCATGAGAACTAGATGAGTTAATACTATCACTATTATTAACATGACTAGAAGGAGAGGAGTGTACCTCATTGTTATCATTCATGAGGCATTCTTTTCAGATGGCTTCATCGTCGTGGTAAAAGGATGCTTCACTTGAGTAAGATGATGATGTGGAAGGGTTTGACCTCTTCTTTGCCTTGTTCTTCATGGAAGGACAATTCTTTCTTAAATGCCCTTTCTCTTGGCACACATGGCAAATCACCTTCTCTTCCGGCTTTTAGTGCTCCTATGACAGGAGACACTTTGGGCTTCAAAACCCATGTTAGCATTGGAAGGATGACCATTGTCATCACTACATTCATTAAAAGTTTCTAACTCCTCGATTTTAGCATAATCATATAGGATATTTAAGCAAGCCCAAATATCGAATGCGGAAGTACAATGCATGATCTTTTCAAATATATTATTTTCCAAAGAACAATATATATAATTTATTGCTTTAGCATTTAATTCAAACATATTAATTTGTTCTTGGGTCCATGGATTCATGTTTTCCTTAGGTTCTATGTATTTTGACTTTACCATATTAAAAACACCTAAACCTTGAGTCTTTAGGAAAGTGTACATTCTACCCTTCCAAAGATCAAAGTTAGACTCATCGAACCTAGGAGGTATAGACGCTACCAACTCTACAGCCATTTTCAGCGAGACTAGATGTTGACGAGATGGTGAAATCTCAACCTACGACCTGCTCAGATACCAATTGAAGTCGAAATGGCAACACTAGAGGGGGGGTGAATAGTGTTTTAACTAAATCAATTAGCCTAAATTCCAATTTTAATCGTTTCTTGATTAGTTAGGCTAAGCATGATATTTATAGCACACGGAAGCAATAAATATAAAGCAATAAACACAAGCAAATATAACAATGCTAACACGATAATTTATAGTGGTTCGGTCCGAATGCCTACTCCACTACCTAAGCCCTCCGCTTAGGATTTCCAAACTAGTTTAACTAGATTAATGAGATTTCTTACAATGAGGACTTTGCACCAAAAAGTCTTCGCTCTCCAACCGAAGGCACTTCCACATCCGGAAGTATCCCGCCTTCCTACTGAGAGCACTTTCCCACCTCAACCTAAGGACAACTCAACTTAATCCTAGTAAAACTACGTTCACACAAGTGGCTTTACACCTTTACAACAAGGTAACCACTTTCATACAAGACCTAACAACCTAGGTCTTCTTACACACTCAAATCTAAAAATAGTTCAAATAATAGTTAAAATTACAATTGAAAAGAGCTTAAAATAAAATGAAGGAATCGTGCTCTTTTCCAAGCCTTGGAGCCTCCAACTCGCCAAAAGATAGACTCGAATCAATTCCAGAGTTGAGGAGCCGATGGCGCTTGAAGAAGAACTTGACAGAAGAACAGAGCGCGCTCCAATCAATCTCTTTGAAGACTTTAATCTCCTTTTAGAGTGCCTAAATAAATCTGTAGGAGTGAGTGAGAGAGTTAAATGAGATATATGATGTATATTTATACCCTCGCGAAGAAACGGCAGCTCAACGGATAGAAAACTATTCGTTGCAGACGCTCGGTCGATTGGTCGGTCGATCGCTCGAACGACCGCTACCTTTCTCTCAGTGTGTGGTCGACCGCCCAGACACAAACTAGCGATCCCACATTCGGTCGACCAGTCGATCGATCGACTCAATGGAGCCAGGGGCGTGCGACTACGCGATCCTCAATTCGGTCGACCGATCAGTCGACTGCTAGGGCTACTGCCAATTTCTGGCCTCTGTCGGTTGACCGACCGGTCGATCGAAGTAGCCACTACCAATTTTTGGTAGTGTTCGATCAACCGACCAGTCGATCGAATTGGCTACTGCCTATTTCCCAACTCTATTCGGTCGACCGAACCTAGGCTGAATTTCATTTCTTCAGCCTTTTTCTTCCGCGCTTGGTTTCCGGGTTCCGACTTTCAACAAGCATCAACTTGGAGAGCTTTCTATATGTTCTTTGGACTCGTCCAAGACAACTTTGATGCACACGTCGATCTTCGAGAAGTTCCACGATGAACTCGAGCACGACGATCAATGTTTTTCCGATTTATCGATTTCTCCTATTTTTCCGATCGAGGACATCGAACGCTGATCGATATGGAACCTGAAAGATTTCTCAATGAAATATTAGTTTCATGTTTGTTATCATCAAAACTGAGATTAAGAGATTAAGACCAAGGTTAAAAACCTAAAGCCAACACCGAGGACCAGACTCGGTGAAAGTCGAGCTCGCGAGAAGCGCACTTAGGTCGTTGGGGGCGTAGGAGCCCAAGATAGGCACTGAGGTCGGCGAGCCAGACTGGTGAAGACCAAGTTCTGGTCGTTGAATGAGGTGTTGAGTTTGAGTTTTAGACTAGTGGGGACCAAATCTTAATTGCTTGGGCGCTTGGTGACGCCTGAGGATAAGGGGAACTGAGTGAGGAGGAACGGTGCGTCACATAGGTCAAGGGCCGCTTGTGAGACCGCGTAAATTCCTCGTACGAAGTATACAAATGTCTGCAAGGAGTGTTAGACACAAAAGTCATACGTAGAATAGAAAGAATGATTTTTTAGTGAAATATCAAAAGATACATCTTGTCCCATCGAGAGTCAGGCTCGGGTTATATACGGAGGAGCCTCATTAAAACATTTCATGGGGGAAACCCAGTGGGAAGAAACCGCCAAGTAGGGAAAAGAGTTCTCCAGCCTTGTTGTAATTTAAGGGTGAAACCTTTAGCGCTAGTAGGCTCGTAGGGAGGCCGTGTTCTAGGACCGCAGGAGTTCACGTCCGAAGAGCTCGGCAATCCTGTAAGAACCTTTTTCGATGACTTCTATGATTCAGTATGGGTCTTCCCAGTTTGGAACAAGCTTTCCTTCTCCGGTTGGTTTCCTTTGTGGTTCAATCTTTCGAAGAACAAGGTCTCCTTCTGTAAAGTTTCAGAGCCTAACACATTTGTCATACTTCTGGGCAATCTTAAGTTTCATTGCCTCTTCTTTGGTTTTGGCGAGCTCTCATTCTTATTCGATAAGCTCAAGCTCGGCAACTCGGGCCTCTATGTTGCCCTGTTCTTCAAAGGTAATCCTGCAGAGGCTTGGCTCTGCAATCTCAACATGGATCATGGCCTCTACTCCATAGACAAGCCGGTAAGATATTTCCAAGGTAGAAGACTGGGTGGTTGTGTTGTAACTCCAAAGTACCTAAGGTAGCTCTTTGACCCAGTATGCTTTGACCCGGCCAAGCTTCTTCTTTAATTCTGTTATAATTACTTTGTTGGTTGCTTCAGCTAGGCCATTTGTTTGTGGATGCTCAACCGATGAAAAAAGTTGTTTGATGCCGATGTCTGAGTAAAACTCTCGAAATCGATGATCTATGAACTGCTTTCCATTGTCGCTAACGAGCTCACGTGGTATTCCAAATCTGCAGATGATACTTTTCCAAATGAACTTTTGCACTTTATCTGTTACAATTATAGATAGGGGTTCAGCTTCTATCCACTTGGTGAAGTAGTCGATCGCTACGATCAAGTATTTGAATTGCCTCGGTGGTTGGGGAAACAGACCGAGGAGGTCTATGCCCCATTTGTGGAATGGTCAGCTGACGTCCGAGCTTTGTAATGGTTCAAGGTGGAGTTGAGAAGCTTTCGAGAACCTTTGACATTTGTCACATTTTTTGACGTAGAGACTACAATGCACTTTCGTGCTTGGACAGAAGTAGCCGACCCAGAGGATTTTGGCCGATAGGGACCTCCCTCTGATGTGGTTTGCCACAGATGTTGTCATGAACTTTCGCCATTATGGTAGCTATTATATTCGGGGTTGAACAACACACTTAAGGAGCGATCAGGAAAACCCCCTCTTATCAAGCTGGTCATCAAAAAGTGTGTATAACTTACCATTCTTTTGAATCTACCTGGATTGGATATGTTCTTTGGAATCTCGCCTCATTTGAGGCAATTGATGTAGGGAGTTCTCCAATCTGTGCCTTGTTCGACTGTTTGGAGTTTGGACCTCGGTCGAGGTGTCGGCCAATTGGATGCTTGAATGTCCGAGGAGTTGCTCGATGATCGACATGTTGTTTTGAGGCTTTTTGGTGCTAGCAAATTTGGATAGCAAGTTGGCCCGGGTGTTTTCTTCCCGAGGTATATGCTGAATCACACAACTATCGAAGCTAGTGATTAAAGAAAGTAGTATTGCGAGATACCTTTCAAGGGAAGGGTCATTGGCTTGGCAAGTGCTGTTGACTTGTCCCACGACAAGTTGTGAGTCATTTTTTACGACGATACTCCGAGCTTTCACTTCCCGAGTGAGCTTTAGCCTGGCGATCAGAGCTTCGTACTCTGCCTGGTTGTTGCTAGCTTTAAACTAGAATTAAAGGGATTGTTCCAAGGGGATTCCTTGGCCATTTTCCACAATCATGCCCTGCTCCCTTTCTCATTGGAGGCGTCATCCACAAATAACGTTCAGGTTTCCTCCAGTTTAGGAGTATCTTCTTGGCTGGTGAACTCGACAACAAAGTCGGCCAGTGCCTGGGCCTTTTCGAGACCTTTTGGTTGGGATGCTAAATTCTAAAAGCTCCACCGACCAAGATATCATTTGTCCCGTGTGTTTGAGTTTAGCTAGTACCTGCCTGATCGGTTGTTCGGTGCGCACTTGAATGTGGTGGCTCTAGAAATACGGCCTTAGTCTTCGAGCTGAGATGACCAAGGCGAAAGCGAGCTTTTCAAGCCTCCGGTACCTGGTTTTTTGTCCATTGAGGACTTTGTTGATGAAGTAGATCAATTTTTGATCTTTCTCCTGCTCTCGGATCAAGACCGAGCTGAGGGTGTTCTCTGTGACTGTAAGGTAAAGAAAGAAGGTTTCTCCCTTTCGTGGTTTATCCAAAATTGGCGGGCTAGTGAGAAATCGTTTTAAATCTTCGAAAGCCTATTCACATTTTTTATCCTAGTGGAAGTTTTGCTTCTTCCATAAGATTTTGAAGAAGGGAGCGGCTCGATCTGCCGACCTAGGGAGGAATTTGGAGAGCGACAACATCCTCCCAGTGAGCTGTTGCACCTCCTTGATATTATGTGGGCTTTGCATCTCTTGAATAGCCTGATATTTCTTTGGATTAACCTATATTCCTCGGTGCGTCAGCATAAAGCCAAGGAACTTGCCACCCTGCACTCCGAAGACGCACTTTTCTGGATTTAATCTCATGTTGTAGTGTTTGAGCTGGCTGAAGAATTCGATGAGATCATTACAATGATCGTCGGTGGCTAGTGTTTTAGCTACCATGTCATCAACGTACATGTAGGCGAAATGACGGCACTAGATGGGGGGTGAATAGTGTGTTTATTAAATTGATTAGCCTAAATTCGATTTTAATCATTTTCTTAAATCATTTAGGCAATTTGCAATCTTACGATTTAATACGAAAGCGATATAAACAATTAAGCACAAGCAATAATGAATAGGGTAAATTAATGAATATATCATAACTTTTACCGAAATTCCCAAATCTATCACGACTTTTCATTTGTTTCAAATGCAGGCATCAACTCCTGATTCATTTCAATTATAGCACACCGTCAGAATTGGATTAACTGTCTTGTTAAAAAGTTGACGTGTCATTAGCTATTTATTTAATATAAAAAATAAAGAGTAGTTGACGTGGCATCGATGACGTGTCATCGGCTATTTATTTAATATAAAAAATAAAGATGAGCTGACGTGGCATCAATGATGTGTCATCAGTCATCGATGCCACGTCAGCTACTCTTTATTTTTTATATTAAATAAATAGTTAATGACATGTCAATTTTTTAACGGGACAGTATACCCAATTCTGACTGTGTGATATAATTGAAATGAATCAGGAGTTGATGCCTGCATTTGAAATAAATGAAAAGTCGTGATAGATTTGGAAATTTCGGTAAAAGTCATGATATATTCATTAATTTACCCTAATAAATTACAATGCAAACACAAGATTTATAGTGGTTCGGCCCCAATGCCTACTCCACTACCTAAGCACCCCGCTTAGGATTTCCAAACTAGTTTTACTAGATTAATTTTCCTTTCCCTTACACAGAGGACTTTGACTTGAAGAGTTTCACTCTCGACCTAAGGTACTTCCACACCTGGAAGTCTCCGCCTTCTTATTGAGAGCACTCTTTCACCTCAACCCTAAGGGACAACTAAACTAATCCTAGTAAACACTAAGTTTACACAAGTGGCTTTACACCTTTTCACCAAGGTAACCACTTTCACACACAAGACCAAACACCTTCGTACAAACATAAATCCAAAAATAGTTTAAATAACAGTTAAAATACAATCAAAAGAGCTTAAAGAGAAAACCTATGAGACGCTCTTAATTTTGCAATCCTTCAATCCTTCAACTCGTCAGATAAACTCATTGTAGCAGAGTTGAGGGAAGCATGGAAGCAGACGCTTGAAGAAGAACTTGACGAAGAGAGCAGAGCGCCGCAATCAATCTTTGGAAGGCTCTAAATCTCCCTTTTGAATACTCAATAAAGTATGTAAGAATCAAGGAAGAAGATTAAATGAATTATATGAGGGTGTATTTATACCCTTCTGAAGAAAGGATAGCTCAACGGATGGTATTCTATCCGTTGGAGGCCGTCGATCGATTGGTCGGTCGATCGATCGATCGATCGGTCATTCGATCGCTGCTTTCTCTCTGTGGTCGGTCGACCGATGAGTCGACCGCCCAGATGCAAATCCTTCGATCCCGCAATCGGTCGACCAATCGATCGACCGACGCGATCTTGCGTCTTCAGCAAACGTAGGTCGGTCGACCGGTTGGTCGACCGACAGAGCTACTGCCCATTTTGGGCTTCGATCGGTCGACCGCCCGATCACCGAAGTAGTTGCTGCCTCTTTTCGGCACTGTTCGATCGACCGATTGGTCTACCGACAGAGCTACTGCCCATTTTGGGCTTCGATCGGTCGACCACCTGGTCGATTGAAGTAGTTGTTGCCTCTTTTCGGCACTGTTCGGTCGACCGAAATGGCTGGTGCCATTTTCCTTACCCTATTCGGTCGATCGCCCGATCGACCGAACTTAGGCTGAATTGAATTTTCAGCCTTTTTTCTTGCGCGCTTCATTTCCAGGTTCCGGCTTTCAATGAGCATCATCTTGGAGAGCTTTCCATGTGATCTTTGAGCTCGTCCAATACGTCTTTGGTGCACACGTTGATCTTCGAGAAATTCCACGACGAACCCGAGCGCGACGATTAATGTCCTTCTGATTTTCTGATTTCTTTCGATTTATCTGATCGAGGACATCAAACGCTAATTGATATGGAACTTGAAAGATTTCTTGACGAAATATTAGTTCCATATTTGTTATCATCAAAACCGAGATTAAGAGATTAAGACCAATGTTGAAAACCTAAAGCCAACAGTACACCTCCATGTTACGACCAATTTGTTTTTCGAAGACTTTGTTCATTAATCACTGGTATGTGGCTCCTACGTTTTTAAGCCCGAAGGGCATTACCTTGTAGTTGAAGTTTTATGTTCGGTGATGAAGGTCATTTTTTCTTCGTTATCAAGGTGCATTTGTATCTGATTGTAGCCTGAATAGACATCCATGAAACTCAAATACTGGTATCTTGAGGAGCTGTCGATAAGTTTGTCAATGGTCGGCAACGGATAGGAATCTATTGGGCATGCTTTTTTGAGAATTGTGAAGTCAACACACATTCTCCACTTTCCTGAGTGCTTTTTTACCATCACAACATTCACGAGCCATGATGGGAAACGAATTTCTCTGATGAATTTTGCATTTAGCATCTTTGTGGTCTCTTCAAGGTATGCTTGTTGTCGCTCGATTCTAAGCTTTCTCTTCTTCTGGGCCACAGGTTTGACACGAGGGTCGATGGCCAGCCAATGGCAGATGACCTGGGGGTCCATCCCTTGCATGTCGACGGGCGTCCATGCGAAGAGGTCGACGTTGTTTTTGAGCAAGGACGTGCTAAGCCGAGCCTTGAGCTTGTCGGGGAGGTGTTCTCCTACGTAGGCTACCTGTTCAGGGGATTTCTCGATCTGCACGGACACCAAGTCGTCAGTGGGTTGGGGCCGCTCTTGGATGTCTCCTCTAGGATCCAGGTTCGATATTCTTGGTTGGAGTTCAGCTAGTCTGAGCTTCAGGCATTCGTTATAGCACGCGCGAGCCTCCCTCTAGTACACATGGATCACTCCGACTTCCTTCTCCAATATGGAAAGTTTGATGGCCAGGTGGGTAGTCGATGCAACAGCTCTTAAGTTATTCAAGGAAGGCCGACCCAAGATCATGTGATAGGGACGCGCATTGAACGACAAGAAATTGTATATCTATCATCTTTATTCTTGGTGTAAAGCCAAATATTGTGGCTATCCATAAGTAGCCCCTGACATTTACATGGTCTCCTGAGAAACTGACAAGTTCTCCATGGTATGGGTGTAGCGAAGATTCGGTGATTCCCATTTTCTCGAGTGTAAGGTAGAAGAGGACGTCGGCAAAACTGCCCTGGTCCACCAAAACCTTCATGACAAGGAAACCAACAGCAAACACAGAAATAACTACAAGATCATGTAAGTTCCTATCAACTCCTTGAAAGTCAATATCATAGAAAGATATTACCAGGGTGGTACGTGTGGCCTTTGTGGCCGAGTCGCTTCGTTGACAATCATCATGGTTTGGGATGGTTTGTGTTTCAAGACTATATTCTCTAGTAAATCCTCCTATTATGTAGTCGATGACTCCCTGGATGTCGGGTTGGGATTGCTCACTTTCAGAGCCATCGCGGTCGTTTGCATCACCAGGTGATGGTGTGCTACTGGGACTTCGACGTTGTTGGCGAGCCTCATTTCAGGATTTGTACAGGCGCAGGTGCAAGTCACCGATAGGCTGGTTTGAGGCCGGTGAGTCCCAAATGCTAGGGCCAGACTTGGTTCATGATGCCGTTGATAAAGTGAAACTAATCAAGGAATGATTTCTAGCAGCTCGGAGTCATCAGAAAATGTATGCTGATGGTAAAGCTTGCGACGTAGAGTTTCAAAAAGGAGATTCGGTTTTCCTGAAGGTGTCCCCTATGAAGGGGGTTGTACGCTTTGGGAGGAAGGGAAAGTAGAGCCCTAGATTCATCGGACCCTTCCCTATCTTGTGGCGCAAAGGAGCAGTTGCATATGAGTTGGCTCTACCACCTAGTATAGACCTGGTGCATCCTGTTTTCCATGTCTCCATGCTTAAGCAATATGTTCGGGATGAGTCCCATATTCTAGATGTTGCTGCGGTGTAGAGATCCTAGACAAACAAGGACGAATTTTTCTTTAAGGGGGGAGGAAATTGTAATGCCCAAAACCCTAAAAATAGTGTTTTATTCTTAAGCAAGGATTAGTGGGCTCGAGTTAGTGCAGATTGGCGTAGAGCTACGGAATTGAACCCGGGTAAGTTTTAAATATAGAAAAATTTAGGAAAATGCATTATATTGTTTCTATAATTTAGCATGCTATTATGATAGAGGGACCTGAAATGAGTCTATAGGTTCAAGCGAAACTTGAATCAGAGTTAGAATGAATTAATTATGAATTTTAGAAGTCAGAGCGAATAAGTGAGAGCATTTTGGTAATTTGGGCCAACCATGGCCCATAAATTACCTAATGGGGGCGCACGACTGATGTTTCGTTGCACACCACCCGAGAGAGAGAGAGAGAGAGAGAGAGAGAGAGAGAGAGAGAGAGAGAGGAGGAGGAGGAGGAGGAGGAGGAGGCAACACCAAGGAGGAGGTGGAGCCGCCAGAGCCGGAATTCCGCCAGTTTGTCGACGTCGATTGAAGGAGGATCCCTATCGTTTTCTCCAAAGAGGTGAGTGGATTAGCCTTCTTTTTCCCTCTTTTTCATCAGCCATGCTACCACCCCTCTGTCATGGGGTTTTGTCGATTTTTTATTCGATTTCGTCGTATTGGTTTGAGTTTCATCATCGAGGGTTTTCCTATCGTCGTTGTGATTTCGTCGGACTGAATTTTGGGTGATTTGGTTTTCCTATCGTCGTATTGTGTCGCCCCCTTTTTCTTTAATTTATTGATGGTTTCTTTGAGGATTCTTGATGGTTGTTGAGGTTTCTTGGTGCTTGCTTGAAATCTTGAGAAAAGGGGGAGTTTTGGGGAAGTTCTAGGGTATGCCGCCCCCCTTTAGGGTTCTTTAGTAACCCTAGGGTGATCGGCCACCCAAAGGAGGGATTTTTAGGGTTTTAAATATACTTTCACACTTAGAAGTTAAACTTTAAGGTATGTTGAATTTATTCCTAATGGTATAAATATTGTAGGAACCTATACTCAAGAATTAAGGACCCTAGGGACACTAGAGACATTAGGACCCTAATTTAACTTTTGGAAGGGTCGACCCTAAGAACACCTAAGGGGGCCAAACCTTCCTTTCCCTTAGGGCACTCGGGTGAGGGAGGTAGGCCGGCCCTAGGGTATTCGGCTAGGGTCACCAAGGGCGGGTTAAATTGCGTAGGATTACTAGGTGGTGATACCATATTTTTAGGGCTTTCTATATGTGTTTTTCGTTCTCTTTTCCCTACGCCTTTGGATGTGTTGTACCTTTATTTATGAGCTATACATTCCATGTCATATATTTATATATACATGCGTGGTTGTGATTTATGACTTGAAGAGGTGGAGGTCGAGGTATGTCCTTAACCTTGCTTGTTGTTATTGATAGCGCATCTTATATTTATTTTTATAATTACGTGTGTGATGTGCTTGTGCATTTCCCAATAGCCTCGCTGGTGAGGGGAGGGTATGCCCCAAAAAGACAGTGTTGGTCTTATTCCAGAAGTTCGACTGGTGAGAGGAGATCATACCCCAAAGAGACAGTCTGGAGACCCGACCGATGAGGGGAACGTATTCCCCAAAGAGACGGTTCGAAAGAGTTAGTGCCAGTGAGGGGAGTGCATGCCCCAAAGAGACGACATTGAGCTGGGTGGTAGTTCGGAGGCCACACGATTTGAAGTCCAAGTATGAAGGAGAGTTCTCCCATCATGCTCATCTCAAACTCCTCTTGCATGCACTTAGCAAACCACTCACATAAAAATTCATTAGAAGCACCGAAAATAATATCATCTACATATATTTGGACAAGTAGGATGTCATTCTTATCATGTTTAATAAAAGAGAAACATCGACTTTTCCAACACTAAAACCTTGTTCAATCAAAAAATTGGAAAGCCTTTCATACCAAGCCCGAGGGGCTTATTTTAAATCATACAAAGCTTTCTTTAATTTGTAAACATGATTAGGAAATTCAAAGTTTTCAAAATCGGGGGGTTGTTCAACATATACTTCTTCCGTTATAAAATCATTCAAAAATGCACTTTTAACATATATTTGAAAAAGTTTAAAGCGTTTTAAACTTGCATAAGCTAAAAGCATGCGAATTGCTTCTAATCTAGCTACGGGAGTATAAGTTTCATTATAGTCTATACATTCTTCTTGATTATACCCTTGGGCCACTAACCTAGTTTTGTTTCTAATGACTAAGCCATCCTCATCTAATTTATTTCTATAGACCCACTTAGTCTTAATAACGGTTTCTTCACTAGGCCTAGGTACTAAATTCCAAACTTCATTCCTTACAAATTGATTTAGTTCCTCTTGCATGACAATAGCCCAAAATTTATCATCTTTGGCTTCCTTAATATTTTTAGGCTTTACTTAAGAAATGAAAGCAACATATTGACAAATATTCTTTAGTTTAGAACATGTTACCACTCTCATTGAAGGTTCTCCAATGACTTAATCAATTGGATGATTCCTTATCAACCAGTAAGCTTTTGGGAGAGGAGGTAGAGCTTCTTCTTATTCTTCTTCTTCTTCAACTTGAGGAAGGGAAGATGAGGATGAAGGTTCTTCATCTTGTGGTTCCTCATTGAGTTCATCTTCAACCTCTTTATCATGAAAGGTCAATTCCTCAAGTTCCTCACCTACATTCACAATCTTAAAATTTATTGAAAAATCATTAGTTTCATCAAATGTAACATGCATAGATTCTTCAAAAATCATAGTTCTACGATTATAAATTCTATAAAGCCTTAGAACTATTAGAGTATCCAAAAAAAATTTCTTCATCCGATTTTGAATCAGATTTTCCTAGATGCTCCTTAGTGTTCAAAATGAAACACTTGTAATCAAAAACTTTAAAATATCCCACACTTGGGATTCTATCATTCCAAAGCTCAAAAGAGTTTTTCTTAATTTTTGGTCTCAATAAAACTTGATTTAAAACATAACAATATGTGTTTATGGCTTCAACTCAAAATTACTTAGGCAAATTATTTTCACAAAGCATAGTCCTAGTCATTTCTTGTAATGTTCTATTCTTCCTCTCAACCACCCCATTTTGTTGAGGGATTCTAGGGGAAGAAAAAGTATGTTCAATACCAAGTTCATCACAAAACTCTAAAAAAATTTCATTTTTAGATTCACCTCCATTATCACTTCTAATTTTCAAAATCAAAATTCCTTTTTCATTTACAACTCTCCTAGCAAACTTTTTAAAGAAATCAAATGTTTCATTTTTCTTAGCTAGGAAGAAAACCCATGTAAATCTAGAATAATCATCAACTAAAACATAGCAATAAAGTTTACCACCTAGACTAGCAACATCACAATGACCAAAGAGATCCATATGCACAAGTTCAAGTGTCTTAGATATGGTAACTTGATTTACACTATGAAAGGATGACTTAACTTGTTTACCATATTGACATGCATCACAAAGTTTATCCTTTTCAAATTTTATCTTGGGTATTCCTTTAACTAAGTCATTTTTAGTTATTTCTTGGATAAGACTCATGCTAGCATGTCCTAGCCTTCTATGCCATAACCAAGAGTCATTTTTCAAGAAATACATTTAAGACTAATGTGTAAACATTTTTATGCCTATTCCCAATGAAGACAATGTCATTTGATGGTGCATTTCTAATTATACACTTAGATGCTTCAAATATGACTAAATACCCATTATCACACAATTGAGATATACTTATCAAATTATGTTTCAACCCATCAACTAATAAAATATTCATAATGCATGGGTAAGGAAATATACCTATATCACAAATGCCAACAATATTACCTTTGACATTGTCTTCAAAAGTCACATTGCTTGATAGGGTTACAAATAGATTGATATCGCTCGTCATGTGCTTTGAGCAACCACTATCCAAGATCAAAGTACTTCTACTTGCTTGAGGATGATTCTCCATCTAAAAAGAGAAGATGCAACTTTAGGTACCCAAATCTTTGTGGGTTCTTGAGTGTTAGTCGTCTTACGAACCCAAGTAAATCTAGCATTGGGGTTCCTTTTAAGAGCGCAGTCTCTAACCATGTGCCCATATATTGCACAAGAAAAGCAACTTCCATTAAATTTTTTAGATTTATGAGTATGAGCATGGAAGTGAGCATGATCATGAGCATGTGAGATTTTCCTAACATGAGTTACCTTAGGCATGACATTTTGTAAAGTTATCATTTTATCATTTAGCATGCATAATTCTTTCTTTAAGCTAAGCATGCTCTCATTTAAATGTTCTACTTGAGAACTCAAAAACTTGTTTTCATTCTCATTTTCTAAATCCTTTTTAATTTTTTCAAAGATGTGCTTCTATTCTTAAGACTTTCTACTTCTTTTCTTAAGGCATTGCATGAAAGTAATAAGCTATCATTTTTTACCTCCAAGGATTTGTTGTCCTTTTTAATTTCCTTATATTTTCTCCTAATAACATTAAATTTATCATGCATCTATTCAAATTAAATTTCAAATTCTTCTTGTATGAATGAAAGTTCACCAAAAATAAATTTTACCCCATTGTCATTTGCCATCATTGCGTGGGTTTGTCTTCTCGCTCTTGGTGTCCTCCTCACTTGATGAAGATTCACTTTCATCCCATGAAATCATCATTGTTTTCTTCTACTTCTTTTACTTGTCCTTCTTGTAAGGAGTGGAGGTTGAGACCATCTTGATCCCTTGCCTCTCCTCATGTCACCCCTCACGAAACTCATGAACCTTCTTGCCATCATCGCCATCTCTTCTAGATCATAATATTTTTCTTCGAATGATGAGGGTTCTTCAACTCGGTGTGATGCTTTTAAAGCAATGCTCTTGCTTTTGGGGGCATCTTCCTCCTTGTGTGCCCTCATATGGATCTCATGAGTCATGAGAGATCCAATGAGTTCGGTGATCTTCAAGGTTGCCAAATTCTTGGCTTCAATTCCATGATAACAATCACCTTTGGCTCTCAAGCCTTGGGAAGAGATCGGAGAAGCTTCCTTACCTTCTCATCTTCTCTAATATCTTTATCAATATTGCATAAATTGTTAGTAATGTTTTGAAAAACGTGCGTACATTTCATCAATAGTTTCATGTGATTGCATTCTAAATATTGAGCTGGAGAGGGGGTCGCGATCACCCCCCCTCTCCAATGCACTTTCATCAATCCTAGCTGGCAGCCACCCCCAACAAACTATTTTTTTATTTTTTATATAATTTTAATAATATATAATATAGTTTATTATATTATATTATATTATATTATATTATATTATATTATATTATATTATATTATAATTTAATATAATATATTAAAAATATAATTAACTTTATATTTAATCTATTTCAATTGCGTTCGAGCACCGTTGATCGCCGTCGTCGCCCTATCCTTCGTCGAGGTAAGTTAGTTATGATATCATGTTTATCATGTGTTTCAATCATGTTATGATATTATTTTCATGTTTGAATCATGTTTAATGTTATGAATCATGTTAAATGGATATAAATTGCAATGTTATGATTTAATTGATAAGGTTAATTATGAATTAATTGAATTACAATGTCCAAATTCAGACTTTCCTATTCGAGATTTAAATAAATTCAAAATAAAATATAATTTTATTTAGTGAGATTTTTATTTTAATTAATTCTAATTAAATTGTTATTGGTTCATGGTGTAGTGGTTAGCACTTTGGACTTTGAATCCAGCGACTTGAGTTCGACGCCCATTAGGACCTTTTAAAAAATATTTGTACGTCGTTGAGTTCGACTCCCTAGAAGGATTTTTAAGAAAATATTATATGATGTAAAAAAATTAATTGAATCTTTATTTGATTAAAATTATGCAAAATAAATTTATGATTATAGTATTTATTTAGATGTTTGTGTTTTTTTTTGTTTTTTAGACAAAGGTTAATTATGATTTAATTGATAACGTTAATTATGATTTAATTGATAAGGTTAATTATGAATTAATTGAATTGCAATGACATATTTACACTTTCCTATTCTAGATTGAAATAAATTTGAAATAAAATATAAGTTTATTTAGTGATATTTTTATCTTAATTAATTCTAACTAAATTGTCATTGGCTCTATGGTATAGTGGTTAGCAGTATGGACTTTAAATTTGATATGAAGATTCGTACATAGACACCGAATATGTTTGAGGAAGAATTAGAAGAAAATATTAGATGATGTAAAAGAAATTAATTGAATCTTTATTTGATTAAAATCATGCAAAATAAATTTGTGATTATAGTATTTATTTAGATGTTTGTGTTTTTTTTTTCTTTTAGACAAAGGTTAATTATGATTTAATTGATAAGGTTAACTATGAATTAATTGAATAGCAATGTGCAAATTTACGCTTCCCTATTCTAGATCGAAATAAATTAGAAATAAAATATAAATTTATTCATTGAGATTTTTATCTTAATTAATTCTAACTAAATTGTCATTGGCTCTATGGTATAGTGGTTAGTAGTTTGGACTTTGAATTTGATATGGATATTCATACATAGATACCGAATATGTTTTAGTAAGAATTAGAAGAAAAGCGCAACACAAAATTTTCAAATTGGTTCAGCCTTTAAAAATATTAGATGATGTAAATGAAATTAATTGAATCTCTATTCGACTAAAATCATGCAAAATAAATTAGTGATTATAATATTTATTAGTCGTTTGTATTTTTTTTTGTTTTCTAAGTAAGGTGAATTATGATTTAATTGATAAGGTTAATTATGAATTAATTGAATTGTAATGTGCAAATATACACTTTCCTATTAGAGAACGAAACAAATTGGAAATAAAATATAAGTTTATTCGGTGGAATTTTTATCTTAATTAATTCTAATTAAATTATCATTGGCTCTATGGTGTAGTTAGCACTCTAGACTTTGAATTTGATAGGGAGATTCCGACGTAGACATCGAATATGTCTAAGGAAGAATTATTAGATTAAAATCATGCAAAAGAAATTTGTGATTAAAGTATTTATTAGATGTTTGTATTATTTTTTTGCTTTTCTAGGTAAGGTTAATTATGATTTAATTGATAAGGTTAATTATGAATTAATTGTATTGCAATGTCCAAATTTGCACTTTCCTATTTGAGATTGAAAAAAATTCTAAATAAAATATAAGTTTATTAAGTGATATTTTCATCTTAATTAATTCTAACTAAATTGTCATTGGCTCTATGGTGTAGTGGTTAGCAGTCTGGACTTTGTATTTGATATGGAGATTCGTACACAAACACCGAATATGTCCGAGGAAGAATTAGAAGAAAAACGTAACACAGAATTTTCGAATTGGTTCAGAACTTGGTCGAATGAACTTGTTTAAGAAATAGACAAAAAAAAATTCGAGTTAGCCTGTGGACCGTCACGACTAGTCTTATGCTATAATGAATACTTTGTAAATTGATATAAATTTTATATAATGGAGTACTCGACCACAAAGAAAATAATGAATGCCGGTGTTTGTGTGAAATGCTCCACTTGGGTTAGTTGTGATTGTGATTTTTATGGTATGCTTGAGGAAGTACTTGAGCTTCAATATTTTAGGTGCAAAATAATTGTGCTATTCAAATATCATTGATTTGACACATCATCACAAGGGAATCAAATTCATCCAAAGTATAAGTTGGTAGACGTTAATTTCAAATCTAAGTTAGCGTCGAATGAGTCTTTTTATTTTGACATCACATAAACAAGTATACTACGTAAAATATCCAAGCAGACGAGAGATAGATCAGAATGGTGGGCGATGCGTAAGACTAAGGCACGCTTAATGATTGATCCAATAACATAAGAGAATGATACTACAAGATTTTTACAATTTGATTTTTACCAGGAGGACGATCCACTTGTAGTTGAAGTTGTGAGTCAAACAATTGAAGAAGAAAATTTGGTAGTTACACAAGATCTCCATAAAGAAAGTGTTGATGTTGAATTAGATGATGCGGAGAATGAGGGCGATGAGAACAATTTTGAAGATTATGAGATGAGTGAAGAGAATCAATCAGTTGATTATTATTCAGACGATATCGATGATAATTAATGTAACATTCTTTTCTTAATTTGTATTATTATTTGTTTCTCTTATATTTGTCATCACTTATTAACATTACATGCAGATGTCTCGAGCGCTGGGATATCGTCCGCGATCTCGACGAATGGGACTACCTCTGTCGTCGTCGCCGCCCCCCCCCTCGACAACCGCGCCTCCCATCACCACCCTCGCGATAGCCACGTCTACCGTCGTTGCACCAGCAACAACAATCGTAGCGGCTAGATTGTCGACATCAATGCCGACAAGACCATCGACATCAGCACTGACCCCTGAGGCTCGAGGTCGTCATAGGCCTTGTGGCAGAGGGGTGCTGATACCCTCATCCATATGCCTATGTCAGCGGATATCTCTTGAATGGTCTAACATAAATATCCAGTTTTATTTATTATGATTGTTAATTAATTAATTGATACTTATGTTGTCATACTTGAGTTGTAGGTTTGAGCAGAAGGATGCTTCAGGCGGCATCACTGCTATCATGTATATGTTTGGGATATGTTGCAAATAATTTATTTATGATATATATACGTTTTGATGATTCTGTCTGTTGATGTCTATTTGGATTTGTTGATATCATTAACAGAAAATCTTAGATATATCTATACACATGAAATTTTAATTTTAAAAGTATTAAAAAAGTAAAATAGGCTTCTGCGACGGTTCTACGACCGCTCTACCATCGTAGAAAATATATGTATCGTCCTGGTTGCGTACAACGGTAGTAAATATAATATGTTAGCAATGGTTTTGAGACGGGTTAGAACGATCGCCGTGTTATCACCAAGTTAATATCGTACGACGACAAAAGGCTGTCACAGTTGGTTTGCGATCGATATTGCGACGCTCGTCAGTCGTCGCGGAGCCAGCTGCAGTTATTATAGTTTGTGACGACAAGATTATCGGTCACGGATTATTTACGACAACGGCTTTTGTGACAGACTTTTACGACCGCCTTGTGTCGTCGTAGAAGCACTTCAGCGACGGTGTTGCGACTGCTTTAGCCGTCGCATAAGATAATTTTTTTGGTAGTGTTAATGAAAGGGTAATTACCTAAATATATCATATACTTTATATTTTTTCTCAAATTTATCCAAATCTTTCATTCCACCAAATTGTATCTCATACTTTAACATTTGTCTCAATTCTATTCTCTCGTCAAATGTCGACAGCCATATTAAGATGATGATGTAGCTTTTCGACGTAGATTAAAATAATATTTTTTTAAAAAATAAAAAACAAAAAACATTTTATATTTGAGCATCCAAATTCCCTTCCGGCGGTGGCGATTTGCCTTCATCGTTCTCCTGAAGTAATGCAAAGGAATAAAGAGGTGGAAGTACCATGGGTCGCATGCCCTTGATGATGCCCTCGTGCTCACCAGGAGAGGGCGAGAACAAGGTCGTCGACGAGCTGGCGTGGCTAGTGGGTGGCGAGGTCCTCGAGGCGGCGCTCGAAGCAGACGCGCCAGAGGGAGAAGGCGGCGTGGAGCAGGGCGCATCCTTTGGCGAAGAAGGCTTGGCAATCGCGGTCCTCCACGAAGTTGCGATTCTCGGTCGTTCTCTTCTTCCAGGTGCAGCCTCTGCGTCTGCAGCGTAGTGAGGTACAATCCAGCTTCGAGGAGCACAAAGATGAGCCCAAAAATTCCAGACCAACTCCGAGGAGCACGGTGAGGTACAATCCACGTGGCAGTCTAGCTTCGGCCTCCTCCACTGGCTTATGTGGCCGGAATCGACGCCAATGCCGATGATGAGGAGCACCTCGGCGATGGCAAAGCAGATCCTGCATGCACTCGAGTGAAAGAAGTTGATATATAATTTTTACAAGGGTTTTCTAATTTTTACATCTTTAGTTTGAACTCATGTTTTATCATTTACTAGGATCATGTAATCATTAGGCCTCTAAAAGCACAAGTAAAGATATCTTTAATTAATGAACACTACAACAAAATTATTATAAACCGACCGATATAAATTGATCCCTACAAATGGAGCCGAAATGTTATAAAATTTAAATTAATTGAACATTTACATACCAGCATATGTAACTGGTGTCAATATGTAAATAATTTTAATGCGGTATATTGGCTCCGGCGCCCGTGTCTACTATTATTTTTTAAAAAAATAAAAAAATGGGTGTTTGAGCCGGCCCCAGCATGGGCCCGGGCAGGCCCAGCCCAATTTTTTTTTAAAATCAAATATGAAGGTCAACGGTGAGACTCAAACCACCGACCTTCACTATTTCTTTTGGTGAACTAATCATCACATCAAAACTTATTATATGTTTATATATAATTTTACTAAGTATAATATATTATGCTCAAGCCTAGCACAGGAAATCAGGCCAGACCTGGGTGCAGACCAGGCTAGGCCTAGGTGGCACCAGGCCAGGCCCAGACGGGCCTGGCCGGGCTCGGCACGGCCCGCTTTCTCTTTGAGATAGTGATTATTTTTTTAAAAAATAAATTAATGAATGATGAATAATATATAAGTTTTCTCTTTGAGATCATGATTTTCTCATCCTTAAATCATAAGAAGTGACCTAAGTCATTTTAGGTAGTACAAAAATTAACATGGACACTAATGGTATTAATCGTAAGAATGAAGACACCAATTGAATGAAAAATATGAGTATTTATTCCTTTAGTTGAAGCTTGAGTATATTGAACAACGTATTTGTGCCTTAGACATGTGAATCCATCAATTCTTAATCCAAATTTGGTTGACCAGCAGCCAAATTATAAGACAAATATCAATGATAAATTCTAGTACTACCTAGAGTTATACTACTCGATTCCTTATGACATAATTAACTTTGAGTAGATGGTTATTTTTTTGATATCCACATCAACTTGGATATGGTACTACATAGGCCAATACAGCTAGAAATTTGTCATAGAAATTTAAAAGCCAAAATGATAGAAATTAGGAAAACAATTAATTCACCAGTATGAATGTTTATCATTCTGTATTTTTAGCACACCCGTGATAGGGAATATACAGCAGAGAAGATATCTTGAAGAAGAAGAAAAGAAAGCACCAAAAGTAATTCCTGATGTCCAAGTCATTAACTGCAATTACAAGAAGAATCAGATAATATATATCAACTGAAACATACCAAAAAGCTATAACATAAGCAGTAACTGGTAAAAGACATATACCTGCATTCAGGTCAAGTAGAGGTAAAAGAAACTCAAGTACATGAACAGCTTCTATCATAAGAAAAGCACTCTCATATATTTATTGACTGGTACTGAATGGAAATGAAGAGAGGGTTCTAGTAATGCCCATCAGGATTCCTTTTCCATGATAGGTAAGAAGGATCTCCAAGGGTCCTGAGGAAAAAGCCATGTATCAGTGTCAATCGATCACCAGGACACAAAAATTACAAGATAATCAAATCCTGAAGTGCATAGGAGGCAAGGAATATGGAGACTGTACTTAATTTTAAAAATGCATTCTATATATCCAGACCCAATCAATTAACAGGACAAGTAATACAAAATGTCATTGTCTCATAAACTATCTGAATGGTTGAATCAATCATCAGATAGTGTGCTACACTAAACAATTATAAAATCTCGGAAATTTGCATGCCATCAACAAACACTTACTGATGCTAAAAAATAGTTTCTTTTCCATGTCCTAGAAAGGATAAGCTCCTTCCAGCATTGAGGGTCGATCAAGTAAATGGCAGTTTTATCACTTAGCAGTAGAGGAAAGAATAATAGTTGTACTTTAAAGAAAATACTGGAATCATAACACAGCTGCCTGACAAGATTTGTGAAGATTATCAACATACACTTCTCCAGGTTTAATCAATGCTGAAGATTTACATATTTGTTATATCTGAACAGTGAACAGAACTAGAGATAGCAAGAAAAGAAGCATGTTTACCAACACATGACAAGTAAAGCACTTACCTAGGCTTGAGCATGTACAGAACCATGAAGCATATTGCAAGAACCAGGCACAGACTGCCAACTATGAGATACGCAGTACCAAGGAAATTATTCTGCCCACCTATCCAGGTGGCAGTTGAAAGGACCAATGTTTTCTCCCCCTCAAAACTATATGTGTTATAATGATTTTGTATGGTCACGGTTACTTGTTCATTGGCTTCCAAGTCTGCCTCAATTCTCCCATAAAGTTTTCTGAACTTTGGCAGGGCAGCCGTTCTCATCCAAACAATAAGATCTTCTTGCTGACTCAGCTGTAAGTTGTATAATAATTAGGTGGATATGGAATAAATAAATAATAAATAACAAAAGAACTGACAAGTAATAAAAGATAAAATAGCTCATGAAGAATCAACAAGAAGCATATTCAATTACAGGACTATGAAACTTACAGGTATGCTAGCGTTGAGTTTCCCACCTCCTATCAGGCCTCCCATCTGAAAATTCTTGGGATACACATCACTTCCAAATTTGTGGTCTTTGTCACTCGGCCATGCTATATCTTTTTTATTCACTTCAACAACTTTACTGTTTGATGCAAATGAATATGTATCATTGAACAAGCTCCAAGCGATGAGGCCACAAGGAACAATTGCAGACCCATCTGAAGTCGTGGCCTCAGGTGCACAATTACTTGTCTCACTCTCACTTGTCTTACTTTTTAGTTGCTTATCATTTCGGCTTTTAACATACCTAAATAACGAACTTGTACATTCAATCAGTAAGGAAAAAACTTATGCAATACCCTAAAAAGGATCATAAAGATTCCATGCAGAATTAATATAGAGAAGTCTTATGTGGTAAACTAGTAAACTAGTAAACAGTTATGTTCTACACTAACATCCATAAGATCACATCAATTTTTGAATGTTAGAGACATGATGCAGCATCTGTATGTATAAAGAACATATAAAAAATATTCTTATGATAGTTGTGAATTGCATGAACACTTCTGCTTCTTCTTTTCCCTTTTGGTTTTCTTGTAATTTAATAAGTTTCCACATGGACACATTTTATTTGTTTTTCTACTATTTACTTAGTTTAGCCAAGAAGAAGAAAAGAAAGTGCAGCTAAAACAGAAGATGTGTTTAATGGAAGATGCTATGTAAGATGGGAAGCAAATTACAGTCAAATGTTATGTTGATAAAAAAGTTCATTCCTCAAAGTGAATGAAGATTCTAACAATGATAGAAGATGGTTGAATCTTGACCAATAAAGGAATATGCTTCTTTTATTATATATTTGGCCTTCCTCTTTTTTTCCTTGTACTAGAGGGCTTAGATGAAGAGGTGAAATGCTTGTAATTTTGATGACTAGCTAGAAATGAATTGATTTTTTATGTTGTGGGGATATGTTTCTCAAGAGTGATATGCCATCATACAATACTACAGATGTTGAAACTCAAGTTCTTCATTTTCCCATTTTAGTTCTTGGTAATATAATGATCAACTCTTGAAAGTTTACCAGTAATAGTTGACCTCTTGAGAGTCTCATTCAAATATATATCAATGTAGCTGTTTAAACTCAAGTTCTTCTTTGATATTTTTATATTCATATATAATATTGATGTAGCTGTTAAAAACTCACACATTGCACGCAGGTAAAAGATCTACTTACAAGTATATATGTCCTGTTTTGACTAGTACAGTTGCTGCCATTCTTTCATTCACGCAGGTAAGAGATCTACATTTTTAATTTTTGACTACTTCTAAAGAAAAGAAAAAAGACTGTACAGGTGGATGCATATTCATGTATTTCTAGGAGAAAATAGATGCCTTGTCATAAATTTACAATAAATTTGTTTTTGTATGGATAGATGAAGAAAAACTCATATAAAGCAAACCCAAAAGTCCAGAATGAATTAAGAAAAAAATAGAACAATTGTAAAGTTATTCAAACCTGCGATGATTCTGGTAAAAGTTGTCAAGCTGGTAATAAATATGAATAGGACCTTTCATTTGCTTGGGCACCTAAAATATGAAATATTACTCAATCAATCTAGAGTTGTTAAGTTAAGATTGGAAGAACAATGAGGATTTATACAAATCATGGAAGTTCCACCTACGGTTAAAGTTGCGGTACAACTTTTGTTAGTCGCACTGCTTTGGATGAATGCAACTTTATCGTTCTGGAACTGATCAGGAATGCAGTCCATGTCGTATCTATGAACAACTTCAACCACCTATATGCCAATCAAGTAATTAACAATCCATTATCGCCAATATTCACAGAGAATGATGCTTAATCAAGGAGAAAACTTATGTCACTTGTTTAGATGCAGACAGGGCAGCAAGTCCAACTGGAATGAAGATAATTCCGATGAAAGCTAATGTTACTATTACCTGCAAACCAAAGTGCACTAATTATATTTTCAGAACAGTAGAACAAAAATAGTTCGCCAGTTTAAAAAGTTGGTAGAATCAGGTACTTACAATTAATGGAGTTAGCATTGGTTTGCAAGCAGGAAGCTCTTGTTGTGTAAACCTTGAATCTACAGTATTGGAAAGAAACAAAGCCACAGGAAATTATTTAGAGCAGGAAAAGATATGGCCCAATTGAGAGGAATTAATGCAAAAGGATGGTTTCAGTGTTCCAGTATAGTATCAGATAAAACTGACTACAGAACCTTGCATCTGCTCAAAACATGATACTAGACTAGCAAAGTAAGTGTATGCCCATCAGAAAGCATGAATTTGTACATGGAGTGTACTAGACTAGCTTACACTGCCCAGACTTTATTCTACACTGAGGTTCAACTTCCATCAAATTGCATGCAAATTCAACAAAATTTTAGCCATGGTAAGTATTTTTCTCACCACTTTAATTATGCATTGGTCATCCAACCAAAAATTGAGACATATGTTTAGCATCTTTTGTTCCTTTTCATAGCTAGCTTTGTTTATTGCCTCTCCCTGCTAATTTTTAATAATAATAATAATAATAATAATAATAATAATAATAATAATAATAAGAATTGTGAATCAATAGATTACAAGATGATAGAGGGACTATATATACAACAAGAGTGATTATTAAACTTCTTCCCCATTCAAGCCACAATAATATGAATTAAAACCAAAAAAAGAAAGAAATCCCCAATATTATATACGGATTGTGTGCAGAATATCTTCACAATCAAGTTCATTTCTTCTGGGCGCACATTGCTTACAGAATTTCTACATAACATCGTTAACTTCGAATAATGACGCCAAGAATGACATCCAATTTTTATAAGAAATCATGCAAATAAATATTTCTGTAACTTATGCAATTTACTTTTAAGAAATTCTAGCAATGACGAAAATTGAATGGGTCGAATAACTAAAATGAAGGGGAGGGAGGAAGGAAATGTACAATGGGGCTTTTTGCAAGCCACTTTGAGATCGACTGGGCCATCGCTTTCGGCCGTGGAAGCTCCCTCTAAAATCATATGCAAAGAAAACGATAACAAGAAAGGAGATCGAGCGACGACAGAGGGCCTCGATCAGGAGCCTAGCTATGGTTGTTCAATTGGTACACCTCTCTCTCTCTCTCGCACACACAGAGAAAAAGAAATTTAAGTGGATCCAAGTTTTCTTAATTAACCCATATGGCAGATATTAGAATCCATTAACCATTTGGTTCTTTTGCTTTCATGGATTGGATAGTAAACTAGGGAGTATTGGATAAGATTCTTATTATTCCATATATATCAAATATGATATCAATTTTATATTCTTATAATTTAGTTTCGTTCTAATTCATGCACTAAACAAACAATGAATATAAATTCATTTATTATCCTATCCTCTATATATTCTATGAAAGAAACATGTTCTAAGAGATATCTTTATAATTTATCCATTATTAAACTCACCTCTACTCGTGGTTAAATGTCACTCAGCTATTTTCAAACATAGCATTTCAACTGAAAATACACTTTTGTAAAATTTAATTCATTAAATTTGCATCGTTTTTTTTGTGTGCATGCAATTAAATAACAAACTTGAAAATTTCAGTTTAGAGTAGTGATACATCGAGTTGGATTTACATTTAGATAACACTTTTAAGATCTATAAATTCGAGTCCAACACCGCAAGTATCTAATACATAATACCTTATTTACAAAAATATGTATTAATATTTATTTTAAACTTTTTTGACTTGAATCCTTTAATATATAAAACTCATTTGTTCGCTATCCTACTTAGCCATTTATCAATTTGGATCAAATTTTCTCGAGTATCCAAATACCCATGAATAATTGGGTTGTATTATTTTGGATGTATATCTCACTAATTACGAAAAGTGGGTATGGATAATCCATTTAGCTATCGTATTGGGTAAGGTTCAAGAAGTAGGTAAAAATATGGGTACTTAACTCGTGCTCATCCCTATTAATTATTGAAGTACTACCCAAAGAGTTTAATTTTTTTTATTAGACTTCATAATATTAATTAATTTCATATTATGTCTCAGTAAGTTGGATAGTGTCAGGTGTCAACACTCAGTTGAGATTACAATTAGATTTGCACATCTCATGATCATTTTAGGGTGGGTTTGATTTAATTGAGTCAACTTAATTAGGGTTCAATCCATCTAGTCAAGTTAAGCCAAATCAACTCAAATAAGATTAGACAAGTTTAGGTCAAGACAACCTGTGATAGGGGATCAATTGATTTCATTGAATTAGGTATAATCGAGTTAACTAGCTTAGGGTTGGACTAAATCAAGTCAGATAAGGTCGAAGTATGATTTTAGTCCCATTAGATTTGGCCCTATATCAACTCAAGATCATATCACTTTGGATTTGATTGGATAACTTGGGTCGAATTTAATCAAATCTATTCGAGTTGAGTCGGCATCTAAGAAGCTAGGAAACAAGGAAATAAAGAGTAAATTAACTAAATACATGGGTTAAAATTAAATAGACTCATCAAAATTTTGAATGGATAAAATTTTTATCTTACTATTTAAGGATATTTTTAAGGGTTAGTTTCTACCTTCCTTTCAACTCTTATTATATGCACCCTTAGTGAAATAATGGTGAAGCGTAATGTGTGTGGAGTCGAGTTACCTAAATTAAATTGTATATGGTGATTTTATCAAAAGAAAAATTGTATAGTTACTAAAATGAAGAAATCACATGATGGTTTTAAGGGCATGTATGATGGGAGGTAAAATGAAGGTAAAAATTTCTCTCTTAAAATTTTAGTTCCATTACTTATGTTTGGTAGTTGGTAGAGGTGGCAACGGCTGGGCCAGCCCATGGGCGGCATGGGCCCGACCCGAAAAAATTTCGGGTCGGGTTCGGCCCGGCACGACTGTGCCCAAAAGACGGACCGGGCTCGCCTTCTGGGCACGACCCGCGGGCCGACCACGGCCCGCGTGCCCGTGCTCTAGGCGAGCATGGGAGGCTTGGCGCGCGCCAGACGTAGGTCGGCCCGAGCCAAGTCTGGCTCGGGCCGACGAATATATTATAAAAAAAATTAAATTTTTCTATAAATATCCCATCTCCTTCTTCATTTCTTCTATTTTCATCTTCAACTCTTTCTCTCAATCCTCAACTCTCAATTCTCAATTCTCAATTCTCAATTCTCAACTCTCTTACTCTCAACAATCTAAGTTCATTTACAATCATTATCAACAATATTTTAAGCTCATCAAGAAGACGCTGATTCAAGATTGTTGTTAAATTTTTTTAATCTCTTCAATTTATTTTATTGATTAGTATAATATTTATACTTTTTATATTTTTAATTTTTACTAATGACGGATGAAGATTTTTCAGGTTATACTCCACAAATTGGATCAAATATGTTAGAAGAAATGCCTCTTGCTACTCCTACCACTCCTACCACTCAACAAAATCAAAACATAGAGATAAGTTCATCTATTAATTTGTGTCCATCATGTAGAAAAAAAAGTATGGTTTGGAAATATTTTGAGAAAATTATTGAACCTGATGGCACCATAACAACCAGTGTTGTCAAACTCGCGAGTTAGCTCGTAAACTCGGACGAGTTTACGATCCCAGGTATCAAAATCAAGCTAACTCGCACTCAAACTCATTTTTGGGTAAACTCGGAGTAAACTCGCACAAACTCGGTCAAACTCGGTCAAACTCGTGGTAAACTCGGATGAACTTGATTTGATGATAATTATTATGGATTGAACTTGTACTTTTATATTTTTATCTTTGAGTCATTGTGTGCGCTTTATTATGGACTTAGAATGCTTCATTATGTATGTATTAGACTTATACTCTTATATTTTATCTTTATCTGTTCTTTATTAGGGAGTTGAACTGCGCATTAATTATGATTTTTAGATTATATTAGATTATATTTTTATAGTATAATATTTTTTAATATTGTTTTAATATCAAGTAAACTCTTACGAGTTTACGAGTCGAGTTTACGGAGGCTCCACGAGTTTACGAGTCGAGTTTACCTTGATAACAACAACCCGGTGCAAAAAATGTCAAAAAAATCTTTCGGCTTCAACAACCGGAGGAACTGGTCATTTATTGCATCATGCAAAGGGTCATGACAATAAGGTTGCACAAGCTCAACAAATTCTTAATTTATCTTCTTCTGATTTAACTACTTTTTCGTATGATCATGATTTTCAACGTCGAGAACTTGCAAAATTAATTGTTCAAAGTGAATTTCCTTTTAGTTTTGTTGATCAACCAAGATTTTCTAGTTGGATTCAAAATACTTTACAACCAAAATATAAAAAAATTACTCGAAATACAATGAAAAGTGATGTTTTAAAATTATTTTTTATATATAGAGAAAATATAATGACTAGTTTTCAAAATAATAAATCTAACATTTGATGTTTGGTCTAGTCAACGTACTACTAATTCTTACATTGTGTTACTGCACATTGGATTGATGAAAATTTTATTTTGTAAAAAAGAATAATTAGTTTTAAAGTTTTTGAATATCCACACACTTCTGTTGTCATTTTTTCTGCTATTAGATTTGTAACATCTTTCTATAATATAAATGATAAAAAAAATTTCGATTAGTTTTGATAATGTTATTAATAATGATGCTGTTATTCCTCCCCTTATACAGTTATTTAAACCAGTATTAGATGGTGAATTATTTCTTATTTGTTGTGTTTGTCATGTTCTTAATTTATGTGTACAAGATGGTTTAAAACAAGTAAATATACATGTAGAAAAAATAAGAGATGTTATTAGATATATGCGTTCTTCAAAATCAAGAGCACAAGAATTTAAAAAATTATGTCAATCTTTTAATAAATCATTTAAAATTTTTAATGGTGATGTTATTACTAGATGTAATTCAACATATCATATGCTTATGTCTACTATAAGATATCAAAATATCCTTACAATGTTTTATAATCAAAATATGTCTGGTGATCTAATTAATAATAATGATTGGTTAGTTACTTAGCATATTACTCAAATTTTAGAACTTTTTAATAAAGCTACCGAATAACTTTCTGGTGTTTATTATCTTACATGTAATTTAACTTTTCACATATAGTTCGTATTAGTGAAGTATTTTCTTCATATAGACATGATCCTTTATTTGCATAAATTATTTCTTTAATGGAATCTAAATTTAAAAAGTATTGGTCAGATATACCTACTTTATTTTATTTAGCAATATGTTTAGATCATATAATGAAAATTGATGGTTTAAATATGGTGTTAGATGATTATTATAACAATATGGAATTAGATAATGTTGAAGAAAACAAAATTAAAATTTTGAATTTATTGAATTCTATGTTTGTATTTTACGCTTCAAAATTTGGTGATACAATTACAAATAAGACAACATCTTCTTCTTCTAGATTAAGAGATGATGGTGGAAATAGTATTAATTCTCAACTTGGTCGTAGAATATAAAAAACTAAATCTACTAATTTTAATGATTTTTTTTCTAGATCATAATCATTTCAAAGAAATAGATGATAATGAAATTATAGCATGATGAAAAAAATAAGAAAATATGTATCCTATTATTTCCATCATGACACGTGATATACTAATTGATCATGTGTCTACAGTAGCTTCCGAGTCTTGTTTTAGTGCAGGAAATAGAATTCTTGACGAAAAAAGGAGCTGAATGAGTGAAGAAACAGTTGAAATGTGCATTTGCTTAAAAGACTGGTTGGATGATGAAGATAGATTACAAGATAAGGGAGGACACGACACTTCATCATCGGAAGAGGAGGAAGCTCAAACAAGCGAAGCTGATGCTGCTGGTCCAAGTACAAGTTAAATCACTGGGACTACGGGTGATTTAAAATGTAAAAAGAACTACGTAGATCTGATCCTTCAATAGTTAATCATTGGGAAGTACAAGTTTAGCTATAGAAGGTACGTAGACAACCTTTTAAGGTGCGGTCTATTATAATATTTAAAAAAATTATTTTATCATTGGATGAATATTTTTGTATTAAAGATAAATAAAAATTTAATTATAATTTAATTTTTTAAAAATCTTTTTATTAATTTGTACTGTGTTACAATGTTACATATAAAAAATGTGTTAAAAATATATATAATAAAGTTTAGTACAATGATTAAGTTATCTCAAATAAAATTAGAGGTCCAAGTTCAAAACTCACTCGTAATCATTAATTTTTAAAATTAAATTTTAAATCTTTAAAAATTTAAATTAAAAAATATAAATTAAATAATTAATTTTCAGTCCGACTGGGTGGGCTCGGGCCCGGGCTGGCTTGGCTACCACACGTTCGGGTCGTGCCCGGCCCCGCCCCGCCCGGAGGTGGCCGGTCTTGCCCGGGCCTACGCCGGCACGGCCCGTTGCCACCTCTAGTAGTTGGTACATATATGTTTACCTCCTTAAATTTTGAAGATAACTAAAATTCCTCTCAAACTAGGAGTTAATGTTAATCTTAGATATAAAAAAAAAAGGAGTAAGTGCTAATCTAGTAGCGTAATGTAAAGATTTTTGGAGGTTTATTTTATTTTATTCCTTATAGTTTCAGCATATGTGTTTCTATCCAAGTATATTTACTAAAACAAAATTACCAAAGTAAAACTAAGTTATAAACTACGAGAACTATTTGAATTTTTTATAACCCGACGATATGATTAAGATGAAGTCGAACAAAATTACGAGGATTAAACCGAAAGTAATCCAAATCCCAACTCTCTTAGAATCCTAAAAAGTCAATCTCCATCGATCGTGTGATTTTTCTAATTCATCCATCATGCAAACTTTTTCGTCTCTCGCTCCCTTTTTACCTCAATGTTGAGTTGACTTGATTGAACCCTTTTTTAAAGCTCATATTTGCTTGGACCAACCTGACCCAAAACTAATATGATCGAACTTGACTTGATTGGATGAAATACAAGCCGGTTCGATCGAATCTATTGAACTCAACTCCAACTTTACCCGATCAAACTTGATCTAATGTAATCGATCAGTCCAATCTACACGAGTTAGCTTGATATGACCCAATTTAGTGGATGAAATCTTAAGCTAATTTGATCCAATCAAATTCATTTAAATTAACATGAGCTTAGCATGATCGAATCTGATCATCTCCAATCCATGTTGACCCGATCAACTCTTTGAGTTGGCATAACCTAGGTAAGTCTAACCAGTGGTCAATCCATGGAACTCATTCGGTAGTTAATTCATCCTTTAAAATACTGATATATATAACCTACTTGAAAATAACACGATACGACTATTTTTTTTGAAAAATATAAACTTGTATTTATCAAAAAATTTAAAAAATACAAGTGAGAACATAGGAGGAAGAGGAAAAGAAGAAGAAAATATAATATACAGCGGAACCAAATGAGATTATCCTTTAGTCCAAGGATACATGATTGAGAGTAATGTTAGCTTCCATGGCTAGCTCAATATGTGCGTGATAAGTTGTTAAAGCATCTGATGCTCCTCCCGTGCCATTTTTTCATTTTCAAATCATTATCATTTGAAACTTGCATTTGTTATTTTTCCTAATATTGTTGACATCGGTGTTCCATGGTTCGAAATTGAGAGGGAAAAACATTGAAATTCTGAAGGCGAAACAATTTCTCCTATCCCACCTTAGTATAAGTACAATTTTAAAATAGATATGCATGTGTCTCATCGTCTTGTCCACAAATGAGACAAGTAGGAGTGACCCGCATATTAAAGACTATCACTCTAGTAGCTTGTCTTTGCTCAGAAATCTATAACGAATGGCAAGCCAGTTGGTGACAAAGATGACTTCATGGAATTGGATCGTTGCTAAAGAAATTTGATCATTGGGTCCCTAACACCCTTAAAGACTTGGTAGTGAAACCTTCATTAATAGTTCATTTCTAAGATAGATTGTCATCTCCTGTCATGCGGAGCCAGATCTTGAGTGAGGTGAGTGACGTCCACTAGTGGCACGTAGTTGAAAAAAGTGATCTTCCAACCTAAGATTTTCCCTTGGGACTTTGTTCTTTTGCATTTGTGATAGCTATCTAAGGGTCAACAACAAGTATGAACATGTTGGTGTATTTATCTTTCAATTGTAGGGGTTGTTGAACCGCGGATCAAGCCAAAGACACGTTCAATATCCCATTCTCATTGTGTGCGTCATAGAAGTGTTGAAAGTCTCAAAGAGTTTCACAATATTTTTCCAAATAAATGAGAGCATATGACGGCAGCAAGTACTTGTGTAAAGGACACGAATATTATGTCAATCCAAACCATCCCTTCTCTCCTCATAAGTTTCCACGTGTTGTTAATATTATGACTTCTAATTAGATAAAGGAGACATAAACCCCTTCTGCTTTTCTGCTTGTTAGTGTGTGCCAGTGCACCAAGCTTTTACCTCTCCTGAGCCTTTACCCAACCAGAAGATGGTTTCCTTCTTCTATTTATTTGTCGGATCACTCAGGATGGTGCTTTGGAGATGGAAAAAATATAAGAAGTCTCACTTGTGAGTACACTATTAATAACATAAGATCTTGCCAGGGTGATAACACATTGTCCATTTTAGTAATGATTGTCGTCCAATCTTCGTGCAAAAGTTGACCATATCTCAGTAGTAGACCCAGTTATGTCATTGGAAGCTTGGAAGGAAGATAGCCTAATATAAACGTCGCTTGATCCGCTACATGACTATCTTTTAAGATGTGAAACACTTTAGTTTTGCTAGGATTGATTTTTAGGCCAGACTCCAGAGCTTAACTTAAAACATCTCAAAAGTAGTCTCATATTCTGGATATTATGATCCATATCCTAACAGAACATGACAAGGTCATCGGCATAGAATATGAGTAATACCTTCTTCTAGTTTTGTGTGCAAGGTTCCCGAAATTTTCTCATGATTGGCCGCACTAGTAATCAATTTGGACAGAGTGTCTACAACTAAGTTGAAGATCAATGGTTAGAGAGGGTTACCTTGCCTTAGACATCGTTTGTGGACGAAGGGTGCCCCTACTAGCCGTTAATAAGAAGGGAGAATGTTGAAGTATTCAACACATGTAAGATCCATGATTGGCATTTTTGTTGGAAACCTTTGACCTCTAGCAAGTTTGTTATGAACCCCCAGTCGACGGAGTCAAAGTCTTTCTTAAAGTCCACTTTTATCATGCACACGTTTTGTTTATATCTCCTGCATGCCCAAAATGTCTGACTGAGTGACATATAGCATTCCAGACTACTTCGCCCATGAATAAAAGCCTCTTGTGATTTGTCCACCAGCTTCAATATGAATGGGGATGGACGATCGGCAATCAGCTTAGAAAAATAATTTGACAATGCTATTTTTCAAACTAATCGGTCTGAAGTTATCATAACAAGATGCTCCTTTTTTAGAATGAGAGTAATGATGGTCTAGTTGATTCTACTAAGGTCAGCCAGCCTTTGTTGCAGATCATTAAGTATACATATGATTGCAATGTCTAAAAAATTTTAGTGTTTCTTTAAGAACTCCTTATGAATGTCAGTGGATCCCAGAGACTTATAATTCTTAGCATGCTTGATTACCTGAAATGCTTTCTCAGGTGTGAAAGGTGCGTCCGAAATTGATAACGGTTGATGATCTGATTGATACAGATCCTCCCACTGAATTTTTAGAAGGGGAGTGACTCCCGTACCTAGGAGCCAAATGTAAAAATCTCGTACCAAATGTAGGCTCCCCTAAATGTCGGCCATTCAGAATGGAAACTTATTGGCTTGAACTCGTGGATTTCTCCAATATCATCAAGGAGGGTCCTTTTCATGTCCTATGGACCTATAACTCTTCATATACGACTCTTAATGGATGGTTGTGGCTTGGAAGAAGCTCATACCCTCTTTTAAGACTTGGGATTCCCTGAAGAGAAAGAACTTGACAACAAAGAGGAAAGAGCTTGAAGTACATGTACATGCACTCTCTACCATTGCAGATACGAATTCTCTATCCTAGGGGATCTCTTAGAATTTCGGCGCTTAAAGGAAGATCTAAACAAACTCTATCATACGAAAGATCTCTATTGGTGGCGGTGTCAGAAAGCCAAGAAAAGATGGATCAAGGATGGTGACCAGAACACTCGCTTCTTTTATCTGTGCGCTACATCTAGGAGAAATCGTAATTGAATCGCTAACATACAAATTGTTGATGGTTTGACCTCGGATCAGAAGGAGATTGCAGTTTCGTTCAGACGATATTATATCAATTAGGGTTGTCCACATTTCGGTTTACACCGAACCAAACCGAAAAAACAAATCGAATTATTCGGTTTGGACACTGCTGGGTTCGGTTCTTGACCCGAACCAACCCGAACATTGGTATTCGGTTCCCGAAATTCGGGAACCGACTCGAACCGAAAACCGAACTTATTTTTTTTTTAAATAAATGTTTTAATTTTTAACTTAATAGTTAATACACCCAAACCCAACATTTCACTCGAACCCGGTTAATTTTTTTATGTATCTTCATATAAATGGAATTTTGGTTTTTTCAGGTAGGGAACCGAACCGAACCAAATTATTTCAATTAAGGTTTATTCGGTTTTTGGGTAATTCGGTTCGGGTTCGGGTTAGGTTTTCAAAGAAAAAAAATTGATTTAAGGTAATTTGGTTCGGTTCGGTTCGGGTTGAACTGAATGGACAGGCCTAATATCAATCTTTTAGGGAAACCCATCAAGTCTCTCCTCAGAGCATAATAGCAAGAGCTATCAGTCGAACACCTCTCTCCTTAGTCACCTAGCCAATCCTTTCTCAAAGGATGAAGTTCAAGGGGTCATTAACGATTTGAAAATTAATAAATCTCTCAGATATGATGGAATCCCCTCGGAGTTCTTCAGGAAGTTTTGGAGTTAGATCAGTGACACACTCACAGACATCCTAATTAACCTTCAGCAGAACCCTTCAGAGCTTGCACGGATCAATGAAGCTTTCATCACTCTCATTCCAAAAAAATGCTATTTCGATGTTTTTTTGAAGACTTTAGGCCTATTAATCTTGGAAAACGACATTGTTAAAAAAAATTGTAAGCTCTTGGCTAACAAGCTTGCCCCATTGTTGCCGACTTTGGTTGATCAGACTCAAAGCGCCTTTATCGTCGGTAGGAGCAGTCTTGATTCATTCATGGCGGTTAGTGAAACACTTTGGGCATGTAAGAACAAGGATGATAAAATTTGTATAGTCAAGGTGGACCTTGTTAGCTTTAGTGTTAGAGATTGACTCAAATTGGGTCCGAACCGAATCCAACGAGTTCGACCAGATCCAAATCGGAGTTGATTTGATCAAGATATGCTTGAACCAATTTGCCAATTTGATTGAACCATGTTGAACCGGACTCGATCAAAATAAACTATGATTTTATAATCATGGGCCTGGGAGCCCAGCCCACCATCTTCTCAAGATACCCATGTCAATGTTGCAGCAGCACACGTAAAAGTTTTTCAAATTGATGATAACTTCAGAAGTTTTCAAATTGATGATGTGGAAATCAAATACTGCTTTTGACTAGTCAAAGGGAGAAAAAGGTGGAGGCATCACGTGAAGCCACCAAGCATTTTTGAAAGTTTCTTTGGTCAAAAGAAGCTTTTCAGCCATCCAATTAAATCAGACGGAGCAGCAAATTCCTTGGACATTTTTTCTCCACTAAAGTAGGCATGAATCGGCTCTCCCCCTCTATTATAAATAAGGGCCTAATATGCAGTTCTAAGTGAATCTATCACAAAGAGAGGAATCCCACATCAAGAGAAAATCCCTCAAATGAGAGTTTCAGAGATCCAGAAAATTAAGAGTGCCGCTATGACCCTTTTCCTTAGGAGTGCCTCTTCTCAGTTTCTGACATACAGCAGTAGGAGTTCAGTTTTCAGGAAGATCTTGCAGAGACAGTGCCTCTACTCCGTACTAGTTCCAGGTTCAATTAATTTAAGATAGTTTGCTGTATTCCGAAGGGGATTTAGATTATTGCACTCTTATTGTAAAAGTTCTTTTCTGGATTTAATAAAGTAGTCTCCTCTTCTCCCTGTGGACGTAGGATCGGCACCCTGCCGAGTCCGAACCACGTTAACCCCCTTGTGTCTTTTGTTTTTCCTGCATTATTATTATCGGATTTGGTTTTCTGTTTTCCTCGTCGGGTTCGAGTTTTATAGATCCTGCAGGAAATTACCCCAAATTTCCTAACAGTTGGTATCAGAGCCTACTTCCCCAACCATGGCGAGCACCAAATTTGATATTGAGAAGTTAGATCGTAATGCCAACTATGCACTTTGGTCAATGAAGATGAAAGTGATCTTAACTATGGAGAAAATACCTGATGCTATTCTTGGTAAGGATAAGATGCAGGGGACCGAGGAGGAGAAAGAATATAAGGAGCAAAAGACAATTGCAGTTTTGTACCTAAGCCTGTCAAATGAAGCACTTCGAGAAATTGCATCACAAAAGACAGCTGAAGGTATTTGGGACAAACTCGCATCCTTGTATCAGGACAAAACTCTCACCGGTAAGATGACTTTGAAGCAGAAGCTCCATTTCCTACATATGGCAGAAGGCACATCAGTCAAAGAGCATATCAATACTTTTCAGACAATCATCATGGACCTGAAGAATATGGATGTCAAAATTGAAGAGGAAGATAAGGCTTTATTCCTTTTATGTTCACTTCGTACTTCTTTTAAAAATTTTCGTGAAACAATGCTTTTTGGAAAGACTACTATTACTCCAGAACAGGTAATCACTGCTCTTGTGTCTAAGGAGCTCATGGACACACATCTTACAGCAAATTCATCTGGTGGAGGGAAAGGAGAAGCTCTCTACTCTAATGAAGCAAGAGGAGGTAACAAAACAAATGTCACTTGTTATTACTGCAAGAAACGAGGTCACATCAAGTCAAAATGTCGCAGTCTTAAGAAAAAGTTACAGCAACAAAATAAGGATCAAGACGCACATGTGGAGGCCTCTTATGCAGATTTTGAGAAAGTTGAGGTACTGGTCATGACAGATGGCACACGCACAGCTAAGACACGCCGTGGGCAACGACGGTCTAGTCGGCGACAACACACCTCAAGTCAAAATTCCTCTTCATCTTCTTCTGATATGTCTGATCATGTAACATGCAATCCAGGTCAGCAGGCGAACAGATCAACCACCAGTAGCATTAATGAGTGGTTACTGGATTCTGGGTGTTCCTATCACATGACTCCACACCGGACGGCCTTTGTGGATTATCGGCGCACCAATGGTGGAGTAGTTCGTGTCGGCAACAACGTTCCTTGCAAAGTTGTCGGATTCGGAACAGTGAAATTAAAATTGCATGATGGCTCGACAAAGATCCTAGCAAATGCTCGCCATGTCCCGAAGCTAGGAAGGAATCTAGTGTCTCTTGGAGTTCTTGACACTAGGGGCTATACGACATCCTCTGCAGTAGGAGTCTTGGAGGTACAGGATGGAGCCACAGTAGTACTGAAGGCTCTAAGGACGTCGAATAATTTGTACAAGGTGGACGGATCCATCTTTCGTGAAACAGTTCAGATTCTGAGGCAAAACACAGTAAAATCAGACACCAGGACAGGTATAAATTTTTCTTTCAGGAAAATCCCTTCTCAGAGATACACAGTAAAGGAGGAGACTCGGAGGACTATGTGGGTTCCTAAGGTTAAGCAGGAAGCTGACTCGGCCCACTGATTCGACGTAGGCCCTGTACGAGCCTTGTGGGAGAGGAGGATAATTTTTTTAGGATTACATCGGCCCCAATTTTCATCAAAGGAGGAATTGTTAGAGATTGACTCAAATTGGGTCCGAACCGAATCCAACGAGTTCGACCAGATCCAAATCGGAGTTGATTTGATCAAGATATGCTTGAATCAATTTGCCAATTTGATTGAACCATGTTGAACCGGACTCGATCAAAATAAACTATAATTTTATAATCATGGGCCTGGGAGCCCAGCCCACCATCTTCTCAAGATACCCATGTCAATGTTGCAGCGGCACACGTAAAAGTTTTTCAAATTGATGATAACTTCAGAAGTTTTCAAATTGATGATGTGAAAATCAAATACTGCTTTTGACTAGTTAAAGGGAGAAAAAGGTGGAGGCATCACGTGAAGCCACCAAGCATTTTTGAAAGTTTCTTTGGTCAAAAGAAGCTTTTCAGCCATCCGATTAAATCAGACGGAGCAGCAAATTCCTTGGAGATTTTTTCTCCACTAAAGTAGGCATGAATCGGCTCTCCCCCTCTATTATAAATAGGAGCCTAATATGCAGTTCTAAGTGAATCTATCACAAAGAGAGGAATCCCACATCAAGAGAAAATCCCTCATATGAGAGTTTCAGAAATCCAAAAAATTAAGAGTGCCGCTACGACCCTTTTCCTAAGGAGTGCCTCTTCTCAGTTTCTGACATACAGCAGCAGGAGTTCAGTTTCCAGGCAGATCTTGCAGAGACAGTGCCTCTACTCCGTACCAGTTTCAGGTTCAATTAATTTAAGATAGTTTGCTGTATTCCGAAGGGGATTTAGATTATTGCACTCTTATTGTAAAAGTTCTTTTCTGGATTTAATAAAGTAGTCTCATCTTCTCCCTGTGGACGTAGGATCGGCACCCCGCCGAGTCCGAACCATGTTAACCCCATTGTGTCTTTTATTTTTCCTGCATTATTATTATCGGATTTGATTTTGTATTTTTCTCGCCGGGTTCGAGTTTTGTAGATCCTACAGGAAATTACCCCAAATTTCCTAACATTTAGGTTTTCAACCTTGGTCTTAATATCTTAATCTCAGTTTTGATGATAACAAATATGGAACTAATATTTTGTCGAGAAATCTTTCAGGTTCCATATCAATTAGCGTTCGATGTCATCGATCGAAAAAATGGAAGAAATCAGAAAATCGGAAGGACATTGATCGTCGCGCTCGGATTCGTCGTGGAAATTCTCGAAGATCGACGTGTGCACCAAAGACGTCTTGGACGAGTCCAAAGATCACATAGAAAGCTCTCCAAATTGATGCTCGTTGAAAGCCGAACCCCAAAAATAAAGCGCGAAAGAAAACGGCTGAAGAAACCAAATTCAGCCTAAGTTCGATCGACCGGGCGGTCGACCGAATAGGATAAAGAAATTGGCAGTAGACAATTCGGTCGATCGGTCGATCAACCGAACACTGCCAAAAACTGGCAGTGGCTACTTCGGTCAATCGGTCGGTCGACCAACAAAGGCCAAGTATGAGCAGAATGCTCATCAGTTGACCGAATCGAGGATCGCGTGATCGTGCGTCTGCTTCCCCTGCGTCGGTCAACTGATGGGTCGACCGAATCGAGGGAACGCTCAGTTGTGTCCGGCGGTCGACCCGTCGATCGATCGACCAGAGAGAGGACGGCAGCGGTTGAATGAGCGGCTGATCGATCGGTTGATTGACCAATCGACCGAACGTATGCAACGAATAGTTTTCTATTCGTTGAGCTGTTGTTTCTTCGAGAGGTATAAATATACTTTAGCTAACCTCTCTAATCCTTCTCACTCACTCCTACATATTTATTTGAGCACTCTAAAAGGATATTAAAGCCTTCAAAGAGATTGATTGGAGCGTGCTCTGTTCTTTCGTCAAGTTCTTCTTCAAGCGCCATCGGCTCCTCAACTCTGGAATTAATTCGAGTCTATCTTCTGGCGAGTTGGAGGCTCCAAGGCTTGAAAAAAAACATGATCCCTTGGTTTTATTTTAAGCTCTTTTCAATTGTAATTTTAACTATTATTTGAACTATTTTTGAATTTGTGCCTGTGAAGACCTAGGGTTGTTAGGTCTTGAATTTGGAAGTGGTTACCTTGTTGTGAAAGTGTAAAGCCACTTGTATAAACTTAGTGTTACTAGGATTAGTCGAGTTATCCCTTAGGGTTGAGGTGGGAAAGTGCTTTCGGTAGGAAGGCGAGATATTTCCGGGTGTGGAAGTGCCTTCGGTTTGAGAGCGGAGACTTTTCGGTAAAAATTTCTTTGTGTAAGGGAAACGAGAATTAATCTAGTAAACCTAGTTTGAAAATCCTAAGCGGGGTGCTTAGGTAGTGGAGTAGGCATTGGGGCCGAACCATTATAAATTACCGTGTTTGCATTGATTCTTTATTTGTTTAATTGCTTTATCTTTTATTTTTTCCGCATTTAGTCACTCAACTTGTAATTCGCCTAAGTAACCAAAGAAACGATTAAAATCGGATTTAGGCTAATTGATTAGTAAACACACTATTCACCCCCCCTCTAGTGTTGCCATTTCGCCATTCAATATTTGGTATCAAAGCGGGTTCGTTGCTTGAGATTTCACCATCTCGTCTACATCTAGTCTCGATCTAGAAATGGCTCTAGAGTGTGTAGCATCTATACCTCCTAGGTTTGATGAGTCAAACTTTGGTCTTTGGAAAGGAAGAATGTATACATTCTTAAAGACTCAAGGTTTAGGTATTTTTAATATGGTAAAATCAAAATACATAGAACCTAAGGAAAAAATGGATGCATAGACTCAAGAACAAATTAATAGGTTTGAACTAAATGCTAAGACAACAAATTGTTTATATTGTTCCTTAGAAAATAACATCTTTGAAAAAGTCATGCATTGTTCTTCCGCATTTGATATCTGGGCAACATTAAACATGCTATATGATTTTGCAAAAACTGAAGAGATTACTACTTTTGATGAAGATGGTGATGACAATGGTCACTCACCTACTACTAATCTCAATTTTGATGCCCATAGTGCTTCAAGTCAAAGAAGCAATTCTAAAAGCCGGAAGAGAAAGGTAATTTGCCACTTGTGCAAAGAAAAAAGGCATGTGAGAAAAAATTGTCTTTCTATGAAAAATAAGGCAAAGAAGAGGTCAACGCTTCCACATCATCATCTTACTCAAGTGAACCATCCTCTTACCATGACGATGAAGTCATCTCAAAAGAATGCCTCATGAATGATAACAATGAGGTACACTCCTCTCCTTCTAGTCATGTTAATAATAATGATAGTATTAACTCATCTAGTTCTCATGATTTTGATGAATTGATGGATGAGTACAAAATTATGTATGCCTTGATGATTAAAAAGGATAAAGAAAATAAAAAATTAAAGAAGGAAAACTTGACTCTTAGCTCTCATTTACATGATGCTCAACTAGAAAACGAGAAGCTAAAAGTTAGTATTTCAAATTCATGTCATAATGCTTTAAGTATTAACACTAAGGATTTGAAAATAAAAAATGACATCTTAAAGAATGAAAATAGCATATTGAAAACTCAATTGCATGTTATTCATAAAACCATGAACGACTTGAAAAATGATGTTATTTTTCTAAATAAGAAAGTTAATAATCTATCTAGTAAATCATTCTCTAAGGATTTTAGAAATACAAATGTTTCTTTTAAGAATGTTTATGCACATCATGCCTCTCATGTCAAGCATTCTAACATTATGTCTCATTTTCAAAAGAAAATTACTTCCTTCAAGAATGCTCATACTCATCATGTTTCACATTCACATGACAAGCATTCTAAAAATAAATCTCATGTCCATAACAAAAACAAAAAGAAATTTAATGGACATAGCTTTTGTTGTGGTACTTTTGGCCATGCTATTCATGATTGTGCATTTAAAATAAATCCAAGTGTTGCTAAGACACTTTGGATACCTAGGCCAACTAACCCCCAAGGACCCAAAGTCATTTGGGTACCAAAGGTTTCTTGCTCTTTTGTAGGGGGAGCTACCATACAAGGGTAAAGAGAAGTGGAGAGTTGAAGTTGACCATGAACTTAAATGAAGTATCATTCATTGGTTGCAACTTCAAATAATCATGATGCCATATGTATGGAAATTAACATCTAGGTATACTTTGTATCATCTCATTACTTTGATTTATTTTATTTAAGTTGGAGTTATGATACATGTTTAATTTGAGTTATTTTTCCCCGTTCTTGATAAGAGTCTTTTGAAAAATGATTTTGATTTTTGATTTCCCGGTCTCTTCGGAGACCTATGTGGCATGTAATGAGCCTAAGCGACCTTGCGGTTTTAAATCGTAGGCTAATTGTGTCTTTCGATTTTCAATCAAAAGAAAGGGTTGGATATCATATTTTCATATTTATTATTTTTGTGATCTCTCAAAATTCATTTTGGTATAATTTGACTTTATCTAAAACGGATTTCAAACCATTTAGCAAAGTGAACTATTTGCTAATGATACTTGATGCTTCTCTTTGCTTTTTGGTTGAGTTAGCTTGCTAAGTAGCTATATTTTCTCTAAAAATATTAGTGTAGCTTACTTGCAAATTATAAGTATTTTAGAAAGGCTAATAACTAGAAAGAAAAAGATTAGTTTGACAAATTATCATGAAAAATGTATAACTTTGATAAATTCAAAATCTGTGTTATACCTAAATATTTAAGCTTAAATTATGTCTCTATACTCATGATTAGAATTGCATGTTAAACACTTGAATTTTCATGAGTAGGTAGAATTTTAGTACTTAGGCAAATTTCATTGAATGAAACTTACTCTAAGTTGATATTCATTAGTAGAGACCTTCTTGTAAATCCAAACTAATTTAACATATTTAGGGATCTTATTACTCAAATGTTTCACATCCTAAGATCTCCTTAGATTCATTTAGATATCATGATAATCTCTTTAAAATGAATCTTTACTATCTAGCGTAGGTTAAGATTTTAAATAAAACTTTGCATTGAACCTTGCTATGTAGTAAGTTATCTTGCTAGTTGACATATTATTTCATTATGATACTAATGAAGTCTACTTGCAAGTTAAGAATTGGAAAGTTATGCTATCTAAAAGAAAATAAAAAAGGAAATGAAAAGTTGGGCAAATTTCTAAGACTAAGGTATGAATTTAAATTTTTGCAAATTTTTTTGTATAAAACTTGAATATTCATGCTTTAATGAGCTCTCTATATACTCATGATTGATTTTGCATGATAAACGTTTGAATTTTCATGAGTAGGAAAAATCTTGATAACTTAGCCCATTTCATGATATCATGATATTTATGAAATCGGACTAGGTTGATTTTTTTTTTGAGACTTCATCTTAAGTTGAAAATTGGATGAACATATTTATGAGTGTTAATGATTAGTTGTCGTTTGTTTAAAATTGGAAATTCATAAGAAATTGAGCAAATTGAAAACTAAGTCAATTTAGAGGACTTGAGCTTGAGAAATTTGACTCAAGTCAACAAATCGACTTGGACATTTCATTTTAAGTCCAACATTCATAAACATGTTTAGGAATAAAGATGACATGTTTCCATGCATTCAGAGTGAAAAATTCATATGTATATGAATAAAATGATATAGAGGTGGTTTCATGAAAATTTCTTTTGAACCAAGTTGACTTAAATGCCTCATTTTCAATTCATATTTGGAGAACATGTGTAGATTTACTCATATTAGGTATCCATAGGTTTAAGATTAAAAAACCATGAGTAAATGTTAATATTGAAACTTAGCAAGTTTCATGATAACTAGCTAGCTTAGTTTTGAATGAAATCATGCTAGGTTGATATCTTGACTTAAGGACATAATTTTCATTTCAAACTTGACATATGCTCTTTACATGACCATCATGTGGTGTCATGAAAGTTTGAATGAAAATTGAAGAAGTTTTAAAAATAACTGAAAATTACAAAATATCATTTCGACCTACAATTGGTATCATTTTTAAGTTATTTCTAAAGAAATATAGAAAAATCATTTTCAGATGATTCTTGAAATTGCACATTCATTGAAAAATCTAGTTTTATCAGTAAAAATTTCAAAAAGTTTCATCAAGAATCTAATTTAAAATAGAATTTTGAAGTTGAAATTCAAAAATACAAAGTATCATCCTCTTGAAAAATCAATCTTTTTCGATACTTTGTTTTCTCATTAGAAAAAAAAACTTCAAATGAAAACTCATATATACCATTTTGATTCATTGTCTAAAATCATTCACACCATTGCTTGAGTAAAATCATTCATAAGAATGATTTTGATAATTTGAATGATAACTAGAAATATTCACTTTTTCATTAAAAATAATATATGATGAAAAATGAACTTAGAAAATTCATGTTGAAGTTCAAAGTTGATACATGCATGTCAAATGACAATTCAACAATTGGTATCAAAATTTGCATCCAACAATTGATATCAAATATTTTTCGTCAAAAATATGATTTTGTATGAATTTAAAATTTTGATTTGTGAAAATCAGAAGTATACCTTGACCTAAGTCAACAAAGTGACTTAGAAATTTCATCTTAAGCCCAAACTTGATTCATAGACTTACACTCTCTCATGTTTAATATCTAGATGCCTAAGTTTGAGAAAACATGAGTAGATAGCAAAAATTTGAAACTTAGCATTTTCATATTTTCATGCTTAATTCAAATAAAACCATGCTAAGTTAAAAGTTTGATTAAATGACATTAGTTTCACTTCAAATTTGATATACATGATTAAAATGACCATATCTTGTTATTTTGAAAGTTTGAATGAAATCTAAAAATGTCATGAAAAAGATATGAGAACATACATGATTTTGTTTTGAATTCAAATATTTAGTTTTGAACATATCATGTATGATTTAAGTTTCATATCAAATAGTTGTTTTTCCATCCCTTTGGTTGAGATTTTCATGTTTCATGAAAAATATCCTTTAGAGTCTCAACTTAATGAAAAAAATATGTGTTCTTCATCCCTTTGACTAGATTGACCTTTCTTGCCCTTTTTATTGATGTCAAAAGGGGGAGAAGAGTATAGGTATAAAGGGGGAGAAAAGTATATGAAAACTGGGGAGAAAATAATAGATAAAGGGGGGGGATATAGAAAATCCATGTATATAGGTAGGAGGAGTTTATTTCATAGATATGCATGTTGATAGGGGGAGAAACCCCTTAGTTGATATTCTATATGCTATAATGAATATATTTTCTTAAGGTTGTTTGTCATCATCAAAAAAGGGAAGATTGTTGGCTTTATATTTTCAACCTTGGTCTTAATCTCTTAATCTCGGTTTTGATGATAACAAACATGGAACTAATATTTTGTTGAGAAATCTTTCAGGTTCCATATCAATTAGCGTTCGATGTCCTCGATCGGAAAAATTGGAAGAAATCAAAAAATCGAAAGGACATTGTTCATCGCGCTCGGGTTCGTCGTGGAAATTCTCGAAGATCGATGTGTGCACCAAAGACGTCTTGGACGAGTCCAAAGATCACATAGAAAGCTCTCCAAGTTGATGCTCATTGAAAGTCGGAACCTTAAAACGAGGCGCGGAAGAAGAAGGCTGAAGAAACCAAATTCAGCCTAAGTTCGGTTGACCGGGCGGTCGATCGAATAAGGAAAGGAAATTGGCAGTAGCTAATTCGGTCGATCGGTCGATCGACCGAACACTACCAAAAACTGGCAGTGGCTACTTCGGTCGATCGGTCGGTTGACCGACAGAGGCCAAATATGAGCAGAATGTTCATCGGTCGACAGAATCGAGGATCGCGCGATCGCGCATCTGCTTCCCTTGCGTTGGTCGACCGATGGGTCGACCGAATTGAGGAAACGCTCAGTTGCGCCTGGCGGTCGATCCGTCGGTCGATCGACCAGAGAGAAGAGGACAGCGGTTGAATGAGCGATCGATCGGTCGGTCGACCAACCAATCGTTCGAACGTCTGCAACTGATAGTTTTCTATCCGTTGAGCTATCATTTCTTCGAGAGGTATAAATATACTTCAGCTAACCTCTCTAATCCTTCTCACTCGCACCTACATATTTATTTGAGCACTCTAAAAGTATATTAAAGCCTTCAAAGAGATTGATTTGAGCGCGCTCTGTTCTTCCTTCAAATTCTTCTTCTAGCGCCATCGGCTCCTCAACTCTGGAATTGATTCGAGTCTATCTTCTGGCGAGTTGGAGGATCCAAGGCTTGGAAAAGAGCACGATTCCTTGGTTTTATTTTAAGCTCTTTTCAATTGTAATTTTAACTATTATTTGAACTATTTTTGAATTTGTGCGTGTGAAGACCTAGGGCTGTTAGGTCTTGAATTTAGAAGTGGTTACCTTATTGTGAAGGTGTAAAGCCACTTGTGTAAACGTAGTGTTACTAGGATTAGTCGAGTTGTCCCTTAGGGTTGATGTGGGAAAGTGCTCTCGGTTGGAAGGCGGGATACTTTCGGGTGTGGAAGTGCCTTCGGTTTGATCATGAGAGCGGAGACTTTCCGATGAAAAGTCCTCTGTGTAAGGAAATGAGAATTAATCTAGTAAACCTAGTTTGGAAATCCTAAGCGGGGCTTAGGTAGTGGAGTAGGCAATGGGGTCGAACCACTATAAATTACAGTGCTTGCATTGATTCTTTATTTGTTTAATTGCTTTATCTTTTATTGCTTTCGCATTTAGTCACTCAACTTGTAATTCGCCTAAGTAACCAAAGAAACGATTAAAATCGGATTTATGCTAATTGATTAGTAAACACACTATTTACCCCCCCCCCCCTCTAGTGTTGCCATTTCGCCTTTCAGACCTTGAAAAGACATTCAACTCAGTTAATTGGGGGCTCATTTTGGAGATGTGGGAAGCAAGAGGATTCCCAATTGCTTGGATTTCCTGGATCGACGGCCTCCTTCAATCCTCCTCCTCATCTATTATCATCAATGGATCCATTGGGTAATCTTTCGAACATCGAAAGAGACTCAGGCATGGTAACCATCTCTCCCCTCTTCTCTTCAACCTAATTACATATAGGCTTTCCAAACTTCTGCTACGAGAAAGCAGAAGAGGCACATTGTGAGGAGCTTTAAGATATTTGATACCAGATGACATAACACATATCTCTTTTGCTGGTGATTTGGTCTTATTCTGTGAATCCACAACCACCTGCACAGAGCAGCTCAGGCTACTTTTGAAGTGTTTTGAATTGTGCTAGAGACTTAAAATTAACTCCTCTAAAACCAAGTTGATTCGCATCAAGGGGGAACCGAAACCTTGCCTCTCATATGGCAGTTCTAGGTTGTGCGGTGGGGAACTTCTTGATTGATTACCTTGGATTGCCCTTACGCTTGGATCGACCACTCAAGGAGGATTGACTCAGAGAAATGTCCAAATTTGATAGAACCCTCGCTTCCCTGAAGGGGACCATTCTATTCAGAGCAGGCAGAGCCACCCTTATCAACAATGTCCTCATTAGTCAAGCAGCATATGCATTATCTATTTTAAAACAACCAACTTGGGTCATACAACAAATGGATATAAGGAGAATGACTTTCTTTTGGATAGGCAACAATTCAGCCTCCCTGGGGAAAATGCTTGGTAAATTGGGCCACACTTACGGGAAGAAAAAATGAAGGAGGCCTAGGCTTACTTGACATTAAGGCACACAACACAACCAGGCTGGGCTCATGGATGTGGAAACTCGACCAGATATCGAATTTGATTTGGGTTGGTTGATTTATTCAACCACCTTTACCCTAACCTTACAATTTCATCGAGGCTCACGGGATACAGAATCTGTTCCTTTTGGGCAGGTATCTTGAAACATCTTGATGTCTACAAAAGCTCTCTCTCCTTCCATGTGGTAGCCGACACCACTACCCGCCTCTGGCTAGATCCTTGGGTAAATGAACTTCATCTGGCTGATATCTTTCCAGATCTCTTTCTTATGGCAAACGAACCGATGAGAACTATAGCAAACTCAAAAGAACTCTTAGGAGATGGACTTCCAACTGGATGGAACATCGACTTCTCCAATTTTGTACCCTTATCTAGACTCGCTGACCTCGCAACACCATCGATTGCTCCCTCCTTGCGACAGGGGATGACACGATTTCTTAGAAGTGGTACCAACACAGATGTTTCACAACTAAGTCTCTCTACACTCTGCTCACATTCTGAGGCATCATTGACTCCTCTGTGAAGTTCCTTTGAAACAAATTTTGTCATGAATCTTTCTCGATTATGAATTGGCTTTCTAACAGAAAGAGGCTTTCGATGAAGGATCGACTAATTGCACGAGGCATACTGGTGGATCCATATATAGTGTATCTTGTGCAAAACAACTAATGAATTGCATGATCACCTCTTTAATAGATGCACTTGTACATGCAAAGCTAGAGACTTTTCTTGGAGATGTGCAACCTCGATCCGATCTCTTTAATTTTTTGACCATGGATCACCCACACGGACAAAGATGATTATGAGGATCGAAGAAATTATACGGCATTGATGATTTGAAAGGAGAAAATATAACTAGAAAGAAATAATCGCTACTTCAATTATTCTTCAAAATCTGTCGTTGAACTCGCTATTGAACTTGCAATTAATTCTTTTCCTTGGTATCAGATATTTGTTGTATCTGTTCGACCATTATTGGAAATGATTGATTCAAACCAACTCGATCTTAAACATTTCCGATCGAGTGTTTTCTTGAACTCGAAATGCATCGCCACGCCAACTCTTTGCTGTACAACTTTTTGTCATCTTACGTCTTAATTCTACCATTGTTGTTCTTAAAAATTGCACAAGTTGTGCCCACAAAAGAATCAACCCAATTTATAATCATAATAGGACAAACTTAGCCACAACGTGTTCATATGAATCCAGTATCATCACTGAGAAAAGAACAGCTGCATTTATTTGGGTCAATTTATCCTCAACTTTTTCTCCTTTCAAAATACTTTAATGAAATGACGTCCTGCCTAAGCGCGATGTTTCACTTTCGATGATGCAGTAGTGACGGTGAAACGGATTAGAAGAAGTAATCATGTACACATCAGGCATCACAATTGTCGTTGTACTGATGGCGTTTATTAGGCCATGGACTAATTCATGCGCGCAGAAGCATTAAGGAGGATTAATTATGACTTAATTCCATCAACTATTCAACTGATATCTTCTTTCAAGGGCTGTACATGAATCAAGATGATCTTACTGGCTTCTTCTTCTTAATTTTTTGCCTAATTGTTGATTTGTACAACAACCAAATGTATTAATTAATGTCAAAATCAGTTCTTCGAAAGAAGTAGTGTCCAAATCATCTGGTTTCGAATAAGATTTCTTTGTCGTCAAACTTTAAAATCATTAATATTGTTGTGGCTTAAAAGATATACATATGGCAAAGGATAGAACAATTTTATAACGATGAGTCTTAATTACTCTAGCTGGACTGCAGCTGGAGTGACTAATTAAAATCATGCGGGTAGAATAGATATTGTGACAATTAAACTCCTAGTTAAATGCTGATCGGATTAATGATTGAAATGGTATTTGGACTCGAAAATTATACACCATGTATTATTATTATCAAATATTTTAAAAAGGACCGAAGCATACCATTTATAATAGTACTGTAAATTGTGGAATTTACTTGGCCTACCGCGAACACCAATTGGATTGTAGTTATTTCAGATGTCTTATTGATAGTCGTACAAGTCGTCGTTGATGTAATATTTTTTGAGACAACTTACCGACGATCGACTTCAGCTACCAAGTATGATCGAGTAATTTTAATATCGTGTTGCGTCTGCACCAGCCTCCCCTCTTAAAAAATTTCCCTCATATTATTCATCTTCCTCTGCCTCTCCCAACGCTCATCAACCGCCTACAACCAATCATCGATCGCCACCCATCCAGCTGATGGAGAAAGGCCGTTGTTAGACTTTTCATCTTCCGCTCTCTCTCTCTCCCAATGCTCAACGACTGCCTATGATTAGTCATTGATCATCGTCCATCCCGTTGTAGCCACGTTAGTGTAGATTTAGGGTTTTTTTGCTTTTCAATTTGGGGCTATCCTAGGGTTTCAGCCTCGACCATAGAAGCTCCAACTTGTAGTATTTTTTTGAAATATAATAAAGTAAAGCATTATATATGCTTATTTGTTGATTAATGGCTAATTAATGATTAATTAGATGTTGATTTCTTATTGATTATATTGATTTATTTTCTTTTAGTAATTGTTCATTAAATAAACAACCTTTACATAACTAATAATTATAAAAACATTATATATTTAATTTATTAGTTGTTATTATTAATCAAAATTAATTATATTAATTTATAAATTTAAATTATGTTAATAAGTTAAATTAGATAATTTAAATTAATTACCGCAATTAGGTTAATTATATATAAGTTTGTTTAATTATAATATAATTATTTAACTATAATTATAAGGGCAACTAATAATGCATAAAACAGTATATAGTTTATATATTTAATATGTAAATATATAATTAATATAAAATGGTATAATAATAGTTTATATGTAAATATATAGTTGATACATGTTGAAATAATTAATATAAATTGATACAATCGAGTTGATACATATTGATCAAATTTTAGAAATCAATCATAACGAGTGAGTTGATACGTGTCACATAACAAGTTTGTCATAATTATTCAATGTATTAGATTTGTTCATGGGTTGTATATTTGTATAAAAGAAGCATATGTACTTTTATACGATGTACAATCCTTGATTATCCCTAATTAGATAATTTGATAAAATAGTTATTTGCATTGCACTTAGTATTTTTTGCATTTTTTTATTTGTAAATTTTGGCTTAGCAATCTCTCTCATTCTCTGATATACACTCAGATGATATGAATATTTAGAGAACTACAAGGAGATACTGTCAAAATTTTGAAGAAGTTAAATGCTAAAAAAAAATTCTAGTGCAATATGAATGCTATGATTCCCAAATGGAATGGAACAATTCCACATCAAAAAACATAAATAACGAAAGATGTGACAGTTTGACAAAATCATGTCAAATGATTAAAGTTAGATGTATCGATGATTTGATCGTGAAGCTTTAACGAACAAGTTTCAAATCGGCTAACATAACTTATTTCTTGAATTTGCCTATTTGAACCTAAAATTTGTTAGCAGTGATAAGATTATTGTGTTTGCATCAACTTAGGTTTTTAGATCAAGATCGAGACTATGACAATGCATCTATATGGAAAATGATTTAGACCAATATACAATATGTGGATTTGTCATGAGGCGTTGTATGATGTTGGATCGTCGAGCAATATTGCGGTTCATAGTTAATGTGAATCTTCTAGTACCTTTGTAGTTCCCTTGTCTAATCCTTATCGAAATATGATTTTGGATAGTCTCGATTGTCATTTTAATTTGAATGATGAAATTGGTTGAGTTCATGAGATGTCTGTGTCGAATACTCAAGCAATGGATGTCACAAAAGAACATGTGATAGAATTTGAACTGTCATACAAAGAGACTATATAATTTTATATGTTGTTGAAAAGTGTTGATGAATCTTTGTATGCAAATTGTGATGAATATACTAGGTTGTCGGTAATGACACAACTCTCAATCATCCAGTCAAATGTAATATCAATGAGGTTGCATATGATCGACTTGTGGGCTTAAGAGATATGGGCCCGATCGAGTGGATGAGGTCGGGCTGGTTGGGACTAGCTTGTTGACAAATGGTTGACTATTGAGTGGTAGTAGGCCTCCCCGCAAACTGCGACATGAAACCACATTTCTGGGGTCGAGGGCTCGATGGTCTATCGTACAAGTGAATTAGTCTCATTCGTTGTATGCGAGTGGCGAATAGTAAGTATCATTAATTACACATATTAATTTATTTACATATATTATATATATTTTCACTTGTAGACGCATACTTTGGAGGATGAGATTGTCTAATGCTCCAATCTGATGGAGGTGTTCGAGAGGATACAGTGCCAATGGAGGGGGCAAGGTGAATATATACATCCTCGTTATTATTGTGGTAAATTGAATTTTATTTATTTAACCTAATAGTATATAATAGAGCTCATATAATTACTTTATTAATTTAAATTTGTATATGAGATGTACACGAGAACTACCATATGGCGAGGAGTTCACTGCATGGTGCTTTTGACACTGCAACTTGGATTGACTATGTGAGTGCATGGCATCACAACCATTATTTTTATAGTTTCATTTATAGCAGCCATGTATAAGTCATGTTTGGCCCAGTTGGAGCACCAACCCCCTCTTATCATTGGTGCGGGTTCGTTGACGTCTCGTAGGCAAGACCAAAATTGCATTGTCGACTTGGAGGCATAACTTGCCAAGTAGAGACAATGCATGAAGGAGCAGATCAAAATGATCGAGAACAAACAATGATTATTTAAGGTGATGTGTTTGTTTATGGCTTAGATTGTAGCTAAGATTGGCATACCAATCACTAATCCTAACTAGCCCTCCTCATCACCCACCTAAAATTAAATGTCTTAAATGAAATAATATTATCTCATTAAATTTTAAGGGAAATTTGGGAAAACTATAACAATTTATGGTTTATTGGCAACACTATAAATACTTTATGGTATTTGTCAAAACTATATCTTTTTATAATATTTCCAAACTACCCCCTAGTTCTATTCATGTACTTAAAAGTTCAAAAAGTTCATAACTGTCAATATAAATACGACTAATATCTCAATTTAGGTTGTTAGATATATTAATTTCATAAGAATGTCAAATTATTATTTTTTACAAAAAAATACATATATAAGTCGTTAGAGACTTTGATCTAATGTTCCCAATTGTTTATATAATTATAAATAAATAGATAAATAGAAATTTGAGGGTAATTTGGGAATATTATAAAAGTTATGATTTTGACAAATAACATAACATTTATGGTTTTTCCAATAAATCATAAAGTTGTTATGATTTTCCCTAACTTTTCTAAATTTTATTTACTTAGTTTTTTTATGTATGTTCTTGTCTCCTGGTTTGGTGCGGCTCCGACAGGGGTCCTGCAAAGACACTCTGATGCCCAAGTAAGAAATTTTAGGTGGTGGGTATGAAATTGGAATCGAGAGTATGCATGATATCTCGAGGCGATGATGTCTCCTTGAAGCTCGCGGGAATATGCCCAAAATTGGTTGAGGTTTATCCCATAGATGTCGATCTCATTACTGTCAATCCCTGACAATTAATGAAGGATGTGGGTGTCCTTGTATGGTCGGGTGGAGCCCTTGGGCTATGTGGTATTTGACTTGACTTGAGTTTGGTTCATGAGGGTGGGTGATTTTGGGCCTGATCCGGCCAGACCCAAAGTGCTAGTCTAGTCCATAGCCCCCGAGCTTGGTTAGAGTCCGAGGACTTCGTGCCAAGCCCTAATAGTGCGTCGACTTCTGCTTGTCTACCGATCTCTATGTATGTATCGAGGTCTAACTTCGGCCAGGTTTTTTAGAAACGAGCATATATGTCACTTTGCTCTCGAGCCACCGAGGTAGGTAAGATCAGCATATCTTGGTTATATTGTTTTGTGACTTTTCGGTTCCTACGTCCAGTGTGGTGGTTGCATGGAGGGGGAGTGCTTCTTTCCACATGGCGGCCTCTTATTGATGTCTGCCTTTTCTACCATTAAGTTCCTCGTAGGAGAGTAATCATGGTGTGGATAGTTACTTGTTCGTGTCTCGAGGCGTTCTAAGCATCCACCGCTAGTGGGGCGATCGATTGTGATTTATTTTGCTGCTAGAGCATGGCTGTCAGCCATCTGATAAGGAGGTTATTACTTCCTAGTCTTTAAAGTTGTCATCCTCTCCCTTATTTCGAGCTTTCTTGCATCCCACGTTCTTGCACGCTCCTCGTTTGTGCTTTCGAGGTTTTTGACGATGACGTCGATGCTCCGTTCATTACCTTACCGTTGTCATCCTATCCCGGTAAGATTTTCTAACTTCATCCTTTGCTTTTGTATCGTCGGGGTCGGCCTTAGGTTGGTAGGCTATACTGACTCATCCCTTGTTCATTAGGGTTTTGTAATACTCGCAAAAATTAATAATCTTGTATATTGGTTTCAGCGGGATGAGCGCGACACGTGCGGAGTCGATTGCGGATGGATGCGATTTGAGAAGCTCAAGGACTGTTTGACGTCGGCACCTATTCTAGCATTCTCGTCAGGCTTAGGGGGGATTTGTCGTATACTGCGACGCCTCAAGAGTTGGCTTGGGGTGTGTCCTTATGCACTACGACAAGGTTATTGCCTATGCGTCACGACATCTAAAGAACTGTCACACCCCAATTTCGGTATGACCAACCAGGGTATGCCATGTACCCCAAAACCTAAACCAAACCAAGCCACATAAACAACAAGACCAGACACTTGAACATAATAACTTTTCAATAATTTATAAAGTTCATTAATTTTCAAGAAAATTCTAGACCACCAACTCAATAAATAGCAAATATTCAAATTGGTTTCGAAAGTTTAATTAAGTTTAGGTCCTAGCGTCTCTAGGTATCCCTAGGGTTCCAAATCTCTAAGTATAGATTACTACAATGATCATACTATTAGGAATTCATCCAACATAGCCTATTGTATATCTCCTAAGTGTGAAAACATGTCTTGATTCCTAAAAATATCATCTTTGGGGTGGTCGGCCACCCTAGGATTCTTAAGGACCCCCCCTAAAGGGGTCGGCATACACTAATTCCACCATATCCCCCTCCTTTCCTCAAGATCTCAAGCAAGTACCAAGAAACCCCAACAACCATCAACAATCCTCAAGAAATCATCAAGACAAAAAGGGGGAAGAGGGGCGGCACAGCAAGGAAAAGGGGCGGCCAATGGCCCCAAAATTAATCTGATAGAACCGTTATGTTCACGATAGAATTCTCAATATGAATATCCAATCCGATTCATGAAAAATCTAACGAAAATGACAAAATCCCCATAATATAGGGGCCGCAGCATGTAGCGAATACTAGAGGCTATAAGTAGTGACACCACAGCTTCAAGGCAAAGACTATGGCCGCCAACTCTAAATCATGAGTCGGATAATTCTTTTCATGGGTTTTTAGCTGCTTGGATGCGTATGCGATCACTTTATCGTGTTGTATCAGGATGCACCCCAATTCGATTCCCGAAGCATCACAATAGACTGCAAATCCTCCCGACCCCGATGGTAGCGTCAAAATAGTCCCTAAAGACCGTCCACGCAACAACAGTATTGCCTATAGGTGTAGACACTGCTAATGGTTCAGCTAACCAACTCTTATCTTTTCCCAACCTCAACGTCAGCAACTCAGATAGGAATGAATGAGTAACACCTGGATCATACAGTGCATAAGTAGGTAACGAACTAACTGAAATGATATCTGTCACCACTACATTAGATGCCTCTACGCCCTTAGGAGTTAGTGCAAAGACACGAGCATGTGGGCTCCCTGGACCCGTCGTGCAATGTTGTCCAATCCCCTGAGTCTGAGTCTGTTGTGCCACTGAAGTTATCGACATAGGAGCTCTCCCTCTGGGTGGTAGTGCTGCTTGACCGCATGCAGGGCAGTCCCTCCTAATATGGCATGGCTGGCCACACCCAAAATAGGTACTCTGACCAAAGCAAGCCCCTCTATGCCTCCTCCCACACTATCTACACTCGCCTCTATGGCCTCCTAGTACTGTGGCACTCTGAGTAGTCGTCGATGGTCCCGTCTGCGTACGGCCTATGAAATTTCCTTGTCCTTGGTTCCGCAGGCACGCCGTTCTGGTCTCGGCACCCTCAGACTGGGTGTGTCTGTCCTCCTGAAGATGCTTCTCGAACATCTTTCGAGCTGGTCAATTTTGCCGGTCAGTAGGTACCATGGCTTCCTTCTGCATTGTCTCGTCCACCACCTACAGAAAGATAGTGTCCTCGGTGTAGTGTATTAGTCTGTCAATCTATACCCTCAGACCCTCCACGAACTGCCTCACCCGGTCTGTCTCAATCACCACTAGGAATGGGTGGTAACGGGACAACCATGTGAATTCGATCTCATATTCTGACACCGTCATAGTTCCGATCTGGCTGCACTAACTCCCTAGCCCGCCTTTCGCGGACATTTCTGTGTAGGTATTTCTCAATGATAGCAATTCGAAATTCTTCTCACGTAGGGGCTGGTGCATGAGTCCCTCCTACGCACCCTCCATGACTAGTGACACTCCTTCGTTGGGCCTCTAAGTTGCAACCCAACTACATGTGCCATCGCATTAGAGGAACACTCCAAGGCCGAGCATAACTGTGTGCAGTCATTTAGGAACGCTGTCACCTCCACTGCATGATCCGCGCCTGTGAATACTGGCGGGTTTAGCTTTACAAAATCCATGTACAACGAGCTGCGTACCACCGGCTCTCGCCGGTCCTCCTCCCCGTATCCAAACTAAACTGGCTTGACTGACTCGATCACTGTGGGTGCCACGGGTGGTACAGGTGGGGTCCGCTGCTACACTAGCTCCCGCTCCTTACGAAGCTCCTCTCACTCCCTACGGAACTCCTCCCGTTCTCTACGGAATTCGTCTCGTTCTCTGCAAAGCTCCTCGGTCAGCTCTATCACTTGGGTCTCTAGCAGTACAACCCTGGGATATCGCGCTGCCTCCTCCTGAGCCACTTGGCTGGTAACACGGCCCCTGCCTCAATCGCGACCCCGGCCTCAGCCTCGTCTGCCAGCGGAGTTACTTCCGCTTCCACTCATCACGGCATCATCATATGCCTCAATTTCTATTAAATAACAAGCAAGTACCACACAATTTCAATATATAAACAATGACTTAAATAAAAAAAATACGTACCACCGCTGGTGCGCAGGTTCAACTATCGATCTTGTGATTAGGACATACCATATGTGAACACGCTAGCAATGCCCTCATACGATACCTACTATCCTATTGGCGTGCCCGCTCTGATACCAACTTTGTCACACCCCAATTCCGATATGATATGCCAGGGTACGCCACATACCCTAAAGCCTAAACCAAACTGAACCATATAAACAACAAGACCAGACCTGAACATTTAATAACTTTTCAAGAATTTATAAAAGACATTTATTTTCAAGAAAACCCTAGACCACCAACTCAATAAATAGCAAGTATTCAAATCGGTTTCAAAAGTTTAATTACTAAACAAGACACCTCAAGTAATAAAAGTATGGAAACAAATAAACCGAGTTAACATGACTCAACGACTCAAAAGAAACAAAAATGACTCGGGTATCCCCTCGACCATGACATGTCACGAGACCCGCTGCCCTGCCGCCACCAGCCGCGCTACTGCACCCCGGTACCTCTCTGATCTAGCTCAAGTGCTGCAAAATAACAGAATGAGGGATAAGTCCAACTAGGACTTAGTGAGTAAATCAGCCCTCAGTTTCACCACAACATCATCATCATGCATAATCAAAGCATATAAGTAAGCATAATAATATAAAGCATAATTTTTATTTTGAGCATTTATTTTAGCAGCGCAATCATCCTCGTCAACATGTAGCAACCTGCAAGAAAAATGCCACAATATATAATATGATCAATGCAACCATCCACATGCTCAACCGGACCCGTCGGTCCTCATCACCACAGAGGGTAGGTAGTCGACTTGGCCCCTGATCTACCACCCAACCAGTGTCGTCTCTTTGGGGTATGTTCTCCCCTCACCGACACGGCTCATTCGATCGGTCACATTGGGCAATACGTTCCCCTCACCGGTCGGGTCTTCGAACTGTCTCTTTGGGGTATGATCTCCCCTCACCAGCCCAACTTTCGTAATAAGACCAACGCTGTCTCTTTGGGGCATACCATCCCCTCACCAGCGAGACCTCCGAGAAATGCAGCAAGCACATGACATCATCACACACACAGTATATCAACATAAAATATAATGTGCTATCGACAAGTAAATAAGGGTATGTTAGAACATACCTCATCCTCCACCTTCTCAAGTCATAATTCACAACCACGCATGTAAATATAAGCATATGACAAGGAAGAGACAGCAATGAATAAATATACAACACATCTAAAGCATAGAATAAAAAGAAGGAAAACACATATAGGAAGCCCCAAAAGATTGGGTATCACCACCTAGCAATCCTATAAAATGTAACCCTCTCTTGAAGGCCGTAACCAATTACCATAGGCTGGCCTACCTTCCCCAGCTGAGTGGCCCAAGGGCTAGGAGTGTTCGGCCTCCTTAGGTGTTCTTAGGGTCGGCCCTTACGATAATTAAGTTTAGATGTTAGCGTCTCTAGGTGTCCCTAGGGTTCCAAATCTCTAAGTATAAGTTCCTACAATTATCATACTATTAGGAATCGATCCAACATACCCTAAAGTATATCTCCTAGGTGTGAAAACATGTCTAGATTCCTAAAAATATCATCTTTAGGGTGGCCGGCCACCCTAGGGTTCTTAAGGACCCTCCTAAAGGGGGCGGCATAACCTAATTTCATCCTATCTCCCTCCTTTCCTCAAGATCTCAAGCAAGCACCAAGAAACCCCAACAACCATCAAGAGTCCTCAAGAAATCATCAAGAAAACAAGGGGGAAGAGGGGTAGTAGAGCAAGGAAAAGGGGCGGCCAATGGCCCCAAAATTAATCTGAAAGAATCGTTGCGTTCACGATAGAATTCTCAATACGAAAATCCAATATGATTCATGAAAAATCCAACAAAAATGACGAAATCCCCATGACATAGGGGTGGTAGCATATATGAGGAAATTAGGGGGAAAGAAGGCTAGAACCACTCGCCTTTCTTGGAGAAATCGGGAAGGAAGAAGAAGTGGAGGATCTTCCTACGTCGAACGCTGACGAACTCGCGAAATCCCGGCTCCGGCGGCTCCTCCTCCTCTTGGTGTTGCCTCCTCTCTCTCTCTCTCTTGGGTGGCGTGCGACCAGAAACAACAGCCGTGCACCCCTCTTTGGTAATTTATGGGTTTTGGCTGGCCCAAATTACCAAAACGGCATCTCTTAAGTTAAATGACTTAAACGACCCGTATCTAACCCGTTTTAACTCTGATTCGGGTTTCGATTTAATCGCTAAATTCATTTCAAGTTCCTTTATTATTCTAGCATGCTAAATCACAGAAATAAAATAAATATATTCTTCCTAAATTTTTTCCATATATAAAACTTGCCCGAATTAAATTTCGCGACTCTACATCAATCTACGCTAACTCGGACCTATGGTCCCCTGCTAAGGAATAAAATATTATTTTAGAATTTTTGGGCATAACAAGAACCATGAAAAGAATTACCTGACGCGTGATCTGGAGCTGGCAACGGTGGTGTTTGCATTAAAGCTTTAGCGTCATTACTTGTATGGCGAGGCCTGTGAAATTTACACCGATCACAAGAGCCTTCAGTATCTGCTTATGCAGAAGGAGCTCAATTTGAGGCAGATGAGATGGCTTGAGCTGCTTAAGGATTATGATTGCACCATCCTATATCATCTGGGGAAGGCGAACGTCGTGGCGGACGCCTTAAGCAGGAAATCTATGGGCAACTTAGCACACATGACGGAGAGGAGACCTCTGGCTCGAGAACTGGCGGCTTGCCTGGATGGTAGGTTAGTGATTTCAATGATCGACACCAGGGACATGGTGGCGCACTTGCGGGTGCGGTCCACATTGGTGGAGATGCTTCGGGCGACCCAAAAGGAGGACACATTTTGTGCTCTAACTAGAGACCTAGCGGAGAGAGGGGATGCAGATGATGGGTTCTGGATAGATGTCGAGGATGTCCTAAGGTTCAAGGACAAGATTGTGGTGCCGAATATGGCTGAGGTTAAGAAGTAGGTGCTCGAGACTGGTCATCGCTCCTCTTATACCATGCACCCAGAGGCCACGAAGATGTATCGTGACCTAAGGCAGCACTATTGGTACATGCGGAGATGTCGGTCTCCGATAGAGTGGTTTGAGGCGGGTGAGACTTAGATGTTGGGGCCGGACTTAGTTTAGGATGATGTTGATAAGATGAAAATAATCAAGGATTGTCTTTTGGCAGCCCATAGTTAGCAGAAGATGTATACTGACGGAAGAGCAAGGGATTTATAGTTCGTAGTTGGGGACTTGGTGTTCCAAAAGGTATCCCCGATGAAGGGGATAGTGAGATTTAGCAAGCGGGGGAAATTGAGCCCCAGATTCATTGGGTCGTTTTCCATTCTTAAGAGAAAGGGGGAAGTGACATATGAGTTGGCCTTACCTCCTAACATGGACAGGGTCCACCCCTGTGTTTCACGTATCCATGCCGAAGCAGTATGTCAGAGAAGACTCGCATGTGCTTGAGCCTACTACAGTAGAGGTGGACACAACGATCTCTTATGAGGAGAGTCCTGTGGAGATCTTGGACCGGCAAGTCAGAAAGCTGAGGTCTAAGGAGGTTCCTTTGGTGAAGGTTCGGTGGGAGCACCATTCAGATTAGGAAGCGACCTAAGAGTTGGAGCAGGATATGATCTAGAAATATCCTCAACTATTTGATTGAGATGGTAAGCTCTCTTCCTTTTACCCCTAAATTCGAGGACAATTTTTTTTTTGGGGGTGGAGGGGGGAGATTGTAATACCCGCGAAAATTAATAATCTTCTATATTGGTTTCAGCGGGGTGAGCCTAACGTGCGCGGAGTTGGTCGCGGATGGATGCAATTTGAGGTGAAACATTTGCTCAATTTAAATTACCTAAATATATGAATAATTATTGTGTTAAGCCCGAGTTGGGTTTGAGCCGAGTCCGAGGGTGCGCGCGATTGGAGCCCGAATCAGACTCATTTTGAGCGAGTTGGGTCGAGTTAGGTGAGGAGGGGAAACTTGGTAAATTGGCATTTAAAAATTATATATATATATACACACACTTGGGGTGCACGGCTCCAAGAAAGAGTCGCACGCCAACCAAGGGAGGCGAGTGAGGGAGGAGGTGAATCAGAGGAATTAGCCGGAGGATCGAGGCTTCGTCAAATCCTAGGATGTGGCCTAGGATGGCCGAGTAACCCTAAGGGTGTAGGGTACCCTTAAGGATAATTAGTTGAGTTTTACTTGCAAATATTTGCCATTGTGCTGTGATTAAATTGTTAAAAGCTGTTTATTATTGTATTTACTGAAATTATGCTATGTATGCTGGAATTGATTAATGATATGCTGAATTCACATTTTATTCATGTCAAAAAGGTATTACATGCAGTAAAATGCTGGTATAGTATATCGATCTTTATGTACGCTATATTCTATGAATTTTGAGTACCATATTGTGAGATGTTCACTTGTGTACGAATAGTAACCGAACTGGTCAAGTAAGCTGAAAATTATAACTTGCTTGTTGAATTGGTTGAATCGCGAGTCTGGGATGTCACTCTGCAGCTTGCTATTGATGTTAGCGGTTGAACTTATAAGAACAGTGGGTGATCTAGAAATTTCTATTCTCGAGAGAGGGTATAAGCTCTCGGGTGAGAATTAAGAAAAGCAACACTATAGAGGGTTGAAATTCCGGCTACAGGCTGAATTTCCGCGATACTTGGGTAAAATAAGAAATATGAGATTATTAGGATCTCTCATGAAATAATGAAACCCTTGGACAAATATGGAATCCCTTCTTGTTGTCCGGAATTTCCGCGAGTTCAGATGAGATTTCGAACAAGTATGGTCATGGCGGGGAGGTACGTCATGAGGAAACTGCTTGATAGAACATAGCATTTCTCTACGCGATGACCACTGCTGATGTTAGATTCTTGAATAGAAAATGGTAAGACAAACTATTGAGGTGTTAGCGGTGGGTAATACGACTATGAATCATTAAGTGGACCGAGTGGAGGGCGAGCGGATGCTACCGAGCATGCACCCAGAAACATGAACTATGTCGTACTTATCCGAGTAATTCACCTCTTTACAAATTTATAAATCAGTCCACTTAGCGGACATGTTTGTGGATGTACATGTGATGGCCGGGTGGTATGCAGCGCACACGAGATGACTTTGGATCGAACTGGGCCGAGTGGTGCGCAACGCGTACAAGTTGACTTTGGGTCGTCATATACGTCGGTGAGCCACGCCGACGACAAACCCAAGTGGCACTGGTCGGAGGGCCTTTCTTGACCGAGTTCTGGGCACTAATACCAGAGGACCTTCCTAGTTCAGTGAGCCCTGTTGGGTGAAATGACACACTAGATGGGGTGAATAGTATGTTTACTTAATCTATTAGCCTAAATCCGATTTTAATCGTTTCTTAAATTATTTAGGCAAATCACAATTTATCGACTAGATGCGGAAGCAAAAATAAACCAATTAAGCACAAACAAAAATATCAATGCAAACACAAGAATTTATAGTGGTTCGGCCCCAATGTCTACTCCACTACCTAACCACCCCGCTTAAGATTTCCAAACTAAGTTTACTAGATTAAATCGTTTCCCTTACAAAGAGGACTTTGACCCGAAGAGTCTCACTCTCAACCTAAGACACTTCCACACCCGGAAGTCTCCGCTTTCTTACCGAGAGCACTCTTCCACCTTAACCTAAGGGACAACTCAACTAATCCTAGTCAACTATGTTTACACAAGTGGCTTTACACCTTCTACACCAAGGATATCACTCAATCACAAGACCTAACACTAGGTCTTCTTACACGCTCAAAAATGATGAAATAAATCACAAAAATACACAAGTAATGGAGCAAATAAATAATACAATAAATACTTAGCTCCAAATACGAGTCCTAGTTCCTCTTGATGCCTCAATGATATATGAATCGTTCAAAGCTTGAAGGCAAGATCAAAGATGTATTTGGAAAACTAGGGTTTTCAAGAAGATGGCTCAAGAAAAGCTTTAGAATGATCAAGAATTGGCTCAATAGAGGCTTGAATCAATTGTTAAGAGTGTTAATGAAGGATGAAGAGGAGTATTTATAACCCCTTAGCAGAAATAGTGCGTCAACGGGTGGAAAACTAGTCGTTTTCGCCGTTTGGTCGCTTGTCGGTCGACCGAATGATCGACCGCCCCCGACCGCTGCTCTAATTACTCTGTTAATAACTTTAAAACATAAATGTTATATAAGATTACCCCCCATTTGGATTCTATAAAAATATCTAAAAAATTAAAATCCTTAAGAATCAAAATCTAGTTTTTGGAGTCTAGTATAAATTTTTGGAAAACTAAACTTTTCTAATTTTCGGGTCAGATAAGGGCAGGCTAAAGACTTCCAAAAAATCCTTAAAATATCTTATTATCTAGTTTTAACCCAAGGAACAATTACCGCTTTTTTTAATGTCAAGAAAGTATCTAGGTCATATAACCCTCCAAGGAGCTCCCTAGGTTATTTCAGGACGGTTTCCAAGTTTTCATGTTTTGGGATTCAGAAATGGTTTTTGGGTTCTTATGCATCATTATGAGGATATTACAATATAAACTAGACACCCTAAATCTATACTCTATCTTCCCGATGAATCCGAGCGCGTCGACGAACGTCCTTTCGATTTTCCGATTTTCGATATTTCCAATCGAGGACGTCGTGCGCTGACCGATATGGAACTTGAAAGTATTTCTCAATCAAATCATTAGTTCCATGTTTGTTATCATTAAAACTGAGGTTAAGACCAAGGTTGAAAATCTTAAGCCAACAATCTCCCCCTTTTTGATGATGACAAACATCCTTAAGAAAATATATATTAAAACACAAAAGATATCAACTAAGGGATTTCTCCCCCTATCAACATGCATATCTATGGAAATAAACTCACCCTATCTATATGCATGGTTTTCCTATATTTCCTTTCTCTTTACTTATATTTTTCTCCCCCTTTTGACATCAACAAAAAATGGCAAGAAAGATCAACCTATAGTCAAAGTTGTGACCTAAAAACTTGTTTTAACGAAAACATGTAGATCACAACTAAATGGATGAAAACATACATACAAATGAGACTAATCAATACATGATATCATAGAACACTAAACATAATCTAAAACTAGAAATCATGTATGAAGCTCAAGTAATGATATTTTCATGTATCGGTCAACATATCAAAAACCATTTTAGAAATGATTTTTCATGAGTCAGAATGCGAATGATACCAAAAACATGAATCTAACATCATTCTTGAAGTTTTATTCAAAAATTTCGACAAAAATCCAAAGTATCGAGAAATGAGCATTTGGGAAGAACGATACTTTAAAGTTTCGGAATCTAATTTCAAAAATCCAAATCAAATCACATTCATACTCAAGTTTTAGAACCGCAAGGTCGCTTAGGCCCATTACAGGCCACATAGGTCTCCGAAGAGACCGGGAAATCAAAATCAAAACTATTTTTAAAATTCATATCAAGAGCGAAAAATCTACTAAAGTTAAGCATGTATCAAAACTCCAACTCTAATTTAAGCAAGTGAGTATAGGAGATGATACCAAAGTGTTTGATTCCAACAATTTCATTACACAAGGCATCATAATGACTTGAAGTTGCAACTTTGAAATGGTACAATCTTTGAATCCCCAAGCAACTTCAATCAATCAACATCATCTCACCGTTGTGTGGTAGCTCCCCCTACAATAGAGCAAGAAATCTTTGGTACCCAAATGGCTTTGGCTCCTTGGGGGTGAGTTGGCCTAGGAATCCAAAGTGTCTTAACTACACTTGGATTTTTCTTGAATGCACAATCATAAATAGCATGACCAAAAATACCACAACAAAAATAATGTCCATTGATTTTTTTTTCATTTTTGCTATGAACATTAAATCTATCATTAGAATACTTAACATGTGAAACATGATGAGTATGAGCATTCTTAGAAAAATCATTCTTCTTATAATCATGAGGTCTAATGGTAGAATGCATAGAATGAGAATGATGATGAGCATTGGCATTCTTTACATAAGCATTTCTAGTGTTCTTAAGAAATGAAACATTTTTCAATTCGTTTGCTTTCTTATTTAAGGACACAACCTCATTTTTCAATAAATCAAGAGATTGATATAATGCATTAGATTGAGATTTCAAATTATTATTTTCACTTATAATTATTGAATTCTCAAGTTTTAAATTTTCATTCTTAAGCTTAAGTTTCAACCTATCATGGGAAGAATCAAAAGAACTAGATTTCATTATCTCATTTTCTAGTTTTAATTCATCCACATGAGAGTTAAGCCACTACTAGAATAATGGGCATCAGCAACGGCTGATGCCGTTGCTGAGCCGTTGCTGAAGAGAATCAGCAACGGCCGAGCCGTTGCAATAGAGCCGTGACAGAAAGTCGCGTTGCTGATGACTTAGCAACGGATCAGCAACGGCCGCTCGGGCCGTCGCTAAAAATATTATCAGCAACGGTTTTGCCACAGACCCGGAGCCGTTGCTGATAACATTAATAGCAACGGCCACTGAGTCCGTAGCAACGCCGTTAGTAAAACCCCGTCGCTAAGCCGTTGCTGTAGGTCATCAGCAACGGCTTTCGATAAACTTTTAGCAACGGCTTTCCCACGGACAGCCGTCGGAAAGCCGTTGCTGATGATGTGAACCTGCAAACGAAAAAAATTAAAATTTCAAGTTTCCATTGATACATTGATACATTATCTGATACATAACTCACACACCCATACCCTCATACACACATTCATTCACACATCACAAACACACCAAGATATACATCAAAACAATTATATTTATACTGATAATTATCCACGATAGTATAAAAACAATTCAAATGCAAAATTGAAGTATCAATATCCAAACAAAATAAGTTAAACAAGTTCAATATCTCAGTAACAAGTTCAATATCCAAACAAAAAATCTCACGATCACGATGGAGGATGGTCTGGATCATATGGCGGGGTCTGGAGTGCTTGAGTGTACACCGGCGTGGACTGACTCGAGGTCGATGGATTAGATGATGCCGAAGAGATGCCTGCTTCGGGATGATCTGACATGTTGCGTAGCATAGATTGTATATCCGCCATCATCTGACTCTGGCGCTCCATCATCTCAGTCTGACGCGCGACCGTCTCCTCTAGTGTCCTTATCCTATTACTATGATCATAACTGGATCTGGAGGTGGACGGCTGCTCACCAGCTACCGGAGGGGTCGGTGCCCCAGGTGGCCCTAGTACGGCTCGTGCATGACCACTATCTGCGAAGCCATATACGCGACCATGGTCCCAGCCACCTGCGGCCTCGACCCACGATGCTGCGTCAAAGTCCTCGGGGGTACCCCCGCGCTGCACCACCGTCTGGCTGTAGGTCTCATACTCGAGTTTGTTTTTTTGTTTAATATTTATCATAAAACTTAAATTATAAATATATAATGAATAATTTAAACAAATATATAATTACCATAATGTATGCAGCGTGGTTGTGGATGTACTCCCCCGTCCCATGTGCTCGACGGTGAGTCCGCTCAAACACCGCCATCGGGGAGGGTCGCTGGATAGTCCCGTCATCCGACACCGTCGTCTACATTTACAAAACAAATACATTAATTAGTACACATAGTAACAAATAAAATATATAATTAAAAGATATACTTACCATACGGTTCGCGTGCACTGCAAATGCAACAGAGCCGCCGGTGTGACGCGCTGCTCCCCCCGACATGCGATTTCTAGCCGCATTCCGAGAAACCTCCTGCCATCGATCCGTCGACCATATCCCCACGAGCTGGTCCCATATATCCGGAGTAATCCAACAGGGGCCGTATCCCCGAGTCTCCGCGATGTTAGTGGTCCCAACTCGGGCCATCGCTTGGGACCGAGCCTGCCCCAGCTGCCCGTTGTACCTTGCCCGGGAAATAGCCTCCTAGGCAGCGTAAATGAAGGGCCTCTGGTCCTCGGCCCATGTATAGCGAGCTTGCAAAATAATAATATCAGTACCAATATTAATATATCATCATGCATGTAAAAAATAATAATAATATGTGCCTCAAACTCGCGCCATAACATGTCGACGTGCTCGCTAGGCATGTGAGACCACGTAGGCCATGCCCCGTGCATGTATCGTCGAATAGTAGAAGAAATACTCCTTGGCACTTCTTCTTGCTCGAACCTGCACAACAAAAATAAATTTTAATATTATATTATGATATAATGAATTTGTAATGATTCATAATTCATGATATATTACCGCTCCCCAATCACGCTAATCAATCTACGTGACTCTGTGGCTGGTGGAGGCTGCCACCTGTTCGGCCCGCGTGGCCGCCTGCGTCTGGATGTACTAGCCTCGGCAGTATCATCCTCATGAGGATCAGCAACAGGAGGATCAGCAGCATGAGTAAGTGCTGGAGTCTCACCGATCGGAGACTCCGAAGCTCTCCTGCGTCGATAACCACGACCAGACATATCTGTCGAACATACATATAATCAGATTATTGTATAAATAGTAGAGATATATTTAATAAAATATATACTTTACAATTATTCTTCATCATCTGAATAATAGTCTTCGAATTCTTCTTCTTCTTCCTCTTCTTCCTCTTCTTCATCTTCTTCATCTCCAGCTTCCTCAATTTCCTGATCGTCATCATCAGCATATTCAACTTCTAATTGAATTGACGTTGTGTCTGCATCCTCGAGTATTGGAATAATACGATCCACAGCAGGAAGATCATCTTCTTGATAGAAACCAGGAGGATCATTTTCTCCTACTATCGGATCAATTTTTCCTCTACCTTTTGTCTTACAGACTACACGCCAATCCGCTCTATCTTTATTTCGAGCCGGATACTTCGCGTAATATACTTGTTCGGCTTGTGATGCCAATATAAAAGGCTCATTTGCTGCCAATTTCGATTTGTAATTAACCTCAACAAGTTTGTATTTTGGATGAACTTTCATGCCCCTTTCTGTTGTATCGAACCAATGACATCTAAATAGGATCACTAATTTCAAGCCGAAGTAGTGCAACTCAATCACTTCTTCCACCAGTCCATAAAAATCCATATCACATTCAACATAGGTTGTCCCTTTCACGCAGACCCCAGCATTCATCGTCTTCTTTGTAAATGAATATTCAACCGTGTGAAATTTATACCCGTTAACAAAATATCCGCTATAGCACGAGACAAGTCGCGACGGTCCACTAACAAACTCAAATATTCTTTCATCTATTTCAGCTCTGTGATCTTTGCTGTAAGTCTGAATCCAAGTAGGGAAATCACGATTCCGTAATCTCTCCAATTCTTGATCGTTGTGAATAGAGTATTTTTGCACCATCTCAATGTCAAATATTTCAATGAATTGTTCAATCTCTAGACAATTGAGTAATACATACAAGTGTGCCAAATGATACTCTTCATCGCTTAAGTGTCGAGATGGACGAGAACCAAAAGCACGACCAGAGTGACAAAATATATTTAAACGTCCATCTGAATATCGAACACCCCCGTCGTAGTTACGTGGAAGACGATCAAATCTTGTCTGTACTGTCGATTCAAAGTAAAATGAGCAGAATGTTGAAATTTCTTGGATGATATACGATTCAGATATTGATCCTTCAACAACGGCGGTGTTCTTTACTTTTTTCTTCAGACGATTCATGTATCTTTCAAATAAGTACATCCAACGATATTGAACGGGGCCACCAACTCGTGCCTCGTATGCCAAGTGTATCGGTAGATGCTCCATCGAGTCAAAAAATGCAGGAGGGAAAAATTGCTCCAGCTTGCATATGATTTCAACAATATTATTTTCAAGTGTTGACATATCTTCGACTCGAAGGACATTTGCACAGATGCTTCTAAAAAACATACTTAATTCAGTCAACGGACCCCAAATATTATCAGGTAGAAGATCTCGAAATGCAATCGGAAGTAATCTCTGCATGAATACATGCATGACAATCATGGCTCTTCATCCCTGATATTTTGCAATCATCGACGTTCACACATCGAGATAAGTTTGAAGCATATCCATCGGATAATCTGAGTTCTTTTACCCATTGACAAACATCTTTGATCTGTTGTTTATTTAACACATATAGGGCCTTCGGTTTCAGATATCGTCCGTTGACCTCTTGTAACTCCAACTCTGGTCTTTTACAAAGTATTTTCAGATCATGTCGGGCTTTGACATTATCTTTAGTTTTTCCAGAAATATCCATCAAAGTGTTGAAAATATTATCAAACACATTTTTTTCAATGTGCATGACATCTAAATTATGTCGAATCAATAATGAACTCCAATAGGGCAATTCCCAAAAGATACTTTTTTTCACCCAGTTGTGTGTTTGGCCAAAACCTGACACTCTTTCATTGCGACCAAATACTATATCCGGAAGTGCTGAAACACGTGCTAACATTTGTTCACTAGACAACATCAGTGGTGGCCCATCTCTTTCGACTCTGCCCTTAGTAAATTTATTACGATTCCTTCGATACTGATGATTAACCGGTAGGAATCGACGATGACAATCAAAGAATGAGATTTTTCGTCCGTTCTAAAGACTGATTGATTTAGAGTGTTCCATACAATACGGGCAAGAGAGTCGGCCGTGAGTGCTCCAACCCGACAACATGCCGTACGCGGGGAAATCATTGATTGTCCACAAGACCGCAGCCTTTAAATTGAAGTTTTGCTTCTGATGACAATCATAAGTGACAGCTCCCTCAGTCCACAATGTTTTCAATTCATCTATCAAGGGTCTGAGAAATATGTCAATTTCTTTTCGCGGACCCTTAGGACCCGGAATAATCATCGAAAGATAAATAAATTCATCTTTCATGCACATTGACGGTGGCAGATTATAAACTGTCAACAGCACTGGCCAATCTGAATAAGGAGTTGCAGAATGTCCAAACGGATTAAAACCATCTGTGCACAATCCCAATCTGATATTTCTAGTATCCCTAGCAAATGAAGGATAACATGTATCCAAATGTTTTCATGCTTCACTGTCAGATGGATGAGTCATTATTGTATCATCACGACTTCTTGCATGCCAACTCATGTAGGGGGCTGTCTTTTCCGATATGAATAATCTTTGAAGCCTCGGTGTTAGTGGAAAATACCGAAGCACCTTAAACGGGATATTTTTCTGTCGGACCGATTTCTTCTCCTTGTAACGAGGGTGTTGACATACAGGACATTTATCCAACTGCACATTTTCTTTATAATATAAAATGCAGTTATTTTGGCACGCGTGTATTTTTTCGTACCCAAGCCCTAATTTTCTCATTAGCTTTTTAGTCTTATAAAAAGCAGGCTCAAACTTGTTATCAGTAGGCAACATTCCATTAATCAATCCAGCAATCCGATCATACGCAACTCCGCTGATATTACAATCGGCCTTGATGTTTAAGAGCTGTGTCATTGCTGAAAACCTAGTGTATTTAGGACAATTCTCATACAAAGGTTCATCGGCAGCTTTCAACATCTCGTAAAATTCTGCAGCTTCTTTATTCGGTAATTCAATCTCTACCGCAGCCCCTACTTCTGTGATATCAACCGCTGTAGTATCTAGTGGGACTGATGTCTGAAGAACTGGCCGATCAACATTATCATTCAGGCGGAATTGACCCCCAAGACTATCAAGTATCATAGTTCTATAGGGATTACATTGACCGGATGAAGAAGCACCAGCAGAGGAAGATTCACCATATGTCTGAACGACAGGATTGCTCGACGTCCCGACTTCGCGTGACTCCCCGTGACAAGTCCATAGAAAATATCTTGGTGCAAATCCTTTGGTATATAGATGCAGAGTGACAATCTCCCGATCCAAAAATCGTCCATTTGAACAAATGCGGCACGGACATCAGATTTGATCACCCATGCTAACGAAATTCCGATTCGAATAGGCGAAATTTAGGAAGTACGTTACGCCTAATCGAAACTCATTCGTTAAAGCTCCACGATCAAGACGTCGGTACATCCAACTTCGATCAGCCGACATGATTCTGTCAATCAATGACAATTTCTTTGGTTAATGTCTTTAGGTGAGATTGTCCTATTCCATTCGGGATTTATGTTATTCGTACTGCACTTACGTTTTTATTTTACTTGTTAACTAATTATTCTAAATTTCGACAGCATCTCCCTACAGTTCTCCGAATACGCATATCATCTGGGCGCGTATCGGAGAACAAGAGAGATGTTGCCGAATTTTAGAATAATTAGTTAACAGTTAAAATAAAAACGTAAGTGCAGTACAAATAACTATATTCCCAAATTGTCCAATCAGGGACAATTCAAGAATTGTACATCGTATAAAAGATCATCTACTTCTTTTACACGAACATACAATTCCCGAACGGATCTAAGGTTTTGCTAAATCATATCCGATTCGTCGATGCGTACGTGAAACATATCAACTCGTCGGATGGATGATTATTTTCTAAATGTTTCGAGACAGTTCGAGTCCATATTGGACGATTTCGGCGCGCGTCCGAAGTGGACGATTCCGGCGCGAGTCTAAATTGGACGATTCCGGCGCGCGTCCGAAGTGGACGATTCCGGCACGAGTCCGAATTGGACGATTCCGGCGCGCGTCCGAAGTGGACGATTCCGGCGCGAGTCCGAATTGGACGATTCCGGCGCGCGTCTGAAATTAATCTAAACCCTAATAATTAATCTAACAAATTAAATAATTAATCTAAACAATTAATTAACAATTATAAAACAATTAATTAACAATTATCAAACAATATAATATATATATATATATAATTATAAATTCCGGCGCCGGAGTCCACCCTCCGGCGCCGGCGTACAGTGGCCGGACACACTGTCCGGCCACTGTACAAGGTCCGGCGGCGGCCATCGGCCGACCGCCGCCGGCCGAAACCCTAGAAATAGGGTTTCGGTCGGATTGATTCCCGCCGGCCGCAGGGAAGAGACGGCCGGCCGATCAACATACCTGAACAAGTCGGCAGCAGCGGGAGGAGGAAGAGGCGTCGTCGGCGTCGTCGACAGCAGCGGCAGCGGCGGCGGCAGCAGCGGGAGGAAGAAGGGTCGGGCGCGAGAGCGTGCCCTATATAAACTTATCAGCAACGGCTCACTCGCCCGTTAGAAAGCCGTTGCTGATAAGTTATCATCAGCAACGGCTCACTTATCCGTTAGCAAGCCGTTGCTGATAATTAAAATATCAGCAACGGCTCGCCTTTCCGTCAGAAAGCCGTTGCTGATAATTAAAATAATCCGCAACGGCTCGGGTTTCCGTTAGAACGCCGTTGCAGATACAAATATCTGCAACGGCTCGGGCGGCCGTAAGAATGCCGTTGCAAATAGCAACGGCTTGAGCGGCCGTTGCTGATAGCCGTTGCTGAAGACCTAATTTCTAGTAGTGAGCCTTATATTATATTTCTTCAATCTTTTATTTTTATTTTCCTTTTTAACAAACAAGGCATACATTTTCTTGTATTCATCTACTAACTCATTATATGATATGTCAAGAGAACTAGTAGAGCTAGCATTGTTATTATCATTAGCATGACTAGAAGGAGAAGAGTGTACCTCATCATTAATTAGCATCCATGAGGCAAACTTTCGAAGTGGCTTCATGGTCATGAAAAGAGGATGCTTCACTTGAGTAAGATGTGGAGGTGGAAGCACTTGACCTCTTTTTTGCCTTGTTTTTCATGATAGGGCAATTCTTCTTCACATGTCTTTTTTCTTTGCACAAGTGACAAATTACCTTTCTCTTAGAGTTGTTTCTTTGACTAAAAGCACAATAGGCATCAAAACTGAGATTAGTAGTAGGTGAGTGACCATTGTCATCACCACCTTCATCAAAAGTGCCAATCTCTTCGATTTTAGCATAATCATATAAAACATTTAAAGTGACTCATAAATCATAAGCCGAAGAGCAATGCATGACTTTATCTAGGATGCCATTTGGTAATGTGCAAAGAATATAATTCATGGCATCTCCATTATACTTAAATATTTTCTTATCTAATTCACTCCAAGTATGCATGTCAACCTTAGGTTCAATGAATTCCAAATGTAACATGTTAAAGACACCAAAGCCTTTAGTCTTTAAATAAGTGTGCATCCCATATTTCCAAAGACCAAAGTTTGAGTCATCGAACCTAGGAAGTGAAGACGCTACCAACTCTAGTTCCATTCTCGGATCGAGACAAGGTGTAGAAGAAATGATGAAATCTCAAGCTACGGGCCCGCTCTGATACCAATTGTTGGGTGAAATGACACACTAGAGGGGGGCGGGTGAATAGTGTACTTACTAAATCTATTAGCCTAATTCTGATTTTAATCGTTTCTTAAATTATTTAGGCAAATCGTAATTTATCCACTAGATGCGGAAGCAAAAATAAATCAATTAAGCACAAACAAAGATATCAATGCAAACACAAAAATTTATAGTGGTTCAGCCCCAATGCTTATACCACTACCTAAGCACACCGTTTAGAATTTCCAAACTAAGTTTACTAGATTAAATCGTTTCCCTTACAAAGATGACTTTGACCCGAAGAGTCTCACTCTCAACCTAAGGCACATCCACACCCGGAAGTCTCCGTCTTCTTACCGAGAGCACTCTTCCACCTCAACCTAAGGGAAAACTCAACTAATCCTAGTAAACTATGTTTACACAAGTGATTTTACATCTTCTACACCAAGGATACCACTCAATCACATGACCTAACACTAGGTCTTCTTACACGCTAAAAAACGATGAAATAAATCACAAAAATACACAAGTAATGGAACAAATAAATAATACAACAAATACTTAGCTCCAAACACGAGTCCTAATTCCTCTTGATGCCTCAATGATGAATCATTCAAAGTTTGAACGCAAGATCAAGAATGTATGTGGGAAACTAGGGTTTTCAAGAAGATGACTCAAGAGAAGCTTTAGAATGATCAAGAATTGGCTCAATAGTGGCTTGGATCAATTGTTAAGTGTGTTAATGAAGGATGAAGAGGAGTATTTATAACCTCTTAGCAGAAATAGTGCGTCAATGGACGGAAAACTAGCCATTTTCGTCGTTCGGTCGCTTGCCGATCGATCGTCGGTCGACCGATCGATCGACCGCCCGCGATCGTTGCTCTAATTACTCTGTTCGATTGACCAACGGGTCGACCGAATGAGTCGCGAGTTGAGCGATCCGCAATCCGGTCGACCGATCGGTCAATCGACGCATCTACTGTCGCTTTCTGGTAAACTTTGGTCGACCGAACCTGGACTGGACTGGGCAGTTTGGTTTTGTTTGTTCGTTTTCTGATTTCGTCTTCACTAAGTCTACTTTATATTAATAACTTTAAAACATAAATATTATATAAGGATTACCCCCATTTAGAATCAATAAAAAAATCTAAAAAATCAAAATCCTTAAGAATCAAAATCTAGTTTTTGGAGTCTAGTATAAATTTTCGGAAAATGAAACTTTTCTAATTTTTCGGGTCAAATAAGGGCAGGCTAAAGACTTCCAAAAAATCCTAAAAAATATCTCGTTATCTAGTTTTAACCCAAGGAACAATTACCGTCATTTTTTATGTCAAGAAAGTATCTAAGTCATATAGCCCTCCAAGGAGCTCCCTAGGTTATTTCAGGACGGTTTCTGGGTTTTCATGTTTTGCGATTCGGGGATGGTTTTTGGGTTCTTATGCATCATCATGAGGATATTACAATATAATCTAGACACCCTAAATCTATACTCCACTACAAGAAATTTGACTTCTAGTGACGAGATTTGGTGGGGGTCGCGCATCGACCCTCACTAAATCAACCTATTTATGGGGGTCGCTAGTCGACCCTTACGAAAACCCGTCAGTAAAAGAACACTTTTGTGAGGGTCGGATTTGACCCGCACTAAAAATTATATATAGTGAGGACAACATCATGGCCCTCACAAAACCTATCAGTAAAGAGAAAATATTTTGTGAGGGCCGAATATGACCCTCACTAAAAAATATATATTGTGAGGACAATATCGTGGCCCTCATGAAATCCTGCATTTTGTGAGGGTCGAATATGTCCCTCACTAAAAAATATATTATGTGAGGACATCATGACCCTCACAAAATCCAACATTTAGTGAGGGTCTAATATGACCCTCACTAAAGCCCAAATTTCTTGTAGTGCTCTATCTTCCAAACGAATCCGAGCGCGTCGACCAATGTCATTCCGATTTCCCAATTTCTTCGATATTTCCGATCGAGGACGTCGTGCGCTGACCGATATGGAACTTGAAAGTATTTTTCAATTAAATCATTAGTTCCATGTTTGTTATTATCAAAACTGAGATTAAGACCATGATTGAAAACCTTAAGCCAACAAGCCCAAGGCGGGAGTTCGCTAGGGTGGTCAGCCTAGTGAGCAACCTGCGAGACGTATGCACTTAAATTGGGGTTGGTTCATTTGGGTCAGATCAGGCTGAGTAGTGCACGTAGCGCATGATATAACTAATCCAAACCATTATTATATTTCATATCAGTTGCACGAATATTGAGTTATTTACTGCATTATTTATATGGTTTGGCTTGGTGATGACCGAGACGACCATTCACTGAGTTCTTTCGAACTCATCATTCTTTTCTTGTTATTGTTTTGCAGAGCATGATCATTAAGGTATGACACGTCTAGTGGCGGCAGACTCCGGTGGCGGTCTCGTGAAACCTGTTGGTGTAGTCGAGTCGTGTTGAGTCATGTAGTTTATTTGAACATGTGAACCTATGTAGTGTTGACACTAGAACCTTGATTATGTAGCTTATGCATTGGGTTTGATACTAGGTTTGCTAATTTTTATAAATAAATGTTTATGTTGGGTTAATATGAGTTGTTATATTACATGCTTGACATGGTTGTATGGTCTAGGCTTCGGGGTGCTTGCCCGTACTCTGGCCGGTCGGGTGACCTAGTTTCAGGGCGTGACAGGTTTTCGGTCTTCGCCTGGTTGATGGGAAAGAAGGGTGATAACGTTGAGTTGGTAGTAGGTACATCGGGCGAGATCCCGGACCCGTACCCATGGGTTCATAATGAGATAAGGCAACATAGCTCGATGATGACCGGCTCCAGTAGCACCAAGGCCTTTCGTAGAGGCGTATTAGTCTCTTGTTCTAATGACGAGGATGATTTCGAGTGTCTCCCTTGTTCTTCAGAAGATAGGGTCTATTACTGTAGGAGAGATCTTGAATTCTTTTGTATGTACCAGACCATGTTTTAGGATCGGTGTCCAGTTGCCTTTCATTGCTTTTGGAGGTGGGGTGTTGATCTAAGCAAACATCGCCCGACGCTGCTTCATCTAAATAGTTCAGCATTCGTTCGATGTTTTGAGATTCTAATGGAGTTTCTCGAGGTCGAATCAAGTCTCAAAGTGTTCTTCTCCTTTTTTTCAAGCAAAGAGGACACATAAGGGCCTGTGAGTGTCCTTTAGTAGCACCTCGGGAAAGAGGCTCTTTGGTCTGTTCAAGAGTTCTTCAAGAACTTTAAGAGTTATTTCCTTGGGGTGAGATCGCGATCAGATATCTAGCAATTCTTCCTGGATGAGATGTCGAACACTGAGAGGTTTTCGTTGTTCTGGAGGCGTAATCCGACCGTCATTTTGGCCTTAGAGGGTATTCTTCTTTAGGATAGGTTCGTGATTGACTATTTGGACCAGTGTGGTCCTTCCGTTCCCTTTTCTTGTAGAGAGTTACTGAAATGGGACCGAGACAAGTCCTCGGTCGGTAAGTATATAAGTAAGTTTGGGATCACAAGGTGTTGTTGCCTTAGCCATTTTGTATGCGCTAATTCAGGATTCTTTTTTGCAGGTGATATGGTCTCGATGTTGGATCTATCATCCCTTCGTTCAAGACTGGAGGAATTGAAAGGGAAGTCCCCTGCAGTGGCGGTGGTAGAGGAGGGCTCACAAGCAGAGTAGTGCCCTGATGCAGCTTCTCGCGATGGCTAGCGTCTTCTACCTGGTGCCATACTGACTTGCCCGAGGGGGCAAACACAATGGAGTACATTACTGGCTAGTCTAGCGAAAAGACTGGTGGGAAAGAAGTTTTCTATGCTGGAGACGTCTAAGGCTCGGGCTCGGGAGATCGAATTTCTAAAGGCCAAATGGGCAGAGATGGGGAAGGCTCTTGAGGTGAAGGACCATGAGAACAAAATTCTCAATGGTGTTGTTACCGAGTCTGCGGCTAAGGCAAGGGAGATTTGGGATGAGTCCGATGCCCTGAGAAGACAAATATTTAGGCTCCATCAGGATATTGATGCTACAATTGAGGTGGAGTCTAAGTTGAGGGGTGAGGTTGGCGCCGCCCCAACCGAGGCCGAGAGGTTCACATGGGAGGTAAGAAGACTTGAGAGGGAGGTTAGCGGCTACCGAGATAAGGTTGTCTTGTAGTATGCTGTGGGCTCTTAGAGAGCGTTTCAGCACACCAAATGTCTCGGCACAAAGATTGATTTCCTGCACCAATCGAGGGGGTAGCCTTCGGTGATTTTTTCTGAGTTGTGCCCTCCTCCAGCGATGGTGGCCGAAGTTCCTGAGGACGATGTCCCTTCTACGTCTGCCGAGGCTTCGCCAGCTTCATCTCAGTAAGTTTGTTGCTTATGGATCATCCGCTTGTGGATTGTATGTGGAGTTGTAACGGCATATAGTCGGTCTTGTGGACTGCGACCCTTCGAGGCTTTTCAACTCTCGCCCTTTAAGGGTCTGCGACATGATTGCTCTTCGCGGGCTTGCAATTATGCCCTTGGGCATTTTATTTTTCTGCTATATTGCTTGTGTGGTACTTTGTATTTTTGTTGGTTGTGAACTGAGTGTTTTGGTAGGCGTTTATTCAACGCTGACTGGTTTGACAATGAGCTGGTTTGACAATCAGCTGGTTTGAGGAGTGTTCTAGTGGTTTCGACTAATGTCGGCCAACCACTTTTGGGAATAGCAATATGCTTGATGCGGGATTTTTAGGTTTGCACTTTGACGAATCGTTTATGTTCTGCACTAGGTGGTAGGCTTAACTTGAATCTGGTTCATAAGTGTGAGTGCTTTTGGGCGGTCGGGCCTAAAGTACTAGTCCAATCCAATGTATTACTTTGATCATATATATATAATTTATATTAATAAATGATGAAAATATAAAATTCATAAGATATACCACTTAAATTTAGGAACCAAAGATAATACTTAAATTCATATGATCTTCACTAATTTTAATTATTTATATTAATTCTTTTAAAATATATAAGTTAGTATTCATAATGGATTAAAAAATAAAAACCATAAAAATATAGGACTGGAAGCAAGGATATGATCTATATAATAATATGCTATAAAAAATAATCTTATTCGATTTGGTTTGAAATCTAATCCAATTACAAATTCGATTTTCAATTAGCAATTCAAACTATTTCATTACGTGAAAGACTGAGTGAATTTTGGTTGACTACAAACGGTCCAAGTCTACAAATTTCTTTTGAAAGGCTAGAATTTTAGGTAAAAATTTGTAAAGAAGGCATTAAAAAGAAACACCATCTTCAATGAATCACAAGCAGCACAGAGAACACAATATTATCGTGATAAAAGAAACATCTACCTTTTCCTTTTTCGATGAAGCTGCAAACAAACAGTGTACTGTTGGAAGCATTTGCATGTGCTTCGTCGTAAGAACTCTACATCATCTTTTAAAATATCTTAAACTCATTCGCATAAAGTTTGTGAGAATCATACTAATCATCATACAACTTGAAGGGTTAAGCAAGTTTAGACAATGAATCTACAAGCGCCATCACCATCACATCTAGATTTTTAAAGGATAATTTGGATTTTGGAGCACACAGACTTTGAGCCACAGGTTGTGATATCGGCTATCCTGTAGCAGCGAGCGAAACTGGAAATGATTGCATGCCACATTATAAACCCATTCTCGGCAGTAATAATATTTTTTTCCAGCGAAGCAGGAAAAGATGGAAGCTTTGATTGCTGTCGTAGATGCTGCGGTGATAATGTGAAACTCTGAGGAAGAAAATAGTAAATACTTCTTCACATTCTATGAATTTATCTTCTTCTCCGAGCTTTGAGACGGTAAAAATGTTGTCTGTTTTTTTTTCTTTACTTACCCATATAAGAAAGAGAGCAGTCTGAGCAGACAACCTCATCTTAATTACCCTGCTTCGAAATCTATCCCGTGCCCATAGACGAGCAGGAGGAATGGTTGGTTTCACGTTTGGACTTCGCAGGGAGATCCTAAAGCGGGGATCTTGAACCTTCTTTCTCCGTCTGCCGCCATTCAAGGACCTACGAATCCGCTAGAAGAGAAGGAACTTCTGACAGATTAGTACTCTAATTCGATTGCCAGTATCGCTTGATTCAATTGCTAGTTTGCTTTCCAGCTCTCTCGTAGACGCTACTTAGGATTTCATTGCGTAGCGAAGCAAAGCAAAGCAAAGGGCCACCGAGACTTTTGTAGTAAAATTACAGAAACAGATTTGTCGAATTTGGAAGTGGATAATCGACCATAGACGAAAGTTTTTAGATCACTGAACTGAAAGATTACATTGTCGGCGCACTTCTTGCACTGCTGAAGGATGCTCTGGGGCTATTCGTGTGAAATGTGTTAATTTAGCGGGTCGGAATGCCGGAAACCCTAAAAAGGTGAGATCTTACCGTTTTCTCTGACGAATCGATGGGGCCATAGCTGTGAGTTCTGCGATTTTTTGGCGTTTTCTGAAGCTTTCAACACTCATTAAGTGCAGTCCGCGAAGGGACAAACTCCAAACTCCAAAGGGAAGAGGGGAGAACAGGCGGTATAATACTAATAGACTTCCAAGTGTCCCTTTGCTGAGCCGGATTTCTTATTATTTTTTCTACTGGGCCACCGAGTGAGCATACCTTTCCCATCTGTGAACTTTGTTCCCACTCGCAAGAGCCCGTGAAGTTGCGATGGGGGCGTCCAACCCGTTCTAGGGTTCCATAAAGCAATTACTGATTCTTCTTTTCTTGATCAGGGGAAAAATCTGGAATTTTGCTCTTGGTTTAGTAACCAAGCGCCAAAATATCTAATCTTTGGTTCATCAAGTAGCTTTGGGTGGTTTCCTTCCAGGGTACGAGAATTATCTGATCTTTGAAGTCTTCTATTTGCTTTTTCTCTTAATTATCTCCATTTGTATGACTTGCGATCGCTGTTTCTTACTCTGAAGTGTACTCTAGATGGTATAGAAATGTATTTATCGTATGATTGTATTTTGTACGCACCACTGGAATGAAGCTGAACTGAATGTTTGGATATCCGGTTAATTTTAATTTTTTTACTATGTAGAATGACATCTAGGGTTTTCTTCTACAGGTTGTCATTAGTGAAAGGTGATCCATCCTTTGCTGCAAAGATGAGGGGAGCTGTTTTTGTTGCAGTAGCTGCTTCAATCGGTAACTTGTTGCAGGGATGGGACAACGCTACCATTGCAGGCATGTTATATATCACCAACTTGTTGCACTTCACATCATCACTGCCAAAGATGCTCAAGTCAAGAAACTTGACTTGATTGACATAAAATCTATAACTAGTTTTGAAATCTGTGATCATCCCTTGTAGGATGCTGGCCTTTATCAGAATTGTGGTCAATAGCTCACCCATCCTTATAGTTAATGAATAATTGTTCAGTTTCTATGTTTATTTTTGTGCAGCAGTTTGCTAACTGTGTTCTGTTTTTGATGACCCAATTCATGATTTTCCCTTATGACATTATCTTCAGGATCTGTTCTATACATTAAAAAGGAATTTAAATTGGAAAGTCAGCCTACTATGGAAGGGTTAATAGTTGCCATGTCACTTATTGGTGCAACTATCATCACAACATTCTCTGGAGCAGTATCAGACAGTGTTGGTAGGCGACCCATGCTAATTACCTCATCAGTCCTCTATTTTCTCAGTGGTTTGGTGATGCTATGGTCACCCAATGTCTATGTCTTGCTCTTGGCAAGACTAATTGATGGATTTGGAATTGGTCTTGCTGTAACACTTGTTCCAGTGTATATTTCTGAGACAGCTCCATCAGACATAAGAGGATTGTTAAACACACTTCCACAGTTCAGTGGCTCTGCAGGCATGTTTCTATCTTATTGCATGGTTTTTGGAATGTCATTAATGGCTAATCCATCATGGAGATTGATGCTCGGAGTTCTCTCAATTCCATCCCTCTTCTTTTTCGTGTTAACGATTTTCTGTTTGCCGGAGTCTCCAAGGTGGCTTGTAAGCAAAGGGCGAATGGTGGAGGCAAAATTGGTTCTGCAAAGGTTACGTGGAAGGGAAGATGTCTCAGGTTTGTCTAGCAGGACGTATGACTAAATTGATTTGTTGCAAAAACATTCTAAGAATCCTCACTTATTAAGATTTATATTTCATAAATGTGGATTTTCAATCTCTTACAATCACTTAAATTTCTTCCTTTTTCTTCTCCAACCCCTGCCTTGCACAAGCATAAATGTCTCATTAAGGAACTAGAAAATAATTGAAAAGGAGATATGCATGCAAGTTAATAATATTAAGAGAAGTTGCTTTAGCTTGACAATGGAACTTTTATCAATGTCTATGAGGACATCATTTGTTTGGAAAGTGTTTTTATGCAATGTGTGACAAGTATAACATTTTGTCACTGATGTTAATGTACATCTCGTATTTATAATCGAAATTACATGAGACAAAATAAAAATAGCAGTTCTCTTGATATAGGAGTACTTTCATGAAATAGTGTTGAACTCAGATGTATTATCTATTTATCTCATAAATTAGACTTCCTTTTTTTTGACAAATTAAATCCTGTATTCCATTCAAGAGGGATGAAGGGTTAGAGGTGATAGAGGGGGAGGAACAAAAGCATTTTTAAAAAAACAAAGAAAAGGGAAAAAAGACTGAACAAAAACTCCCCCAAGATTAGTTCAGAATAGCAACAAGGAAAAATACAAATCATCCAGAGCACCGGTTGTGAAGACTTGCGGCAGAAATTGTTGTAGATTGCACTGAGGAGCTCTTATTCTGAAATGCTCTTGAGTTCCTTTCAAACCACACGAACCAACACCATATAAGGACCAGTCTCACCTGATCTTTGTCTAACTTGGAATTCTGTACACAAGTAATAGGAGCAGTAAGAGAGACCAGTTTATGCTTCAAGATAGAAAGGAGACATTGCCAGCCACCAGACGTGAAAGAACAAGTTACGAACAAATGATGATGAGACTCGCTACCGTTTGTGCAAAGAAGGCAAGATTCATTCAGAGTTATTCCTGACGAGCGGGCCTATCTCGGGTGAGTAGCTTCTTCCGAAACCATAACCAGTCGAAAATGGATATTTTAGGAGGGAGTTTGTTGTGCCAAAGCATGGCAGTAATTGTCAAGGACTCCACGGTACATCAGCAAGCGGTAAAGACTATGGGTAGAAAAGAGTTCATCCTTAGTCCATTTCCATCGAAACAAATCACTTTCGGATGAATGTTGTACCTCCGCCAAGACAGAGGTTAACGGAAGCAAATACTCCGCCTCCACCAAGGAGGAAAAAATGATGTTCCAACTTATGAACTCCCCAGCTGACCCCAATCTTCTAGCATCAGAGATAAGACAATTAGGTTGTAAGGCGAGGTGGAATAGGTGAGGAAATTGCTCCGCAAGAGTGGAGCCATTTACCCATCAGTCCATAACTTGATTCTTTTCCCATCACCCACCTGGAAGGAAATGCTAGAGAAAACAACTCAAATAGCCCGCCGAGATTCCTCCAAATTGGGGAAGCCCGTCTAGTGAAACCTTTGGTGGACTAGCTTTTGTAGTTTCCATATATTTGCTCCATGAATCTAATCCAGAAGAGATCTCGCCCTTGGAACACTTCCGCAGATCCAAGCTCCAAGTTTGGCACGGTTGTGAGCACGCAAATCCAGAATTCCAAGCCCACGTCAGTTCTTGGGCAGGTGATGTAGTTTCACCCCACAAGACACCTTCCTTTAATTTCTTGGTCAATCGCTCGTACCCAAAAAAAATATTTCTTCTTTGATCGATTGGACTGATAACCCAATCCGGAGCCTTATAAACAGATAGTGGGTAAGTTGCTGTGCTGGTCATGGTGCAATGTAAGTCGCCCCGCGCGGGAAAGCAATCTGCTTTGTCAATTACGTAACCGAGCATCAATATTTGTCACCAGCTGTAACCAATCATTTTTTGCACAACCTCCTGACTTTGAGAGGCAAACCGAGATACTTCAACGGAAGTGGGGAAGCCCATCTCTCTAGCAAGCAATTCAGCCGAAGCGAGATCGTTCCGTAGGCTTGATGCTTGTCTTGCCAATTTTGATCTTAAGTCCTCCAATCAGTTCGAAACATTTCATGAGCAACATCAAGTTTGTGAAACAAACTTCGTCCTTTGTACAAAACAAGATGAGATCATCTAGAAAAAGAAAAGGAGAGTGAGTGACACCCCTATTGACTCTGTTATACGGTACTCGTTTTATGAAGCCATTTTGATTTGCCCTGTCAATTAATCTAGATAAACAATCCAAGGCTAGGATGAAAATAAATGGAGAGAGAGAGAGAGACATTCTTGGCAGACACCTCTTGTGCCTAAAGGGGGTACCTTTAACACCATTAACGAGGAGAGAAGATTCAGTATCGAGCAAATGCAATATCCAGCTTATCCATTTGCGAGGGAAACCCCTCTTTTCAAGCATATCCAGAATGAACTTCCAACCAACAGAGTCGAATGTCTTTTTTGGCAGATACTGATCATGGAGTCCCGGTACGGCTTGAGGCGATTAGTGATAACACGTCCAGCGGATGATCCACCTTGCAGCCGCATACTCGAATGGAAGAAGCAATGCCCATGCTGAATTTTTTATGCCGAGGAAGCTGTCTTTTTGGAACCAGTAATTCTCTAGCCAAAAGGGTCTGATCCGATGTCAGAGCATTAGGCTGGATATAAAAAGGAGAGCATTATGGTCAGAGAGTTTTCTCTCTCCCCCGATCATGGACACCAATGGTAGAGCAACCAACATAGCTAGAGAGATTATGATCCTATCAAGGCGTGCGAGACAAGGAGATCTTTGATTGTTCGACCAGGTGAAGTTTCTACCTGAAATTGGAAGGTCAATCAAATCGTGATCCGCTATCAGCCTGGAGAGTTTTAGAGAGTCATTTGCAGAGCCAAAGCGATTTCTCCTCTTAGAGCTAAAACGTGTGACGTTGAAGTCATCCCCAACTATGTACCTTTCGTCTGCTTCATCCAAAAGATCACCCAATTCAACGAAGAAGGCCTGTCTACCATATCTTCTCGGTGGACCATAGATGCTGATGAATGTGAACCGAGTTTATTCCGTTGTTCCAGCTTAGCCAATAGCACATGGTTGCCAATGAAAGTGTGAATAGTATTCCATAGTTCACCCTCTCAAATGAGCACTTGACCCCAAATAGATCAAGAGCATCTAAGGCGATAAAATCCGGTTTCCGAAACCTAAACAGTTGTTTCAACACGCCCCACCGAATCACACTAGTTCAAACCTCGGCAACTCGAGGATGAAAGCTCACCAACTCCGGATCAATAAAGGCCAGAGGTGAGGCATAGGAGAAGCCAAGAGCCTGGACCTGTTCCCTGAAAGGGAAGCGACATCATTCATGAATCTAAGTCCTCGGGCAGAGAAACGTCAGTGGCATCATCGGAGAACGTCAATAGAGGAACCATTGGAATCAAAGGTGTGTGGAGGATTGCGGCCGAAGACTGATCACCATTAAGGAGTGATTTCCTGGCCTTTCCCTTATGGATGCAGTTCCTTGTGGACCACGAGAATTTTGAAGTCGAGTGCTCTGTCTCACCATAATTCTGGATCCCCGTCGGAGATGTCTCTTATATGTGATGGCGAAGCGTTTGTCTAATACCTTGTTGGCAGCCAGTTTCGAGCAGGGTTGGATCTCAAGGGAAGATAGGGACCAGGTCGGGTGAGTGGTGGTCGAAACTTTCGGGAGGATCCGGTCTGACCCGCTAGAAATCGAACCCAAAGGTGGATCACCAATTAACCAAGCGGGGGAGGAAAGCAAGCCCGATCCGAACACGAGAAGCACAAAAACCCAAAAAGCATTAAATTAGGAGTAGCTAAAGATGTCATGGGTCAAAAGTAGGGGAATCGAGGGATGACGGGGAAGAACCTGCCAAATGCCCATATCTGAAGTATACTGTTCCTTTTCCCCAAGCAAAGTCAGCGAGGAAGAGGAAAAAGTTGCGGGCAACAAAGGAAAAGAGGTGGAGCCGAAGTCAGAAGAGGAAGGTGCGTGGGGATCGTGGGTAGCAGCGAATCCTCCGTACAAGCCACGCAGGCAATCTCAGTACATGATGGGGAAGTGGCCGTACTTCGACTACTTCGTCAGCAACCGGGGTTGTGGTGCTCGTCGCCAAATGTCAAAGAACATCGAGATCCTCTCAGATTATGGAGAAGACGCATGAGAGAGGGATAATGTCCCTGGAGGAAGAAGAATTATGCTTTGAGTGCTTGGGTCCCCCGTCGTTATCCGCCGGAGACGGGGCGAAGGTGACCCAGAGTCAGGGGCCCCACCACTTGACAAAACCTCGCCACTTGTCCGAGAAGTAGAAGCCGAGTTGCAGGAGTAGGCACAACCATGGGCGAAGCTTCAGTGAGGTTGACCATCATCCAAGTCGTCGTTTGGATTGGGGCCCAATATCAAAGTCGACATGACACGAAGAATCCTCTAACGACAATCCCTCCGCGATCAGAAAAATCGATTCCGGGAATTGACTTTAGAGATTTGGCCTTGATCCGAACTCTACAGGAGTGGAGGTTTGTCTAAAGGAGAGATCTCGCATCAATGGCGTCGAAGGCACCAAAAGGACACACCAGGGTGACTAGTACATCCTCGTTCTAAAAGATCAAAGGCAAGCCACTGAGCTCTAATCCAACACTAAGTTCCATTGAAGGTATGAAGTTGAATACGCCCTCCACCTAGTCATCAACTCCAGCGAAGCCCCCTTGATCCGAACTCTACAGGAGTGGAGGTTTGTCTAAAGGGGAGATCTCCAATCAATGGCGTCGAAGGAACCAAAAGGACACACCAGGGTGACTAGTACATCCTCGTTCTAAAAGATCAAAGGCAAGCCACTGAGCTCTAATCCAACACTAAGTTCCATTGAAGGTATGAAGTCGAATACGCCCTCCTCCACCTAGTCATCAACTCCAGCGAAGCCCTCCCCAACGAAAGCTGCTGCAAGCTATCAAGGTACGCTTGTGCCTTGTAGTAAGAACCTGAGCAAGCCGGCATAGAGATCAGATATCAGCCATCCGGAAGACGCCTTTGCTTCCATAGATGGCAGTGGACTGTGGACATTTTCGTCACTAAAGCAGAAGGCTAGAAAATCCGCGACATCGGCACCATCCGCCAATCTACCTTGAATTGAAACCACCACGCATCTCTCTGCAAGGTAGGGTTGGTAGCCAACCCTGTTGAGCATAGACTCCGAAGGGGGTAAGTAGAGCGCAAGGCATCTCTCTACAAGGTAGCCAACTCAGTTCACCGCACACGGCCACGGTGGAGGGGACAACCAGTGCAGCACCATCCCTGGGTAAAGCAGAGGGACGAGGGAGTGATTTGGAGACACCTAGTGGATTCTAGGAAGGTGCTCCCCATGTAATAGACGATGGCCTGCTCGAGCTAGAGGCAGAGGATCTGGGTGTAGCCATGCGCTTGCTAGCTCGATGACCGTTGTTGTGACATTTGTAACAGACGATAGCCACCTTAGTGTTGGAGCTTCTATGGCCTTCACCGTAGCAATTGAAACACCTCCTCTACTGTTTGAGGTGGTTAATGTAGGCATTTAAGTCCATGAGGGATGGAATGGGATGAATCCTCCACAGGGGCGAGAGAGGGGAATATCCTTTCCTCACCGAGGGAGGTAGGACCCTCCGATCAGCGTCAGCGTAACTCTCAGAAGAGATCCAATGTGGAGAGGAGGGATGAGGGGCTTCAACGAAGGAAACTCTCTTCCCACCACGGCTAGCCAATCTCCGTCCTCACGGCCAGCCGTGTCGAGAGAGAAGCTTCATTATTCAGTCGTCTGTGAACCCTAACATCGGCATCACTTACCTTCGCCATTTTTCTCCACCAACAAGGCCGGTTTCATGAGCGACTTCATCCACTATGAAAAGATCAATGCCTTCTTTGACCTTGGAGGAAGCGAGGGGTCCACTCTGACCATCCAAGGTGACGACTTCAAACCCAACCCGAACGGACCCCTCTCACCTCACAAGTGTAGAAACCCTGGATGTTGAGGTGAGGATGGGAAGTCTGCAGGGCTTCAACAACCCTCGTCGTCTTCCCCACTCCAAGGAGGTCCATTGACAAGGAAGCATTTGCTGCCAGCTAAATTAGACTTCCTGGCAAGGCTGTTATGCATGCTTCTAAAAAAGAATTATTTTCCCATATTATATGTCTTATCTACTGGTTTTACTAATCAAAATAGTGGGAATAAATCATTTCCACTCTTTCTTTTAAAATGGACGTGCCATGTCATGACAACAGATAATTTTACTGCGAAGTATCATAGTAGTTGCTGTATCTACTATGTTGTTTCTATATATTTTCTTCATTGATATTATTGCAACTCCTACTCTCTTGGAATTGTTGTGTCTTTCACTTGGCATAGTTTTCTGTGTTATTATTGACTTTTTTATTCTAATCACAAGCTATTTGACTCGATTTTACGTTCTGGGGTGTAAATATAACAAATCTTGATGCTCCAACTTTGTTTTTGCATTTATTAAACTTTCCATTTTCGTAAAAAAAAACACTATCACTAGTGAACAATTGAACCATTCAATTATATTTTGTGGCATGAAAAATGTGCCTCAGAATTTCTCTCATCCTAAAATCAAAATATAGTTATCATTGTTTGCTCGTGATTTTTTTATTACACTTAAAACTTCACCTATGGGATGTGTATCTTACTTTCAAATAAGTTTACAGAATGTTTTATGGTTGTCCACAATGCATTTTTAACTTTATAGATGTCTTGCAGGTATCACTAAAATAAGTGTAATTTTTTAATGATGATTGTTAATATTACAAAATGGCCATATTTGTATTTTTTTTCCTGAATTTACTAAGTTCCATTTGGCTTAAAGTAGACTTCTTTGTGTAAACTGAGTCATAAGATGTTATTACACAGCTAACCACTGTTCTGGTTTATCTTCATCCAATGTGTAATTGTGTATCTTATCATCCAATTACAGACATTTTGGTGAATTGGTTTGTTGCATTGTTAGTACACATAAATTTGTGCATGCTCAAATCTAGGAGTTACTGTTCTGGTTCCTAATGAACTAAAATATTTGAACTACTCTTATCTTCAATTTCTTTTTTGAAGCCGTTGTTGAAAATTTGATATCAAACTATTTAACCTAAAATTAACCTGAAAGTTGCACTTTGCATTGTTCTATTTTTTCTGTATGTTCAAAATTTCCATTGTGATTCATCTGTCAAAATCTAGTAATTTTAATGAGCTGGAAAGTTTATTTTCTTATTTATTTTCATATCTATTACACAGGAGAAATGGCCCTTCTTGTTGAGGGCTTGGGAGTAGGTGGTGAGACATCCATTGAAGAGTATATAATTGGCCCTGCTAGTGAGCTCATTGATGATCAAGGAGGAAGTGCTGATAAACAACAGATAACGTTGTATGGACCGGAAGAAGGCCTTTCCTGGGTTGCTCAACCTGTAAAGGGGCAAAGCATGCTTGGAAGTGCCTTCAGTCTTCTGTCTCGCCGTGGTAGCATGGAAATGCAGAGTAATATACCACTAATGGATCCTCTGGTGACACTTTTTGGAAGTGTCCATGAGAAGTTACCTGAGATGGGCAGCATGCGAAGCGCACTGTTCCCTAATTTTGGAAGCATGTTTAGTGTAGCAGATCAGCAGCAGAAAAATGAGCAATGGGATGAGGAGAGTCTCCAACAAGAGGGTGAGGATTATGCTTCTGATGCTGGAGCAGGGGAGTATGACGAGAATATACACAGTCCACTTATCTCTCGCCAAACAACAAGCATGGAAGCGAAGGACTTTGCCGCACCACATGAGAGTGTTTTGGGTATCAGACAAACAACTAGTCTTATGCAAGATAATGCTGGAGAATCAGTTAGTAGCATGGGTATTGGGGGGGGATGGCAACTGGCTTGGAAATGGTCAGAGAGAGAAGGCGAAGATGGGAAAAAGGAAGGAGGGTTCAAAAGAATCTATCTACACCAAGAGGGTGTCCCTGGGTCACGTAGAGGTTCTCTTGCATCACTTCCACAAGGTGAAGCCCCAGATGGCAATGCGTTAGTCCAGGCTGCAGCTTTGGTGAGCCAGCCAGCTCTTTATTCTAAGGAGCTCATTGATGAGCATCCAGTTGGGCCAGCAATGCTTCATCCATCTGAAACAGCTGCTAAAGGCCCAAGGTGGTCAGATCTTCTTGAACCTGGAGTAAAACATGCCTTGTTTGTTGGAATTGGAATCCAGATCCTTCAGCAGGTAAGTGTTCATGTGAAGAATGATACTGGGCTTTTGTTCCATTAGAATGTTTAGTAAATTTCTGGGTCAGTTTGACTTCAACCAAGCCTAAAACTATTACTTAAGCACCCCACTTAGGTTTTCAAGCTCAATTCACTAGTAAAAGTTTCCTCCAAGAGGATTTACAGCATAAGACTTCCTCTCTCAACACTGAGAGTACTTCAACATCCCTCAATATACAAGTTTATATACTTATACTAGCAAACACAAGTGGATTTATACCTCTATATTAATGCATAGACACAACCCTAGGTCTGACAAATCACAAATTAACACGTAAAACAATGTAAAATACAATTAAAAGAGCGAAAAGTATACAAACATTGTTGTAGCTTGCTTCCACAACTTCCTAACTTCCTTTGATGCCTTTGATGATAATTCTTGCAAGGTTAAAGGCTTTAATAAGGAAAGAAGGCTTTAAGCTATGGCTTTTTGGTGGATATGCAATGATTAACTCTTTGAAGGCTCAATATGACTTAAGAGATGTCTCAAGTTAGTACAAGAGGTGTAGAAAGGTAGATCAAGGGCTTTTATAGGAGTTAAAGTGGAAACACACAATGACTAGGCAATGCTGCAATGACTGAAAATTTAGTCATTATGAAGTCAAGTGAAGTTCGATCAATGTTTTGTCGAGGCTGGTCAATGTTTCGTCGACCAACCATCAGGCGAACTTTGATTGAATGCTACCGTAAACAAGTTGAATGATGTTCAGTTGGTCGATGGACCTTTGATTGGATTTCAACTCAAAATGGCTTCTGAAGCTATTTTGCTATTTTGTGATTTTGGTTGTTTTAGGCATGGTTTCAAATCTCGTACCGTACCGGGCGGTAAGCCCGGTATTTACCGATTTTTGAAAAAACCGGTATACGAGATACCCGGTATGGGTAAATACCGGGTATCTCGGTAAATACTGCCCGGTATGCCCGGTATTTATTAAATACCGGGCGGTATTTGCTATCATACCGGGCTATACCGCCCGGTATGATATTTTGCACTGTAGCAAAATATCAATACTTTAGGAATACCGGTATACCGATAAATACCGCCCGGTATGCTCCGGTATTTAGCAAATACCGGGAGGTAAGAGCTATGATACCGGGCGGTATCGCCCGGTATCACCCGGTATCACCCGGTATCACCCGGTATCACCCGGTATCACCCAACCCAACGGCTCTTTTTAAGAGCCGTTGGGCTGCTACAGTGCCGACAGCCAGCACTGTAGCACCGACAGCCAAAAACGGCTCTTTGGGTGTTTTTGGTCATTTTTGGATGTTTTGGTGGCTATATATAGCCCCCAAAACACCTTTTTTACTCTCACTCACCCCCTCTACTCATCTAAACTCTCTAAACTCTCAATCTTTCTCAATCTCTCTCTCTACTTTCTTAATTTCTACGTCGAAATTAAGCTCAAATGGCGCCGAAATCTCAAGTCGACCTCGCATGGCAACACGGTGTTCGGTTGGAGAAGGCTAACCACTGGAAATGCATCCACTGTAATATGATTTCTCGTGGTGGAGGCGTCACTCGATTAAAGGCACACTTGGCCGGAACATCCAGCGACGTCGTTAAATGCACCCAAGCATCGCCGGAAGTCCGACAAATGTTTAAAGATATGCTTACCAACAAGGAGCAGCGTCTTAAGAATGCAGCTCAACAAGCCGAGTTCGACTGACGAGCTACCCAAGATGTCAGCGGTGGCCATTATGAGGCTCGAGGTGGCGATAACGACGAGGATCCGGAACTTGAAGCCGGCATCCGAGCTTCATTGGAGCATGCTGAATTCGAACGAGAACGGATGTATTATCCCGGATCTCAATTCGAATATGGCGGCGGCAGTGGCAGCGGTGGCATAAGCAGCGTCGGCTCAACTTCGGCTGCTGGAGCAATGGACCGAAGCGGTCCAATTCCCTCCGGTCCTTATATTGGTCGGAGTTCTAGCATGAGAGGACCTCAAACTCAGAGCAGAGGAAGCAGCAGAGGAGGCCTTCGTGGATTCTTCACAAACCTCGGAGCAAGTGGTAGGAAAACTAATATTAATGTTTCTGATCTTGATCCCAGGGCATTTCCTCCATCAGCAAAGCAACCATGTATAGACGATATGTACGGCAAGTCGAAGAAGTGGGAGTTGGGGAGAGCCATCTCCAAATGGTTCCATTTCAGCCGGATTCCCGCAAATGCAGCCAACAACCCATACTACCGAACCATGGTGTCTACCATCCAAAAGGTAGGCCCAGGTATTGCCTCTCCAACTCCCTATGAAATTTCAGGTCCTTACCTAGAAGCGGAGGTCGAAGAAATAAAAACCTGGATCGATGGAATCAAGCGACAATGGGGGGAGTACGGATGCAGTTTGATGTGCGATAGCTGGACCGGGTCAACCCGAATGAGCATCATCAACTTCCTCGTCTATTGCAACCGGAGAGTTGTTTATCACAAGTCGGTGAACTCGTCCGATGAAATCCATGACGCTTACTACATCTCGAAGCTGATGACGGAGGTGATCGAGGAGATTGGACCTCAGAACCTTGTTCAAGTTATAACCGACAATGGAGCCAATTTCAAAAAGGCAGGTGAGATAATTGAACAAGATTATCCTCACATATGTTGGACTCCATGTGCAGCCCATTGTGTAGACCTAATGATGAAAGATATCGGTGATATACCGATGGTGAAGTTGACGGTAAAGAAGGCGCAACAAATTACCCGCTTCATCTACAACCATACATGGGTACACGCCCTAATGAAAAAATTTACAGAAGGTAATTTATTAATTTTAAAGTAATTTCTAATATTTATTTATTAATTAGTTTATCATAAATATTTACTAATGATAATTTCATATTTTAGGTGAAATTCTTCGACCGGGAGCGACTCATTTTGCAACCACCTTCATCGCATTAAGGTCACTCCAACAAAAAAAGGCGGCCCTTAGAACCATGTTTACAAGTGAGGAATGGACTTTATCAAGATATGCTGGAAAAACCAATGGAAAATGGTTCATCGCATTAAGGGATCCAACCAAGAAGCGGCACAAGCTCTCAATGAATTAAAATGGTTCCGCGATGCAACTGGCAATTTCGGAGATTCATTTGCAATCTCCATCCGAGATACTATGGATCCAGGTAGATAGATTTTCTTTGTCAATTTATTTATCAAAGATAAAATCTCGTTACTAATATTAATTTTAAATTTGCTGCAGTCGAATGGTGGTTGCAATTTGGAAACGAATCTCTAACTCTTCGAAAGATTGCAACACGCATCCTCTCGCAAACCACATCATCAAGTGGATGCGAGAGGAATTGGTCGACCTTCGCCTTGATTCATACGAAGCCGCGCAATCGCCTTTCGTACGCCCGATTAGAGAAGCTCGTATATGTTCATTATAACATGCGACTTCGAATGCGGGCGTCACGAAACGAAGATAGAGAAATTCTACATGTAGATCCGTTCGATGTCGAGTTCGTCCAAGGCAATGCAGACCCAATAATTGATTGGTGGAGTGCAATGGAGACTGACCCGCCTCTTCTTGATGAACCTCAACCAGGCGAACCACCTCGGCCTTCACCAATTATATCTGATGCTATTGAGTCCGAGAGTCAACCAGAAGACACGTACAGTCAAGTTCTTGAGAGGGACATGAACTTTGCTCCCTTGGACTCTCAACGAGTTCGACGAGTAAGACGACGATCCACGTCCGACTCTCCACCTTCACAATTAAAGGGAAAGAAGAAGGCACCTTCACCTTCACCTTCAAAGGCAAAAGGCAAAGGCAAAGGGAAAGGGAAACGACCAATTGATCCTTTGGACGTGATTGCAGAAGCGGAAGAGGACGAAGAAGACGAGCCCTCGGTTCGTAGCAGTAGCAGCACAGAAGACGGAGGAGATGATGATGGAGCTGGGGAAGAAGACACTGTCGTACCATCAACACTGGCACCTACCGATCTGTGGACGAATGAGCAATACTTCGACCACTCCACCCAAGATCAGGATCACGGTGCTAGAACCAGACAAACAACTCGGGTGTACGAGAAGAAAGGCCGGCGTCGAGGAGGTGGACCGACAGCTTTGCAAGATTACCACCACGATATGATGAGTAGCTTGCAAGAAGTTTCCGAATCAACCCACTCCGTATCAAGTACCTACTCAACTGATGATACAGGGTCTAGTTATTGGACGGTCAACAAAGAAACACTGATGGGTATGTGGTATAATGGATACCAAGACATGATGACATGAGATCATTTTCAGATATGGGCATTGCAGACTTACGGTGTTGACCTTAGTCGTGTATGTCCCCAAGATATGTACGAGTACGATGGACGTCATTCGTCCGCATTTTAAACATTGTATTCATGTATTTGACATTTGGATATGAAATTTAAGTATTTCTTGATCAATCATGGGTTATTGGAGTTATTTTTAGCACAAAATCAAAAAAAAAAAAAAAAGGGCTCGGTATGCCATTTACGTACCGGACCGTACCGTGTGTCGGTACGGTACGGTACCGGTACGTACCGGTACCGGTCATCCACCGAGATGATGACCGGTATCGGTATTTTAAACCATGGTTTTAGGTTCACACTTTCATTTTGAAATTTTGGAAACACTAAGAATCATCACCCTAAAACAACCAATGATGATCATTTGCCACCATTCTTGAAGTTTCCTATAACTTCTTAGTTTTCTATTGCATACTTTGCAATCTTATTGTCATTTACATTGTTTGTTATATAAAAAACAGAGATCGTAACCTACATGGTAACCTATGTTGAAAACCTTAGACCAAGCATACTTTGCTTTACTAATTCGTTAAAACTGGAATAAGAAGATATACTTGTCATAATTCACCTATGCTTATTTGTAATCTAGCTCCAGTTTCTTACTAAATGTCTTTTTATCATTTTTGCATGGTGTATGATCCTGATTGTTCATTTTATTTATGTCCATTGTGCAAGTTATGGAATGAAAAGATAGATTTAAAAAATTAGAGTAGTGATGTTTTGCGCTAGTATTTAGCATCATAGTCTTGTTCCTAGTGACTCAATTAGATGGAATTGTTCTTATAAATCTTGCATGCATGCATCCTTTTGTTGTGTTTAATATTATTGATAAAGAACACCAAGGTATTAGTTAGCTGGAGAAATTTTTTTCTAGCTATTCACACAGTTAAAACCACGGCTAGTCTTGTTACATTAGATCATTTAGCTTGTTTGAATAATTACCTTGCAAATAGAAGATCAAGAATTAATGAATTATACTATCACGCTGAGAAGTCAGAACGCTTTTCCTGGCAATTCTAGTTATATTTCAGGTCCATGGATGTCTTTAATTTTGATTAGATCAGTAATTTGCCAGCTTTATTAAGTTGAGGGGAACATATGTTGAGAACTGATTTTCCCTCAATGAAGGACGAAGATGAGAACTCAATATGTCTAATATGTAAACATTTTATACAAAGCCTAAAACACTTCCAAAGAGATAAAAAGGGATTCATGAAGTTGCCCGTCTCTTCGTTGGAAATTATTTGTACTCTGTAAAGCCTCATCAGATTTATTTTTCACTAATGGAAAATATTCCAAATATTTTACCTGGCATCATTTGATGAATGGCCAATCAACTTCAACACAGCAAAGAATTGATGGACCATCAGCATTGGAGAACCTGATTAAGGAAAAGAATGGTGCTTGTAAACATAGGATTTTTTCTCAATACTTTTATAAGATGACCAGAGATTTTGTTTACTATTCAAAGGGCACGATAAAAGTTATATCTTGTGTTTGATTATTTCCCATTTTAAAGCATAAAAAAACCTTCATTTGCGTACATTAATTCCCACTTTGTTGCTATTATTAGTGCATTGGTTGTATTAGCATATGAAACATATAACCAATGCCATCTAAGGAGCACTTAATAGATAGAATAAATGCTTTATAACCATATAATTCTAGTTGAATCTTCAGCTGGACTGTTGTGTTATGAGATATATATGTACTTTTTAGCAATCTACAATATCAACTTCTCTATGTAATGGACACACTTGTGTTTGTTCTTCAATTCCACTAGGAAGTAAACGTGACATGTTTGACATAAGAAAATTTATGTTCATATGTTTGGAAAGATGTTTTGACATGGTAAATTGGCATCCCATAAAATTTGGATATTTTTTTCATGATTCCATACTAATTTTTATCATAAAATCCACATTAGTTTTGGTTATTTGCTTCTTCTATTTGTTCATTACTAATTCTTCTTAACCTGATTAGTTTGTTTTTCAGTTAATGATCATTGATTAATGCTTCCATCATGACTTCTAGATATATTGCCATGGTTTTGCTTCCGAAAATTTTCTTCCTTTTAGCCTTCAGGATGATTCTTATTCTGATACTACTATGTATTTGCAGTTTGCTGGCATAAATGGGGTTCTCTACTACACTCCTCAAATACTCGAGCAAGCTGGTGTGGGAGTTCTGCTTTCAAATATTGGCATCAGTTCAGATTCAGCATCTATACTTATTAGTGCTCTCACAACATTGTTAATGCTTCCCAGTATTGGTGTTGCAATGAGGCTCATGGATCTCTCAGGGAGAAGGTAGCTCATCTTTTACACCAGTTTGTCTTTGTCCTTTTTTACTTGCATGATTTTACTGTTAGCACTTCTGTTAACCTTATAATTTGTTATCATCTTCGTGTTATGCAGGTTCCTTTTGCTTTCTACAATCCCGGTCTTAATTGCATCACTTATTGTCTTGGTCTTGGCCAACCTTGTGCAACTTGGAACTGTGCTTCATGCAGTGTTCTCGACTGTCAGTGTCATTGTTTACTTCTGCTGCTTTGTCATGGGTTTTGGACCAATCCCAAACATCCTTTGCGCAGAGATCTTCCCAACTCGGGTCCGCGGTGCATGCATAGCAATTTGTGCTCTTACATTCTGGATTGGAGACATCATAGTCACTTACACCCTCCCTGTGATGCTCGACTCTGTTGGCCTTGCTGGTGTATTTGGAATTTATGCGGTTGTTTGCGTAATCTCTTTCGTGTTCGTCTTCCTAAAGGTTCCTGAGACAAAGGGCATGCCGCTTGAGGTGATCACGGAGTTCTTTGCTGTTGGGGCAAAACAAGTAACTGCAAAAGATTGATGTCATATAATTATTTGTCTTCCAAGGTGTTATTAGATGTCATGGCCATCTTCTTGCATATTCCTAGTGGGAAATAGTGTTTCTGTGAACATTAAGAGACTAGGAGTGAGATGGAACTGAGAAAGGAATACAATAACAAGTTAGCATTGGCTATATAAGGAGATTCAGGATAGTGGGGTTTGGTTGCCTGCCTGTGGATGGCAGTATTTTCTTTTACCTTGTAATGTTTTCTTGTGTAAGCATGATTTTTTTCTGGCTTTCTTTACCAACTAGGATTGGATGGAACTGATCAAAGTATTTAATTTTTCCTGTGAATTTGAAGTTAATAATCATGTGCACTCTCGGCTGAGCTGAAATCCTCAGTCTCATAAGCAGGTTTTGATGTGGGATCATTGTGCTCACTTTGACATTTATCTTGCAGGCAATTATACATGAATATAAATATAAGACAACAATACAGGGAAAATTACACTTTTAGTCCCTAAAATATATCTCCATTTGAAATTTAGTCCCCCAAATTAAATTGTTTAGAGTTTAGTCCTTGTAAAAAAATTTTGTCACACATTTAGTGCTCGCCATTATAATGATGTGGCATGAATTTTCAAATTCATGTGCATAGCCTTTAAAATTACGTTGTAGATTGCACTCTGACATGGCACGCCAAAAAAACCCATGACGTTCTGACGTGGCATGGAATCATAAAAAAATTCGGCGCACAAATGAAACACTTATCAGCGAGTAGGTGCGATCAGTGCTGATAAAAAAATTTATATGTGTTCGCGCCCGTCCTTCTTTCTCTAGCTCTTGCATCTCTCTTCTCCTCCCTCTCTCATCTCTCTGTGAATCACCGACGTCCTTGTTGCTCTCGCCGTCGGAGATCACCCCTTCTCTCTACCGTGCATCTCTCTCCAGCTCTGGCTAGTCTCTGTGACGCTTCCTTGTCGTCTCCCTCATCGATATTTCCTCCTTCCCCCTCTACGGTGGCTGGGGCCAAAACCCTAGGGTATTAGTGTAGATTAGTTGTTATTAGTGTTATTAGTGTTAGATTAACGAGGAAAGGTCTTATTTAGTCCCTCACTATCGCGTATTGTTCACTTTGGTCCCTCAACTAAAAATTCGCTTGAGTTCTCAAAATTTCAATCGTTAGCGATCTAGTCCTTGCCTTCAACCAATCATTATAACACCATTAAATTTTGAATGGAATATAAGATAGCTTTAAGAGAAAAAACCTTATTTAGTCCCTTAACTATCACGTCTTTTTCACTTTGGTCCCTCAACTAAAAATGCGATAACGTTTTAATACACATAAATCTTGACACATTGGATAATTTTAACGATGTTATAGCGGGAGTCGATGGTGAGGATTTAAGTGATAACGGTGAATAAATTTGAGGACTCATGTAACCGATTTTTTTGTTGAGGGACCAAAGTGAAAAATATGCGATAGTTGAGGAACTAAATAAGGCATTTTCCCTAGATTAATTATAGATTAATTAATGTTACTAGTTGATTAAACTGTTAATTGATTAAAATTATTAGATTAATTAATTGATATTATTATTATTATTATTATTATTATTATTATTATTATTATTATTATTATTATTATTATTATTATTATTATTATTATTATTATTATTATTATTATTATTATTTATTAGTGTTAGATTAAAATGGTTATTTATAAATTGTAGATTAATTGATGGCATTATATATTGGGGCTGGTTTCGGTGTCATTCGTATCGACGTTTGTCATTTGTATCGATGAACCAAATCGAAATTAATCATGACTAGCGAGTTGATATGTTTCACGTACGCATCGACAAGTCATGCATGATTTTGCAAAACTTTAGATCCGTTTGGGGATTGTATGTTCGTGTAAACGAAGTAGATAATCTTTTATACAACGCACAACCCTTGAATTGTCCCTAATTGGATCGTTTAGAAATATAATTATTTATATTACACTTAGTTTTTTTCTTTTAGTTATTATCCATTTGTAAATTTTGGCTTGTGAATCTCGTTTGTTCTTCGATACGCGCCCAGATGATATGCATATTAGGAGAACTATAGGGAGATGTTGCCGAAATTTAGAATGAATAACGGCTAAAACAAATACTTAGTGCGATATGAATAACATGAATCCCGAATGAAATAGGATCATCCCACCTAAACTCATTAACTGATCAAGATGTTGTCATTGATTGACATAATCATGTCGGGTGCTCGAAGTTGAAAGTACCGACGATTTGAATGTGGGTCTATAACTAATGAGTTTAGAGTAGGAGTAACTTACTTCATAAATTTTGCCTATTTGAATAAAAAAGTCGTTAGTAATGATCAAATTCGATGTCCGTGCCAGAATTGCTCGAACGCAAGATTTTAAGATCGGGAAATTGTCACAATGCATATATATACAGAAGGATTCACGCAATGCATCTATATACATAAGGATTCACACAATGAATCTATATACAAAAGGATTCACACCAAGATATTATTTATGGACTTGTCACGTGGAGTTACGTGATGTCGGGACGTCAAGCAATCCTATCGTTTAAACTCATGGTGAATCTTCTAGTGTTGTTTCATCATCCAATTCACCTAATTCTTATAGAACATTGATACTTGATAGTCTTGGCGGTCAATTCCATTTGAATGATAATATCGAGTCAGTTACTGAGACGTGAGTGCCAAATAGTACAACAGTTGATGTCACAAAAGAACAACCTGGGATAGAGATTAAATTACCGAATAAAGAGGTCGCATAATTTTACGAGTTGTTGAAAGCTGCCAATGAACCTTTGTATGAGAATTGTAATGAATACACTAGATTATCGACAATAACATAACTCCTGAGCATCAAGTCTGATTGTAATATCAACGAGATTGCGTTTGATTGACTTGCGGGCTCTATTCGTCGAATGTTATCAAAAGATAACAAGTTATAGCCAACTTTTTATAAGACAAAAAAATTAGGGCTTGAATATGAAAAGATACATATCGCCCAAACAATTGTATTTTATATTATAAAGAAAATGTGTAGTTGGATGAATGCCCAATATGTCAACATCCTTGTTACAAGGAGAAGACATCATTCTGATAGAAAAATATACCGTTTAAGATGCTTCAATGTTTTCCACTAACACCAAGGCTTCAAAGATTATTAAAAAATCTCAGTATGTAGGGATCTTTGAATAATCTTTTTCGACTAAGTAGTCTTTTCTAACATGAGTTGGCATGCAAGAAGTCATGAAGATACAATTATGACTCCTCTGTCTGATAGTGAAGCATGGAAATATTTGGATAGATGTTATCATTTGTTTGTTAGGGATACTAAAAATGTCATATTGGGATTGTGCACGGTTTTAATATGTTTGGTCATTCAGCAACTCTTTATTCTGTTTGGCCAGTGATGTTAACGATTTATAATTTTCCACTGTTAATGTGTATGAAAGATGAATTTATATATCTTTCGATGATTATTTTGGGTCATAGGGATCCGCGAAAAAAAATTGGCGTGTTTCTCCGACCCCTAATTAATGAATTGAAAATATTATGGAATAAAGGGAAATGCCACTTATGATTGTCACTGAAAGCACAATTTCACTTTAAGAGCTGTTGTTTTGTGGACAATCAATAATTTTTCGGCCTATAGTATGTTGTCTGGTTAGAACACGAATGAGTTACTACTCTCTTGTTCATATTGTATGGAACACTCAAAAGCATTCAGTCTTGAGAATCTTGAGAACGGGTAGAAAATTTTCTTCTTTGATTGTCATCGTCGCTTCCTACCACCTAACCATTAACATCGAAGGAATCATTGCAAATTTGCCAAGGGCAGAGTCGAAAGAAATGAGTCACCACTGATGTTGTCTAGTGAACAAACGTTAGCACGTGTTTTCTTACTTTCAAAGATTATTTTTGATCTGAATGATAGAATTTCAGCCTTTAGTCAAACACATAATTGGGTGAAAAAAAATCTTTTGGAAATGATCGTATTGGAGTTCATTACTGATTCGATATAATTTGGACGTAATGCACATTGAGAAAAATATTTTTGATAATATTTTTAACACTTTGATGGATGTTTCAGGGAAAACTAAGATAACGTGAAGGCCCAACATGATTTAAAAATATATTGTAAGAGGCTGGAGTTAGAGTTGCAAGAGGTCAACGAACGACTTTATAACCCAAAGACGTCGTATGTGTTAAATAAACAACAGACGAAAGATGTCTATCAATGGATCAAAGAACTCATATTACCCGATGAATATGCCTCAAACTTATCTCGATGTGTGAATATCGATGATTGCAAAATATCAAAAATGAAGAGCCACGATTGTCATATACTCATGCATAGATTGCTTCGGATCGCATTTTGGGATATTCTACCTGATAAGATTTGGGGTCCGTTGATCGAATTAAGTATGTTCTTCAGAAACATTTGTGCAAATGTCCTTCGAGTCGAAGATATGTCATCACTTGAAACTAATATTGTTGAAACAACTTGTATGGAGCATGACTTCATACAAAACCTATGGAGTCGGGCTCCACAATTAAAATACACATCTCAAAGTAACTTTTAACTTTGAGATTTGTGTGTTATTTGCGAGCTCCGTAGTACTCCATACAAAATCTTTGGAGCCGGATTCCACGATTAAAACATACCTCTCAAAGCAACTTTTAACTTACTTTGAGATTTGTGTGTTATTTCCGGAGCCCGGCTCCGTAACATTTTCCACTGAGCCAGGCTCCATAACAGTTATTTCCAGATTTGTCTGGAGAGCCGATCCACTTTTAATGTACAGTCTGCGGCCTTCTTCCTCATTTGTCATCTCCATCCCCTTCTTCCCGTTCCCCATCAACTCCCTTATCAGCGCCGCCACCTCCTCCATCTGCACGTTGTTGTCGATCGCTACGTCGATCCCCTTTCCGCGCACGTGTACCAGCAGGTCGTCTGCTGCTTCGCGAAGAAGGGCCAGCAGAGCATCGCCACCTCGCTGTTAATGCTCTGGATCGTGGAGTTCCACCCGCTATGCGTCAGGAATCCCCGACCGCCGCGTGCGACAGCACCGGCTCCTGCGGGCACCAGCTCGCCAGCTTCCCCCGCTCCCGCGTCTCCTCCACGATCTCCGCTGGTAGCACCGCGCTGACGCCCTTCACCAGATCCGGCCGGATGACCCACAGGAACTCGTACTTGTCGTTCGCCAGGCCCCAAACGAACTCCACCAACTGGTCGTTGGTCATGACCATTCACCGTGATGCTCCCGAAGTTGACGTACACAACCGATCCGAGTTTCTGTCGGTCGAGCCAGTCAAGGCAGTCGCTGTCCTCCTTCCACAAGTTGGACTTGATCGAGGCCAGTGGGCTGCTCTGCGAGAACAGAGACAGCGGGCCAACAGTGTAGATTCGCGGGAGAATCTCCGGCATGGCGTCGAGCACCGGCCGCTCCAAGTCATCGGAGGTGTTCAGGATGATCTCCCGGGCCATGGCGGCTCTCTGCGCCTCGCGGTTGACGAAGTTGAGCATGATGTCGTCGGGGTTCGTCGTGCGCATGAAGGAGGGGAAGATCCTTCAGTCTCACATTCTTCAACCCTGGAATCCAGTCGACCGGCGTCTCCAAATATCCATTCGTGATGTCGATCTCATTGCGACCGAAATTGACAGCACAATTACTTAATGAATCTTTATCGAGCTATCGAGCCGGCCCGGCCCGATAATACTTGGCTAGACCCGGCCCGATATTACTTAATGAATCTTTATCGAGCTATCGTGTCCTCCTTTTATCTTGTAATTTATCTTCAGCATCCAACTACTCTTTTATGCAAATACATATTTCAACTGTTTCTGCACTCATTTGGCTCATTCTTTCATCGAGAATTCTATTTCCTGCACTAAAATAGGACTTGGAAGGTATTATAAACACATGAATAGTTAGTATATCACGTGCCATGATAGAAACAATACGATATTTCATCATCGGGAGAGGAGGAAGCTCAAACAAGCGAAGCTGGTGTTGTTGATCCAAGTACAAGTTACATCATTGGGTAGTACGAGTGATTAAGAATATAAAAAGAACTACGTAGATCTAATCCTTCTATAGTTTAATCATTGAGGAGTACAAATTTAACTATGGAAGCTATGTAGTCAACCTTTTAAGGTTCGGTCTATTATTTTTAAAGCTTCGAAAGGAGTTTGGCCAGGTTTGTCGTGTGTCAAACCAAATCTGGCCAGGTCTGACGCGCGTCATACCCAGCTTTGATCAGGCCAGCACGGCGAGCGGCCCGAGCACGGCACACCTGCCGGCCGTGCTTAGCCTGGCCCGAAATTTTTCAAGCCAGGCACATGCTACCCATGGGCGGGCTCGGCCCATTGCCACCTCTATCTCAAGCTCAATAAGTATATTATACCGTTTAAGCATTGTCATGTATTTTTTTATGTTTATGACAAGACCTTGTCGTATTTCCCTTTAATTCTTAAACGTGTTTTTTAAAAGCAAAGTTCGAAACAAATAATGTTGGATAAGTTTGGTGCTGTGTGGATTGATTTAGTCCCCTATCGGAGACATGTGATTTTAGGTCCTTGTTTAAATATGATTGATCTATCTTGAGAGGTATGACCTTACTTGAACAAGATTTGTTCTATAGGCTCGTACAACTGTATCATTGACCGTAAAGGAGACACGCAACGAAGTCTTGTGGATGACATGAATCTGAGACCAGAACGTGATTAACGACAAAGACCTTGCTAGGTCAATGCTGCAAATGATCGTTCTCAGTCGGTCTAACCAATTTGGGTGATCTTAGGCTGGGCAGACAGACCTAAAATCTTTTTTTCCTGTTTATATTAATAAGAGTAAATTATATTAATTTTCTTTAAGATTTAATAAAATTACACTATTTTTCTCTCTTTGTCCAGGTTACAATCATCATCCTCGAGTAATCTTTGAGTAATTTTTTAAGAAGAAATTTGTGTAATATTTTACAAAACTCAGAAGATGTTTCTATAATCTTATTTCGTAATAAGCGATGTTTGTATAATCTTTTACAAAATTTAGGAGAATTATAAGATAAAATTATAAATAGAGAATAGAACAGTATAATTTTATTAAATCTCAAAAAGTTCAATATAATTTATCTTATTAATAATATAATATGAAACATTGATTGGTAAAACTAGGCCTGACTGACAAACCTAAAATCTTTTTTTTTTCCGTTTATATTAATAATATAATATGAAACATGTACATTGATTGGTAATACTAGGCCTGACGGACAAACCTAAAATCTTTTTTTTTTCTGTTTATATTAATAATATAATATGAAACATGTACATTGATTGGTAATACTTATTGACACGCAGTCATGTACAAAATATAAGAAAATGATAAAAAAAAATAATGTAAAATAGAAATGATGGGAAGGAAGTATGATTAGGTGTTTATACAATCAACAATAGGTAGATCCGCTAAAGAGCGTGATTAACGGCTGAGATCCTGTGAGATTAGAGCAACGATAGTCTGGTGAGTGTATAACAGTTGTCGGTGCTCTGTATTAATATAATATATCATGATAACAAAGACTTAGGGCCCGTTTGATTCGCAAACTGCTCATCACAGGACACCAGACAGGGACAAGGACAGGACATCAGGTGTCCTGGGATAGTAGTTATACCGTGTTTGGTTCGCTAAGAACAGGACACGATATCCAGTCCCGTCTTGCGTTTGGTTCGTTAAAATAGAGTCCTGTACAAGACAATATGACCAAAATACCCTTATAAATTTTTAATGCTCAAATTTAATTTTAAACATAAAAGTCTTCCTACTTAGTCTTAAATTTTAAAAAATAATTACATTTTATTGAGAATTATTGAGCGTGAATCTGAATGGTGATGCTCAAAATCAAATAATAGTGATGCTTGTACAGGTCATATGGTGGAAGAAGTAATCAAATAATTTATATACCGTTCCAAGAATCAAAGAAGCTTCAATCAACACAGGGAAGACCAAACACAGGGAAAAGTTTCTTGCTTAAGAATGTGATTTGCGATAGATCATAGAATCCAGATACATATGATCCGATCAGCGGATCAGGCACAACCAAAATTTGGAACACCTCCAACTACAGTAAACACAATTCAAAAATAAAATTTGGAACACCTCCAACTACAAAATGATAAAATATTTATCTACCACAATTCCAAAATAACAAAGTGTTCAACTACATCCCCATAATTGACTTCACAAAAGTCAACCTTCTACTTTCATCCAGCCTCATGAAAATTGTCGCGTAGTGAGTATTTTCTGCAAATTTTTTCAGTACATTCATTTCCTCCATCTCTGTTATTCCCAATTTATGCACTTCATCAACCAACGTTGACATCTCCATATGCTCTCTCATTTTTGTCATCTCAATAGCCACTGTGTGCATATCACGAGCAGCCGAACTCATTTGAGTTTCCCACACCTCAATGAATTTATCTGCCACTTCATTCATGCGGCCTCGCTTTTTTTTTGGCTCACTTCCTTCGGATTGACTACCAATGTTCGAGATTGGAGATTCTTGCCTTCTTGACATTGGAGATTCAGGTTGTTGTGAGGGTTGTGTTTCCATCATATTTTCCCATTCAGGTTGTAAGGATTGTGTTTCTATCACATCAGCTGGTGTCTCTGCACCGTGGCCAGTGGCACGATCCTTTCCAAAGATGACATGCAGTCTTTCAAACTCTTTAAATTCTTTATTCGCATGGTTTGCGGATTTTGGATGCTTCTGTTACACAAGGAAAAAATACAAGTATTATCAATGATGCAATAATATTAAATAATACATGCTTCTATTGACAATAAAAAATCAATATTAAATAATTACCTTCAAATATTCCTCCAACACTTGTGGATTGTCAACCACCACACACTTACGCACATCGTCCCATCCAAATCCGCTTGTGTTCATCATATCAAGTGCTTCAGATAGTTTAAGTGGCCATCTTTTCATTTTGTTAACTATCTGTTGCACTGTTAAGTTAATGCCAGGAACTCGTATCAACATTCTTTTCAAAGCTTCCTCATGAGTTCCTGCTTTAAAAGTGTCATTCTCCCCCCTATGTCCCTCCACAACCAATTCTTCTAAAATAGTCAACAAAGTTTCATCTTCCTCTTGTGTCCATGAGCGTCTACCTCTTTTTTGAACTTCCATGACTACAAATAAGACATAACCAAACCATTAACAACTAAAAATAGTCATGGAAATGGAAGAATGTTCCATACTTTTGAGCTGGGATTTTTCAGCTAACTACATGGATTTTCAGCTGGGTTTTTTGGTTATCCTGCAGCCGGATACCCACCACCAGCACAAGCATATGTAAATTAGTAGAAACCAAAGAGACAAGTAGAAGAATGAAGTTTTAAGACAAAAAACTATGGTTCCTGTTTCAATTACAACTCAAAATAAATTGAACAAACTAAAAAACCTAATCTGTTGGCTTACTGCTAATCAACTAATTCAACTAAATAATTACTAAGCTACAAATTACTATCAACGGAAGTGAACTAAGGATTGATACTATTCCTGTGTTGATTCAGTTTCCAGGCCTCCCCGTTGAGTATCTACATAGAGATATTTTATATAAGTTGGCTTTGACAGTAGGTAATCCTATTAAAGTGGATGAGATATCAGCAAGAGGGCTCAGGGCAAAATTCGCAAGAGTATGCATCCTCTGGAAGCTAGACAAAATTGTTCATAATGGAATATGGGTCAATAGCTCGGGTTGTAGAATCTGCAGGCTGTAGCATTTGAAAACACTTCAAAGCTTTGCTTTAATTGTGGGAACTAGTAAATGAGAATTTAAAATAAAATAATGTGGGCAGTAGCAATCTCAATTAGAAGCAAGTTAAGAAAAATGCAGGAAAGTGTGAAGATACTGCTAAAGTTCATGGGCCATGACAATTAGTTAGTAAAAAGAAAAGGAAACCACCAGTTAGCAGTGTGGTGATGGTGATAAAGAAATCCTAAGATGACTCAAGATTGCAGCTGGTATTGTTAGTAGAGACACACTTGAATAAAGAAAAATCTCTAGCTTGCATCAGATTAGGTTGTGCTAAGTTACATAGAGCAATCACCAAGACAACCATAGAGCAATCACACTTGAATACATAGAGCAATCACCAAGACAACCATGATTAAACATACAGCTATTTCTAACATATTTCTAACAGCCATGATTTAAATTGTATTGTTTCATTGGCAAACTAATTAACTAGAAAAGTACATTGATTTCATTAAAATCCAAATCATTAAAAAGTACATAATCATAACTGATTCAATGTAAAATTACATTGAATTACATAACCAAACCATAATAAAAGTACACAAGTACATAATAAAAGTACACAAGTACATTTATTCAATTTCTTGCTCTCCATTCGTCCCACATTTGTTGTGCTAAGTTGTCTCTCGATTGAGTCCATTCATTACTAGGCTCAACGGTGCTGATTATGTTGATAGGTTCTTCTCCTATTGGTAGTTCACCATCTATGATGGTAGCAAACTCCAACGGATCAATTTCCATGTTCATCCGAATAAAGTTATGAAGTAAACCACAAGCAAGAATAATACGACATTGGGTTTTTATCGGATAAAAGGATGGTGATCGAAGAATAGCCCATCTTTTCTTTAAAAGACCAAAACATCTCTCGATTACATTTCTTGCTCGTGCATGTCTGTAGTTAAACAGTTCCTCACGATTTTGGGCTGTTCTTCGACTATTGCCCCACTCTTGAATATGATATCGTCTACCGCGATATGGTGCAAGAAATCCATCCCCATTTGTGTATCCACCATCCACAAGATAGTAGTTACCTATCAACAAAATTATTATACGAATTTTAGTTCTTATTATGGTAAGTCAATTATTATAATAAAGTTTATGTATGACATACCAACTGGGACGTTCAATCCATTGGGTCTCGTAACTGCATCACGCAACACTCTAGAATAAGAAGCTGACCCCTCCCAGCCTGATAACACATATATGAAATTCATTTCTGGTGTACATACTCCTAACACATTTGTTGCAAGACCTCCTTTCCTTGTCCTGTATCTAGGTCTGTCTGTAGCAGGTGGTGTAACAGCTATATATGTACCATCTAATGCTCCTAAACACCCCTACACAAAATTTAAACCGAATATTAATTGACGTTCTAAATACAATAACAACTATGATATCAATGGTATATAGCTTACCTTGAACCACTTCCATCTCTCATCGGTGCAATCTTGTGGCACAGGTTCTGGCTTTGCTAATAAGACATCATGCAATCTAACAACAGCATGTAACACATGATGGCAATATCTACTAATGGTTTCTCCCGATCTTTTGAACCTAACTCGGATTGTTCTATTTTTTGTGTGATGGGCTAGAATGTTTACAAAAATAGCAACTTGCTCCTCCACGGTCACCCTCCCATCACCCGTTAACCCACCCCGAACAATCAATAGCTCACAAAGTCTTGCAAAAGCATTTCTAGACATTCTCAACTCCCAAATACAATTATTATCGTTTTCCCTAATAATGGAATCCAAAACATCCATGCGAGTCATATTTCTAACAAGAGTTCTATCATCTACCCCTCTCCTCTCATACTCATCACGCATTATAAATTTTACAAAAAAATATTCAACCGCAGACATAGCAAGCAAATGGATATACATTCTTCGTGTAGCAGCGTATAACATGAATGACAACTCATCCATTATTCACTAAAAACAATAAACAAAAAATCAGAAAAAAAGAAATTGTTAGCTAAGGATATTTGACCTATATCAGAAAAAAGAAATTGACAACGCAAAAGGATAGGGCAAGGAATAGGAAAACAGTTAACTTCTATAATTATATTGGAAGTCTTCTTCGATAGATATGAATTATGATGCGACTTATCTGATATATAAGGAAGAAGTGTGGAATGGCAGGGCAATTCTCTTTTGGCAAGAAGACTAGCTACAAGCATGCCTTGCCATGCCAATTAATTAGCTTCCTGCCAAAAGAGGAAACAAAATGATCTTTTTACTAGCACTGAGCACTTAGGCAGGGGTGCGGCTTGTTTGCTTCTCAAGTTTCTAAAACTTTGCAGGAACTGCAGCTACACCTACAACTTTCTTAAAGTGAAACAAGCAGTTTTTTTCACTAGATAAGTCATTGGTGTTAAACATCCAATTACTGGAAAACTTTAATTTATCCACTAAGATCTTAGAGGCTATATAACTGCTTATATACAAGGCCAAACCCACCATAAGATCCATAAATCTTTTGTTGTTTGACTTTCATCATCATGCAAGTCCATAAATGAGCTCCCATATCCAAAAGACTAGAAGAAAAATCCATCAGTTGGTTATTCCTATTTACTTACCTATTTACTTACCAGATTATGTTCTCTATTTGTTTCAATTCATGGACACCTATTCCCTGAATGCTTCATTTACCTGCACTATAGTAGCTAAATATTCAGAGGAAGTCACATAACACCTATTGTAGCAGTATCTTTTTTAAAATTGCATTTAGCTGAGTAGAATGTACAAGTTTACCTGTTCTCTTGAGCACAGGCTTGATTTTGTTGACATCTTAACTATGGCTATCCTATGTACTAGATTCATGATTGGTTCAACAATGCCATCATGGTAGAGTTTAGAATATATCCATCATAACTCAATTAAATATAGGTGTAAATTTTTTAAATTTTGGTTTCTGATATCTTTGACTTTTAGGTGTTTTTTCCCTGACAATTTAAACTTATGATAAGTAGATATTCATAATCACTAACAATTTTTATTGTAAACATCCTATTACTCTGTTTATCTATTAGCATGTATATGAGTAATATGACAATATGTATGACTTTATTGCTAGGCAAGATTATAATCCATATAACTCCATTGGCTGGCAATATCATATTGATGATTACATCTTGTAAAAAAGATCTCAGAATACCTAACCCTGCAGTTGCAATTTCTGTAATTGAAGCAGAAAATCAACATACGAACAACATTAAAGAACTGAACTGGAGATGCGAGAATCGATAGGCAACAAACAACTGAACTGGAGATGCGAGAGAGGCATACCTGAGGAAAGAGAGAGGCGATAGGCGAGTGCAAAGGGCGTCGGGCGTCGGACGAGAGAGCAGCGTCGGGTGTCGAGCGAGAGGTGAGAGCAAAGAGCGTCGGGTGTCGAGCGAGAGGTGAGAATAGTACCTGTCACAGTAGAAAACCAAGTTCAATTTTAGGGTAGTGCATAGCTATTTTTATTCTATCATTTTCAAGTTGCGAGTCTGTTGCACATTGATGAAGTTCGTTTATTTTTGCTCATTTGAGAAACGTAAATAGGAGATGAAAGAATGTATAAGCAGCCTCAATTATAATTATTTCCCTCTCATCTTTACTTCTCTACACTAAGATGATCAACACGAATGGGATCGGAGCATAACTGGTTGGAACATCTAGTTCAGTAATAATGCGGCAATTACAGATGTTAGCCTTGCAAGAGATGTGAACAATTACCTTCATCTCTCGGGAGATGACACTTTAGTTTGGAGATGGACGGCAAATCATGAATTTTCTAAGAGATCGTTATATAGTTTGTTGAACTTCCGTGGAGTGAAAGACATAAGATCAAATTCATTTGGCAAACAAATATATCAATTATGAATTGGTTCTACATGCAACATAGACTTCACACAAAGGATCGCAGTGGCTAAGGGGCTTCAAATCAACCCAACTTGTGTAATGTGTGGAAGAAATCAGGAAAGCCATCAACACTTATTCATAACATGCAGTTTCACAAGTAATGGTTGGAAGAAAATGTTGAGGCAGTTGTTGGCTTAAGATTTTCTACCTTGATCTTAATCTCGATTTTAATGATAACAAACATGAAACTAATGTTTCATTGAAAAATATTATCAGATTCCATATCCATTAGTGCTCGATGTCCTCGATCGGAAATATCGGAGAAATCAGAAATTAGAAAATCGGAAGGACATTGATCGGCGCATTCGGGTTCGTCGTGGAAATCTCTCAAAGTTTGATGTGTGCACCAAAGACGTCTTGGACGAGTCTAAAGAACACATGGAAAGCTCTTCAAGTTTTCGCACGTTGAAGGCCGGAACCCAAAAATGAAGCGCGCAAGAAGAAGACAAAAAAAATCAAGTTCAGCCTAGGTTCGGTCGACAGGATCGACCGAATGTAGAGAAAAATTGGCAGTAGCCAATTCGGTCGACCCAAGTGTGCCAGAAAGCGGCAGTTTGCTTTCGGTCGATCAACTGGTCGACTGACGATCAACTGGCCATCGATCGGACGGTGGAAACGACTACTTTTTCGCCCGTTGAGCCGCGTGTTTCATGCCTTCTCTTCATGGCTTATAAATAGGAAGCCATGAGAGCCTTCCTTCAACACTTTTGATCACTCCTAACCTCTTTGAGCCATCCTTTGATCAATTCTAAGCCCTCATTGAGCTAATCTTGTGAAAACCCTAGCTTGAACCTTTCATCTCCTTGATTAAGCTTTTATTTCATTGCTTCATCATCAAAGACATCAAGAGGAAGCTAGGAGTCTTATTGTGGAGCTAAGTAATTTATTGTTTGATTTATTGCTCCATTTATTATTGTATTTTGTTGTTTATTTCATTGTATTTGAGCTTGTAAGAAGATCTAATGTTAGGTCTTGTGATTGAGTGGTATCCTTTGTGTACAAAGTGTAAAGCCACTTGTGTAAATGTAGTTTGCTAGGATTAGTTGAGTTATCCTTAGGGTTAAGGTGGGAGAGTGCTCTCGGTAGGAAGGCAAGATACTTCCGGGTCTGGAAGTGCATTCGATTTGAGAGCGGAGACTTTCCGGTATAAAGTCCTCATTGTAAAGAAACTAATTAATCTAGTTAAACTAGTTTGAAAATCCTAAGCGGGGTGCTTAGGTAGTGGAGTAGGCATTGAGGCCGAACCACTATAAATAATTATGTTAGCATTGATATATTATTTTGTATTAATTGCTTTATCATTTATCGCTTTCGCATTTAATCATTTAATCGTGAATTGCCTAAGTAATCTAAGAAACGTTTAAAATCGAAATTAGGCGATAAAATTAATAACACACTATTCACCCCTCCTCTAGTGTGACCATTTTCCCAACAATTGGTATTAGATTGGGTCGTAGATTGAGATTTCACCATCTCCTCTACATCGTCTCTCGATCCGGAAAATGACACTAGAGAGTTTAACTTCTTCACCTCCTAGGTTCGATGCCTCGAACTTTGGTCTTTGGAAATATAAGATGTACACATATTTAAAGACTAAGGATTTTGGTGTCCTTAATATGTTAAGACTAGAATTCATTGAACCTAAGGTTGACATGCATGCTTGGAGTGAATTAGATAAGAAAATATTTAAGTATAATGGAGATGACATGAATTGTATACTTTGCACATTACCAAATGACATCTTAGAAAAAGTCATGCATTGCTCTTCGGCTTATGATTTATGGGTCTCTTTAAATATTTTATATGATTATGCCAAAACCGAACAGATTGACACTTTTGATGATGGTGGTGATGACAATGGTCACTCACCTACTACTAATCTCTTGCAATGACTATGAAGTTACTTCAAAAGTTTGCCTCATGAGTACCAATGATGAGGTACACTCTTTTTCTTCTAGTCATAATAATGATAATGATTGTACTAGCTCTTCTAGTTCATTCAATATGCCATATGAAGAACTAGTTGAGGAATGTCAAAAAATATATGCCTTGCTTGTTAAAAAGGATAATGAAAAAAAAAGATTGAAGAAAGATAATATAAAGCTTAACTCTCATGTGGATGAATTCAAACTAGAAAAATGAGAGAATGAAATTTAGTTCTTTTGATTTTTCCCATGATAGGTTGAAACTTGAGCTTAAGAACTTAAAGGTTGAGAATGAAAATTTGAAACTTGAGAATTCAAAAATTAAAAGTCAAAACAACAATTTGAAATATCAATCTAAAGCCTTATATCAATCTCTTGATTCGTTGAAAAATGAGGTTGTGTCCTTAAACAAGAAAGTAAACGAATTGAAAATTATTTCATTTCATAAGAACACTAGAAATGCTTATGTAAAGAATGCCCATGTTCATCAACATTCTCATGTTATGCATTTTACCATTAGACCTCATGATCATAAGAAGAAGAATGATTTCTCTAACAATGCTCATACTCATCATGTCAAGCATTCTAATGAGAGATCTAATGTCCATAGTAAAAATGAAAAGAAATTCAATGGACATTATTTTTGTTATGGTATTTTTGGCCATGCTATTTATGATTGTGCATTTAAGAAAAATTCAAGTGTAGTTAGGACACTTTAGATTCCTAGGCCATCTAACCCCCAAGGACCCAAATGAATTTGGATACCAAAGATCTCATGTTCTATTGTACGGGGAGCTACCACATAAGGGTGAGATGAAGTTGATTGATTGAAGTTGCTTGGGGATTCAAAGATTGTACCATTTCAAAGTTGCAACTTCAAGTCGTCATCATGATGCCTTGGGTAATAAAATTGTTGGCATCAAACACTTTGGTATCATCTCCTATACTCTCTTGCTTAAATTATAGTTGGAGTTTGATATATGCTTAATATTAGTAGATTTTTCGCTCTTGATAAAGTTTTAAAAATATTTTTAATTTTTGATTTCCGATCTCTTCGGAGACCTATGTAGCTTAATATTAAATTGATTCTTGATAAAGTCTATACATGATTTCTAGACTTAGAATGTATTTATCATGTAATGCTATCATGTATGATTTAGTCTCATATTAGATATTTGATTTTTCATCCCTTTAGTTGAGATTTTCATGTTTCATGGAAAATAGTTTTAAAGTCTCAACATTGACTATAGGTTGACTTTTATTGCCCTTTTTGAGTGATGTCAAAAGTGGAAGAAAAATATAGATAAAAAGGAAAAAAATATAGGAAAACTATGCATATAGAGAGGGGGAGTTCTATTACATAGATATGCATGCTGATAGGGAGAGAAATCTTATATTTGATATCCTCTATGCTTAATTGTAGATATTTTTTTAAGGATGTTTGTCATCATCAAAAAGGGGAGATTGTTGGCCTAAGGTTTTCTACCTTTGTCTTAATCTCGGTTTTGATGATAACAAACATGAAACTAATGTTTTATTGAGAAATATTTTTAGGTTCCATGTCCATTAGTGTTCGATGTCCTCGATCGAAAATATCAGAGAAATCGGAAATTAAAAAATTGAAAGGACATTGATCGGTGCGTTCAGGTTCGTCGTGGAAATCTCTCGAAGTTCGACGTGTGCACCAAAAATGTCTTGGACGAGTCTAAAGAACACATGGAAAGCTCTCCAAGTTTTCGCACGTTGAAGGCCGAAACCCAAAAACGAAATGCGCAAGAAGAAGGCAAAAAAAAAAATCAAGTTCAGCCTAGGTTCGGTCGACCGGTCGATCGACCGAATGTAGAGAAAAAATGGTAGTAGCCAATTCGATCGACCGAACGAAGTAGAAAATTGGCAGTAGCCAATTCGGTCGACCATTCGATCGATCGAATAATGCCGAAAATTGGCAATAGCCAATTCGGTCGACCGGATGTGGCGAAAAATTGGCAATAGCCAATTCGGTCGACCAAAGTGTGCCAAAAAGCTGCAGTTTGCTTTCGGTCGATCGACCGGTAGACCGACGATCGACCGGACGGCGGAAACAGCTAGTTTTCCGCTCATTGAGCCGCTTGTTTCATACCTTCTCTTCATGGCTTATAAATAGGAAGCCATGAGAGTATTCCTTCAACACTTTTGATCACTCCTAACCTCTTTGAGCCATCCTTTGATCAATTCTAAGCCTTCATTGAGTTAATCTTATGAAAACCCTAGCTTGAACATTTCATCTCCCTGATTAAGCCTTTATTTCATTGCTTCATCATCAAAGGCATCAAGAGGAAGCTAGGAATCTTGTTGTGGAGCTAAGTAATTTATTGTTTGATTTATTGCTCCATTTATTATTGTATTTTGTTGTTTATTTCTTTGTATTTGAGCTTGTAATATAAGAAGACCTAGTGTTAGGTCTTGTGATTGAGTGGTATCCTTTGTGTACAAGGTATAAAGCCACTTGTGTAAATGTAGTTTGCTAGGATTAGTTGAGTTATCCTTAGGGTTGAGGTGGGAGAGCGCTCTCGGTAGGAAGGCGGGATACTTCCGGGTGTGGAAGTGCCTTCGGTTTGAGAGCGAAGACTTTCCGGTGTAAAGTCCTCATTGTAAGAAAACTAATTAATCTAGTTAAACTAGTTTGGAAATCCTAAGCGTGGTGTTTAGGTAGTGGAGTAGACATTGGGGCTGAACCACTATAAATAATTGTGTTAGCATTGATATATTATTTTGTATTAATTGCTTTATCATTTATCGCTTCCGCATTTAGTTATTAATCGTGAATTGCCTAAGTAATCTAAGAAACGTTTAAAATCGAAATTAGATGATAAGATTAGTTAACACACTATTCACCCCCCTCTCTAGTGTGGCCATTTCCCAAACAGCAGTCAGGCATCCAATTCTTTCATCTTGGCTACGCCCCCTGGTTGAGAAATTGCAAGGATGACAGAGCCTTGAAACTTGGCTATCATGATATGACGCTCGAAACTCTGGATTGAACGTAATAGTAGTTGTTTTGAGACAATTGAGCATCACCTCACCGAAGTTGCAATCGAGAGATCTCTCCTTTTAAAACTCACAATGTAGCTAGCTAGATTCCTTTTATCCTTCCGGCTTATGTTTTGAGCCATGCTTTGTAAGTATTTTCCCTTTCTTTTTGTACTCCTTGTTCATCACTTGTATTCTCTCAAATCTCTTGATGAATACAAGTTGCTTTTACTCAAAAAAAATGGTCAACTCTTCGCTATTCAGTGGTAAAGTCAAATCAATAACCAATGTAATGCAGGTCAACATAGAGTAACGAGAAGCAAATACTCGACAAGTTGTGATATCTCGCAATCAACAACTGATATATTAAATACCCGATACTGTTGGCCTAAGGTTTTTAACCTTAGTCTTAATCTCAGTTTTGATGATATCAAACATGAAACTAGTATTTCATTAAGAAATACTTTCAGGTTCCAAGTCGGTTAGCGCATGACGTCCGCGATCGAAAATATCAGAGAAATCAGAAAATCGAAAGGACGTTGGTCGACTTGCTCGGATTCATCGGGAAGATAGTCTAGGTTTAGGGTGTCTAGATAAATTGTAAATCCTCATGATGATGCAAAGAAATCCAAAAACCAATCCCGAACACCAAAACATGAAAACAAGGCAAATTAGAAAATGACCCTGGAATTCACTAAACCTAGGGAGCTCCTTGGAGGGCTATATGACTTAGACATTTTCTTGGCACGAAAAGTGCCGGTAATTATTCCTTGGGTAAAAACTAGATAACGATGTATTTTAAATGAATTTTTAGAAGCCTTTAGCATACCCATATTTGATCTGGTAGATTAGAAATTTTTTATTTTCTAGAAATTTGTACTAGACCCCAAAAGTTAGATTTTGATTCTTAAGGATTTTGATTTTTTAGTTATTTTTATTGAATCCCGATGGGGGTAATCCTTATATAACATTTATGTTTTAAAGTTAAGAAATATTAAATAAGTAGACTTAGCGAAGACGGAACTCAGAAATAAGCAAACAAGCAGAAAAACCAGCCTAAGCAGTCTGCCTTGCCCAAGTTCGATCGATCGACTGGTCGATCGGCCGAAGGAGAAGGCATTTTGGTCAATCGATCGGTCGACCGAACGTTGCCCAAAATGGGCAGAATGCCTTCGGTTGCTCGGTCGATCGACTGGCAAGCGACCGGCGTCGCCAACAGGCAAAAAAATGCCCGTTGACGAGCCATTTTGTTTGGGGAGTTATAAATACCCACCCCAAACTCTCTTCCAAGTTTTCCATGATGCTTTTAAGCCTCAAAGAGTCATTCCTTGCATCTCTACAAGAATTCTTGAGCTATCTTTGCAAAGAGCCATAGTTTTGATCTCCATTTGTTGATTTAGCCTTCAAGCTTCATAGATTCATCTTCTCAAGGCATCAAGAGGACTAGGGAGTTTCTTTTGGAGCTAAGTACTTGTTGTTTAATTTATTTCTCTAATTGTTATTATATTTTGTTGTTTATTTTCATTGTATTTGAATTTGTGTAAACCTAGAGTGCTAGGTTGATTGAGTTGGTGGTTGCCTTGGTGTTGAGGCTTAAACCCACCATTGTAAACTTAGTTTACTAGGATTAGTTGAGTTGTCCCTTAGGTTGAGGTGGAAGAGTGCTCTCAGTAAGAAGGCGGAGACTTCCGGGTATGGAAGTGTCTTAGGTTGAGAGCGAGACTCTTCGGATCAAAGTCCTCGTTGTAAGGGAAACAATATTAATCTTGTAAAGTTTAGTTTGTAAATCCTAAGCGGGGTGTTTAGGTAGTGGAGTAGGCATTGGGGCCGAACCACTATAAATAATTGTGTTTGCATTACTTCTACTTGTGTTTATTTCATTATCTTATTTACTTTACATTTGTTTGCTACTCAATTTGTAATTTGCCTAAGTAACCAAAGAAACGATTACAATCAGATTTAGGCATAAAGATTAGTAAACACACTATTCACCCCCCCTCTAGTGTGGCTATTTCACCAACAGATACGACTTATCTACCTATAATAATTAGAACCGAGTAGCGTGTAGTCTGTAAGACTAAAGTCGGAGGAAGAATTATAAATGAATAGTATATCTTCAATTGTTAAATCTATTTATTATATATAATCTAATTATATTCATATTCGATAGCTATGGGTCGAGGAGCATATATATGTTCGCAGGACCCCCCGACGATTACCACTCGTAGCCCCAGCTGCCACCCCCTCTACCGATGTCGCCCCGCCTCCAGTCATTGTCCTATCGTCGACCGCCACCGCCCCTTCGCCTCCACCCACCATCCACCCGCCTCTAGCCATCGTCCCTCCGGTCACCATCCCCTCACCTCCAGTTGTCGCTCCAGTCGCTGGTCCACGTCCATCGACATCGATGTTGTCGACATCGAGACGTAGGCCACGATGGCCTAAAAGAATTCTCCCTCCAACAGGCGAGGGGCACTCGCACAGAGTGATTGCGCGACATGAGGTAAGTATATGTATTAATTATTAATTATAATTTATATATAATTCAATATATCATAATATATAATTGAACTTTATTTTGTGCATGTTTGAGCATGACGTCTCCCACACTATAGCAGGGACGATCCGACGATTCATGCACGGGCGTGGTTTCACATGCCCCGCGAGCATGTTGATTTGCTTTGGCTAGAGTTTGAGGTACATGTTCTTTTTTATTAAATCAATGATAATTATAAATATCGAGCGGTCCTAATAAATTTGTTTTTTTTTGCAGGCTTGCTACAACGGGCAGCTGAACCTGGCCTGGACCACGGTGATGAGACAGCTTGGAGCCATGCACATTGTGCTGCGGTCCTCGAGTGGATTCCTGCAATTGAGTGGTAGCAATTCGTTGAGCGGTGGGCATCCGAGGAGTGGTAGGAGATCTCTCGGACTATGGCAAGAAACCACATGTGTAGGGCGGAGGGCACGGGGGTGCGCCACACTAGTGGCTTCGTCTATTTTGTGGTGCACGAGCGTCGTATGGTATGTACTATTTCCTTACTTTTAATTAAATTATATATTATTAACAATTGATATATTAAATACTTGATGTGACTTATCAACCTACAATAATTAGAACCAATAGATGATGTAACTGATGACTTCTATCAAGAAGAAACTAGCTAGGGCCAATGGCCACAATCGGGGGTTTAAGTCGAGTTGGCCAAGGAGCGTAATGTTGGGTGAAATGGTCACACTAGAGGGGGGGAGGGTGAATAGTGTGTTAACTAATCTTATCGCCTAATTTGGTTTTAATTGTTTCTTAATTAGTTAGGCTAAGCACGATATTAATAGCAAGCAGAAGCAATAAATATGAAGTAATTAACACAAAATAATATATCAATGATAACACAATTATTTATAGTGGTTCGGCCTCAATGCCTACTCCACTACCTAAGCACCCCGCTTAGGATTTCCAAACTAGTTTAACTAGATTAATTAGTTTTCTTACAATGAGGACTTTACACCGAAAAGTCTCTCATCTCAAACCGAAGGCACTTCCACACTCGGAAGTATCTCGTCTTCCTACCGAGAGCACTCTCCCACCTCAACCTAAGGACAACTCAACTAATCCTAGTAAACTACGTTTACACCGGTGAAATTAAGCCTCAAACACAAAGGCAACCACCCAATTTCAAGACCTAACAACCTAGGTCGTCACAAACTCAAATACAATGAAATAAATAAGAAAATACACAACTTAATGGAGCAATAAATCAAACAACTTATACTTAGCTCCAATACAATGTTTCCTAGCTTCCTCTTGATGCCTTTGATGGTGAATCAATGAAGTCAAGGCTTACTCAAGGAGTTAAGAGATCAAAGCTAGGGATTTCAAGAATGGTGGCTCAATCAAGCTCAAGGATCATCAAATATGGCACAAGGTATGTTAGATTAAAGGGTGGAAGGCTTGCTAAGGCTTCTATTTATAAGCCTTGAGGAGATGGCATGAAACAGCATGCTCAACGGGTGGAAAACTAGTCGTTTCCGCTGTCAGGTCAATGGTCGGTTGATCGTCGATCGACCGAAAGCAAACTGCCGCTATCTGGCACACTTCGATCGATCGACCGGTCGATCGAATTGGCTACTGCTAGTTTTTGGCACCATTCGGTCGATCGACCGTTCGACCGAAACTGGGCAGACTGCACTTCTTAGTTTTTTCTGCTTGTTTGCTCATTTTCTGGTTCCGTCTTCGCTAAGTCTACTTATATAATATTTCTTAACTTTAAGTTAATAAGTTTAAAATATAAATGTTATATAAGGATTACCCCCCATTTGGATTCAATAAAAATATCTAAAAAATCAAAATCCTTAAGAATCAAAATCTAGTTTTTGGGGTCTAGTACAAATTTCTGAAAAACAAAAATTTTCTAATCTCTCAATTCAAATATGGGTAGGCTAAACGCTTCCAAAAAAATCCTTTAAAATACCTCGTTATCTAGTTTCTACCCAATGAACAATTACTGTCATTTTTTGTGTCAAGAAAAATGTCTAGGTCATATAGCCCTCCAAGGAGCTCCCTAGGCTTAGTGAATTTCAGGACGGTTTCTGGGTTTTCATGTTTTGGGGTTCGAGTTTAGTTTTTGGGTTCTTATGCATCATCATGAGGATTTACAACATAGACTAGACACCCTAAACCTAAACTCTAACTTCTCGAAGAAACCCGAGCGTCGACGAGCGTCCTTGCCGATTTCTCTGATATCTTTAATTTTTCCAATCGGGGACGTTGTGCGCTAACCGACTTGGAACCTGAAAGATTTTTCAATGAAATATTAGTTATCATCAAAACCGAGATTAAGACCAAGGTTGAAAACCTTAAGCCAACAATCTCCCCCTTTTTGATGATGATAAACATCCTTAAGAAAATATATTAATTAGAGCGCAAAGGATATCAAACATGGGATTTTTCCCTCTATCAACAAGCATATCTACATAATGGAACTCCCCCTATCTATATGCATGGTTAACCTATATTTTATTCCCTTTTTACCTATATTTTTCTCTCCCTTTTGACATCAATCAAAAAGGGCTAGAAAAGACAATTAAAATCAAGGTTGAGACTAGAAAACTTTTTTTTTTAATGAAAGCCAAAGTCAACCAAGCAAAGGGATGAAAACATTATATCAATTTTGAGACTAATCAATACATGATATCAAGGAATGATAGATAGAATCCAAAACTAAGAATCATGTATGTACTCAAGTATGGATATTTTCGTGAATATCATATCTTTTTCATAATATTTTTAGATTTCATTCAAACTTTCAAAATACACCAATATGGTTATTTAAAGCATGTATATCAAGTTTGAGGTGAAACTAATGTCATTTGATCAAAATATGAACTTAGCACGATTTCATTCAAAGTAGGCATGAAAGCATGAAAATGACTAAGTATCAAATTTTGCTATCTACTCTTGTATTCTCAAATTTAGGTACCTAGATATATAACATGAGTGAGTCTAAGTATATTGATCAAGTTTGGGCTTAAAATGAGGTTTCTAAGTCACTTTTTGACATAGGTCAAAGTATACTTCAAGTTTTCAAAAATCAAACTTTTAAATCCATACAAAATCATATTCTTGACTAAAATTTTTGAAAATTTAATTGGACAAACTAGATTTTTCAAGGAATCTACAGGTTCAAGAATCAGTCAAAAATTAGTTTCATATAAATTCATAAAATCCTTGAAAGTCCACTGACATTTTAGTAAATTTCAAGTACTTTTCAAAAGTTATCAATTTTGCTTCAAACTTTTCGGGCATCGCTGAATGATCATTTAAGAAGTGTGTGTCAAGTTTGAGCTCAAAATGAATTGTCTAAGTTTATTTTTCATCCTATATTGATTTCAATGAAAAAATAGATATTTCTAGCTATCATTCAAGTTATCAAAATCATTCCTAAAAATGATTTTACTCAAGCAATGGTGTGAATGATATTAGAAATGGAATCAAAATGGTATACATGAGTTTTCATTTGAAGTTTTTGAAGAAGAATCAAAGTATCAGAAAAATGAGTATTTCAAGTAAGTGATACTTTGTGTTTTCGAAATTCAACTTCAAAATTTCATTATAAATTAGATTCTTGATGATTTTATAAAAAAATTACACAACAAACTATATTTTTCAGCGAAAGTCAAGTTTTAAGAATCATCTAAAAATGAATTTTTTATATTTTTCTAGAAATAACTGAAAATGCTTAATTTTTAATAGCATTTCCGTAATTTTCAGTTATTTTCAAAAAGTGTTCAGTTTTCATTCAAACTTTTATGACACCACATAATGATTATGTAAAGAGTGTATGTTAAGTTTGAAATGAAAATTATGTCCTTAAGTCAAGATATCAACCTAGCATGGTTTCATTCAAAACTAAGCTAGTTATCATAAAACTTGCTAAGTGTCAATCTTATCATTTACTCATGATTTTTCAAACTTAAACTTATGGACACCTAACATGAGTAAATCTAAACATGTTCCTCAAATATGGATTAAAAATGAGACCTTTAAGTCAATTTGTTGACTTGGGTCAACTTGATTCAAAAGAGGTTATCATGAAATGATCTCTATATCATTTAGCCATATCCATATGAATTTTTCATTCTAAATGCATGAAAATATGCCATACCTATTCCTAAACATGTTAATGAAGTTTGGACTTAAAATGAAGTGTTCAAGTCGATTTGTTGACTTGGGTCAAACTTTCTCAAGCTTAAGTCCCCTAAAGTGATCTAGTTATCACCTTGTTCATCTACACATTAATTTTCAAGTTTAAACACCTAGAATCATATCATGTGTGTATCTCTAACCATGTTTATTGGGTGTTTACTCAAAATGAGGTCTCTAATAAAGAATTTTAACCTAGTCCAATTTCATTCAATATCAATATCATGAAATTGCCTAGTTATCATGATTTTTTTTACTCATGAAAATTCAAACATTTATCATGCAAAATCAATCATGAGTATATAGAGACATCATTAAAGCATGAATATTCAAGTATTATATTAAGATTTTTGCAAAAACGAACTCATACCTCATTCTTGGAAATTTTCCCATACTTTTCATTTCATTTTTCATTTTCTTTTAGATAGCATATCAAGAGCGGTAAGAATCAACTCGAATTAAACAAGTATCATAAACTCCAACTTGAATGAATTCAAATAAAGTAAAGGAGATGATACCAAGTTCACTTAGATGCTAATTTTCATTCCTAAGGCATCATGATGACTTGAAGTTGCAACCTTGAGGTGGTGTATCCTTCAAGCCATCAATCAACTTCATCTTACTTATGTGTGGTAGCTCCCCCTACAATAGAAGATGAGATCTTTGGTACCCAAATGGCTATGTGTCCTTGGTGGTGAGTTGGCCTAGGAATCCAAAGTGTCTTAGCAACACTTGGATTTCTTTTAAATGCACAATCATGAATAGCATGGCCATATATACCACAATAAAAATAATTTCCATGAAACTTTTTCTTTTGGGCATGAGGTTTAAAGGAAGAATGTTTGACATGAGAAACATGATGAGTATGAGCATTCTTAGAAATATCATTCTTTTCTTATGATCATGAGGTCTGATGGTAGAATGCATAGCATGGGAATGATGATGAACATTGGCATTCTTTACATAAGCATTTCTAGTGTTCTTAAGAAATGAAACATTTTTCAATTCGTTTACTTTCTTATTTAAAGACACAACCTCATTTTTCAATAAATCAAGAGATTGATATAAGGCGTTAGATTAAGATTTCAAATTGTTGTTTTCACTTATAATTTTTGAATTCTCAAATTTCAAATTTTCATTCTTAAGCTTTAAGTCCTTAAGCTCAAGTTTCAACCTATCATGGGAAGAATTAAAAGAACTATATTCCATTTTCTCATTTTCTAATTCTAATTCATCCACATGAGAGTTAAGCCTTATATTATCTTTCTTCAATCTTTTATTTTCATTATCATTTTTAACAAGCAAGGCATATACTTTATTGTATTCATCTACTAACTCATTATATGTTATGTCGAGAGAACTAGTAGAGCTAGCATTATCATTATCATTAGCATGACTAGAAGGAGAAGAGTGTACCTCATTGTTATCATTTATGAGGATATCTTTTGATGTGGTTTCATAGTCATGGCAAGAGGACACCTCACTTGAGTGGAATGAGGATGTGGAAGCATTCAACCTCTTCTTTGCCTTGTTCTTCATGGTAGGGCAATTCTTCTTCACATGCTCTTTTTCTTTGCACACATGGCAAATCACCTTCCTTTTTCGATTGTTAGTGCTCCTATGATTAGAGACACTTTGGGCTTCAAAAACCATGTTAGTATTGGAAGGATGACCATTGTCATCAGTACCTTCAATAAATGTTTCTAACTCCACGGTTTTAGCATAATCATATAAGATATTTAAGCAAACTTAAATATCGAATGCGGAAGTACAATGCATGATCTTTTCAAAAATGTTATTTTCCAAAGAACAATATATGCAATTTATTGCCTTAGCATTTAATTCAAAAATGTTCTTGGGTCCATGCATCCATGTTTTCCTTAGGTTCAATATATTTGATTTTTACCATGTTAAAAACACCTAAACCTTGAGTCTTTAGGGAAGTATACATTCTACTCTTCCAAAGACCAAAGTTAGACTCATCGAACCTAGGTGGTATAGACGCTACACTCTCTAGTGTCATTTTCCGGATCGAGGCAAGGTGTAGACGAGATGGTGAAATCTCAATCCACTACCCACTCTGATACCAATTTTTAGGTGAAATGGCCACACTAGGGGGGGTGAATAGTGTGTTAACTAATCTTATCGCCTAATTTGGTTTTAATCATTTCTTGATTAGTTAGGCTAAGCATGATATTAATAGCAAGCGGAAGCAATTAACACAAAACAATATATCAATGCTAACATAATTATTTATAGTGGTTCGGCCCCAATGCCTACTCCACTACCTAAGCACCCCACTTAGGATTTTCAAACTAGTTTAACTAGATTAAATAGTTTCCTTACAGTGAGGACTTTACATCGAAAAGTCTCCGCTCTCAAACCAAAGGCACTTCCACACCCGAAAGTATCCCGCCTTCCTACCAAGAGCACTCTCCCACCTCAACCTAAGGACAACTCAACTAATACTAGTAAACTACGTTTACACCGGTGGAATTAAGCCTCAAATACAAAGGCAACCACCTAATTTCAAGACATAATAACCTAGGTCTTTACAAACTCAAATACAATGAAATAAACAAGAAAATACATGACTTAATGGAGCAATAAATCAAACAACTTATACTTAGCTCCAATACAATGTTTCCTAGCTTCCTCTTGATGCCTTTGATGGTGAATCAATGAAGTCAAGGCTTACTCAAGGAGTTGAGAGATCAAAGCTAGGGATTTCAAGAATGGTGGCTCAATCAAGCTCAAGGATCATCAAATATGGCTCAAGGTATGTTGGATTAAAGGGTGGAAGGCTTGCTAAGGCTTCTATTTATAAGCCTTGAGGAGATGGCATGAAACAACTGGCTTAACGGGCGGAAAACTAGCTATTTTCGCCGTTCGGTCGATGGTCGGTCGATCATCGATCGATCGAAAGCAAATTGCCACTTTCTGGCACACTTCGGTCGACCGACCGATCGACCGAATTGGCTACTGCCAGTTTTTGGCACCATTCGGTCGACCGAAACTGGGCAGACTGCACTTGTTAGATTTTTCTGCTTGTTTGCTCATTTTCTGGTTCCGTCTTCACTATGTCTACTTATATAATATTTCTTAACTTTAAGTTAACAACTTTAAAACATAAATGTTATATAAAGATTACCCCCCATTTGGATTCAATAAAAATATCTAAAAATTCAAAATCTAGTTTTTAGGGTCTAGTACAAATTTTTGAAAAACGGAAATTTTCTAATCTGTCGGTTCAATGGGTAGGCTAAAGGCTTCCAAAAAATCCTTAAAAATATCTCATTATCTAGTTTCTACCCAAAGAACAATTACTGTCATTTTTTGTCAAGAAAATGTCTAGGTCATATAGCTCTCCAAGGAGCTCCTTAGGCTTAGTGAATTTCAAGACGATTTCCGAGTTTTTATATTTTGGGGTTCGGATATAGTTTTTGGGTTCTTATGCATCATCATGAGGATTTACAACATAAACTAGACACCATAAACCTAAACTCTAACTTCTCGAAGAATCCCGAGTGCCAATGAGCGTCCTTGCCGATTTCTCCGATTTCTTTGATTTTTTCAATTGGGGACATCGTGCGCTAACCGACTTGGACCCTGAAAGATTTCTCAATGAAACATTAGTTCCATGTTTGTTATCATCAAAACCGAGATTAAGACCAAGGTTGAAAACCTTAAGCCAACACGTAAGGCAGGAGCGCGCATGAGGGGTCGAGTAAGGGTTCTGATGCTGAAAGTAGTGGCGCGGTGGCCAGTGAGGTTGGCTGGTGAAAAATGAGTTCTGGTTGTGTAATGGCACTGAGGCCGAAAGTAGTGGCTCTGGGGGCCGAGGACCGCACTCGGGGTTCAGGCCGAGCTCGCTGAGAAGCATAAGGTAGGACCGCGCGCGAGGGTTCGACTAAGGGCTTTGAGGCTGGAAGTAATGGCGCAGTGGCCAACGAACTTGGTTGATGAAAGCCGAGTCCTGGTCATGTAAGGGCACTGAGGCCGAAAGTAGCAGCTCTAGGGTCGAGGATTGCACTCGGGGGTTAAAGCCGAGTTCGCTGAGGAGCGTAAGACATGTCCACTATGAGGGGTCGAGTAAGGGTTTTGAAGCCGGAAGTAATGGCGCAGTGGCCAGCAAGCCAGACTCATGAGAATCGAGTCCTGGTCATGTAAGGGCACTAAGGCTGGAAGTAGCGGCTCTAGGGGCCGAGGACAGCACTCGGGAATTCAAGCCGACCTCGTCGAGGAGCGTAAGGCAAGACCGTGTATGAGGGGTCGAGTAAGGGCTCTGAGGCCGGAAGTAATAGAGCGGTGGCCAGTGAACCAAGCTAGTGAAAACCGAGTCCTAGTTGTGTAAGGGCACTAAGGCCGAAAGTAGCGTCTCTGGCGGCCAATGATCGCACTCGATTCAAGCTGAGCTAGCCGAGGAGCGTAAGGTGGGACCAACGCAAGGAGTCGAGTAAGAGCTCTAAGGCCAGAAGTAATGGCGCGGGGTCCAGTAAGCTAGGTTGGTGAAAACCGAGTCCTCATTGTATAAGGCCTCCCACTTCCAATCACCTCCAAAAGGTGCAACCAACGTGCGATTTCCCGTCACCACCGCGGACGCAACAACAACGTCTCCCACGACAACCACACCTGTTTGAAGCCCTTATATGAACTCTTGAACAAGGCAAAGAGTTTCCTCCCTAAGATGGCATTGAAAGACACCCACAACCATTTCTGTGCTTGTTTTGCTTGAAAGAAGGAGAAGAACACGAAGAGGCTCGGCTTAATCCCGAGACACTCCATCATAATCTCGAAACACCGAGCAAACGCCCAACTATTTGGGTGCAAGTGAGTAGGAGCGACATTTACCCAATTCAGGACACTATGCTCGAAGTCGGTAAAAGAAAGACGAACCCCCAGCACCTCGAACAAAGTTCGGTACATAAAGACAAATTCCGAGTTGGTATGGTGATATACTCGATCCCACAACAGACATGGGAGACACTCGTAGTCCCCCTTGATGCCCTCCTGGATAATGGACACATTGTCCCGAAAGGACAGAACGCTATCAAGATCGGTTCATGTGGCAACTATTGCCTATTAAAGAACTTTTCACAACCTTGTTCAGAGAACTAAGGAAAAAGATCTTCTTTTATTAACACTGGAACAAGTCAATATCAACGGTCTTGTCGAATAGAAGACTTATACAATAGGTTCCTACAGCTAAGGTTGCAACTCTTGTGTCATTGCCTACCCGAAGGTCTTTTGTCTAGTCTTCTACTTTTTCTCTTATCCTGCAACATCTTGCAGATGATGATAGGTATCAAATACTCAATAGAGTTAATAATGAAGTATTCTTATAACGTACGCACCAAAAGCGACGATTTTTAAAAACCATCTTTAGGTTGATCTCTGCAAAATACTACTTGCAGTTGTGCTTCCAGTGGCCATGTTTACCATAATGGTAGTAGGTGTCATTGGGAACAACTTTCCATTTCTTCTTGATATTAATCAAAGGTTTCACAGTTTTGTTTTTCACTTTGTTCTTAACAGAGTGTAACTTTGCCTCAAAGGCATCTCCCACTAATGAGACTGTGCCCTTATCCTTCATAAGGTGGGACTCAGTAGTCTTCGGGAAGCGAGACATCCTGCTTGTTTATGTGGAAGTTATCATCAAACTGTGAAAACGAGTTCGGAAGGGATTGGAGTTCTAAGTCCTGACTTAGCCCTTTAGCAATGCTTACACCCAATTTTTCTAACCTCTCGATCAAATCGATTAGTTTGAGGACATGGGTTTCAACAGGGGTCCCTGCCGTTATCTTGGCCTGGATGAGTTGCTTTGACAGCTCAAACCTAGCAGTCCGGCTCTCTTCACCGTACAACTCCTTATGGTGGGAGAGGATGGCCCTAGCATCCATCTTTTCATGTTGTCGCTGCAACACATCAGACATAGAGGCGAGCATAATGCACTGAATAGTAGTGTTGTCATCATGCCACTTCTTGTATGTGGCTTTCACGTCCTCGGTAGCCCTTTGGGAAGGGGTATCTGGTGATGTCCAGTTAATTTATTAGCATCAAGAATGCAACGCAACGACGGTGAAGATGACATATTAAAAATGCTACAATAAAATGAAAAACATAAATGATATGTTATATTCATGATTATTAAGGTCTTTTGATTAATCATGGCTCCCACTAATTTTTGCGGTTCCCAAATGACTCTCCTGTTGGAAAGCGGGAAGCCCTCGTTGGTAGACTTCCTTAGGGGAAGATGGAACCCCACTTCTCCTACTAGGGTCTCGCATTTAACACGACAAACCCTAATAGGTCCATGGGTAGGTAACTCTTTACCGATCACATCGTTAAGTGACTTCTATCAAGTATTTGCCTTTAGGGTTACCATGGCCTTGTATTTGCACAACAAACCAAGGAGCCCTAGTTGAGTCGAGCCCATCATTCGTATACCCTAGCGAGAAAACAACCACCCTTGAGTTTGCTCAACAAGGCAAGTCACGTTCAAGCTAGTAGTAGAGACACAAGGGTATGTGCCATATGAGGTGCAACGTGTCTATCGGCACAAAAGGCCTTGTGTTTGCACAACAAACCCATTGTGATAATAGACACACTTGTGCCCCATAACGATGGGAAGCATGATCGATATTCTACATACCTTAGCCATTCGAACTCAATATTAATTGAGGGATTCTTTATGCAATTAAAATTATCTAAGCTATCAACAATTGAAGCATAAGCAATAAATAAAAGCATAAAGTAAATAAGGATGATTATGGATGTTCTAAGAGTTCCACCCGAGCCACCGGGCGAACCAAGGCCATCATCCTAGGGTTTTAGGGAGCTCTGTCTCGCCAAGGTGCTGCCCAAAATCATCTTGTAGGTTGCTGGTTCCATCAGTGCCTTCCCGGGGTTCAAGTCGTCATCAACATGGCACCAAACACCTCGCGAATATGCCCCTAAACTTCTAATTTTACAAAACTAAAAGATGAAGATCCTAAATAACCCTTGGGAAAAGGTTTAAGAAGAGGGAGAATAAGATTACAATCAGAATTCTCAAGAGGAAGGCAGGGGTACGCAGGCCTTATTTAAAAGTTACAATGCTAAAATTTCATAAATTTACAAGCAATCAACACAACCACGTTTTACACACAGTCGCATGCACATAGGGCTCATCCATAATCATCCTTTCATGCATCTTAACAATTAAGAAAAGGAAAGGAAAAAAATAGAATCCAAAAACGTGCTAATCGGGTTACGTTTCCACCCAAAACGATCCAAACAACACATGTTGAAAATTTCAATTTTCGGGGCTGTTCTACCATGAACCCATGGGGCTCTTGAGTTTGAAATCTGTCCAAGACAAGTTTGAACAGTAGGATACCACCCCGATTCATTGCATGAACCATGGAGCCAAGAGAACGACTCAAGAACCCCCCAAAAAAAAAATCGGGCAGCATGACGTTTGGGGTGCGAACGGTTCGTAAACGCAACAATAACGCGCAATAAAAATTCTGAAAAATTGCTAAAGGTGGCTTTGATACCACTGTTGGGATAGGAATCGAAAATGCAGCGGAAAAAGAAATTTAAAACATTCAAACTATTTTGAAATCAACGATCTACTTTAGCAATCATTAAGGAATTCAATCGACGAGTAGAAGGAGAAGATATACCTTATGCGCATATGGTATGGCTGCTCCTATCCCCAATTCAAGACACACACGCGCATGTCCTCCAACGTAAGTCCACACCAAGCACCTCGCAACAAAGGGGCAGTGAACACCGGGACTTGTTGTGGCTCAACGGAGAGGCAATCTCAACCCCGAAACGCACCAAGGTGAAGCCGGTCATTCCACCAAGAACCGAGCACCAAGAGGGAGGAAAAGGGGATGAAAAAACAACGGAACGAGAAGGCGGATGAAGGAATACCTTGCTGTCCTTCATGGACTCCTTCAAGAAGGTGAAGTAGGCGGCACACACTGTTGGCTTAAGGTTTTCAACCTTGGTCTTAATCTCGGTTTTGATGATAACAAACATGGAACTAATGATTTAATTGAGAAATTCTTTCAGGTTCCATATCGGTTAGCGCACGACGTCCTCGATCGGAAATATCGAAGAAATCGGGAAATTGGAAAGACGTTGGTCGACGCGCTCGGATTCATCGGGAAGATAGAGTATAGGTTTAGGGTGTCTAGTTTATATTGTAATATCCTCATGATGATGCATAAGAACAAAAAAACCATCCCCGAATCCCAAAATATGAAAACCCAAAAATCGTCCTAAAATAACCTAAGGAGGGCCATATGAACTAGATAGTAACCTAACTTTAAAAATGACGGTAATTGTTCCTTGGATTAAAATTAGATAACGAGGTATTTTTTAGGAATTTTTGAAAGCCTTTAGCCTAACCATATTTGACCCAAAAGATTAGAAAATTTTCATTTTCTAAAATTTTGTACTAGACTCCAAAAACTAGATTTTGATTCTTAAGGATTTTGATTTTTTAGATATTTTTATTGAATCCAAATGGGGGGGTAATTCTTATATAATATTTATGTTTTAAAGTTATTAACTTAAAGTTAATAAATATTATATAAGTAGGCTTAGCGAAAATGAAACCCAAACGAGCAGAAAAACAAAGCAAACCACTCTGCCCAGTCCAGGTTCGGTTGACCGAATGATGTTGAAAAATGGAAATAGCCATTTCGGTCGACCGATCGGTCGACTGAATAATGCTAAAAAATGGCAGTAGGCTACTTCGATCGACCGACCAGTGCCAAAAATTGACAGAACACTCATCGGTCGACCGAATTGCAAAGAAGAAGAATTGTGTCTGGCGATCGACCCGTCGGTCGACCGCACAGAGAGATTGAGCCAGCGGTCGATCGGTCGGTCGACCGACGATCAATCGGCATGCGACCGATCAGCGGAAATGGCTAGTTTTTCGCCCGTTGAGCCACCCGTTTAATTCCATTTCTTCTTGGGTCTATAAATACCCAAACCCAACCTTCCTTAAACGACTTTTGATCACTCTAAAAACTTCATTGAGCCATTCTTGATCATTCTAAAGCTTTTCTTGCACCGTCCTTTTGATAACCCTAGTTTCCAAGATACACACCTTGATTTAGCCTTCAAGATTTATCGATTCATCATCTCAAGGCATCAAGAGGAACTAGGACTCGTGTTTGGAGCTAAGTATTTGTTGTAGTATTTATTTGCTCCATTACTTGTATATTTTTGTGATTTCTTTCATTGTATTCAAGCTTGTAAGAAGACCTAGTATTAGGTCTTGTGTGTAAGTGGTATCCTTGGTGTAGAAGGTGTAAAGCCACTTGTGTAAACATATTTTACTAGGATTAGTTGAGTTGTCCCTTAGGTTGAGGTGGAAGAGTGCTCTCGGTAAGAATGCAGAGACTTCCGGGTGTGGAAGTGCCTTAGGTCGAGAGTGAGACTCTTCGAGTCAAAGTCCTCTATGTAAGGGAAACATCATTAATCTAGTAAAACTAAGTTTGGAAATCCTAAGCGGGGTGCTTAGGTAGTGGAGTAGGCAATGGGGCCGAACCACTATAAATTCCTGTGTTTGCATTGATATTCTGTTTGTGCCTAATTGTTTTATTATTGTTTCCGCATGTAGTCACTCAACTTGTAATCGGATTGAAATCGGATTTAGGCTAATTGATTAGTAAGCACACTATTCACCCCCCCTCTAGTGTGGCCATTTCACCCAACACACCCTAGAAGAAAACACCTTCGATTTGGCTTCGCAAAATCGGGGGTGGAGGATCTTGATAGCCGGCCACCCATGGAGATGAAAAGGAGTTCTTGGAAACCTTTCTCTTCAAGAAGCCTCTCAAGAATCCAAACATTAATCTTCTCCGAGATGAATAACCAATTTGCTTAACCCCCATGAAGGAGGTTAGGCCACCTATTTATAAGGGGCATAGGCCGCTCCCAAGGTACACCCGACCCCATTTTTTAAAACCTTTCACTGGAATTCAAAATTTCAGGGTTTGCCTCCAACGCAATGATTTATATTTAATGAATTTATAATTAATTCAAAATTAATTAAATCCAAATAAATATAAATTTTAATTTATCTTCATAAATTAAGAGCCTATTAACATGAATGATAATTATCTAAATAAACCAATCCCCTAATCAATAGGAAAGAGATTTATCTAAATAATTAGAATTCCTATTAATTAATATAATTATGATTTATCCTCATAAATCATATATCTATTAATTTTATGATTTATCTCCAAAAATCAAATTCCTATTAATTAGGATTTATCCAAATAAATTAATTCCTAATTAATTGATTAGGCTCATGGTTAGAGAATAATTTTCCCACCAAGTATATTTGATTCAAAATCAAATTGTATTTAATTCATAATTAAATACAATCTCCGTCAAGTGGTTAATTAAATATTTAATTCATAATTAAATTTAATCAACCACATAAAATATTATTATGTGTCAATCCCTACCATTTAGGGATACCCTACAAATTAGGGTTAATGAGGAACTCCTTCCTCGTGCATTCGTTCCTATAGAAAATGTCTTTCCTATTATGTCCGTAAATGAGATCCGTGATCGAGTTGCAGTATGCCCATGCTAGTAGACATATAATGTCGCATTCAGACTCTATCTCATAAAGCCCGTTACGAGGTTAGCCTGTTGTGTGTGACCCATTCGGTCCCACACTAAGTCAACAATGAGTTGTGCATAACGGAGAGTCGCATCCGATAGAACGACTTATATTCGAATCTCACGAGCCTCCACGAAACCCCTTTAGTATGGTCGTGAGAGACTCCACTCACAAGCTAAGATTGATGTCTAGCAACGTGTCATGACTACCAGGATAGTGTGAGGTTCAATCTACAAGGATCGAACGCCCTTCAGTGATTAGTTACAGTGCAACTAAATCCCTCGATTACAATATCCCGAAGTCGGCTACGGTATGGAAAAAGTGTCAAACCCTAATATCGATTCATATGTATTCCACCCACCAATATGTCATCTCAATAATGATTGTCAGAAATATCTTCTTGACTTTCATTTCTACTCTGGCTAGAGATTCCCGAGTCGACACTTGTAGGGACACATAGGACATTATCTCCTCTCACTATGAGTAACTGATTCCATGATGGTTGCTCACCAACCTCCATGAATGCTTCCCCATGCCCATAAATACCCGGCACATGATGCTAAGGGTCACGTAGGGATAGAACCAAAGCAATAGGTCGTCACTCATAAGGTAACCATGACAACCTCAGGTCCATGGACTGCTTGCACCTACTATCATCTGAGGAACATCCTATTGACACTCATGTAAGGATTCCATTTTGTGTTCCTCGTGCGGGTTCGTTCAGTGAACTAATTCTCTATTGAGCACCTGCACTTGTACATTAATGATGGCTCATGGGTAACTGTGAGATCATCTACCCCTTATGTATAGGGCATGTACCAAGTGATCAAGTGTTTTAAGTGTTTGGGCAACGGTCACATAGCAAGTCAATGTCCAAACAAAAGAGTCATGATACTCAACAATGAAGGTGAACTTAAAAGTGAACATGAAAATGATCCAGATAATAGTGAGCTGTACAAGGATATGCCTCAATTGGAAGATATTTCAGAGAATGACATGGAGATGGCGGCTAGAGGTGAAACTTTGGTGGTGCAAAGAGCTTTGAGTGCTCAAGTGGTGGAAGATAGCTCAGAGCAAAAAGAAAATATATTCCACACTAGATGTCACATTGGTGGTAAAGTAAGTTATTTGATTATTGATAATGGTAGTGTTACTAATGTGGCAAGTACTATTTTGGTGGAAAAGTTAGGCTTGAAGTGTGAGAAGCACCCACGGCCTTACAAGCTTCAATGGTTGAATGATTGTGCTGGAATTAAGGTGACAAAGCAAGTGATGGTTGCTTTTACTATTGGGAGGTATTCAGATGAGGTTCTCTATGATGTGATACCTATGCAAGCTAGTCATATCTTGCTGGGGCGTCCATGGCAATATGATAGGAAAGCTATGCATGATGGGTTCCATAATAGGTACACTTTGAGCTAAAACGGTAGAAAGTTTACGTTGGCACATTTGACACCAAAGGAAGTGTATGAAGACCAAATTCGGATGATGAAGCACTTTGAAGAAAAGAAGCAAAGAGAGGTCGAGAACAATGTCAAAGAGAGTGGGAGAGCAAAAATAGAACTTGTAAAAAAAAGAGATGTAAAAGAGACCAAAAATAAAAGAATAGAAATCAATGACCCAATTGTGAGTGATAACAAAAGAGATAATAAAAATGAGGCAAAGTTTCTATGCAAAAGAGAGGAAAAAAAAGCATGCTCTTAATGGGTAGAAAAAGCTTTTCTTAATTATGTTTAAAAATGTTTATCTAACTTTTCATGAAGCTAATCAAAATTTGCCTAGTTTTGTTCTTTCTTTGTTACAGGAATATGAAGATGTGTTTCCCTATAATGGGGATATTACTCAGAATGAGTCGAGATTGATCCAGAAGATGCTGGCCTATAATGGCGTATGCCTCGTGATAAGGAAGGACGTGGATGTCTTTGTTTGATCGGGTGGAGCTCCAATGATGCAAGCACGGAAGTAAGCTATGGAGCTAGCATGAAGAAGAGTTCAAAGCCTAGAGATCAGTTAGAAGTTCCACAAGGTCCAATCACTAGATCCAAGTCCAAGAAAATTAGAGAAGCTCATCAAGCTTATGTGCAACATTTCGTGAGCAAGGAACTTAAAGATCCAATTCAAAGGGGCTTGCTTGGAGACGAAGAACAAATCCATTATGTCACTCTTATTGGACTTGTAATGAACGACCAAGATGATTAGTTGTTGCTCAAGTTATCCATTTAGTTTTCATTGTTAAAGACCTTAACTTATGTCATTTCATGTTTTGGATAGGCTATTTTGTTCTAAGGCCGAATACTTATTTGTTTGGGTAACTTACACTGACATCCCCTGAGGTTTAGTGAAATTACACTGACATCCCCTCTATTTATAATTTTATCTTGTAACCCCCCCGAGTTTTGTAAAAGATTATACAAACCTCCCCTACTACAAAATAAGATTACACAAACCTCCCCTGAGTTTTGTAAAATATTACACAAATCTCCCCTAAAAAAATTACTCAAAGATTACTTATGAGAGGTGATTGTAACCTGGACAAATAGAGGGGGGGTCAGTGTAATTTCACTAAACCAAAGGGGAGGTCAGTGCAATTTACACTATTTGTTTTGGGCCTTATGATGTTAAGTCCACTAGTCTTATGTTTTTAATTAGGTTAGAATTGTTTAGTAAGTAAACTTGTTTAAGGCTTGTTTTACAATTATGGAAAATATTTTATTTAGGTCTAGGTTTTGAGGTCTATAAATATCCCATTATTTTGTATTTTTGAGGAACCTTTGAATACATTACTTTGCTTATGCAAATTTTGAGGAATTGATCTTCTCATTTTATTCCAAGAGCTTGTTAACTTATCAAGTCTTGTATTTGTGGTGTTTCCTGATTCTTGTTCCCTTGATCTAGGTTGCTAATTGCATGTCAATTAGAGGTCTAGTAGAAAAACTCAATCCCATTATCTAGATTGTCTTCTACATTATTAGATGGAGGTCTAGTAGGATACTTATCTTTACTATCTTGTTTTTCCTTGTTTCCCAGTATTTCCTCGCCAAACCCCCATCCAGCCATACCCATCTTCACCTACCCTATTCCAAAACCGACCCAAACCTCAAACACTCACGTTCTCCTTGCTTTAACAATCAAGATCCATATCACCCGGGCGCAGCCGTCTGGTCTAGCTCGAGTCAAGTTTGAGAATGCAGCCGGGTGGAGCCCCCAGGGAGATCCATCTGATTTGGCTCGAATTGGGTTTGTAGGGCACTACTGGGTCTAATCTGATCGGGCTCAATAGTGTTATAGTCCAGTCCACAACCCTTGAGCTCGGTCGGAGTCTGCAGGGGCTGTGTGTCGAGCTCTTAAGTATTAACTTTTCATCTTTGGTTTTTTGACAGTTTTGAGGAATTTCTAGAAATATTGTACCGTGTTGTGTCTAGCCTGAAAGGAATAATGCCCTTGAGCCAATCATATGTCTATGTGTTTAGGGACTATTCAAGGGTAATCAACTTAATAAGATAACTTTTTTATCATATGTTGCATCTTTATTCAAAACGATTGTGATGAACCCCATGAACTCGGGCAAATGATTTCGAGGCCATGATGAGATCATGCTTGTGAGACTTGGAGCCCAGATGCACATGTTCTAAATATTCCTAGTGATCATAGGATCACCAATTAAGGGATCGGTGATTTCGGATAGACTAGTGATCTCGCGGCCTTGTGTTGAATTGGAGGTAATTGGGGTAGCTTGGGTCTCACCTTTCTCACTTTTCACCTTGGCTAAATCTTTTACATCAAAGCTAGGCTTGGTTCTTGGCTTCCCATCTTGCTTAGACCACTTAGAACTCCATGTGTTGATTGAGACTATGGCTGCCCTTATAGTAGTCCTCATCTTAAACCACCTTTCAACCTTCATAGCCATGTTCACCATATCCTCTAGTTCTACATAGTGTTGTAGTTCAACAATATCCGCTATCTTTCTATTCAAACCATTAAGGAATCTTGTCATGGTAGTCTCTCTATCCTCCACAAGATTAGCTTTGATCATGGTCATCTCCATCTCCTTGTGATAATCTTCAAAGGACTTGGTACCTTGATACAACCTTTGAAGCTTTTGGTGTTGATCCCTATAGTAATAAGAAGGCACAAAACACTTCCTCATAATCATTTTCATCTCAGCCCATGAAGCAACATATCCTTCTCCACTTCTTCTTCTAGAAATCAAGAATTGGTCCCACCAAACCAAGGCATAATCAGTGAACTATGTTATAGAAATGGCAACACTAGAGGGGGGGGTGAATAGTATGTTTACTAAATCAATTTGTCTAAATCGATTTTAATCATTTTCTTAAACTAATTAGGCAATTTATAATTCGATGATTAGATGCAGAAGCGATAAATAATAAAGTAATTAATACAATCAATAAATCAATGCAAATACAGTGATTTATAGTGGTTCAGCCCCAATGCCTACTCCACTACCTAAGCACCCCGCTTAGGATTTCCAAACTAGGTTTACTAGATTAATTCTTGTTTCCCTTACAATGAGGACTTTGACTCGAAGAGTCGCACTCTCGACCTAAGACACTTCCACACCTGAAAGTCACCGCCTTCTTATCGAGAGCACTCTTCCACCTCAATCCTAAGGGACAACTCGACTAATCCTAGTAAACTACGTTTACACATATGGCTTTACTCCTTCTACACCGAGGATACCACTCACACAACAAGACCTAACAACCTAAGTCTTACTCAAACTCAAATTCAAATAAAATAATGTCCAGTTAACAATTAAAATACAATCAAAAGAGCTTAAGAAATGAGAGAGGAACCACAGCTCTTTTCCAAGCCTTCAACGCCTTCAACTCGTCAAGAGGTAGAGCTCGTATTAAAACCTGAGTTGAGGAAAAAACTCGAGAAATAAGCATGAAAACATAAAAGTGCTAACTATCAAGTTTTGTTATCTACTCATATTTTCTCTATCTTAAGCATCTAGACATCAAACATGAGAGAATGTAAGTCTATGAATCAAGTTTGGGCTTAAAATAAAATTTCTAAGTCACTTTGTTGACTTAGGTTAACCTATACTTCAATATTTGAAATACCAATTGTTGGATGAAAATTTTTGATACCAATTATTGAATGGTCATTTGAAATGCATGTATCAAGTTTGAACTCAAAATGAATTTTCTAAGTTCATTTTTCATCCTATATTATTTTCAATGAAAAAAATGAATATTTCTAGTTATCATTCAACTTATCAAAATTATTCCTATGAATGATTTTAATCAAGCAATGGTGTGAATGATATTAGAAATGAAATAAAATAGTATGCATGAGTTTTTATTTGAAGTTTTTGAAGAAAAATCAAAGTATCGGAAAGATTGATATTTAAAAAAGGATGATACTTTGTATTTTTAAAATCCAATTTCAAAATTCCATTATAAATCAGATTCTTCATGAAACTTTTCAAAAAATTTACTGAATATCCTAGATTTTTCAGTGAGGGTGCAGTTTCAAGAATTAATTAAAAATGATTTTTCTATATTTCTCTAGAAATAACTAAAAATACTGATACCAAATGTTGGTCGAAATGGCAATTTCGTAATTTTCAGTTAATTTTAAAGAGTGCTCAATTTTCATTCAAACTTTTATGACACCACATAATGATCATGTAAAGAATGTATGTCAAGTTTGGAATGAAAATTATGTCCTTAAGTCAAGATATCAACCTAGTATGGTTTCGTTCAAAACTAAATTAGTTATCATGAAACTTGCTAAGTTTCAATCTTATCATTTACTCATAATTTTTCAAACTTAAACCTATGGACATCTTACATGAGTAAATTTAAATATATTCCTCAAATATAGATTGAAAATGATACCACTAAGTCAATTGGTTGACTTGGGTCAACTTGGTTCAAAAGAGGTAAGCATGAATTGACCTCTTATGTCATTTCATCCATATCCATATGAATTTTTTACTCTAAGTGCTTGGAAACATGTCATACTTATTCCAAACATGTTTATGAAGTTTGGACTTAAAATGAAATGTCCAAGTCGATTTGTTGACTTGGGTCAAATTTTTCCAAGTTTAAGTCCCCTAAAGTGATATAGTTATCACATTGTTCATCTAGACATGAATTTTCAAGATTAAGTACCTAGACTCATGTGATATGTGTATCTAAACATGTTTGTTTGGTGTTTACTCAAAATGAGATCTCTAATAAGAAATTTCAAACTATTCCAATTTCATTCAATATTAATATCATGAAATTGCCTAGTTATCATGAAAATTCAAACATTTATCATTCAACAACAATCATGAGTATAGAGACATCATTAAACATTGATATTCAATTTTTATACTAAGATTTTTGCAAAATTAAATCCATACCTTAGTCTTTAGAAATTTTACCAAACTTGTCATTTACTTTTCACTTTTCTTCATGATAGCATGTCCTTCAATGTTTACCACTTTCTTAACTTGCAAGTAGGCTTCATTAGTATCAAAATGAAATTATATACCAACTAGCAAGCTAACATACTAAATAGCAAAGGTTTAATGCAAAGTTTCATTTTAAAAACCTTAGGGTGTGTTTGGTTAGCGAAAATTGTTTTGCGTTTTCATTTTGAAGAAAATGAAAATGATTTTCTGTTTTTCTATTTTCTGTTTTGATGTTTTCATTTTTTGAAACGCCTTTGGTTAACGAAAACAAAATGTGTTTTCATAAAATTGAAAACTGTCAAAACTTGTTTGGTTATACAAAACAGTGTTGGTTTTCAGGAGTATTTTTCAGTTGAGAATATGAAAACTTGTTTGGTTTACCAAAATAACGAATTTGTTTTCGAAATAAATATTATATTTTAAATTAAATTTTAAAATATTTTATATAAGTTATTTGTACATTGTCAATATTATAACATTTAAAAATATTAAATACAATATTTTAAATTAATAAAAAATCTAATTTGATATTTATTATACATTTTTTTATATTAATTTAAATTAATATAATATTTTAAAGTAAAAAAATATTTTTAATTATAAATTTATTATATAATTTATTATATTTTTTTAATTATATATATTTTTTTATGAATGAAAGGTGTTTAAAAAATTCTCAATTTTATTATAATCATTTAAAATGATATTGAAACTAGTATCAAGTATAACTCAATTTGAAGAATTAGAATGATACTTGAATTGGAATGATACTTGTATCAAATATCAAGTCAGATACAAACTTTGATAAGAAAGAATCCCTCAAATAAATTTTATTAAAAAAATTATCATATACAAGTACAAGAAAGATACAAAAATTACACATAAAGAAAAAAAATATTTCATATGATACAACAAATTTTTATCTTCCATTAATTACAAATTTAAAATGATACATGAAACAATAATCTTGACCACCTCTTGCTAATATTGACCACTTCTTGCCGCATTTTCACTTTTAGCTGCGAGATCATCTTGTTAGTGAATAAAATATAGGGTTGTTTGAATATTGCACATCTCTAATAAAAAATGAGATGGTTTCTCCAATTCTATACCCCATGTATGACTTTGATATATGAAAAATATATATAACTTGAAATAAAACCAAAATAGTTTTATCAACAAACTCAAAAAAAAAAATTGATAGTCTTACATTTATTTCAAATTAAATTAAAAATTAATTATTTAAAAATAAAAGTCATACATTTTATTAATGTTCGGCTGATATCTTGATACAAATTATACTTTAAAATCAAAGTAGCAACGTAATCTATACTTTTAAAAAACTTCACATATAGCAGTTCACTTTAAAATCAAAGTAGCTACTCATTGTAATCTATACTTTTAAAATTGAAGTGAATTCAACTACTTAAATTAGACCATACTGTAAATTACACTTCAATCATGAATCAAATCAGCCCTGACCATGACATACTGTAAAACCAAAAGAGAATAGTAGTTCACCATGTATAAATAACAACTCAGCCATGAACTCGGTCAACAACAAATCCAACCACTAAGAGCTATGAACTAATCAACACTACTGTAAATAACTCAGCCATGAACTTAGTGAACAACAAATCCAACAAAAAGCTATGAACTAAGTCAACAGCATATCCAAAAAGCTAATCACTGAAGCAGATGCATCAATAACATAAACAAAACCATCCGCAAAGTTCAAACTCAGCCATGAACCAACAATAATAGTAGAACAATAAGAGAAAGTAGCAGTTCACTAAAACCATTTGCAAGGTTCAAACTCAGCCATGAACCAACAATAATAGAAAGAAATAGTTCACTGAAATCATCCGTAAGGTTCAAACTCAGTTATGAATCAACAATAACAGAAAGTAGCAGTTCACTAAAATTGAAATAAAATCAACTACTTAAATCATGAAATAGTTCACTGAAACCATCCGCAAAGGTTCAAACTCAGCCATGAACTGAGCAACAACAGTCATGAATTGATCAATAACAGCCACCAACAACAGCCAACAACATCGATATAGAATTGAGCAATAACAGCCAACAACAACAGCCACCAACAGCAACGTAAGATTTATATAAATGTTGGGCGATGAAGGAAATGTGCACCATCATTAATTGATGATCGTCTCCAATTCATTGACCACACAAGAAATGGCATGCCCATTATCTCATTCATAGAAATACAACCAGAAATACAATCATATAAGCATACACAATAAGCATACACAAAACATATATAGTATAATGGGCAATATTGACCTACGGCATTATGAAGGAAAGTGCACATACCCATTGATTGGGTATCGCCTCCATTTCCTAATGGGCACATACCCATTGATAGAATTATAGTATAATGGCCTATTGCGGACTGATTAGCAAATACCCAATCAAAAATTAGGTGGACTATTTTTGAACATTTTGAATGAATCGCCAAGAGTCTGCGAACCAATAATTTTTTATTTGTACATTGTCGTCATAAGACTCATAATAAGAAAAACTACTAATAAAAGACGTACCGAAGACCGGTTCCAAACAGTTTCATCGGCTTCAATAATATTTGTGTCAGGATTCCAGGTTACTCCGGTATGATTAATTAGCTCTTTGAAAGATCGATAAGTTCTATGAAGACGATATTTTTTTTGTCTACACTTATCAAACCCAAATTTGCCCCCAAACTTTTCCTCCAACTTATCACTAATCTCCTCCCAACTTTTCTTATCATAGTTGGTGGTACCACGTTGTCTTGTGTACTTGGCCAAAATTTTTAAAAATTATTCAGTCACAAGGTGGGCCCACTCAGCCACACTTTCTCTTGGTTTGCGGTGGCCACCCATATTCAACTATTTATTCTACAATTGTAAACCAAAATAGGACATAAATAAATCATGTAAACAGCAGAGTAATGAATTGAACAGAACAAAGAAATGGGGAATTAGTCCACCAAAGGAACTTCAAAGAAATGGAAACCTTTTGACAGTAGAGTAAAAATCATGCAAAACATATGAACTGGTCCACCTTTTGACATTAGAGTAAAAATCATGCAAAATAATTGAACAGAACTGCATTCCAATTTCACCCAAACAAATTATCTTATACAAAAACTTTGGTCAAATGTTAATAGGATCTAGGCAAATAGGCAGTCTGCTGCTAGGTCAAAAGAAAGGAAAATACGCTATATTAAAGAGCTTGATTGAAAAATACTAACACTGCAGACATAAGCAACAACCTTATCAGCTCAATTAACATTATTACAGGTATGGGTTCCCTTTAAGTTTTGTAAAGGAAAGATACTATTAGTTGTTTGTCCTTACAAGGTCATGCATGTTACCAAGTTCATCAATCTATATCTATGTTGGAAGAACTTAGCCGAATTGAAAATAGAACTGGATGAATGAGAAAACAAATCCTTACTATATCCAAGAGAGAACTGGTGAAAGAAGAAAAAGAAGAAAAACATTACCCAGAACCCAATAATCAATCAAATAATGAGACATTGTTGTTTTCTAGGAATGAGAAAGGAATACCTACATTTCAAAGAAAGAGAGATGCCTCACCATCCAAGACAGACAACAACAGTTCAGTATGTGTACTAAACTTTAGAACGTACTCATTAGTGGATCAATAATTAGTGGATATTCTAAGGTAAATGTATGTAAGTAACAATGTAATTCAAAAGAAAAAAAACAACGGTAATTCAAAACCCGGAGTACTAATTAATGGAAAATAATTTAAATACTCTCTTTTTCTAATGAAATACTTTCCAACATTTTATTAAAATGGGAATTTGATAACTCAAAATATATCAAAACCAAAATTCACTAAAACATCCATTTGAGAATCTGGAAGTTTTCTCAGCTTAACCATAACTCACTATGTAAAATTTCCCCTAGCTTTTCTGTATTTGACAAGTGAATCAAAAAACAACAATCACAGTAAAATATCACACGGGATGGATAAGTAGAGAAGAAAAAAAACACTGTTACCAATTGAATGAAGAAACTGATTTGAATCATCAGGTGGAAGAACTCAGGTTACTGGAGCAAGTTAAGAACTTCTAATTCTTTTATATTTAAGTTTCGGTACTTATTCTAGTGACATCATTCTCGAAAGAAAAGAAAAAAATAGAAAAAGATACACAGACATATTGCACTGCATGGATTGGCTATAGAAATGATTTAAAGACAGATTGTTTATCCACATTTTTCTCAATATGCACTTCTAAATCTAAACAAATTGCACAACTTGCAGATATCAAACCCTAATTGCACAAAAAAAAATATAATACAGATATCATATCAAACCCTAGATCTGTTAATCACAACATGCAGATCTGTTAAACCCTAGATTTGTAAAGAACAACATCATAGCCGGCAGATTAAAAAAAAGGAAGAAGAACAATATCACAACATGCAGATGTAAAGAACAATATCATAGCCAGCAGATTAAAAAAAAAGGAAGAAGAACAATATCATAGTCGGCAAATTAAAAAAAAAAAAGAAGAAATCCGAAAGAAACCCTCAGAACAATATCACACATACAACCTAAATCCGAGATTTTAAAAAAAATCCGAAAAAGAAGTAGATCGCAATGAGGAACAACCCCTAAAAGAAACCCTCAGAACAATATCACACAGATAACCTAAATCCTAGATTTTAAAAAAATCCAAAAAAGAAGTAGATCTACTCATGGCCGGCAAAAAGGAAGAAGAAATGGGGTTTCGAGGTTACCTTGGACGGAGTTTGCTGTCGGAGGGGAGCTACGGGAACAGATCGCGCCAAAAATTCGAAATGGGGTTTCGAGGTTACCTTGGACAAAGTTTGCCGTCAAAAAAGAAGTAGAACAACCCCTAAAATTCGAAAGAAACCCTCAGATCTACTCATAGCCGGCAAAAAGGAAGAAGAAATGGGGTTTCGACGTTACCTTGGATGGAGTTTGCCGTCGGAGGGGAGCTGCGGGAACAGATCGCACCAAAAATCGCCGCGGAGGGGAGCTGCTAGGGCTGGGCAAAAACTTGTCACCGCAAAGGGGTCTGCGCTAGGGTTATCGCGTGAGAGGTGTGCGTGAGAGTTGTGCGTGAGAGGTGTCGGGTTTTATTCGAATACCCGAAAATGGATTGTTTTCGAGATAATTACAAGTTTGCCACTCCGCCTGTTTTCTGTTTTGGATGAAAACACTGAATCGGTGTTTTCTAAATCATGTACAAAGCCTGTTTTGAAGAAAACGCGTTCTAGCGAAAACAACTACCTGTTTTTCGCTGTTTCGCGCAACCAAATGTGTTTTCGGGCGCGTTTTCATTTTCAACGGAAAACCAAAACCCAAAACGCGTCCGTTTTGGATAACCAAACACAGCCTTAACCTATGCTAGATAGTAGATATTCATTTTAAGGGGTTATCATGATATCAAAATGAATCTAAGGGATCTTAAGATGTGAAGCATTTGAGGAATAAGGTCTCTAAACATGTTTAACTAGTTTGGACTTAAAGGAATGTCTCTAATGGTAAGTATCAACCTAGAGCAAGTTTCATTTAATGAAATTTGCCTAAGTGTTAAGATTCTACCTACTCATGAAAATTCAAGGATTTAACCTGCAATTCTAATCATGGGTATTGAGACATTATTTAAGCTTAAGCATTAAGGTATAACACTAAGATTTGAATTTATCAAAGTTATACCTTATTCATGATAATTTGCCAAACTAATCTTTTTCATTCTAATTAGCCTTCCTAAAATACTCATAACTTGCAAGTAAGCTACACTTATGTTTTAGTGAAAATATAGCTACTTAGCAAGCTAACCAAATCAAAAAGCAAAGAGAAGCATCAAATATCATTATAAAAGTTCACTTTGCTAAACAGCTTGAAATCCGTTTTAAATAGAATCAAGTGATACCAAAACAAATTTTAAAGAGATCACAAGTGAAATATAAATAAAAACTTGATCTCCAACCCTTCCTATTGGTTGAAAACTGAAAGGCCACAATGAGCATACGATTTAAAACCGCAAGGTTGCTTAGGCCCATTACAGGCCACTTAGGTCTCCGAAGAGACCGGGAAATCAAAATCAAAAAATCATTTCCAAAGAACTCTTTAACAAGAGCGGGGAAAACAACTCAAATTAAATATGTATCATAACTCCAACTTAAATAAAGCAAACCAAAGTAAGGAGATGATACCAAAATGTTTGATGCCAATTTTACCTAATTAGGTGAAAGCTTGAAGTTGCAACCATAAAAGGATTCTTCATTCAACTCTTTGGTCAACTTCAACACATCATCAATCTTTCACCCTTGTGTGGTAGCTCCCCCTACAATAGAAGATGTGATCTTTGGTACCCAAATGGCTTTGGGTCCTTGGGGGTTAGATGGCCTAGGAATCCAAAGTGTCCTAGCTACACTTGGATTTTTCTTGAATGCACAATCATAAATGGCATGGCCAAAAGTACCACAACAAAAATAATGTCCATTAAATTTTTTCTTTTCATTTTTAACATGGACATGAGATTTAATGTTAGAATGCTTGATATAAGAAGGATGATGGACATGAGCATTCTTAAGTGAAACATTCTTCTTTTGAACATGAGATTTAAATGTGGAATGCCTAACATGAGAATGATGATGAACATTGGCATTCTTTACATAAGCATTTTTATTCCTAGGATTTCTAAAAGATGAAGCATGTGATAAATTACTAGTTTTCTTACTCAAGAAAACAATCTCATTTTTAAAGTCATTAACGGATTTGTGTGAAGCTTGTATTTGAGATTTCAACAAGCTATTTTCAACTTTCAATTTTTCATTCTCAAGTTTGAAATTATTTTTCAAATCATTACTCCTAAGTTTCATTTTTGATTTCAAACATTCATTTTCGTTTTTCAAGTCTTTTACCTCACTTTTTAAATTCTCAATTTCAAACTTAAGATCATCATGGCAAGAAACAATTGTATTTGTATTCAATTTTTCATTCTCTAGTTCATGCACATGAGAACTAAGCCTTAAATTTTCTTTCTTTAATTTTCTATTTTCCTTGTTCTTTTTTACAAGGATGGCATATATTTTTTTGCATTCTTCTAGTAGTTCTTCATAAGACATGTCAAGGGATTTAGAGCTACTAGAATCATTATTTTGATCATGACTAGAAGACGGTAAATATACCTCATTCCGAAGACCCATGAGGCAAAAGTTCGATGTAGCTTCATCGTCCTGTCTAAAAGAGGCTTCACTTGATTGAAATGTGGATGGAGAAGCACACTTCTTTTTGGATTGTTTCTTCAAGAGAGGACAATTCATCTTCTTGAGTCCCGTCTCTTGACAAAGGAAGCACCTAAGTTTTCTTTTCCGATTTTTGCTTGTGCTTCTTTGGATAGAAGTGCTTTGGGCATCAAAACCGAGGTTAGTACTAGGGGGATGACCATTGTCATCGCCACCCTCAACAAAAGTATTAAGCTCTTCGGTTTTAGCATAATCATATAACATATTTAATGTTTCCAAGATATCAAAAGCGGAAGAACAATGCATAACCTTGTCAAGTATTTCATTTGAAAATGAGCAATATAGAAGATGCGTTGTTTTAGCATTCAATTCAAATAATCTAACTTGTTCTTGAGTCCAATCATTTATGTCAATAGTGGGCTCAACATACTCATTCTTTAGCATGCACAATAGATCTAAACTTTGTGTTTTAAGAAAGGTATACATCCTACTCTTCCAAACACCAAATTTTTCTTCATCAAACCTAGATAGTGCAAATGCTATACTCTCTAGAGCCATTTTTCGGATCGAGGCAAGATGTAGATGAGATCGTGAAATCTCAATCCACGACCTGCTCTGATACCAAATGTTATAGAAATGGCAACACTATAGGGGAGGTAAATAGTGTGTTTACTAAATCAATTTGCCCGAATCGATTTTAATCATTTTCTTAAACTAATTAGGCAATTTATAATTCGATGATTAGATGCAGAAGCGATAAATGATAAAGCAATTAATACAATCAATAAATTAATGCAAACACGGTGATTTATAGTGGTTCGGCCCCAATACCTACTCCACTACCTAAGCACCCCGCTTAGGATTTCCAAACTAGGTTTACTAGATTAATTCTTGTTTCCCTTACAATGAGGACTTTGACTCGAAGAGTCGCACTCTCGACCTAAGATACTTCCACACCCGGAAATCACCGCCTTCTTACCGAGAGCACTCTTCCACCTCAACCCTAAGGGACAACTCGACTAATCCTAGTAAACTACGTTTACACAAGTGGTTTTACTCCTTCTACACCGAGGATACCACTCACACAACAAGACCTAACAACCTAGGTCTTACTCAAACTCAAATTCAAATAAAACAATGTCCAGTTAACAATTAAAATACAATCAAAAGAGCTTAAGAAATGAGAGAGGAACCACAGCTCTTTTCTAAGCCTTCAACACCTTCAACTCGTCAAGAGGTAGAGCTCATATTGAAACCCGAATTGAGGAAGAAAGCTGGGCGCTTGAGAAAAGGTTCACAGAAGAAAGCTGGGCGTTATTGATCGATCCTTTGAAGGCTCAAATCTCCCTTTTAATTGCTCAATAAAATCTGTAAGAGTAGGAGAGAATAATTAATGGTTAAGAGATTAGATGAATGATATTTATACCCTCTCAAAGAAACGACAACTCAACAGGTAGAAAACTATCTGTTATAGCCGCTCGGTCGATTGGCCGGTCGACCGCTCAAGCGACCGCTGCCCTGATGTCTCTGTGCGGTCGACCGATGGGTCGACCGCCAGACGCAAATCTTGCGTTCCCGCAATCTGGTCGATCGCCCGGTTAACCAACGCAAGTTGCGTCTTTGGCGATACGCAGTCCGGTCGACCGATGCGTTCTCTGCCAATTTTTGGCTTCAATCGATCAACCACCCGGTCGACCAAAGTAGCTACTGCCATTTTTCTAACCCTATTCGGTCGACCGCCCGGTCAACCGAACCTAGGCCGAATTTGATTTCTTCAGCCTTCTTCTTCCGCGCTTCATTTCCAGGTTCCAGCTTTTAACGAGCATCAACTTAGAGAGCTTTTCATGTGATCTTTGGACTCGTCCAAGACGTCTTTGGTGCACACGTCTATCTTCGAGAAATTTCCGTGACGAACCCGAGCGCGACGATCAATGTCCTTCCGATTTCTTCCAATTTTTTTGATCGAGGACATCTAACACTAATCGATATGGAACTTGAAAGATTTCTCGATAAAATATTAGTTCCATGTTTGTTATCATCAAAACCGAGATTAAGATCAAGGTTGAAAACCTAAAGCCAACAAACTCAACGGCAGCTAGCTTCACTTTCTTTTCTTCAATGTAATTATGATATTCAAATATCATATATACCTTCCTTTCCCACTCCAAGTATGTATCAACATCATTCCTTCCTTTAAACTCAGCAATCTTCATCTTTATGGAGCTCAAATTGTTGTCTCTTGCATCTCTTGTACCCCTTGCATCTCTTGCATCTACTTTTCTCCAAGGCCTAATTGTGACGGCCTCATCTTCATCCCAATCTGATTCTGCATCCATCTCATGCATATGAACCCGTTTAGGCTTGTTGCCACCTCCTCTTGCGATTGCACTATTTTATTGTTTAGAACTTTGTTCATTTCTCTCCATTTGGCCATACAAGTCTTATACCACCACACCAAGCCGATTTATGAGGTCAGCCAATGCTTCTAAAGTGATCACATGTCTACCTTGCTCCATACCTAAATCATCTCTTTCTTTGTCACTAGAATGAGACATGGTTTTGCTGCAAAACAAAGGTTAGTATCCAAAAGAGATCAAATTGGAACCTCACCACACTCCCTCACGTGTTTCACTCAAGAAAATTCTTTCAAGCTTATCAAACAACACAAGAACTAGCAACAAGTAGCAATTTCCCAATAACAAGCACCTTATCACCAAAAAAAACTATTGAAAATAGTAGGAAAGACCAAGGAAGGGAACGGTTAAAGGAAGAAAAAATATTAAAGCAAAAATTTAGGGTTGGGCAAGGAGTAAGGATTAACTACAAGAAAATAGAAAATAGAGGATGGTCAGGAAAGTCAAGGGAAAAAAAAGAAATGTGGTTAGGTATGGAAAATGAAAGATATAAATTGTGGTAGGAGAATAAAGCCTTTTTTTAGAGTAATTCAAGATATGAATTATGGTAGGAGAATAAGACCTTTTTCTGGTAGGAGTAATTCAAGATATGAATTATAGTAGGAAAAAAAATTTCTTTTTTTTTCTTTCCTTTCTTTCTCCACAAATTTCCTTTCCTCTTTTTTAACTTTCCTTTCTTTCTCCACAAAATTCTTTTTTCTTTTTTTTTCTTTCCTTTCTTTCAACACAAATTCGAATTTTCTAGGGGTGGCAGAAATGGGTACGAAATGATAGCACGACACAATAATTACGGGTTGGACTAGAAAATCGGCCTGATAAGCATATCGGGCCGGGCCGGCCCGGCATGATAACATTGCAGGCCAACGTGGGCCAGCTCTTATCGGGTCGGGCCGGCTCGTTTGGCCCTCTAAGTATTAAAAAAATTAATTTTAAGTCTAGTTTAGTGCTTGTTTAGTGCTTTAAAATTGAAGGTAAAGTTAATCCATGGAGCTTTTCATCTGAAATCTCATATTTGATGCTTATTTAGTCTCTCAAACATTTTAAATTAATTTTTTCATAAGTTTTTAGCAAGTTTTTAGTTGATAAACGGGCTCACGGGTTGTGCCGGGTGGCTCGCAAAATATTGCGGGCCGGGCCGGGAATTTCCGGCCCATGGAGTTAGCGGGTCGGCCCGGCTCGACACGCTACCTTATCATGCCAATTGCGGGCCAACCCATTTTGCCACCTCTAGAATTTTCTTCCTTTTTTTTCTTCTTCTTTTTTTTCGACTTGAAACAATTACAAAACAAAGAAATCAACGAGAACAAATAGGCTAAACCCAAAAACTAACTTGATTCTCCGCAGTTTTTTCCAAGCTAATTTTTGACCCGCTTCCGAACTTATTTTGAAATAGTGCAACATAGAAAAGTTGTATCTCTTCCTCTTATCTTTCCAACGAGTACTCACACACCCTGATCAGAGTTATGGTTGGGGAGATATGATCAAAATACTACGATTGCTCCTCGAGACCTTCGGTTGTGCGAATTTATCCTAGCAAAGGTGTAGAGAACCTTGGCTCTGATACCAAATGATACGGATCTTGATGGATAAAGCAAGGAGAACATGAGTGTTTGAGGTTTGGATCAGTTTTGGAAGAGGGTAGGGGAAGATGGGTATGGTCAGATGGGGGTTTGGCGAGGAAACGATGGGAAACAAGAAAAAATAAGATAGTAAATATAGGTATCCTACTAGACCTCCATCTAACAATGTAGAAGGCAATCTAGATAACATGATTGAGTTTTCCTACTAGACCTCTAATTGACATGCAATTAGCAACCTAGATCAAAGGAACAAGAACCAGGAAATGCCACAAGCACAAGACTTGATAAGTTAACAAGCTCTTGGAATAAAATGAGAATATCAATTCCTCACAATTTGCATAAGCAAAGTTGTGTTCAAAGGTTCCTCAAAAATACATAATAATGAGGTATTTATAGACCTCAAAACCTAGACCTAAATAAAAGACTTTCCATAATTGTAAAATAAGTCCTAAACAAGTTTACTTGCTAAACAATTCGGACCTAATTAAAAACATAAAGACTAGTGGGCTTAGCATCGTAAGACCCAAAACAAATAAGTATTTGGCCTTAGAACAAAATAGCATATCCAAAACATGAAATGACATAAGTTAAGGTCTTTAACAATGAAAACTAAATGGATAACTTGAGCAACAACCAATCATCTTGGTCGTTCATTACAAGTCCAATAAGAGTGACATAATGGACTTGTTCTTCATCTCCAAGCAAGCTCCTTTGAATTGGATCTTTAAGTTCCTTGCTCACCAAACGTTGCGCATAAGCTTGATGAGCTTCTCTAATTTTATTGGACTTGGATCTAGTGATTGGACCTTGTGGAACTTCTAACTGATCTCTAGGCTTTGAACTCTTCTTCATGCTAGCTCCATAGCTTACTTCCGTGCTTGCATCATTGGGGCTCCACCCGATCAAACAAAGACATCCACGTCCTTCCTTATCACGAGGCATACGCCATTATAGGCCAGCATCTTCTGGATCAATCTCGACTCATTCTGAGTAATATCCCCACGAGATTGCCGGGCGACGCCATCACCTCCATTTGCAATAAATACAGACACAACACGCCTCATGTACCGTAAGTTCTAGTTTCTATTACCTCCATCTTGGAGTCCCACTAACTTGAGCGTCGAAGTATCTTTTGCAGATCCTCCCTGCTGGAGTTGCACCTGACCAGGAGAGACACCAAGACGGACCAAGTTACTTCGATCTTCAGGCAGGAACAATATTGTTACTATACATAGGAATTTATTTCTAAAGACAAGGATATATTGCAAGAATTTTTTAATAACTACTCTAACCTTTGGACATCATCTTCCTCAATCGAGAATACTTACCAACTTTGGCCTAATTTTAACACATTAAATCTAGACTTAGCTGATAATTTAATAGAACCTTTCTCTGCTTAAGAAATTTGGGACACTATTAAATCACTTGGAAATGGTAAAAGTCTAGCTCATGATGGGTTTACGGTAGAATTTTACAAGCACTTAGGATATCATATCTAATACATTTACCCAATGCATGCAATCCTTTTATTATACTGCCCAATTACCTAATAAGTGGAATCAGACAATTCTCACTTTCATTCCAAAGTGTAGAAACTCAAAAATAGTGAAGGATTTTAGACCAATAGCCCTTCATAATCTCTTTTATAGAATTTTATCTAAAATGATTGCAAATAGGCTCCGAGAGTATTTGCCAACTCTAATATCTTATGAGCAATTTGCTTTGTGAAAGAAAGAAGTATCCACGATAATATTCTTATTGTTCACGAATTGGCTCATTCATTTCATGAATCAAAAGTGTAATATCCTAGATATTAATGTTTCTTTTCTATTCTTGTTTTGATTGTCAGCCTAACAGACTAGTTCGAGGTCGAGCCGAGTCGACTAATGATCCGGTGCGAGCTTGCGAACTCGGGTAAGTGGGAGTTTGAATTATGCAATTCCCTTCCCTGTGTAGATAAATTTATTTGATTGTTCTGTTGCGTGTGCTCAATTTATTAAATTATAATACATGGGTGTGCATGTGATTGATAATTGTATTTAGTATAAGGTTATGTTGAGCTAGTGGGATTAGTCGGGTTAACGGGTTGCGAATCCGAGTTGATGAGAGTGCGGGTTTAGGATGTGGATAGGAGGAAATAGGAGGGGATTATAAAATCCTCCCCTAGGGCTAGGCGGCTCCCTATTGGAGCCTCACCAGCCGTCTTGAGAGAGGAGAGGAGCCGTCGAGCAAGAGCCAAGCCGCCCCTCCCCATCTCTCTCTCTTGGAGCAGCCGAGCCAGAGAACCAGTTGCCTAAGCTGAGCCCCCTCCTTCCCCCTCTTCCCTTCTATTGTAGTCGAGCAGAGAGGAATCGCCCAACCAAGCTGAGCCGCCCCTCTCTCTCTTCCCCTTTCTTGAAGCCGGCGGCTTGGAGTGGAGTTGTCGCCCCCTTTTCCCCTTTGTTTGAGCCGAGCCGCCAACTTTTGGAGTCAGATTCAGAGGCCGTCGGTCGGGAATTCTCCTCTAATCTTTCTTCCTATTCAAGGTGAGTGGTTTTACCCCTCCTTTCTATGGTATTTTCATGTTCTTGAGCCGATATGGTATAGTATTGTTTTTTGTGGTTTTTCGTCGATTCGTGGGTTTTGATTGCCGATTTTTGTGTCGGTTTGTGGGAGGAGGGCCCGGGACTTCCCCTTTGTGTATTGGCAACCCTAGGTTTACCCTAGTTGTGCTCAACCAAGGTGGAAGAAGGGGTGCCCTCGAGGTGTTCGGTGAAATACCTAAGAGAGGATTTTTGTTTATCATAAGAGCTATACCTTGAATTGCTTGTCAATCTAGGTTCTTGTAATGATGATGCATGCTTTAAAATTTAATCTGTGATTTTTTTGGGATTTAATCATGTTTATAAAAAATAGGATTTGATCTTGAAGCCATGGGTGTGCTTGATATGGGTTCTTGATCATGGAGTTGGATTCTTGTTTAAAGATTATCTTGATGTTTTCTAATCTTGGCTAAACTAACATGATTTAATTCTTGTGAATTTTGTCTCAATGATATAATTATGTTTTGAGGGTGATTAAGGATTTAGTTTCTGTAAATTTTGGATTTATTTCCTTGATGTGCTGGAAATTCTTTTGCTGAAAATTATATGCTGAATTGTTGATGTAGGGCTGATTTTGAAACTTATGTTGTGGTGTGTATAGTTTACTGAACATAGTCGTCTAACCTATCATTTTGACCAAAAAATATAGTCTGGATCCATAGGACACACTTTGGGAGCCATATTTGACTCGGGTGCACCAGTTTGGGGCTCAACAATAAACTGAGAATAAAACCCTAACACAATATCCTAATTTTGGTGATGATAAATTTTGATTGCATAATTAAAATTCAAGGGGCAGCATAATCTGTTAAGAGCCAACAAATAAATGTTATGCATGAAATAAAACCTCACAAATTTATGATATTACGGGTCTAGGAGTTGGGATCGGGCATTGGGTGTTGTAGAGTGTTCCCAATAGAGACATCCCTAAGACATCATAGGAAACACTTGACTTAGGTCATATTGCGTCATATCTTTATGAATGGAGGAGATGCTCGGTGAGGAGCCGGATTGCAAGCTAGGCCCAAAAGGTTGGATGGCTAATTCCCAACAAGTGTTAAAGGAATAAGTTTGGATCGGCGAATCCTGATTATTCCTACGTTATCTTTTTGGAACAAGTTCGGATGGGCAAATCCCGATTGTTCCTGTGTGGCCTCGTGGAATAAGTTCGGACGGGCAAATCCCGATTATTCCCAAGTTGCTTTTAAGGAATAAGTTGGGACGGGCAAATCTCATTATTCCTGTGATATCTTAAAGGGATAAGTTCGGACGGGCGAATCCCTATTATTCATTCTTATCTCGTGGAGCAAGTTCAGACGGGCAAATCCCAATTGCTCCCGAGTTTCTTGGTTATATGATAAGTTCGGATGGGCCAATCCTGATTATCCTAGTAACCCTTGTATATGTCATGTTGCCTTAGGGTATGGTAGGCTTAGGTCTATTGTACTTCACCGATGGGGTGTTGGATGCTTTCGGGCATGTGGTTGCCAAATAGCCTGTTAGCTAATCACTCCCTTGTGACATTTCCTGCTTAGTCAGATGTTTGCATTTATGTTATATATCTGTGTTTGGTTTCTCATGGGGGTTGGTAGAATCGCTCACTAAGTTCTTTTGAACTCATCCGTTGTCGTTATTTTATTTTGCAGAGCCTGATCGGTGAGGTGGGCTGGAGCACTTGGCGCAGCTGGAGGGCATAGGAGCTTCATTGATCTCACAGCAGTCCTAGTTAGGGGTCGTAGTCGAGTCTGTAGTAGTTTTGTCATGCACTTGTGATTTGGTGTTTTGAAATTGTAGTCCCGTGGGGACATTCATGTTTTTATTCAGATTTTATTTGTTAAAAGAACTGTTTTTCTTTGATTCATTTTTTTCTTCCGCACTTAAACTTTTGATAAAAACTTTACTGCTTATATGAAATCTAGTTTGGTTTTTCTTTTGAAATAAAATTCGTTATATTCTTTCCACTATGTTTATTTATTGAGTTGGCATGTGCATGATTTAGGCTGCATGGTATAAGCACGTATACCCTAGCCGGTCACGTGATACTGAGTGGAGCGTGACAAAAATGAACCTCTCTATATATCATTGTTAAAGTAGATCTTGAAAAAACATATGATATGCTTAAGTGAGAAGTTGTAGTACAAATTCTTATACCATATAAGTTTATGCATAAATTGATTGATTGGGTGTATGCTTGCATTTCCATTCCAACATTTGCATGTCTTATTAATGCTCAAACATCTCAATTCTTTTCTTAGCTAGGGGTATTAGACAAGAATATCTCATTTCTCCTTTATTTTATATATTAGTGGCTCAAGCTTTAACTAACTTATTCAATAATGCAGTTGAAATTAAATCCTTAAGTTCATATAAACTAAAGAATATTTTAAACATAAATCACCTAATGTTTGCTTATAATATCATATTTATCTTTAGAGTAAACAATAAGAGTTTGAAAACATTCACAAATATCTTCAAATAATATAAATTATTAATTGGCAGAAGCAAAATTGTTTTAAATCTGACATTTTCTTTTCCAAACATACCCCCCCCCCCTTCATCCACAAAGAACAGAATTTGCTAGAAATTAGGATTGCAAATAGGTAAGTTTTCTTTTAAGTATCTAGGAACTATGAATGATCGCCACCTAAAACTCATTAATACATCCTGACCCAAATTGATTTAAAATTAAGTAATTGAAAAACAAATCTTTTATCACAAGCAGGAAAGCAATTTAAATTAAATGTCTTAAATATCATCCCCACTCATACACTTTTAGTCACGTGGCTAAATAATGAAATATGCAAAATAATTGAAACAAAAATAAGGATCTTTTTTTGGGATAATAAGTCTGATGAACACAATATGCATTTGATCAACTGATCTACCATAACTTTACCAAAAACCTATGCTGGTCTCAGTATCCAGGATATCAAACTTAAGAGTTCTCTTCATATGAAAAGAATTCAAGATTATTTAAATGACAAAAATTCCCTTTGATCCAAGTAGTTAAAACAAAATATCCACATGTATCATATACTGATTGTCAGCCCACTAAGAACCCTCTAAAGAAAGCATCCAAGTCTGGAAGTTATTCCAAGAAGCTTTTTCTAAACTTAAGTTTGGTTTTTTTAAAAAAAATCATTGGATCTGGTAGTCTTACTTCATTCCTCCATGATAATTGGGTACTTGACATCTCTTTAGTCTTAAAATCTATCTTCATAAATATGAATATGATTCATCATATTAGTCATGTGCATGATTTGAAGGAAAATCAGAAATGGTAGGACTTTTATTTTTATTGGACTAACAATTTTGCAGCAAAGAACTGTGGGGCCATTGCGAACAATGAATTGTCTTTGAATCACTATCATCCTCAGCATATATATTACTGAAATGCCATCTTCCTGAGTCTACTGAAAATTTTTCAAGTTGGTCAAGTATTTGAAATTAAACATTTCACCAAAAGTGAAGTTGTTTTATGAAAATTTTGTCATGGTAAATTGGTAACTCGGTTCAGGCTTTATAAACTTGAAATCTCAACTTCTCAATATTGTGTATTTTGTAATGTAGTTTCTGAAACTATCCGGCATTTGTTTTTTTAATATTCTTTTTCTTCATATTTATGGAAATGTTTGGGTGAAAAACTTCATATTAATTTTTCGAGTAGAACTGGATGGTGTTGTGGTAGCTAGTTACTGTCGAAATCATATCCAAATTTGGATATGAAGTCCAGGACCATTGTTGGTAATGTCATCTAATTTATTTGGCATATTTGTAATAGTGTATTGCATGGTGAGGGCATGCCTACAATTTTCAATTATGTGATGTGCATTATTATTTTCTCAGATCAATATAAGAAATAGATACCACCTTAGGGTAACTTGTCATTGGAATGCAATGTTGCTCATTGGACCCCCTCTCGTAGATATTGGATCAAAATTAATTGAGATGACTCTTTTCTTGAACAAGAAGGCGATGCTGCCATTATTTTGCGCAATTACAAAGGGAAGTGCTCTCTTGTATCATCTTTATATTTTCAATCTCAGTTATTTTACATTCGAAAGACTATGCAATTTATCATGCTATATATATTGCAGCTTCAAAGAATTGACAATCGATCATGGTTGAATCAGACTACAAGATGTTGTTAGAGTTTCTCAATAATAAATCACAAGCTCCATGTCAAATACAGAGTTTATTTCAAAACATAATTACTATGTTGCATAAATTTACCCATGTAATATATGTAAATATTCCTAGATCAACAAACAAAGTTGCTCGTTAAGCAACAAATAAAACTCGAATTTGAAAGAAGTCTATAATCTGGACGGCCATTCGACCTCCGGAACTTGAGGATATCTTGTATAACGATTTGCTAGAAGTGAATAAGTTCATAGTTGTTTTTTCTTTTACACAAAAAAAATAATTAACTATTCGGATTTTAAAACTTAATCAAAAAAAGATGAAATCGGTCTAATTTTTATCCTGCTTGTCAATTCAATTTTTTGGTTCGGATTAGATTTTATGCTGGTCAGTTAATTTCCCCATATCCCAACAAAAAAGGGGCAACGCATGACTGCTTTAGGATTCGTGAAACTGCGGATGAGATGCCACAGGGAGAGGCGCAAAGAAGGAGTTGGAATGGGCGACGGCGACATCGCGGCGTCGACGGCCATAGCGCTCCACTTCCTCTGCGCCCTCGGGTTGGGCGCCGGGTACAGCCTCGCTCAACTCAAACATCATCTCAGCCTCGTCGCCGACCCTGCCCAAACCCTTCGTTTTCTCCTTGTTTGTCACCAATTCCTCCTCCTTATCTTTTTCTCTAGTTCCATTGACTGAAGCAAGCGACATGATGTCATCCCCAATTCTTGCTGGTTTCTTCCTCAGGTGGTACAAGGACCTGTTGTTATTGGAATCTACAGTTCGGTTCGACGAGATCGCGAGCATTGCTCTGTAACCTCTGCCTCTTCCTGATCCTACTTTGACTGCGCATTTTCGCTTGATTTTGAACTAAAGATGCGTTTTTTTTCTTTATCTTCTCTCTTTTGAGAATGACAGTATTGGAAAGCTGTTGCTAGGGGATTATTTGGACTTCCCGTCGGTAAGTTCTTAGCTCTTCGGTACAATTTTATATGATTGACTTGTATTCTCTTTGATCGTGATTCTTGTATGTTGGGTAATCTTTTTCGGAGTTTCCGGTTTTCTCTTTTAAACCGTTTTTCAAGTTAGTTAAGAGCAACACAACTCAACAACTAAACAACTTCATCTGAAATCCGAGTCCGAAATTCTCCTTCTCTCTTCAATTAAAAACTTATGAAACTACAAACTTGGAAAAGGCAATTTTCCACAAGCTAAGATCCCATAATATAGTTTTGTTGGATTTGACACTTGATTAAATTTTAAATGAATGGTTATCATCTGGGAAATATTAGATTATGGTACTTCCAGTTGTCAACTTGTCATAATAGGGGTTATTTGATTGATTGCTCGGTTTATTTGTTCTAATCCCGTTTTCTTGCTCTCTTTTTCTTCTTTTTCACTAGTGTTAATTATTTACTTCTATCTTTCAATTTACTGTCATAAAAATCATCTCCTGTTGTTTTCCACAACCAGGCCACTCTTCAACCTTGGTGTCTTCCTAATGCATTTAGTTGTGTTGCTGGTCTTCAATTCGACCGTTCTAAGCTTTTAAAAAAAAATCAAAATTTTGTAGCTTTCCGAAGTTTCAATTAATTCGCACCAATTATATAATCGTGATTTGTTGATGTGCTTATCCACTTTAGTCAAGTTTTAAGAACACACATGGTCCTGGTTAACCAGGCTATTTTGTCCAGAACAATGATGGTCCAGGTTAAACATGCTATAAGCTGGACCAACAACAGTATATCTACTTCAACAGGTGCCTAATATACTTATCAAGCCCCTTCTTTTCTGAAACGTCAGAAGGTCAAAAAGATCCTCTATATTCAACATTATCTGAATTAGTTCAAATTAGAATGTCTGATTTCCATTTGAAAATGTCCTATGAATCTTAACACATGCTACTAAGAACTCAAGGATATGTAACTATCAGAAAAGATGCCATAAATTTTTATGTGATCTAAATGGCACGAGTTCAGCTTGAGGCCAAATTCCTTATCTGTAGCTGGTCCATTCAGATATGCTGAATCAGAATCCTTTTACTAAGGGGTCAACAAACTTTGTTTGGATGAGAAGTATGGATGGTTATGAAAGGAGGGGGAGGGAAAGAGGAAAGCAACCTCTTGTTTGGGAGTTTTCATTGAAGGAGAGGAAAGGAAATCTATATCCCTCCATCTTCTTCCACTAATATAATTTGCAAACCTTCCAAATTGGAGAAATTAGGAGGGGTTAGTTATTATTTAGTTATATAACATAGCATTTCACAATTTTACGCTTTTAATATTAAAACTAACTAATTAGTTAGAAGGGTAAGATGATCCATACAAAAATTGTAACCTCCTGGCTCCTTCTTCCTTTATTGATAACATCCAAACAAGAGAGCAGTTCCCTCTCCGGCCCTCTCTCATTCTTCCTATTCCTTCCCTTCCTCTCCCTTGACTAAAACTCCCAAAGTAGGACTAAGGCTTGAAGGCTTGAAGGCTTGAATTGACATAAGCTGTTGTATATACTGGAAAACATCTTATAGAAACTCTAGAACTGAATTTTTTTTGAGTTTCTGCTTGCCACCTAAGGAATCTATCTTACTTTTTCAATGAATTAGCATAAGCAATTAAGTTTTACTTGATTTACTATTCATCATTTAACATATTGTAACTATTTTCAAAATATTCTAATTCTACTAATTTTTCTTCTACTCTTATGTGTCAGGTGCTGTACTAAATGCATTTGGAGCAATTGTTCTGGGTGCACCTGTTGGCATTAAGTAAATTTAGTTGCTTTACTTGTTATGACAAAGTGTTATTTTGTTGTTTTTAAATGTAGAAGGATCAGATACAGACAACAATAAAAAAATAAAAATCAATTAATTCTTAGCTCTTGAGGACTTCATTTTTCTAAGGTCTCAGTAGAAGTGTGATGTATTTGCAATACCAATACTAGTATAAGACAACGACCAAAGATAACATCTAAGATTGTTGACATTTGTATCTAATGCAGGTACTGGCCAAGCACCATATACTGGTCATCTCTTATGTCATTATTCACTGTAAGTTACTCACCATTGATGTTTCTACTTAGTCTGGAAAACCAAACAGGACAGGTTTATTATACAATTTCGGAAAGCCTGTATGAATACGTAACTCTAAAAACCAGTTACAGCTGAATTTCTGAGACGTACTTCAAATATGCTTGTGTTGGGTTAATTATAATAGGATAGATTTGCATTTAGCTAATTTGTACTTGTCTGCCCCAATCAAGATTTTACTGTATATTTCATATTTTTTTGACCATTTTATATAGGTAACTAAGAATTTTATGTTGAGCCAAACCAACAATTTGTCAGCATTACCTTGATCAGTTGAAAATTTGCATACAAATGATAAGTTGTTCTGAGCACCTAGCATCATTCATAATTTTAATTATATAAAAACCGATGTAAGTGATTAACATGTGTAATATGAACTAGTCTCATCTACCTTGGCACATATGACCCTGTTTTGACCTATATTACTAATTTACTAGCAAACTAGTAGAAACTTGGTGTGGAAATTTCTAACTCGTGCACTGAAACATGCCTAATGAATTGTTGTTTTCTGTCAGTTTGTGCCTGCACTTTGTGTTTTTGGATTATCAAAGATGGATTGGCAACGCATTCTTGCTCACTCCATGTAGGCGTTGTTACCTCACTCCAGTCTAATTATTTTGCAACCACTTGAAATTCTCACATTTGAATGTAGTTTTTTCTTTATCGTCACAGACCGAAAGAAATAGTTGACTGCGTGGTTTCTTTACCAGCTCAGGGAGCTATCCTTGGTGCATGGCTTGGAGCTTGGCCTATGCCACTTGACTGGGAAAAGCCATGGCAGGTTATTCTTCTGCAGTTCATTCTTTTCTTTTTGTGCTTTCTGATATCTCCTAATAATCCAACCACTTGATAGAAATCACATGTAAATTCAGAAAAGAGGATTTGATTTGATGCAATGCTCTTTCTTTAATGTTAGGAATGGCCAATTTGCGTTACATATGGAGCAGTTGCCGGTTACTTATTCGGTATGTTAATCTCCGTAGTGTTCGTGCACGTGCTAAGGGGTCAGACTCATGTTAAGGCTGAATGATGGATGTTCTAGGGAAATTTTGGAGATGTATGGTCTTCTTTGCTGATGTTTCTAAGAGTTTGTAGTTTGGTACTTCATAGTTTTGACTGCCTTAATACGGTTTACAATTTTTTTGCATTGTTTTTTTCAAACATTTATGTTATGCAACAAACTTTTTTTTTACCCCATATCAAATGATATGAAACAAGACCATAGTTTATGATGGTTTACAATTTTATCAGCATTCATGTAATAAAAATTGTATCTGCATCACATCTTATTTGTATCCGCACAATAAAAATGAATATAATTACGAATATAAATTTAAATGTGCATGTCAAAGTATATTTGCATCACATTCAATATGCATGTCATTGTATATTTAAGAAAAAATTGTACTTTTGGTCTTTACAGTTTGTTCGAATTTTGATTTTAATCTCCATAGTTTCAAAATTTTGATTTTAATTATCATATTTTATTTTCGTTTAGGATTTGGTTTTTATCGTCACATGAGGCCTAAATAGAGCTGACATGGATTACAAATGCTGATCGGACATTGTTGACGTGGACCTGCGGGGACTAACTTTGTAAACTATAGGGCCCAAAATTATTATATTTCTTTAAAAAAATATAAAAAATCACAAGATATTTTTAATTTTATTTATAAATAATTATAATATTTAAAAATATTAAAATTGAGCACACTACGATAATTTACGTTGATTTGGGTGGATTTAAATCGACGTCGTCATTAGGCGTTGATTTTTTATCCGTTAATTACTTTAATTTAGCGCGAATTCTGCAATAGTTGCAGAATTCGAAAATCTACTCTCGTGATCTGCTCATCTCTTCATTGATCACCTCCTCATATCCATTTTGATCCTAAATTTGGCGTATTCAAAGCGTTTTAAATTTTATTTCGAACGTCAAAATTATTGATTTTCACTTTAACAAATATCGATTTTTTATGCATTTGTTGTAGTGGCAACACCATAATATAAGATTATTGCTACGATTTCGTGGGAATTGTTAAGGAATATTCATGAAAAATCGATATTTATTAGAGTGAAAATTAACACTTTTTGACATTCGAAATTTAATTTAAATCGATTTAAATGTGCTAAACTTAGGATCAAAATGGAGGTGTAGAGGTGATTAGTAAAGAGGTGAGCATATCGGGAGAACAGATTTTTGAATTTTGCAACCACTGCGGAATTCACGCCTAATAACGGTGTTAGTTTAAATTCACTCAAATTAACATAAATTATTGTAGTGTGCTCAATTTTAATATTTTTAAATATTATAATTATTTATAAATAAATTTAAAAAATATTTTGTGATTTTTTATATTTTCTTAAAAAAAAAATAATTTTGATCCCTATAATTTATTTGAATTTTGATTTTAGTCCCTAAAATTTTAGTTTTAGTTCACATAATTTACAAAGTTAGTCCTTGAAGATCTACGTCAACAATGTCCAGTTAGCATCTGTTATCCACGTCAGCTCCGTTTATGCCTCATATAACGATAGGGATCAAATCCTATACGAAAATAAAATATGAGAACTAAAATCAAAATTTTAAAATTATAATGACTAAAATCAAAATTCGAATAAATTGTAAAGACCAAAAGTATAATTTTCGCTATATTTAATTACAATAACATCCCAATAAATTTTAACATATATAATATATATTATAAATTTAAATAGCTTTATAAGTGATTAATCCACGTATTGCCTATTAATAGTATTTTTTAATTTTTACTGATTTTTATTAATATTTTATAGATTTTATGAAATTTCGTTATTTAAAATGCTATGCCAATATTCATAATATGAATATGTTTATCCATATTTGTCAAGGGTGTGAAATGTAGTGACACTGAGGGAACTGATCTCTACCTTACAAAATATAGTTATTAATTTTATCCTCTTTCCACAATTTGAATCAGATTTAAAGTTTATACCTAATGGGACGATTAACGACAGTCCACACCAGAGATAATCAAATTCCAATCCCTAGAAATATAAAAGAACATGAAAAACGTAACTAAAATGTTAGTTCGAATATGGCCGCAATACGATAATGAGGACCAGCACTATTTCCCATCAGTCTTCAACCATTTCAGCTTACTCTATAAATACATCTAACCACTTTTTTGCTTACGCCACTATAAATCATAAATCAATAAAAAAAAATGAAGCCGACAAAGGGTCTAGCGAATACATCAAAAAATAAAAAAAGCTTGCACACCCATTACTGAAAATTATAGAAGGGGCAGCTAATCCCTACTTCTAATAATTATTGTTAAACAAATCTGAAAATAATTAACTAGATTCAGTAGCCCCAGAGGAATCACCTTTTGCTCGTAATAATATTTATAAAAAATAGAAAGAGAAATAAAAATAGAATGAACTAAATACACCTATATAAGGGTAAGCTGAAGCTTCGGCCGGTTGGGTTGTGGCTCTACTACCTCCATGTGAATTTTCACTGTCTGTAGTATGTTATAACGGATGTTCGTCCCCACCTTGGTAACTCTTTGATGTGCCTCATCCACCACCCAGTCACTTCCATTATTGCCTTTGGGCACCAAGTACACTGGTCCTTCTATGCCAAACCTGGAAAATTATAGCAAGAATTTAGTACTAGTAATGGATCAACTTTGTGGTGGTATTGTCTGCATTACTCATGGAAGTAACATCATTAATAAAGGTCAAATAGAGTTGCCCTAACCATAAGGGCCCCTTAAACAGAAAAAGGCACCAAATATATAGATTCTTATTTCACTATTCAGATGCACACCATAGAATCAGTCATTATTCTTTGTTATGAAGAGTATAATCAGATTTGAAAAGAGCTAATCGTGTACAAATAGTGAGGGTACTGTATAGCACTTGCAATTTTGTGAAAGCATCTGTAGACAAATATTAGTTCAATTAGAATATCCATAGCAGTAACAACTAGTGTAAATAAAGCAATATACAACCAAGTTGTTATTAAGCAACTACTTAAAAAACAAATGAAAATTTTATACACTGATGTTATCTAAGAAATTTGAATGAAGTCATACAAAAAAGAGCAAAGGTATAATTGATGATGGAATTCAATAAATACGAACCATTATAGTACACCAGATCAAAGCACCAAAACAATTACGCTACTAGTTATCTCCTTGTTCTTGATAAAATATAATCAACGTTTTCATGGTACATATAATTAATATGATTACCATCGTGACCATGTCAAATTTGGCACATAGAGCAATAGTTTCAGCTGCAAATGCATGTGGGAAAATATATAAAATATACCATTTTGTACAAAACAATTATCAGAAATACAGATACTATGCTAGTGTCTGATGAAAGACATACTTGGGAACGAAAACTATGAATCCATTTGACTTGATCTTCACTATTCTGGCCTCTGTATCCGTTGGCCTGAAAAAACAATTAAGAAAAAAAAAGCAGTTAAGTTTAAAATACTGGAAGACACAAGGAATACTATGAAGATTCAGACAACAAACTAATATTTACCGTTTCCTGAAGTATATAAGTGTATGGAGTTCAACTGAGGCACGGCTTGCCATCTGAGCATTTCGATGTCGATAATTCAAATCTGAGAGAAACACAATTATTAGTCAACATTTATAAAAACTTCATGCACACCAAGTAAGCGTATAGGCTAGCCATGAGGAAAAGTGCATGCCTAAATGAAGCGAGGCAAGTTATATAAGCAATATTGCAAATATTGATAGCTGATTCTAATTTGTGAATAATCATGCCATCTTTAGTTATTAATATCTTGGAAAAACAAAGCCCACTACATCCAAGTAAGCAAGGATTATTTATCAAGTGAACAACAGAATTCTTTCAAGCTTCTCCAAAGTGAGAGCAAATAATCTTTTTTTAATCTGGATTGTGTACAGAACAGCCAATACCAAAGTGACAGAGCAAAGCAGCAAAACAAATTAACACAAGCATAACAAGAAAAAGTAAAATGACAGAGATCATTTCTCACTAATGGCATCCCTAGCATCAGCAAGTAACAAAAGAAAAAAAATATATAAGAAAGTGGAGATGAAGAAATAACCTATCAAGGTAAGTTTCTTGCCTTCTTACACAAAGAAATGAAGGAGAACTCGCCATTTGCTATTATCACTTAATTCCCCAATGGAAATAATGAGAGAGTAAACAAAATGAAGCAAACCATATCAAGACCTTTTATTTTCATCAGGAAACCCAAAGTATCAGAAGGTGTACCACTCATGAACCTCATTTATGAAATGAGCCAAATCAGCCAAGTGTCAGTTGGGATAAGGTATAAGATAAAGTTCACACTAGGACTCCAACCTTAGGAGTTAGGAATTAGGTGTTTTTTGGACAACATATCATTAAGTTAAAAGTGTCTTACTGTCAGCAATGCCGGTAAGCTGTGGACCATCCTGAAAAATTGGAGGAAGCTTGGCAATTCCCAGTGCTGCAGCTAGCAACCTATGCACAATGACATCTGCAGAAAATATTCAGTTCAATATCCAATTCTCTTGTTCTCAACTTTTGTATGGATCAGAAAAGATTTACACGACTTAAAGACTTCGTGGGAAGCAAGTACTGAGAAAAAAAATTAACAAACATAAGGGTAGCAGGTAGCAGGTAGAGGTGGCAATTAGGTGCTCAGCCCAATCTATGTGCCAAGCGACCCAAGCCTAGCCCAAGCCCGAGTCCAACCACAGTCCAACTTTTATAATTTTTTAATAAACTTACTAATAATTTACTAAAAATACTTAAATAAGTAATTATTTCATTATTTTTTAAGTTTTAAATTTATTTATTATCTATTTGGTAACATTTTAGATTTGTTAATAAATTTCCAATTAATTATTTAGTTTTAAATTATTTTAAATAATTTTTGGGCCGCCTGGACCATTGCCACCTCTAGTAGCAGGTTATTCATGGACCTTTTTTTCAGAGCTTTTGTGACAGCTCTTGAGTAGCAAGCAGCTAGGTTGCATCTGAATGTCATGTCCAGTGAAATGCCACAGGTTACACTAAAGATTATTTACTTGGTTCTGAAAATCATTTTATAGATCCACAACAATAAATTCCACTAAAAAGTGAAAAAAATGTTAATAGCACAAAAAACTGGTAGTAGTAAAACAAGCAGTGGAAGTGTTCTGAATGACAGCTAGATATTAGATTTACAACTGCCAAAACAAATAATAAAAATAGGAAACAGGTTGCTATTAATATCAACTTCAATGAAAATCAACACAAGTCAAGGGCATTCAGTTGTCAAATGTACGTTTGGAATAATAATTTAACTCAAAATATATGAATAACATTTACCATGAATACATTTGAAACAATGTTTTAGATCGGGCATTTGCATCAAAACAACTAGGGGAAGTTATATAGATAGCAGGTTTTGTCCATGTTCATTATCACAAAGAGCACTTACCTGATTGTATGAATTGTTAAACTTAGGGTATCTTCTTTTCGCAGACTGCACAAATAGCATAGCATTGGACAAGGCCTTTTAGCGCTTATCCCCTATTCATTTCGTGCAGTCACGATAGCAAAATTAGTGTTGTCCCGCATTTCTTTTGCATTATCACAAGTTCACAACAATGAACAAGATAAATGGACCAAAATGCCCTTTACGTTATCCATGTTTGGATGATCATAATAAAGTACTAAACAATATGAGGGCAGTTAGACTTTTTGTGTCTTTGTGTTGGGATAAGTTTCTTGTTACTCTAATTTTAAGTAACAAGAAATGGCTAGTTTTCCTATCCTTGTTTTGAAAAAGTGGAATTTTTGTCCTATGCATATACATGTTTGCAAAACAAACACAGGATAAATCCAGTTGTTGAGTGTTGTACCATGAAATTTGCTAAATGAACGAATCTTTAATGAAGGATGGTGTGGACCGTGTGGTCATCAAAAAATTAGCAGAGTTATCATAAGGTTCACAAATCACAACTATCTAGATTTATATGAAGGATGGTGTGGACCGTGTGGTCATCAAAAAAATAGCAGAGTTATCAAAAGGTTCACAAATCACAACTATCTAGATTTATATGGTTGATGCTCAATCCATTGAAAGAATGTATCTTGAGAGTTAAGATAAGCCATATGTCAAACCCTGGGACATCTCAACTTCAGAAGCTTCATCCATTAACTTAGCTCTCAAACTACCATATCATTGGATACCCTTTTATGAATAATTCTCTAAATCAATCTAGCTATGAGCCATGACTGAACAGTTCAATCTCCCTAGCCACCATCATACTTTTTAAATTTTAAATTTTCATAATGAGTCCTGGAATCCAACTCTGATGGCCTATAAGATACTGGTTTGATTAGAAACACAACAAATACAAGAGAACCATCCGCTACCAACTTAAAAGAAAAATTTCCTCCTAACAGAGCCTGCTCAATTGTCTTCAAATGTAATCATTTCTCTTAAGAATGGAATTTTACATAATTCTGAAGGAAATTGATAAACTGGTTATACATGTAGTTTGCATATGAATGAAACCCCCCACAAAATTTTCTAAGTCTTAAACTCTTAATTAATTGAAATCAGATATAGTGATCAGCACTGATGATTAAATTCAGAAGTCTTTAAAACAAACGAGAACTGAAAAAAGTCAACGTCAAATTGCTAAAATCATCAAGCTGCTTAGTGTTATGTGGACAATGGCATTGGTGATTTACACATAACTATCATTAAGCAGCAATCAACTAACCTGCATATCTACGGATTGGAGAAGTGAAATGGGTATAAAGAAGTGCTGCCAAACCATAATGGTAAAACTCAGAGGGGCTCAAATCACCACTAGAGAAGTAAACCGCCTACATTTTTACAACAATGTCATATTAAGACATCTACTCATATAAGCAAATAACTAGTCATTCTATTCTTCAAGATACCTGGGTCATGCATCGAGTAGCCAGAATCCTGATCAGCTTATTGAAGTATGGATCTTCACCCTGCAAAGTATCTAAATGAACAACCTTGCACAAGCATTTCAACACAAAAATCTACAAAGAAAAAGGCACAGGAAAGGAAGGCTGAAAAATTTTAATGTGCTCTTACAACTGCTCGATCGAGTGAATCGGCTAAAGCTTTTGAAGATGAAACATCCAAATCCAGTCCAATTGCAGCAGCTGTCCGCAGTAATGGTTCAAGCATCTCCTTGGTGGGACTAGGATGACGCCTGGTCCATTAAAACTAGTTAGGCATAACTGCATAATTATTAGAGGAAAATATTTCAAGAAATAGACCAGGAGGACTCGGTATTTTAAAGGGGGGAAAAGCTTTTCTTGCCCAAAATGGTATTCAAAGCTGCTGTGCATCATTGCATTTCGGGGAGAACCAGCTACCTCTGGTTTCAAGTGGCATTTTAGAGGTCATAAAGGTCGATTTACAGGCAAGGGCCATAAGGGACTCCAAGAAATTCTAACAATGGTTATTACCAGAAATTCAATGTGTAATCTCAATGTGTATTCCTGAATAATCTAATTTTTCAATTATTAGACCCCAACCCTATCACGTCAATCCCACAAGCCTCTTCTTCATTATTGTTCGATCACAGTGGGGATCATCACCCCACCTTCCAATACGGCTACCATGTTACGACTTCCCTTCTGTCACTAGCCCTGCCTTCAGCACCCCCCCTCCTTGTGATTAAGGTAAGGACTTCAAGCACAGCCAGCTCCCATAATGTGACGGACGGTGTTCATATATAAATTTACTTATGATCAAAATGACATAAACTTGGTATCACAAAGTAATACTTGAGATTGCATTATCTTAGGTCATCACCAAAATTTGCAAGTGGAAAGTTGAAGTCAGGAAAAAGTTGACTGAAAACATATTGAGTATAGCATTGATATTAAGTACCAAAAAATGAAAAGAAATATACATGATCTAAAAAGGTATTACAGAATACAGATTCAGTGTTTGATTTCTTGGTATCACTTGTAACAATAGCCTCGAATGGCATGTCATCAAATGAACCAAAAGATTTATCCATATAATGAAGGGGCAGACGAGGAAGCGCCCATGCAAATACAGGATGAAGAAAATGTCAATGTAGGAAAACTTATTCCCAAAAACAAAGAGATTATTCCATGTCCTGAACCCTAGTCAACAAGTCGTAAAGAAAAACTCTTGTGAGGTACCAAGATTTCCCCATCTTTTACATTTAATAAAAACTAAATTACTTCAAATCCATTGAAACTGGACTACAAACCATAACTAAAAGTACTTGCTTATCTTGCTTTCATTTTTTAACTAAACGATCAGCTAAATGCAAAAGTCCATTCATTTCTGGTCTTTGTTATGTACAATATTCTCCTCTCTCCATTCATTCCACAAGGAAAAGAAGAGTAGACCAGAATTGGAATTGACAATTTAAAAAGAAGGGTATCAGATGGGATTAGATTTATCAAAAATTATAATTCAAGGGATTTGAGAAATATGGAATGGGTTATCATATTAATGAGAAAACATTTGGAGACTATTAAAAAATGTTTATCTACAGAATAAAGTGATATAATTCAATAAATAACTGGAAGGTAAGTATGTCCTAGGAAAAAAAGTCATAATGAAAGTATTAAAAAGGAAAATGATAAAATATAAAATAAAATAATACATAAAACTAAATAGATTACTTAAACCGAATCAAATAATTAAACCATAAACATCAACATTTGATCTAGCCAGATAGCTATGTTCCTTCTCTCCCTTATCATTATCTTATCATACTATCCTTCTTAAATGTTGCATTTTTTACTTCTTTCTCCTAACTTGAAGATACATATTTTGATTGGCTTTGGCCGCATCAGGTCTTATGATTATTAAAATCCTTGTCACAAAATGAGATTCATTTGTCTGAAAATTATGGTATTAGAGAGTACAAATTACATCATAAACCAAAATGAACTGTCACTTCAGTTTGGTTGTTTGTTTCCATGACAAAATGGTTTGCTAAGCATATATACAAAGTACCTAGTTTCACAAGAGAACCACAAGAACTATATTAAACAGATTTGAGATTTAAACTTATAGACTTAAGAGTTCAGGGACCAACAAGTACTACAATAGCACAATAAAACGGATTCAATGTTAAAAGAGTAATGAAACATGTCTACCTAAGTAAGGAGCACAAAGGAAAATGATTCAAAATCTTTTCTGCAACTGAAATATTAGCGGCCAACATAAACTCCTCGATCATTTGGTTTGCCTCCCGAATTTGGTACATACCTGTAACAAGAGATCAAAGTGAGTGCTCTAACATATCAATAAGTGAGTAGCTTAACATTTACCTATATCTAGAGGATCGTGAGTTTCAGTATCTATTTGGAATTTGACTTCAGGTGAAGCTAGTGTAAGAGCTCCTCTTTTAATTCGACGAAGCCTCATAATCTGCTCATGCAAAGGTAATATTCAAAATTTCAGATGATCACACAAGATGATATTTCAAGTGCAATATATTATAGAAGCAATATAACGTAAGACTAAAAAATTAAATCTAGCATGCTAACCTTTGCTAATGTGTTCAAATTTCGTAGATCAGTAGTTACTGGATCAATCAACCGGCTGTAAGTAAGATAAGAGCAGATAATATCCCATTAGTTGCAGAAGCGAGTTGAGGGGAATAAAGAGATATTACCAACTATAAAGACCGAAGTAAAAGACAATATTTGTGGGGAAACCAATAAAAGAGAAAGGTTATTTGTTGCATGTAATTAAATTATTATTAAAATATAAATTCTTACCAAGAAAATGATGCAGTAAATAGATCTTCCAAGGTGCTCACATTACCAAAACCTTGACAATGGAGGAGAAACATAAAACTGACTAACAAATGAAATTACTACTATTTTGAATCAATAACGACCGCATGAATCAATTTTTTCCTGAAATCTTTATGTTGTAAACCAGGCCTATCAGCTATTCAGCTAAACAATAATAACTTATATCATTAAACTATAAAATGCAAAGCTTCAAATAGTATAAGATATGAAGATAAGCAATGAAAGTCATGACTAATCAGGAAAATTTATTAGGTAGCATCTGATTTTTAAGTAGAGATGAAAAAGCTAAGGCAAAGCTTGAAGCCCTGCTTCAAGGTATAAGCCTCTTAGGTTAAATAATGGTTACGAAGAGTAAATATAATGATATTAAATTTCCAATATGGTAAAAGAAAATCATGAGCAGACTAAGCAAGAACAAGAAACCTATCATCCATCCTAGCTTGAGCTTCGACATAAGACAATGCAGCACAGGACTTGATAGCACTTTTCGTAAATCTTGTTGATACAATTTCTGCATCAGGTGTCATTTCCTGCCATTTGAAACACAAATATAAATTTATATATTAATATAAACTTTAACTAAGCAACTCAACCCAAAAACATGGAGTATACATTTAAAAATGAATAGAAGCACAGGACATTCTGTAAGACCAATATCCAAACCAGATGAAGTTAAAGATTCACAAGATACCAAACAAAGAAAGATCCAGAGAGAGAGAAAATATTCCTGACAACTATTCAAATACCCATCTGGTGCTAGTTTTGACACTTTGACCAGTAATCAGCAGTATACTATTAGGGACCTATTAGTAGGCATATCTTTATATTAGTATTATTTATAGTTGTTTAGAAACTATGAAGTTGTTTGGTTTGTTTAGTTGTTAGGATTCTTTGGGTTCTTTTACTCTATTTGTAATCCTCTATATTAAAAGCAGGATGATTATAAATGGAATCATGGAATGACTAATACAACTTCAAAGTTCTCTACAGATCTCTCTATTCTTCTCCCTACTTCTCTCGCTATCTTCCTATTCTCTCTCCCAATCCCCTTTCTCTCTATTTCTCTTCCCATTTCACCCATCTAGGTCCTGGATCCTAATCAACTGGGGTGATGATTCCTTTGAAGACTAGCTAAATCGCTGCAAAGAGAAATGATGAGCTCAGACCAAGAGCCAAATTCATCTGCTCAGAAGTGTATTTGTGTTTTTGAAGAAACAGTAGGATGAAGATGCATAAAAAAAACCACAGATCAAATAAGATAACCAAGCGTCAGAATGATGACAAAGAAGTACACCCTAGTTGGAAGAAGAAGCTGCAGGTCTCTTCTTTATCATCCTTCTGATGCTTTACCACTACTTTCTCTTATCTGATGCTTTATTTATGCATCTTCATCCCATTATTTCTTCAACTACACAAATACGCTTTTTGAGCACATCAATGTGGCTCTTGGTCTAGGCTCGTCATTCCTCTTCACAGCAATTTAGCTAGTCTTCGAAGGAATCATCACCTATTCAGGCTCTGCTAACAATTTGTTAGGATCCAGGACCTAGATGGGTGAAATAGGGAGAGATTGAGAGAATAGAAAGAAACAGCGTTGGAAGAGAAACAACAGAGAGATAAGGAGAGAAGTAGAGAGAATAGAGAGATAGGTAGAGAACTGTACTAGTCATTCCATGATTTCATTTAGTATCATCCTCCTCTTGATATAGAGGATTACAAGTAGAGTAAAAGAACCCGAAGACTCCTACTAAACAAACCAAACAACTTAACATCCAAACCATGGTTTAAAATACCGTAACATACCAAGCGGTATGGTCAGTTTTACCGATTTTTGAAAAAATGGTCCCAGTACACCTGATATATAAAAAATACCGAGTATACCCATTGTACCGCCCAGTATACAGAGCGTACCAGATCGGTACCGCCCAGTACAAGGCCTAGCAAGCAGTACAAACCCAACTACTTTTCAGCGGTCGGAAATTTTTTATACCAGTTCCCAGTGGCTATTTTAGCCATTAGGACCTGTTTAAAGGGGTTTTGAGGGGCTATATAAAGCTCCCAAACCCCTTATTTTACTCCTCCCGTTGCTCTCAATCTCTCGTTCTCCCTTAGGACTGATTTTAAGGGATTTGGGGGACTAATGTATGATGTATACCTTCTTTGGTGGACTCCATTCTTCAGCCTTCTAGGAAATTTGTATCTTGTCATTCAAACTATGGATATTTTTCAATCAATGAATCATTTTAAACTATGAATTTGGACTTTTGAGACTAAAATGAGATGTTTCAATGCTTTATAGTGTATTATGGATGTTTTGTATTCATTTTAATCATTTGATCATTTAAGCTACAAAATTAGAAGTTGAAAAGAAAAAAGTGTACTAGTGCAGTCTAGTTGTCTGGTACACTCATAATGTATCAGACTGTACCGTGTTTCCATATGGTACAGTACGGGGTACCGAGAAATTGGTACTAATACATGATTTTAAGCCATGTTCAAACAACCTAATAACAGCTCAAGAACTCAATTCAACTCAACTAACAACTAAACTCATTTCCAAACAAACTATTATTAATACTAATATAGAGGTATGCCGTATGCCAGGTAATAAGTTCCCAACATCTACAAAGCAGTACCACTCTTTGTTACGCAAAAAAAAGTATCTAAAATAAATAAACCAGAACCACAGGCAGCGGTATACAGAACCATACAACTCAGTATTACTAAAAATTATTCAATAAATACAAACAGGTAATAGAGAATTGTCTAGTAAAGATCTTTTGTTGGTATTGTAAATTCCAACCACGACACTATAACAATGACTTTTTTCCTTGTTCACGTAGCTTCTCAGCAAAAAGGGGTGTAAATATGAACAGCAGCAATCTGAAACAAAGAGTTCATATAGTATTTTCCTAGTGAATTTTGACAATACCCATTAGCCAAAGCATCCAAACTTTATTCTTGGGATAAAGTAAAGAATATATGGTAAATTGAAAAATGAATTACCCATATGACAGAAAAAGCCAGCCTCTCCACATCAGAGCGAAGGGAACATATATCTACAAAGAACATTATTTGTAAGGGACAATTTTGTTATTTTTCACACATAAGATGGACCATAAATATAATTTATAGACACTTGAATTATAGTTCAACAAATAAAAACGTTCAGCTGCACATGTACTTCTCAATGATCCAAAGAAAGAGGAAGAAAAAACCTTCGGTTAGAGGTTTGGGAAGCATGTCGATCCGTCGCTCAACAAGATAAACTGATGTGCCCCGTTGTGAAGCCTCTTCGTCAAGAGGAGTGCCAGGAAGAACAAAATTTGTAACATCAGCAATATCTAGTGAAATTAAGGATTCACATTGAAATATCATGAAGCACTCAAATAAGGAACCGCTACATTGGTTACTGATGAATCACAGAAAAAACTAAATAAATTATATAATCCTTACTAAATAACAATCAGTTTTCCTAATCTAAACACCTATGTTTTTGTTTCGTCAGGCGGTAATTTAGAGGTGGCAATGGGCCGGGCCCGCCCGTGGGCAGCACGGGCCCGGCCCACATGTGCCCAAGGGGCTGGCTGGGCTCACCCCTTGGGCACGTGGGCCGTGCTCAGCACGGGCCCGGTCGGGCCAGCCCCTGCACCCGCAGGCTAGCCTGGTCTGCACCTAGGTTTAGCCTAGTATTCTGTGCTGGGCATGAGCAGTAGGTATTTACTCAGTGATATTATATATATACATATAAAAAGCCTTGGTGTGGTGGTTAGTTCACCACAAATGAAGCTAAAAGTCGGCGGTTCTAGTCTCACCGCCGGCCTTTATAATTCCAATTTTTAATATTTCGGGCCGGCCCGAGCCCGACGGAGCGGGCTCAGGCCTAGGTTGGGCCTCCCCATTGAGGTGTCGGGCCGTGCCTGGCACGGCCCGAGTGGTAGCCGGGCCGGGCCGGGCCTGGCACGGCCCATTGCCACCTCTAGGCGGTATCTGGTGAACACATTTCAGAAACACGACCAGGTGTCCTGGTCAATGTAATTTTGTTGAAAGATTAAAAGTTAAAACCAGAAACTAATGAAGGCATCTGTTTGGTCATTGAGGAAATTTCCTAGCTGTACAACAAAAGTATTATATTTGGTTGTATGAGCATTTTTCTTAAAAGCTTAAACTGTTAAGAATTGGATCAATCTATACATTTATATTCTTCACACACCCTCACATGTGTGGGCCGGCAAACTCAATTAGATTGGCCCAAGCCAACCATGGAACTAACCTAAGAACATAGATGCTAAACTCAATTGAAACTGATCAGTATTCTAGTCAAAAAGTGCTTGGTAATATGCCTGTAACCATCAAATGTTCAGCAAACCAAGCTCTGAGATCAGCCTAGTTTTTTGTGCATATGTGGTGGGGCCATGGGGGTAATGGAATAAATCAATGGACCTGCTGATATGTTCTTGTGCCATCCCATGAAGATAACAATATCTAAATCTAAGAAGCCCCAATAGTAATATGCCTGAAGGCCAATGCAGATGATTATTATCAATGTTTGCACATTACTACTGTGCATCAGCATGTCAATAGATAAGAACTGTGCAACAGCATAAACCTGGAAAAGCAAATCTAAAAACCATGTTTTAGCAAGGATAAGAATATGGTCAGTAATGAAATCTTCAATAAACTAGAAACTAAAGCTTTTCAGAAGTGCTATTTCATAGAATATCAGATGATAATAAAGCATGTGTTGAATACAAGGAACATCAAAATCATAAACAACTCTCTGAGTTTAAAAATTATCAGAACAAGTAACTCTTCAAAATAGAGATGGCCTTGAAACAACCAGCTAAAAATTGGCAAGTATTCCCTACAAGTTCATTGTTATTAGCACTGTCAGAAACAACCAACAGTCAACACAGAAATCCAAAGACTCAAAGGATAAAATTTTTATCATATGTTTAGTTACAAAATTAGTGCTTTCAGACAGTAACCTAAACCAAACAAACTATAGATTTAGAATATATTGTTTGTGGAGCTCATGGTTTCAAATACCATACCGTACCGCCCGGTACGGCCGGTATTTACCGGTTTTTTGAAAAACCGGTATACGAGATATCCGGTATTGGGCGATACCGGGTATCTCGGTAAATACCGCCCGGTATGAGTGGTATTTATCAAATACAGCCCATACCGGGCAGTATTGCTCGGTATGACGTAACGTCTCCTAAAAAGAGTCGTTGATACAGTGACATATAGCCGTTTGAGGCCGAATTTAAAATATTATATTCATGTATTTGACATTTGAATCTTAAATTTAAGTATTTCTTGATCAATAATGTGTTATTGGAATTATTTTTAATAGCAAAAACAAAAAAAACAAAAAAACAAAATTGGCCGGTATGCTTTTTTCGTACCGGCCCGTACCGTGTGTCGATATGGTACGGTACCGGTACATACCGATACCGGTATTTTAAACCATGGTGGAGCTTGTTATAATTTTTACCTACTTAGTACAATAATAAAACTTCAAACCACCCAAAAGCACACTTGTCTTGATAGTAAATATTTGAGCAAAAAACATTTAGAAAATTAGGGAAAGTTCCTTTTACTTAACCAGATGAAGGATACGAACACCCACTTCAAAGTTTCCATTCCCAAGAGGTTTGCAATGTAATGCATCATCGATATCCTTGCACCCTGAGAAAAACAAAGAAATATAACCACTAGCAAACACATTGAAGTAGATCTGATGAATGCATACCAGGAGGGTCAACACTGAAGACCCTCAAATGACGCAAATCCTCTCTATTTGGATTAGCCAAATCTTCAGAAGACAGTGACCATGGTAGAGGAGGCAAGCAAGCAAGAACTTGTGTAGAAAAAGGTCTTGAATTTATATCATTCTCAATCAAGAGAACCTGTTTCAGGAATAAATATGATTATCCATGTAAATCCATAGTACATATTCTCCCATTTTCAAATGATGAAAACATTGCAGAATTGAAACAATAAGCTATTCTTATAATAAGCATGTACACAAACACTTGCCTCACTTTCAGTGTCTCTATCTCCAATCTGTCCAATCGTACGTACATAATGTCCAGATGGGTATCGAGACAAACAATCCCATGAATCAACAGCAACAATTATTCTTTTATCCAGAAGATTTTCAAGTTGCCGAGTTTGAATACGGATTTTAGGAATCCTACGATCTTTGGAGACAAATAAAGCATGGGCCACACCAGCATTACCTGCAGGCATAGGCATTGGCTCCAAAGACCCACAGTAACTGAAGAAATATCAAAAACCACAATGTCAATGTGAAGCACAATAGATGAAAATTATAGATGCTCTTTATCCACAAAAAATACCATTAAAAAAGTCCAAGATGTGTGAATTTATATTTATCTACCTATTTGAATATAAATTTATTGCACAGAAGTTGAATGAATATTGAAACATTTGTTTTATTCACATGGCTATTGCCAGTACCAGGGAAGAACCAAGTACTTGGCATGAGTCGCATGACAAGGTGCCATAAGGGCAAGGCAGACTTGAGTCTCTGCCACTCATCTGCACAAGTCAGAAACTCAAACCCTCCATCACTCGTAAGGGGAATCAATGTAGATATAATACTACTTTCAAGGGATGTGCATTTCAGAGATCATATGAGACTCGTCAAAGTAGTAAAAGCATGCACAGCAGTTCAACGGTACAACAAAAAATGAGTATTCAGGAACGTTATTACAACAACTAAGCCTTAATCCCATACTAGATAGGGTCGGCTATTCAGGAACAGTATTCTAAAATCTAAATTATACAAGGAAGAAACATAAGCCATAAGTCACATGCTAACTTTTTCAGTTTCTGTCAGAAAATTTTTCACTTTATCAAGTATTATATGAAATTAGGAATAACAAGAGAAATTGCCTTAGATGGAATGAGAGAGCCATCAAATATCCATGATATCTCACCACCAAAACAGCAAATGTTTTTTCCACAAAAGCCTATTCTGGTATCTGAGTTTTACAATCCTAGTAAGCTTAATTCTACAATTATGAACCCTGGGAAAGTTATTACTTAGGATAGAAGTTTGGATAAAAATACTATAATACCCTTTTCTCACACTTATAAGTTAAATAGTCACATTGAGTAATTACAGTAATATTTGATAATATTATATTACTAATGAATAATGATATAATATTTATGGTAATAGTATAATATACAATAAAACTAATATATTTATTATTGCTATTATATGTAATATATAAGATATTTTTAGATTGCATGTACTTTTTTAGTTTAATTCCGTAATATATTTCTTTTGAGGGAATAATATTAGTATTAAACCTTAGAAGCATCAGAAAGATGCAAAACCTTTCTCTTAGATTTTGTGATAAACAGATACCACATCCATGAGTTTTGTCATCCCATAATAGTGGCAACCAAACATAGGTTTTTGTGATTTCCATGTAAATCCAGTAACATGGAGAAAAACAGGGAAAAGACTCTCATACCAAATGAGGCCTAGTTAATCTTCTAAGTAGGAATCAATTAGTGTTTTCATCTAACCCTGACAAACTTAATCAAAAAACATAAAAGAGAATCAAATTAATACCCTTTACACTTGAACAATTCATATCACAACCCAATCACTATTTACAATAAAAATTCGTTCAGTTAAAGTCCTTAACAGAATCGAGCAATTATTACATGGTTAGTCTCAGCAAAAAATTGCTGGTAGATAAATCCCTACAGAAATTAGGAAGCATTAAAGTTTATGATCCAACTTACGAGTGCCAATTGCGCTTTATAATTCCAACAACTCGCCCTGCTGGGCGATTTGATACAGGAGGCACAGATTCAGTAGTAGGTTGAACTGGATTTACACTCCTTGGTGCATCATCCGCACTGCTAGGAGCCAAATGAACATCTTCTTCCTCATCATCCTCTTAAAGAAATTAATTAAAACAAATTATCAGCCAGTGCACATATGTATTTAGCAGTAAATCTAGAAGCATACCATCTTCAGTAATAATCATGGACTTCCCATCATGCCACTGATCTTGGGGCAATAGCTCCACTGCGACTATGTCTCCATCGAAAGCCCTATTCATGTTAGCCCGGCCATAAATAACTATTTCATCACCAATACTCTCACTTCCGACATAAGCCTCGAATGGATTATAACGGTTCACACGGAACTTTCCTTGATGGTAAATGCCACAAAGCAAACCGGAAGTAATTTCTGACATGGGCTTATGCTGCATCAAAACAGAATGTATATAGTTACAGAGATGAACTAACAAAAAAATTAAACAAAATATTAGCATACCTCACTGTAAATGACTTTTTTCTTTGATGGCCTATGATCTTCAACATCTTCCATATTAACATCCGCAGATGATGAAAGAACAACCAGGTCAAGTAGATCTGGTTTCCCAAGAGATCTTACATATGATTCGACTGGAACAATAAAAATCTTACTTGGTCAGCAAATAAGTTCACTGCAAGCAACTAGTTTTAGGTAGAAAATGTTAGAAGGTTACCAGTTTCTGCAGAAATGCCCTCTTCAACAGCCCTTCTCTTATTCTCTCTATCATTGGTAATAAGTAAAATTTGTGTGTTTTCACCTAAATGACTTTGATACCAATGTGCAGCAACTCTTATAGCTAATGTACCAAAATAAGGTTATATTAACTTCAGAGGTAAGACCAAACTACAAAAAGTATTATTAAACTACATAAATTCTTATATTAATTATAATAAATTTAGAATATTTGAAGTTTAATAAGGAGACCAAATGTGGTATCTAGGTAAATCTTTCAATAGATTAAGACCAACAAAAGTGGTTGTCTGATACCTTGATTAAAAAATCACATAGGAAATCACTTTAGAAAATAAGCAAGTGAGCCTATGAGAATATAGAATTTTAAGTCATAAATAATCTAGCAGTTCCCACCATGTATAAGAAGCTAATTGGACAAAGAAAGATGCTGACCAGGAATATACCTTCATTCTTTTGTCCAACCCTATAGAAAATAATCCAACTAGTGATGATGTCAGTATCAGTAGCATATGCATATATACATCTAGCATTTAATTGAACCCCACATCTCTTGTACTGGATGCTTATAAAAATGACAAACTTAAAGCAGATAACCACGATGAATGATTATGGTGAATGGATTAAAAATCCAGAAGGGATGATTTTGCTCATGGGTGACAGATCTAAATAGTTCATGTTGAACTGCACCACAACAAAAAGAAACTAGAATAGATAAGCTTTTGCTTAGGCCTCACAGAGACTAACATGCCAGAAAGGGGCTCCTTCTCCGATTGTCAAAATTGGATAGACTTCAGCAAATATTAACTTATCAAAAATAACTAAAAGAACATATTTGGGCATTTAGAAAAACATCTCAAAGAAAATACTCGTGCAATCATCTGCACATTCATTTTTACACAAGATTTGATAGTAATTCAAACATATTCCGTAACTATTCCATCACAAAGAAGCTAAAGTCATAATAGTTCTAAGATAAGAAAAAATGGAAGGCAAAAACTGGCACATAAAGATCATCTACATTTCTACAAGGACAAGGTGGTCTTAAAAGCAAAATGATTATTGTTCTGTTTTCCAATTAAAGAGTTTCCCAGAATAAGCATGCAGATGCTATCAATACCTCTGTCATTCCGATCATTTGGGCTTTCTCCAACCATTTCTTTCACGTAAGTATCCCTGTTTCATTTCATGTATCAACATGAGCTTATATAAGAAAAAAGAGTCTCAAACAATAGCATCACACAAAAATCTGAAATAAGCCTGAGACAAATGCAAGAAAGACCAATAAACAAAGTTAAGGAACCTGGAGACAACCAAGCACATTACCTATAAGCCTTACACTATATCATATGTTGATTCTCTAAGTGTGTAATATGGAATATGATAAGAACACAGTAAAAAAAAAGTTTTTTTCTAACTTAAGCAAAGAGGAACACGAACTCGAGCAACTTACTTATGGTGCTCATTGGAGAACACAAAAAACTTCCTGAGTGAATTAGTGCACAGAGCCTTCAGCCTATTAAACACCGAAAGATTCTTATTTCTCACCTCCTCCAACACCACCGACAGCACCACTACGTCATCTATTGCCGGGTTCTCCAGCAAATCAATCTAAAAAATCCCCCAAAAGATAGACAAGGTCAAGCCAAGCTAAAGAAAAGACGACAAGAGGTCATGGAAGCTGACCTGATGGAGTACGACATTAGTGTCGACGATCAAGATGGTGGAGGCCGAGTTACTGAGGCGGGAGGCAGAGGTGTCGCAGACCTTGCAGGAGGGCGCCCCACAGTATATGTCGTCCCTCAAGTAGTGCTCGCGCACGACCTGAGACATGGAAGAAGGGGAAATGAATCGAGAAGAAGAGCAGGGGGGCGAGGCCTAGGTTTAGGGGGGGAAGCAGACGAGGGAGATGGAGAGGAGCAGTGACCTTGACGACGCGGCCTTGCTTCGTTTTCTTCACGAAAGATTTGCTTTGCAACATCGTCGAAGTCTTCTCTCGGGGTAGAGTTGGGGAGAGTGGCGAGAGCTGAGAGCTCTCGAGCGAAGAGGTGACGCGACACGCAAGGGGGGAGGCGAAGACTGGGTTTTGGTTAGGTCAGTGATTTTTATGGCGAATGATTCGCGCACGGGCGGCCGCGTTATTAGCTGCAATCACGGGTTTAGGTTATTGATAACGGGCTTTGCGTGTTACGAATCACGCTTCAATCTGATTAATCGCGATGTAATCGGTAAAGATTTAGATGGCGTGAATCGAAAAAATCCTTTTGTTGCGGTTTAGTCGGAGTTCGGCTCCGGATGGGACAATGGCGGGAGTTAGGGATGGCAATGGGTTTGTATAAATGGGTATTTACTCATTCCAGATCCTGATAGATCATTAGCGGATTTTGCCCGTTGGATCGTTGGATCGTTGAACGGATATAAAATTTTGAGGTAAAAACCCTGTAGGATTTGGGACGGGTCCAGGATTTTAGTCTAAAACCCGTCCCAAACCCGTTAAGGGTAAAATTACTTAAATATCCTTCATATTATCTAATATATACTTATATAGGGATAATTATGTCTTTTTACTTATATCCTAATTCCTAACCCATTATATAATATAAATAAATTAATAATACATTATTTTAATTCACCCGATTCACCCAGTCACCCGATGCCTCACTGCCTCAACCATCTGCCCAATTGCCCTCACACCCGCTCGCCGCCTCGCTGCCCCTCCTTTAACTAGATCGCCCTCTCGCCGCTCCTCAATCACACGACCGATTCTCTCGTGATCGCCGCTCAATCTCGACGCCTCTCAACAACAGCTGATCGCCTCTCAACAGAGTCGGCCGCCAATCGATGTACTTCTCCGACGATTGCTTCTCCCAACACCTCTCAACAGCAACCGGTCGCCTCGATCTACTTCTCTCGACGGGCCCGACGCCGCGATCTGCTCCGACGACTGCTTCTCCCGACGCCTCTCAACAGCAGTCGACCGCCTCGATCTACTTCTCTCGACGAACCCAATGTCATGATCTGCTCCGATGATTGCTTCTCCTGACGGACCCGACGCCGCGATTTGCTTCTCCTGACGCTGCGACGCAGACGCCGGACGCCCCTTGATCTGATTCTTAAGTTTTTATCTATTTTTTTTACTTTTTTCTTAACTATCGCCTGCAATTATTTACTGTTGATTTTTGCATAAAAGAAGCTATTTTTCTTGCTTGTTTTCTAATTGTTACCTACCGCCTGCTCCTATTGATTCTTTGCATGAAAGAAGTCATTTTTTTTCCAGATAATTGATAGTCTTTACTAGCTCTCGATAGTCATTGATACTAGCTCAGATAATTGATTTCATTGTTTAAATTAGATTACTGTTTATATGATTTATGTTTAAATGTTGTGATATGTAAATTGTATATATATATATATATATATATATATATATAATTTGTTAACGGGTGAAAAGCGGGTTCCCAGTGGGTACCCGTTAAATTAGTGGGATGGGTTTGGGAATCACCCTTCAAAATACTAACGGGTTTGGGACGGGTTTAGGATTGAATTTATTTAATGGGTTTGGGATAGGATTGGCTTCGCCGTCCCAAACCCGCCCTAGTGCCATCCCTAGCGGGAGTTAAGACGCGTAGAAGTGGCAACGGGCCGGATCCGCTCATGAATGGCACAAGCTCGATTCAGTTTCGGGTAGGGCATGGCTCGACTGTGCCCGGGAGCTGGACTGGGCTCGCCTCCAAGGCACCGTGCTGGCCCGAGCACGGCCCCCACCGTCTGGCGCGCGCCAGGCAAGGTCTGGCTCGGGGCCGATCGAGTAATTTAAATATATATTATTATTTAAAATCTCCTATAAATATCTTATCATCTTTTTTATTTTGTCTATCTCCATTCTCTTCTCCAACTTCTTCTCTCAAGTCTCAACTCTCAACTCTCAACTCTCAACTCTCAACTCTCAACTCTTTTACTCTCAACAATCTAAGTCATTTACAATCATTCTCAACAACTTTTTAAGTTCATCAATGATTCAAGATTACTGTCAATTTTTTTTAATCTCCTAAATTTGTTTCATTGATTAGTATAATATTTTTAATTTTTACTAATGACAGATAGAGATTTTTCAAGTTATTCTCCAGTCTCCACAAGTTGGATCAAATATGTTAGAAGAAATATCTCCTAGTATTCTACCACTCCTACCACTCAACAAAACCAAAACATAGAGATAAGTTCATCTATTAATTTATGTCCATCAGATAGAAAAAAAAAAGTATGATATAAGAATATTTTAATAAAATTATTGAAGCTGATGACACCATAACAAAAGTCTGGTGCAAAAAATATCAAAAAATTATTTCGACTTCAACAACAGAAGGAAATTGTCATCTTTTACGTCATGCAAAGGGTCATGACAATAAGGTGACACAAGCTCAATAAATTCTTAATTTATCTTCTTCTGGTTTAACATTTTTTTCATATGATCATGATTTTCAACGTTGAGAACTTGCAAAATTAATTATTCAAAGTGAATCTCATTTTAGTTTTGTTGAGCAACCAAGATTTTCTACTTGAATTCAAAATACTTTACAACCAAAATATAAAAAAATTACTCGAAATACAATGAAAAGTGGTGCTTTAAAATTATTTTTTATATATAGAAAAAATATAATAACTAGTTTTCAAAATAATAAATCAAAAATTTCTTTAACATCTGATGTTTGGTCTAGTCAACGCACTACTAATTCTTACATTTGTGTTACTGCACATTGGATTGATGAAAATTTTATTTAGCAAAAAAGAATAATTAGTTTTAAAGCTTTTGAATATCCACACACTTCTGTTGTCATCTTTTCTGCTATTAGATTTGTAATATCTTTCTATAATATAAATGATTAAAAAAATTCGATTAGTTTTGATAATGCTAGTAATAATGATGTTATTATTCCTTCCCTTATATAATTATTTAAGCTGGTATTAGAAGGTGAATTATTTCATGTTCGTTGTGTTTCTCATGTTCTTAATTTATGTGTAGAATGTGGTTTTAAATTAGTGAATATACATGTAGAAAAAATAAGATATGTTATTAGATATATGTGTTCTTCAAAAGCAAGAACACAAGAATTTAAAAAATTATGTCAATCTTTTAATAAATCATTTAAAAAATTTAATAGTGATGTTATTACTAGATGAAATTCAACATATCATATGCTTAGGTCTACTATAAAATATCAAGAGATCCTTATAATATTTTATAATGAAAATATGCATGGTGATCCAATTAATAATAATGATTGGTTAGTTGCTGGGCATATTACTCAAATTTTAGAACTTTTTAATAAAGCTATCGAACAACTTTTCGGTGTTTATTATCCTACATATAATTTAACTCTTTCACATATAGTTCGTATTAGTGAAGATTTTTCTTCGCATAGATATCATCTTTTATTTGCACAAATTATTTATTTAATGGAATCTAAATTTAAAAAGTATTGGTCAGATATACCTACTTTATTTTGTTTAGCAATGTGTTTAGACCCTAGAATGAAAATTGATGGTTTAAATATGTTGTTAGATGATTATTATAAGAATATGGAATTAAATAATGTTGAAGAAAAAATATAAAATTTTGAATTTATTGAATTCTATATATGTATTTTACGTTTCAAAATTTGGTGATATAATTACAAATAAGACAACATCTTCTTCTAGATTAAGAGATGATAGTGAAAATAGTATTAATTCTCAACTTGGTCGTATGATAAAAAAAACTAAATCAACTAATTTCAATGAATTAGTTTTTTTTTCTAGATCATAATCATTCCAAAGAAATAGATGATAATGAAATTTTAGCATGGTGGAAAAAATAAGAAAATGTGTATCCTATTATTTTCATCATGACACGTGATATACTAATTGTTCTTGTGTCTACAGTAGCTTTCGAGTCTTGTTTTAGTGCAGAAAATAGAATTATCGACGAAAGAATGAGTCGAATGAGTACAGAAATGGTTAAAATGTACATTTGCTTAAAAGACTGGTTGGATGCTGAAGATAGAATACAAAATAAGGGAGGACACGACACTTCATCATCGGGAGAGGAGGAAGATCAAACAAGCGAAGCTGGTGCTGCTGGTCCAAGTACAAGTTAAATCATCGGGGACTATGGATGATTGAAAATGTAAAAAGAACTACGTAGACATGATCCTTCTATAGTTTAATCATTGGGGAGTACAAGTTTAGCTATAGAATGTACGTAGGCAACCTTTTAAGGTGCGGTCTATTATAATATTTAAAAAATTATTTTATCATTTTATGAATATTTTTATATTAAAGATAAATAAAAATTTAATTATACTTTGATTTTTTTAATCTTTTTATTAATTTGTATTATTTTACATATAAAAAATGTGTTAAAAAATATATTATAAAGCTTAGTACAATGGTTAAGCTATCTCAAATAAAACTAGAGGTCTAAGTTTTAAACTCACCCCTATGCCCATTGCCACCTCTAACGATGTGTTTGGCAAATGGTAATCTTGTAAAATTATCGAACTTTTTTTAACATAATAAAAAAAAGAAAAACTTAACTAATCGAACAGAACAAGGTTACAATCCTTTTTTGCAATGGTAAAAACTCTGGATATGATGGGTTTACTATTAAATTCTTTAAAAAATATTAGTCCACTATTGGTGATTCCTATTTTCTTTGTTTGCAAGAATTTTTTCATTCAGCTTCTCTCCCTCCTGACTGGAATAGAATCTTGCTTATCTTTATTCCTAAGAAAAAGAATCCTACCATTGTTAATGACTTTAGACATATTACCTTATGCAATCTTTCTTATAGAATCCTGAGTAAGCTGCTAGTTAATAGGCTAAAGCTTTTCCTTCCTTCCCTTATTTCTCTTGAGCAGACTGCCTTTATAAAAGGCAAAAATATCCAAGAAAATATCCTTATTACTCAAGAACGGGTGCACTCTATTTATCCTACCAAAGGAAAGTATCCTTACATCATTCTGAAGCTTGATGTAGCCAAAGCCTTTGATAATATTTCTAGGCATGCAATTCTTCAAGTTCTGAAGCTTTGCAACTTCTCTCAAAAGTTCATTGATTGGATCAATACTTATATATCCTCCCCTACCTTTGCTTGCCATGTCAATGGTAAAATTTCTCATTTTTTCAGTTCAAACAAGGGTATTAAACAAGGAAACCCTCTCCCCCTTCTTGTACATTCTTGTTGCTCAAACTCTCTCAAACCTTATAAATAATGCTTTCCAGCAAGGAAAGCTTTCCCCCTTAAACATCAAAAATAATTTTAAAATAAGTCATCTTATGTTTGTTGATGATTTACTTATTACCATTAAAGTCAACCCTAAAAGCTTAGTAACCCTTAAGTCTATCTTAGATACTTATGGGAACCTCACTGGTCAGTTTATTAAAACCTCAAAATTTGAAAAAAAAATTCCCTAAGACTGTTTCTCCTAGTTCTATTCTGCATATTACTGGGTTTTTGAACATGAAAAAGGGCTCCTATCCTTTTAAATATCTTGGGACTTTCATCAGTCCAAATAAATTTCCTCCTAATGCCTTTGACCACATTATTAAGAATATCCATAACAAATTGGTCAACAGGAAGTCTAAATTTCTCTCTCAAGCGGGAAGACTTGTTCTTATAAACTCTGTCCTTAATGTTGTCCCCGTCCACTCCCTTGTTGTTTCTTGGATTTCTAGAAGTGTCCTTGAAAAAATCATTAAATATATTAGAACTTTTCTTTGGCAAAGCAAGCCTGATCAAACTAGACCTCTTGCCCTTATTTCTTGGGACACCGTCACCTTACCCAAAAAAGAAGAAGGTCTAAGCATTCAAGACCTTTACTTAAAAAGTTTCTCCCTCCAAAGTAGAAGGATTCTTGATTACCTCAACAACTCTAATACCCTTTTGGTGAAGTTGGTACATGCTAAGTACCCTCACATTTCACCTCTAAATAATTCTCCTCCGCGAGATTGCTCTTGGTCCCAACGCCTTTTCATTTATTCTTATAATGAATTGTATATAAATTTCAAGAAGCATATCAAATCTGGTGCTTATACTTTTGTAATGAATGACACTTGGGTATGGGTTAGTGAGGGTAGAGGGCTAGTTATCTCAAGTGTGGCTTTCTCATTTCTTAGAAGCCGTGACATCATTAATGCTATTGCTAATTCAGCTTGGCCTGCTACGTGGGCTTTACAAATCTCATCTAAAATTAAACTTTTTCTTTGAAAATTATTACACAATAAACTTCCTACCAAAGTCAAGCTTCATAATATTGGTATGTCCAATACCTTTCTCTGCACTTTCTACAATCAAGACCCTGAAATTATCCAATATTTATTTCTTCACTGCACCTTTGCTTCCACTCTTTGGAACCTCCTAGCTTGCAAATTAAACTCCAATTTCTCTAATAGAGCAAATTGGCATTATGGCTCTTGGTTACTTCCTTAATCCAATGCTCACATGATGGCCTCTCAAATTGCAGTAGCACTGTGGTTGACTTGGCACGCTAGAAATGAATGCCTACACTCTGATCGACAACAGTCCTTTTCCACCCTCGTGAACAGAATTATAGCCTTCTTGGAGGCTTATAAAACTTACCCTCAAGGGTCTGAAGGTACAGTCCAAAATACTCCTAGCTCTAATATTTGGATTCCTCCGGCTCCAAACAGATTTAAACTCAATGTTGCCACCCACTCCAAAGACGCAAATTCTGGTTGTGGAGTGGTAATTTGGGATAGCAGAGGCTCTTCTATACTTGCTGAAGCTATCTACCTTCCCCATAGATCCTATACTTCTCGTACTTCTGCAGCTATTAGACAGAGACTCCAATCCTCGGTGGAATTTGGGCTATCTCATTTAGATCTACAAATTGATTCTTCTAAGATCTCATTTTACCTCAAAGGATCTGTTGCTCCTCCTTGGTGGCTGCTAAACTCAATTCAGAGAATATTTGTAATATTTTTCAAGATGTAATTATTTGTGCGCCCTCCTCCTGTTGTAACAAAGCTGCATTGTGGGTAGCTAATTTTGCTTTATCTTGACAATCATCCATGTCTTGGGTTTCAAAATTTCTCATTTCCTTAAACAACATTTTTGTAACCGATCATGTAGATCATATTATTGAGTAATTTCTTTTGAGGGCTCTGCCCTCTTTTTGATAAAAAAAAAGTTACAATCCTTTGAAACAATTTTAACTAAGCCCGACTTTCGAGGAGCTCAAATACTTCCTTGCCAGCTCATCGGTCCTGAACAAACCACAACAAGGAGAAACCCTCTTCCTATACCTCACGATCATAAAAAGTCCTTAGCTCGGTTATGATCAGAGAGTAGGGAAAGGATCAAGCCGATCTACTTTGTCAACAAGGTCCTCTAGGGACCAAAAATCAGAGTCCAGAGGCTACAAAAGCTCGCCTTCGCCCTGGTCATCTCGGCTTGAAGATTGAGGCTATATTAATTTTCAAAGCCACCACATCCAGATATGTATGGAGCAACCAATTAGACAAGTACTGACTAAACCTGAACTCACAGGACGAATGATATCTTGGTCAATAGAACTTTTAAAGTTCAGCATCGAATACCAACCCAGGAGGTCCCATCAAAGCCTAGGATCTGGCCGACTTCGTCGTCGAATTTACCGATCAAGAGGAGACTTCCAAACAGGTTGAAACTTAGATGTTATTCGTGGATGGCGCCTCCAACGAAAAAGGAAACAAAGCATATATCATTCTAGAGAATGGCCAAGGAATCACCCTAGAGCAGTCCCTCCAATTGCAGTTCAAAGCCAGCAATAATCAAGTAGGGTACGAAGCTCTACTTACCGGGCTAAAACTCGCCTAGGAGGTGAAGGCCTAAAACTTAGTTGTAAAGAGTGACTCACAATTTATCGTACGACAAGTCAACAACACCTGCCAAGCAAGGGACCCCTCCCTTGAGAGGTATATTTCACCATTACATTCTTTAATAACTAATTTTGATAGTTGTGTAATTCAGCACATACCTCGAGAACAAAACACCCGAGCCGGCCTACTATCCAAACTCGCCAACACCAAAAGCATCAAAACAATAGGTCGATCATCTAATAAGTCCTCGGACATCTGAGCATCCAACTAGTCGACACCTCGACCGAGGTCCAAATACTCGAACAAAGCATAGACTGGAGAACCCCTTACACAAATTACCTAAAACAAGGTGAAATCCTAGAATACACTTCCAACCCATGTAAATTTAAAATAATGGCAAGCTATTATACGCGCCTTAATAATCAACTCTACAACAGAGGGTACTCCCAACCACTCCTTAAGTGTGTCGCCCAACCCCGAGTAGCCACCATAATGGCAGAAGTTCATGATAACATCTACGACAACCACATCGGAGGAAGGTCCCTAACTGTCAAAATCCTTCGGGCCGACTACTTCTGGCTAAGCATGAAGGTAGATTGCAACCTCAACGTCAAAAAATGTGACAAATGTTAAAGATTCTCCGATGTCTCACAACTGCACCCCGAACGGCTCCACAGCTTAGACATTAGCTGGTCATTCCACAAGTGGGGCATCCACCTCCACGGCCCATTCCCCATGCGTCGGGGCAAATCAAGTTTTTGGTCGTAACAATCGACTACTTTGCCAAATAGATAAAGGCTAAACCCCTATACTTAATTGTGACTAACAAAGTTCAGAAATTTATTTGGAAAAACATCATTTGTAGGTATGGAATACCGCGAACTCGTCAGCGACAATGAGACATAGTTCACAGATCGGCGATTTCAAGAGTTCTGCTCAGACATCTGCATCTAACAACTCTTTTCATCCGTCGAACACCCATAAACAAATGACCTGACTGAAGCAGCCAACAAGGTCATTCTATATGACTAAAGAAGAAACTCGATCGGGTCAAGGGAAATTGGGTCAAAGAACTACCCGAGGTACTCTAGAGTTACAACACAACTACCCAATCTTCCACCTCGGAGATCCCTTACCGGCTCGTCTATGGAGCAGAGGTCATGATCTCCGTCAAGATCGCAGAGCCCAGCCTTCACAAAATCACCTTCGAGGAACATGGCAACCCAAAAGATCGACTCGCGGAGCTCGATCTCATTGAAGAAGAACGATAGCTCGCCAAAATCAAAGAAGAAGCAATGAAACTTAAGATAGCCCAAAAATATGACAAACGTGTCAGGCCCTAAAATTTTGCTGAAGGGGAACTCGTCCTTCGAAAGATTGAACCACAAAGAAAACTAGCCGTATAAGGTAAGCTCAATCCGAACTGGGAAGAAGACCCCTACCGGATCATAGAGGTCCTTGGAAAGGGCGCCTACAGAATCGTCGAGCTCTGTAGACGAGAACTCCCACGATAATGGAACACGACCTCTCTACGGGCCTACTACAGTTAAGCTTCCACCCTTAAATTACAACAAGGCTGAAGTACTTTTTTTTCTACATGGCAATTTTCTCCTACTAGATTTTTCGCATAAAAGGTTTTATGATCGCATAAAAGGCTCCACCACGTGTAAGTCGAGCTTAACTTTCGATGGGACGCAATGTATCATTATGATCTTTAACAACGAAATTACTCTTTCTATTTTGCACATTTCTCTTGTGTCTAATATCACTTGCAGTCATTGCATACTTCGTGTAATACCCAAAAAATTTTAAATTTTTTATTTAATTACTCCAACGGGATAAATTGATCGCGCGTCAGGATGTGTCGAATGAAACGCCGGAGGGCATGAATTGAAGATTGGCCTTTGTGCGCAAGATAACTAATTTATCTAAGTTAATTAGTCCTTAGGCGAGTAGTTGGGTTTGAGATGAGTCCGGAGGTTCAAACGGAACTCAAATCGAACTTGTATTGGTTGTGTTATAGTTTGTTTTAGACTAGACTTAAGTTAAGGGGCGCTTTAATCATTTGGGGATTGAGATTTTAGTATTTATACCACATCCCTCGGGAGGGAGCGGCTCATAGCAACAGCCGCACACCCCCTTGGGCGCCCATAGGAAGAGGCGCGCATATGGAGAGGGAAGAAGGGAATCTCGGCAGACTGCTCCTCGCAGCGTCGGACGATAGAAAACCTCGCGATCGACATAGCGTCCATGGTCGGATCATAATAAAATTCTTGGACAGTAAGTTATAGACTTCTTTATTTATATTTTGATCGGTGGAGATTGATTTTTGACGACTGAATCTATCTCTGTCATAGAATTACCCAAGCCTTGTTTTTGGTTTTCATCTCCAGGATTCTGTTGCGTCGAGTTTCGCCAAATCGGGCAATCAGGACAATATTCTCTGGCTGACCAGATTAAAATTTGGGGAGCATGTCTGAGACCCCTTGCCCTTGGATGTGAATGGTGGAGATCTGATTTGGACGGCTTGATTTTGGGATACACAAGAGAAAATGAGAAGGCGTGGGAGGACTTGAAACTTGGTAGCGCACTCGGACTTGTGGGAGCGTGGAGGACCGTTTTCCTTTTTAATTTTCTTCTTCGATGAGTGGAAATAAACCTCTTTCCCCATGCTCATCTTCTTGCCGCCGCCCCTATGAAAGCGATTTTGTGGGATTTTTATGTGGTTTCTCTTGTGTTGAATTCAGACGATAGACTTATGGATTTTTATGTTGTCGTCGTGGATTTTTTATTCGGGTTTGAGGTCTTGGCCGCATGGTTCATGGTGGATTTTGGAGGAGCCGCCCCTTCCTTTTTGATTCCTTGATGGCGATTCTTTGGTCTTGGTGCTAATCTTGGTTCTTGATGGGAGGGAGGGTATGATGGTTAAAAGAGGTTGAGGTTGAGGTGGAGTCTTAGGGTGTGCCGCCCCCCCTTCCTAGGAAGCTCCCTATGATCTTAAGGGTAGGCCCCGGCCCCTAATGGCTCATGTAGGTAACCTTGGAACGTGAAAAAATATAGAGACTTCACAATAGGGAGATATCTACATGTCATTAGGGTATGGTTAAATATAGAGACCTATACTTGGGGAATTTATGGAACTTAGGTGCACATAGTGACATATGGCTTCTAGAATGAACATTACATTGAGGTGACCCCACGGAGGGCGTGTAGGGGCCGAACCCCCCCTTTTGGAAAATACCCGGATAAGGGTAGGCCGACCCTATGAATTATGGGTAGGTTCACAAGGAGCTTAGCTTACTATCATTATGTGCTAATTAAGTTTTAATGATGCCTTGTGTAATTTATCTTCATGCTTAATATTGCTAGTGTTTACATGTCATCTTATGTTGATACATGCCTATGTCATGCGCCTATGATGGTATGCGGGTTGAGATATAATTATTTTCCTTATGACATAAGTTATGTGATGTATGGATATGATATATATGTTCATGGCCTGTTCGTATTATGGTTTATAATTATGTAGCATGAACATTATGACTTTTAGACATGTGAGATGCGATGTATGACATGAGGACATAGAGGGGCTGAGGTATGGCCATAGCATATTTATAATATACATGTTGTGTAGATGTTATCATTCTCTTTAGTATGCTATGTATGTGTGTGTGCTTTGGTTGATGCATGATCCCGGAAGCCCCACCGATGAGGGGAGGGTATGCCCCAAAGAGACGGTGTTGGGTACTATTTCCAAAAATTCCGACCGGTGATGGGAGGGTATTCCCCAAAGAGACGGTCCGAAATCTCGACCGGTGTGGGGAACATATGCCCCAAAGAGACGATTCGGAAGTGCCCATTCCAATGAGGGGAGGGTATGCCCCAAAGAGACGATCCTGGGCTAGGTGGTAGTACGGGGGTCACACTGACTACCTACCCTATGTGGCTAGTTGGACATGTGTTTTATACTCTATTGGACCGATGGGTCCCGGATGGCCTGCTTGCTATTGGGTGTGTTTATTGATATGATTTATTACCCGCTTGACGATGGTTATGTTATTGGTTGATGTATTATGTGGTGCAGGTGGTGGTTCGCGTATGGATTATACTATACATGGTTGAGATATTATTATGTTTGTTGTTATATCATGTATGGATGAGTAGTTATGCACGTAGGTAATTTCTTATGAGTTATACTCTTACCTATTATATGCTTATTTACTCTATGGATTCCTTATTGATGGATATGGTGGTTCGAGGATTGAACCGCTCACTAAGTCCTAGTTGGACTTACTCTTTATTATGTTATCTTTTTCAACATTTGAGCGTGATCAGAGAGGTACTGGGATGCAGTAGCACAGTTGGTGGCAGCGAGGACAGCGAATCTCATGACATGTGGTGGTCAGGGGTGGATACCCAAGTCTTAGATTTTTATTTATTTTATTTGAGTCATGTGAACTTGGGTTTAGAGTTTAAATTCACATTTTGATATTGAGGGATTTATATATATATATATATATATATATATATATATATATATATATTTATAAAACTCTCCAATCAGGTCAGGCTATATTTAGTTGCTGGGTAGAGAGGGCAGAGGATCACTGATCGTGCACCTCTCGCCATCAGACTGCATACAACCATATTCCACCTGGTGAGTGAAAATTTTATTGAAATTTACATCACTTACAAGAGTATTTTTATCAGTAGAGACAACAACCACATAAGGGCTAGCTATAACACTATCATCCCTTTGACTGCCAATAAGGGGAGTGTTACAATTCAGTATATGAGACTCTAGATTTGAGGATGCAACCTCATAAGAAGTATTGATAAAGCTTCTCCAATGATCAGGGGCAACAGTAGAGCTCCCATAGCTACTCCAATTTGCGGAGTTATCAGGGGCCAACTCCATTCATGTTAGTCCTGCATTTGCTAAACAATGAGCTAGCTTGTTCTCATCTCTATTTATAAAATTCCAGTCTGCTACCTTTAAAGCATCAACCAGTTGTAGAATATCAGTCACCAAAGTCTTAGCATACCAGGAGGTTTAGCTTGCATTTTCAGAATATCAATGGTTGTCTTGCAGTCTGAAAAGATCTTCAGATGCTTAATGTTAATTAAGCTAGCATTCAAAAGACATTTCCATATTGCCTCTAGCTTGACTGTCAGGCTGTTATGTGAGATAGAGCTGCTATAGCCTCTCATTACTTCTATCTTGTTTCCCTTTAAGATTGTGAAACCCAAACTAGAATTGTTTGATTCTTTTACCCATGCTGCATAAGTATAAATCCAATAAGGAGAATTATTATCAACCAGATTAATTGGATGGATTTCATTACATGAATAACTGATAGTACCAATGTCCTGGCCACTCCCTGGTGGCTGAAAAGTATTCCTTTCTTCCCTGCTAGGTTCAATAACCTTAGATGGACAAAACTTCTCAATTTGATAGCTGTTATTCAGTTCAGAAAGCACTTTAAACACAAGAGTGTTGTGCCCTAGACCTTTCCCTTTAAAACAGATATCATTTTTATTTTTCCAAAGACACCAAAGGCCTACTGCAATGCAACTGACCAAGCTCAACTTTTTCTCCTTCTCAAGAGATCTACCTTTATCAAGCCATTTTCGTTGTTGCCACTGATTTCTAAATTCGAACTTATAACATAAGATACCCTCTAAGGCAGCCCATAGCCTAGTAGCATATTCACATTCAAAAAAGGTATGTTTGATATTGTCCACACCATCCTTGCACACATAGCAGCAATGTTTAGAGATACTACTCATTCTTGAAAGCAAGCAGGTATTAAGCAATCTGTTATGAACCAGTTTCCAAATAAAGATTTTAACCTTTGGAAGGGTTTTCAAGTTCCATAGCTTTCTCCAATCAAGCTGGATGTCACCAAGTTTTTCATCATCCTTTTTAAGAAAATTATAAGCTATTTTGCAGTTAAGTTTTCCTTTATTGTTGACAGCCCAAATCCATTTGTCTAAAGTCAAACTTTTAGGGATATGTATCTACATAATAGACTTTACAAGCTCCTCACCAAAGATTTGTTTTACCAATGATAGATTCCATTCCTTATCAACAATGAGATCATTAACCATTTTGACATCATTAACCCTCTCCATATTTATGAAAGTAGGCCATCTATCTAGTGGAGTACAACCAATCCAGGGGTCTCTCCAGATATTAGTGTCTTCACCATTTTCAATCCTTTTCTTTAGACCTTCTTTTAGTATAAACATAGATGAAAATATCCCATTGACAACCCAGTTCTTATTTTTTTGGGTTATTAGACGAAAATGGCGTGAACTTCGGCCAAATTCTCAATTGTGGTCAATCCTTTCATTAGTCTCAATTGTATATAAGAACTTACACATTGGTTCTAATTATAGCCCGTCGTTTGCCAACCGTTAGTAAAGTCGTTATTTCGTTGATGTGCTAATCCAAAAATGATTTAAAAAATATTTTTTCGCCATGTCATCTAATTTTAAATGGGTCCCATCTCTCTCTCTCTCTCTCTCTCTCTCTCTCTCTCAGATCCACCATTGGAACAACTCCATCATCGGTCGGCACGCGTTCTGCATTAGTACCTTGACCGCCCCGCTGCCATTTTGCCTCCCCCGCCAGGCTGCCACCTTCGCAGCCCCGAGGTGCACCTGTAGTCGGAAACACGTCGAGCTCCCACGAGAGGTGTGTTGGCTTAAGGGTCTCTATTAAGCCTCGATCTTTATTTTGATGATAACAAACAAATATTTAATCTTTATGTAAAGTTTTGAGTTCAGGTTGAGGTTGCGATAAGCATGCCAAGTTCGTTCAAACGAAACGAAAGAAGAGATTCTCAAAGAAACGGAAGAAGAAAACGTCAAAGAAAGGCTCGGGCTTAGATCAAGTAGAAATCATGTAATATACCCCTAGGATGATTTTATCCCAAGCCAAAGTGTAAAGTTATCAAAGTTGAAACATGATAACTAAACCCATAAAAAGGCATGTAACAAAAATCAAGCAGAAGTCAGCCTTAGCCTGAGTTCGGTCGACCGAACAAGGCAGATATTTGGTAGTAGCCAATTCGGTTGACCTGTTGGTTGACCGAAGTTGGTGAAGAAATCGCAGAAGGCTGCGTCGGTCGATCGGTCGGTTGACCGATCGAAGTCAAAAATAGGCAAAAGGCACATCGATCGACCGGATTGAAGATTACAGATCGCGCGTCTGGCTTAGATCAAGTAGAAATCATGTAATATACCCCTAGGATGATTTTATCCCAAGCCAAAGTGTAAAGTTATCAAAGTTGAAACATGATAACTAAACCCATAAAAAAGCATGTAACAAAAATCAAGCAGAAGTCAGCCTTAGCCTGAGTTCGGTCGACCGAACAAGGCAGATATTTGGTAGTAGCCAATTCGGTTGACCTGTTGGTTGACCGAAGTCGGTGAAGAAATCGCAGAAGGCTGCGTCGGTCGATCGATCGGTTGACCGATCGAAGTCAAAAATAGGCAAAAGGCACATCGATCGACCGGATTGAAGATTACAGATCGCGCGTCTGGCTTCCCTACATCGGTCGACCGAATTTAGGATGGTTGAAGTTGAGACTCCTTCGGTTGACCGAACAAAGCTAAAAACTCACAGAAAGGGTAGCGGTCCATCGATCGGTCGACCGATGATCGACCGAATGGCTGTAACGGCTATTTTTCTACCCGTTGAGTCACCGTTCATCTGAGGGGTTATAAATACCCCTCACCTACCTTCTTAAAAACTTCTTAGTGAATTTATTGAGCATTCAAGAAGTGATTAAAAGCCTTCAAAGTAATCGATCTGCTGTGCCCTAATCTTTCATCAAATTCCTCTTCAAGCGCCTGTTTTCTTCAACTCTGCTGCAACTTCAGTGCATCTTCTAACAAGTTGAAGGCGTGAAGGCTTGGGAAAAAAACTGTGGTTTCTATTTCTATTCTTAAGCTCTTTTATATTGTATTTGAAGTTTTATTTCAGATTTATTTTCCATTTCTAATAGCTGCTAGGTGTGCTAGGGAAACACTTAGGGGAAACTTTGTAGAATTGTATTTTGCCTAGGTGAATAGATTTGAGGGGTTCTCAGAGTGGTGAGAAGAGTGTCCTCATTGTATTCAAAGGGAAATATAAACTCTATAAAGTAGTGGTTAGAAATCCTTGGTGAGGAGCCAAGGTAGTGGAGTAGGCAGTTGGCCGAACCACTATAATTATTCTTATATGCATTGCTCTCTTGTTTGCCTATCATTGTTATTAATATTTGATCACATCCACGGTTAAGAAATACTTGCACTTAAGTTAAGTTAAATTTGAGTATAAAAGAAAAAAGTTGATCAATTAGCTCTAGGGGACAAACACTATTCAACCCCCCTTCTAGTGTCATATTTCACACAACAATTGGTATCAGAGCAAGGTCGTAGGTCAAGATTTAACCTTTTTCCCTACAAATTAAGATGTCTAGTGAAATCCAATTAGCTCAAGAGTCATCTACTCATACTCCACCACTATTCGATGGAAACAACTATGCCTACTAGAAGATCCGCATGAATGGCTTCCTACAATCTCTAGGCATGGATGTATGGAGGATGATTTTAGTAGAGTATAAGCAACCCAATAAGGATATGGATAAATGAGACCAAGAAGAGATTAGACTCTTCAATGCAAATGCAAAGGCCGTCAATGCATTATATTGTGGGCTATCAATTAATGAATTCAATAGGATTTCAACCTATAAGTCCGCATATGAATTATGGAAGGTCCTAGAGACCACACATGAAGGGACTTCACAAGTAAAGGAATCTAAAATAAATCTACTCATGCATGACTATGAAATATTTAAAATGTTATCACATGAATCCATTGATGTCATGCATGCTAGATTTCAAAATATTATAAATGACTTAGCTAACCTTGGCAGAGAAGTAAAGGAAGAGGAGAAGGTAAGGAAACTCCTTCATTCCCTTCTAAAATCTTGGGAGCCCAAGGTCACAACAATCATGGAAGTAAAGGACTTAAGTACCTTGAAGATCACCGAGCTCATTGTGTCTCTCTGACACATGAGACCCACATGAAGCAATACCAGGAGGAAGATGCCCCCAAAGGCAAGACCATTGCCTTAAAAACATCACATCGGGCAGAAGAGTCGTCATCATCCGAGGAAGAGACGGATGATCTTGAAGAAATGACGATGCTAGCAAGAAGATTTATGAGTTTCATGAGGGGAGACATAAGGAAGGGAAGAGGAGGCTACACATGCTACAATTGCAACAAGACCGGACAACTATGGAGGGATTGCCCACTTCTCAAGATAGCTTCCACCTCCAACCCTCACAAAAAGGAAAAAATACAAGAAGAAGAAGAAGAAGAAGAAGAAGAAGAAGAAGAAGAAGAAGAAGACAATGATGGCTACATGAGATGAAAGCGAGGCCTCATCGAGTGAAGAAGAAGCAAAGAGTGAAAAGGCAAATCTTTGCTTGATGGCAAATGATGATGAGGTAAGATTTACTTTTGGTGAAGTTTCTTTTACTCAAGAAGAGCTAGAAGATGAATTTGAACAAATGCATGATGAATTTAATGTCATTAGGAGAAAATTCAAAGACCTCAAAAAGGAAAATAAATCTTTAGAGCTTGAGAAAGATAGTTTATTATTTTCATGCAATGCCTTAAGAAAAGAAGTAAACACCCTTAAGGAAGAGACATGCACCCTAGAGAAAGCTAAGAAGGACTTAGAAATTGACAACCAAAAATTAGAAAATGAAAATAATTTTTTAAGTGATCAAGTAGAGCATTTGAATAATAGCATGCTAACATTGAAAAATGAACTTTGCATGCTTAATGAAAAGATGACAACCATACCAAATGTCATGCCTAAGGTTGTCCATAAAAAGAAATCATCACACTTCCATGCTTACACACACACTAGAAGAAAATTTAATGGAAATTACTTTTCTTGTGGCATATTTGACCATATGGCTAAGGATTGTGCTTTGAGAATGAACCCACATGCAAGATTTATATAGGTTCCCAAAATGACTAACACTCAAGGACCCAAGAAAATTTGGGTACCTAAAATGGTTTCTTCTCCTTTTGTAGATGGAGAAGCATCCTCAACCAAGTAGAAGCACTTGGATATTGGATAGCGGTTGCTCAAAGCACATGACGGGTGACATCAACTTATTTGCAACCCTATCAAGCAAAGATGGTAGACATGTCACATTTGGAGACAATGCCAAAGATAAGATTTTTGGCATTGGTAACATAGGTATACTCCCTTACCCATGCATTAAGAATGTTTTATTAGTTGATGGATTAAAACATAACTTGATTAGCATATCACAATTATGTGACAATGGATACATAATTATTTTTGAAGCATCTAAATGTATCATTAGAAGTGCACCATCAAATGATATCATGTTTATTGGAAATAGGTAAAAAAATATTTACACCTTAGAATTAAATGTCTTGCCAAATCCCCATGTTAGATGCTTAGTTTTCATGGAGAATGACTCTTGGTTGTGGCATAGAAGACTAGGAGATGCTAGCATGAGCCTCATCCAAGAGATATCTAGGAAAGAATTGTTGGCTTAACGTTTTCAACCTTGGTCTTAATCTCGGTTTTGATGATAACAAACATGAAACTAATGTTTCATTGAGGTATCTTCCGGGTTCAATATCGATTAGAGCACGACGTCCTCGATTGAAAATATCAAAAAAATTGAGAAATCAGAAGGACGTTGGTCGATGCACTCAGTTTCTTCAAGAAGTTAGAGTTTAGGTTTAGGGTGTCTAGATATGTTGTATATCCTCTTAATGATGCAAAGAACCCTAAAACCAAATCCAAAATCCAAAATATGAAAACTCGAAAACTGTCCTGAAATCCACTAAAACTAGGGAGCTCATTGGAGGGCTATATGACCTAGATAATTTCTTAACATAAAAAATGGCGATAATTATTCCTTGGGTTAATATTAGATAACAAGGTATTTTTTAGGAATTTTTGAAAGCTTTTAGCCTACCCTTATTTGACTTGAAAAATTAGAAAAGTTCTGTTTTTCGAAAATTTGTACTAGACCCCAAAAACTAGATTTTGATTCTTAAGGATTTTGATTTTTTAGATATTTTTATTGAATCCAAATGGGGGGTAATCCTTATATAACATTTATGTTTTAAAGTTATTAACTTTAAGTTAAGAAATGTTATATAAGTAGACTTAGCGAAGACGGAACCAGAAAATGAGCAAACAACTAGAAAAAACTAAGAAGTGTAGTCTGCCTAGTTTCGGTCGATCGGTCGATCGGTCGATCGATCGAATGGTGCTAAAAATTGGCAGTAGCCAATTCAGTCGACCGATCAGTCGACCGAAGTGTGCCAGAAAGTGGCAGTTTGCTTTTGATCGATTGACCGATCGATCGACCTAGTTTTTCGCCTATTGAGCCGGCTATTTCATGCCATAAATGATATATAAATAGACTTAGCGAAGACGAAATCAGAAAATGAATAAACAAAACCAAACTGCCCAGTCCAGTCTAGGTGGTCGACCGAAAGCTGCCAAAAATTGGCAGTAGGCAATTCGATTGACCGGTTGATCGATCGAAGTATGCCAAAAATTGGCAGTAGGGTCTTCGATCGACCGAATTGCAAAGAAAAAGAGTCACGACTGCAGCTCATGTGTCGGTCAATCGGACTATGAATCGATGAACTCGCGACTCGTTCAGTCGACCCGTCAGTCGATAGAACAGAGTGTTTAAGGCCGCGGTCGCTCGGGCGGTCGATCGGTCGGTCGACCAACGATCGACCGATATGCGACCGAACGGCGGAAACGACTAGTTTTTCACCCGTTGAGCTACAGATTCATTGAGGGGTTATAAATACCCTTCACCTATCTTCTTTAAGCATTCTTGACAACTGATCTAAGCTTCCATTGAGCCATTTTTTGATCATTCTAAAGTTTTTCTTGAGTCATTCCTTTGATAAGCCCTAGTTTCTATGATTCATCCTTGATCGAGTCTTCAAGTTTTGAATGATTTATCATTGAGGCATCAAGAGGAACTAGGACTCGTGTTTGGAGCTAAGTATTTGTTGTAGTATTTATTTGCTCTATTACTTGTATATTTTTGTGATTTCTTTCTTTGTATTCAAGCTTGTAAGAAGACCTAGTGTTAGGTCTTGTGTGTAAGTGGTTACCTTGGTATAGAAGGTGTAAAGCCACTTGTGTAAACATAGTTTACTAGGATTAGTTCAGTTGTCCCTTAGGTTGAGGTGGAAGAGTGCTCTCGATAAGAAGGCGGAGACTTCCGGGTGTGGATGTGCCTTAGGTTGATAGTGAGACTCTTCGAGTCAAAGTCCTCGATCTATGTAAGGGAAACGATTTAATCTAGTAAACTTAGTTTGGAAATTCTAAGCGGGGTGCTTAGGTAGTGGAGTAGGCATTGGGGTCGAACCACTATAAATCCTTATGTTAGCATTGATTTATTGTTTTGTGTTAATTGCTTTATATATATTGCTTCCGCTTGCTATTATCATTGTGCTTAGCCTAAGTAACCAAAGAAACGATTAAAATCGAAATTAGGTGATAAGTTTAGTTAGCACACTATTCACCCCCCCTCTAGTGTAGCCATTTCACCCAACAAGAATTAGTTAACGGCTTACCCAAGATAAAAATTGAAAAAGATAAACTTTGTGATGCATGTCAACTAGGTAAGCAAGTCAAATCTTCATTTCATAGCATTAATCAAGTTAGTACATCTAGAATTCTTGAGCTTGTGCACATGGATCTCTTTGGTCCATATGATGTAGCTAGTCTAGGTGGAAAACTATATTGTTATGTATTAGTTGATGATTTTTCTAGATTTACATGAGTTTTCTTCTTGGCCAAGAAAAATGAAACTTTTGAGTTTTTCAAAAAGTTTGTAAAGAAAGTTACAAATGAAAAAGGATTTTCAATTTTAAAAATTAGAAGTGACAATAGAGGGGAGTTTAAAAATGAATTTTTTTCGAGTTTTGTGATGATTTGGGTATTGAACATACATTTTCTTCCCCTAAGACCCCTCAATAAAATGAGGTGGTAGAGAGGAAGAATAGAACCTTACAAGAGATGGCTAGGACCATGCTATGCGGAAATAATTTGTCTAAGTATTTTTGGGCCGAAGCCATAAATACCTCTTGCTATGTTCTTAACCGAGTTTTATTAAGACCCAAAATTAAGAAAACACCTTTTGAGCTTTGGAATGGTAAAATCCCAAATGTAGGATATTTTCATATTTTTGGATGCAAATATTTTATATTAAATACTAAGAAGAATTTAGGAAAATTTGATTCTAAATCTAATAAAGGGATTTTCCTAGGTTACTCCATTAATTCTAAGGCATATAGAGTTTACAATCATAGAACCATGATTGTTGAAGAATCCATGCATGTCACGTTTAATAAAACTAATAATTCTTCTAGAAATGTGAAGATTGTGAATGTAGGCGAGGAACTTGAGGATCTCACACTTCATGATAAAGAAGTGGAGGATGAAGATAATGAGGAAACCCAACATGAAGAACCGCCATCCTCGAATCTACCTCAAGTTGAAGATGAAGATGAAGAAGCTCTACCACCTCTCCCTAAAGGATATCGGTTGGTAAAGGATCATCCAATGGACCAAGTCATTGGAGAATCTTCCACGGGAGTGGTAACACGTTCTAAACTCAAAAATGTTTGTCAATATGTAGCTTTTGTATCTCAAGTAGAGCCTAAGAACATTATGGAAGCAATAGAAGATGAGTTTTGGGTACTAGCTATGCAAGAAGAACTTAACCAATTTGCTAGAAATGATGTATGAGACTTAGTGCCTAGACTTAGTAAACAAACTATAATTGGAACTAAATGAGTATTTAGAAATAAGCTAGATGAAGAATGATTAGTTATTAGAAACAAAGCTATGTTAGTGACACAATGGTACAATCAACAAGAAGGGATAGATTATAATGAAATGTATGCTCCCGTAGCTAGATTACCAAGCAATTAGAATGCTTTTGGCATATGCTTGCTTTAAGGGTTTTAAACTTTTTCAAATGGATGTAAAAAGTGCATTATATGTTTTAAAACAAGCCGCTAGGGCTTGGTATGAAAGACTTTCAATTTTTTTTAATTGAACAAGGTTTTAATGTTGGAAAAGTCGATGTCCCACTTTTCATTAAGCATCATGAAAATGATATGTTATTAGTTCAAATTTATGTTGATGACATAATTTTTTGTGCTACTAATGAAATGCTTTATAAGTGGTTTGCTAAATGTATGCAAGATGAGTTTGAGATGAGCATGATGGGAGAGCTCTCCTTCATGCTTGGTCTCTAAATCAAGCAAACCAACAAATGAATCTTCATCAATCAAGCCAAGTACACAAAGGAGCTCATCAAAAGGTTTGGGATGAATGAAGTCAAGATAGCTTCTACACCTATGAGCGCATCCATCAAGCTTGACAAAGATGAAGAGGGCATTAAAGTTGATGAAAAACGATATCGAGGTATGATTGGTAGTCTTATTTACTTAACCGCAAGTAGACCCGATATCATGTTTAGTGTTTGTGTATGTGCTAGGTTTCAATATTGCCCAGAAATATCTCATTTAAGTGCGGTAAAACGCATATTGAGATATTTAAAGGGCACGGTTGACTTAGGACTATGGTATCCATGTCATACATCATTTGATTTAATCGATTTTTTGGACGCTGATTTTGTCGGATGTAAAGTAGATAGAAAAAGCACTAGTGGGTGTTGTCAATTCTTAGGAGCGAGTCTTGTTTCTTGGTTCTCAAAGAAACAAAACTCAGTTGCACTTTCAACTACCGAAGCGGAATACATCGATGCGGCTAGTTGTTGTGCACAAGTCATTTGGATGAAACAAACCATTTTAGACTATGGACTTAAGTATTCTTGCATACCTATTCATTGTGATAATACTAGTGCAATAAATTTAACAAAGAATCTCATTTTACACTCTAGAACTAAGCATATTGACTTAAGGCACCATTTTCTTAGGGATAATGTGACTAAGGGAAATATATCGGTAGAATTTGTATCCACCGAAAAATAACTTGCCGATATATTTGCAAAACCCTTGGCTGAAGAAAGCTTTACAAATCTAAAGATGCAATTAGGAATTTGTGCTTTTCCTAGTAATTAAAATATTTTTCTTCAAAATGTATATATTTTTCAAAACTTGCATTCTATAGTATTATCACACTTATGTAATGCTCTGTAGTGGGGCTTTGCGACTTATTGATGTTTGCCTTCTATAGGCTTACATTAATAGGAATGACTATAGTGGTAGATGATACTTGGTTTTATGGCTTTCTTGATTTTTATGATAAAACTCATTAATTGTACCTTAATTCTTCCCCTTTTTGATTGATGTTAAAAGGGGGAGAAAAAGTAAGGTCACACTTGGTTTTTACGATTCATATAGTTAGGGGGAGCATAGGTTGAGTTATAAGTATTTGAATGAATGATATGCACATTGTTAGGGGGAGCATAGGTTGAGTTATAAGTAGTTGAATGCATATGCTAAGTTACATAAGTAGTTGAATGCCTTAACTCAAGCTCACAAAAATATGCATATGTTTCTTAAAATTTCATATTATGTTTGTCATCATCAAAAAGGGGGAGATTTTGCTCCCAGAATTTGGTGCTAACCAACGACCACCAAACCAATTGGTGAAAGGGAAGGGCGCACCTTCATCTTATACCGTATAGGGTGCCAGCACCCTTGGCGTTCGAGTGTGACTCAGCCCGCCAGGCCTACACGCCACGAGGAGATTAATGACTCGGCCCGCCAAGCCTACACGCCAACAAGGTGTTCCGCTTGCATGGCAGCATCGCCATGCCCACATCCAACTCGCCGTGCAACGCTGGCGACAAGTGTGGGATGGAATCTCCAGGCACGACGGCCCGTTGTTCTCCTCCTCGTCGTCGATCAACTCCGAAAACAAATCCTCCCATTTGAAGTTGCGGAAGACCTGACTGGGCTCGCTCTTCTTCTTGTTCTTGGTGGTGGTTCTCGCAGCCTAACTGGGCTCACCTCTCGACCGTCTTCGGTGCCGCCATTGTTGGGCTTCCCATTGGTCTCCTCTCCCTCGACCACCTCGCCTTCTACGCCGCCGCCGCCGCCCAAACCCTCCGGTTTATCCACGGCTTCAAGTACTAGCATCGCTGCCAGAAGCTCACCCTTGCTGTAGCCATCGACCGCCTCAAGCTAGCTTCTAATGATCTGCTGCTCTATGGCCGTCGATGAAGACACTGCGCTACTGCCGGGGGTCGTGGAGATCAATTACCAGAAGTCGCCGAAGAGCTACATGGGCAAGTTCCGGTGGAGCTGGGCTCTACACTTTGGCATCCCTATGTGTGCTTTTGTCTTCATGGTTTTCACCACCGTCGTCGTCCTCTGCTTCTAAATTTCATTTACCTAATAATATTACATATCAATAATTTTGTTGGATTACTATTACTCTTAATTTTCTTCTCGAATGAAACATGATTAAAGTCAAAGTACTTGTGATCATTTCTGCAATTATATATTTTCCAGTAAAACAAGTGGGTATTGTAGATGCATCTTCTCGTATCCAAACACAACACCTCCATCTCCAACCAGCAGAGAATATAGTTATATAGTGTTATTAACTTATTTTGTTTTGAAACGAGAAGTATCTTATTACTTCATTAATGTGACTGAAGGATATGTAATTAATTCTTGGTGATGCACACATTCACCAAGATTAATCTTCTCAACTTATCGTGATGACATTGCAACACAACCGATGATCATCTTTGTGGAAATTGACCTGAGTCCACCCATGTTGGGAGTCCATAATTAGTATGTTGACCTATTGCATGCAAATCATCCAGTAGAGACAAGAAGAAGAAGTAGCAGACCCCGCAACTTCAAATGTGTGTGTGTGTGAGAGAGAGAGAGAGAGGAGACCCATTTAAAATCAAATGACATAGAGAAGTAGTATTTTTTAAAGGGAAATTACCTGAATATATTCCGTACTTTGGGGTTTTTCGCATTTGTGGCATGTACTTTTATTTGTCTCAGTTGAATCATGTGTTTTCGAATTTGTTACAATTGAATCCTACCATTTAGTTACCGTTAGTAGCTCCGTTAAACCAGTGATGTGGCGTGCTTACGTGTTTAAAAAAATATATTTTATTCTATTTCTTACCTGAAGCTCCAGCTCATTATCCTCTCGTTTATTAATATTTTTTTATTCAATAAATTTCATATATCTATCATGTTGCCTTCTTCTTCTCAGTCTGCTTCTTCTCAGCCGTCGCTGACGCCACCTATCATCTCCACCACCACCAGCAACTCAAGCCCCACAAGGCCAACCAGTCCGAGTGGGAGGTCATTCGTCGGCTCCGCGCCGCCACCGGCCTCCTCTGCTCGACCACCCTTTCCTCGCCACCCTGTACGGTGACTACGATGTTGCACACCATTCTTGCCTTGTTATGGAGTACCTCCACATGATGGAGTGGTGTACAAGGACCTGAAGCCATAGAACTTACTCGTGAGGGACAACGACCACATCATGCTCTTCGACTTTGACCTCTCCTTCAAGTGAGACGTTGTCCCCAAGCTCATGATGCATGCAAAGGCTCACAACCAAGCAGAATCCATGAGAATATTGCCTTGTGCGACAAAGGTTCGCGTAGAAGGCGGCTCGCGCAGAAGGCGGTTCGTTTGTATAATGCACTACAAAGCTTTGCCGAAGCTTTGCATAGGTTCGCGCAGAAGGCGGCTCCGAGTTCTCTTGTAGGAGCAGTGTGCAGCAGGTTTGAGGAGATAAACTTGAGAAGAAGAAGAGGGAGGAGGAGGAGGAGGAGGAGGAGGAGTGGCAGCAGAGAGAGCATTCTGAGATGAAATATGGCAGCCTGTTGAGAAGAAGAAGATAATGGCAAGAGGAGGAGGGGGAAGGGGAGAAGTGGCAGCAGTGAGAGCATTCTGAGATGAAATATGGCAGCCTGTTGAGAAGAAAAAGATAATGGCAGGAGGAGGAGGGGGAGGGCCGGGGAGAAGTGGCAGCAGAGAGAGCATTCTGAGATGAAATATGGCAGCCTGTTCTCACCCCAAACACCTTTCCTCCAACTGCTCCAAGGAGCCATGCAACATGTTCTTGTTCTCACACCAAACTGCTAATTTCCTGTTCTCACAGCCTGTTCTTGTTGTGCAACGCCCCGGCCACTCTGCAGTTGAAGGTGGTAGCGACGTGAAGAGCCATGTCCTCATCATAGTTTTTGGTGTTGATCAGCTTCTCTGCTTCCATCTTGTTAATAAGCCCGATAGCCATATCACTCCCCGTGAGAGGTCAACCTCGGCATAATCCATTACAAGTCCTCCATGGTGAGGTCGACCTCAGGAGAAGACACTAGCAACATCGTGGAGTGCGTCTTCTGCTTGTCCGACGTCGAAGAAGGGGAATAGGTGAGAGAGCTGCGGTGCAAGCACCTCTTCCACCGGCGGTGCCTAGATTGGTGACTAGCCGAGCGGCGGGCCACATGCTCTCTATGCTGGGACGCGTTGGTGCCTCAAGAGATGGCGACGATGAAGGGCGCACGACATGGCGAACGATGATGATGACGGCGAGGAGCTCGCGGACTTCGCCATCATGGTATTGCTGCTGGCTAACTATGCACGACAGTGGTGTGTTGTGCTTGAAAATGGAAGAGAGCAGTAGAGGGAGGCGGTAGTGGTCTGCGCGTGCGCTGCAGACCACTCGCCGGCCAGTAGCAACGACTAGCCTGGTGAGTGGTGGCCCTCCCGGCCACCATTCAGCCGTTGGTGGGTTTGACCAGCGCTGGAGATCCAGGAGAGGATCGAGATGCTAGAGAGTTGGTTGTCGGCGGCTTAGGGAGCCTCCGGCATGGGTTCCGAGCGAGGCAGCGAGGAGAGGTGCAGGAGAACAGGATCGAACATGGGAGGGATAAACGAAAAAAAATAAAGAGAAAGAAGTGGGGCCCATTAAATATTAGTTTTCACTTTATAAAATTTTAATATTAAAAAATATAATATTAAAATATTTTTTATTACACATCAGCACGCCATGTCATCGATTTAATGGATCTGTTGACGAAAATTAGACGATAGAATTCAATTAAAATAAATTCAAAAATACCGAATTCAATTGAGATAAATAAAAGTACATGCCATAAATGCGAAAAACCCCAAAGTACATGATATATTTAGGTAATTTCTCTTTTTCAAATCTTTTTTGGATCACCGCGTCAGTGAAATAACGGCTCTACTCACGGTTGTCAAATGACAGGCTATAATTGGAGCTAATGTGTAAGTTCTTATATACAATTGAGACCAATTAAAGGATTGATCATAATTGAGAATCGATCAAAGTTCAGGTCATTTTCGTCTAATCCATAGTCTTCAATCCAGGGGTGTAAAACTTTGTATCTTTGGTTGAGCAGGATAGCCCAGTTCACATTCTTCTTGTTCAATAAAGGAAGTATCCTTTTGGCATGGATAGAAATTTTGATAACTTTCAAGTCCCTAATTCCCAAACTTCCAAATAGAGGAGAACCATGTTTCCTGACCCAGACTTCCAAAAACAGCTTCTAGCTAATTTCTCATATTCTTTCACAACCTTGTCATTGACCCAAGTGGTGGCCAAAGTGTGTATGGGGATAGAGTTTATAACAGAATTGAGGAGAATAATTTTACCTGCCTGTGAGATATTCTTACTAGCCCAGCAATCCAGCCTATTCTTTGCCTTAACGATGATTTGCCTTTGGATGTTGATGGGAATTCTTCCTTTATCAATATATTCTCCAAGGTATTTCAAAGGTAAGGGGCTTTCTTTTATTCCAAGTGTCTTGCAAATTTCATCTCTTTTTGCCTTCGAATATGCACAGGGAAAAAAGCACTCTGATTTTCCAAAATTTATTTTCTGATTGGTGAAAAGACCATAATGCATCATCACCTCTCTGATATAATTGGCTAATTTTTTTGCAACATTTAACCATCAAAATTATGTCATTTGCAAAGAACAAGTGGCTTAGAACTAGGTTCTTATACTTAAAAGCTTTGATGTGACCTTTGCTTACTTCCTTTTCAATCAATAGTGATAAAAGTTCTTGAACCATAATAAAGAGGTAGGGGAAAGAGGATCCCCCGCCTCACACCTTTGTAACTCCTGAAGTTGCTAGATATTGAGTACCATTAATATTGCATTTGAAGTTGGTTGCTTTCAAACATGCCATGAACCAACCAATTAATTTGTTTGGAATATTCATGAAGTGACATATGTGCTCAATGGCAACCCAGCTTACTCTATCAAAGGCATTCTCAAGGTCTAGTTTCATGATGAAGGGTGTTTTCTTTTTGAATTGCCAATTATACTAACAATTTTAGAGAGCATGATCACATTATCATGCATGTTTTTTTTTCTACAAAAGCTGCTTGCTCTTTGGATATCAATGTACTAATCCAACTTTTAATTCTGTTTACAAGTACCTTGGAAACTATCTTATAAGCCACATTGCATAGTGCAATAGGCCTATAGTCTTTGATTTCTTTTGGGCTGTCACCTTTGGGTATAAAAATTAAGCTAGTTTGACCCCATGAGTCTGGGAGTCTGCTTTCATTATAAAAGGCATTAGTGCTTCCATGTAGGAATCTCTTATGACTTCCCAAATTTTCAAAAAAATTTCAAACTGTATCCATCAAGACCAAGTGCTTTACCCTTGCCCAAACTGTTCATAGCAATTACAATTTCATTTTCAGAGAATATCTCAGTGAGTCTATTATGACTTTCCCTTGGTAAAGTCTTCCAATTCAAACATTTTAGTTCATTCCAACTGTTACTGCTTTGAACAATACATTCCTCTCTCCAAAGATTTTTGTACCAGTTCTGAAACTCTGAGACAATTTGGATGGTTTCAGTGATTGTCTTACCTTCAACAATAATTTCCAGTATAGTGTTTTTCCTTTTTTTGAATTTAGCTAGGTTGTGGAAGTACTTTGTATTTCTATCATTCACCTCCACCCATCTTGTTCTAGCTTTACTCCACCATTTTATATACAATTGCCTGCTTAGTGCCATAGCTTTATTTGATAAACATTTGATCTTTTCTATATCAGAATTAGATGTTGTCCCTTGTTCATCAGTAATCTCAAGATCTCTAGTTCATTCAGAGTTTCTTTGAGCCTCTTTTCCAGAGAGCCAAAGCAATTTTTGCTCCAAACAATGAGTTCTTTGCCTAGATTGCTTAAGCACTTCATAAAGAAATCAGCCTTATCCTTTTGCTTGACCCTTTTTCCCAATTGTCCTTCACCAAATGATCTATATGTTCACTTTCTAACCAATATAGCTCAAAGATAAATCTCCTCTCTCTTTTGAATGACTGTTATTGCATCTAGAGTCCAACAATAAAGGCCTATGGTCTGAGGCAAGCCTTTTTAGACGATGGACAATTGATCTATTGTATTTTGAAAGCCACATATCATTAGCATACATTCTATCAAGTCTTGCCATGATCTTTTTTTCCATATCTGTTATTGCACCAGGTGTATTTGGAACCAGTGAATTCAAGATCAATTAAACCAGCATCAAATTTCAGCTCTTTGAATATTCTCGTAGCATTTCCAAACTTGATATTTTTACCCCCTTTCTTGTCTTTTTGGCTCTCTATGTAGTTGAAATCCCTCATAAGAAACCAAGGTATGTTTTCAATTTGAAGATTCTTTAGAAATTGCCAAAGAATCATCCTTTCATTTGCAATTGTGCTGGTGTAGATACCAGTTAGTAACCAAGGCCTATCCCCCTTGAAGCTAACTGAAGCATGTATTGCTTGACTACATTTTTAGCTTGACATTCATAGCCTCAATTCTCCAAATAATGATAATACCTTTAGATATTCCATCCAGTCAGAGCCAAAATTTTTTATGCACAATGTTGAATTATCTTCATCAAGGTGAGTTTCAACCAGTAATATCAAGTCAGGTTTGTTTGTTTTCATCATGAATTCCAAGTAGTCCTAGCTTTTAGCTTTTAGACCACCCCTAATATTCTAAGAAAGTAACTCCATTCTAGTGATATTTTGTTTTCCCCCTTCTGCTTCCCAGAAAGAGGGTCATCGTCTAGCTCAATTATTCCTTCGTCAATGGATTTTTTTTTGCTCTATTCTGCTTTAAATTGAAAGGGAAGCTTTCCTGATGGATGATTTGTGATGTGGCTTTCCTTGACTTCCCAATACTGTTGTTTGAACTACATAGTAAATCATCTTCTATATCTTCTTGTGGCATATTATCAGTTTCTTTTATCTTACTAACAACAATAGCAAATGTGTCAGATAATTTCTTGTGAAATCCCTTCAAACTTTTCTCTAAATCAATCTGAACAATGACTGGATTAACTTTTGTTGAATGAAATGCTAGTTCTTTGTTTGCAACATTCCTGCAAGTCAAGTCCATCAAACTTTCTTTGGTCTCCACATTACTATCCTTTATCTTTTTTGTTTTGTCTTTCATAACACTCTGTAAAATATCAATGAAGCTTGAAGGTCCTTTAGAAAGAGCTGGATCAGACTTTGCAGGTACAATATTGGGGTGATTGCAATCCTCCTCCATAGCAGTGTTTTGCTCACTAATACTTCTCAAGGTATTGAATTTATTTTCGTTTCTTGCATCCTGAGCTTCAATTTCCTGCATTGTGTCTTTTTTTTTCTATTGATGACCTGCCAAGGTCCAAATTTTTTTTGATATGGCCTTATTGCTTTCAGTATCTATATTATCTTGGCCCATCTGTGAATCATTGTTGTTTATGCTAATCTCAGTTTCACTCTTAACAAGACATTGTAAAGCAAGGTGGCCAATCTTGTCACATGAAAAACACAACTTGGGAACATTATTAAAAGCAATAGCTTGCCAGAATTTAAAACCATCTCCTACAATCCATAGGCCTGAAGGAACTTTGTGCTTGATATTCCATAAAATACAAACTCAAGCAAATTTTGCTCTTTGGCCTTTTAAGGTTACACCGTCTATTTTAATATGTTGTCCACTACTTCTTGCAATCTTCACCAATATATCCTTTTGCAGGTATTCAAGAAGCAGACCTGGCAACTGTACTCAAACAAGAATTGCCTCTATCTTCTCAAGGAGTGGCTAGAAGTTAGGTTTCCGGGGGGTTAGCAACAGGGCCTGACCTCTGAAAAACTAAGGACCTTCAGTAAGAACTTTATTTCGATCCTCTTCACAGGAAAACTTGAAGCAGAAATAACCAACAACTAAATCAACAGCTTGAACACCATATTTAAGCTTCCAAATTCTAGGCATGACTTACTGAATGATCTGCAAAGAGGGTGTACTGCCATAGAATTTCCCGTAAAGGTTGTTACTCCATTCCGCTCTAGCTGCAGCTATCATATGAGTTTCAATTTTAACCTCATTGCTAGAAGCATTTTTAATTTTTTTTCCAGTTTCTCTTCTGAGTCATTTGTCTGGGACATTTCATCGAATGCTTGTGCCTCTCTAAAAAGGGCAGCCCATGAGATGGGCTGTTTACTTTTGTTTTGATTCAGAGGTGCATTTGAAATATGATTTGCCACAAACAAAGGATTTTCCATTGCCATGAAATCATTTGCAATTGAAATAGTACTTTTATTATTGACATCTACTTTAGTTGAGTTTGTATTGAGATTCATACCTTCCACATTGGAATCCGACGTTTGGATATTCTTCAGATCCAATCCAAGTTCATTAGTTTGCCCAGCCTCGGGTTTCCTTCTCTAGATCGCAGCATTGACTTTTTTGAGAGAAGGATCAAGGTTTTTTTTGGGTTTGGGAGGCATGCCGGAGATCCTCCCCGGACTCGAGCGCGAGCCGACGCCATAGAGTCTGCCTTCATTTTCGCCATCGCCAGTGAGATCCAATCTTCCCGCCATTATTATTTTACTTAGAATAGTAATCTTTTTTGTTTATGTTAAATGATTCAATTTTAAAGGATTTGAATAATTGAAAATATTAAATTATTTGTTTGATGACTTGAGAAATATTCTATTTAAGTTTTCTTCAAATCAAATTGGTTTTATAACATGTTCAGGTCTTGTAATTGTATTTATGGTTTGGTTGGGTTAGGCTTCGGAGTACGTGTGGTACTCTGGCTAGTGATGTTCGGGTTTGGGGTGTGACACTTCGCAGGAGGAATTTACATGGTCTCACAAGCGGCCCTTGACCCATGTGACACATCAATTCTCCTCGGCCAATCGTCCCTATTCTCGACACTACAAGCCTCCATAAGCAATTGAGTCTCGATTTTCACTAGCCTAAACTTGTTGGCTACGGCGTCACACTCAGTTATCAGAGCTCGATTTTTACCAGTCTAGCTTGCCGATCTCAGTGCCTATTACGGGCTTCCACACCCCCAACTACCCCAAGTGCGCTTCTCGCGAGCTCGATTTTCACCGAGTCTGGTCCTCAATCCTAAATACGGTCTCCGGCTCTGAATTTTTGGCTATATGAGCTGCTATTGATATATTGGTATGATATTGTTCTCTTTTGGTTTTACAATATGGTCTTGAATGTGTTATTGTTCATGCTTTGATTGTTTTTAGCTATATGGGCTGCTATTGATATATCAATATGCTATTGTTCTTTTTTGATTTTAAAGTATGATCTTGGCTAAGTTATTATTCTAATTATTTTTTGCTATATGGGCTGGTATTGGAATGGTGGTGCTAAAATTAGCTATGTTGTTCATGTGTTGGTCATTCGGATTTTCTTGGTGCTCATGGTACTGAAATGGTGGTGATTTCACTTAATGTGCCATACATTCAATTTTATTGTTCATGTGTTGTTCAATATGGTCTTTTTGGATCTGAATGAAATGTTTTACTTCATGTGTTAGCCCTTGTGTAATTTGGTGGCGTTGAAATGATTTTGGGGTTTGTTTCATTACAAATGGTCCATATATTCAATTTGAGTTACTAGTTTTTTCTTGGTATTTTACTTCGTGGAGTCAATTCAGATTTTTTCAAAGTGTTTTGAGTGGTTGACATGATTAGGTTGGAATTGTTTTTTTTTCGATTATTGATTTGTCCTTTGTATTTTTTTTTCATTATGAATTTCAATGAACTCGAGAAATCGACCCGACCCGAACCAATCGGGTGATCGGGTGATCGGGTAATCGGATGAGGTTGGGTGACCCGAACCACATCTTCCCGAGAATACGTGGCCCACATGGCCGCGTTTTCAGGAGAAGAAGAGGTGTAGGCCAAGTCTTTTCCCCGAGAAGACGTAGGCAACGTCGTGTCTTCCCTCGGGTATTGAGACACACAGTCTATCGAGACGCGCATGTCTCGTTAATTTTTATAAAAGTTCTTTTTATTTTTTAAACGGGTACCCGATTATTCGACTCGACTAAATCTGATTTCAGGCGGGTCGATTCAGATCGGGTTCAAAAATTTTTACCTTCAAACCCGAACCGAACCGATCCGGTTGTTTGTTGGTTGGGTCGGGCCAATTTTTTCTCCAAACCCAGCCCTACCAGACCTGTGAATAGCCCTACATCAATAAAATGTATGACTTTTGGTTTTAAATAATATTTTTGATTTATTAAGAATATCAATACAACCTGCTCCATGGGATAACTAATTCATCAAACTTAGGGGTGGCAAAATAGGTTGGCTCGCGAACTCTGCGGGCGAGAAAACGGTAGCCCAGCTCGGCACGACCCGCGAGCTCGCAAAATTTTACAAATTTTTTTTCACAAAATTATATATATATATATATATATATATATATATATATATATATATATATATATATTATAAAGTAAGATTCACTAACGCCACGTGGCACTTTCCCAATGAAAGTTTGCCGATGTGGCATTTTCTCATTTTTTGATTTTTGTGGAATTTTTTACATGATTTTTTATTTAGGTCTCATTTAATATCCTAAGATGAATTTTTTATTTTTTTGTATTTTTCAATATTTTATATGAATTTATTTGTCTTAATTATCATATTAATGGCCAACTTTTCATTTCTCTCTCTCTCTCTTCTTTTCAAATTCAACCAAAATTATATTTTGATTGCAATCTCTTTCATTTATTCTCTCTCTCCTTCTCTTATTTAATGTTTGCACTCAACATCAATAACCCTCTTTCTTCTCCTCTCTTTCCTCTTAAAACTCTCTCTCTCTCTCTCTCTCTCTCTCTCTCTCTCTCTCTCTCTCTCTCTCTCTCGTTCGGACGACATGTAATGTTCTTGTTAATCATTTTATTTCTGAAGGTGTTTAGAACTTGGATTTATTGAATAATGTGTTTGACCCTTTGGTGGTAGATAAAATATCCAGAATTGATATACCTATTCACCCCAATTATGATAAATTTATTTGGTGGCCGGATAATAAGAGTTTTTTTTCCGAGATAATAAGGATTTTATTAGTACAAAGTCAGCTTATAATTCAATCTCCCAATTTTTAGTTCATGAACCTTGTAATCCTCCAATGTGGACATTGATTTGAAAAATAAAGGTAAGTCCTGGGTTAAAATTTTCATATGATTATAATTTTACATTATTATTTTTTATTTGTTGCTAATAATTATATATTTACTAAATTATTATTGAAAATATTTTCTAATGAAAAAAAATTTGTTTTTTATATTTTATTTATTTTGAAAAAAAATTATATAATTTAGAATATCTTATTTTTAATTTAGTTATTTACACTTATTCCATTTTATTATATAGTTTACTCATACATTCATATAAGTTTTAAAAATTATAACCAAAAAATTAGTTTGAATTAAATTATACTCTTAAATAATAATTTTCATACCTAAATAATTAAGACTAATAATAAATATCATATATTTAAATAATTTGTAATGTTATTTTTTTTAAAAAAATATGATAATGATGATATCAACCAAGTAATATATGTTTTTAAAATATTAGATAAAGAATAATTCTTTAAATTGGTAGTAAAATAAATTTTTACAATTGAATTTTTAGAATATACTATTTTAAATTTTAAATTTTAATTATTTACTATATACTTGGATCTTTGTTTTTTTATCTTTGTTTTAGATTTTCTAAAAATAGTCTTATTATTTTATTATTTTTAATTATATATTTGGATATAGATTTTAATTTTATAATTTACTACTATAAAATAATATCTAAATAAAAATATCAATCAAATTATTTTTAATTAATAAATGAATGTTTTAGTTATTAAAGACAAATATGTGTAATTAAAAAAAATGAATAAAAATAATTAAATTACCAATACAGAATAATGATATATATGTTGGCTTAAGGTTTTCAACATTGGTCTTAATCTCGGTTTTGATGATAACAAACATGGAACTAATTTTCATTGAGATATCTTTCAGGTTCCATATAGGTTAGCGCACGACGTCCTCGATCGAAAATATCGAAGAAATAAAAAATCGGAAGGACGTTGGTCGAAGCGCTCGAATTTTTTAAGAAGTTAGAGTTTAAGTTTAGGGCGTCTAGTTTATATTGTAAATCCTCATGATGGTGCATAAGAACCCTATAACTAAATCTGAATCCCAAAATATAAAAACTCGAAAATAGTCTTGAATTCATTAAGCCTAGGAAGCTCCTTGGATGACTATATGACCTAGATAGTTTCTTGCCATAAAAAATGACGATAATTGTTCCTTGGGTTAAAATTAGATAATGAGGTATTTTTTAGGAATTTTTGGAAGCCCTTAGCCTACCCATTCTCGACTCGAAAGAATAGAAAATTTTCGTTTTCAGAAAATTTGTACTAGACACCAAAAACTAGATTTTGATTTTTTAAATATTTTTATTGAATCCAAATGGAAGGTAATCCTTATATAACATTTATATTTTAAAGTTATTGTTAATAAATATTATATAAGTAGACTTAGCGAAGACGGAACCCAAACAAGCAAAGAAAACCAAGCAAAGTACTAGTCGTCCAATTTTTGGTCGACCGTTTGGTTGACCAAATAGTGTTAAAAATAGGCAGTAGCCAATTCGGTTGACCGATCGGTCGACCGAAGTTTGCCAGAAAGTGGCAGAAGGCTACTTCGGTCGATCGACATAGGCTAAAATCGGGCAGTACGTGCGTCGATCGATCGATCGATCGACCGGATTGTGGATCGCATGTCGCGACTCATTCAGTACGTCGACCCGTTGGTCTACCAAACAACATGATTAAGGCCAGCGATCGTTGGGCGGTCGATCGATCGACGATCGACCGACAAGCGACTGAACGATGGAAACAACTAGTTTTCCGCCCGTTGAGCAGCTGTTCTGTTGAGGGGTTATAAATACCATTCACCTATCTTCTTTAAGTCTTCTTAACAATTGATCCAAACTTCCATTGAGCCAATTCTTGATCATTCTAAAGCTTTTCTTGAGCCATCCTTTTGATAACCCTAGTTTCCAAGATACATCATTGATTTAGCCTTCAAGATTTATCGATTCATCATCTCAAGACATCAAGAGGACTAGGGAGTGTCTTTTGGAGCTAAGTACTTATTATTTGATTTATTGCTCCAATTGCTATTGTATTTTATTATTTATTTCATTGTAATTGAACTTGTGTAAACCTAGGTTGCTAGGTTTGATTGAGTTGGTGGTTGCCTTGGTGTTAAGGCTTAAACCCATTATTGTAAACGTAGTTTGCTAGGATTAGTTCTTGTTGTCCTTATGATTGAGGTGGGAGAGTGCTCTCGGTAGGAAGGCAGAGACTTCTGGGTGTGGAAGTGCCTTCGGTGTGAGAGCGGAGACTGTCCGGTGAAAACATCCTCGTTGTAAAGGAAACAAGATAATCTAGTAAACTTAGTTTGAAAATCCTAAGCGGGGTGCTTAGGTAGTGGAGTAGGCATTGGGGCCGAACCACTATAAATACTCGTGTTAGCATTGTTTTCTTTGTGTATCGTATTGTTTATCTTTATTACTTGCTTTCACATTTAGTCATTCAATCGTAAATTGCCTAAGTAATTAAGTAAATGATTAAAACTGAAATTAGCGACAAATTTAGTTAACACGCTATTCACCCCCCCTCTAGTGTGGCCATTTCATACAACAATTGGTATCAGAGGGGGTCGTGGATTGAGATTTCACCATCTCGTCTACTTCTTGCCTCGATTCGAAAAATGACACTAGAGAGTATAGCATTTGCACCACCTAGGTTTGATAAAAAAAATTTTGGTGTTTGGAAGAGTAGGATGTATACTTTTTTTAAAACACAAAGTTTAGATCTATGATGCATGCTAAAGAATGAATATGTTGAGCCCACCATTGACATTAATGATTGGACTCAAGAACAAATTAGATTATTTGAATTGAATGCTAAAACAACACACTATCTATATTGCTCATTCTCAAACGATATACTTGAAAAGGTTATGCATTGTTCATCCGCATTCAATATTTGGGCTTATTTAAACATGTTTTACGATTATGCAAAAACCGAGGAGCTTATTACTTTCAATGAAGGAGGTGATGACAATTGTCGTACCTCTAGCCCTAATGAAGTTTTTGATGCCCAAAGCTCATCTAGTCAAAGGAACACCAAAAATCGAAAAAGAAAACTTAGGTGCTTCCTTTGCCAAGAGAAGAGACACAAGAAGAAGAATTGTCCACTCTTGAAGAAGAAATCCAGAAAGAAGAATTGTGCTTCATCATCCACATCCAAATCAAGTGAAGCCACTTCTAGACATGACGATGAAACTACATCAAACTTTTGCCTCATGGGTTTTCGAGATGAGGTAGATTCTCCATCTTCTAGTCGTGTTCAAAATATTAATGATAGTGATTCTAGTAGCTCAAAATCCCTTGATATGTCATATGAAAAACTACTAGAAAAATATAAAAAAATGTAAGACTTGCTCATGAAAAAGAATAAGGGAAATAGGAAATTAAAAAGGGAAAATTTAAGGCTTAGTTTTCATGTGCATGAATTAGAAAATGAAAAATTGAATACTAGCTCTTTTGATTCTTGCCATGATGCTTTAAAACTTGAAATTAAGGAATTGAAACATAGAAATGAAGAATTAGAAATTGAGAATGATGAGTTGTTAATTACGATTTAAAAAATTAGAGATGAAAATGAGAGCACGAAAAATAATGTGAATCTCAATAGTAAGGATTGTACAAATGATTTCAAATTTGAGCATGACATTTTGAGAAATGAAAATTGCTTGTTGAAATCTCAAATACAAGCTTTCTACAAATCCATTAATAACTTAAAAAATGAGGTTATTTTCTTGAGTAGTAAATCTAGTAATTTATCACATGCCTCATCTTTTAGAAATCTTAGGAAGAAAAATGTTCCATCTAAGAATGCTAATGCTCATCATGTTTTTCATGCCAAGCATTCTAACATTAGACCTCATAATCATAAGAATGGTAAAAAGAAAGAATTCCATGATCATTGTTTTTGTTGTAACATATATGACTATGCTATTTATGATTATGTATTCAAGAAAAATCCAAGTGTAGCTAGGACACTTTGGATTCCTAGGCCATCTAACCCCCAATGACCCAAAGCTATTTGGGTACCAAAAGTTTCAAGCTCTTTTGTAGGGTAATGGGAATTGAAGAGTTGAAGTTGACCAAGAAATTGAAAGAATGATCCTTGCATGGTTGCAACTTCAAAGTCTTCACCTAGACTAGATGTCTTAGGTTTAAGAATTGACATCTAAATCACTTGGTATCATCACCTTTTCTCTACTTGTATGTTTGAAGTTGGTGTTTATGATACATGCTTAAAATTGATTGATTTTCCTCGCTCTTAATATATTTCAAATGATTTTTGATTTTTTGATTTCCGGTCTCTTCGGAGATCTATGTGGCCTGTAATGGGCCTAAGCGACCTCGCAGTTATAAATCATAGGCTCATTGTGGCCTTTTGTTTTCAATCAATATGAAGGGTTGGATATCATATTTTTCATTTATTATTCTTGTGATATCTTAAAATTCGTTTTGATATCACTCTATTTCATTTTGAAACGAATTTGAAACTATTTAGCAAAGTAGATTTTGATATCGATAATTGATCTCTATCTTTGCTACTTAGTTTGATAATTTGCTAGTAATTATATTCTCATTATCCTACTAATGAATATTGCTTGCAAGTTATGATAAAATGGAAGACTTTAGAAATTGAAAATAAAAAGATTAGTTTGACTAAATTTTCAAGTATGAGGTATGATTTCGATTTTCATAAAATCCTAGTATAATACCTCAATATTAATGCTTTATCGGTGTCTCTTTACTCATGATGGTAATCACATGTTAAATCCGTGAATTCTCATGAGTAGGTAGAACTTTAGTACTTAGATAAATTTCATTGAATGAAACTTACTCTAGGTGAATATATATTATTAGATAATCTCTTTTAAGTCCAAACTAGTTAAACATGTTTAGAGATCTTACTTTAAATATTTTATATTTTAAGATCTCTTTGATTCATTTTGATATCATGACAACTCTTTAAAATGAATCTCCACTATCTAGCATAGGTTAAGATTTTTAAAATAAAACTTTGCATTAAATCTTTGCTATTTAGTAAGTTAGCTTGCTAGTTGGTATATGATTTCATTATGATACTAATGAAGCCTACTTGCAAGTTAAAAAAGTGGTAAAATTTGGAAGGCTAAAGGGAAATGGAAAGAAAGTAGAAAATTTAAAATTTCTCAAGAAATGATGTATGAGTTTCATTTTGGTAAAATTCTTTTATCACACCTCTATTTTCTTGATAAAATGATTTCTCTATGCTCATGAATGATTTTGCATATTAATTGATTGAAATCTCATGAGTAGATAAAATTTTGATACTTAGACAATTTCATGAAACCTTGTTTAAATGAAATGTGCCCTAGGTAGAATTTCATCTTAGAGACTTCATTTTATGTTGAAACTTGATAAACATGTTTGAGTGCACTCATGATTTGCTTTCGTGTGATTAAAATTGAAAAATCATGAGAAAATGAATAAATTGATAACAACTTCACTTTAGGAGACCTAAAGTTGAGTAGAGTTGACCTAAGTCAACAAATTAACTTAGAAACTTCTTTTTAAGTCCAAACTTCACAAACATATTTAGATTTACTCATGTTAGGTGTCCATATGTTTAAATATAAAAAATCATGAGTAAATGTTAGAATTTGATACTTAGAAATTCCATGATACAATGCTTATTTTAGAATGAAATCATGCTAAGGTAAAATTTTGACCAAATGATATTATTTTTATTTCAAACTTAATAAACATGCTTTAAATGATTAGATCTTGATATCTGGAAAGTTTGAATGAAAACTGAGAACTTTTGAAAAATTGCTAATATTTACGAAAATGCCACTAGCTAGATTTTAGTTATTTTTAGAAAAATACAGAAAATTAATTTTTCTATGATTCTTGAAACTGCATGTTCTCTAAAAAATTTAGTTTCTTCGGTAAAAGTTTCAAAAATTTTCAGTAAAAAAATAATTTGATATGTGTTTTTGAAATTGGATTTCAAAACTTTAAAGTATCGTTCTTTTCAAATGTTCATTTTTCTGATACTTTGATTTTTGGTCGAATCTTCGAATGAGACTTCAAGTAAGATATTTTGAATTCACTTTTGGTATCATTCAAATATTTTAGAGAGAAAAATCATTTCTAAAATGATTTTTGACTCCTTGACCGATACTTGGAAATATCATTACCTGAGTTTGATATATGATTTCTAGTTTTAGATTATGTTTAACATTCTTTGATATCATTTATTGATTAGTCTCATATCAAATATTTGTTCTTCATCCATTTGGTTGAGATTTCCATGTTTCATAAAAAATATTTTTTAGAGTATCAACTTTGACTATATGTTGACTTTTCTTGCCCTTTTCGATTGATGTCAAAAGGGGGAGAAAAATATAGGTAAAGGGGAAGAAAATATAGGAAAACCATGTATATAGATAGGGGGAGTTCTATTATATAGATATGCATGTTGATAGGGAGAGAAATCCCATGTTTGATATCCTTTGCACCTTAATGAAAATATTTTCTTAAGGATGTTTTGTCATCATCAAAAAGGGGGAGATTGTTGGCTTAAGGTTTTCAACTTTGGTCTTAATCTCGGTTTTGATGATAATAAACATGGAACTAATGTTTCATTGAGATATCTTTTAGGTTCCATATCGGTTAGTGCACGACGTCCTCGATCGGAAATATCGAAGAAATCAGAAAATCGGAAGGACGTTGGTTGAAGCGCTCGAATTCATCAAGAAGTTAGAGTTTAGGTTTAGGGCATCTAGTTTATATTGTAAATCCTCATGATGATGCATAAGAACCCTAAAACCAAATCCAAACCCCAAAATATCAAAACCCGGAAACCGCATTGAATTCACTAAGCCTAGGGAGCTCATTGGAGGGCTATATGACCTAGATAGTTTCTTGACATAAAAAATGACGGTAATTATTTCTTGGGTTAAATTAGATAACGAGGCATTTTTTGTATGTTGAATTGGTCGAGTTGCGAGTCCGGGGTGCTACCTCGCGACTTGCTGTGATTGTTATTAGTTAGACCTATAATACCATCAGGTTATTTAGTCATTTCACTTTCACGAGGGAGAATAAATTCTCGGTTGAAAGTGTGGGAAAATCACACTATAAAGGTGCTGAAATCTTGGCTTACGAGCTGAAAAATTCGCGAGACTTAGTGGGGATAGAGATCTCAGATTTTTGGGATCATTACATTGAATAAGAGAACTGTTGGGTAAATAATGAATAATATTAGTTTGCCCAGAATTTTTCGGGTGTTCGGATAAGATTTCGAACGAGATGATATTAGGCCAGATAGGCCGAATGGTGCGCATCGCGCATGAGATGAAATTGGGCCATGTAGGCCAAGTGGTGCGCATTGCGCATGAGATGATATTGGACCGGATAGGCCGAGTGGAACGTAACACGCACGGGGTGATATTGGGTCGGAGGGTCTTTCCCGACCAAGTTATGGGCACCGAGGCTAGAGAGCCTTCCTAGCTCAGTGAGCCCGAGTGACATGGGTCGGAGGGTCTTTCCCGACCGAGTGATGGACACTGAGGCTAGAGGACCTTCCTAGCTCAGTGAGCCGAGTTAAGAGATTTACTGGGGGTGGTGGGCCTAGCGAGCCCCCGTGAGTTGTAAGCAGGTAACTAGAGGACTGCTCTAAATGGGCCGAGTTAGTCTGTGTGGTACGCGTAGTGTACGAGTTACTAAAGTTATATGTACCATGATTATATCAGTCATTTGGACATAAAGATAATTACTACATTAATTATTTACATGGCTTGACTTGGTGATGGTCGAGACGACCACTCACTGAGTTCTTTGGACTCACCATTCTTTCTTGTATGTTGTTTTGCAGAGCGTGATCATTGAGTTATGGCGCGGCTGGTGGCGACGGACTCCGGTGGCGGTCTCGTGAGACTAGTTGGTGTAGTAGAGTCTTGGTTGAGTCAATTATTTATTTGAGCATGTGAACATTTATGCAGTGTAACCTTTGAACATTTGGTTATGTTTATCTCATGCATTTGGTCTAGTTTGTGAACATGTTTCCTTCATGATTAAATTCTTTGAGATGGGTGTCGACCTGAGTTGTAGATTTTCACAGGTATGGTTCGGTTATATGGTCTAGGCTTCGGGGTGCTTGTCGTACCCTGGCTGGTCACGTGATTCGATTTTGGGGCCTGACAAAGTGGTATCAGAGCATTTGGTTAGGTCCAGACTACATCATTAGGGCATAAAGTACCGTATAGGCATTTGCTAGTATGTATATACGGTGTGTCCTTTTTCACGATACTGAGCTACAAAGTTTGCGCGCACCAGCGTCGGTACGTATGATCATTTAATAACTGTATATTAGAGTGCTAGATCCATATTGTATGTTTTCCTTTTGCCGACGGAGGCAAATGGTAATGCAGTGTGAGTGGGTTCTTCCCTCCTTGTGTTTTGGAGTGATTTCTCCATTGCCATGGTCAAGGTTGAGTATACTTGAAAATTTTGAAATTTTACTCTTCCAGTGTTTTATTTGGTTTGTCGTTAAGGATGTTGATGCATAGGGAAGGGAAGAGATGATTGTGTGGTTGGTTTGGTTTGTGAGGCTGCCCCTAAAGCATGGAGTAGGCGGCTTGTGGAGAAGCGGGGATGGTTGCTTTAATATATATATTTTTATGACTTCTCCCTATTATTGAATATCCTTGAAGAGGATTGATGCCTGATTCATATATTCAGGTGAGAGCAGTTCTAAACTCTAGGGATGGACGACGACTTGTGTATGAAGATTTATTTGGTTATTTCAGATATTGTTGTCATTGTTCATTGGTTATGGTAAGGATATGGAAGTAGGGTGAGGTCTCTTCTTAGGAATTTTTTTTTGTATGAATTAACCTGCATTGAGATACAGGGTGTATCGTTGTGAATTTTAATTAATTTATCGCTGCTATAGTTATGAATTGTAATAGATAAGGATTGGTTCTAAAATAGGCAAACCAACACCTTGGTTGAAATAGCTTGGTGATAAAAAGGGGAGGTAGATTGTAAGTGTAGAAATTTCAGGGTAACTAATTCGACGCGTCGTTTCGTGGTCGACCAGTGGTCCAAATGATTTGAAATTTTATGATTAGTTTGTATGATATTCATGCTTGATATTTTGTGGGGCAGTGGTAGCAAAGGTGAACCTGATAAGGTTTGAGAGGTGCCGAAATTGACGAAGTATGGGGGGACTGCCTTGACCCCACTTGAGGGCCGAATTACTTTGATGTTTTTGCCATGTGCCTATGATAAATTTTGATATGCACTTCAGTTATTTAACCCGTGGGTGGTGACGCGTAGTGTAGCATCAATAAAATTTCAGGTTGAAGGCACTTATACTAGTATTGAAATCTCAAACTCGTTAAGTAATAATGAGTTGCTAGAAACCCCTTATAGGATGGTTGGATAGCGAATAGTTATGCATATGCACCAAGGATGGGTTGCATTTGAATAGAGTGGTGGGGTGCACGGCGGCCGAGGGGGCGAGGCCGAGAGTAGGTCGGACTCGATGCGGCCACGCGCGCACCCGTGATATCGACAAATTGCCTAAACCACTTGGGTAATACTATTGGCGTGTATTCTTGTGTGCTTCCTTATCCTTGTGGTGGTGCTTGTGCTTGGAGCATGGCCAAGTTGAGAAGTGCTTTAGTTGGTGGAGCTATCGCCCGATTCAGCGAGTTTGGATACAGGTCGAGAGTTGTCGTCGGCGATTTATGCTGACGATAGACCCAGGAGTTTGGTTGGAGGGCCTTCCCAACCAGAGGAGGGTTACCAAGACTAGTAGGCCATCATATCTCGGAGGGCCGGGGCGAGAAGCTCGCTAGGCGGTGTCCCAGTGACTAACTCGTGAGATTATTTAAATGTTGTGTTGTGACTTGTACATGATAGGGTAAAATTTATATTTTTATCCAATGTTGTTTAAAAGAAAAAGGGGGTGTGTGTGTATTGTGCTTGTGATGCCGTTAGAGGGCTTTTCTTAACGTTATCCCCAGTTTGTGTGCTGGTATGCTTGCTATTGTGTGATTCATGAATAGGGTACTGGCCGAGACTGGCCAGTATGGGTGTGTGCGCGAGTGAGAACGAGAGGTGTGCATGGACATTGCGTTAAAGTGTTTGATGATTATGGACCTATAAATGAGCACCTCTGCGAGTTCAGGACCCATGGGAGGGTTCGAGAGTTGGGGGTGCCCATGTGCACACCCGAGGTCCTTGGCTAGGTACCCTAACCACCCGAGGGCATGTGTAAGTGCATGCATATAATTCCAACATGAGGATTATATGATTAACAAGGTCTTTGGGTCAGTGTGGTCGGGTATTTTTGGGGGCCAAGCTAAAGGCCGTGTGGTGTGTACCCTTGAGTACACCCAAGTTGTTGATGGGAGACCACACACACCCGAGTTGGATGGTGGTGAATAAGCTTGCACCTTTTATTTGTTGAGATTATGCGCGTTAGGCCAACGTGTTTGGATTATACAGGAAAAATGATGAAAGGTGGACAGAGAGGATTATCCAAGGATTCAGAGGTCGAATCATGATGCCAAGTGTGGCAAGGATTATCCATAGGAACTCAAATTGGATGAGTTTAGACTAAGTTATGGTTGAATATAGGTTTAACTTAAGTCGGGGGCAAGAAGGTAATTTTGAAAAAAATAAAAATAAAAATAAAATAAATTAATTAACCCTTGGCGTACGGCTCTGGAGGGAGTCGCACTCATTGGGGATGTTGGGTGAATGGAGAGGAGGGAGGCGCAGCATGTTGTGGTCGGATTCGTCGCCGCCGGAGATCGTCGGCGCGAGGATGCGTGAGATCTTCTTCCTTCTCACCTTCTTCTCCAAGGTGAGTGGTTAGATTTCGAGTTTTAGGGATGTTTCCTTCCCCTTTGCCGCCCCTTTTTGAGAATAATACATGCTGAAATTTTTTCGTTCGATTTGGTTTTCGATTGTTTTTCCTATTCTTTGATGTGCTAAAAGATGGAGATTGAGGTTATTGATAAGTGAGTATGGTGTGGCAGCCCAAGAGGGTGCCCCAGAGCCTTAGTGCCAGTGAAACGAAGAATGGGAGGAAGGGTTCTCATGGGAAATTGGTTCTGTGGCTTGGAGAATTTTTTATTTCGAATTTCCAATGTTTTTATATAATTGTTCAATCTGAATCGTAGAGAAATTTTATCTTATTTGGTATGAATGGTGACAAATTTTATCTTATTTGGTATGAATGGTGACGAGGAAAAAAATAATGACTTTGGGGAGTTGTCTGGAGAAACACCCTTTCACCTGCTCTGGTTGCTGCCGCAACCTCATCGAGGAGAATAGGGCGATGCGCTCTGCTGCTCTATTGCTGTGATGTGAGGCAAAGAGATGGTGAACATTAATTTGGAATCATGTTCTTTGGATGATGATTCCTGGTGCTTCATGGCAGCAACTCTTTTTGGGATAGCTTTAATTGCTATGATGAGGTTTGGTAATAATGATGGTCCTTGTGAACTTGCTAATATTTGACTGTTGCCAAAATAAAGCATGATGATAAACTCAACGGAGGTAAAATGAAATATTTCTTATCATCTATGGATTAATATATCATAGCATGTGACATGTCGTATTGGCAAGCTTTTTATCATGTTTAAAATATTGCTGAGCAATTATGGATCGTAAAAATAAAATTTAATTACTCACTAAAAATAAAATATTGAGCAATCTATCTAGATGATAGATTGGTGAGGTTTGTGCATGATAGATTGTAGATTTAGTGGGGTATTTCTACGTGATAAATTTTGGATTTATTGTGAATTCATATATGATAAAGAAAAAAAATTCAGATTCGATTGTGCAATTTCAAATTTGTAAAAGCTGCAAATTCAGCATGTATAATTGCAGGGAATGATTGTGTAAAATTTATTTTACATTTAATCGGTATTTAATTTCGAGTTTTAATGTTTGAAAGCATGCTAGATTTTACTTGTGTTGTGGCCTAGGGTGGCCGAGTAACCCTAAAGATGTAGGGTACCCTTATGAAATATTCGATTGAGGCTTGCTCAGTTAGACTCTTATCATGACGCTGTGACTAATTTAATATAAGCTAGAATGTTTATGACGATATGCTGAAATTTATTTTATGCATGTTGGAATTGTTTTAGGACATGCTGAAATTATTTTTTCTTCATGTCGAAATGGATATTATATGTAGTAAATTGTCAATGTGGTATATCGATCTTTATGTACATGTTATTCTGAGAATTTTGAATACCCTATCGCTGAAGCTTCATTTGTGTACGTGTTGTAATCGTATTTGTTAAGTAGGCTGGAAATTATGTTTTGTATGTTGAATTGGTCGAGTTGCGAGTCCAGGGTGCTACCTCGCGACTTGCTGTGATTGTTATTAGTTAGACCTATAATACCATCAGGTTATTTAGTCATTTCACTCTCACGAGGGAGTATAAATTCTCGATTGAAAGTGTGGGAAAATCACACTGTAAAGGGGCTGAAATCTTGGTTTACGAGCTGAAATTTCCACGAGACTTAGTGGAGATAGAGATCTCAGATTTTTGGGATCATTACACTGAATAAGAGAACCGTTGGGTAAATAATGAATAATATTAGTTTGCCCAGAATTTTTTGGGTGTTCGGATAAGATTTCGAACGAGATGATATTAGGCAAGATAGGCCGAGTGGTGCGCATCGTGCATGAGATGAAATTGGGCCGGGTAGGCCGAGTGGTGTGCATCGCAAACGAGATGATATTGGGCCGGATAGGTCGAGTGGAGCGTATCACGCACGGGATGATATTGGGTTGGAGGGCCTTTTCCGACCGAGTTATGGGCACTGAGGCTAGAGAGCCTTCCTAGCTCAGTGAGCCCGAGTGACATGGGTCGGAGGGCCTTTCCCGATCGAGTGATGGACACTGAGGCTAGAGGGCATTCCTAGCTCAGTGAGCCGAGTTGAGAGATTTACTGGGGGTGGTGGGCCTAACGAGCCCCCGTGAGTTGCAAGCGGGTAACTAGAGGACTGCTCTAAATGGGCCGAGTTAGTCTGTGCGGTGAGCGTAGCGTACGAGTTACTAAAGTTATAAGTACCATGATTATATCAGTCATTTGGACACAACGATAATTACTACATTAATTATTTACATGGCTTGGCTTGGTGATGCATGGTCGAGACGATCACTCACTGAGTTCTTTGGACTCACCATTCTTTCTTGTATGTTGTTTTGCAAAGCGTGATCATTGAGTTATGGCGCGGCTGGTGGCGACAGACTCCGGTGGCGGTCTCGTGAGACTAGTTGGTGTAGTAGAGTCTTGGTTGAGTCAATTATTTATTTGAGCATGTGAACATTTATGCAGTGTAACCTTTTAACATTTGGTTATGTTTATCTCATGCATTTGGTCTAGTTTGTGAACATGTTTCCTTCATGATTAAAGTCTTTGAGATGGGTGTTGACCTAAGTTGTAGATTTTCACAGGCATGGTTCAGTTATATGGTCTAGGCTTCGGGGTGCTTGTCGCACCTTGGCCGGTCACGTGATCCGATTTTGGGGCCTGACAGAGTGTCTTTTGGAGCTAAGTACTTATTGGGCCCGTTTGGTTTGCAAAAGAAGCTTCGGGACAAGAACTTCTTCTTTTTCGGGACAGGATTTCCACCCGTTTCGGTGTACCGAGAAATTTCTCGGTACACCAAAATCGGGCAGAGGACAAGGGCTGTAATTGTCAAAATTACCCCTTCCTTCGACGGAGCCGGGCCACCATCGTCGGACTGGTCGCGGAGGTCGGGGAGAGGGCGGACGTGTAGCCGGGGTGATCGCCGGCGGCCGAGAGGATCGACCGACGTGGGTCCGAGCGGAGTAGAGGAAAGCGACGCTCGGACAGGAGGAGGCGGCGAGATCGGGAGCAGAAGGGGCTGGCGGTGAGTCGGATCGTGTCGCCGGGAGTGATCGCCGGCGGTTGGGAGGACCGGCCGGCGTGGGTCCAAGCGGAGCAGAGGAAGGCGGGGCTCGGGCGAGCGTCGGGCGGGCGTCGGGTGGAGAGGGAGACGGGTGAGGGAGAGGGTATTTTAGATTTAATGTATTTAATAAATTGGGTAATTAAAGTAGAGATCTGTATCGCATAAAATGTGACTGAATTGTGAATTATTAGGATATTTTTGTAGTTGATCGTAGAATCGTCGGATCGAGTTGAGGTGAATACCAAAGTTGTAAATTTTCGCGTTCTGAACGTGATGGTGGTGTTAGATTTTAGATTGGAGATCGTTTGATATATTTTTTATATTTTTCGGTATTATCCTATTGTTATACTTGTAGGTTAATTGAAAATGAGTTGAAAACTTATTAGTTAAACTAAAACTTCTTATTGTATTAAAGTATTTGATACTATATATTAATATTTTTTACATATTAATTAATTTTAAGACTAATTTACAAGGGTATTTTAGTCATTTGTCATATATAGTACTTTGTTATAGCGAAACAAACGCAGGACAGGACGAAATATCGTGTCCTGTTCTTGACGAAACAAACACGGTATAGCTATTATCCCAGGACATCAGATGTCCCATCCTTGTCCCTGTCTGGTGTCCTGTGATGAGCAGTTTGCGAACCAAACGGGCCCATTATTTGATTTATTGCTCCAATTCCTATTGTATTTTATTGTTTATTTTATTGTAATTGAACTTGTGTAAACATAGGTTGCTAGGTTTGATTGAGTTGGTGGTTGCCTTGGTGTTAAGGCTTAAACCCACCATTGTAAATGTAGTTTGCTAGGATTAGTTCTTGTTGTCCTTAGGATTGAGGTGGGAGAGTGCTCTCGGTAGGAAGGCGGAGACTTCCGGGTGTGGAAGTGCATTCGGTGTGAGAGCGGAGAGTCTCCGGTGAAAATGTCATCGTTGTAAAGGAAACAAGATAATCTAGTAAACTTAGTTTGAAATTCCTAAACGAGGTGCTTAGGAAATGGAGTAGGCATTGAGGCCGAACCACTATAAATACTCGTGTTAGCATTATTTTCTTTGGGTATTGCTTATCTTTATTACTCGCTTCCGCATTTAGTCATTCAATCGTAAATTGCTTAAGTAATTAAGTAAACGATTAAAACCGAAATTAGACGATAAATTTAGTTAACACACTATTCACCCCCTCTAGTGTGATCATTTCATATAATAATATAAACATAAAAAGTTAATCACAATGAATTTTAGTTTATTTTTTTATTTTATAAATATATTAATTTGTTCGATGAATTTAAACAATAAACAAAAATATATATATTTAAAAGATATTTGTATACACTTATAAATTTTTTTTATACATGAGATTTATTATTACTCTTAATTATTTAATTATGAATATTATTCTTGAAAATTATAATTTAATTTAAAATATTTTTGATAATAATCTTACAATTTAATTTTATACATATATAATTATATCTATTCAAATAAAATATTATATATAATATTACAAAATTAATAAATTTATACTATATAAATTTATTTGATTATTCATGATTATTAAATTAAAATTATATTTATATATATATATTTGTGCAACGCGCGAACTTTCAACTAGTATATATATATAAACAAGAAACGACTCCTTCCCGCCTAAACTCTCTCACTCCCTAAAATTTTTACTTTTATTTTTATCTCACTTATCTTTTTATTTTTACCATTCTCCTCAAACTTTTCTCACCTAAATTTTATTTCCCAAATTTTTATCCCACTTAAATTGGTAATAAATTTTTTTACCCAATTTATTTTTTCTATATACACCTATTTTGATATTTTTAATTTTTAATTTATTGTTTTTTGAATAATAATTATAATATATTTTATTTATTGAACTTTTTAATATTAATTTTTTGGTTTTGAAATATTATTTTTTGGGTTTGTTATTGAAAAATAGTATTTCAAAAAAAAAATGCAGTTTAGAATAATTTAAATATTTTATTTTCTATTTTTTCAACTTATAATCTTATACTTATATTATATTTGTTTTTTAGCCATAAAAATCTTATTATTTTTATATTTTTAAATTTTTTTATCATTAAAATTCATATAAATTAATTTCTTAATGTATATAATTATTTTTATATTATTTTATTAAACTCCATCCTCTCAAATTTTTGCCACTTTTTCACCTAAATTTTTTCATTCTATATTTATTGTTTTTTAAAATAATAATTATAAATATTTTTTATTTATTAAAGTTTTTTATATTAGTTTTTGGATTTTGAATTATCATTCTTTTGTGTTTGTTAATAAAAAATAGTATTTCAAAATCAAAGAAATTTATGTAGCTTAGAATAATTTAAGTATTTTATTTTCAAAATTTTTCATTATGTTATATTATATTTATATTATATTTAATTTTTTGTATAAAAATATTATTACTATTGTATTTTTTATTTTTTGATGATTGAAATCTATATATGGAATATCTATATAAATTAATTTTTTAATGTATATAATTATTTTTCACGTTACTTTTGTATTTATGGAATATCATTTTTTTTAATTTTGAAAAAAAAAATTATTTCAAATTTCATAATTTTAAATTAATTATCTATACTTATAAATTTTTAATTGATATATTTTACTTTATATTTGCATTATATTTGATATTTATCCTTAAAATTATTAATAGTTTCTTATTTTATTTTTTCTATATATTTTTTTTGTTAAAAACCTATATAGTATTATTTGTTTTGAAATAATTTTGATTGTTTCTATTTTTAAAATTATTAATTTAAATTTTTATTCAAAAATTTTTACTTTGAATGTATATGCATTTTGAAATAAATTAATATTATTGTATAAAAAAATTGTTATTATTTTTAGATTTATATTTTATTGATATTTTATTTTATATGTTATAACATATTATAAATTTATTTATATGAAATTTTTTATTAAAATTATAAATTAATTGTGCAAAAAGTGATACCATAGCTAATTTATATAAAAATAGTATTATCATTTATACTCAATTGAATGCAATGTGATTATGAACACTCTGGCGAATGTGTATCCAACATTCCGACCATGCTGCCCATGGACTTCAAGATCGACTCTGTTGGCGATAATAAATTTTGCATTCTATCATTCTATGGACACAGAGAGCTCCCTAGCCTCCCTGTTACTGAGGACAATTTAAAAAGCTTCTATGGACACAGAGAGCTATTCAACAATTTAAATACTCAGTGAGCACATGGACACAAAGAGATCCCCATTTAAAATATTAAATCAATTTAATATTTTTAATACATCGCAGGCCAAATAAACCGGGCTGGCACGATAAAAACCGGCCCGCGTCGGCTCGTAATAACTGCGGGCTGAGCCGATAAGTTTATCGGGCTAAATTTTCCGGTTCGGCCCGTAGTTACCGTGTCGTGCTATCGTGTCGTGCCCATTTCTACCGGGCCGATAAACATGTGAGATTAGGTCATGTTCCGATATCATTTGTTACGATACGCTCGATGAGATAACTGGCTCATCAATTACATAGACCTAAATTATTAGCCTAATTAAAATGCTTGAGCGAAAATTGATAATAACATATTCATCAAATCATATAAATTAATATAATATTCAATATATATATATTCCTGACGTGCGATTAAACTGAACTATTACAATAAATTATGTTCTATTAAAAATAATAATTATAATAAAAATCCATAATAATATTATATTTTATATTAAAAACACATGAATAATTTATATATATATACATGGCCAGATAAGTCACTTACTATGTTTGTAAAAATAACTTTCTCGAAAAGTAAAACTTATTCCAATTTTCTTATATTTTGAGGAAAAAGTTTACTTTATGGTAAGTAATCTATACATATATTTAAAAACAAGATGTGAAAGCTTTCTGACATGGCAACTTAAGATATTTTTTTTTTAAAAATAACTTTTTCTCTCTCTTCCCCTCTCCCCACGTGGCAACTTGAGAATTTTTTTAAAAATATATCTCTTTCTCTCTCTTCCCCTCCCCCCTTAACACGCTCTCTTTTAATAATTCTTTTATTTGACTCTCTCTTCCCATCTCTTTTAACTCTGATCTCTCTTTTAATGATTTCACACACACTCTCTGATCAAATTGGTTCTACTCTCTCTCTCTGACCGGTCAAACAATCGATTTGGTCGTATTGCATGCTCCTTGTAAATTAATCTTATTTAACTCTCTTTACATCTCTCTTCATCATATTTCTATCTACTTTATACCTCACTCTATCTCCGCGTCGAACGTCAAGACTCGCTCAAGATCCTACATTTGAATCCAAGGCTTAAGAGTGACACTTGGCATGATCATATTCTAGACTTTGCTCTGTTATTTCTTAATGAGCTATTTTGACACCAAATCTATTATATATTTTCCTGATATACTTATTTAGACAGTATTCGAGGGAGTCTTTTTAATAGATATTTATAATTTTTAAATAAAATTTAGATTATATTTAATAGAATTTCTTTTATAGATACTTACAATTTTTGAATGAAATTGGAATCGTATTCTAGAACCTTGCTCCACTATTTCTTAATTATTTTCTTATTTAGGGAGTCTTTTTATATATTTACAATTTTTAATAAAATTTATTTGGCACCAAATCCACTGCGTGTTTCTCTAATATGCTTATTTAGGTTGTATTTGCGAGAGTTTTTTATAGGTATCTATAATTTTGAATGAAATTATTGATTTTAGATAAAATTATTAATTTTACACAAAAATATTAAATTTATTTAATTATTCATTATTATTTAAGTAAAATTATATTTATTCTTTCTTAATTAGTATTACTTATTATTTTGTTTTTAAATTTATTATGTCAATAATAATATTACTATTTTATTATTTATTATAATTAATTAATTTTTTGGCTCTGCATTATTCTTATTTTTATATTTATTTTGTCAATAATAATTAAATTTTTGACTACTCAATTATTATATTTATTATCTTTTAATTAGTATTACTTATTAATTTATATTTATTCTGTCAATAATAATTAAATATTCAACTATTTAATTATTATGATTATTAAGAGAAAAAAAATCATGATACAAAAATATTTTAGCTCAGGAGGTCGATATGTAGTCTAACAGGTGAACTTTTTACGACTTTAGGCTAAATTTGTTATCCAATGAGCAACTTAATTTGTTCCTTTAAGTACATAAGAAATAAATACATGATTGAAAATATTAAGAAGAAAGAAAATATTTTCATAAATGGAACCTAAGCTATGCGGAAGGTCAGCATGACTATTGATAGAATCCACAAATGACTTAGCAATAAATTTTGTTTTCAAATAGTTATAGTTATTTAATCACGATGAATATAAAAAGTCAATTTAATTAGGTAAGAAATGTTCTTGTTTGGACTCGAAGTGATGCAGGCCATCACGTTTTCTGGTCCGACGCAGCCCCGTGGGGTGGGGGAGGCATGCAAAGACACTCAAACACTTAAGTAGGAAGAAATTTCAGATGATTGGTATGTAATTAGAATCGAGAGTATACCTAATGTGCATTATATATATTTGTTTTATGGGCAGGCCAGGGATATCTCAGATGATCATGCCTCCATGAATCTCACGGTGATATTCTTGGAATGGGTCAAAAAATTATCCCGGAGTTGTCTAGATCATTAATCCATGGTAATTAACGAATGATGTCAGTGTCCTTATTTGGCCGGATGAAACCCCTAGACTAAGTTATAGTTGGTTCGACCTGAGTTTGATTCATGAGTGTGAGCACGATCAGGTCTGGTCTGCCCCGAGCTGTACCATGTCCCCAAGCCATCCCTCAATGGTCGGGCTCTACAAAATAAAAGAAATAAATGGTGAGTCCGCAAGGAACTCAGTTAGCGATTCTTCCGAACCTCCACATAAAATCCCAATATAACATCATGCACATAAGTCAGCAATTATAAATTTAGGGATCTAATCTAGTCATAATATGACAATTGGCCCAAGGGCCATCCTGTATAAACCATACAATTGGTCATAATGGCCCTACCAAACTAGGCAACACTCGGCCACTAGAATCTGCTCAAGAACTGATGGTTCGGCTCTGCCCGGCATGTACCATAAAGTAATAATAATAATAATCTGGCCGCACGAACCACATATCTATAAGGAAAGTCAAGCAATCACCGGGCCGTCGACTAGGATGGTCAACTAGTCTCAAGAACCCACCGGGTTAGGGATAACTAGTCACACCCAAATCGGGTCTACCATCAGCGTGGCCCACTGATGGAATCTCAAGACCCTCTGCCATCCGGGTCTAACACCTAGCGGGCCCGCTGGTGTAATCTCAAGACCCTAATCACCCGTCGAGTCAAGCATTAGTCGTTACTATTGTCCATGCTTCTCAACCGACTATCGCAATCACAATACACAAGCAAAGTGTTCTAAAGTTTTCCTATTTAAACCCCGGGCATCCACCCGTATCCGCCCCCCTCATTCCGGGCCTTACCAACAGCACACTAATGCTCGTTGATTGTTTCTTAGGTGTGAAATCTAGCTTGTCTGCATTCGAGTTTCCCCGACAATGTAAGCACCCTATAATTTCCTTATAAGCATCTAGCGTCATTCGCCAGATTCCTTAAGTACAAATTATATGTCATAAGCGTAGAAATATCTGAATACAAATATGTCACATCACATAAGTTATAAGGGAAGTATTCTACAGCTACTACCATAAATAACAACATGCTTTCAATAATAAGGTAATTGAATTCTGCATTTAATCAATAATTTCCAGTAAGTTAATGATTGAACTAACTTAGTAAAAATTCAATACTAGTAAATTAATGGAGGAAATTTCTCAAAATTATATGCCATATGAAATTCTAACCATATGTACACTATCAAGAACATTTTATTATAGCATGATGTTCTCAATCTATCAATACTAACATTTTATATAATATTTGAGTGATCCATATGAAATCAAGGATTTAATGCCCTACATGTAAATGTGAAACAACTCGAGCCCTTTTCCCCTCCTCACACCTACTCGGTCGAGAGCAACCAAGGTAGGGAAAAAGCACTACAAGAAAACATAGCTTCACCAACAGAATTTTTATCAACGGATATAATTTGTTGGTATTACCAACAAAATTACCAATGGATAAATAATCCGTTGGTAAATTAGCATTTTTTTTTCGTTTCAGCCGACCAAATTTTTTTTCCCCCTCTCATTTCGGCCGACCACTTTAGTTTCCCCCTCTCCCACTCGTCAAAATAATTTCTCGCGCCTCTTTTTTTTCAACCGACGCCGACAAAGCATCGTCTTCGTCTTTCTTCCCCCTCTTCCACTCGTCATCCTTCTTCCCAAGCCGCCCCGACAAAGCCATTTCTTCCTTCCCCACAGTTTCCTTCCCTGCCGGTTCCCTCCCCGCAGGCTCCTTCCCCACAGTTTCTTTCCCCGTCAGTTCCTTCCCCACAGCCGATAAAATTATCGATTCGAGCTAGTCATCACCGATAGCGCAGGTTCCTTCTAATTCCTCGCAGCTGATTCAAGATTTTATTTTTTCCCTCCACTTCTATAGGTTCCTTCCCTTCCTCGTGCCCTAATCCTCTGTTACTTTGTGGCGAAGCGCAGGAAGCGCTCAAAGGAAGCACAAGTAGTCACAGACAGCCGACCGACGAGTGAATTCCTTCCCTTCTACGAGTTTCGAGCGCTCGGTTTCCCATTCGATTGTGGAGATTCGATTTTAGTTGCGATTTCATGATGTTCAGATGATTTAAGTTGCGATTTTAGTCAAATATTAGAGATGCTTGATAATTTTTATTCTGGCATCTTTTGGCTAAGAAATAGATTCTATCCCTTGATCTAATTTAACTTGATAACACTTCATGCATTAGGTCTTCTCTTTTTAGTAATAGTTGCAAACAAAGGGCATGTATATATCATGATTAATAAAAAATAGATTAAATAGATGTAAGCAAGTAAATGGGATGTCCAAAACAAGTGACAATGTAGAATGGAAATGGTACTGCTACACAAGCAACAATAGCACTGCAAGCTACTGACGAAAAAGTGATGTCAATCCTGATGCATGTATGAACTACTCAGGCATGCATGGAGTTGTTTGATTATTTGTAAATTGGTCTAGCTCGTCATATTTGTGAGTTGACTGATCAACTTTCTCTCCATCTGTAGCCACAAGTTGGGTTACAACAGACATAGAATAAGGTCATTCCTTCCTCCCCATGTGAGGAAGCCTGTAAACATTGCAAAATATACCTCGTTAACTATATGGAAATTATAAGGAGAAAGAAAGAATCTAAATCAGGAACTAGTTGTGCCGCCAATTTTAAAATGGCAGTAAAAAAAGGTCATTCTTGGTTTGAACTTACTTGTACGTATTCAAGCTATCAGAATTTATTTTTGAAGTATTTAGTTGATACAGCACAGAACACTTGCAAATAGGATCAGGTCAGTCTATCCATCACTAGTCATATGGTGCAAAAGAAACAAATACTACACTATATGTGCTAGAAATTTCAGACATAACAAGGCTCTATAATAAGATAGTAGAATGCATCTTGAAACTTTTTTTAGAGACTTTGAGATAGATGACTCTAGACTTGAATTGAATGGAGAAAATTGAATGAAGAAAGTTAGTAGAATTTATTTTTCACTAGTTGAGTAATAAACTGCAGTTCACAGGCAAAGAATTGCTTAGCTAGTTGCGTAAGTAGTCTCTAGACTGATAAAATCATTTGCTTAGCTAGTTCAGTACTAGTTGAGTAATTAACTGTTTTGAGTAATTGTTTTGAATTTTGATTGTAGATTAAATTGCTTGTTGTTAAGTGTTAACTGATTGTAGATTAAAATGTTTTCATTTTTGAATGTGGATACATGATATTGGATGTTGGTTCTTGTTAAATTGTTTGTGTGTTCTGAATTGTTCTGAAATCGGAAACTTTGGTCGGTTAATCGGACCGAACCAAATTTTTTTAGTTAATTCGGTCGGTTAACTGAAAGTTTCGGTTCGGAAAATGGTTAAGAGGTTGTGTATAAATTCGGTTCGGTTAACCAAACGGTCGGTTCGGTTAATTTACCGAATTGACCATTGCACACCCCTAAATGACGAAACTATTGGACGAGTCATGAATTGTATCGATGTGTTTTCCTGCTCATTGAACGATAGGTCGAATCGCGTAACACAAGCAAACACTTCTTGCAATCGGAAACCAATAATTGATCCGACAATGAATGCAAATTTTTTGGCAAGTCCTGCAAGTGATGATATCACTGTAGTGGACCAACCTGCTCGATAATCCTATAACAGAAACATAACACGTACATATACATATATAAAGAGCTAAGTTTATAGGACTTAATTGGTTCATGGCCAGTGTAACAGTGTTGCACATCACTTTCATTGCCCATTCAGTTGGAAGAGATGATAGAATAATGAGAAAATCTATTCCTGTAATAGAGACTATGAGAGGTTTAGCTATCAAGAGCCACTCGTGACTCGTATGCTCTTTTTTGTGGTTTATTGAGCACACATGCACTTTAAAAGGCATTCATCAAGAAATATGAACTGGCCTTAATTACTGAGGACAAAGAAAATTAATTGATGTCTCAAGACTCAAGTTCCAACCTTTTGATCGAATCCAAACCCACAAAGGTAAAACAAAGAGGGATTTATGATTCTCCCTTAAGACCTAAACTGCCTCATTCATAATATATAAGTTACTGGTGATGAGATTTATGATTAAATGAAGTTATGAAATACATCAAAATGGAGAACATACAACCATTTGTTCCAACCTATCATCAAGTGTGTGGAAGTTGGATCAGTTTATTTTGCCATCACCAACGCAAAATAAACTGATCCAACTTCCACACACTTGATGCATTGTAAATGATGTAACACTATGAGAAATAATATGCCATGACCTCTTGTTATAGCATTTATTTAAGTCAAGCTCATAATTGTACAGTTGGAGTGTGAATTTACTAAATAATATGGACCATTGTAGGATGAGTACGCACGCATGGTGCCAACTATCTTAGCTTATCGTGCACTAAGGTTAGCATTGATTCTTGAATTTTTGGTTGAAGAATGTAATGAATAGAGTATATTATGGTATTGAAAATTCATTGGTATGGCTTTTAATTGAGTGAAGAAGAATGCTTTTATTAGAAAAATGTGAATGTTACAACTTACTCTACTGCTTGTGTTGTTTTAAGCTTTTTTCTTGATTGGTTTTAGAGAATGCAATATGGATATTGTTTCATCTTTAGCTGACTAGAGTCCAACTTACTCTGCCTATATTCAGTTCAGAAGGATTGTGAAACTAAATGCAAAATGCTATTAGAAACTAAACAGCATAAATAATGCATGTTAGCACAGTACATTCAATTTAAGAAAGAAATTAAGAAGATTTTCTTGAAAGTACCTTCTTTTAGATAGCGTACTAATGGTACGAAGTAGCCGGCCTCTGCCATAAGAAGCACATTGTGTGCATTGGCTGATAACACACTCAATAACCTCTCTGCGCATTGTGATGCAACAGTGTCATTGTCATTTTGCAATGTCACTAGCATCACCATACAACCTCGGATTCTACCAATTCTTTGTCGAACTTTTACGATCTCGGACAAATCCAACAACAACCCTACTGCTTCTCTACTCTCCGCAGCATCCCTTGACAAAGACCGCACTAAAGTGAAAAGAGCTTCAATGCCTGCCATATTCTCCTACAAGCTATATGCATGTAGCTTGTGTCAAATTAATCCCAAAGACCAATAAAATTCTTCTCATCCAAATTGCTTGACAGCTTGCTGAAGTAGCTGATACATATTCAGCTCCGGCTGAAGATAATGCAGTTGGATTCTGCTTTTTAGAACACCAGCACACTGTACTTGCTCCAACTTTGAATAGATATTCAGTAGTACTTTTCCTGTCAACTATTTATCCTCCCCAATCACTATCAGAATACCCCAGCAGTTTCAGATCATTGTCTCTTCCCAAATGTAATCCATAATTACCTGTCCCCTTCAAGTATCTCAAGATTCTCTTTGTTGCCTTGAAGTGTACTGCTCTGGGATCATTCATGAAACGAGATAGAACTTCCAAACCCAGGAAGAATTTCATCTCATCCAGATTAGTCATCTTAAAAGTCTTGAACATTTTGTTCTTGATCTCCTCTATCATTTTTTCATTGTTACTACAATAAAGCATGTCATCCACATAGAGAAGAACAATTAGAATATCTTCATTTTCATCTTTTTTTGTATATAATGTGTGTTCATTCCTGCTTCTCTAAATTTTTTTTCAGTAACAAAGTAACTATCAATTTTTTCATACCAGCTCATTAGAGCTTGCTTTAGGCCATATAAAGACTTCTTTAGCCTATAAATCATTTCTTCATTTCCTTTAACCCTTTGGTTGAACTGTTGAACTATATAAACCTCTTCTTTGAGTTCTCCATTTAAGAATGTAGATTTTACATTAAGTTGATAAATTTTCAGCCCTGAAATTTAAGAATTCACAATTTCAGCTTCATCCTGATCATATCAACCCTGAACTTGAACTGTTAGCTAAATTTTCTTAGATGACTGAGATCTGGTTTTCTTCCACACCAAATTTCAGCCCTAAAATATCTAGCCTCTTTCTTCTATGCTTAGGTATGTGATAATAAGCTACACACCCAAATTTTCTTAGATCACTGAGATCTGGTTTTCTTCCACACCAAATTTCATATGATGTTTTCTCAAGCAATGCTTTGGTTGTGCTTCTATTTATAATGTATGTTGAAGTATTAAAAGCCTCTGCCCACAAGTTTTTAGGCAACTTACTTCCCTTTAGCAGACATCTAGTCATTTCTACCAAAACTCGATTTTTTCTTTCTGCAACCCTATTCTGTTGGGGTGTATAGCTTGCAGTAAGCTGATGTTTTATTTCATGTTCATCACGACCACAAAAGGTTTAGAGGTGAATTCTCCTCTATCAGTTCTTAGCACTTTTACTTTTGCATCAACCTCATTTTCAACTGCTGCTTTAAACCGAAGGTTCCCTTTGTATGTTGTGCATGTTAATAATTAATGCGCTTAATATTGTTGCTAGGTTGAAAAGAGTTAATCAAAATGTATATCGATCGTAGCTGGATGAAACGTCGAATAATTGGAGGAGCGTTGACTAATGAATTTATGGAAGGAGTCAAGGGATTTCTTGATTTTGCATACTCCAAAACTCAATATGTTTCTAGTGATAAAATTAGGTGCCCATGTCGACGATGTAATAATCTTCAATTTCATTGTCGAGATGAGATGAAATATCACTTATGTTTGAAGGGATTTATATTTGGCTACACACAATGGATTGCACATGAGGAGTTGACAAGTGAAGAAGTTGGTGAATCCTCAAGCATTCCTCAATCAGAAAGCTTTGATGCTCATCAAAATCTGTATAGAACTATGGTGGTGGATGTAATCGGTATTGAAGGTATTGGAGAAGAAAGACCAAATGATGAAGCTGCCAAGTTTTTTGAATTACTGAATTATGCAGATGATCCATTGTGGAGTGGTTGTAAGAGTCAAAGTAGACTATCAGCCATGTCACAGTTGCTTAATTGCAAATCTGAGTTTAACATGAGTGAAGCTTGCTATGATCGGCTGATGTTAATAATTAAAGATATGCTACCAGAAGATGCAAAGTTGGAAGAAAATTTTTACAAAACAAAGAAGATGATGAAGAAATTAGGACTTGGATACGAGAAGATAGATGCATGTCAAAATAATTGCATTTTATTTTATAAAGAAACAATAAATTTAACGCATTGCTCAGTGTGTGGACATGCTCAATATAAGCCAAGACTATTAAATAATGGTAGACGAAAAAATATACCGTATAAGGTCTTACGGTATCTCCCTATAGCACCAAGACTTCAAAGGCTTTTTATGTCTGAAAAAACTGCAAAGCATATGATTTGACATGCTAAGAATCGTACTTCCGACGTTGTTGCACATCCTGCACATAGTGAGGCATGGAAACAATTTGATGCTCACCATCCTTCATTTGCTTCTGACCCAAGGAATGTCAGATTAGGATTGTGCACCAATGGTTTCAACCCATTCGGGCATTCTTCTATTCCCTATTCAGTTTGGCCCGTGCTCATTACTATATACAATTTGCTGCCATCTATGTGTTTGAAGGATCAGTTTATGTTCTTAAGTTTGATCATTCCTGGACCAAAGAGCCCACGTAAAGAACTTGACATATTTTTGAGGCCATTGATAGATGAACTGAACATGTTATGGTCTGATGGAATTTTGACATATGATGTCTTTAGAAAACAAAATTTTCAAATGAGAGCAGCACTTATGTGGACTATCAGCGACTTCCCTGCATATGCTATGCTATCAGGATGGAGCACACATGGGAGGTTAGCTTGTCCCTATTGTTTAGAGCGTAGCAAAGCTTTTGTTCTCAAAAATGGGAGAAAGATATCATTTTTCGATTGTCATCATCAATTTCTCCCTCTTGATCATCCATATCGACGGCAAAGAGATAAATTTATGAAAGGCCGAATTGAAAGAGATATTCCACCTCTACGATTATCGGGCGATGATATAAAGGCATGTGTCGATAAATTGCCTGATATTCAATTTGGAAATCAATGTATTAATGCTAGAATTTCTGGATTTGGCCAACAACATAATTGAGTTAAAAAAGTATCTTTTGGAGTTTACCGTATTGGCATACAAATTTAATTCGGCATAACTTAGATGTGATGCATATTGAACGTAATGTATTTGAAAATATATTCAATACAGTGATGGACATCAAGGGGAAAACAAAAGACAATGTCAATGTCAGAGCTGATTTGCCTAAGTATTGCAAGCGTCCAGAATTAGAATTAGAGCATGTTAATGGGAAAATGTTGAAGCCGAGAGCCTCATTTGTGTTGAACAAAGAACAAATCAAAGCAGTATGTCAATGGGTTAAACAATTAAAATTTCCCGATGGTTATGCTTCAAACATAAGTCGATGTGTAAATATAGATGACTGCAAATTCTATGGAATGAAAAGTCACGATTGTCATGTTTTCATGCAAAGGCTTATTCCAATTGCATTTCGTGATTTATTACCTGATCCAGTATGAGATGCATTAACTGAGCTGAGTTTATTTTTTCGGGACTTGTGTTCAAGTGTGTTGCGAATTGAGGATGTAGAACGACTTGAGTTAAACATTGTCGAGATACTATGCAAGCTTGAGAAAATATTTCCACCAAGTTTTTTTGACTCGATGGAGCATCTCCCCGTTCACTTAGCTTATGAGGCTAAAATTGGTGGTCCGGTACAATATAGATGAATGTATAGATTTGAAAGGTAACACATCTTCCTTTTTATTCTTGATTGAAATTTTTGAAAAAAATTACGTCTTAATTTCTAAGAATATTTTCAGGTATATGCTTCAATTGAAGAAAAAAGTGAAAAATCGAGCATATGTCGAAGGATCAATTTGTGAAGCATATATCATTGAGGAAATTTCTAATTTTTGTTCTTTTTACTTCGAACCAAAGGTACACACAAGGTTGAATTGATTTGTGAAACACACACACACACACACATATATATGTATTATATAAGAAATATTTCTTGTTCATTTTATTCCTGGACCAAAAGGTACACACAAGGTTCAATCAAGTACCTCGAAATGATGATGATGGAGTTCCAACTACCATGAGACGTCTATCTATCTTTACCAATCCTGGTCGACCTTGTGGGGCTGTTGGGTGTTATAGGAGGGTCGACGAAAATGAGTATAAAGCAATTGAGCTTTACGTACTTATGAATTGTGAAGAGATCTCTCCTTTCATTGAGTACGTATAGTAGTGTTAATTATTTCGTATATTTACTTTATATTAATGTAAACTTTATTTTTTTTTAGTGAGTTTAATAATATCATTATGCAAAGAAAACTACATTTGACTGACGTAGAGCTTGAGAAGTTACGAGATAGAGAATTTTCAAAATGGTTGAGAGACTATGTAAGTTGAATAATATAATAATTTTTGTCTCAATATGAATAATCATGACTATATTATAAATTGTTCTTTTTCTTCTTTTTGTGATAGGTTAATCATAATATTAACACGATTGATAGTCGAATTCTTGCCATTGCACAAGGCCCGCAAAAATTTGTTCGATCTATGAAGGGTTATTTTATTAATGGATATAAGTTTCACACCAAGGAATATTCACATGGAAAGAAAACAATTAACAGTGATGTTTGTGTTAAGGGCAGTTGTTACAATGATTATGATCGTGATTACTATGGCATCTTGATTGATATTGTACAGGTAGAATACTTTGGTGAAGAAAATCAGGTGGTGTTATTTAAATGTGAGTGGTTTGATACCGAAAAAGGAGTTAGGGTACATCCTCGTCATGGACTTGTTGAAAACAATCACAAGTTAAAACTTTATATTGATGCTCCTTTTGTGTTAGCCGAGCAAGCTCAACAAGTTTATTACACGAGTTACCCCTCAAAGAAAAAAAGAAGGAGTGATTGGTGGGTTGCATGCAAAATTAAAGCAAGAAATAGATATGAACACATCGAAGAAACAGATGATAATATCCCTCCACAGATCGATGATTTTTTTCAAGAGGATGAGGTTGAAGCAGTACAACCTATTATGCATACAACAGAGTTAGATGCATCCAATGCATTAGTTAATGTTGGAGTAGTTAATGAGGTAGATCAACATGAAGAATTTTTCTTGAGAACTCAAACACATGCCGTTGAGGAGGATGAAGAAGAAGCAAATGCTGTTGACATTAAAGATGAAGATACTGAAGATGTTGAAGTTGATGAGTGGTTGTCAAATGAGGAGAATGATGATTGAAATTTTTTAAACTTCTATTATACTTTTCTCAAATTATCTAATATATGTGTTTAGTGGGCCCTGAGGCCTTATAGTTTAGGAGTCACTATTTGTAATTTATTTCTAATGTAGACATGACTGACTATCTAATATGTTTGAATTATTTTTATGCTTGATGCTTAAGTTCCTTCATAATTTCCCCTTTCTCTAAAGGTACATAGTTCAGGTGGTGTTATTGGGTTGTAATTGCTTAAAATTAATCCTTGCAGAGCTACAAGAAGTGGAAGTTGCTGCCAATTGGCCTTGCTGAAGTGGAGGAATTCCAAGTTAATTAAGGTTTGCATCTTGTCCAAAAGCAGTCATCAAATTAATATAGTAGTATTCTATAATTTTCCTGAAGAGAATGTGGCTGGGGGATCATTTCATTCACTTAGAAATATGCCCAGCATTTCATTCACTTTAAACTTCATTGACTGAAAGTAAGGTGATCCACAATATAATTATCTGCTAATTACTGCAACCATTCTTCTATTAAATAGGTTCTTCTGAAGGATTTGCCAACATTTTGAATTAACTGTATCAAGAACTTAGGGAACCAAGGTATCATGCACAGTATCATTTTTTTAAGTCATTGACTGAATGAACTGTGTCTTTAAGTCAATAACACTTTGGTAAAACTCACCCAGTAACAGACACTAGGCTGAGATCAATTTGATGAGTTCATGATAGAGGTTGGGCAGTTCCAGTTCTGTATTTAAGTTACTGTATAATGATCCATGAGATATCTCTCAGTTATCCTCAGTATCACCCTTCTTATAAACGATATTAGCCTATTCTTAAAGCAACTTCAACTCTACCTTGAAAACGATTCTATTAATTCATCTATTTTGCAAAAGGGAAACTTCCTAATTTTTATGTGAATAACTAACATTAGTCTCTTGAAAACGATATTTGATCCGAGTCTCGAGGAGGTATTTTCTTTTCCTGATTTTTATGTGAATATGGTAGTCATCAAATGTTTTTTTTGCTCTTCAACTAAGTAAATTTATTGCATACTACTTTGTTTTTTATGTGAATATGTTATTGCATATTGAATATGTTACTCTATTTTTCAGAAGTTGGAACCTTTTCTATGAATTTTTTGTTGAATAACTAACATTATACAATTTGATGTGTGAACTGAGATTCTACTTCTGGAGAATTTGACTTTTGAGGATGCAATATATGGTGTCAGTAAGCACTTCTGAAGCATCTAGTAACAGTGAATTAGTAACTAGGTTTTGTTGATGCCTTTCTCCAATCTACTCTCAAGCTGCTTAAGGTCCCTTAGGCTCATGGAATCAAGAGACTCACCCATCAAGTTCATGGTAAACTAGGTTTTTTAGAGGCACAGGCTGGTAATAATTAAGGATGTGTAATTATTTCAGGATTATACTTGCATGCAGTAATTAATTAATAATTGATATATACCTGTTTGTGCTTTGTATGCTGTTGATTTGTAATTATTGGAGTCAAGAGACTCACCCATCAAGTTCCTGGTAAACTAAGTTTTTTAGATGCACAGGCTGCATTATATGTTATTTCATGATTATGCTTGCATGTAGTAATTAATTAATAACTAATATATACCTATTTGTGCTTTGTAATTATTGCTGACAGAGTTTTGATACTTCTATCTGGTAGTACTGGAAATAGAGGATGTTGATGTAGAGTGATGAGATTATTGTTGACTAGAGCATGATATAATCAATAGGTACATAACTTACACATGGATAATTATTTCACTCTGACCCAATGAAACCAAAGTAGCTCATGTAGTGTTCAGTAATGATAATTAATATTAAACTGGCCCAACCTTAAAATTATTAAGAAGCTACGTAGAAATTTCATGTAACCACTTTGAGTTGCACTTTATTAGGGTTTGATTTTTAAGTTAAGAATTGAGCTTTGTAGATTGAGGAGCACATCAAGCATTTAAGAGAGAATACTGACCCCATTATCCAATCTATGTTGGACTTGGCTTTGAGATCTCATATGGGTCGCTGCATCTCAAGGAAGATGGCTGAAATGAGATCTCCAGCAATGAGATTGGTGGCACTGGTTGCTGCCGGAGACTTCTTCCTATGATGACAACTTGGTGTGAGCTCATTAAAATCAAAGAGAGCATACAATCTTCTTGTAAAGAAAACAACAAAACACACTACAGGACTCCTTCAAAGCAACAACTCTACTCAAAACATATCAAAGGAAATAACAAAGAAGAGATAAGGATAAATGTAAACACAACTTCTCCTACACTTGCTAGGTAGTTAAGGATAAGGATTTCTAGTGACAGTTAACTCCATTAGTAAGCAATTAAATTAATGACATTTGTTCAATAGTAGCTTGACAGTTAATGATAGTTAACTCCATTAGTAAGCAATTGAATTAATCTAGAGATAAGACACTAAGAATCATAAATGACAGTGAAGGTTGAGAGCATAAAGTGTTGATAGTAATCATAAAATCCAAATTAATGGCTATTAATATATATAGACCCCACTGCCTCAAAATAGATGGCAATGAATAAGATATTTTATTCAAGTCTATAGTCTCTAGTTAATGGCAATAGATGGCCAGACACCCACTGTTCTGATATGAGGTAGCTTGGTACATATTCAAGTCTATAGTCTCCAGTTGCATAGGAATTTAACAAGTTATAAGGTATTTTATCATAATTTGGATGACACTATATGTTTATATATCCTTCTAATCATATTTAATTATTTATATATGCTTCAATTGTTTTATTAAGTAATGGTGAATACACGAAGTCGAGGTCGAGGTCAAGGACGAGGATGAGGGCATCCTCCTTTGAGTCAATACCCTTCTACCACTTCTATACATTCATCATCCGAAGATACACCCGTACCACTTATGATCATTTCTTCTGCATCCATGATACTTGAACTTGTACATGTGATTGATTCTTTAGCACCCACGATACCTATATCTATACCTGTACCTATTACTGTTCCCATAGAAACACCTAATATTCCTAGTATTCCTACACCATCGACATCGGCAGCATCGTTACCCTCACAACCTTCAGTGAATTTGCCTTTGACGTCATCAGTTCCTATTATACCATCTACGTCGTTACATGACACATCTATTCCTACACAAAGTGATGGTACTTCACATCAAAGTCGAGGAAGAGGACCAAATCAGCCTTCACAGCCGCCAGAGACACCAGATGATAGACACCTACTAATTATTGATAAGAAAAGGTATATATGTAGTCAGATATTCAAACACCATCATTTGTAAATACAAGATATTTATTAACATCGTTTATAATGTGTTTATTTGTTAACATTCTTTTTTGCAGCTTCCCCGAGATAGAAGTAGTACGAGATATTTCATCAATAATTAAGGCAAATTTCACGGGTGCATGGCCATGTTGGTCTCAAGTACCATCACATGTGAAGGAATTCATTTGAGACAAATTTAAGGTATTTCCCTATAAAGCAAGTCAAATTTCTTGAATGTAAGTCACAAATTTCATTGATGTCCTCAACCTAAAATTTTAATATACAGTTATTTCAGGAAGAGTTGAATGAATGATGGAATAATTCACTTATAAATATTTCGATTGAAAATGAATTTCTTTTTAGAAGATAGATGCTCGTTGATGTACATTATTATTGATGAATGTTGTACAATATATTTTTTGATACTTGGAACAAAAGAGCAAATAGTTATATGTGGATTAGGTACATATTTCTAGTCAAAGAAGCTTACCAGTGGTTCACTAGCTGATGAACACCAGCATCATTTGCACAGGCATGAGCTTTGGCTAATTTCCATATCCAATTTGTTGTTGCATCATGCCCATGAGTATTGACCATTTTATTACTTTCATACAAATTGTTTACATGAGAATCCACATCTACATGGATAAAACTACTACTATTTATTACATGAGGACTACTGCTTACTACACTATTTATTACAGGTAACACAGCCTATTCATTCAAAGAACTACTACTACTTGGTTTGAACAAATAAATAAAACTTTCTTCCCTTCCTTTCTTCTGCTCCAGAGCAAACCTTGCTAGGTTGTGCACATCACTGTTCATTTCCCTCTTTATATGAAACCATCCCTTGACACTGATAGGAATGACTTGATAAGCTCCAGCTTGTGGATATCAGTATAATCCCTATTTATTACATCATTGTTCATTTCCCTCTTTATAATCCCTTGTGGATATCAGTATCAGGATACTGAATAGGAAGAAGCTCCAGCTTATCCTGATTCTGATATCAGTATCATGACTGATATAGGAATGACTAGCTGTCCAAATTCTAAGAAAATAAAGTAACTAGGGAATAACAAGTATGTGGCATGTTCTAATACCATTAACATCTATTCAGTTTGCTCATAACAAGTATAGTTCAAGACATACTATACTTGACCTGAACATACCCCCTAGAAAAAGGGAGATTTACAAATAACACACGAGTAGAAACTAGAAAAGTGAATAGTTAGAGGAGGAAAACAGAAAAAAAAGAACAATGTGGCTTTGTAGGGGGTGTGTTCAGGTCAAGTATAGTATGTCTTGAACTTCTTGGATAATTGAAAAATTAGGAATGAACATACTAGGGTTTTATAAGATGTATGATGAGAACTCAAAATAAAATGATAGAAGTGGACATGCAACTTATTTAGCTCATCCCTGTGGTGCTTTTTAGCTTTACTTATCTAGATGTTTTCTCTTTGACACAAAGTCATTAGACCAAGAAATAATGTTCTTGTACCTGGATAAGAGAGAAATTGAACATGAGCTTCCTTGTTTATCTAAATATTCCCAGCTTTCTCCTTAAAAGTGGGGAATCAGTTTATCAAGCGATGACCACATTTCGTACAACTAAAAAATGTGGATTTTAGTTGGATTTATAATCTAAACTCTAAAGACCACATCTACAACGATCTTAAATAAAGTTGCACTAGCTTATCAAGAAGGAAGGAAGAAGCTCTTGTGGATATCAGTATCAGGATACTGAATAGGAAGAAGCTCCAGCTTATCCTGATACTGATATCAGTATCATGACTGATATAGGAATGACTAGCTGTCCAAATTCTAAGAAAATAAAGTAACTAGGGAATAACAAGTATGTGGCATGTTCTAATACCATTAACATCTATTTGGTCTGCTCATAACAAGTATAGTTCAAGACATACTATACTTGACCTGAACACACCCCCTAGAAAAAGGGAGATTTACAAATAACACACGAGTAGAAACTAGAAAAGTGAATAGTTAGAGGAGGAAAACAGAAAAAAAGAAACAATGTGGCTTTATAGGGGGTGTGTTCAGGTCAAGTATAGTATATCTTGAACTTTCTGGATAATTGAAAAATTAGGAACGAACATACTAGGGTTTTATAAGATGTATAATGAGAACTCAAAATAAAATGATAGAAGTGGACGTGCAACTTATTTAGCTCATCCCTGTGGTGCTTTTTAGCTTTACTTATCTAGATGTTTTCTCTTTGGCACAAAGTCATTAGACCAAGAAATAATGTTCTTGTACCTGGATAAGAGAGAAATTGAACATGAGCTTCCTTGTTTATCTAAATATTCCCAGCTTTCTCTTTAAAAGTGGGGAATCAGTTTATCGAGCGATGACCACATTTCGTACAGCTAAAAAATGTGGATTTTAGTTGGATTTATAATCTAAACTCTAAAGACCACATCTACAACGATCTTAAATAAAGTTGCACCAGCTTATCAAGAAGGAAGGAAGAAGCTATTGTGGATATCAGTATCAGGATACTGAATAGGAAGAAGCTCCAGCTTATCCTGATACTGATATCAGTTTCATGACTGATATAGGAATGACTAGCTGTCCAAATTCTAAGAAAATAAAGTAACTTGAGAATAACAAGTATGTGGCCTATTCTAATACCATTAACATCTATTTGGCCTGCTCATAACAAGTATGCTGCCCATAACAAGTATGCTGCCCATAAGCTGTTATAATACCATAGCCTATTCTAATACCTTTGTTTATTATAAACAATCTATTGTTATCCATTGCCTGCACAAGGAATTAAAAGAGAACCATCACCTCTCATGAGAGAACAACAACAATAGAGAAAAAAAGTATTTGATAGGCAACATCATTACCTCTTCAAGGGTCATTCCATTTAGTTCATGCTCAAGATATTCCTTAGTTATTGCAGACTCAAAGATAGAAATCATTATGTTGATGATTTGCCTCATGAAGTCATTTATATCTATAGTTATTACTGCTTATCCACGGCATGTCCAACCCAGCACTTGAATTTATAGCCTTATGGGTCACTGCTCCACATGACTTACTAAAGAGAGAAACAAGTATCACAATTAGATTATTTTTGCTCTCTTCTTTTTTATTTCCAAGAAGAGAACTACATATGTCTATACACTCATCAGTTCCACTACCCTCATGAAGAAAAAAAAATCCTTTGTGAGATGATAGTACATAAATAAGTCTTTTTTTAGACAAAATAAAGAATATCAGTTTATACTAGTACACAAGAAGTCGTTATGCTTACTTAATATAATTGTTGGAATATCATATTTCAACAGTTTTTGACCCATACTCATCATGTTATTGAGCACTGAAAGCTTCTTAGTAAGTTTATCCTGAAACCTGCATATGCCATGATTGATTGTGTGATAGACACCTACTCATATTGCAACAGTTTTTGACCCATACTCATCATGTTATTGGTACACAAGAAAGCTTCTTAGTAAGTTTTAGCCATAACTGCATATGACTAATATTCATAACTGCATACTAATATTCATAACTGTATATTAATACTAAATATTCCTAACTATATAACTGCATACTAATATTCAGTTTTAGTCATAACTGAATATTAGTAAGTTTTAGCCATACTAATATTCATAACTGCATATGCCTTTTCCTCTCTAAAAAGATTTAGCTGAAGTAATAGAAGGTTGGTTGCATGAAACCTGCATATGCCATGATTGATTGTGTGATCATATAATTGCATCAAATTGGTACTTCTTTAGAATGTTGTCAACTATCATTTCATTAACATATTTGTCTTTTTTCAGACAATCTATCGTTGGGATCCATCTAGGACAAGCGAGGTTCATGAAATATGGGATAGAACAGCTTGTCGACGCTTTTTTGACAATATGTGTGATGCAAGGAATTATGCGAAAAGAAAGACCAATATTGATGATATTAGTCGAACTAATGGATTTGGCCCTCCATGGATATCTCCAGATGTGTGGAATCAACTTATTAGTGAGCATTGGGTCACGGAGAAGTGGAGGAGAAAATCTGAAGTTGCTCGTCAAAATCGTAAGAAAGAGGTAGATAGTGACGTCACACGACATACAGGTGGATCTATTTCATTTGTGGCTCATCGAAGAAAATTGGTATGATATTAATAGAATTTGTTATCCTATATGTTTTTTAAAATATTATTTGTCATTTTTTGTAGGAAGAAAAGTTGAACCGACCCCCAACCCATCTTGAGTTGTTTAAGCATACTCATAAGCGTAATAGTGGTGATGGTGACTATATCGACAACAAACCGCAGAGTGTTGCGGTATGTATTTATTTTATTTGTTGCTTCTTTTTAAAATATCGTAATTAACTATTTTTATAAAACATTGTACAGGAGGCTTATGAGGTATCGATCATAGAAAAGTATGGTACAGATGTAGCATCACAACCCATTTTAAATCCAGAAGAATGGATTAATGCCTCTGGACATCCATCTCATAATCGGGTTTACGGTTTTGGATGTCGAGAGGATGTTAAATCCATTATGGGGAGTTCTAGCTCAGCAGAATATAGTACATCGGGCCATGGTCGAATGAATGATGAGTGGAATGCGATGCAGACTAAGATGACATCCATGCGACAGTATATTACTGAATTGGAAGCATCAATGCAATCACAACAATCACAAGTGCAGTCGCAAGTACAAGCACAAGTGGAAGCTCAAGTTCGATTGATGTTAACACAATTCGGATTTCCAATCAACTCTTTACAATCAACATATTCACCTTCAGCTTCCACCGCACCTCCACCTCCACCTCCACCTCCACCTCCACCTCCACCTAGGTTATGATGTTGGTTAAGATTTGTATTTGGTTGATAATGGATTTGTATTTGGTTAAGATTTGTATGTTGGTTATGATTTTACACTACACAATTCGGTTAATGTTAGGAAAAATTTGACTTAGTAATGTTTGTATTTGTTTGATAATATACTCGATTGTAGATGTTTGGTTTTGGTTATGAAAATGACACTATTATTTGGTTATGAAATATGAAATTTTTTTCTTGACTTGTATATATATTTGTGATTGGGTAAATAAAAAATTTGATGTGTGATTATAGATTGTATACAGGAAAATGAAAATTCATATGGGTATGAGCATTTTAATTAAAATGTATTAGCAACAAATGTTTCTGTTGGTAATACCAACGGATGTCAGTTGGTAATACCAACGGATACCTTTGTTGAATATGTCAGCGCAAACAGGGATGATATCTGTTGGTATTCCCAACGAGTATTATCTCCGTTGGTAATACCAACAGAGTATGATCCGTTGGTGACACCAATGAATAGTGATCCGTTGGTATCACCAACAGAGTATATTTCTGTTGGTGTTACCAACGGATAATATTTTTCGTTGGTGTTACCAACGAACATTAATTACCGTTGGTGTTACCAACGGATATAATAATATCCGTTGGTAATACCTAGCATGGTCATCACCGACGTATTTACCAACCGATAATCCGTTGGTAATATATTACCAACGGATTTTTGAGTATTACCAACGGATTTAGTCCGTTGGTGATACCCTATTTTTTTGTAGTGAAGTTTCTCGGCCATGGTTGAGAGGAATCAAGTTATCAATCGCGAAAAAAACTCGATCCGAGGGCTTCCGGCCACTCTAGAAAATTGGAGAAAAATTCAACATGACCTTCCCCCTTTTCCCTTCATGTGGCCGGCCCTAATCATCAAGAAAAACGAACATCTAAAACAAGAATCCATACATCGATGAAGAACATGATTTAGGAATTCGAGAAACACCATCGATACAAGAAACGACGCACAAAATCTCGATTCATCGCTTCTACATGGTTCGGCCACACGCCTCCCCCTACTAACCGAGGTTCGACCACTCACCTTGATCAAGGAAGAAGAATGGATGAGCGACGACGATCTCGATCCTTCTGATGACAGCACAAATCTGACGTCGACGCCAAAGCTTTCCCCTCCTCCCTCTCACTCCTCGGGCTGTGTGCGGCTCCAATGATGAGCCGCACGACTGCTAGGGGGATGAGGGATTTATTCCCTCATTTTCCCTTGACCATTTTGCCCCTTCCACTCACTTAGCCCCTACTCGACTTAATCCGAGCCCGATTCGAGCCCCGACTCAATCCGCGAACATGATTTCGTGACTCGACCTGACTAGCTCCCGATCCGGTGCGCTGCACCAAAATAAATTCTCTATTAGGAAACCTCGGGTCTTACAGAATAAATCAGAATCATCAATCGATATCCAAATGCCATGTTTAATGGGAAAATCTAAATTAATTTCAACACAGGCGTGTATGTAACGATCATGCTCATTTCGGAATATCCCAATGGTGCTGATTTTATAGCCTGGACTGTGAATGAGAATGGTATGTAAAGACACTCAAACACTTAAGTAAGAAGAAATTCCAGATGATTGGTATGTAATTAGAATCGAGAGTATATGTAATGTGTATCATGTTTATTTTATGGGCAGGTCAGGGATATATCAGACGATGATGCCTCCATGAATCTCACGGTGATATTCTTGGAATGGGTCAAAAATTTATTCCGGAGTTGTCTAGCTCATTAATCCCCGATAATTAATGAATGATGTCAGTGTCATTGTTTGGCCGGATGGAACCCCTGGACTAAGTTGTAGTTGGCTCGAACCGAGTTTGATTCATGAGTGTGAGCACGATTAGGTCTGATCTGCCCCAAGCCTAATAGAGGTAGTTCAACCCAAAAATATATAATTACATATAATCATTTTATTTTGAAATTTTGAATTTTGCTTATAGAAAAATAAAGCATCAAAATAAAAGAAAAAATTTAATGAAAAATCTCAAAGTTGGAATGAAATTAAGGGTAATAATAAATATTAAAATATATAAAATAATATTATTTTAGCATATAATATGTGTTTGATATTATAAATTTTGAAAAACTATATTGAGATGATAGCTATATTCAAAAATAAAACTTGCTAAAAATTTAATAAACTAATTTCATTTATGTATTATAGTTATAATTATTATTACGCACAAAGCTATTATCATTATTTATGTTTAAAAAATGCTAATTTTGTTTATGTATTATAAAATATTAGAATTATGAGATCCAAATATAATAATTAATTACAATGAATTTAGTATGTGCATTTTTTAATTAATGTATTTGTGGTAGGGGGATTTTCGTAAACAATAGGTTGGAAGTGTTAGAAAATCAGCCTTGGACCTAACTCCACCCCAAAAGCTAGCTCAAAGGGGGAGGATTGTCCAATCTATTTAAATGCTATCTAGACCACAACCTCAACCAATGTGGGACTTTAACACACCCCCTCACGCTTAGAATCCACATCTGGAGCGTGAAGTTCTGCAGGTGGCCCACAATCAACAATTGGTCTAGCTATGATACCATGTTAGAAAATCAGTCTTGGACCTAACTCCACCTCAAAAGCTAGCTCAAAGGGGGAGGATTGCCCAATCTATTTAAAGACTATCTAGACCACAACCTCAACCAATGTGGGACTTTAACACAGGAAGAAATCAGAATCATCAATCGATATCCAAATGTCATGTTTAATGGGCAAATCTAAATTAATTACAACACAGACGCGTATGTAACTTCCATGCTCATTTCGGAATATCCCAATAATGATGATTTTATAGCCTGGACTGTGTTGGAATTATATTTGAAAACATTCCATTGCTCCTAAAGTTAAATTATTTTTATGAAAATTCTACCATGGCTGGTTACTTACTAAAGTTAGACTTATTATTTTTATGAATATCCCAATAATGATGATTTTATAGCCTGGACTGTGAATGAGAATGATATGACAATCACATTCTCTGCTTACTTATTTTTTAGGCCTCGTTTGATTGACATGGGAAATAAATTCCTATGGAAAGTTGCAATTCCCATGAATTAACTTTCTACCTATATTTCTTGGAAAGTATAAAAAATATGTTTGGTTGATAAAAAAATTACTTGATAGGAAGTGTAACTTCCTACCCCTAGCATGTTTGGTTGACATGGGTACTTCCTAGGAAGTATCCATCAAATGATCAATATACCATTCTTTTTATAAATTAATATTTTATTTATAAATTAAAATATATGAAAAAATTATTTGTAAAAAATATATATATTAGAATATATGAAAAAAATTAAAATTTATTTGTAAATTATTATTTTAACACGTATATGTAAAATATAATATAATTTTTTCATATATAACTAATATAATATATAATTTATTCTATATAAAAAATTAATTTTTATTTAAAGTTAATATTAAAAAATACATATTTTGTTCAAATATAAATTAAAATAAAATAAATAAGTCAAGAATTTATGAATTATCTAATCTTATAATATTGCAAACATAAATTAAATCTAGCATTAAATACAAATATGAGGACATAATTGTCTTTTTCTTTTAAATACAGCATATGATGTGCAACTTACCTAGGTTCCCCTAGGTAAGTTACTTCATGTATTTTGCAGGAAGTCACACTTCCTGAGAAAGTTATACTTTCTGCATTGCATAAAGTGTGTCAACTAAACAATGCCAAAAAATATAACTTCATGGGAAGTACAACTTCTTACAACAGTCCAAACGACACCTTAAATATGATAACCATGCTTCTATCAGTAACAGTCCAATTTGGAATTATATTTGAAAACATTCCATTGCTCCTAAAGTTAAATTATTTTTATGAAAATTCTACCATGGCTGGTTACTTACTAAAGTTAGACTTATTGCTTTGGGTTTATTTGTTGATAACTTTTGTATTTTCTGTAATGTTGAAACTGGATCTATTTCGCATCTTTTCTTTCACTGTGATTTTGTTTCAAGTATTGGAATTTCCTTGGGTCTTACTCTTAAATTGGACTTAACTAATAGAAGCTCTTGGCATTCTAGTAGCCGGTTTGGGTCTCATCTAAATTCTTTCATGAATTCTGAGACTAAAGCTATGGTTGCTAATGCTCTTTGGTTCATCTATTTTTCTAGAAACAATCTTTTGCAAGGTGAAGGACGGCCTATTGTTCCTTATGTTGTCATGAGAATACTGACTTATTCCATGAATTATAAGTTGGCTCATTCACCCGAGGGCTCTATACCTCTAATCACAAATGTTCTTAAATGGTCTCCCCCTCCCTTTGGTTGGTACAAAATAAACTGTGATGATGCTTTCTTAAATTCATATGGAGGTGCAGCCTTTGTGATAAGAAATTCGCAAGGTAACTGTATTCTTACCTCTCCCTCATACTTTCAATGTAATTCTATTATTCAATCGAAAGCTACTGCTATCTTGAATGCTTTATCTTGGGCAGCTTCTACTAATCTGGATCAATTTATCATTGAAACAGACTGCAAGATTTTGGTTGACATGATTCATAAGAAGAGTTCCCTACCTTGGAGGCATCAAAATTTGTTCAATCAAACATGTCATTTGTTTCATAATTTCAACAATGTATCTTGTATTTTTGCTTGTAGAACAGTTAATGAAGCCACCCATTGGGAAGCAAACTCTGCTAGGAGACGTAAGGAGTCCACTATTTGGACTACTGTACGGCCTCCTGAGTTGGAAACTATTATTTGTAAGGATGCTAAGCATCCAGTTACCTAATTAATTTATTTCTATTTTTGGTAAAAAAAATGTATTTGATTAAATATTGGTTTCAAATTTAAAGTAAAAAAAATGCAAATCGTATTTAAAAAAGATATCTATATTTTGATTTTACAATTATAATTAAGGGGAAGGGAAGGGAAGGGATGGGAAGGGAGAAGAGGGGAGGGGAAAAATTAATTTTGTTTGGATATGGTTTAATAAGGGGAATGAAAGGGAAGGGAAGGGAAAAATTAATCTTGTTTGGATGTACTTTGTAAGAGAAAAGAAGGGAAAATAAAGGGAATGAGAAAATCTTTTATTTAATAGACAATTATACCCTATTTATTTTTGTATTATATATATGTGTTTTTTGTCATTTTTATTCCTACATATATTATGACTTTTTTGTCCGACTACAAATATTAGGATTAGAAAAAAATTGAGAACGAGAGCATTGTCCATAACCTTCAAATTTGAGTTCGAAAAGTACAAGGAGATATATAAATCGTAGAAGAAATTTTACTTCAAATTAGAAATTTTACTTCGAATTAGGATTTCACGATCTTTTTATCTTCTATTTTGCCTTTGTATTCAATAGAGAGGAGTAGAGGTCACTAGGATTTAATAAAACCTTATATATGTATTAAATTAATAAGAATAATTTTGTAAATTTATTTTGGACGATTTTTTATAATTTTTTTCACCCTCATTCAACCCCAAATCGGGGTTGAAATAAAATTAGGTAAATAATTCCTCCCAATTAATTTCCCCTCCATTAAAATTAGAAAACTAAACAAGGAAAATTTTTTTCCTCTCTTTAACCCTAATCCAACCAGGGTGTAAGTTAATATTTATTAATTTTTTTATACTTGTAAATTTTCACATATATGATACTTACTATTATTCTTAATTATTTAGGTATTGATATTACTATTTAAATTCTAATTTAACCTAAACTAATTTAATAATTTATTATCATAATTTTTATAATAATTTAAATTTAAATCATATAATAACACAAGTGGGTTTTTATTTTCTAAAAATAGAGTTCTTTTGGAAAATAGTTGTTCCGGGAAAACATAGCATTTTCCACTCAACTTGAGGTTCAATTTGTCAACGATCAAAAAAAATTCCAAAAGACAATCATCATCCATATATATGTATATATATAAGAAACCTCATTTTCGCTTAAATTCTTTTCACTTCCTCAAACTTTTATCTTTATTTTTATCACACTTATATTTTTATTTTTACCTTTTCTCATTTTTCTCACCTAAATTTTTCCTCCCAAAATTTTACCCCACTTAAATTCGTAATCAAAATTATTATCCCACTTATTTTTTCTATATGCACATATTTTGATATTTTTAATTTTGTATTTATTATGTTTTGAATAATTTTTATTTATTGAAGTTTTTTATATTAGTTTTTTTTGAGTTTGTTAATGAAAAATAATATTTCAAAATCAAAAAGATTTATGTAATTTAGAATAATTTAAATTTCTTATATTTTATTTTTATCAATTTATTATATGATACTTATATTATATTTGATTTTTATTCATAAAAATATTATTATTTTTATATTTTTAATTTTTTAATCATTGAAATTCATATAAATTATTTTTTAATGTATATATAATTATTTTTTATATTACTTTTGTATTTATGAAATATTATTTTGTCTTTATTTTTTTAAAAAAATAAATAATTTCAAATATATATATATAAAAAAGAAACAATTCATTCCCGCCTAAACTCCTCGTACTCCCTCAAATTTTATCTTTATTTTTACCCCACTTATATTTTTATTTTACCCGTCATCTCAAACTTTTCTCACTTTCATCACCTAAATTTTTCCTTCCAAATTTTAACCCCACTTAATTTCTCTATATGCATCTATTTTGATATTTTTAATTTTGTATTTATTATTTTTTTGAATAATAATTTATAAATATTTTTTATTTATTGAAGTTTTTTATATTATTCTTTTGATTCTGAAATATTATTTTTTAGATTTGTTATTGAAGAATAGTATATTAAAACCAAAAAAAAATTATGAGTTCCTAGCGATATCCTTCGGGCTGACTAATGCATCTACAGCATTTATGGACATGATGAACCGGGTGTTCAGGGAATAGTTGGATAAGTTTGTAATTGTGTTCATTGATGACATCTTGATTTATTCCAAGAGTAGGGAGGAGTATGTTGAGCACTTGCAGATGGTTCTAGAGACTCTCCGGGAGCACCGCTTGTATGCTAAGTTCTCCAAGTGTGAGTTCTGGTTGGAAAGTGTTGGGTTCCTTAGCCATGTGGTGTCCAGGGAAGGGGTAAAGGTGGACCCCGCAAAGATAGAAATAGTTCAGAACTGGAAGAGGCCGACAAATGTCACTGAGATCCACAGTTTATTAGGGTTGGCAGGTTATTACAGAAAGTTTGTGAAGAATTTCTCCAGGATTGCAGCGCCATTGACCCGCCTGACCTAGAAGAAGGTCAAGTTCGAATGAGACAGTAAGTGCGAGGAGAGATTTCTGAAGCTCAAGGACCGCTTGACGTCGGCACCAGTTCTAGCAGTACCTTCGGGCTCGGGAGGGTTTGATTGTTTATTGTGATGCCTCCGGGATCAGCTTGGGTTGTGTGCTGATGCAGAATGACAGGGTGATAGCTTATACCTCCAAGCAGTTGAAGGTTCACTAAAAGAATTACCCAACTCATGATCTTGAGCTAGCGGCAATGGTGTTCGCATTGAAGCTGTAGTGTCACTACCTTTATGGCAAGACTTGTGAGATATACACCGATCATAAGAGCCTCCAGTATTTGCTCATCCAGAAGGAGTTGAACCTAAGGCAGAGAAGATGGCTCAAGCTATTGAAGGATTATGACTGCACGATCATGTACCATCCAGGGAAGGCTAATGTGGTAGCTGATGCTTTGAGCAAAAAGTCTATGAGCAGCCTGGCGCATTTAACGATCAGGAGGAGGCCGTTGGCTTAAAATTTGACCCTATGTTTGGATGGCGGGGCAAACTTATTAGTATCAGATTCTGGTGCGTTGGTGGCTCACTTGAGGGTGCAGTCCACGTTGGTTGACATGTTGCGGGCAGCGCAGGAGGAGGATGCTTTCTGTGCTCTCACTAAGGATCTGGCCAGGAGAGGCGATGCTGATAATGAGTTCAGTGTGGACTCAGAGGGCATTCTGAGGTTTAAGAATAGGATAGCGGTGCTAGATATGGTCGAGGTTCGCAGGCAGGTGCTAGAGATGGCTCATCGGTCCACTTACATTATGCATCCGGGAGCCACGAAGATGTACTGTGACCTAAGGCAGAATTATTGGCGGAAAGACATGAAAAGAGAAGTGGCCGAGTTTGTGTCTAAGTGCCTAGTGTGTCAGCAGGTGAAGGCTGAGCATTTGAAGCTGACAGGGTTGCTCTAGAACCTAGAAGTACTAGAGTGGAAATGAGAGAAGATAATCATGGATTTTATGACAGGATTGCCAAAGTTTGGGAAGGACAATGATTCTATTTGGGTAGTGGTGGATCGCCTAACTAAGACTTCACATTTTATACAAGTCAAGATGACTTTTTCAGCTGAGCAGTATACTAGGTTGTTCTTGGATCGGATTGTCGCATATCATGGTGTTCCTGTGATGATCATCTCAAATCGGGGTACTCAGTTTACAGCTTATTTTTGGCAGTCGTTCCTGGAGGCTTTGGGCACTCGGGTTCGGTTCAGTACTATGTTTCACCCTGAGATAGATGGTCAATCAGAGTGGACTATTCAAATGCTGGAGGATATGCTGAGAGCATGTGTTCTGGATTTAGAGGGCAGTTGGGAGAGGCACTTACCTTTGATTCAGTTTGACTAAAATAACAGCTACCACAGCAGCATCAAGATGGCCCCATTTGAGGCATTGTATGAGTGGAGATGCAGGTCGCTTGTAGGCTGGTTTGAGGCATAAGATTCTTTCATGATGGGACCTGACCTGGTGGAGGAGGCAGTAGAAAATGTGAAGCTAATCAGGGAGAGACTGTTGGCAGCTCAGAGTCGCTAGAAGATGTATGCGGATGGAAAGACCAGGGAGGTAGAGTTTGCTGAGGGGGACATAGTGTTCCTCAAGGTGTCCCTTATGAAAGAGGTGGTGCGATTTGGTAAGAAAGGAAAGCTAAGCCCTAGGTTCATTGGGTTGTTTTCTATTCTCAGGCGCAGGGGAGCTGTGGCCTATGAGTTGGCCTTACCTCATAGTATGGACTGAGTACATCCAGTGTTCCATGTCTCTATGCTGAAGAAGTATATTCGGGATGAGTCGCATGTGATTGAGCCTACCGCAGTGGAGGTGGATTCAACAATCTCCTATAAGAAGCGATCAATTGAGGTGCTAGACCGTCAGATCAAAAAGTTGAGGTCCAAGGAGATCTCATTGGTTAAGGTCAGATGGGAGTACCATTCCGGCCAAGAGGCCACCTGGGAGGTGGAGCAGGATATGAGAGAGCATTATCCTTCATTGTTTGATGATTTGGTGAGTCCTTAATTTTTTTTTCTGAAAATCAAGGACGAATTTTCTTTAAGGAGGGATGATTATAATATCCTAGATATTTAATTTTATTATTTTCCTTTATGGTGTATTTGCCAGCCTAGTGGACTAGATCGAGGTCGAGCCGAGTCGACTCATGGTCCGGTGCGAGTTTGCGAACTCGGGTAACTAAGAATTTGAGTTATGTAATTTTGTTTGTGTAGATTAATTTATTTAGTCTTTTTATGTGCGTGTGCATAAGTGTTTAATTATTGTGGCATGTGGATGTGGATGTGCATTATGTTATGGATGGTTATGTAGAAAATAGAATTAATTAAGTTAATTTAAGTTAGCGGGTTCATGTTCGACTTTAGGCGGATGCGGGTTGGTAAAGGGCTAATGGAGTTAGGGTTGAGGAGGGAGTATAAAACCCCCTCCCTTTGGCTTGTGGCTCCCTATTTGGAGCCACCCAAGCTTTAGAAGAAGGGATCAGCCGCCAGCTGCAGGAGCATCCAATTGCCGCCTTCCTCTCTCCCTCTCTCTTGCGAGCTGCCGCCCTCAAGCCCAACCGTCGAGCTCTTCCCTTCCCTCTCCTTCTCTCTTCCTTCCCTTTGGAGCCGAGCCGAGAGGAGCCAGTCGAAGCCAACCCCTCTCTCTTCCTCTCTCCCTCTCTCCCTCTCTCCAAGCCAGCGGCTTGGAGTGAGCCGTCACCCCTCTTGTTCATCCTTCCTAATTATGTGAGTGATTTTACCCTTCTTCTTTCGGGTTTCTTCGAGTTCTTGAAGCTAATCTTGAAGGTTATTGAAATATTGATTCATTTTCCGACGACTTCTCGAATTCTCGACGTTCTTTTTGTGTGCCGTTTTGAGGAGACCCTAAACCCTTACCTATGGGGTTCGACAGCCCTAAGACGGCCCTAGGGGTGCTCAGCCAAGGGTGGAACAAGGGTGCCCTCAAGGTGTTCGATGGAATGCCCAAGTGAGGGATCTTGATTATCTTGTAGTTTATATCTCAAATTGATGGTTAAAATAAGTTCTTATATGTTCAAGCATGCTTAGTATTTAATCTGTAATTTTTGGAGAAAATCATGTTTTGTAAAAATTAGGATCTTGATGTTGATGTCATGAAGGTTTTTGCGAGATGGTTTCTTGATTTAAATGCTTGATTCTTAAAGGTTGTTCTTGATTAAAGATGATGATAGTGATTGATAATCTTTTTGTGAGAATTATCTAAATGTTATAATTCTGATATGTTGGTAAATTAAAGATTTAATTTCTGTGAATTTTCGGATTTATTTTCATGACATGCTGAAAATTCAATGTTGCTGGAATTTTATGCTGAGATAATAAATTTGTGCTATTTTTGTAATGCTTGTTGTGGTATTTTTATTTATCTGAACATAGTCGTGTAATCTATCGTTTCGACCAGAAAACATAGTTTGAAAACATAGGACACACTTTGGAAACCTGATTCAGATTAGATATATCAGTTTCGGGCAGAATAGTAAGCTAAAACAAAATCCTAATTTTGGTGAATTAAATTTTAATTGCATAATTAAAATTGGGGCAAAAGGGTCAGCATAATCTGTTATGAACCAACATGAGAAGTTTATGCATGAAATAAAACCATATGAGTTTATGACATTACGAGTCTAAGAGTTGGGGTCGGGTATTGGAGTGTTGAGACATTTTCCAATAGGAGTATCCATGAGACACCGTAGGAAAGACTTGACTTAGGTCATGGTGCGTCATATCTTTATGAATGATGGAGAGGCTCGTCGAGGAGCCGGATTGCGGGCTAAGCCTGGGAGGTTGGATAATAAATTCCCAACCTACAGAACAAGTTCGAAGAGCCTTTTCTGATTGTTCTGGTTTGGCCTCGTGGGATAAGTTCGGAGGGCCTACCCGATTATCCCCGAGGTGGTTTTAAGGAATAAGTTCGGAGGACATTTTTCGATTATTCATGTGATATCTTTTAAGAGTAAGCTCGGAGGGCCTACCAAATTACCTAATTTATTTAGGTATACTGATGTGATATTACTGGTGTGGATCAATAGTGCGACGCGCGTCAGCATCCAAATGATGAAATTGGCACATCGTTGGCGATGTAATATAATTGAAATAAATTAAAAATTGAAGTACTTTATTGGTACAAACATTGCTATAGATTTAAAAAATAATATTTGAAAGTTCGTTATATATTTGACAATTAACATTTATTTTAATTATTATTTTCTTCATTATCTATTATCGTTTTCTTAATCATGAATCATGATGCAATTTTTTAAGCTAAGCAATAGTACATTGCAATCATTGTCGTGTAGAATTTTAAAATGTATATAGTAGGGATGCACTAATTCCTGCTTTTCTCGTGACATGATTCCAAACACTCCAGAATCAATAGCGTCTTAATAGCATCATTTCTGATTAATTAATTTCACCTCGATCCAGTGCATATCTGATTAATTTCATTCTATTTATTATAATATCTGAAAAGATCTCCAAATACATGCACGTCTAATTTTGCAATCCATCTGCAGGCTCGACGTAACCCAACGTACTACATGGCATCCCCGCTTTGAGTAAATATCAAGTCTACACCTTTTCCCATGCAAGAAACCTCTTCGAATTCCATCCACCGCCGAACGCGAGCCGACCTCCCTCTTCCAGCTCCATGGCCAGAGACGTTTGCTTAATTGAGCCCAAAGTCCACAGCAACCACTGCACTTCCAGTCCACAGCATTTACTGTCGGTCATCAGCTTAACAAAATTAATTTCACCTCGATCCAGTGCATATCTGATTAATTTCATTCTATTTATTATAATCTCTGAAAAGATCTCCAAATACATGCACGTCTAATTTTGCAATCCATCTGCAGGCTCGACGTAACCCAACATCCTACATGGCATCCCCGCTTTGAATAAATATCAAGTTACACCTTTTCCTATGCAAGAAATCTTTGACCATTTAATTATGAATTTAAAAAAATCTAAATTTATATTATGAATCTGAAAAAATGGAAAAATCTTCCAAATTATGAATCTGATTAATTACTCTTAATAATTTGAATACGTAGCTTATTCGATAGACGAAAAGATTACCAGCAGACGTCCCCTGTCCTTGTAACCCTTTCGGTGGAGGGGCTGCAACCTGCAGCATGAACCCTCTTCCAATTCCATGCAATACCGATTGCGTGTCTTGTTCTCTTCTTTTCCCGAGGAACTTTGCTTAATGGGTTTGAAAGCATATTTCCTACTCAGCTTCAATAATTTTACTCGCTTTAGTGAAAAGAATGGGCAGGCCAAGTCAATGAAAGAAGAGCATCTTTATTCTTTTAAAAACACTTGTACGGATCAGTTTGGACAAAGATTTTTTTTTTTTCTTTTCTTTTTCCTCTCCCTCTACCGACTAGAGTTGTTTATCTTGAAAGTAAGTTAGTGTATATAAAGAGTGATGATGTCAACAAAATCAGAGGAGTTGTAGAAATGGCAGAGAGCGCAACAATGGCGAAGGAAGATTATTCATCAGACTCTGGTGTGGTTAACCTAATCTTGTCATGGACAATGGATGATGTTCTCAACAATGATCTCTACAAAGATAAGGTTTTATATATATCACACACTTGTCTCTGCTTGCTTACTGTCTTCTGTTTTGTAAATCTTCGCAGCAAATTTATTACATTATATAGATTTCACACTTGCATGGCAACTTGTCTAATTTTCAATTTGGTATATCTTTTAGGTTGAGAGGATACCCCACACTTTTGATTCCATAAATGACTACTTCATGTCATTTACTTATCCTTTTATGGAAGAATTGCGTGCTGAGATGTGCTCCAACTTGGAAGATGTATCTCATGCACCATTCATTGAAATAGAATATCTCGAGTGCACCAAGCCCACAGAAAACCTCTATCATATCGTAATCGCAGCGCCATTACAATCTTCATCAAGTGGAAGCAATGTTGTCTACAGTCCACACAAAGGAGACATTCTTGCTTTGTCAGATTCCAAGCCATCAGATGCTTCTGATCTAATACGGAATAGGCAAAATTATTGCCTTGTGCAGGTAGTCAAGGATGAATTTGACGACATGAAACCCAAAAATTACATAATTAAAGCATTTGAGAAAATTGATGTCTTCAAAGATGAAGATGCTGACCAGGACAGAAAGAATTTTAACTTATTTGCAGTTTGCCTTGTGAACACAATTACTTATAATCGAATCTGGATGGCACTGAATTATAACCTTTCTAGGGCGAGAAATTTAGGTATTGTTTCAAAGGTGCTACAAGCTGATTCAAAGGTATGCTTTAAGAATTATAACTTGTGTAAAACCTAGAAATTTGTAGAATTAATTGTTGTGATGTTTATTGTCACTTAGGCTGTTCATATTTGTTTCTAACAGGATGGAGGAGGTAGCCCTTTCTCAATATCTAGCATTGTTGATAGCATCCAGAGAATTGACAGAGGAATGTATTTATCCAAATTAAATCTGAATGAGTCTCAGACCAATGCCATACTGACTTGCATATCAGAAAGCCAAAATTGTGAGAAAAAATCAGTTAGCCTAATTTGGGGACCACCTGGTACAGGAAAAACAAAAACAGTCAGTGGCTTGGTATGGTTATTAGATCATCTGCGATGCAAAACACTTATATGTGCACCAACAAATACTGCTATCAAAGAAGTTGCCTCGCGAGTGCTGAAATTAGTGAAACAATTCACGGTAGTCCATCGCTGCCGCTTAGGCGATGTGGTCTTGTTTGGCAATGAAGAAAGGATGAAAATAACTGACAATTTGAGTGATGTGTTTTTGGCATTTCGTGCAAAGAAACTTAGAGGATGCTTTGCACCAAAAACTGGCTGGAGGAATTGTTTGAATAAAATGCTAGAGTTTTTCGAAGATGGTGTTTCCTTATACAAAAAAAATTTGCATGATAAGGTCGGACATGAGAAGAAGGATTCTGATGATGAAAAGGATGATGACGCGAGCAGCAAACTTTCAGATGACGAAGCTAAGAATGATGAGAGCAAAAAGTTGATAGACGAGTTGGTAGATGGTGAAGCGGACAGTGAGGAGAGTTTTCTGTCATTTGCTAGGAGGGAATTTGCATCCCTTTTTAGGCAATTCAGATGGTGTTTCAGAACAATGTATCAACATGTTCCGAGAGCTGCTTTGTCTGATGATAACTGCAAAAAAATACTTGATCTTCTGGATTCTCTTGAAAAATTCAGAATGCTTCTCTCCAAGGAAGATGCAGGCAATAATCTGGAGAAAATACTTCAATCTACTAACGAAGAACGAGCAGAGACATCTTTCTCTGAAAAGATAAATTCTAGTGGAAGCATTCACAACGACACATTCTTGCTTCGTTGTACTAGAGATTATTGTTGTGAAACCTTAAAAACTCTTAAGATGTCAATGAATCTTCCTTCAATATCTAGTAAATATGCAGTCCAGGAATTCTGCTTGCAAAATGCTAACCTTGTTTTTTGTACGGCTTCTTCTTCTGTAAAAATATACAAATTGAAGCTGACAGAGTTATTCGAGCTGGCCATCATTGATGAAGCTTCTCAGCTGAAGGAGTGTGAATCATTGATCCCCTTGCAAATCCCAGGGATAGACCATGCATTTCTTATTGGTGATGAGCGTCAATTGCCTGCCCTAGTTAAAAGCAAGGTCAACTTTATCTGATCCTTCTGTTCTATATATGTTTTACTGCAGCAACAATATTCAAAGTCCTACTCGTCATCCATAGCATTTTTTGTAATTTGTTTATAAATATTGTACCTTAGGAGCTAATTATCTGCATAGAGTCCTACTTAAAGTTTTCCTAACGAGTCTATTCAAACTAACTATAGTGTTTGCTTCCTTATCCCGGCTACTGAAGATCATTGTTATTTTTTTTTCTTCTTATCGCAGGTTGCAGGAGATGCAATGTTTGGTAGAAGTCTGTTTGAGAGGTTGAGTTTATTAGGGCACAAAAAGCATCTATTAAATGTTCAGTACAGGATGCATCCTTCCATCAGTTTGTTTCCAAATGACAACTTCTATGACAAACAAATTTTGGATGGGCCAAACGTGACTAGAAGTGATTATAGTCGGAGATATCTTCCAGGCCCTATGTATGGACCCTACTCATTTATAAACATCGAACATGGATTGGAGGGCTTTGATAAGCTGGGACGAAGCAGGAAAAATGATATTGAAGTAGTTGTGATCTTACAAATACTAAGCAGCCTTCATATAGGTACATGAGCATCCAGCATTCAGTAGCTTCTCATAATACATTTAGTTTTTGTCTAGAATTGTTAAAGTTAAAATATGTTATGCCCTCCCTTTGTTTGAAATTATTGATTAGCTCTGCTAGATACTTTTGCAATGTTTATTGATATAATGATAAAGTACCTACATCTTTATTTTGTAGCAATTGAGAGAGCAAGGCAAAAACTTAGTGTTGGCATTATATGCCCTTACAATGCTCAAGTTCTTACAATTCAAGCAAAGTTGCGGAGAATGTACCAATTGAACCCATATTTTTCTGTTAAAGTAAGTTCTGTTGATGGATTTCAAGGTAGTGAAGAAGATGTTATCATACTATCCACTGTGAGGTCCAACGCTGATGGTTCTGTCGGATTCCTTTCCAATGCTAACCGCACTAATGTCGCGTTGACCAGAGCAAGGTATCCTAATGTTTCCTAAATGATATAGTTGTTTGTTTTTATTCTAGTTTTAAATTTCTTTTGGCTTGCAGGTATTGCCTCTGGGTTTTAGGTAATGGACCAACCTTATTTAACAGTGGATCAATATGGGCAAAGTTAGTTACAGATGCAAAGGATCGCCGGTGCTTCTTTAATGCAACCGAGGACCAGGGCATTGCTACTGTAATCTATAATTCACAGTTTGATCACTGCAGCTTGGATTCTCTTGACATCGATAGGTTGCACATTAGCGGAAGTTTGAATCAGGTACATTGTCAAGAACTCTGACATACAATTATATTAATTTGGTAGCATTTGCTCTATTTCCTAATATTTCCTTAACATTTGTACTGATCACAATGTGTTTGTTACTTCATTCTACTAGAGAACTGAAGTTGGGGGATTTCAAAACTCTAGTCGTTATCCAACATCTTCAATTAACCCAAAGGATTTTAGAAGAAGGGAGTCTTGGAGGCCGATAAGTTCACATAATTCAACCAGAGGCATCGATGATGCATTGCCATATATTAGGTATGTTTCAATCATATAGTCTTGCATTTCATGTCTTGGCACAAAATAACTTCCTGCTTTACTAACTCATTGTAGTAGACTTATGTTAATTAATTGGATGAAAGAATAACTATATGAAAAACTCATCACATTTTTGTGTAAATCTGCTGAAGGAAGCAATCTTGGCGGCGGAGAGATGAATGCTCAAAGTTCACATATGGGTCTTCCAGTTCTTGTACAAATTTACCTGCAGACAAATTTTCAAGCATGATTAATCTTGAAAGTAATATGCATGATCATAATCATCCAAGTTTACCATTGTGAGTTGAATGTATAAATCTTTATAATTTTCTAAATCTTTTCAGTAGTGACATAAACTCGAAGATTATTACTGAAATTCCTTAAGAGGAGCACATCAGAGTCTTTAATTCTTCATTAGAATTATTATTATTATTACTTTTTTTGTGAGAGTTATTATTTTTCACTTATTTTTTTATTCCAACAGCTGCAAAAATGAACTACTTTGTCAATGCCAGAAAATTGAAGGTTTAGTTTCAGAAATACGGTTAGATATTTAACACACTCTCTCTTGTAACTGGAGTTGTTTTGAAAATTAACTTAGTTTTATTATTGTTACTTTTGTCAGGATAAATGATTTGAATCATGGTGACAGGTATTTGACATGGTCTTTTGCCACATATATAGAGTACTGGCTCACATTAAACTCTTCTTAATGCACTTCTCTAAGTGAAATCTTTGTGTTATAGGACCATTGATGCCCCGAAGATCCTAGAACTGGTAAAGAGTTTATTGGGACTGCTTGGCAATCAGGTTGGTATTTATGCTCAAAATGTTTATTTCTATATAGTAATTCAAATTGATCATATAGCAGTTTCTTAGTTTCAAGTATCAAAATTTTACAATTAGTTTTCTTATTTATTTCATGATCTTAGTTAAGTAATCCCGATAAAACTGGCCGATTTGCTTGTCAAAAAAGTTTGATATGTAGTATTTAAAAAAAATAAATTATATATGTACTTATAGATGATATGATATTTTACTTAATCATGCATGTGTGGTTATTTTTATTAGTTTTATAATGAGAACCATTTAATTCATCATGTTTATTGCATGCAGGAAGAATAATCTGACTTGATCAATCCCAAAGGATGCATCAAATTGCTCACCATTTTGGTTCCATTGGTACTGAATGTTAAGGTCACAGGCTGAATGGAGTACATTACTATTTTGGCAATAAACTTGTTATCCTATTAAGCTTGAACCTAGCTTTCATTGTAAGTAAATATTTGCATGTCTTGATGGATGTAAAATGTAGGGGTGAGCGGATCCAGGTACCTTGTAATTTTCATGATACCCGGACCCTACCCTATATAGGACCGGTTCCTATATTTTGGACCTGGACCATACCCTGTTGGAACCTAGAATCGGACTCTACCCGGAACCATCGGTTCCGGTTTTGGTTTCGGTTACCCTATTGGATCACCTATTTAATTTTATTAGTGTGAATAGAAAATAATGAATTAATGAATGAAAGGGTTTGTTAATGTTCACTATAATTTCTATTATTGTTTTGTGGCAAAAATAGTAATATATGTAGTGTAATCAATAAATTATATTGAGAAATTACAAATAGGCTCCTAATTAAATATATCTATTATCTAATATATCGTATTCGAGTTAAATAATTAAATATATATAACTTGGTACCGGTTTCGGTTCCGGTTTTGGGTCTCGACGTGTTGGACTCAGAACTGGAACCAGTTTTAACCGGTTCCTTGATTTGTTACCTGGACTCTACCCTGATTTAATTTGGGTCTACACGGAACCTACCCGATCGGGTCGGTTCCAACCGATTCCGGGTCTACTCGGTTCCCGTGCACACCCCTAGTAAAATGTAGGACTTTTATGCTGCCTCATATGTTTTATTGGATTTCATTTAGATATTCGGCGAGTTGTAAAATATGTTCTTAGCCAATGGCATATACTGACTAATATAGTCTATTCAATGAAGATAGAACTTTGTGAATCGAAACTTAGGCTACTAATATAGTCTAACATAACCTGTAGTACTCTTCGTACTGTCCAAATCACCACCAAGATTTGCATCAGAAAAGCCTCGTAGAGTAACACTATTCCTTTTAAACTGAAGTGTTGTACTTAGTGTACCTTTCAAGTATCCCAATAGCCACTTTACAGCTTCCCAATGCTCTTTTCCCGGATCAGACATAAACCTGCTTACAACTCCCACTGCATGTGCTATATCTGGTCTGGTACAAACCATAACATACATGAGGCTTCCTACTGCAGATGCATAAGGTACTTTGGACATCTGCTCATGTTCTTCATCTGTTCTGGGAAATTGTTTCTTACTGAGATTGAAGTGATTTCCCAAAGGAGTGCTTCTAGGCTTTGCATCCTAAATGTTGAATATGCTAAGCACTTTCTCTATATACTTTTCTTGAGATAGGTCGAGAATTCCTTGTGATATGCTTCTATCGATTCTCATTCCAAGTATCTGCTTAGCTGGTCCGTGGTCCTTCATCTCAAATTTCTTTGCCAATTGTTGCTTCAATTTGTCTATCTCCTGTAAATTTGATCCTGCAATTAGTATGTCATCAACATATAAGAGCAAAATAATGTAATAGTCACCAATCCTCCTTGTATGATAGTAATCATCCATCTCACATTTTGTGAAACCAATGCTGCATATAAAACTATCAAATTTCCTATACCATTGCCTGGGAGCTTGTTTTAGTCGATATAAACTTTTCTCCAACTTGCAAACTAGGTTTTCTTTACCAACAATTTGAAAACCTTTTGGTTGTACCATGTAGATATCTTCCTCGAGGTCTCCATGCTAGAAGACTATTTTTTCATCTAACTGCTGTAGATGCAAATCCTCAATGGCTACAATGCTCAACACTAATCTGATAGTAGTCCGCTTCCCTACAGGAGCAAAATTCTCTCTGTAGTTAATCCCCAATTTTTGCTGGAATCCTTTCACTACAAGCCTTGCTTTGTATCTTCTGCTACCATCAGGTTTTTCCTTAACCCTGTTCACCAACTTGTTTTGCAATGCTCTTTTTTCTTTTGGTAATTCGAGAAGCACCCATGTATTATTTTTCTGTAGGGACTCCATCTCATCTTTCATGGCTAGCTCCCACTTAACAGAATCTGTCACCTGCATTGCTTCACCAAAACATTCTGTTCCCCAACATCAGTCAAAAGCAAATAATGTAACGAGGGATCGAGAGTACCTTTCTACGGGCTTAGGTATTCTTGTAGACCTTCTTAATTGAGGTTTTGGAGTAAGTGGATTTGGCCCAATTTTATTTTTAGCATTTATGTCTTCAAGATCCCGTGGTATTTCTTCACTCCATCCACTTACATCATTCTCTGATATTTCTTCGAGTTCAACCTTCTCACTTTCCCCTCGTTGTTTTCCTACACTATTAGATTCTGGTCCATGTCTGTCTTTCTACAGTACATTCTCATTAAATGTAACATCTCTATGCCTAATGACTTTCTTATTCTGATCATCCCAAAAGCGATAACCAAAATCATCAGAACCATAGCCAATAAAATAACATTTTTTGGCCTTAGGATCAAGTTTATCTCGAATATCAGAACTTAAATGTACATATGAAATACAACCAAAGACCTTTAAGTGTGAGAAGTTTACCTCTTTACCTATGCATTCCTCCTCAGGTATTTTAAAATTCAGTGGAACTGAAGGTCCTCTGTTTATAAGGTAGGCTGCTATGTTAACTGCGTTTGCCCTGAACATTTTTGATAACCTTGAATATATTCTCATGCTCCTAGCTCGCTCGTTCAAGGTCATATTCATCTTCTCAGCAACACCATTCTGCTCAGGTGTTCCAGGAATTGTCTTGATCATTTTGATCACATTCTCATAACAGAAAGCCTTGAACTCTTCACTACCATATTCCCCTCCATTATCTAACCTCAAGCATTTGATTTTTAAGTCTATCTGATTTTCTACTTCTGCTTTCCACCTCTTAAAATACAGAAAACAAGTTAGATTTGTTTTTAAGAAAGTAAACTCATACCTTTCTGGTGGAGTCATCAATGAAAGTAACATAGTAGCGTGAGCCCCCAAGGGAAGCTACCGGAGCTGGTCCCCATACATCTGTATGTTCCAATTCTAACTACTATCAGGTTTCCTTTAGTGATCTTCCATGAACTGTTTTCAAACACTGTTGTGTACCCTTCTTCATCAATCTGACCCATGGAGATAAGATTCTTCTCCAGGCCTAGAACATGTCTGACATTCTGCAGCTTTAATTGATTTCCATGGGTATTCTTTATATAAACGTCGCCTTTTCCCACAATATCTAAGGGCTCATCATCTACAAGATACACCTTTTCGAACATACCAGCAACATAATTATTGAATAATTCTTTGCACGGACTAGCATGGAATGATGCACCTGAGTCGAGATGCCACGAGTCAGTACCATTGTCCACACTACAAATCAGAACATCTGGGATCTCCTCAGTAGCAGTGTTTGCTGAATCATCATGCTGATTCTTCTTTTTCTTCTTCGGTTCCTTGCACTGATTTTTGAAATGACCTTTCTTATCGCAATTCCAGCAAGTTATTTCTTTGCGATGCCTAGACTAACTTCTCCCCTTAGATTTGGGTTTGTCGTGGCCTTGATTCTGGCTACTATAAGGGTTTGTGCCCCTGCCTTCGCTGATGAAGGCAGAACATGAAGAACTTGAAGATTCACTTGACTCCTTTCTACGAATATCATCATTGATAATCAAGTCACGAACTTCAGATAACTTTAGCATTTGATCTCCCGTCGAACTACTTACCGCAGTCATTGTCACTGACCAACTTTCAGGTAGTGATGATAACAAGATCAATGCTTTAACTTTATTCATCTTCAAATTGAATAAGTGACGCATCAGATATACCTTATTTGGAGCGGAAGGCTTCTTGTACATATCTGATAATGTCTTCATCAAACCCTGGGCAGTCTTTTCATTGATGATGTTGAACGCAACGTTCCGCGTCAACGTCAATCGGATCACCCCAAGTGCTTGGCGATCTAACAGATCCCAATCTTGCTTCATGTTATCTGGTTTCTCCCCCGACAGCGGTTCGTGTAACTTCTTATGGTATAAATAATCCTCGACCTGCATCTTTCAGAAACTGAAGTCTGTTCCGTCAAACTTGTCGATCTTGACCTTCTCATCCTCTGACGCCATCTCTCACACGAATCCTTTGCAAATCTGATTGCTCTGATACTAGTTGTTGGGAATAGATCTAGCTCAAGAGATAAGAAACAAGAGAAAATATGAAACACACGATAACACACACAAGATTTACGTGGTTCAGCAAAATTGCTTACTTCCACTACCGCACTAGAAGTTTTTCATAATTAGGGCTTTTCAGATACAAGAGAATCATTATATTGGAATTATATAGGGACCGCTGAAGACTCTGTGTAGCGCAACATAAAAGGGTTTGGGCAAATCAGTCACCACACATCACAACATGAGGCGTGTCGGATTGTCATCCTAATAGAATTTCAAAGGGACTCCTGTTGGTTGCAGAACTTCTCTACAAGTTATAGGATAATTGAGTTATATCCAGCAGCTTCGTCCAATCCCCTTGGTTTGCTGCCATAAAGTGTCGGAGGTATTGTCTGCTTGTTCGTTTGAGGGTGCAAGTGTTGGTGAAATGGCCACATTAGAGGGGGGATGAATAGTTTGTTAACTAATCTTTTTGTCTAAATCTGGTTTTAATCATTTCTTTGGTTACTTAGATAAATTACAAGTTGAGTAACAAGCGGAAGCAAAGTAAATGCGATAATGAAATAAACACAAGTAGAATCAATGCAAACACAATGATTTATAGTGGTTCGGCTCCAATGCCTACTCCACTACCTAAGCACCCCGTTTAGGATTTTCAAACTAGTTTAACTAGATTAATTAGTTTCCTTACAATGAGGACTTTACACTGAAAAGTATCCGATCTCAAACCGAAGGCACTTCCACACCTGGAAGTATCATGCCTTCCTACTGAGAGCACTCTCCCACCTCAATCTAAGGACAACTAAACTAATCCTAGTAAACTACGTTTACACCGGTGGAATTAAGCCTCAAACACAAAGGCAATCACCCAATTTCAAGACCTAACAACCTAGGTCTTCACAAGCTCAAATACAATAAAATAAACAAGAAAATACACAACTTAATGGAGCAATAAATCAAACAACAAATACTTAGCTCCAAAAGAAACTCTCTAGTCATCTTGATGCCTCAAATTCATAAATTGATGAAGCTTGAAGGCTATGTCAAGGAGATGAGAGATCAAACTAGAGTTTTCAAGAATGGTGACTCAATTAAGCTCAAGGATCATCAAAATATGGCTCAAAGAATGTTGGATTAGGGGTGGAAGGCTTGCTAAGACTTCTATTTATAAGCCTTGAGAAGATGGCATGAAACATGCAACTCAACGGGCGAAAAACTAGCCATTTTCGTCGTTCGATCGCAGGTCCGATCGATCGATCGAGCGACTGAAGGCATACTGCCATTTTTTAGCAAACTTTGGTAGACCGACCGATTGACCGAATTAGCTACTGCCAATTTTTGGCAGCATTCGATTGATTGATCGATCGATCGAAACTGGGCAGACTGCACTGTTTTCTTTTTTTGCTTGTTTACTCGATACTGGGTTCCGTCTTTGCTAAGTCTACTTATATAACATTTATGTTCTAAAGTTATTAAATGTTATATAAGGATTACCCCCCATTTGGATTCAATAAAAATATCTAAAAAAAACAAAATCCTTGAGAATCAAAATATAGTTTTGGGGGTCTACAAATTTCTGGAAAATGAAAATTCTCTAATCTCCCGAATCAAGTATGGGTAGGCTAAAGGCTTCCAAAAAATCCTTTAAAATATCTCGTTATCTAGTTTTAACCCAAGGAACAATTATCACCATTTTTTGTGTCAAGAAAATGTCTAGGTCATATAGCCCTTGAAGGAGCTCCCTAGGCTTAGTCAATTTTAGGACGATTTCCGAGTTTTCATGATTTGGGGTTCGGATTTGGATTTTGTATTCTTTGCATGATAAAGAGGATTATATTATATTCTAGACACCCTAAACCTAAACTCTAACTTCTCGAAGAATCCCGAGCGTCGACGAGCGCCCTTGCCGATTTCTCCGATTTCTTCGAATTTTTTGATCGGGGACATCATGCGCTAATCGACTTGGAACCTGAAAGATTTATCAATGAAACGTTAGTTCCATATTTGATATCATCAAAACCGAGATTAAGACCAAGGTTGAAAACCTTAAGCCAATAGCAAGCTCGTGGACACATAGAGTTGGGACCCAACTAACTTGAACACCTTTATCCAGAATCTAGGTTGCTGATGATATTCTTTGGGACACCCCAATGCTTCACGATGTTCTGCATCATGAATCTTGCCGCCTCACTTGCTGTATAGTGTTGTGGAGCTACCACGAATGTGGCATATTTGGAGAAACAGTCCACTACCACCAGCATGGAACCAACCTCCCCCACTTTAGGTAGACTTGATATGAAGTCGAGGGAGATGCTTTCCCATGCTCGCTTTCGGTACAGGTAAGGGTTCGAGGAGGCTCGCGGACTTTTGCCTCTCGACCTTGTCTTGTTGGTAGATTAGGCAAGTCTTCACATACTCTTCGACATCGTCCCCCATCTTTGGCCAATAGAAAGCCATTTCCAACATAGCCAAGGTTCGATGTACGCTAGGGTGGCTTGTCTAGAGGGTATCATGACACCCCTTCAGCAAGTCTTTGCGCAAGCCATTTGCCCTAGGCACATGCAGTAAGTTCTTTTTTGGTGAAGATGAGCCCGTCTTGGACCCAAAATATCTTTGTCTTCCCATCCTTGGTTATTTTGAAGAGTGCTTTTGCCTGTGCATCCTTGAGCAACCTCATGCTGTTCTTTCTACGGAAGTTAGATTGTGCTTGGCTCACACTGCTACCCGCTTCTCCTTGAACTGCTGTAATCCGCTCAACCTTGTGGCTCAAATCATCTGCCACAACGTTGGAATGATCCGACTTGTACTCCAACGTCATGTCAAACTCAGTTAAGAAGTCCTGTCGTTGGGCTTACTTTCGGGAGAGCTTCTTCTGAGTTTGAAAGTAACTTAGCGCATATTGTCCGTCTTCACCATATAGCGTGATGCGAGCATATAGTGCCTCCAAACACGGAGACAGTGCATTATCTCTATGTTGTTTCAGGGGCATTTCCTAGCCGTGGGCAAGAGCGGTGGGCGGTGCACGAACATTCTTACAATGCATATTGACATGGATGATTACAATGCAATATGTACAATGCATGTTAGGGAACATTATGACACGTACAAGACTTGACACACTCGAAGGTTCCTAACACAACGATCCACACGCTCGTTGATTATGGTCGATGTTTTTTAGGAGTAGGTGAGGAGTATATGTTGTATATATTGCCTTTGACTGCATCTTAGGCCATGTTGTTATTCGTTGTTGAGTTGACACTTGATACTTGTTGATCATATTGTGATTCTCCTACTCAACACCAGTTGATCTCCATTGTTTTTGCTTTAGACTTGCAGGGGTGAGCTATCGATCTTTAAATCGAGGTGTATATAGTTTATAGATAGCTAGTAGACAACCGTAGATATGGGCTTTAATGGTACTTTGTTCTATTTCGTCGTCTATAAATACTTAGATTGTAATACTGGTGATTTTTGGAGTTTCGTAAAATATGGATTATGAAATACTTTGTTTAATCTTTATCTGAACGAATTATCTTTTATCGTATGTATCATCAAACTTTTTGAATTGTAATTATTGGTTTTAATGTTTTCTTTTATATTATGTTATAATTTGTGGTTTTCTTTCCATTGTGTGGTTTTTGAGTAGCCATTGATGCGTCTCGGGATGGGGCTGCCGGGGGGCAGGTCCGGACTAGGGCGTGGCAACATCTAAACCATACATTATTAGTATAAGTATATAAGGTCGAATTAGGATACGATAAGTGCTATGGTTTTTGCAATATTATTATCCCCATTTAAAACCATTATGTTAATTAGTTAAATTTTATAGAAGCAATCTTTACTATTAGAAAGCAGAGATTCGATCGATAATCGGAAATCTCGCTGATTTCTAATTTTTCAACCGACTCTCAACTGCGGGTTCAAATTTTGGATTTTGAGATTTCTAGGCACAATAATGAAGGATATACAATAAGACTAGATACTCTAAACCTATATCTAAATATTCTCCAATTTTCGAGCGCATCGACCAACGTCCTTCCGATTTTTTTGATTCCACTCCGATCAATCGCGGACGTTGCATGCTACTTGACTTGGAACCTGAAATTATTTCTCAATGAGATGTTAGTTCCGAGTTTGTTATTATCAAAACTGAGATTATGGACAAGGTTGAAAACCTTATATGCTTTGTTTGGATTGTGGAATAAGGAGGGGTAGGTAGGGATGGGAGAGGGAGGGGTTAATTATTTTATGTTTGGCTTTCAATTTTAGGAGGGGGAAGGAGTTTGGAGGTGTTAGAAACCCTTTTAACCTTTATTCCACCATTTTGATGGAATATCGATGGATAAAAAATTCAAAATATTTTAATGCCATCAAAAATATCATTTTGCCCTCTATGAAATCAAAAAATTCCTCCCATTTTTTAAAATTATCTAATTTGTAATGTAAGTCGAATGTCCACACTAGAGGAGGGGGTGAATAGTATATTTGCTAAAACTTTAACATACATTCCGTTTTAATCATTTCTTATCATCTTTAGGCTAAGCATAATTTAATAGCAAACATAAGTAAGATAAATAACAAGTACTCAAACACACACAAGAGCAATGCTAACACAATGAATTTATAGTGGTTCGGCCTCAATGCCTACTCCACTACCTAAGCATCTCAGCTTAGTATTTCCAACTTAGTTTTACTAGATAATAATTGTTTTCTTACACTTGATGATTTTTTTTCGGAGAATCTTCGCTCTCACACCAATGCACTTCCACACCCGGAAGTCTCCGCCTTCACACCGAGAGCACTCTCCCACCTCAAACCCTAAAGGACAACAAGAACTAATCATAGTAAACTAAGTACACTGGTGGGCTTATTATGCCTCTACACCAAAGCTACCACCAAACCATTTGAAACTTGAATGAATCCTAAAGAATACAAAGTTGACTCATCAACTCTAGAGAATGCCTCAACTACTATTCTAAAGTTAAACACGTAAACCAAGAATACAACTCAATTAAAATATACTTAAAATATAACAATAATGAAGCAATAATAAAAACAATAAACTACTTTGCTCAAGCATAAGATCCTAATTTCCTCTTGATACATTTGATGATGAAACTCAACGTTGAAGGCTCAATCGAGGAGGTAGACAAAGCTAGGGTTTTTCACAAACATTGGTTCAATGAAGCTTAGGGATAATCAATAGATGGCTCAAGAAGGTTAAGAGTGATCAAGAATGCTAAAGGAAGACTGGGGACATCGTTTTATAGGAAGCCAAGAGACCAACTTTGGGTCAAGGCACCCAACGACTCGAAAAAGAGTCGTTGGCTCTCCGTTGGTCGCAGATTGGTTGCAGATGATCGGTCACAGATTGGTACCAGATTGGTTGCATAAGACAATTTTGTGCAGATGTTGGTTTTCAAGTTTTCAGGGTTCGAATTTTAGTTTTTCGGTTTTGTGCATCAAATAGAGGATTATACAAGTATACTAGACACTATAAACCTAAACTCTATCTTCTTGACGAAATTCGAGTGTCGACGAGCATCCTTGTCGATTTCTCTGATTTTTCTAATTTTTCCAATCGAGGACGCCGCTCGCAAACTGATAACGAACTTGAAAATATTTCTTGCTCAAATATTAGTTCTATGTTTGTTATCATCAAAATCGAGATTAAGACAAAGGTTGAAAACCTTAGGCCAATAGTACACATTTTTATTTTTAATATTTGTTGGTATTTTTTAAAGTATGGTTATTAAAATTTATGTTTTTGTTTTAATTAATTTGTTTTAACAAATAATTAAAGGATATAAACAAACTAACTTTTATTTTATAAGTAAATATGCATAGAAGGCTAAACGAGTCTTTTCATGAAAATTATCCTCCCCCATACCTAATAATCTTCGACCCGCCTCGGCACGATAAAATCTGGCTTAAGCTGATTCTTACCAATTTTATCCCGAACAAATATCATGCCGGGTTGAGCCATGCGGTGTAGGCCCGGTTCGATAAGAATTTTTATTCATTATCAAAATATTGGACTATCGAGCCCGTATCGACCTGATAGCCTAGTTTGGATAGCCTAATTCGGGCCTGATAGCATGATTCGAGCGTAATTCAAGCCCCAATAATACAATTTAGGCCTTATATCCGATTTTAACATTTGTTATCGTGCTAACGGGTCAGGTTAGCCTGACTCGTTTATTGTTCGTGTCGTGCCAGGCCCGGGGTTTTGGGCCTAAACTTTTATTGGGCCGGGCCGACTCGACCCAATATCTCCGGCCCAGCACAAATTGCCGGGTCCACTCCTCCACCCCACCCTTTAAAGGTTCTACCAAAACAAGGAGAGGAATATATTATCCCACACCTTCCCCTCATGTTTTAATTACCCTATCGAAACATGAGATTAACTACCCTTCCCCATCCCTCCTTTCCTGTCACACCCCAAATTCGGTGTGACTGGCCAGTATACGCCACATACCCCGGAGCCCAACCCAAATCAAACCACATATACAATTAAACCAAACCTGAACATATAACAACATTTCAAAAGTTTTAGAAACGACATTTAATTTCAAAACCAAACCACCAACTCTATGAATTGCTAAATGTTTAAATTTATTTCAAAACTTTAATTTGCTAAACAAAGACACCTCAATATAAGAAAAATGTGAAAATGAAATAACTCAAGTCTACATGACTCACACGACACAAAAAAATAAACATGACTCGACTCGGTATCCCCCTCGACCACGACATGTCATGAGATCCGCTATCCCTGACGTCACCAGCTGTGATACTGCATCCCAATACTTATTTGATCACGCTTAGGTGCTGCAAGATAGTAACATAAATAATAAGTCCAACGTACTAGGACTTAGTGAGTGACATAATTCCATCCATATCTATTAATTCAAACTACCAAGTAAACAAATTTATGGATCTAACATACCTCATATACAGGAGTAAAATATGCCAAGAATTAAATACCATTAAATACATCTATTCATCCACACAAGCAATAATTAACATAGATATATTCATAAAGCCAGCAAGACATAAACACCATAAATAATCATCCAACATCCATACAAGCCAGCTAAGTCGGTCGTCAGTGTGGCGTCCTGACGAGCTTCCCCGTCCAAGGACTCGTCGGTCCAATATCCAGGGACCCTTCAGTCCAATAACCTAGGGACCCGTCGGTCCTATGAGTCGGACGCTGATCACTGCTCTGTCTCAGCATACTCCCCGCTTATGCCACTCAAGTCGATTGTCAGTGTGACGGCTGATGAGCTTCCCGATCCATAACCACAAACACATCCAAACATTTATAATTAAATCAACAACTAAGCAATAATAAAGAAAAATGTATAATATCCTCATGCCTGTAAAACCATCCCAGGACCACTAGGGCCCTTGACATCCTCATATGAGCAGATGCATGATCCAAACCACAAATAACATATGATAAGAATTATTCACAATAATAGTTAAATTAATCAGTCCAATGAGCTAAATCATAAATAAACAGAACCAATCTTTTTACAAAAATTAAGTCATGTTGTAACAATAACATACCAACTATTTCATAACTCGAAGCAAGAAAAATATTAAATTATATTATAATTCCTACTCATGCGGCCAGCCACATAGATGTGGAGTTTCCCTCATGTAGGGTATCGGCCCTTGCTTGAATCCCCTTCACTACAGTTAAGTAAATCTTAGGTGTCCAAATTAAGGAATGAGATATATAATTCGGTAAGTCCATCAATAAGTGTCTCTAATCCTTTTCCCTACCTAATTAGTTTCCTAAATCAATCCATAATATTTATGAGGGGCGGCATGTCTCTAAAGATGAAATTGGGTACCCTAGCAATGAGAACCTAATCCCTACATCAGGCCAACTCATCAAGCAACCTCAGGAGGTTCTTAGGAAGGGGTGGCAAGCACTCGAATTCATCAGGGCCATGCGGCCTTTCTTTTCCAAACACCACAAGAAAAATAGGCATCAGTGATGGAAAAATCCGTCATTGAAGGGTATCAGTGACGAAAATTTCCATCACAAATTCCGTCGCTGAAAGTCTCGTGGCTAATGCTTCATTTGCTCTTCTATGACGGATGTGTCCGTCACAAAAATTTGTGACGAAAAAATTTTCGTCACAAAATCCGTCACTGATGTCGATGACCGAAAATAAATTTTCCGTCACAAATTATGATATTAATTATAATTTTTATTAATAAAAATATATCAACTATATTATATTATAGATTTTTATAATATAATAATATATTATAATATAATAATATAATAATATATTATAATATTATAATATAATAATATATTATAATATAATAATATATTATAATATAATAATATATTATAATATATTATAATAATCAATAATGATATTACATTATATTATTATTTATACTTTTATAATATTTTTAATAAATTTATAAAAGATAGCATGATAGTAAACTTTTTGGTCTCATGAGGTGTCAATTTATAAAATTTAAGAAACTTAGGAGAGAAAAAAATTGATCCATATGGGACTAAAAAAATTATATTTGTAATGGTTAAGAATAAGTAAAAAAACTATTTTAAACCCATATGGGACTAAACATGATAAAATTTGTTTTACTAATATTTAGTTTAATTTTGTGTCGGAATTTTATTTCCGTCACTGATCTATCACTGTTATGTGGTGGCTCAGTGACAGATCTTTGATGGATGTGAAGAAAAAAATCTAGTGACGGATTAGTGTCGGAGAATTAGTGACAGAAATGAAATCCGTCACTATTCTGCCATTGATGCTATTTATTAAAAATTCTAGGCCAAATTGATCAAAAATTTTGTGATTGATTTGTGACAGAATCGTCTTGTGTCGAATTTTCCGTCACAAATCCGTCACTGATTTGGAAAAAAAAAAAGTTCATTTCATGCCATGACAAATCTATCACAAATTTTTCACAGTTTGTGACTGATTTTAGTCGTCACAAAATTTCCGTCACTGATACTCATTAATCTTGTAGTGAAAATCAGACAACCCCTAAAATGTCTTAATTATGACGAATAAAAATCTACAATCCAAACCAATGCCTAGATATTCATGTTACAAATCAAGGCAAGAAAATTTTTTAAAGGGAGGGGCGGGACATTGTTCAAAGACGGCAGAAATTGAGTAGCATACGTGACGATCATCAAGAATACTTATAAACCTTATACATTACTAAGGAAAACTCCTAATTTATCAAGAATCTAGAATCTATGACGTAAAAATCCTCGACGAAAATCTCAAAGGAGGGGGCAGCTGCATGAATTCATGAATAATGGAAAGAGGGGTTTAAACCACTCACCTGAGAAGAAAATTAAAAAGAAAGATGGTCCTCCACGCTCCTACAAGTCCGAATGTGCTGCCCAGTTTCATGTCCTCCCACGCATTCTCCTTCCCTCTCATGTAACCCAAGATTTAGCCGTCCAAATTCGATCTCCACCGCTCACATCTAGGAGAAAGGGGTCTCAACATGCTCCCCAAATTTCATCCCGATCAGCCAAAGGATAGGGTCCCAATTGCCCGAATCGGCGGAACTCGACATAGCAAAATTCTGGAGAAGAAAACAAAAATAGGGCCTCGGTCACCACGACAGATCCGAAAAAGGATAGGGTCCCAATTGCCCGAATCCATGACAACGACAGATCCGACTGTCAAAAACCAATCACCACCGATCAGAATGTGAATTAGGAAGTTTGCCACTTACAGTCCAAATTTCATTATGATCCGACCACGGACTCTTCGCCGATCTCATAGTTTACAGACATTCGACGCCACAAGGACCACTATGTCGAGATTCCTTCCTCTCTCTCCATGCACGCGTCTCTTCCTATGGGCGTCCAAGGGGATGTGTTCGGCTGCCGTTATGAGCCATACACCCTTGAGGGATGAGGTATAAATACTAAAACCTCAATTGCCAAATGACCAAAGTGCCCATTAACTTAAGTCGAGTCTAAAACAAATCATAACCCGACCAAATCAAATCTGTTTCGAGTTTTGTTTGAACCTCCGAACTCGTCTCGAGCCCGACTACTCATCTAAGGACTAATCAATTTAGATAAATTAATTAAATGATCATTTTTTTAATAAAAAAATCAGGTATTACACTTCCCCATCCCTCCTTATGCTTTCTCTTCCCACCCTTCCTCCCCTTTGTATCCAAACAAATTGTTAGGCCAACATCCTTCATTATCTCAAGGCATCTCCCGGAAAGGGACTTCTTTATCGTGATATAGGACATCTCTAAGTGGTTGGCTATTTTAATGCTGATTGGGCATGCTCACTGATCGTCGATCTACATCAGGATATTGTGTGATGCTTGGTGGTAATTTGATCTCAAGAAAAAATAAAAAATAAGCTGTTGTAGCTAGGTCCAGTGAAGAGGCAGAATATAAGGCTATGATTCTTGTAACTTGTGAATTGATTTGATTCAAACAATTGATGGGAGAATTCGGCCTCATCCATGAAGAACTAATTTAGATGTGGCAATGGGCCTGGCCGGGCCCGTGCCACGGCCCGCCCGTGGGCGGTACGAGCCCGGCCTGACTCAGGGCCGTGCTTGACCCGGCTCGCCTGTGCCCAAGGGGTGGGTTGGGCTCACCCCTTGGGCACGTGGGTCGTGCCGAGCCCAGCACGCATGCTAAGCCCGGCTCGGGCCCAGTTAGGCCCGGCTGGGTCTACCCTACACTTGTAGGCTAGGCCTGGTGCCACCCAGGCCTAGCCTGGTCTGCACCCATGTCCGACCTGGTTTTTCTATGCTAGGCTTGAGCATAATATATTATAATTACTAAAATTATATAATAATAGATAATAAGTCTTGGTGTAGTGGTTAGTTCATAAAAAAAAAATGGTGGAGGTTGGCGGTTTCGAGCCTGACCGTTGACCTTATATATCTTTTTTTAAAAAAAATCGAGCTTAGGCCCGGGCTGGGCCGCCCCTTTGAGCCATCGGGCCGTGCCTGGCAAGGCCCAGGCCCAGGCACGGCCCATTTCCACCTCTAAACTAATTATTGCTATGTGATAATAAACTGTGATGTATATTGCCTCTAGTTTAGTTTTCCATGAGAGGACAGTCGAAGGAGATAGTCACGTCATTTGTGAGTTCTAGTGATTAGTTGATAGATATGTTAACTAAATCCCTAAGAGGTCATAGAATAACTTATATTTGTGGCAAGTTGGGATTAAATAATAGTTTTGCTTCAACTTGAGAGGGAGTGTTGGGTACTTGGGTAAGAACTCATTTTTGAAGTATATTTAGTTAAGGACCTATTTGTAAAATATGCTTGATGTAAATACTAGTGGAAACAGACACCTAAGTGAATATATTCTTCATTTTTCAAAGATGCAAGATTAGGATCAGATTGCAATGTTGACGACCAAGCTAATCGGGGAGAGATGAATTATGAAAGACGTGCGATCGTGCATGACCCAAATGGCAGTGCATAAGTGCCTAAGTGGCATATTGATACTTGGTCATGGTGAGGGCCTGCTCTACCCTTTGGCAAAAAAATGTCATTGCCTTAGGCCTCTAAGGGCCCATTTGTTTCGTTAAAAAACAGGGGACTGGACTGGATTTCGACTCTTGTCCCCCGTTTGTTTTGCAAAAATAATGAGGGACAAGATTTTAAATCCTGTTTGGGACAGGATTTTGAGCCTTTTTGGTGTACCGAGAAAATTCTTGGTACACCAAAACAAAGCAGAGGACATTGAGGAAAAAAGACCTCAATGCCCTCCATTAAACACCTGACTCTCTGACCTAACCAACATCTATTCGCCTCTCACCCGCTGCTTCGCATAGTCGCCCCTCACCCGCTGCTTCGCATAGTCGCCTTCTCACTACTGTCATCTTCTTCCCTCCTCCTCCCGTCCTCCGCTCTTGTCGTCACCGCCGCCTCCTCCTCCTCCTCCCTGCATCTGCTCACGTCGTCGCCGCCATCGTCTCCTCCTCCTCCTCCCTGCCTCCACCCCTGCTGTCGCCGTCTCCTCCTCCTCCCCCCTGCGTCCGCCCCCGTCGACGCCGTGTAGATGACGCATCGCTGCCAGGGTTGTAGATGGTACAAGTAATAGCGTTTAAATTAAAAAAGCAATATCAGTATCCTTTATAGCTTTATTTCTTTGCTTTAGTATCATCCACGTGGCCATTACTTATCCACGTTGGCATTTCATTCGTGATCGCTGCCTGAAAGGACATTACTGTTTTGCTTTATTCGTGCCTGTAACAGCCTCTCTTGGCTATATAAATATTCATCCAATGGAGGAGTATTCATAGTTGTCTTCAACATTATCCTTATTTTATTCATATTCATCTACAAGGCATTCTCGAGCAAGCTCCAAGCCTCAACATGGTATCAGAGCCTGCATTTGCTCAAGCGAGCTTATCCTTTTACCTGGTTTGATCGCCTTTTCTTCTCTTGTTCTTTTTTTTTTGTTCTTTGTTTCTATGGCGACAAATCAAACATCGTCGGCCTCAGATTCTGGACATGGTATTACAAATCCATTAAATCCAGGATCGCAGTTCGTCTATATCACTCCTGTTGCTCAGCTTCCTATAAAGTTATCAGGAAGTAGCAACTATTTCACCTGGAAATCTCAAATCGATTTCCTTCTACTTGGTTATGACTTAACTGGCTTTCTAGATGGCACCTCATCTCCTCCCATCAATGAAATGGAAAGGAGATCATGGGTTCGCCAGGATAGCTTAGTAAAGCATGCTCTTATGGCTTCTGTCAGTGAAACAATAGCACCATTAGTTGCTAGTTCTTCCACTGCCAAGGAAGCTTGGCTTAAAATTGCAAGGTAGTTTGCAAACAAGTCCCAATCTCGCATCTATGGATTGCAGGACTCGCTTGCAAAACTTACTAAAGATAACAAAAGTATTGCTCAATACTTCAATGAGATCCGGTCAATTGCAAATGAATTGGCTATTGCTGGTTCACCCCTCAATGAATCAGCTTTAACCATTAAAATTTTGAGTGGACTTGGCCCTGATTTCAACGAAGTAAGTGCGGCCATTAGAACTAGAGATACACCAATTTCTCTAGAAGAACTCTATGATAAACTTTTGGGCCATGAGATTTTTCTTCTTCATCGGAAAGAAGTATCAGTTGTCACTACTCAGTTCACTCAGCAGAACAAACGACCAAATTAGTCCTTTTACAACAAAAGGCCTCCTGCTGTAACTTGGCCTCGGCCTTAGTTTTCTCCTTGGTCTCCAAATTTTTGACCTCCGCGACCCAGGTTTTTACAATATGACAGACAGTGGAGACAACCTCAATATTTTAGCAATCCTCGACCTTCAATACAGTGTCAGATGTGTGATCAGTTTGGACACACAGCTAAACAGTGTCGCTCCTCTCCTACACCTCAGATTAACTTTTCTTCACAAAATTATCAGCAAAATCCAATGGAGCAATCAAATTGGTTTCTAGATACCGGAGATTCAAACCATGTTACTTCATCACCAACAAACTTACAAACCTTCAATGAGTATAATGGTAGCAGTGATCTGATTTTTGGGGATGGCACTAGAACAAAGATAACTCATTCTGGTAACACAGTTATCTCGACTCCTTCTAATCAATTTATTTTGAAGGATGTCCTATGTGCTCCAAATATTAAGCAAAATCTTATCTCAGTTTCACAATTTTGCAAACAAAATTCTACGTCTATTGAATTTTTTCCCGACTATTTCATTGTTAAGGATATGATGTCGGGAGCTCGTGTTCTTCAAGGCCCGAGTATGAACAATATGTATGAATGGAATTCAGCTTCACCATCCCACTTTGCTTACTCTGCAGTTCACTCTTCAGCACCATCTTTAAGTATTTGGCATCAAAGGCTTGGCCACTCTAATGTCAGAGTTGCAAAAAAAATTCTGTCTTAGTTTCATTTACCATGTTCCAGTTTTAACTTTGACATATGCAATTCATGCTCCTATAATAAAAGTCATAGACTTCCGTTTGGGAGTTCAACTCTAAAAAGTTCAAAACCATTAGAATTGTTTTACACTGACGTATGGGGTCCAACACCTATTACTTCAAGTGAGGGACACAGATTTTATGTAATCTTTGTTGACCATTTTACAAGATATGTTTGGATGTTTCCTCTTCACAAGAAATCAGATGTTTCCAACATCTTTCAGTCATTTAAACAGCTGGTTGAAAAATATTTTAATACATCTATAATCTCGGTATATTCAGATGGAGGTGGAGAATATCTGGGATTATCAAACCTGCTCTCAACTCATGGAATTCAGCAATTGTTTTCTCCACCATATACACCTTAGCGTGTTGGGCTGGCTGAAAGGAGACATCGACAAATTATGGAGTATGAGTCTGCATTAACCATGCTCCATCAGTCCAAGGTTCCTTTATGTTATTGGCATTATGCATGTCTTTATGTTGTTTATCTTATCAATCGTTTAATAACTCCACAACTCAACAACATTTCACCTTTTGAAAAATTATTTGAGGATAAGCCGAATTACCTGTCTCTTCGAGTGTTTGGTTGCCTCTGTTACCCATGGCTCCGGCCATACAATTCCAATAAATTTGACTCCAAGTCGTCAGCCTGTGTATATCTTGGTTTTTCAAAACAATATCATTCTTATATATGCTTGAATCTGTCTACAAATAAGATACATTACTCTCGGCACCTCACCTTTGCTGAAAACATGTTTCCCTTTGCTTCTTGCAAAGCAAATCTTCCTAGAGTCTCAAGTGATACTATACCTCAATGGTCTACTGTCACAGATCCAATAAATTTTGAACCACTCAAATCACCAATGTCTACTGGTGCTCCAGATTTTTTCCATGTTCCTATTATTATTAGCCCTGCACAAAACTCCTTCGAAACCTACCAAAATTCTGAATCACCACATCATGTTCTGCCATCAAACTCTAGTCCTTCAATTCATTCTGACCACATTGCTCAGCCCTCAACCTCCATAGCTTCTGACCATATTACTCAACCAACCAGTTCTCCAATTCAACTTCAAACCCGACGCATTGTTACAAGATCCCAGAACAATATCTTCAAGCCAAAACAGCCCCTTGACTACTCAGCTTTATTCACTGTAACTGATATACCTTCAACTTACAAACAAGCTGTCAAGTATCCAGAGTGGCGCACTGCAATGCAACATGAAATTTTTGCTTTGTATAACAATAACACTTGGACTCTTGTACCACCTTCAGCTGATCAAAATGTGGTAGGATGTCGGTGGGTCTTTCGGATTAAGCAAACACCTAATGGTGATGTTAAGAATTTTAAGGGAAGGCTTGTAGCAAAAGGCTTCAATCAGAGAGCTGGTATAGATTTTACCACTACTTTTAGTCCAGTAGTTAAGCAAACTACAATTCGGGTTCTTCTTACTCTTGCTTGTGCCAATAACTGGTCTTTATACCAACTTGATGTTAATAACGCTTTCCTTCAAGGAAGGCTCACTGAGGTTGTTTATATGACACAACCCCCTGGGTTTGTTGACAGCAGTAAGCCAGATTTTGTTTGCAAGCTAAATAAGCCAATTTATGGGCTGCGTCAAGCCCCAAGAGCATGGTACACTGAGTTAAAATCTTTTCTATGCTCAATTGGTTTTCTAATCTCCAAGTCAAATTCATCATTGTTCTTCATGACCAACAGTAATTTCAGCATTTTTCTTCTTCTCTATGTCGACGACATTATCTTAATAGGTTCTTCCACTGTCAAGATTAAAGAAATCTATAATTCTTTATCAGCTAGATTTTCTCTTAAAGAGATGGAGGATCTTCATTATATACTTGGTATTGAAGTTTCACGAAGCAAATCTGGTCTGTTTCTGTCTCAAAAGAAATATATTGATGACATTCTTGTAAGATTCAATATGCAGGATGCCAAAGGTATTAAAACACCTGCTACTACCTCAACCAAACTTATGCTACACAATTTCGCAAATTGGTTGGAGCACTTCAATATTTATCATTTACTAGGCCAGATATATCCTTCATTACTAACAAGTTATCTCAATTTATCCACCAACCTTCTACTCTACACTGGCAAGCATGCAAAAGGATACTTAGATATCTCCAGCTTACTCGAACACAAGGTCTGTCAATCTCACCATCCACTCCTCTTAATTTGGTTGCTTACTCTGACTCTAATTGGGGGGGAGATTATAATGATCGTTGTTCAACAAGTGCTTATCTACTATTCCTTGGAGGTGCTGCTATAAGCTGGTCAACTAAGAAGCAGAATTCGGTCGCTCGTTCCTCAACCGAAGCTGAATACAAAGCTCTTGCCAATGCTGCCGCCGAAGTCACTTGGGTTACAAACTTACTTCGTGAATTAAATATATCATGGTCTTCAACTCCAGTAATCTTCTGTGACAACATGAGCACCACTGCCTTTGCTGAGAACCCTGTTCTTCATAGTCGCATGAAGCATTTAGAGCTCAGCTACCATTTCGTAAGGGAGCTTGTGCAGCAAAATAAACTCTCAGTTCAGTACATTCCATCGTCACTCCAGCTGGCTGATTCATTGACAAAGATTGTTCCTTCTTCAGTATTTCTTCATCACCGAAGCAAGATAGGCGTCGTTGAGTCTCCGCCTATCTTGAGGGGGAGTAATAGCGTTTAAATTAAAAAAGCAGTATCAATATCCTTTATAGCTTTATTTCTTTGCTTTAGTATTATCCACGTGGCCATTACTTATCCACGTTGGCATTTCATCCGTGATCGCTGCCTGAAAGGACATTACTGTTTTGCTTTATTCGTGCCTGTAATAGCCTCTCTTGGCTGTATAAATATTCATCCAATGGAGGAGTATTCATAGTTGCCTTCAACACACTACAACACAATCCATATATATCGACGTTAAATTTTCGACGCTTATTACAAGCGTTGAAATGTAAAGTAATTAAAAAAATTTAATACGAAAAATTTTGACGTCTCTTAAAGGCGTCGAAAAAATTTCGACGCTTGATAACAGACGTCGAAATTTTTCGACGCCTGTTCTGACAATAATTTTAAAAAGTCAATTTTTTTTACATCTGCTGTGGCGTTTCGACGTCTGAGAATAGACGTCGAAATCTTT